>OX463224.1:60173142-61374214 GCA_949820135.1 Sylvilagus floridanus | reverse complement strand
CACCAGGGACGGAGAGACTGCAACAGCGTGTGTTCATACAAATCACTGCCTCTCTCTGGACCTCCCTGTGTAGACGGGGATTGTGACCCCTGCCCACCCCACAGCCGTGCACGGAGGGCGTGGTGAGGATGGAGCTGCCCTGTGTCCCCAGAGTCACAGTGCATCACCGCTCGCCCTGGCGCCTTTTCCTTTCTGCTGACCTCTGGCCCCAGAGGTTCCCTGTGGCTCTGGTCCCATCTCCAGTCGCCACCGTGGTGTGTGGAGCTGCACGTGTGCCTGCTTCCCGGGTCTCAGCTGACAGGGCTCTGGCAGGCCCACCCGGGCCAGGGGACTTCCTGGGACTCTCAGGGCTCCAGACCTTCCCAGAGATAGGCAGGAGCCCCCACGGGTGGCGTGGTCACAGGGGGCATCCTGTGACATAGAACAGAGCTGGCGGGGGGCTCTCAGAGCCCAGCTGCAGGTGCAGGGACACCTGCCACACCCCCAATCCACTGCCAGGCGGCTTGCTTTTCTCCACACACGTGCTGCCCTCCTGCAGCTGCCAGCTCAGGCCATACCTCCTTCACCAGGACTATGCCCCGGCTACCTCCCTGGTTTCCTCTGTGGTCCGTGTGCAGAGTGGCCACAGTGCTCTGCCCTAAGGATGCAGAAGAGCCTCAAGCCCTGTCCTTGGGGCAGCTCCAGACGGTCCCATTCACGCTGTGCCCAGGGCCTGGCCCTGAGGGAGTTCCCTGCCGCCCCATGCCCTGTCTGCCGGCTCAGCAGAGGTGGGGAGCAGCCAGTGCCAGCTCCCAAGTCCTGACGGAGTCGCCCTCTGGGCAGAGTCTGGGGGCCGGAGGGTCCAGTGCAGGGCACCTGCCAGGCCGCACCCAGGACTGCAGAGCAGATCAATCATTAACTCCTGGCCGCAGCTCAGCAAATTGAAAGCCACTTCAGCCCTCCCCCCGCCCCAGAGTGGGTTTCTTCTCCATCTTCCTGGAGCTAAGGGGCTCCCACACGCACGCAGGGGGCTGCGCGGCTTCCTTCACCTTGTAAACGGAGCCCGGTGAAAAGGTAGCAGTCCCGGAGCGGTGGGGACATGGAGGCGGGCGCATTTGCCAGGTGGCGTGAAGGTGGACACCTAGCCTTTTGTTGTTGTTTTCTTAACGTTTATTTAGTTATGTGAAAGTCATAGAGGGAGAGATCTTCCATCCACTGGTTCACTTCCCAGATGGCCACAGCAGCCAGATTGGACAAGGCCAGAGCCAGGAGCCAGGAGCTTCCTCCAGGCCTCCCAAGTGAATGCAGGGACCCAAGCACTTGGGCCGCCTTCCACTGCTTTCCTAGGCTGGAAGCTGGATCGGAAGTGGAGCAGCTCCGAGCCCTATTCTTTCCAGCATGCCCTTCGAGATGCTGGCCGAGCTGTTTGTTGTCTTCATCTCTTCGGGGTTGGGGTAGACAAATCTAGAGGTTTTAAGTTTTTTTTTTTTTTAAGCAGCTATGGAATCCTTTCATTGATTTATTTACTTATTTTCATTTTATTTGGAAAGGTGAGACAGACACAGAAAAACAGAGAGCTGCCATCCACCAGTTCACTCCTCAGGTGCCTGTAACAGCCAGGGCTGGGCCAAGCCAAAGCCACCTCCGAGAGTCCCCTGTGTGTGGCAGAGACTAAACTACATGAGCCATCTTCTCTCTGGGTTGGCAGGAAGCTGGATCCGAAGTGGAAGAGCCAGGATTTGAACCCAGCACTCGGATATGGAATCTGGGTTTCCCACGTGGCACCCTAGCTGCTGGGCCAAATGCCGCCATCACACCGAGTTTAATGGAGCTGCTGTGTTGGAAAAGAACAGCTCTCGTCCCCTGGCATGGAGGGGGCACCTGAGCAGTCTGCGGTGCGGGGCACCCAGGGGAGGGAGGCACTTGGCCAGAGGCGTGGCAGTGGCAGGACAGGTGGGCGGATGGCAGGTCTGTGGGGGGGAGGGGTGGCTGGCGCGCGGTGGGGCAGGAGAGGGCAGGGGTGAGCCAGTCCTGGAGACATGGGGCCTCCAGCGAGGCCTGTGCAGTCTGATGGGGGAGACCGCCCTGTGCCCACACAGGATGCGCAGGGCTCCGACAGGAGTGTAGGGGGAAGTACAGGGGGCTGAGCTCCAGGGTTGGAGGGTAGGGGGACGAGACTAGCTGGGGAGTCAGGCGCCCTACAGCGAGGATGCAGAGGACTAGGGCACCCCACCCTGCCCCGCCCCCCCCCCCCAGCTTAGCTGGACCTCCTCTCCCTGCCGCCCCCCAGCCTCTCTGCCTCCGGCCTCACCCTTTGCAGTGCACCCTAGGATGGCACTTCTGGGGCCCAGGCCCTGGGGGCAACGTCCAGGTTTCCCACAGAGGCTGGGGAAGACCAAGGCCAGAGTGAGCCCAAGCTCCCCAGCCTGCAAAAGGCGAGGTAAGGTGAGGCCAGGCCCGGAGGGGCCCAGCCTCCTCTTCCGGATGGGGCTGGCGGAACTTCCCCAGATAAGGGCCCGACAATGGGGGGCCATGTGGTGCTGCCGGCTCCCCTCCCGGGTGCAGGAAATGAGCAGCCTCCGCACCATTAACCCGCACAGCCCGCGGCACCCAGGAGAACGGCTACCCGGTGTGGGGGGTGTTCTCAGGAACCCCACGCGCTGTCCCAGCCACCTCCTTCCTGCAGCCCGTGCACAAGCAGGGGATGTGTGGAGGGGCAGTGGGGAGGGTCTCGGGGAGGAGGGGCGACACTCTGGGGGCCCAAGCAAGTGTCCAGCCCCTTCCTGTCCCTGCCCACCCCCCGCCTACCCCCAGGCTCTTGCCTCTCTGCCCCTCTCCGCACAGCGCCCCTGCACACATGCTTTACCCTAATCCGGGGGCTTGGATGTTGGGGTTTAGGCTCAAGCAGGGCTGCGGTGGGGAGGAGACCAGGGCTCTGCCCTGCGCCATCAGGGCCTCAGATCCACCTTCTGTGTCCTGAGGTGTGGGACCCAGTGACTATCCCATGTGGTCAGTGCCAAGGCGGGTGATGCAAGGGGACCCCCTCAGGTCCCCCGAGCCCCACCTTCCTACAGACTTGCCGTGCAAATCCAGGCAGATCCCTTCCTGCCTTGGCACCTTGATCTTCCTGTCTATAAAATGGGTTTGTCCAGGCAACTCCCAGGAATTCTGTGACACTGAGAGCAAATGCAGCCCTGCCGAGGGGAAGGCTGGGGTTTATCAGCTGGCCTCCACCCCAACCGGGGACCACTGCCCTCTCTGCCCCGCCCCTTGCCACCAAGGACAGGACCTTAGATCTCCAAGGCCAGCCCACTCATTCAGGTAGGGAAACTGAGGAAACCCAGGCTGAGAGTGTCTGAAAGCCACTGGGGCAGCATGTGGCAGAGAGCCTGGACCCCGGCCTCCTGCTGCCCACACCCCCTGGCTGTGGGCACTCAGCTGGCAGGGCCATGACACACGGACATTTACAGACACAGACAGGTTCACATCCAGCCTGGGGGAGGGCGTGGGGGTGGGGGCGCCCCATGGGGAGAGCCCTCCTGTGCTCCAGGTCCGGATCCTCATCTGCCCTCCCCTGCGAGGCTCTGTACCCCCTGGGCCAGGGGGACCATGGAGCTCTGCCCCCGCTCCCCAAGCCTGGCGCACCCACACTGCGGGAGCCGGGAGGACTGGGAACCTGAGCCTCACACCCATACGATGGGTGCTTCCAGGGCCTCCCCTCCAGAGCAGGTACCCTGACACCCCCAGCCCCAACTCTGCCATGCCATGTCTGCTGGTAGAGGGCCCGGAGCTGGCTGTGGGCAGGGACCACCCGGAACCTGCCAAGTTCATCAACTGCAGCAGTGCCTAACACGGGGCGGAGGGCGTCTGCAGCTGCTACTCGCCTTCCACGTGGAGGCCCTCCCTCCTTCCACCTGGAGGCCCTCCCTCCTTCTGTGCCCCACCTCGATCCCTGGCTGCCTCTCTCCCCAGCCTCAGACCACCAGAGGCCAAGATCAGGGCCCCCCTTGGGGGACCCCTTAGGCTGCGCAGATTCGCTCCCTTTCCTGCCTGTCTCCAGTCCCCACCCACCCAGAAGCTGCTGCCCCTCCCCCTTCTGCCCACCTGCCACAGCCTAAACGTGGCTCCGTGCAGAGACCATGTCCCTAACCCAGTACTCTCATCCCACATGTCAGCTCCATGACCTCACTGGATACCATTCCCCTAGGAATGCGGCAGGTGGCATCAATCCCATTTGACAAGTGGAGAAACCGAGACCCGAGACCGCGCCACAGGCAGGTGCTGGAGCCTGGGGCTGTGTCCGCGTCCTGTGGTGGCTGTGACTGCTGTGAGCAGGGACAGCCACCCTCACGCCCCACACGGGAGAAGGGGCAGGGCGGGGACTCGAGCTGGGACAGGACGGGGTTCGGAGGCCAGGCATCGCCCTGAATGTACTTTCTCCCATGACTCTCCAGCTGCCCTCTCTCCAACCGCTCTCCGATGCACACCCCAGACTCCAGCGGACCCAGCCTGGCACCACGGCTGCCACTTGGGGAACCCTGGCCACGCCGGGGCCCCTGCTGAGCTCCACATGCATTCTCTCATCTAAGGGTCATGGCAGCGCCACGAGGGGCAGGCACTGTGATGCCCCACTTACAGGTGTGGAAACCGAGGCCTGGAGAGGCCAAGTCCTGCCTCCAGTCCCAGGACACACATGCCGGCCTGAGGAGCGGAGCTGCTCTGACCACCCTATCATCCTGCCACATGGCCAGCGTGGCTCATGGGTGCGCCCCACACAGGCCCACCCCCTGCCAGGTTCTGGAGCCATCCCACAACTCCCAGACTGCCCCTGGGGACCCAGGGCTTCCAGCTCCTGTTGTGTCCCAGGGGAGACTCCAGCTGCACACCAGCAGCCGCTTCCCCTGGCCCCTCCTCTGCCACTCTGTTCTCTCTGTTCCGCTGTCTGGGAGCTCAGTGCTGGAAGGGCGGGGATGCCTGAGTCCAGCCCCACTGCCAGGAGAAGAAGATAGAAGTTCTGTGACAGCCCCTGGCCCGGGTTCCCTGGGTCTACCCCTCGCCCTCGGACTACTCCTCCCCTACTTAGCTCAGCTCTCTGGGGCTCCACGCTGGCGTTGGGTTCAGCCTGGTTTTAACGTCCTGAGGATGACGGGGCTCCCACCTCCCCCAGGATGATGTCCCAGCTCCTTGGGCTGGCACATGAGGACCCAGCCCTGCCACCTGTTCCTATGGGTCGCCCACCCCAGCCAGCTTAAAGCTCCAGTGCCTCTTGTACATCTCAGCTTCTGCTCCAGCACCGCTGACTGCACATGAGCAAGCCAGTCACGTGGGGCGGGGTCACATGGCCCCTGGAGGCTGGGGGAAGCTCTCAAGGCAGAGGTGGGAGCCCCGAGGGCCAACCTCACAGGGAGGGCAGGACTTCTGATGGGGCATACCAGAGAGTGCTGGGTGCCCAAGCCCCTACCTCTCAGCATCACCAGATCTACACTTCACCTTGCTAAGCAGAACCCAGAGAGGGCCAGGGACTCTCCTGAGGCAGCACCATGCAGGGGTGAGGTGTTGCCCAACTGAGGGTTCTACAGTCTGCAAAGCCGCCTGCCCTCCCTACACCCCCGTAATGGCTGAGAGGAGGCCCCTGATGTCCCTTGTGTCCAGATGAGCAAGGGGGGCGCTGGAGGGGAGGCCGCACAGCTATGGAGTGGAAAGACCAGAACAGACCCAGGTCTATCTGCAGCCAAAATCTTGGGCTCCTGGGGTTGCAGTGTTGTGAATGTGAGCAATGGCATGGAACTGCACACTTAAAAATGGTCACAATCGGGGCGAGTGCCGTGGTACAGCAGTGAAACTGCTGCTTGGGGCACTGGCATCCCATGTGGGTGCTGGATTGAGTCCTGGCTGCTGCACTTCTGCACCAGCTCCCTGAGGAGGCCCAAGTCCTTGGGCCCCTGCACCCACATGGGAGACCTGAGGAAGCTCCTGGCTCCTGACTTTGAATCGGCTCAGCTCTGACCATTGCAGCCATCTGGGGAGTGAACCTAGCCGATGCCCAGCTGCTGCACTTCTGGGAGTGGACCAGAGGATGCAAGAACTCTCTCTTCTCTCTGGGCCTCTTTGCCTTTCAAATACACACATACAGAAAACTCCTTAAAATAAAAAAAATAAAAAAAAAAAAAACCTTCAAGGACACCAGGAGTTGCCAGGCACTGGGTGAGGTGGCAGCGATGGAGGGAAATAACCCTGATGGGAATGGGTTCTCCTTTGTCCCCATACCAGGCAGCAGCAAAGGGCGGCCCACACTGAGATTGTACTCAATGTCATCAATGGTAAATTCTGCCCTGTGTATTTCAGCATAGTACCTTCTTTTTTAAAAAAGTATTTATTTATTTGAAAGGCAGAGAGAGAGAGAGAGAGAGAGGTCTTCCATCCACTGGTTCAGTCCCCAAGTGACAGCAATGGCCAGAGCTAGGCTGAACTGAAGCCAGGAGCCAGGAGCTTCCTCTGCGTCTCCCACGTGGGTGCATGGGCCCAAGGACTTGGGCCATCTTCCACTGCTTTTCCAGGCTATAGCAGAGAGCTGGATCAGAAGAGGAACAGCCAGGACTGGAACCGGTGCCTGCATGGGATGCCAGCACTGCAGGTGGCGGCTTTACCCGATATGCCACAGCGCCAGCCCCCTAGCATAGCAACTTTTTAAAGCAGCAGATGAGGGAAAACAAGCTGTAGGAGCACTGTGATCCAAAATGGGGAGCAGCAACCACAGTCATTCACTGAACACCCCCGAGCTGCCAGATGCAGGAAATGACGGTGGGTCCCAGGGCAGTGGAAACCCCACGTCAGCAAGCCCAAACCCTGGGCCAGTGCAGCCCTCCTAGAAACGGCCAAGGAGGGTGGGGCATAGCGAAATGGGCCATCGGGGCATGGGCAGCATGGAGTCCCAGGGGACAGAGGGACGTCCCCGATGTCTGCCTGCCCACACCCGTGTCCAGTCTGAGGGGAGTGCTCCCTGAAAGAGCCCTGGCAGGAGGCGGAAGCTGGAGGAGCTGCCTTGCCCTCTCCCCTCAACCTCACCTCCCTGGGCCGGAGGTGACTGTGGGACCCAGCTCCGCCCATCAGACGCCCTGGCAATGGCTTTGTCTTGAAGGAGTGACCACCTGCTGCAGATGCAGGGAGCCATTCCCACGGGAGGCTGAAAGGGAAAGCAGGGAGCTAATTCATTCTTCAGGGACTCTGTACGAGTGCTCACAACGCACGGAAAACAGAGTGCAGGATAAATGAGCGAGAACAGCCAGGGGAGGGCCGAGGCCGGCAGGGCTGTCAGGGAGTGGTTCTGGCTGGAGACCCCGTGAAGCCCACCGGCATCCCATTCGGAGGCCAGGCGGGGGTCTGGCCCCTGCCAAGCGCCTGCCCCCTACAAGCGAGGATTTGTGCTGCAGCCCTGGCGGCCGCGATGTTGCCCGGGCCCTGTTTATTCATCTGGGCGGGCCAGGCTGGGCTCTGGCCCGTCTGTCCTGTCTGCACGCGCGGTAACCCCACAGGGTGAGGAAGACGGATGCCTTGGAGTTACTTTGCATGAAATTGCTGCGGAAAACTCGAGGCCACATTTGACTTCACCTCTTGTTCCGGCAGAATTTGTTATCCTGACACGGCGGCCGCTGGAGGCCTGCAGGAGCAGATGTTCCTGGTGGGTGGGGGTGGGGGAGTCCCCAGGCAGGGAAGGCGGCAGCAAGGGGCAGAACCAGGGCTCTGCTGGCGCCAGGCATGCGCAGTCCTCACACACACACACACACACACACACACACATACACCAGCGGTCCTTACAACCGTGCACAGCCCATGGCGCCGTATCTGGGCCCTGGCTCCCCTGGGAAGAAGATCTGAATGTGGCCACACCAGAGGCACCGGCTGAATGAAGTGATTCAGGGCTCACACTTAGCACAGCACGTGGCCTATGCAAAACCTCCGTGAATGTTGGCTGTTACTCCTGGCCAGCGGCCGGCGCTGTGGGGCGGCCGGTTAAGCTGCTGCCTCCAAGCTGGCACCGGCTTGAGTCCTGGCTGCTCCACTTCTGATAGATGGCCCAAGTGCTCGGGCCCTGCCACCCACGTGGGAGACCCAAATGGAGTTCTAGGTTCTTGGCTTTGGCTTGGCCCCACTCTGGCTGTTGGGGCCATTTGGGGAGTGAACCAACAGATGGCAGATCTCTCTCTCTCTCTCTTGCCATGTAACTCTACCTTTCAAATAAATAAATAGATCTTAAAAGAAGTGGTTGTCCAAGAGAGATTATGAAGCAGCGAGTAGACGCAAACTGTGTGCATGTTCTCTGGCCCCCCATAAGCAAAGACATGGAGGGAGAACAAGAACTGTCACCGGGGCAGCCAAACCGGAAGGGGGCGGGAGGGGGCAGGAGAGGTCAGCAGTGGTTGGTTCGCAGCTGTGTCACTCCAGCTCGCCTCTGTTGCTTGGCGGCTTCCCTAGGCCGCTGCGTCTTGTCCTCTCTCACAATGCTGGGTTTCGGGCCCTTCCTGATCCAGGATGGGCTAATTATAGAGGCAAAGACCCTATTCCAAAGAAGGTCGCCCTCGCAGGTTCCTGGGGTCAGGACAGCACATGTGGGCACAATCATCCCACAACAGGCCCCCGCGGCCCCCTCTAGCACCCAGCACCTCCCCAATGAGGAATGCTCCCTGCTTTGGGTTGGAAGCTGTCTAGGAATCACTGTATTGGGGGGACACAGCAAGCCCCAAGCATCAAGTGGCTGTGATCAGCAGAGAAAGGGCTGAGGCCACGACCCATGGTGGAATGGTGGGGCTGGGGCTGGGACAGGTGTGCTGACGGCAGAAGGTGGTTTTGACACTCCAGAGAGGGAGGAAGGCAGTCAGCCCTTCAGTGCAGCAAGGTGGCTTCTGGGGAGCTCAGGCAAGAAGCAGAGCCAGTGAGTGAAGGGGCAGGGCAGGCCAGCGTGGCACCAGGCGCTCCTGCCTCTCCCCCTCTCCACCTGGCTGCCCAAGGGTCCCGGGAATGGAGGGGCCTCTGTCCTGTGTGTTCCCTCAAGCTGCCCCACTTGGAATGGACAGGGATGCGGTGGCCCCAGGATGGGAGGACTGGCTGCTGTGGGTGGCCCCAGACGCCCGTGGTGAGGGCATAAACATGCCTGTGGTATTACAACAAATGGCCACTCCTCCCACTCTGCCCAGGGCAGATGTCCCGGAAAACCAAGGCTCTTAAGGGGTGATAAGAGCTGCCTGACGGGAGTGCCAAGGGGTACTGGAATTTGCAAGCTTCTGGAAGGGTAGGTAGCACCAGATGGGGGCAGAGAGAGGGTAAAGCTGGGTAGAAGGGCAGCGAGCCCAGGTGTGGATGTATGTTAAGGGCGTGGCCCCGAGCGCGGGAGAAGGGAGAGGGACGGCGCAGCGAACTCCGAGGCCAGTGGGCGTCGGAGTTCGTGCCCGAGAAGCCGCGGCCGGTCAGCCGTCCTGTTCAGCCGTTCCCGGTGGTGGTGGTGGGCGAGCTCCGGCCCAAAGGGTCATTCCGCTGACGGACGCGGCATCTTCGTGGAACTGCGCGCCGGCGAAGGCCCTTGGGGGCAGGAAGTGCAGCCAGGAGCTGAGGGGGGCAGGACCGGGGCCTGCCCATCACCGCCTAGACCACAGCCCTGGCTGCATCTCCCCTCCACTACACCACAGCCATCCCTGACCGCCAAACCCCACAGCGTGAGGACACGTGACTGGGCCAGCCAGGGTCACGTGTCCACCCCGCTCCAATCAGGAGCCAAGGTCACGGTGGGGCAAACATGGCTGCCAGGGTCCCGCCTTTCACAGCTCCCGGGTCAGAGACAGGGTTGGGGGCACGGGCAGCGCAGAGGGCAGCTACGTGCTAGTAAACGTGAAGGCCAATTACAAGGAGGAAACAAGGTCTCCACGACACGTTAAAAACCCCAGGCACGGGGGCAGGGGTGGGTGGCATAAAAACAGCGACAGCACATTCCAGAGCTCCCGCAAGAGGCCCTGGAGGCCCAGCCGAGGGGGAGCAGAGAGCAGAAGCATGGGCTGTGGGGGCAGAGGGCGAGCCCGCACCAGCCCTGCGGGTCACCTTGGTGGCCCCACACGCTGTCTGCCTGGCCCGCCAGGGTGCTGGGCCAGGGGCTGAAGCAGGGTGCGCCTCACTAAGGGGCTAGCCCCAGGTGTGAGGAGCCACAGGCGCTGAGGTTCGCTGCTTCCTCCCCCCGCCTGTCCTCCCACATCTGGGGCCCCGGTCTGAATAGAGGACCTGCTGCCCCTGGCAGAGCTCAGAGGTGCTTCTTAGCCAACTCGTCAATGTCAGGCCTGGTTTATTCTCAGCTGCTACTTCCCTGGGAAGCCGGCAGCACAGCCACATGTGAGCGCAGACTCCCCGGGCCAAGAAGCCCCCAGCTGAGCCTTTACTTGGGCCAAGAGCACAGTGGGAGGCGCTAAGGCCCTGCTCCCCTCTGCTGTCTGTGCCTGCGGGGTTCATGTTGCTAACAGAGGACTGGTGCAGCCAGTCTCCTCACCCTCCCTCCTGGCCTTGGTGCCCGGAGACCCTGGCATATGCGAGCACAGGCCAGGAGCTGCCCTGTGCCTGAGCCGCGGGCCTGGGACAGCATGCCCCTTGGGGAGCCTGCAGCCATGAGTTCCCTGTTTGCCCCCGCCCTGGCCGGGCCTAGCCTGGGGCTGCCTGGGACACCCAGTTCCTCCTGGAATCTCTCTTTGGGTTTGGATTGGGGTTGGAGTTTGTTTCCATTCAGGGCAACTTGATCCCAACCCAGCTCCAACCCACCATGGCCCGGCCTCCCTGCCTCTCAGGAGGGGGCTTGTCCTTGCCCACATGCTGACAGGGCAGCTCCTGCAGACCTCCCATCCAGGGCTCGGAGGTTTGGCTGACTTTGATGTCCTGAGCGGGGGGATGGGGCCCAGCCTCAACCCCCTCTCCCTCAACATGTAAATAAGTCAGAGACTGGAAGACCAAATGCCACCGTGTGGAGTACCAGAAAGAAAAACAGGTTTGGGGAGACAGAATGGCTGGGGCCTAGAAGCTTCTCCACCAATTCCGCACTCTGTGGCCTGGAAGAAGGTCCCAGCCTCTCGGGGAGAGGGTGGCCGAAACGGCAGCATCAACAGCCGGCCCCGGCTGGGTGGACGAGGTGACCACTTTCCTGCTCCAGTCTCTGTTTCTGCTGTGGGCTCTGGCCCACACCGTGCTGGGGAGTGATAGATGGCTACACTGTAGCCCCGCCCTCTAGGACCCCCAGGGGACAGAGTCCCAGCCGCTCAGAGACAAAGATGTGTGGTCAGGAGGAGGCCAACAGGAACTGGGTGCACCGGAAAGACTCAACCACAAGACCCCCTCCCCCCCGTGCCCTTCCCTGGTGCACCTCATAATGGGCATTGATAAGCAGAGTGACAGAGACAGGGAGAGGAAGAGGAAGAGGAAGGGAGGGAGGGAGGTAGGGAGGAAGAGGAAGGGAGGGAGGGAGGGAGGGAGGAAGAGGAAGGGAGGGAGGGAGGGAGGGAGAGCTCTCCCATCTGCTGGTTTGCTCTCCAGATGGCAGCAACAGCCAGCTCTGGGCCAGGCAGAAGCCAGGAGCCAGGAGCTTCGTCTGGGTCTCCCACATGGGTGCAGGAACCCAGGGACCTGGGCCATCTTCTGCTGCTTTCTCAGGCACATTAGCAGGGAGCTGGATCAGAAGTGGAACAGCCGGGACTTGAACCACCGCTCTGTTATGGGATGTTGGACCCCAGCAGTGCCTCAGTCTGTGTCACACCAGCCCGACACCTGCTTTTCTTCCGTTTGCTTCTGAATCCCATGAGGCCACCAAAGCTTTTCAGAGATCCTGGCACCGTTCAAGACCCTGCACACCTCCCGCCAGGAGCTTAGAACAGGGAGCAGATGCGAGCTAAGAGTGTATTGCTCACCTAAGGTTAGCACATCCGTGCTGAGATGAAAGTGGGGATGGGGAGGCGGATGGGCTTCTGGGGCCGCACACTGAGGGGCTGGCAGCCGAGGGTTGGGATCAGACACGAGTCTGTCCATCGCCAGAACGTTCCTCCCTCGGGAGGGCCAGGGGCCGGCTGGGAGGGCTCACCTGCAGGAGATGCGCTCCTGGGTCCAACTTGCCATCCGGGGCACCCGTGTGTGAGGGATTCTGGAGGTCTGCATGCCAAGATTCCGTGCTGCAAATGGAATCTCTGGTTTAACAAAAGAAAACAAGCTATCGTTACTGTGGCTTTCTGTGCTTCGGTGATTCTAGAATTCTGGGATGACATCAGTCGAAGGCTCCATTATCCTGCGATTCCAGGCTGTCTCTGAGAGCTTGGGTTCTGAGGAATGGGAAAATCCAGCTGAGGTGGTGGTGGTGGTGGGGCAGCCTTCTACCCTGAGACTTCGCCAACAAGGACAGAACAATGCGCTGTTTGATTTTCATTGTGTTCAAAGGAAAGCGCTGGGCTCTGCCAAGCCACATCAGAGCTCACCCGTCCTGGGGGCAGAGCAGCCTGGGGAGCTGGGGGAGGGGAGGAGAGGATGAGGAGGGAAGAAGGAAGAAGAAGTGCCATCCTCGCAGGCTGAAGTTGGCTGGAAGCTTGCTCCCATCAGCTGGAGTCTGTGTTGTGCCCGGCGCTGTACTGGGTACTGGAGCCCTGTGTCGCTGTCCCCTGGTCCCCAGGCACCAGGCCTGGTCAATTTGGTTGAAAGAACAGGCAGGGCACATAAGAAGAGTACAGTGTTTGGATGCAAAGAGGAGCGAGCAGTACAAATTCACTCTGGAGTGGGAAGACAGTCAGGGAGGGCTTCCTAGAAGAAGTGACATCTGCAGGGGGTGGGGGCCCCACAAGGCGGTCAGGGAAAGGTACTGCAAGAGCCTAAGAGGCGGCAGCTGGCTCCATGTAGCTGGGGCCCAAGGTGGGAGGGTGGGGCAGTGGGGAGAAGGGGGTCACAGGGTCACCAGGGTCGGCCCACACAGGGCCTTGAACGCCGTGTTGAAGAGCCAGGGTTCCATTCACAGGAGAAGGCTGGTGGAGGGAGGCTACAGGCCCCATGGGATTGTCACAGATGAGACAGCAGAGGCCAAACCCTTACTGGACAGTCAAGAGAGCAAAGCTGGGGGGAGCAGGTCACTTACCATCACCCCACGCGGCAGTCGGAGCAAGGACGCCCTCCCAACCCGTGCCCCAGCAGGTTACGGTGCAGATGGCCCTGGCTAGGCAGTGGGTTCATGCCCCCAAGTGGGTTCACTGTGGTTCACTCGCCAAATGGCCACAACAGCCAGAGCTGAGGTGATCCGAAGCCAGGTGCCAAGTTTCTTCCAGGTCTCCCACGTGGGTGCAGGGGCCCAAGGACTTGGGCCATCTTCCTCTGCTTTCTCAGGCCATAGCAGAGAGCTGGCTCAGAAGTGGAGCAGCCAGGAGTCGAACCAGTGCCCATATGGGGTGCCGGCACTGCAGGCAGTGGCTTATCCACCACACCATAATGCCAGCTCCTCTATGATTTTTATTTTTAAAATTTTATTTTAAAAGGAGAGGGGGGATCTTCTATCTGCTGGTTCACTCCCCAAATGCCTGCAACAGCAGGGGCATGGCCAGAACGAAGCCAGGAGGCAGTAAGTCCATCCAGGTCTCCCACATGGGTGCAGGGGTCCAGGCACTTGGACCGTCCTCCGCTGCCTTCCCAGGCACATTAGCAGGCAGCTGCTGGGTGGGAAGTGGGGCGGGCCTTGGTTCCAGGCAATCTGACATGGGAGCCCTAAGGGGTGGCATAACCACTGTGCCAAATGCCGCCCTATCTATAATTATCTACAAGTAAAAAGGTAAAGATTAAAAACACACACACACACACAGAGGGCCGTGGTGGGATATGGTGGATGGAAGCAGAGCAGGCAGGAGCAGGTGCTCTGTCCACCTTGAGGGCCCTCAGTCCAGATTAACAGACACCATGCGCCGGGAAGAGCTGCTTCTGAGCTACGTGAGACGACAGTGCCGGGACTCAGCCATCTCACTGACAACTTTCTTTTCCAGAGAATGTGGCCTGCTTCCATTCAGGGAAAAGATGGAAGCCCCGCCTTGGCGCAGGGGCCCTGTGCATGGCCACCTTGGGCTATGGGCTCTCCCTGGAGGCTAATTGGCCCTGGCCTTCCCAGCCTGGGACACAGGCAGCCAGCAGCTCTGAGTCCTGGCCCTGTGTGCTCATGGCCTTGCTGTGCCATCCGTGACCACCCCCCACTTTGGACCCCTGGCTGCATCTCCTGGTGGTCTCAGCCATGGTGCTGGATGAGCCACTGGGCTTTCTTGGCAACAGAGACCCTCCCAGGCTTGAAGCTTGAGACCCTTGTTACGGGGCTTCCCAATAGACTTTGGGTCACAGAAGCAGCACCTGCCTCTTGGCAAGGCACCTGAGGCCTCTTTAAAACAGGTTGACAGCAAACCCAGGTCCTGTGGCACATTCCACCTGCAGGAAGGGGTGGCGTCTGCTGTCCTCTGCTGTCTATGAAACCCCATGCTACTGGAGGAGGTCGCCCCTTCCCAGGCCTCCCACAGGGTGAACAGCAGCGGCAGGTCTGTGACCACCACAGGCCAGGACTAGATGGGACAGGACAGGACCCTTGTGACAGCGCTAATGTCCTGACCAGCTAATGTCCCATCTTCTGATTCATAACCAACAGTGGGGCCGTTACCCAGAAATTGTCCCCTCCCACATAGAGAACGCTGGGACACTCTTGCCACACAGACAGGGAAGTCGAACGTCTTCGGTATAGTACGAGTGAGGCTTTGCCACATCGCTCCTCCCCCTCTGCAGACACACAAAAGTGCCCTGTGACAAGCGGGAGGGGCGCACAGTCCCACTTCTCACGGTGCACAATGCCAGTCTCCCGCAAGGGGCAGCCTGTAGAACTTTCTCGTCCCTGACGGCCCCCCGTAGCTGGTTTCATGGAGAGGTGGGAGAGGGCTTCCTCGAAGAGCGCCTTTGAAAATTCCAGTCTGGCGAATACACCTGGAAAACGGGTTTCCCTCTTGCCGCGGGCCTTGCCTGTATTTTCCATCTTGTTCTCACCCAGCAAGGGCTGCAGGCTGGAGGAGGGACACGCCCTGCTGGGACCCATTCCCCGCAGATGGTCCCACAGCAGACCCATGTGGACCTCGACTTCCACCAAGCCGTAGCACAGCTCTGGTGCCTGGCTCTGATGCCTCCCGGCCTGGGAGCCTTCACTGATTGACATTCAAGTCCTCCACTGGAGCCAGAGTTCCAACCAAGCATGGCTGCATGCTAAAGCCCTAGTGGGTATCCGCTTGGAAAGGTCACCGTCGGCCCACATCCAAGACGACCTTGGCTCGGAGCAGGAGCTCACCCTGGAGATGCCATTGCCCAACCCTCATCGCCCAACCTCAGCAGCCATCACTGTTGGGGTTGGCCACGCCCCTGCCACGCCCCTGGAGCTGCCGTCCCCATATACATCGAAACTTCTCGGTAATAGCAGAGGCTGCGTGCTGCTCGCTGCCCCGCACTGCCTTCAGCTCTCTGCCTTGGCCATTCTCACTTTGGGCAGCTCTCAGCCCCCAGGCTTCCCCCAGAAGCCCCGTCTGTCCAGACTCCTCTCCGCGGGGCCTCCCGGGCTCCAGGCCTGTTGGGGCATTCCTTATGACAGCCCCAGCCTCCTTAGGAGATGATGCACTTGCCTGCCAGAGGACGGGGCTGGGCTTGTCACATGGGGCTCTACCCAGGCTGCTCCTCTGTCCCGGACCCCCTGCCTTCCCGGGGAAGACTGAACTGGGCCCAATCCTTGGACCATGTTGTAAAGGCTACCAGGGTTGGGGGTAATCCTACCCTAGGGCGCTGCTCTTTGGGGAGCTGGCCGGGGACAAGATCCGGCCCTGGACAGTAGCTCTTATGGTGGAACACAGGTGCCGGGGGGTCCAAGCAGTGGTATTTGGGAGCTGAGGAGCCCCTGGTCCCCCTGAAATCACAAAATAGCAAGACGTCCATCATGGGCTCCCCTGTGCTCTCGTAGGGATCCGCCAACCTCTGGAAGAAGAGCTGGGCTGAATTTGCTCATTCACAGAGCCCGAGGCCCCACAGGGCTGTGGGGACTCCCACTGTGTCCTGTAGCAGACATGGATCCGCGCTGGAGACCGGGAGAAGCTATGGCTGGGGCTGTGGCCACAGGCCCTGGTGATGCTGAACTCGGCACCCTCCGGGCCTCAGTCTGCTCACCTGTAACACGACACTGGTGAGGCCCATTTCACAAGACTGCTGATCCGATCAGCCATTGCTGCAAATCACCTGGCTGGCATCCTGGTGGCCATGCAAGTGCCCCTCACAGCAGCCACTGTGCCCCTCAGCAAGCCCCCTGAGCCTGCCAGCTCTGGCATGGGGACCCCTAGCAGCCGGTGACCAGTGACAGCACAGTGAGATGACCACGTGCCCTCCTGTCACACTGAGGTGGCTGCAATCCACTGTGAGGTGCCTTGGTGTCTCCACGGCTTGGCCCAGGACACCTGCTGCAGGGGCTGGCATTGGTTAGAAGGCTGCTCGGGAGGCCCACAGACCTCATCCGGGTGCCTGGGTTCGAACCGGACTCTGCCCCTGACTGCAGCTTCCTGCTAATGCAGAGCTGGGAGGCAGCGGCGGTGGCTCTAGTACCTGCATCACTGTCACCCACTGGGAAACCAGGTTGAGTTCTACAGCCTGGCGCAGCTCTTGCAGACATTGGGGTGGTCACTCAGGAGATGGGAGCGTTCTCTCTCTCTCTCTCTCTCTCTCTCTGCCTTTCAAATAAAAAAAATATTCTTGCTTCAGTCAATTCCACACTCCTGCATAAAGTGTCTTGAGAATGTGGTCTCCCGCCGCTGGAGTTCTGGACAAGGTCCGAGCCTCGGTTGTCGCCTCACTAAATAGGAGATGCACGTGCCAGTGTTAAGGTTGTCGTGAGACTGAAAGGGAAGCACGCGCAGAGAGAGACTGAGCTCAGCACCTGGAATGCGGTAGGCACTGCGCTGTTCTGTCTGAGACCGTGCGCTCAGCGAGGTTGTGCTGAGTGGACGAGCATCCCTGTGCCCGGCTTACAGAAGGGGAAGACCGAGACCAGGACAGAGAAGCCCGGCTCACCCCGTGGGGAGGATCTCAAGGGCTCAGAAGTCAAAGCTCTGGCCAAGTCCCTCCCAGTCTTCCTTCCTTTCCGAGAGGCGCTTTCTGATTGGCTTCTGGGGAACTCTTTGGTCTCTGCCCGCTGGCAAATCCCTGATGCTGTCTGGATCCGCCCGCGCGGCGGGGAAAGGACAGGCGCAGAGGACAGCAGACACAGAGCCGGGTCTCTCCCCAGACCGTCCCCAGTTCTGGACATTCCGGAAGCCACACCCTGTCCCCAAGTCTCTCCGGAAATCTTGGCAGTCTTATCTGCAGGGGGGAGGGGCCGGGGGTCTGGGGAGGAGGAAGGCAGCTCAGGGAGGGATGGAGAGCGGCCCGTGGGACCCAGCCGTGGCTCACGAGCCCTTGCTGTCCTCCCAGACTGAAGACAGCTGGTGAGAACTGGCTTCGGGCCCTGACTCTGCCCTGAACCCGCTGGGTGACCTTGGGGAATCCATTTGTCCTTTCTGCGCCTCGGTGCCCCACTAGGAAGTTGACCCGCAGTGGGAGCCTCGGTCCTCCGGGAGGAAGCAGGGTTTCCAGAGCAAGGCTTCGGACCTGCCCGCCCCTGGGCCCCACGCCACCTGCAAGGGTCCAGGAATCTGGCTGGGGAATTTCATTCATCATCGCTGCGGTTTGCAGGTACTGCGGCCGGCAGGCTGATTACTCAACAGGCCTATTACACTCCTTGGTGACTAATAGATTCTTTCTCTGTTTGTGTTTTCAAGCCATAGCAATAACATTGGCTCTCCGGAACGCCACTGAAGTCACCATTCTTCAGGCTGACCCTACCTACACGGTAAACAGCAACAGAAACAGCTCTGCTTGGAGAACCGGGCCTCTGCTTCTCTCGGGGCAGGGCCTGCTGCCTTGATAATGAGGCTGCCGCGTGCTGGGGGTGGGGCGGGTTGTCGAACTGTGCAGAATCTTGGGATTAGATCATTTCTCTGGCCCGGTCCAGCTCTGACCTACACACTGGCTCTCATGGAAGGGAGGGGTGGGAGAGATACCATCTTCCCTTTGAGTGCGGTTAAGGGCCCAGCGGGAGTCAGACAGCCTGGCTTGTGGTGCTGGCTCCAGCACTCTGGCCTGTGACCTTGGGCAAGTCCCAGCTTCTCTGAGCAGAGGATGACCCCCGCCGCCGGGAGTCTGAGGAGGGGACCGAGGAAGTAACACAGGACAGGAACCTGTCACATGGGGGAGGGGGCGGGCTCCAGTGCAGGGAGTTGTTAACGCCAGGGGTCTTCAGAAAGTACAGCAAACGCATATTGTGAAAAAAATCATGCCTGGATGTCAATGTTTTTGGCCCCCAAATAAACTTCCTTTAGTTCTGGTTTTCCATGAACTTGTAAAAGGCCCCTTGCTCAGGGAGATGCTGAGCCCCTGGGGAGTGGGCTCCAGACTGATACAGGGGGTAGCCCAGGGGGCTCAAGACCAGGGCCAGCCAGTGTCGAAGCCCGTCTAGTTTTATTGCGCCTGACTGCAAGGCACAGAACAGCCCAGCCCAGCATAGCAGCCCCAGCACCCAGCACCCATCATGCCGCAAAGTTGCTAAGATCTTCAGAGGGAGGGAGCAGCCACTGCCCTTCCCTGGGACGGGCACCTGTAGTCCGCAGGGGAGATGACGGGCAGACCCCTGTGTGGTTCCCGCTTTGAGAGTCCTCCTCTCACGTGCCCAGGGCCCCCTGACTCCTTCGGCAGCCCCCTTCTGGCCGCATCGCTGGGGGGTCCCAACTGCTGTCGCCATCTATCCCTCTGTCCACCGCCCTGGGCCTTTTGCTGTGCTGGAACCATCCTCATAGATCAGACACAGGGAGGAAGCGTGGCCAGGATGAGCTGGTGAGTGTTCCGTGACCATCTCTCAAGCACACAAACCCCGATGGCCATCGTTGGCCAATTCCCGCAGTGTCGACACTTCCTTCGAGGTGGATTCCAGACCACCAATACAACGACGCCTCATGCAGAGCTGGGGAACAGTGCACCTCACCTGCTCTCCTGTGATACGGCTCCAGCACGCCTCTGAGGTAAGCGGAAAGACTCATAATAGCCGACTACCCAATAAGATGTAATAAAAGGCTATGGAGGGTGCAGCCTGGCCAGGTGTGCCAGAACAGTCCCCAAGCGTCAGGAGACGGCCGCTGCCAGTGACGTCAGCTTGGTGACATGGTGAATTCATCTCCATGATATTCAGAGCAAAGTGCATCTTCCTCAATTTACAAGGTTGTCATTCTCTGGGAAAATCAGGGTGTACTACAATCATGCAAAAAATCATTTCTTAGAGAAGATTTATTTATTTATTTATTTGACAGTTAAGAGTTACATAAAGAAAGAGGCAGAGAGAGGTCTGCCATCTGCCGGTTCACTCCTCAAGTGACCACAAAGGCTGGGGCTGGGCCAGACCAAAGCCAGGAGCCAGGAACTTCTTCCAGGTCTCCCACATGGGTGCAAGGGCTCAAGCACCTGGGCTGTCTTCCACTGTTGTTTTCCCAGGTGCATTAGCAGGGAGCTGGATCAGAAGTGGAACAGCCAGGACTTGAACCTGTGTCCATATCAGATGCTGGTGCTGCAGGTAACAGCTTAACCTGCTGAGCCACAGTGCTGGACCTGCAAAAAATAATTTGTACTTAGACATAAAACAGAACTGAATTCAAGGCCCAGGTAATTATAAACAGGTTTCTCATTCATCCCAATGTCCCTCAAGATATCCGAATGTCTCCACTCACAAAATGCCAACAGCAACTCCCATAAACTTCCAATACAGCTCCTTGGTTTGGTAGCTTGGACCACTGCTCCAAATGCATACCCCTCACCACAGGCCGCCTCTCTCAAGGTACATGCTTTCCTGTGAGCTTTGCTAATTTGTTCATGCAGAACCTTCCAGTTCTGGCCTAGAATTTATTTGGCCAGCCAACCGCTCACCCATCCACCCACTTACCCATTTGTCTACCCATCCATCCAGCCACCCACCCACCCACCCATCCACCTATCTATCCATCTGTCCATCTTCCCATCCATTCATCCATCCATCCACCCATCTACCCATTTATCCATCTACCCATCCATATCTTCTGGGCCAGTCCTTAGGTCCCAGGATTCAGCCACTGTGACCCTCTGTTCAGGGAGCTCTGTGTAAGGGAGGAGTCAGAGCACAGACAGATGCTGGCGATGCAGCGTGCCCAGTAAGCTAACAGAGGAGAGTGCTTTTGGCCAGAGTAGCTTCCAGGTAAGAGCACCCGCTTTGGTCTTGAACACCTGACTTTCATTCCTAGCTGGGGAAGTACTGTGTGACCTCAGGAGAGTGGCTGTTATACCCGGACATCCCAGGCTGTTGTCACGGGATGTGCTGTTGCCACGGTGGCCCATGCTCAGGCAGAAGGCCCAGAGAAGGCAGAAATGGCAGCCACAGCTCCTAGCTAGAGCGCCCCGTGGCTGGCGGCTGCCTCCTGCGGATGGAGAGGCTGCTCTGTGGCAACCAGAGGGAAGAGCTGGAGGTTGCTCTGGGCTTCCCACATCCGGGTTCACAGCAACCTGAACTCCCAGGGCCAGCCCAGTGCTCTCCCTGTGCCTGGGACGGCTGCAGCGACCCACAGCTGGGCAGAACGGCTGACCCAGTGAAACCCACCAGGGAAGTGCCACTCACCAGGCCACGCCCCTACTCTGGGCCCGTCCTGAGTACCCAGTGGTGCCAGGGGGCGATGGGGGTGAGCCCAGGAGCTCCCAGCCCGTGGACAAGGCTGTCCCCACAATGTGCACCCATGTGCGTCTCTCTGTCACCCACCCCGCTCCATCCTGTCCTCCTGCCCACCCTCATCCCGGCCCCAGTAACAGCCCCCCACCCCCACCCCAGGAAGCTCCTGGCTCCGGCTCCGGTGCTCCCCGGCTGCCTCACTCCCCCGCCGGGAGGAGGAAATTGCCCTGCTTCCCCGGCTTCCCCAGCCCCGTGGCCTGCAAAATCGCAAACAGCTGCTGTGACCATGGGCTGCCCGGACCCCGGGGGCTTGGAGGGGGGGGGCGGCGGGCCAAGGGGAACTCGGAGAAAGAGCTCTTAATAGCATGCCTTCCCCGAGCTGCTTCCAAAGAAACTTCTCCTCACAAATCATTCCATAAACACTTAGCAGGCGCAGGAGAGCGCGCACGCTCTCACCGCCTGTCAGGAGGCTCCTCTGAGTAAATTGAGACCAGGCAGCCGAGCCTGCGCCAAATCCCCCTTCCTGCCCTCTTCCCGCCGGCCACCCCTCCCCCACGCTGGGCCCTGCAGCTCCGCGGGCAGGCCGGGGTCCGTCCCCTGCTACTGCTGCCCCAGACGCCTCTCCCCCACTGAGCCCAGGGTGCCCTGGAACCCAGCCCCCTCCCGGAGCCAGCTGCTGCCGCCAGGTGCCTCTCCTGCGCTGCTGTGGGAGTCTGCAGCCTCCTGAGACTTCTGGGGCCACCCCACCCCAGCCAGGCTCCGAGGATGAGGCTGGCCCACACCCACACCCGGTCCCAGCCACCGCGCGCAGCAGAGGCCGCTGGTGCCTCTCAGGCTGGGGCTGCTGGGGAGGGAAATGACTCCAGATCCATCCAAGTCACGAGCTGGAAAATCCCTCCCCTCTAGCAGCCCCCTCCAGGGAGAGCGCGCTGCACAAGGTTCGGCTGGCCGGGAGCCAGCGGCTGGCTGACCCCCAGCAAGGATCGCGAAGTGATTGGGGCGTGATTGGGCATGCGCGCGCTGACACCTGGGCTTGTCACTTAGCAGCTTGCTGGGTAATGAGGTTCGCGAGGGCCTCGGAGAACAACCGCGCCGGTTGGCACCCCAGGGTCGCCCCTCTTCTTCACCAGCTTTGGGAAACAGGCCGAGAATGGGAGAATGACCGCCCCCTCTGCTGGCTTTGTCCAATGTCGTGTGGAGGAACCCAGAGCTCTGTAGCAAACAGAAATCGTCTGTGCTGTAAGTACGCCGTTCAGATGGAAATGGACTCATGGTTCTGTGGGTGCTGGAGTGAGCAGCCGACTCGGGGACACACAGAGCTGGGCTCAAGTCCCAGAGCCCCACTTCCCGGGAGGCTGATGGTGAGCAAGGCGCTGTGGCCCTTGGGTCTCCCACTCTAAAGCGGGGGAGCCCCCCTCTACACAGAGCCGCCAGGATGAGCGCCCTGCGCTCCGCCAAGCCAGCCGCCTGCCCAGGCAGGCCTCGGCTGTCGCGGCCACGTGTCTGTTCACTCTGGGAGTTCAGTCACGGGTCGCTCCTTCAGTCTCTCTTTCAGCAAATATTTAGAGGGCCTTTTTTATGGACCGGGCATTGAGCAGGCTGCTGGCCAGGACAGAAGCAGGTCTGCTCCCTGTGGGGCGGACACAGAGCAGGGACAAGCGCGCAAGGACAAGGAAGAGTCACAGCTGTGGTCAGAGGACAATGGCCACAATACCTCCGTCCCAGGGCAGGGCTCAGACTCCAGGCCCCCCGGCCAAGGTGAAACAGAAATCCAGGCCCAAAGGCATCTGGGAGAAGAATCCGGTGTCCGGGGTGTGGGCTGCAGCGGAGAAGGGATGGGAGGAAGGTCCTGACGTGGTCCTGACCACGATGGTGATGATGGTGGCAGAGGGCAAGGGCGGCCGTGTATTGATGTAAGAAGCAGAGTGATGGGGGGGGGGCAGGGGGAGGGGAGTGCCCAGTATAGGAAGCACATAGAACTCCTATTAGACATGACCAGAAAAGATCTTCATCACGACACACCACACTGTAATCAAACTCATCACAGTAAAACCTAAAGAAAAGATTCTAAAATATGCAGGAGAGAAATGCCAGATTATTTTTGGAGAAACCCTACAGACTGGGAGAGAGTGGTGCAATATATTCCAGGTCTTAAGAGAGAAGAACTGTCAACCCAGAATAATATACCCTGCAAAGCTCTCATTTATGAATGAAGGTGAAATAAAGACTTTCCATAACAAATAGAAATTGAAAGAATTTGTCATCACCAAATACAATAGTAATGGGGGACTTCAATATCCCACTTTCAGCAATGAACAGATCAACCAGACAGAAAATAAGCAAGGAAACAGCAGACTGAATAGACACTATAGACCAAATGGACCTAACTGATATCTACAGAACTTTTCATCCTACAGTTACAGAATACACATTCTTCTCAGCAGTGCATGGAACTTTCTCTAGGATTGCCCACATGCTAGGCCATAAAGCAAGTCTCAGCAAATTCAAAAAAATTGAAATCATACCATGCATCTTCTCAGACCACAATGGAATGAAGCTGGAAATCAGCAACTCAGGAATCTCTAGAACATATGCAGACACATGGAGACAAAACAACATGCTCCTGAATGTACAGTGGGTCATTGGAGAAATCAAAAGAGAAATAAAAAAATTTCTGGAAACAAATGAAGATGACAGTACAACATATCAAAACTTATGGGATACAGCAAAAAGCAATGTTAAGAGGAAAGTTTATAGCAATTGGTGCCTAAATCAAGAAATTGAAGAGGTACCAAATAAATGAGCTATCAATGCGTCTCAAGGAGCTAGAAAAACAATAGTAAACCAAACCCAAAAGAAGTAGGAGAAAAGAAATAATTAGAGAAGAAATCAACAAAATTGAAACAAAAAATACAAAAGATCAGCAAAGCAAACAGCTGGTTTTTTAAATAAATAGACAAAATTGACACACTATTGGCCCAACTAACCAAAAAAAAAGGAGAGAGAAGACCCAAATCAATAAAATTAGATGAAAAAGGAAATGTAACAACAGACACCACAAAAATAAAAAGAATCATCAGAAATTAGTACAAAGAGCTGTATGCCAACAAATTGGGAAACATAGAAGAAATGGATAGATTTCTGGACACATACAACCTACCTAAATTGAGCCATGAAGTCATAGAAAACCTAAACAGACCCATAAATAGGACAGAAATTGAATCAGGATTAAAGACCCTCCCAACAAAGAAAAGCCCAGGACTGGATGGTTTCACTGCTGAATTCTACCAGACATTTAAAGAAGAGCTAACTCCAGTTCTTCTCAAGTGATTCAAAAGAATTGAAAGGAAGGGAATCCTCCCACATTCTTTTGATGAAGCCAGCATCACCTTAATTCCTAAACCCAGAAAAGACGCAATAGAGAGAGGACTACAGACCAATTTCCTTGATGAATATAGATGCAAAAGTCCTCAACAAAATTGTAGCCAATTGAATCCAACAACACATTAGAAAGATCATTCACCAAGTGGGATTTATTCCTGCTATGCAGGGATGGTTGAACATTTGCAAATCAATCAATGTGATACACCACATTAAAAACTGAAGAGCAAAAACATATGATTATCTCAATAGATGCAGAGAAAGCATTTGACAAAATACAATACCCTTTCATGATGAAAACTCTAAAAAAATTGGATATAGGAGGAATATTCCTCAACACAGTCAAGGCAATTTATAACAAACCCATGGCCAGCATCCTATTGAATGGGGAAAAGTTGGAAGCATTCCCACTGAGATCTGGAACCAGACAAGGATGCCTGCTCTCACCATTGCTATTCAACACAGTCCTGGACATTTTAGCCAGAGTCATTAGGCAAGAAAAAGAAATCAAAAGGATACAAGTTGGGAAATAGGAAGTCCAACTATTCCTTTTTGCAGATGACATGATTCTGTACATAGGGGATCCAAAAGAGTCCACCAAGAGACTACAGGAATTCATATAAGAGCTTGGTAAAGTAGTAGGATATAAAATCAATACACAAAAATCAACAGCTTTTGTATACACAGACAATGCCATGGCTGAGAAAGAACTTCTAACTAATATCAATCCAATTCACAGTAGCTACAAAAAAATTAAATACCTTAGAATAAATTTAGCCAAGAATCTCTATGATGAGAATTACAAAACATTAAATAAAAAAATAGAAGAAGATACCAAAAAATGGAAAAATCTTCCATGTTCATGGATTGGAAGAATCAATATCATCAAAATGTCCATGCTTCTGAAAGCAATTTACAGATTCAATGAAATACCAATCAAAATACCAATGACATTCTTCTCAGATCGAGAAAAAAATAATGCTGAAATTCATATAGAAACACTAGAGACCTCAAATAGCTAAAGCAATCTTACACAACAAAAACAAAGCCAGAGGCATCACAATGCCAGATTTCAAGACCTACTACAAGGCATTTACAATCAAAACAGCCTGGTACTGGTGCAAAAACATATGGATAGACCAATGGAACAGAATAGAAATGCCAGAAATGAATCCAAGCATCTACAACCAACTTATCTTTGACCAAGCAACTAAACAAATTCCTGGAGCAAGGACAGTCTCTTCAACAAATGGTGCTGGAAAAACTGGATTTCCACATGCAGAAGGATGAAGCAGGACCCCTACCTTACACCTTACACAAAAATCCACTCAATGTGGATTAAAGACCTAAATCTATGACCCAATACCATCAAATTACTAGAGAGCATTGGGTAAACCCTGCAAGACATTGGCACAGGCAAAGAGTTCTTGGAAAAGACTCCAGAGGCACAGGCAATCAAAGCCAAAATTAACAAATTGGATTACGTCTAATTGAGATGCTTCTGTATTGCAAAAGAAACAGGAAAGTGAAGAGGCTGCCAACAGAATGTGAGAAATTATTTGCAAACTATGCAACTGATAAAGGAGTAATAACCAGAATATTAGAGAGATCAAGAAACTCCACAACTACAAAACAAACAACCCAGTTAATAAATGGGCAAAGGACTTAAACAGATATTTTTCAAAAGAGGAAATCCATATGTCCAACAGACACAGCTTAGGAACACTAGCTGTCAGGGAGATGCAAATCAAAACCACCCCCATTAGAATGGTTTTCATACAGAAATCAACAAACAACAAATGCTGGCAAGGAGGTGAGGAAAAAGGCACCCTAATTCACTGTTGGTGGGAATGTAAACTGGTAAAGCCACTATGGAAGACAGTATGGAGATACCTCAGAAATCTGAATATAGACCTACCAAACGACCCAGCCGTCCCACTCCTGGAAATTTACCCAAGAGAAATGAAATCAGCAAATAAAAGAGTTATCTGCACCCCCATGTTTATTACAACTCAATTCACAATAGTTATGAATCAGCCTAAATGCCCGTCACCTGAAGACTGGAGAAAGAAATTATGGGATATGTACTCTGTGGAATACTACACAGTGGTAAAAAATGTGAAGTCTGGTCATTTGCAACAAAATGAATGAATCTGGGAAACATCATACTTAATGAAATAAGCCAGCCCCATGGGCCAGCGCTGTGGCTCAACAGGCTAATCCTCCGCCTTGCGGCGCCGGCACACCAGGTTCTAGTCCCGGTAAGGGCGCCGGATTCTGTCCCGGTTGCCCCTCTTCCAGGCCAGCTCTCTGCTGTGGCCTGGGAGTGCAGTGGAGGATGGCCCAGGTGCTTGGGCCCTGCACCCCATGGGAGACCAGGAAAAACACCTGGTACCTGGCTCCTGCCATCAGATGAACGCGGTGCGCCAGCCGCAGCGCGCCGGCCGTGGCGGCCATTGGAGGGTGAACCAACAGCAAAGGAAGACCTTTCTCTCTGTCTCTCTCTCTCTCACTGTCCACTCTGCCTGTCAAAAAAAAAAAAAAAAAAGAAAGAAGCCAGTCCCAAAAACACAAATACCATATGTTCTTCCTGATCTGTGATAACTAATAGAGCACCTGAAAGGGAATCTGTAGAAGTGAAATTGACACTTTTAGAAGCAATGACTTGAAAACCCTTGTCTTGACTGTTGAAGAACAGTTTGTTTTTTCTCTTCTTCATACTATTTGTGAACTCTTTACTTAACACAGAGTTACTCATATGTGTATAAAGTCAACTGAAAATAGATCTCAGTAAAAAATAACAGTGGGAATAAGAGAGGGAGGAGGAAGTTTGTAACTATAAAGCTATATAGTTCTGTATACATTCCTACAGACTTACTTCTAAGGGTACAGTTTAAAAACTTGCCATGGGACCCCAAATCCCATTAAGCTAGGTGGTAAAGATGCCATCTTAAGTGTTAAAGTGACCATATTAAGTGTTTAAGTGATTATGTAGATAGGTCAAGTGCTAAAGGGATCATATAAATAACAACAAGTGTCTAGTAATAATAATAGATAGAATTAAAAAGGAGAGACTGTTCCAACATGGAAGCAGTCCACACAGCAGACTCATAGATTGACAATCTCTTTAAATAGCACTCTGAGCTCAGAATCAGCCCTTAAGGCATTCTAGTCTGACTGAAAAGCCCATGAGAGCATTTCAGGCAAAAAAATATCCTACATGAAGAACCTCTGTGAGAAATACCCCAGTGGAAAGAAGGGGCCATCAGAGAAGTATGTAGTTTTCTCTGAAGGGAGGAGAGAACTTCCATCTTGCATATGGCATTTTCTGAACGCTGCAGATTCAAAAGGCTCCCATAGCCTTGGCAGCTCAGAGCCTCAGGTGGTCACTGATGTCATACATAAGAGTGTTAATTGTTAAATAAATAACAGGAGTCACTGTGCACTTACTTCCCATGCAGGACTTCTGTCCTCAATGAGTTGCATTATGAGAACTGTAAAACTTGTTCTCAGTGTGTGTGTGTGTGTGTGTGTGTGTAAGTTGTTGAAATCTACTTAGTATAGAGTTGGTCTCCTGTGTATAAAGTTAATTGAAAATGAATCTTATTGGAGAATGGGACTGGGAATGGGAGAGGGAGGAGTAGATGGGGTGAGAGTTGGTGGGAAGGTGGGTATGGTGGGAAGAATCCTTCTGCTGCTACTCCTTCAACACTGACACCAGAACTCCCGAGCACTCTGATTGGTCAGGTCCAGGTCCCATGCCAGCTCCAGAACTGAAACGCATGAATCAACATACGGGGGACAGTGGGCTCTCTGCTGTGGCCTGGGAAGGCAGTGAAAGACCCTGAAGAAGCTCCTGGCTCCTGACTTCGGATCAGCACAGCTCCGGCCATTGCGGCCATCTGGGGAGTGAACCAGCGAATGGAAGATCTCTCTCTCTCTCTCTCTCTCTCTCTCTCTCTCTCTCTGCCTCTTCTCTCTCTGTGTAACTTTGACTTTCAAATAGATAAATAAATCTTTAAAAAAAAAAGTGAAAGAAAGAAGGTGGAGGAGGGAGACGGAGGAAAAGAGGAGGACTCCACCAGCCACAGCTGGCTTCGAAGGGGGCTGGGGGGCCAGCTCGGGAATGCCCGAAACTTCTAGAAACAGGGAAAGGCCAAGGGCGGGACTCTGCCAGCACCTCCAGCAGGGACGTAGCCTACTGATGCCTTGATTCCAGCCCAGTGAGACCCACGGTGCACTTGTGGCCTTCAGAGCAGTGAGATCAGTGTGTGCTGTTCTCAACCTCTGGACTTGGGCAGCTTGTCACCGCAGCCCCAGGAAGTTACAGACGAGAGCGAGACTACAAGCCCACCCCCGTGACACGTTGCATCCTGCTCCCTGCTGGCTTCCCCCACTGCCCTCTCCACTCTGCTTCGACCCAGGAAGGTGCTGGGGAGAGTCGAGGTGCAGGGGCAGCTCCGGCACCTGTGAAATGGGCCGGGGGATGCAGGGGAAACAAACAGATCCCTACATGGGTCATGTGTGCATGTGTGCACAGCCTGGGGCTGCGAGTAAGCTCAGGAGACCCCAGGGGTGGTGACTCGGCAGGTGTGGCCCCCTGGGCTGGCCCAGAGAGCTGACAGCTCTAATGCAGCCAACTCCCTCACCGCCAACACACAAAGCCCACACTGCGGCCCATGCACTCTGGCCTGAGCAGGGGAGTCGAGACCCCAGAGACCAGGCCAAGAACCCACGGACTCCGGAGTTGGACGCAGCCCAGGCAACCATAATCTGATCTCTTCATTGGCTGTGACAAGGGAGGTGGCTTTCCCAGGGTCACACAGCAAAGCCAGAATTCCCAAGGGCAAAGTGCGGCCTGGGGAGAAGCTCAGGTGGGGCAGGGACTCAAGAGAGAGCTGACAGCCCTGCGTGCATGAGCACTGTGTGCTGAGTGCTGGCCGTTCTCACCTCACGTCTCAGTCCTCATGACATGCGGGGAGCTGTGCCCCATTTTATAGATGAGCAAACTGAGGCTCAACAAGAGAATTCTTTTTTAAAGAATTTTATTTATTTATCCATTCATTTATTTGAAAAGCAGAGAGAGGCAGAGACAGAGAGAAAGGTCTTCCATCTGCTGGTTCACTCCCCAGATGGCCGCAACAGCCAGAGCTGGGCCAGGCTGGAGCCAGGAGCCTGGAACTCCCTCTGAGTCTCCTACGTCGTGGCAGGGGCCCTGGTATTTGGACTGTCACCTGCTGCCTTCCAGGGTGCAGGTTAGCAGGAAACTGGACTCAGAAGCAGAGCCAGGACTTGGACATGAGATATGGGCAGGCCAACAGCGTCTTAACCGCTGTGCTAAGCACGGTTCAACACTGCAGACTGATGTGGGTGGTGGTTGCACAACTATGCACATGGGGAAAGCGAGCTGTGCCTATAAGATTGGTGCACTTTACTCTGTCAATCACACTACACTTTGTGTGCAATGCTGTGAAAAGGGCTCAGAGAGGCTTAGCAGCTTTTTCAAGATCACACAGCTGACGAGCTGCAAAGCTGGTGCACTGCAGAGCGCACGGCCACTCCTCTCACCGCATGGGCCTGTCACAGGTCAGCACAGGGTGGCTCCTCCCATATCCTGCTCCAATTATGAACCTAGACCCAGGGCAGTGACCAGGAGGCTCTAGACCATGGGCAGAAACAGGCCAGACTGAAGTCCCCAGCCCTCAAACCCGGGAGAGGGCAAGGGTGGGCTGTGGGCTGCAGGGATCCCACCTGCCTGGGGGCGGGGGTTGGGGGGCTTCAGCTGGGGCACACTCCTCCTCACCCACTGCCCCGTCCTCCCTGGGCAGCTCTGCCCGGGGCCTGTGTGGCTGCTTCCTTGGGTGCAGGCCCCAACCAGGGTCATTGGTTGCAGGGCACACAGGGGTCACGGTGCTGGGCTCTGGGGACAGGGATGCTCAGACACAGTGCCTGTCCTGGAGCAGCCCCCGGGGCACTGTGGGAGATGAGAGAAAGAGACAAGAGCGGGGAAGCCGGCAGCCTTCCCCACCCACAAAGGGTACCCCTCGTGCAGAGCGGAGTTGAATAAACACACAAATCCCTGCTGACAGCCGAGCGAGGGCAGCACCCACACAGCTGCACGCGCCCCTGCACCCCAGATCTCTAGGAGCCTCCAAAGCTGCCACAGCAGGCCCGGCTCCCCCCTCCCCTGCGCAGGTTCCCCACCTGCCCTGGGCTGGCAGCTCCGGGCCAGGCCTCTGCAGCATAAGCAGGGCTGGAGGGGGCACCCCCAAGGCACCTCCTGCCTGGGGCGGCCGGGGTTCTCTGCATGGGAGCATGTGCAGACCCGGCCCTCGAGCAATGGGCCTTGACGTGCACGAGAGCATTCCCCGTCAATGTGTCGTGACCACAGGGGTCACTTGGAAACGGCGGGACAAATGGGTCATGGGAGAGAGCGGGGGCATGGTAGGAGCCCCTCCGTCTGCACAGTGCCTGCTGCACACCAACAGGAGCCTGAGGACTCCATGAAGCTTCAACAGAATGGGCAGCAAGGGAGGCCCAGAGAGCCCCAGTGATCTGCCGCAGGTCGCACAGCCACAGCGCATCCACACACACTGAGCCCGCGCAGCCGCCTGTCTGCATCACGGGCCTCCTTCACCACCCCCAGCCCCACACGGGTGGGCTCAGGGAGGCAGGGGGCTGGGCCCCGCCAAGTGCACTGAGCCGTTGGAGTTGGCGATGATGACAGAGCTGCCGTCTGCCGGGAGGGGTCACGGTCTGCAGATGCCACGGTCTGCTGGCTTTGCGAGCAGGGCAGACTAGGGAGGCCCACCTGGGCTCCAGAGGCTCGGGCCAGGGGCCCCGGCCCCGGGTAGGCTGGGAGTTCTACCCAGGGGAGGCAGCAGCACAGCCAAGGCCCTCCCGCTGGAGTGTGGGCACGAAGCCCATCAAAGCTTCTTCGCAGGCCGGAGGGTGGGTGGCAAGCTGGGTGAGGGGGCCGTGGGACTGCAGGCCAAGGCAGCGTCCTCAGCACCTTGGACTAGCCGAGCAGGAGAGCCTGGCTCGGGAGCTCGGAGCCGCCTCCATGCAACCTTGGGCATCCGTAAGATGGGGCTGAGAAAGAGGGCTCCCTCCTGGGGTTGTCATCGCAACATGGAAGCCAGGGCCAGGCTGGGGTGAGCAGCTCTGGCCCCTGAGTCTCTGTGTCCCTGAGTCGCTGGCCACATCGTGCCCTTTGCCCCCATGAGTACTAAGCAGGAGGGGCGGAGCAAGACTGCCCAGGTCACCCGCAGGACTAGGGCACAGAGAGGACACCCACAGGGCAGGTGCACAGGTGGCCCCTTTCAGGATGTGGAGAGTGGTGCAGAGGGGGCAGGTGCTCACTCCTGGGGCCTCGTGGGGGACCGTCTCCCCCATGTCTCCTGCCCAGCTGGCTGAGGCCAGGCCCCTTAGGCAGTGGAACAAGATCAGGTTTGGCATAGCCCCAGCAGTTCCCTGGATAACTTCCCTCTCAAAAGCAAAACTATGCCCAGGTCTTTCTCTCTGGGTGGGGCCTGGGACCACACCGTGTGTAGGTTCCCATTCCACTTTTCCCGCTTGATGCTGTGTGACCTTGGGTAACACCCACAATCTCTCAATGCTTCCGTTTCCTCACCTGTCACCCTCATAGGAAGGTGACTCGTGGGAGAGCTCATGCCCAGAGACGCTGACTCCCTGGTCCCAACCCTCTGATGCCAGCTGAAGTGGCTGGGGCCCTGGAGTGGGCTGGAGGCCCACGCAGAGCAGCCTCAGCCCCAATTTCTAGGAGCTCAGGGGTCCCTATGGGCCCCATGTGGGGCTGAGTGCAGGCTTTGTGCGGTGTCTTCTCGTCGTTGTTGGAGGCGGGTGGTCACTTCAGGGGCGATCATCACACTGTTCCCTCTGATACCCTAGGGCTTTCAATTTCCCACAACTGAAGCTTTTTCCTGAATCACCTAGAATCATTTGGAAAACTGTGACCCACGTGGATCAGCCTCAGCCAGACTGCACGGGCTGCCTTTGAGGACCGAGCTAGCTTTGCCTCCTATGGCGAACTCGAGAGCAGGCTGTTCTCCCCCCAGGACACCCCTCCCCGGTCCTGACCCTATGCCTCTACCGATATCGCCCGAGGCGGTCCTGGCATCCCCTGCGAGCCCCTGCTGTGGGCTCGAGGCCGCTCTCCCCGGCTGCCCCTGCGCTGGGTGGTCTGCAGGTGGGCCGAGCTGCAGGAATGCGCTGTCAGGGAAGACCACGCAGCAGGTGTCTGTGTGTGTGCCAGAGGTGAAACAGGGGCCAGGGGCTGGGGAGGAACCGCCTGACGCCTCACACCTGTGAGGAGGCCCAGACAGTGGATGACCCAGCCCCAACCCCAGTCAAGTTCAAAGGCTGAGAGAGATGGTGGGGGGAGGGGTGCAGATTGGACACTTGAACAGCAGGGCACAGAAGTTAAAGGTGTCATCAAGGGCTGGGATGACAGCTCCGCAGCTGTGCCTGAGCCGGAGCCCAGCCTGATGAGGCAGGTGGAGTCTCCACGGTGGGGGAGGGCAGCCCCGGGGAGGGCCCCCTGAATGCAGAGACCCCTGGGACAGTCGACAAAACCTGAGGGGCTGGGGAGCCTGGCGTATCGGTATCAGGTTAGGGAAGGGGTTCAACTGGGTGCAGTGCTGCACAGAGACCCCCAGGCCAACCGGAGCTACAGCGTCAGTGGGGACACCCCTTCTCCCAGCCCCTCCCTCCCCTCCAGAGTAACAGCGCCATCCTCCCCACCCCCCTGGGTATTAGGAGCGGGGGGGTGACGAAAGGCCGCGGCTCAGCACAGAGGAAATCACCTGTCTGAATCAGGCCCAGCCCGCAGCTCAGAATACAAGGGAACTGCAAAACATCTGTGGACAATGGGATGAAAGGGCATGCTTCTTTTGGTGCAAAAAAAAAAAAAAAAAAAAAGTGAAATCCATGCATTAGGGTCTTCCAGAAGTTCAAGAGAGAAATGGGTATCATTGGAAGACTTTGCATGGATTTCAATTTTTTTTGCACCAAAATAAACTAACAGTAAAGAATTATTTAAGAGACATAAAAAGAGAGGGAGGAGAGAACTCCCATCCACTGATCCACAACCCTGAATGCTTGCAACCAGGAACTCAATCCGGGTCTCCCACGAGGGTGGCAGGGACCCAGTCTCTTGAACCTTCACCACGGCCTCCCAGGGTGTGCATTGGCAGGAAGCTGGAATCTGGAGCAGAGCCCGGATGCATTGTGATGTGGAATGCAGGTGTCTTTAACGGCTGCACCAAATGCCCATCTTCTAATCCCAGTTCCCAGGGCCTTTTGCAGGCCCCTCGTCCTCAGTGAGCAGTGACAAAGTGCCCAGCATTCGTTCTGAGCTTTGCAGGCCCTAGGGCTGGATCCTCAGGGCACCCGCACCACGGAGGGGCTGCCCCGATCCCCACTTTCCGCTGGGAGGGTACTGAGGCTGAGGAGGCTGAGGAACCTCCAGGTTGCAAACGCAGTGTGTGATGGTGAGCTCGTCCTGTGGCCCCCTGTACCCTGCAGTCTACCTCCTGGGCTGCTGCAGGCCTCACTGCTCCTGTGGGCAGAGGCTCCGTCCACGCCCTCCTGCTCACCCACCAGGGCAGGGAGACCCTCGGCATCCTCTGCCCCCGCAGAGAGCTGAGGGCCCGGCTGAGGCTGCCCGTGCTGTGGAGAAGAGGGAGGTGGAAGCAGCGGGGGCTGGGCCATCAGCATGGACTGGGCCACCAGCATGGGGGCCCAGGCAGCCAAACCTCCCCTGCTCATCATCTGGGGTGAGCAGAAGAAAGGGTGCCGGGGACTGGGGACTTGGGGTCTGCAGGGTGGCCTGGGCAAGCCCCACAGCCTCTCAGCGCCTCCGTTTCCACCCAGCCGACGGCAGGGGCATGCAGCGCCCCATGCGCCGCCTCCTCTCTCTGCCGCTGCTGTTGTTGCTATGTGAGCACAGGGTGCAGGTGTGGCTGTCCTGGTCCGCTCAGATAAGAGGGCCTTGCTCCAAAACAGGATGGCAGCGGCATCCCCAAGGGATGGCTGGAGTCAGTGGGCGCAGTCAGGCGGCCGGCAAAACAACACGATGCAGCCGCATCTTCCTGTGCGGGCAGGGTTGGGGGGTGGGGGTGGGACTCTGGAAACTCTCTGGGAAAGCTAAACGTGACCCCAGCCTCGCCCAGCTTGGAGCTCTGGGCTGGGGGAGAGGACACCAGTGCATGGGCAGTGACCTCGCTGGGCCGCACTGAGATGGCCCCTGCCCTGCCCCATGGGACTCGAGGATTTCCATGTGTCCCACTCCAGCGCGACGGACACCGTCGCCCAGACCTTGCCACGTCCTCCCCAGGTTCCCAACACATCTCCCTCCTTCCAGAGGGGTGCAGACATCACCCCAGAGGGAGCGCCCAAGGACAGACCTCTGCAGGCGCCTGGCAGAGGGAGCGCCCAAGGAAGCTTCACCGAGGACGAACCGCAGGCGTGGAGAACGGCAGGGGCACCATCGTGTCCTGGGCTGGCTCAACAGCTGAGACGTGGTGAGGACACAGTGGCAGGAGTGGCGCTGGAGGGGGCTGCAGGGGGCCGGAGGGGGCCTCTGGGGCAGATGGTGAGGCCTTGGGAGAGCTGTGCTCTGTGTGCAGCGTGGAGGCCATGGTGCAAGGCCCCGCAGAAGGCAGAGCCGAGGGTGCCAGCTGGGAGGGTGCGGCTGGGAGGTGAGGGTGGTGTGTTCCAAAGCCTCGGCCACAGGGTGCTCACCTTGCTGGGCTGGAGGTCCCATCACAGGCGGGGGTGGGGTGTGGACAGGAAGGCTCCAGGGTCCACAGACTGGGCGCATCACCACCACCCTCCCCATGACAAGCCTGGCCGATGTGCAGCTGGCCAAGAGCCCCATTACCCTGTGCAGACACAGCCCCTGCCCTGCCTCTCCTATGAGGCCCAGTAACTGCTCTCCCTCTCCCCAGACTCCTCCTGCCCCAGCCCCTCCCCCAGTGTTCCCAGGGTTCAGACCAAGGATACCTCTTCCAGGCAGCCTCCTGGAGCTTGCCTACCCAGGCTTCCCCACCCTGACCACACTGTCCAGCACCGTCTGAGCCAACACTCCTCACCCCACGAGTGCTGCGACTCCTCGGTGTGACTGCTGACGCTGTCATGTGCTCTGGGCTGGTCACACGTGTGGGCTGGTGTGAGGTGGAGTGATGAGAACGGGCACGTGTGTCTAAGAGACCACTGGGTGTGCTGTGGACTGCGTGCGTCCCCCAACAAGCATGTGCTGGGTGGTGATTGGGCCACGCGTGAGCAATCACACAGGTGCACTGGCCCCCCGGTGGCTTCCCTAGCAAAGGATGGCTGTGGCCCCCAGCTTGCTTTTCTCACCCCTCCCTTTGTTCTTCCACCTTCGGCCAGGTGATGGCACAGCCAGAAAGCCCCCACCAGAGTCCAGCCCCTCAACCTCCAGAACCACGAGGCATGCGGGGTGCCCCGTCCACGGCACAGAATGAGCTGAGATGATGGCTGCTCAGAATCCTCGGGAAGCAGTTGCTTGCTTCTACCCCAAAACGGGCAGATCTGTGTCAGAGACCCACTGGGGACAACCAGCAGGACCCCAGCAGCCACTCCCCTGGGCACCGTGCCAGCAGAGGGTGCAGCTCTGCCACCACCCAATGATAGGGCCGTGGGGAGGGGCACTGCACCTGCTTCGACCTGGGGCTGCCATGTGAGGCATCGCGGGAAGCCGTCACACAGCCATCAGAGGGGCAGGAGGGAGGGTCAGTCATCGAGGTGTCCAAAGGGACAGCTCATATGGTACCGAGCAGACCCCGAATTGGGGCGCATGTCCTAGGGGTGCTGACTGACTGTGGGCAAGTCGTACATCTCTGAATCTCAGTTTGCCAGTCTGTGGATGGCGTCCTAGTCACCGCTGAGTCCATCCCACGGGCTGCTGGAGCCTGCTCAGTCTGCAGCGGTGACAGGGACAGCAGTCATCACCCACGGCCTCCTGTGAGCACCCTCCAGGTACTGCATGTTCTTGGTGCCCATGGGGCCTGGGGAAAAGGGAGGCCATGCCCTGTCTGGCCTGTGATTCCATCTGAGCCACCTGCACCCCAGGACTTCACCCGGCCGTGCCCAGCCCTGCCCCTCCCTACCCTACCCTGTGTGTCCCAGAAGCCCCAGTCCTCTGGGCCCTTATTGTTCACAGGGTTCCTCCTCCAGGATGGCCTCCCAGCCTGTAGTGCAAAAGACAATGCACATTCCATTTCAAGTAGCCTGTAGCCCCCACTGTGCCCTCAGCCTCCTGCAAAGGGACTTCTAGAGTTGGGGGTCCATCTATTTATTTATTTATTTTATTTGAAAGGATTACAGAGAAAGGTCTTCCATCCACTGGTTCACTCCCCAAAATGGAAGCAAGCACCAGAGCTGAGCCAATCCGAAGCCAAGAGCCAGGAGTTTCTTCTAGGTCTCCCATGTGGGTGCCATGGCCCAAGGACTTGGGCCATCTTCTACTGCTTTCCCAGGTGCATTAGCAGGGAGCTAGATTGGCAGTGGAGCAGCCGGGACTTGAACCAACTGGTGTCCATATGGGATGCTGGTGCTGCAGGCTGGGGCTTTAACCCACTGCGCCATAGCACTGGTTGGGGGTCTGTCTTTGCAGAGGGGCCAGGCTACGTGCGTCTCCCAGCTCAGCCACCTCTGAAGGTCTTGCAACCAGCAGTACTGAGGGGGGCTCCAGTCGGTGGAGGGTGCAGCGAGGAGGGCCTGACCAACGTGAATGAGCTGTGCTCCGCAGGACTCGGGGTCAGGCTCTCCCCTGGACCTGCTGGGCAGTCCCAGTTAAGCACTGCCCTCTTGGGACCTCCGTTGCGCCTTCTGTAAATCGAGGGCGAGACAGCAGACGTGGCAGGCATGAACACAATCTCTCCAGTCCGGCACCTGGGCAGCTCCAGGCTTTGAGCCGGGCAGGTCACTGGGCCTCTGCACACCTCGGTTTCTCCTCTGCCCAAAGGGGATGATGCCAGCTCTGACTCACAGGTGGTTATGGGGTTCCCTGCCCCAGTGCTGTAGACCATGCGTTTGTGTCTCCTATTCTGGAACCCTAACCCCTCTGGGTGACGGTAGGGGGCGGGGCCCTTGGAAGGTGAGGGGGGTCTGAGTGCAGGGCCTCATGGGGGAGACAGGAGAGAGCTGCTTTGCTCTCCGCCCTCTGCTCGCTGCCAGGTGAGGACACAGCAAGAAGATGTCCCCTGCACCTGACACCCAATCTGCTGGTACCTTGACCTGACCCAGTGGAAGCCCCCAGCCCATGGGGCTTGTCTAGTGCAACCCGAGCTGATATGGACTCCCACCAGTGCAGGGCTGGTGAAGGACACCCCTGGCAGCTCCGTGGGAGCACGGGCACAGGGCTGGGCCTGGGCGTGGGATCTTAAAGGGATAGATGGGCAGGCTTGCTTGCTGGGTGCAGCTGGAGAGCTAGGGCTGATGGGCATTGCAGGAGGGGATGGGCAGAAAGGGGTGAGGCTGGGAGCCCAGAGGGACCGGAGTGACGCCAGAGAGGTAATAGGGGTAGAATCCCCGAGCTCCTCGGGCTCTGGGCTATGCCTCTTCCACCCCCTCCTGGCACCTGCACACCTTACCCCGGGCAATCAACCTCCTCCTCACTGATCTCACCCATCTCAAGTGCCGGTCACGGGCCTTGGTTTGCAGCACTGTGTGGCCACCAGCTGTACCTGCGCATCGCCCAGGCCCATCTGGTGTCCCTGGGCACCCCTGCCCACAGCCAGCCCCCTCCTGCAGGGTTTCCCACCTTGGCCATGCCCGTCTGGCTGCTGGCAGCCTGAGCCTGCATCTGCTCTCCCCTCAGCCTTCCCTGCAGGAGCCCCACGGGCTAAACTGACTCCCACTCTCTGCCATTGTGAGGGCCGGGAGGGTCTTCCCACTGGGCTGTGGGTCCCCGAGGGTGAGGGCCCTCCCACCCTCCCACCCCTCCCACCCACTGCCACCAAGAGCCACGTAGCGTGTCACCATCTCCTGATGCGCCTACTGACCACTTGGCGGGGTGCTCCAAGTGACCAACCAGTCAGCCCCCATCCCTGCAGGCCCACCCCCACCCCAGGCCTGGAGCCCTTGGACATAGGGCTGCATCTCCCGCCCTCTGGTGGGTCCGGTGTTGACCAGCTGGACGGAAGGTGGCCGGAAGCTCGGATGAATGGCAGGATTGGAGGGACACTCCAACCTTCACACGGCCCAGCCAGCTCCCCTGCTTCCCCCCTCCCTCTCCGCCTCCCAGCCAGGGAAGTGTGGGCCTTGCCCTCCCCTGCTGGCTCTGATTTGTGGGGTCCCCGAGGTGGTGAAAGGCCGCCTGCTCGGCCTGCGTGGACCTCTTGGAGTCCGCACGCCAGAGCAGCCCCTGGAGAGCCACCTCTCTGCAGCGGCAGGGAACCGACACGGTCAGCTCGTCTGTCAGCCCTGCCTGCTGGCTCGCACCTGACGCGCAGCTCTGGCCTCCCCGCCCGGCCGCCCGCCACGGCTGCTCCCCCTCAGAGCCATCTGCTCCCCATGAGCAAAACCCGTTCATTTCCTTCTGAAAATACAAACCACTTCCTGGCTCTGCAGAGAACTGCCAGGTGCAATGGGCCATGGGCTGAGGGCAGTCTGTGCAGCCCCTCCCCGCCCACTGCTGAGAGGTACCCCTCCTGACACCCTGAACCCCACCCTACAAAGCCCTGGGACAGGCACAGAACTAAGCAGCCCCCCCCACACCCAAGCACCCACTCTGTGCTGGGCTGTCTGCATGGGGTCTGGAGAAGAGAAGCCAGGGGCAGGACCCCCAGATCTGGGGTTGTATGTGGACCCAGCCACTCCCGAGACCACACAGCCTAGAGGTTAGCCCCACTGCACTGGATTGGCCCTGGGCAAGGCCTGGGCACTCAGCACTGGGTGCAGGTAGCAAGGCTGGGGGAGGAGCAGAAGGCACAAGGTGCTTCTCCCTTTGAAGCCTCTGGCAATAAGGGCGCTGATCCCCATCCCCAGGCTAAGGGAGCTACGGTGCTGCTGTGTTTCCCAAGCTGGGCCAGGAGTGAGGACGGGCACCCCCAGCACCCAGGGCCAGAGCCCCGAGGCCCTGGAGCCCAGGCTTCGCCTTGTACAGAGGGGGACACTGAAGCCCAGAGGAGCAGGAGCTTGTTCCAGGCAGCAGCTGGGGCGGGAGGGGCTGTCAAACCTCGGCTCGCTGTAGGTGAGCCCACGACCCTAGACAAAGTGGAAAGAGGACGATGTGGCAGAGGGGAGCAGAGGTGGCGAGGATGAGGTCCAGGCAGGTGTGGGGGTAACGAAGAGGGGGCAGGTGCATACCTGCTCTCCGACCCCACCCTGGCTGCAGACACACACCGCGGAGAGCCTGCAGACCCAGCACCGCCGCCCCCAAGCCTGCTTCTCTCCTCTCACTGCGGAAGCCCAGCCAGAGCAGGGGCACCTCCCTCCCTCCTTCCCCACACGGAGCCTGTCCGTGCCAATGAAAACTCTCAGGTGAGGAGGTGGCGCCTCAGGGACTCCCAGTGGGGCGAGGAGGAGAAGTGGGTACACACGCTTTGGAAGAGTGTGCAGTTAAAGCTAGACGCCCCCGTGAGCCAGCAAGCTGTCTGCTCTCTCAGGGGTGCTACCTCCAGAGGTGTGCTGGTAGATGTTTAACAAACAGCGCTCAGGAAAGCCACAGCCCTGCTTCATAGCATTTGCTGGTTTCTCTGGAGTAAATATTCCCTCTATGGCCCAAAGTCACATCTACCAAGGTCATGTACACCACTGAAGGCAGAGCTGGGGAGAGGCAAGCAGGCTGCAGCACAGCCCCCAATCTGTCCCCTAGAGGCGTGCAAGTGCACACCAGTAGTGCATGCACTGGGTCCTACATGCCCACTGCAGCAGACAGGCCGTCCCTTGTGGTCTCTTCACCCACTGCACAGCCACTGCTGGACACACAGCGAGCGGTGTAGACCCCAGACACCAACCCCGCATGGCACACCCAGAACTGAGCCATCTGAAGGCAGCGCAGGGAGGGTATGTGGGCTGTGTCCTGTGTCAAGACCTCCTCTGTGGTCACTTGGGTGTGGTCACAGTGAGGATTTATGGAGGGGTTTATTTGTTTATTTTTGTGGGTTTTCCTGTATGGCTGATATCCTGAAAAGCTAGTTTTCAATGGGGAAAAGACAGCCAGCTGTCAGCAGTCCTCCCCCATCCTCCACAGTCTTTGCCATGGTCAGTGCCCCACGGGAAGAGCAGAGCCAGACTCCAGCTCCTGACTCCAGCTTCCAGCCACTGCAGACCCTGGGAGGTGGCAGTGACGGCTCCACTGGCACCCCCATGGGAGACCTGGATTGAGTTCCTGGTTCCTGGCTTCAGCCCTGGCATTGTCCTGGCCATTTTGGGATTTTGGGAAGTCAACCAGCAGATGAGAGTGCACCCCAAAATAAACTTTTAGACAACAATGTTAAGGTACACTAGCACCTGAAATTCAGATTTCCCTGGTTGTCTGGGTGTCCTGGTTTTGACCTGACAACTCGTCCCCCAGCACAAGGGGCTACAGAACCTTTTGGGGAAACAGGGTGGATGCACATTGCCATGGACTCTTGAAAGCCCCTCCACGTCCAATGCCAGCCTCCCGAGAGCTGTCACGAGGGCTAATCTGGCCACTCCCCTCCCTTCTCCCAGCTCCCGATGGGACACAGGACCCACCCAACAGCTCAGAGTGGTCTTCAATACTTTCCAAACTACAGCCCCCTCCAGACTCCCTCCCACACAGTTTCTTACCATTCATTCACTGAGTGCCAAGGCGCTCTCCCAGCCACGCTGTTCCCTGCAAGGGATTGGCATTGCACCTGCGCTGTCTCACTCCCCCAGGAGCCCTGCTGTCCATAGCTGGCTGATCCTCTTCAATGTCCACCTGTCCCTCCCCATACCGCTTGCCCCCAGGCTGTGGGAGGGGATCCTCTGGGTGTCCCTTCGTCCCAGTGCTGAGCACGTGGGTTTGACACTGTCATTCCTGTGTCCACACCTGTCTTCCCACCAGACTGTGACCTCATCCTGGACACAGGCCAGGCCTGACTGATCTGGGGTCCCAAGGCCAGCTCAGGGCCTGGAGCGGAGCTGGCACCGGGAGGGGAGGACTCGATGATGAATGAGCCAGGGAGTGGAGCCTGGAGTTGTGGGCAGGCTCCGCTGTCAGCTTCTTGCCAGTGGCTGCCCTTAGGAGCCAGCGAGCAGCATGCGGGCAGAGCAGCGCTGAGAAGGCTCCCTCCCCCACTATAGGGGGGCCCAGGGCCTTGCAGTGGCCGGAGGCCCGGTGCTCTACCTCTGTGGCTGCCTCAGTGGGCCCCTGCTCCCTGCCTCCTCGGCCCCCCTCTCGGATCTGGGCTGCGGCCAGGGAGCCCGCACCTCGCTCTTCTCCGCGCTGCAACGGGCCTCACGCTCCAGCGCCTGCGGCTCCGCGGGGTGAAGCTGACTGCGGCAGAGGTGAAGCCCCCGGTGCATTAATGGAGCCCGTGTTTACCCAGGCTGAGCCCATAAAATGCCTGGAGCGGAACTGAGCCCGGCTTAGAGCTCCGAGGCATTGTCCGTTCCAGCGGCTGAGCTTCGGAATGGACCACCCGGGTGGGCATCTCATTCCCTGGACTCCTCGGAGAACTCCCGAGGGAAGCTTGGGAATGCCTGGGAGCCGAGGAGTGGACAGAGCGGGCAAGGACGGTTGTAGGGCTGGGGTCCTATAGGTCAACCTGTGAGAGGCCATTACCCCCCACCCTACCCCCGCAGGCTGCAAGATATCCCCAGAGCAGGAGCGCTTGGACTTTTCCTGCGGACACCAGCGCCAGGTGCACCAGGCACCTAATGCCCAGAGCGCATGCGCACCAGTGCCGGTTAGCCACGACGTGGCCGTGCCGCCCCAGCCCAGAGCGCTTGCGTGTCCTGTCCCCACACCTTTGCTGAGCTCTGTCCCGCAGCCTGGCCCTTCTCAGAGCGCCTCTCCCGTGCCCTGCCCTGTCTGAGGCCAGGCAAGCACCAGACTTGCAGGGAAGACAACCGGCTGCCCAGGGAGTTAGACGACAAGGCAGGAGTCTCTCCCTGCACCCCCACCCCTACCGCATCTCAGCAGCTTCCGGGACGGGGGCCAGGGCCGGCATTAGTGCGGGCTCCGGGGTTCGCAGGGTCCGACTTCAACCCTGTGCTCCATCTTGTGACTCCTCTCGGCCTCTCCGGACCTCAGAAGGTGACAGGTGATGCGCAGCCGTCGAGGAGCGCACCGAGTCACACTTGCCTGCGACCCACAGATGCCTGCATTGGGGACCCTTTCTCTGGGGCAGCCCTGAGCCCTCCCACCCCCGGGTGGTGTTGGAACATTTTGTCTGAGTTCCCCTCCGCCTCCCTTTCCCTGCTGGGGGGTGCAGAGTGGCTGAGGCGCGGGGCTCAGAGGGGCTGAGCTGAGGATGCAGTTAGGGGGGGCTGGGCTCAGGGGTGATATTGACACGTCCCCGGGTCACTTAGGGGTGGCGCTGCTGGAGGAGCCGCTCCTAGAGTAAACGCCCCTGCCCACGTGCAGACTCACTTGGCGCCCTATCGGTGACCAGCTCTGCACGTGTGTGCGTGTGGGTGAGAGAGAAACAGGGCCTGCCATACAGGGAGCTGGAAGCTAGACTGGAATATTCTTTCAGGCGGCAGATGTGCCAAAATTTAGGCAAAGGATTTGAACCTTATCAAGCCCGACATTCTCTTCTGTGCAGAATGTCACTGATGATGCTGCCTGTAACATTTCAAGTTATCAATACGCCTCATTTTTTCTTGATGGGAATTGTATGAAATGGAATTTACCGGAAGTTCTATATTTGTAGGGCACAAGCCTATAGCGACACCACAAACAGCAAGTGTATTTGTGTCTGAAGTTGTACAGTTTATGTATCCAACTGTCAATAAGAAGAAACTAGTTTTAGCCACTTGTATGAGAGACAAGAGCGAATTCTCTTGAGAATCTTTCTGTAGAAACATCGACATGTTATTGTAATCTGAGGAAGCAAGTAAACAGCATAGAGTCCAAAATCGGAAGAAAAAAGTTATAGAGATATTTCCGGCACCTAAGAAAAAATATTATTTTTCTGAATTTGGAGATATTTATGGTGCTTGCTGGCTTTTAAAAACATGGAATTGAGTGTGATTTTTCTCATTCTAAATATTCACTTTTTTTACTTGATTTTGTGACTTTTATTTTGGCTTTTTCTTCAAGAGAGACCCCCCAAAATTATGTTTCTGGGCCCCCCACACTGGGTCGGACCCCGCCCAGTCCCAGCAGAGGTTGAGTGGGTGCTGGAGGTCTCGGATTTGGTTCTCTTATCCTAGCCAGGACACCAGGCAAGGCCCCTGACCCCCGCCACCATGGAGCCCAACATCCCTGCTCCAGTTTGAAATTTTACATGCTCCTTGAGTTACGATGAAGTTACATCCTGACAGATCCATCCGTAAATCAAAAACACATTTAAGGAACCTAAGCTGTGGACCTTAGCGACACGGGAGCTTAGCAACGTGGTCCAGTGCAGGGGATCAGCCTGGGAGATGGTGTGGCTGACGGAGAGCAGCCCTCACTGCCCCGGCCCACATCCGTTGCCTTTTCTCAGCCCGGAGAAAGACCAAGATGCACACTTGGAAGTGCGGTTTCCACTGAACGTGCATCACTCTCACACCACTGTGCAGTCAGATACGGGAGCAAAGACAGGGCGTGTGCCGCCAGCCTCCGCCCCCAGCTTACCCCCAGCAGCGATGTGTGGGAGTGTTCCAGTGCCCAGTGCCCAGCGAAGCCAAGAAGGTGGAGGGAAGGCAGGCAGTGGGGGCTCCAAGCCCCCTCCCCCCCCTTCCCCCGGAGCACGGCCCCTTCACTCACGGGGTTCTGCTGCACAGTTGCCTTGCACGCTTCCTGCCTCCTGCAGGTTCTGGGAAGCTTGGGGCTGTGTCCCAGGCCCAGGTTCGGTGGGGAGAGCCTCCCAGCAGGCACCATGAGATCTAACCTCACCTCTTGCAGCTTGTCTGTGCTGCTTGTCCTCTCTCCCTTTGAAAGCTGGTTGTGGGGACCGGCGTGGTGGCGTAGTGGGCTAAGCCTCCGCCTGCCATGCTATCCCATATGGGCACCGGTTCTAGTCCCGGTTACTCCTCTTCCAATCCAGCTCTCTGCTATGACCTGGGAAAGCAGAAGATGGCCCAAGTGCTCAGGCTTCTACCACCACATGGGAGATCCAGAAGAAGCTCCTGGCTCCTGGCTTTGGATGAGCCCAGCTCTAGCCACTGAGGCCATTTGAGGAGTGAACCAGTAGATGGAAGACCTCTCTGTCTCCCTCGCTCTGTCTGTAACTACCTCTCAAATAAATACATAAATCTTAAAAAAAAAAAAAAAAGACTGCCCAATGAGGGCAGTTACTCTGTCTGCTTCCACCTCCAGACAAGGCGGGGCTATCACCCACCCACAAGACAGACGCATCTCTCCAAGGCCAACCCAGGTGCAGCTCCCTTCTTGTTCCAAGGAACTTTTTTTTTTTTTTTTTGACAGGCAGAGTGGACAGTGAGAAAGACAGAGACAGAGAAAGGTCTTCCTTCACCGTTGGTTCACCCTCCAATGGCCACTGTGGCCGGCGCGCTGCGACCGGCGTACCACACTGATCCGATGGCAGGAGCCAGGTGCTTCTCCTGGTCTCCCATGGGGTGCGGGGCCCAAGCACTTGGGCCATCCTCCACTGCACTCCCTGGCCACAGCAGAGAGCTGGCCTGGAAGAGGGGCAACCCAGACAGAATCCCGGCGCCCTGACTGGGACTAGAACCTGGTGTGCTGGCGCCACTGGGCGGAGGATTAGCCTATTGAGCTGTGGCGCCGGCCAATCCAAGGAACTTTCAAGAGAAATCTCTGGGCCCCTCTCTGGGGTCGAGCCTGACCTGTGATTTCCTTCCAGATCCTTCAGCCTCAGTCTCACAAGTAACATCACTGCTGCCACTGCTCGGAATGACAGTGCCAACCAGTGTCGCCGGAGCACTCACTCCCCGTATGTTACATGCAACACGTAACAGAGCCATGTGCGCTAGCTCAGTCCATCCTTACATCCCCTCATGAGGGAAGCACCAAATGGTCCCATCTTGATGACGATGATCTTGAGCACAGGGAGAAGGAGCTGGCCCCAGAGTCACACAAGTTGGAGGTAGCAGAGCAAGGAGTCCAACTTGTCGAGTCTGATTCCAAAGCCCCAGAGTGGCCTTTCCTGGCCAAGGGTCCTCACGTGAGCCACGAGCAGGGACTGAGGGACCCAGCAAATGCGGCGATGAGAGGGTCTGGGCGTGCACACAGTGCCAGAGCAAGAACGCCGCTCGAGCTCTGTGCACCTGCTGCTTTCCCATCACAGGGAAGGAGGTGACATGGGGGCCCTGCATCTGTGGGCCCAGAGGGTCCCCTGTGCAGTCACCTGCAATGCTGTTCTGACCATGCAGGTGTGGGGTGAGGGCTGCTTCCCAGGCCTCTGTGGCAGTGGTGTGATGCAGTCCTTGGTCCCATCCCCAGTGTCCTGAATTGGATTGCCTGCAGTTAAACAGAATCTCTAGACCCAAAGGAGTCCTGCCCGGATGCGGGAGTCGTTCAGACACTGGATTAGGCACCTTGGACAAGTCGTGGATTTCTCTGAACGTGCACATTTGGACCTGCAATCTGTCGAGTCCAGGAATGAACGTGTGTTTGACCTGTGTATGGGACAGGCCGGACTCGGCGGGTGCAAGGAAAAGCAACTGTATTCCCTGCTGTCTCTCACACCTGTGCTGTTGGATCTTCCTCCTCCCCCAGGGCCCCAGGGGGCCCCAGCGTGCCCTCCCTGTGTTCACTGTTCAGTGACAGTCTCACTATCAGATGGTGACAGGTGCACTCAGGGCAGCTGGACCTGGGGGTGATGGGGCTCCCCTCAGAGTCTAAGTGCCAGCCTCCTCTCTCGGGGAGCAGCTGGGCTTGCCATGACCGCTCCTTGAGGGGAATCTCTGAGCTGCACTTCGTTGGCACAGGTGACGTCTTCACATCTCCCCAGCCCCAGCTGATGTCTGTGATTTTCCTTTTAACCCCATGCAGTCAGTTACTGCTGGGGCACCGACCCTGGCAGATCGCAGGTGTCTTGGGCCAGTCCTCGCTAAGCGATCTGAGAGCGTCTTGGGCGTGGAGGTCCACGTGGCTGCAGCAGGAGGAAGCGGCTTTGGAACCGGGAAGGCACCAACTCGAGGCTCAGCTCTGCTTTGTTCGCTGTGGACGGGGAGGAGGTCGTTGCACAAGGCTGAACCTCAGACTCTGTGCAAAACAAACTGTGGCTCTTACTTCCCAGGGCTGTGAGGGTTCCATGCAGGAGGGTGGCACAGCCCCAGCCCCGTGGCTGGCAGAGGTCAGGCCAGGTAGAACCGGCAGGGGGCCTGGCCCACAAATGTGGGCCACTCCACAGTGCCCACGTGGACCCACAGAAAACTTGCCACACCTCAGCAGGCCAGGAGAGACCCTGCGGCCCCCTCACCTCCCCTCCAGCTGCAAACCTTTCAGGTGCAGACTGGACACACATCCCTGTGTCCCCAGACTCCAGGGTTTGCCATGGTGAAAGACTAGATCTCTCTTTCCAGTCCCTGCCTCATCTCACAGCTGGGCTGGCTGGGGGGGGGGGGGTCCAGCCCTCTTCCTGTCCTGCACGGTGTGAGGTGCTGGGCATCTGGAGTGCAGGAAAGGGCCCCTGCAATCACACCAAGAAGGCGTCCCGAAAGAGTTCCAGACGCTTCTCCTCCTACAGCAAGGGGAGCTGGGGGCGCAAGGGAGGAAGTGAAAGAGCAGAAACCAGCAGCACACAAAGCATCAGGCAGAGCGGGGCCTCCACAGGAGACGGACGTAAAACCGGGCATTGGGAGGAATTCGTTTTTAATTAAAAAGCAATCGAGGCGCAGATATAAAGTATCGTGACACTAATGGGCCAGGAAATCTGGAACCTTAAATCACAGCAATTTCTCCCCAGAGGCCAGGCCTGGGACCCCAGGATTAGACGGGGGGCTTGGCGTGTGCCAAGGCAGGAAGTGACGTGGGGCCAGGCAGATTCCTCCCCACTGCAGCACTCAGGGAGCTGGGGGTGAGAGCTCAGGCACTCTAGGGCCCGAGGGGCACTAACGTCTCTCAGATGGGGAAACTGAGGCTGAGAGAGAGGCGCGAGCTGCCTAAATGGGTGCACACAGCGTGGGGGCAACGCTGGCACTGGAAGCTGAGCTGGAGGGCCTCTCCCACTGGGGCCTGGTGACCGCACCTGGGCATGGAGGGCGTGCCCGTGGCCCCCGCTGCCAGGGCCACCGAGCCCAGAGACTTGAGTTTCTGCAGGGCTGCTGGGAGTCGCGCGGCCCTCCGCAGAGGCCTCCAGGCCCGACAAGCTGTGAGTCGGCAAGTCTGTCATCCTGCCGCCCCACCCTGCGAAGGGAGCGAGTGACGGCAGAAGGTGACCCTCAGGGTGGGGCGGGTGATGAATGGGGAGACAGGAAACATTTTGAGCTCCCAAGGAAAAACTAACAGCGCTCCCAGCCTCGGGGGGGGGGTCCCTCTGTGCCCCCTAATTCTCTGGATTTCCCTCCTCACGGCTGGCCTGAGCCAAAAGTCAGACACTTCATTCATTCATCCCGCAAGGATTTATTGCTTCCCTGGAATGCTCTCTTTCTCCTATAAATCTCCGGCGGCCTGAGAGCATCTAGCCCGAGTGGGTGGCTCCCCTGCTGCAGCCGAGCGAAGGAGGGGCTGCCACTCAGCCACTGACCTCTCTGGTCGCATCAGCAGGGACTCCGAGTCCACTCCCAGGGAGGCGGCTCCCCAGGCTGCCCCCTGCTGACCAGATTCCTGGCCGGTGCTGAGCCGTGTGGGAGTAGAACTTTGAGTGGAGCCAGATGTGAGCAGGCACGTGGCAGTTCTGGAACCCAGAACACGCAGCCCAGCTCGGCCTGGAGAAGCAGACTCAAGGTCAGAGTTCCCCGCCTCCAAGGGTGTCCTGGGGCGGAGAGACTCACGTGTGTGGGGGAACTGTAGACCAGGATGCCCCATGGCTGAGAAGACGCAAGCCCAGCTCGCCCCAGCTTCTGCGACGCGGGTTCACGTCACCTGGCAGGTGCTGCCTCGGTGAGAAGAGTTTGCCTGCTAGAAAGTTCTGTGTCTTTGTGGTGGCCCTTGCCAGGTCCACCTGCCCTGACCTCTGCCAGCCACAGGGCTGGTGCTGTGCCACCTTCCCGCGTGGAACCCTCACAGCCCGTTCTGCACAGTCTGAGGCCCAGTGACCTCCACCAAGTCTTCAACGAATAAAACGGAGCTGAGCCTCCAGCTGCCACCTTCCTGGTTCCAAAGCTGCTTCTCCCTGCTGTAGCAGCACGGACCTCCGAGCCCCCGATGCTCTCTCGTGCTTGCCTAGCCCAGCGCCCTTGCACCACGTGGGGAAGAGGGACACCTCTGCCTGCCTCCCTTGGCATCTCACAGCACAGCCCGAGTGCATGGATAATTCCAGGCCTCGCTCACCGCTCCGCCACCCCGAGAAGCCTGCCTGAGGCCCCCCCGGGTGAGCCAGCTGGGCCTGGGCTCTCTGCTTCCCACCCCACCCTCCCTTTACCACTCGCCCGCTGGCCCCTGGCCTCTCTGCTCAGCTGGTGCTCAGAAAGGAAGCAAACGTGAGGCCAAGGTAGACCTTGTAAGACATGAAGGTGACCTTGTGTGGTCCCCTGTGGTTACTGAAGAGGAAACTGGGGCTTGGAGAAGGCACAGCCGAGGGACTGGGTGCCGAGCTGTGAGATGACCTGATGGAATGGGGTGGGGGTGGCGGCCTGAACTCAGGCACCCGGCCAGGGGCCCTGCCCAGGCAACCCTGCAGAGGCCGGCCCTCAGCTTCCCCCATCAATGTACAGCCCCCTAACAACTTGCAGGCCTCAGGGGTCGGGGGGGCGGGGTCCCCCACAGCCTCCTCCGTCTTCCTCCGCTGGCTCTCAGAAGCAGGCCTCGACCCCGGCCCCTGCTTGATGGGCCAGGGCTTACACACCAGCAACTGTTGGAAATCCTGAGCACCCGACGCAGGAGAGGCCACGGGGGCCCCTGACGCCAAGCCCCACTTTTTGCACTGTGCTAGAGGGGAAGAGAGGGAAGCGAAGGCCAGGGGCTGAGCCAGGTCCTTCAGCCAGTGTGGGCTAGCCCGCAGGGGACATGGCACAGTCACAGATGCACTCGGGTTACTGAAACTCCCCCGGTGGCACTCCCTTGCCACGCCCTGGGGCGTGGGATGATCAGATCCGCCCCTGCCCTCCTTCTGGTCCTTTCCTGGCAAGTATGTGCAGTGAGGACGAGAGGAGGAACAGCTGCTCTCCCGGAAACAGGGACACAGCAAGTGCAAGGGCCCAGGGTAGACACCCACGCAGTGGCGTGTGCAGTGAGGGGTGCACACCCAGCCGGAAGGAAGAGAAGAAGAGGCCGGGTGGGTGAGAGCTCCGTGGGCTCCCCCGTGCGCCCGGGGAATGGTTTGAGAGCATCCTCCCTCCACATGGCTGGCTGGGGCATGGCCCAACCCGTGCCCAAACCCACACCATGAAGAACCATGCAGTCCTTTGCCAAGGTCACCAGCCTGGATGGTCCCCGCCCAGCACCCTCCCGAGCAGCACGGGAACCGTGTCCTGGGCTCACCTTCTCTAAGCGGAAGTGGCTTCCTGGAGTCTTTATGTAAGCGGGGTGGTTTTCTCCCGACCTGCACATCACACGGAGGCAGACCTGGATCGCAGCCCTGGCCTTTCTCTGCGGAGCTCCGGCCCTGGCTTTCCTGCCACTACCCAGAGCTCCAGTGTGGCAGGGCCCAGGGGGCCAAGGTGTGGGGGGTCAGGCTTGCCCCAGCGCTGGCTGAGGGAGGGGCCGGAGCATAGAGTCCACATAAATTAATTTAATTGGGCCCTATTATCACTTTGCTCCGAGCCTGCAAGTCTAATCTAGCGTTGAAGTAATTCATTGGGTGTGAAGTGTCCTGGAGCCAAGACTTGCCTTTGCTCACGGAACAAACCTCTCCACGCTTGGCCCAGGCCCCGGGCCACTGCAGCCTGGCTGGGCAGAGGGGCTGTGCGGGAGCAGGGCGGGCGGGGGAACACCTTAAAATAGAGTCGTGCCTTGGCTGCCTCCCCTGACTTTCCCAGAATGAGGCCCCAACCCACACCCCAGCCCCCAGTGCACGCGCTCGGCCGCACAGGCACATGTCGGGGTGACACTGGGGCCTCCCGGAGCCCGAAGGTGGTTGAAGAGCTCCAGGAGGCCTGGCAGGATCCTGAAGTACCACGCCTCTCTGTGCCTCAGTTTCCCTTGTTACAAAATGTCCTGGCTTCTCCCTTTAGTAGCTACGGGACCTTGGGCAAGTAATTAAGTTTCTCTAAGACTCAGCTGCCTCATCTGTGAAAGTAGATTGGACTTGCAAGCTCAGAGCAAAGTGGCAATGACTATTGATGAGAATCTTGAAAAAAAAGATTATTTATTTGCAAGGCAGAGTTATACACAGAGAGAGGGGGAGACAGAGAGAGAGGTCTTTCATCCGCTGGTTCACTCCCCAAACGGCCATAAAGGCCGGAGCTCGACAATCCAAAGCCAAAAGCCAGGAGCTTCCTCCCATCTCCCACATGGGTAGAGGGGCCCACACACTTGGGCCATCTTCCACTGCTTTCCCAGGTGCATTAGTAGGGAGCTGAATCGGAAGTGGAGCAGCCGGGGCACAAATGGGCACCCATATGGGATGCTGGCACCGTAGGCAGAGGCCTAACCTACTACGCCATAGCGCTGGCCCGTTGAGAATCTAATAATGACTTTCCAGTGTTCTTGGAAAGATGAAATTAGTTAATATGTATAAAATGATTAGAACTGTGCCTAGCATACAGCAAGCACTCTGTAAGTGCTCACTCATCATGGAACTCAGATGGGATGGGGCAAAGAGCCCTCTTGAACTGGAATTGCTCAGGCCAAGGTACACACGGCAGCTGCACCCTCAGCCAGGCAGGAGAGAGCACGATGGAGTGGTTCCCACGGAGGTTTGACCCAGGATCGGGGCACTAGAGAGCTGAGAGAATGCCAGTTGCCCAGCATAGAGTTGTTATGATTAGATTTGCATAATTTATGGTGCAATTACTCAAACGCTGATGCCAAGCCCATTAAGCAATCAGGCACCATGAACCCAGCGGTTGAGCCCCAAACTGAAGGAGTGACATAGTCTTGGGGGCCCAGGGGCCCCTGGCCAGAGGGCAAGAGCAGGACGCTCATGCGTGAATGTAAGGTGTGCACAGCATACCCATGCAGGGGTGGGGGGGTGGGAGGGTGCAGGCCCCTTGTTAGGAAAAAGAAAAGGGCCACTGGCCTTAGAGTTGGGGAGGCTGCTGATCCCTGGTCCACCCCGCCCTCCCCTGCACTACCAGGAGCCCTCCTGCGCCCCAGGCCCTGTGCCCAGGCTAACTCCTGCAGGGGAGCCGACAGGCAGTGCCCATGAGCACCACTGCTAGCATTAGCAGCCATCTGACACGCGGGGACAGCGAGGGTTGGCAGGGCCCTGGCAAGCATGAAGGGACAGCCAGAGGCTCCGGCTTCCTGTTTCAGGGACTATGGGGCGCGAGTCTTGTCTTCTGGGGAAGTGGCTGGAAGTTAGGTGACCGGAGCAAGCCCCTTCAGCTCCCTGCACTCCAGCCCTCCCCGTAGGAGCAATGGGAGTGACCACCTCTCTCCCACTGGGCCACTGTGCAAACCGGATGTGGCCTGGCGCATGCTAGGTGTGCCCAGGAAGAGGTACCACCTGCACACAGCCCCAGGGACACTCACGGGGCTCCTCTCTGGATCCCAGCTTCCTCACCCAACTGGGAACCTTGCTCATCCTGCAGCCGACAGCTACAGTGCCTGATGGTGGGGAGGCAGCGGATGGCTCCATCCCCCTCCCGCTTATTCTCTTCTCACCACACCCAGGCTTTCCTAGCTGGAAGGCTCCGTCAAGCTCTACCTGGGGCTTCGTGGTAGAGGCAGATGGAACCTGTCCCACCTCCCACACGCCTGCGAGTGTAGACCTGAGATGACCTGACAGGCCCCTCCACCCTCCCAAGGGCTGCTCGGACTCTGGAAAAGTGATGGCGGTTCCCACAGTCAGGGGATCCCCCATCTCTCCCAACCCTCCCTCTGGAATGCTCTCTGCTCTCTGGGTTCCAACTCCCCACCACTGAGAAGCTGAGTATCACCATGCAAGTCACTGGGTCTCTCCAAGCCTCGATGTCCTCATCTTTAAAATGGGCTAACAAGGGGCTGGCATTGTGGCATAGCAAGTAAAGCCACCCCCTACAATGCCAGCATCCCATATGGGTGCCGGTTCAAGTTCCAGCTGCTCCTCTTCTTTTTTATTTATTTATTCATTTATTTATTTATTATTTTGCTCCTCTTTCTGATCCAGCTCCCTGCTAATGGCCTGGGAAAGCAGTAGAAGATGGCCCAAGTGTGTAGGTTCCTGCCACTCATGTGGGAGATTCAGAAGAAGCTCCTGGCTCCCTGCTTTGACCTGACCCAGCCTTGGCCGTTGCTACCATCTGGGGAGTGAACCAGCTGATGGAAGACTGATTCTCTCTCTCTCTCTCTCTCTCTCTCTCTCTCTCTCTCTTTCTCTCTCTCTCTCTCTCTCTCTCTCTCTCTGTCACTTCCTTCCTCTCTGTAATTCTGTCAAATAAATAAATACATTTTGGTAAATAAATAAATGAAATGGGCTAATAAATTGCCCCTCCTCCTAGATTCTGAGAACTGCCTGCCGTGTGCAGAGCACAGGGAAGCACTGGGCAAACAGTCCAGATGGCTGGGCCCAGGTGTCTGTTTTGTTTTGTTGTTTAGCCTGTCTAAGCCGTGATCCTGGGAATGGCAGGGCCTGGCTCTGGCTTACCTACTTTTCCCCTAACACATCTTCCTTACATCACCTCTTGGCTCTCAGCCAGTACTCACGCCACATCTCAGAAGGCTCCGGGGCCAGGGACGCCACCAAGGGCCAAGTGAGGACGGCTCCAAGGCTGTGAAACACTCGCTGGAGGCCGGGAGCTGCCCCGCCTGCACTGGCCCCTCCCTGCCCCTACAATCCCACGGTGCTCAGCTGTCCCCGCGGCTCCCCCAGAGGTAAAGCAGGTGCCAAGGGACAGAGGATGCTTGGGAGCAACAAGACCCGGTGAGGCTAGCAGATGAGCCACAGCACAGGCACGGCTTGGAACCGGAACCCCAAGTTCCTGGGTTGGAGACTTCCCGCCCCGAGCAGCCGCGTTGAGTTGGGGTGGAGGGTGCTTCGCGGACGTGACCAGGTGGGCTCCAGGCGTGCAGCTCTACTGCTGACATGGGCGTGGCTCCGCTACTCTAGGGCAGGGGTGGGCTCCTGGGAGGACGACGGCCCCCTGGCTGCTGCCCACAAGGTGGTGGCTTCTGCCGCCGAATGACGCAGCAAGGGGATTCAGCATCTATGCCCCGGCCCCCCTGGGATTCCCCAGGCTCTGAACCCCGAGCCAAACCCACGTCTGCTCCTTGTGAGTTGCCGGGTGTGCGGTACTCCGCTAGAAGCAAGCTTAAGCAGCACGCGTGGGGACGCCAGGCGCCTCGCAGCGGCTGCGCGGGGCCTTGCAGCCCCTCCTCAGGGGCCAATACTGAGAGTACAGACCAGATGGCCCCTGGCTTTGGCCCTGGGGGGCTTGTGCTGCCAAGAACTCTGCCTGGCCCAGGCGCCCGCCCTGTCCTAGGAGCAGCCTTAATCGGCATCCCGCACTGCGTCATCTCAGAGGCAGGTGCCCGCCGGCTCCCATCTGCAGGCAGCAACCTGGTGTTTCCTCGCCTCACCTCGGTCTCCCTCCTTAGCCTCCGAGCTCCACAGGGGAGGGGACCGTGTTCATTTCTATCTATCTCTATATGTCTACACCTGGAATACAGTAGGTGCTCAACAAACAGGCACAGAGAGAAGACAGGCAGGAAATGCAGAGGGTAGGAGGATCCCAAGGGAGGGAGGCAGAAAGCCCAGAGGGTGCGCATAAGAACGAGACTGGGTCAGGTAAGACAGCTGCGGGGCGGCGGCGTTCAGACTGGGAGCTGGGAGAGGGGAAGACGGGCACGCAGTGGCCGCATCTGGAAACACAGCCAGCGCCATGCCGCGGAGCAGTGATGGCCAGAGGGAGGAACGAGATGCAGCAGAAACCCACGTGGAAGAAGTAGCCTTGGGTGTTCCTGCTTGGCTAGTGGGGTGTCAGAGCGAAGGGAGGGAGGAGTCTGGGAAGGCCCTCTAGGTAAATGACCAAGCTCTGGGGAAGGGGGGTGATGGGGTCGTTGGCTGCCCTGGGGAGGCTTAAAAAAGGAGCAGGGATGCATGTGTGCATGTGGTGGGGGCGGGGCAGAGTGCAGATCAAGTGTTTAAGCTTGCGGAGCCTGTGGGACATCCAAGAGGTGAACCCAGGCTTCTGTGGAGGATAAGAACTGTCCAACCTGGGGACAGAGACGTGGGGCAGCTTGGAGGGAGACTGTGAGTCTCTGAAGGAAGACCCCTGAGGGGTCTGCTCTGCAACCCCACATGGCCTAGGCCCAAGACAGACAGTGCCGGCCAACTGCTGCATGGATGAGAGGGTGGGTGGGTGCGTGGGTGGCAGATGGACGGAAGGATGGATGATAGGTAGATGGAGGGATGAATGGATGGAAGATGGAGGGATGGTGGATGGATGGAGGGATGGTGGATGGATGGTAGAAGGATGGATGGTGGGTGAAGGGGTGGTGGATGGATGGAGGGATGGTGGATGGATGGATGGTAGGTGGAAGGATGGATGGATAATAGATGGGTGGGCAGATGGACAGACTGACAAACAGATGTGTTTTCTCCCCTCTAAAACCTTGGGCTCCTGGGGAGTGAGGACTGGGCACTCTGTTGATGCCCCCAGTGTAGCCCAGTCCGAAAGTAGCCAGTGCACAGGATGGCCCTGCGGCTACTGCCCTCGCTGTGCAGATGATGGTGAGCGGGTGCGGAGGGAGCAGGGGGAGCGGAGGGCGGCCTTGGCCCTTCCCTGCAGATAGGGACCTGAGGCTGAGAAAGAGGCATGGCATCTCCCCCGCCCCACTCCCAAAAGCCCCTCCATCTGCATGGGCACCTTCTGGAATACTGAGCAGCAGGCAACTCCATGGACCACAGAAGGGAACCGAGACTCGGAGGAAATCACCCACATCTTCAGGAAGTAGCGGGATTTTCAGGTTCCCAGCTGGGGTACTGCTCACCAGCACCCCGCCCCCTTCAGTCCTGCTTTCCTTGGTGACCACATGAAGACAGGGAGGCCTGCCCTCTGGGCTGTGGGGGGCTGGGTGGGGTACGGCACCGGCTCTGTAACCCGCAGAGCACAGTGGATGACCTTTCTGACCCTGTGGGTGGCGTGTGGGGCCCTGCCCCCACCCTGGCCCCCAGCAGGCCCAGGTGCTGTCAGTGGGTCACTGGCCAGGCAGGCTAGCTTGGGACAGAGGGATCTGAGATGAGCTGAGCGCTGCTGAGGATGGCCCCATGTGAAGCCAGCACGTGTGGCTAATGCAGCTTACAGCCCCTCCCCCACCCCCATGGGGGCACCGGCAGCGGGGACAGGGACAGGGAGGCAGCCTAGCCCCACCATCGGTTCATATTTCTTTCTTTCTTTCTTTTTAAGTTTTGGGCCACACATCATGGGCGAGGTACTTGGGCCCCTGCCACCCATGTAAGAGATCTGGATGGAACTCCTGGCTCCTGGCCTTGGCCTGACCCAGCCCCGGCTGTTGCATGCATTTGGGAAGTAAACCAGCAGACAGAAGATCTCTCTGTGTGTTTCTCTTTCTCTCTGTCACTCTACCTTTAAATAAATAAAGTATTTAAAAAGTGACAGAGCAGAGAGAGAGTGACAGAGACAGAGAGAGATCTCCCATCAGCAAGTTCAGTCCTCAAATGCTCACAGTGGCCAAAGCGAGGAGCCCGAAACTCAGTCCAGGTCCCCAGCGTGGGTGGCAGGAGGAATCCACTTGCTTGCGTCATCTGTACCTGCCGCTTCCCGGCGTCCAGGAAGTCGGGTCAGAAGCAGAGCTGGGCCTTGAACCAAGGGACTCAGATTTGGGGCAGGGGTGTCCCAAGGAGTGTCTTAACTGCTGTGCCAAACACCGGCCCCCTCTCCCCTGTTTCTGAAGGGCAGCTGGAGGGTCCCCTTACCTAGTGCAGATGGGCCATCTGAAAGCACAGTGGAACAGCATCGCCCAGAGTGGCCCAGCAGTACAGAGGCCTGAGCGCTGCAGACTCAGGGACACGGGCACTGCCCCCTCTCTCTCTCTGATAGCAGCCATCTCTCCTGGCCTGCTGGGCGAGCTGCACTCAGAAAACCTCTCCAGGGGAAGCCCCCCTCCCCCAGCTAACTAGTCACTGACAGCACACAAGTGCATGACACCCAGTCACCAGGGCTGGGGGCGCACAGTGCTGAGTGCCGAGAAGGGCAAGCCACCCACTGTGCCCCAGCCCCAACAGCCAGTTTGTTCTCTTGTTCATTAAACCAGTACTCACTGAGCCCCAGCTAGAATCGTTCTAGGAAAACACAATGCACAGACAGTGGGGACCACTCCAGCAATGTGAGGCATTCATGTTCCAAGACATTCAGGTCCTGCTGCCCCCGTTTAGTGGTTTGGCAATTTGGGGTCCCAGGTGGCCAGTGGGTCCCAGAGCGGCTGGGAAGGCTGGCAGAGGTGGTGTGTATCCCCCGCAGGGCCCAGCACACGTGTGTCCCCTCTGCTTGGGAGCAGCAGGCAAGCCCCTCCATGCACCTGCCCGGGGCAGGCAGCGGATGCTTCAGGAATGAGGCAGGGCCTGCGGAGGCGGAGGAGCCAGACAGGCCCGGGAGAGAGGCCGCAGGGCGCGCTGAGACTTGCCTCGCTTCCCCACTCGGGGGAGGGGGAGGGATGATGTCTTAACCCTCCTGTCCCCTGAGGCGGGTTGGTGGCACGGCCCTGGGGCTGATCTGTTTTCCCACCAGGAAACCAGCAGGAAGCCCTCCCAGCTGGGAGGCAGTGACCAAAGGCCTTGCCATCCAGAACCAGACGATGGTTGATGACGGGGCAGGGGGCGCAATGGGGGCTGGACCCTCAGCTGAGTCAGGGAGGAGCTCTCCCCGAGACCCTGTGGGAGCCCCTGACTGGAGGCCTCCCAGCGAGAAGATGACCTCACCCAGCGGCGTGACGCGGTGGGCCGGCAACGCCACGGAGCCGACGCTGCCTCCTCCCCAGCGTGCCCTGCCCAAGCACACCCCACGCAGGCCGGCGCAGCTAGGGACTGCCAGGCTCCAGGCGCTCCCCGGCGCTATCTGGAGCAAATCCAGACCAGGTAGACATGCTGGGGGGAGGGAGTCGCTGTTCTGGCCGGCCACAGGGGCTGCATCAAGTCACTGTCTCCAGGGTGTCCAGAGAGGACCTAGGAGCCAGGCTTGTGCTCTGCGTGGCCGCCCAGACTGGTCTCAGGAGCCCTGGCTAAGACAGACGCGGTCCCTCCCCGGGCCCATTTCTCCTTCAATAAGGAAGGGCCTGGGCTTACACACCGGGGGCCCCGCCTGGCTTCCAACCTGGACACTTGCACAAAGAGGCCCCTTACCGCTGCCTGGAGAGCAGCAGGGGGCTGGCCAAGGCACACAGCACGCTGAGGCTCCTCCCATCCCTCTCGCTGGGAGCACTCTGCCCTTCCGGGGCCGGCTCTGTGAGATAGCTCCCAGCTCAGCACCCAGTCCTACAGCCTGGAGGCAGGGCTGTGGCCTGGATCTGCCCGAGCCTTCCTCTCATGCAGTCATCCACGGAGCAACGCTGTGCCGGGGGAATCAGGCACTAGGGTCCCCAGTCCAGCAGAGGTGCTACAGCAAGAGGAGATGGGGGCCCGGGGCCCGGGCATTAGGTGCAGCCACAGCCAGGGGCCCCGAGTCCTGGAGAATGAGTTCAACACAAGGCTTGGCAGGGAGCATTAGCTTAAACTAGGGGGCTGCGGTGAGCAGGAGCCCGCGTGGTTCAGGCCAGGGAGAGGAGCCAGGGTCCTGGCCGTGCTGCTGGGGGCAGGGAGGGGCTCCAGCAGTGGAGGGGGCAGTAGCATCTTTTTTTTTTTTTTTAATTTATTTAATTATTTGAAAGGCAGATTTACAGAGAGGCATAGGCAGAGAGAGAGAGAGAGGTCTTCATCCGCTGGTTCATCGCCAGATGGTTGCAATGGCCGGAGCTGCACCCATCTAAAGCCAGGAGCCAGGAGCTTCTTCCAGGTCTCCCACGCAGGTGCAGGGGCCCCCACTTGGGCCATCTTCTACTGCTTTCCCAGGCCATAGCAGAGAGCTGGATCGGAAGCAGAGCAGCCAGAACAAGAAGCAGCGCCCGTATGGGATGCTGGCACGGCAGGCGGTGGCTTTACCCGCTTACGCCACAGCAACGGTCCTGGCAGTAGCATCTGTGTGTGAGAAAAGGCCCCGGGCTTGGAGAGGGATGGACGGGGATGGACAGGTACAGAGAGCCACAGAGCAGGGACCTAGAGGGGCTGGCAAGGTGTGCAGGCCTGGCAGGTGGTGAGGACTGGGTGGAGATGGCCAGGAGGAGTGAGGGCTTTACAGCAAGGGGTGGGGGACCTCCAGCATCCCCGCTCCCGATCCACAACCCACGCAGCCACGTGGGTCCTCAGTCTCCCCATCTGTGAAACCTGGGCTGGATGAGCCCCAGAGGCCCTCTGCTCCCACGTACTTCCGGTGGCTCTGTAAAGCAAGGAGCTTTCCCTGCCTCTGGGGGAGGTGGAAAGCGTCCACCCCCACCCCGTGCTGGCCCTTCTCTGAGCCTCAGAACTGGAGACAGGGTCCCGCGCTGGAGCTGAGCAGGACAAGGGCCCGCTCCTGCCCAGGTGAGCACAGGTAACCTGGCCCAGGAGACTGGTTGCACAGGGCTGCAGCGCCACCTACCGTCCACCGAAGCAGAGGCCAGCATTCCCTGGAGTCTGGCTCTGACCTAATCCCAGCGGGCAGAAGCAGAGCAAGAGCCCCAGCAAACACACACACCCCCACCCCCACCCCACCCCCCGCCCCAGGAACACAGCACATGGTTCTTGCTCAGATGAGCTTCCTCATCGCCCCTAGACTCCACGTCCCTAAGTTCCCCACCAGGCACAGGCCCTGCCGCAAAGTAGCGGCTGCCTCTGCTGCCCCGAGTCCCCACAGTCCCCGCCCTGCCCTGGACCTCTGCAGACGCCAGGAATGGGTCAGGGCTCATCTCTCCCTCTCCCGGGCTCCGAGCTCCTCGGGGAAGAGGCTGACTGTGAACCCCTGCTCCCTGGAAGCGGGCTGCTGTTGAGCGGCGTGGTCCTACTGTGCTGGAGGACGCGTCGCAGAGAGAAGGACGGTCACTGCTCCTGCAGCTAGGACTCGCCCAGCTCCTCCCCCACCCCCGGGCTCTGCTCACACACCGCTCGATGCCGGTCCCTTTTACCTGCTGCTCCCCAGGAAACCCCGACCGATCGCGCCAGGCGCCATGCCCCACTGGCCCCAGGTCTGGCCTCTCAAGGCCTCAGCCTCCCTGCCACGAGCACTGGGACCCCACAGTGCTCAGAGCTTTCTGGGAGCCGGGGGCCAGCACAGGGGACGTGATGGGCGGCGGGGACTGCAGCGGCCTCCGTGCCCACCTCCTTGCTGTACAGGGCTCCAGAGGGGCCCTGGACTTGCCTGAAGCCCCAGCAGGGGCCCGCGTCTCCCTGTCCCCACCCCCGCCTTAAAGTAGCCACTCCATGACTTCTGACCAAAGCCCAGGAGAAGAGGGTTCAGGAGCCGGCCGGGGGGCCCTGTTCCGTGTCCAGACTGGGAGAAAAGCTCACTAGTCTGGCACACAGCACGCGCCAGGCACACAGACGCTCCAGGGAGGACGGTGAGGCCCAGGGAACGAGCGGCCTTTCTGGGTCACAGGTTTTCTCGCGGGGTCGCCACCGCCATGCACAGAAGTCAATGCTGCGAGGCAGGACTAGAAAGCACGTGACCAAAATACTGCTGGGGGCCGCACAGAGGGGAGGAGCTTGGCGGCGTCGTGGGGGAGGCACCTCCCTGCCCCTCGCTGTCCACTTAACACATGGCGTTCTAGCCCCACACAGTCCCTCACCTACTCCTACACCACACCACAGAAATCCCCTTGGGCTCATCCCCTTCTCTCCATACCCACGGCCACTACCTCCATCCAGGCGCCATGACCTCTGCCACAACCTCCTCGCCTCCCCAACGGCCTGCCTTTAACAGCCAGCCATCTGGTCACCCAGGCCCAGCCGGGGTTCTCAAGGTCCTCGTCCCTCCCCCCAGCCCCATCGCGTGACACTCCATCCTGAGCGCAGTATTTGGTGACACAGGAAACGTGTCATGTCGGCCGCCTTGTCCTTTTATCTTGCAGAAAGCTGGCTAGCCGGCCTCAGGCAGCCCTACCTGGGCGCCTCCTGCGGCGCCCACCGCGGGGGTTGGGGGGAGGTCGGCGCCCGCCTCCCCGCCCTCGCCGCCGCCCCCTGGAGCGCTGGGCGGTGGCTCCTGGGCCCCCCCGCAAGCCCAGTCCAGCCCCATCCGCCGGCCCGGGAGCAGGGAAGGTCTGGGGGCCGCTGGAGCTGCCGGGAGGGGAGGCGGGGCCCGCGGCTGCTTGGCAGGCGGGCAGCGTCACGCGCTCGAGTCCCCTGCGGGGGCTCGGCGCGTGCAGAAAGCCGCCCGCAACCCCCAGCCTCGGCCCGCCCATCCGGCCGCGGCCGATTAGGAGGCGCCCTCCGCCTGGAAGTGAAGAGCCCCCAGCTGTTTCAGTCCACCCGGGCTGGGCGGATGGAGTCGGGAAGGGGCTGGGAGGGAGGCAGGTGCGCCTGGGGCCGGAGCCCACTCTACAGGAGGGAAACTGAGGTGGTCCTAAGGCCCGAGCTAGCGAGAGAAGGGCGGTGCTGACTCCTGCGCCCCCTCTGCCCGCCGCCACACCTGGCGTCCCAGCAGGTGGAGGGAGCTCGCTCTTAGAATCCCAGGGACAGTTAGCATGCGGATTCTAGCACCCATCGCCTGGAAACCAGGTGGGTCTGCGGTGAAACCCAGTAATTGGCTTTCGATTTCAAAAGTCTTTTATTTGAGAGAATCTTGTATCCCTGAGTTCACTCCCCAAATACCCACAACAGCTGGGGCTGCATCAGGCTCAAGCCAGGAGTCCGGGTCTCCGACGGGTGGCAAGAACCCAAATACTTGAGCCATCGCCTACTGCCTCCCAGGGTGTGCATGAGCGGGAAGGTGGATTCCCAGTGGGGCAGAGATTCCACCAGTAGGGCATGCAGGCAGGGCAGGCAGCAGAGAGACCCGCCATGCCGCCGCAGTGCTAACCCCAGTAATCCACTTTTTAAAATAAGCAGGCAGGAGAGGCATTTGGCCTAGTGGTTAAGACTGCATTTGGGACACGCACTTCCCGTCTGGGGAGTCCCTGGTTTGAGTGGCATCACTTCTGATTCTAGCTTCCTGCTAACCTGGGAGGCAACAGGTGGTGGCTCAAGTAGTTGGACCCCTGCCCATTTTCCACGGAGACCTGGCTTTGGCCTGGCCCAACCCTGGCTGTGGTGGGCATTTGGGGGGTGAGCCAGCAGCCGGGGAGATACCCCTGTGCACAGGCCCTAGCATGTGTGTGGGGTATCTGATCTGTGATTTAGTGCCCCGGCTCAGTATGAGCAGACAGCAAAGAATAAGTTAACAGAAGCTCTGTTAAGAAAGATGTAGGGGAGCAGGTGTTTAGCCTAGCGACGTAACATGCCGTGATCCATATTGGCACGCCTGGGCAGCGATCCCAGCTCCAGCTCCTTATTCCAGTTTCCTGGGAGACTCTGGGAGACAGCAGCAGTGATGGCGTGACTACCATGGGGACCTGCTCGTGAGGCTTCCACCCTGGCTGGGTCCCAGTGGTTCTAGGCCTATCAGTAGGTGGGCACGTTTTCTGTCTCACTCTTTCTCTGTCTCTTGAATAACTTTTTTTTTTAAAGAAGTTAAGGGGGCGGCGCTATGGCATAGAGGGTAAAGCCACCCATGTGTGTGCCAGTTCCAGTCCCGGCTGCTTGACTTCTGGTCCAGCTCTCTGCTATGGCCTGGGAAAGCTGTGGAAGATGGCCCAAGTCCTTGGGCCCCTGAACTCGCGTGGGAGACCTAGAGGAAGCTCCTGTCTCCTGTCTTTCAATCATCCTGGCTCCAGCCTTTGTGGCCATTTGGGGAGTGAACCAAGGAATGGAAGACTCTCTCCCTCCCCCTCTTTTTCTCATTGCCTCTGCCTCTCTGAAACTCTGCCTTTCAAATAAATAAATAAATCTTTAAAAAAAAAAAAAGTAGAAGTCAAAGCAGACAATGGAGAAATAAATAAAAAAGAACTTAAAAAATAACAATGATGCCAAAAGTGGACTTAAAAGAGAAAACTGGGGGCCGGCACTGTGGCACAGTAGATTAATCCTCCACCTGCGGCACTGGCATCCCATGTGGGCGCCGGTTCATGTCTCAGCTGCTCTACATACCATGCAGCTCTCTGCTGTGGCCTGGGAAAGCAGTAGAAGATGGCTCAAGTCCTTGGGCCCCTGCACCCATGTGGGAGACACGGAAGAAGCTCCTGGCTCCTGGCTTCAGATCAGCTCAGCCCTGTCCATGGCAGCCATTTGAGGAGTGAACCAGCAGATGGAAGACCTCTCTCTCTCTGTGTCTCCCTCTCACTGTCTGCCTCACAAGTAAATATAATCTCACTATCTGCCTCACAAGTAAATATAATCTCACTGTCTGCCTCTCTCAAGTAAATAAAATCTTTAAGAAAAGAAAAAAGAAAGAAAACTGAAGGGGCTGCCTTGTGGCTTAACGGGTAAAGCTGCACCTGCAGTGTTGACATCCCATATGGGTGCTGATTTGAGTCCCGGCTGCTCCACTTCCAATCCAGCTCCCTGCTACTGTGCCTGGGAAAGCAGCGGAAGATGGCCCAAATACTTGGGTCCCTGCACCCATGTGGGGACCCAAAGGAAGCTCCTGGCTCCTGGCTTCTGCCTGGCCCAGCCCTGGCCATTGTGGCCATTTGGGGAGTGAATCAGTAGATGGAAGATTTTTCTCTCCTGCCCCCAACCCTGTAACTCTGCCTTCCAAATAAATACAATTTTGAAAAGAGAAAACTAAAATTAATTGTCTAATAAGATATTGCCCCCATGAACAAGAATGAGATGCTACAAGAGAACTCTGGATAAACAGAACTGAACAGATAAACCAAAGTCTTAGTTACATAATGGCAGAAAAAATTTTTTTAAAACTATGGAAAAAGGGTTGGAAGATAATTGTAAAAATAATGCCAAAAAGCAAACAGATAGGAAATGGAGAAGATAAGACAGTTAGGAATAATCAAGAGCTCTCAACAGCTGAACGAGGACTTGGTTGAGCCTCAGAGAAAATATGCAAGGGAGAGACCCACTGCAGTCTCCACACGGATTTGCAGCAGGGCGTCCACACTGGAGAGCCCTGAGAGCCCCGGAGAGCAAGAGCCTCCAGAGAGGAAAAAAAAAAAAAGTGCTTCCTAGAAACCGGGACTGCGAATCAGGATGCGTGGATGCTAAAGCGGAAAGAAAGAGGCAGGGGCGGCACAGTGGCTCAGTAGTTGAAGCTGTCACCTGCAATCTCATGTGGTCACCGGTTTGAGTTCTGGCTGCTCCACTTCCAATCCAGCTCCCTGCTAATGCACCTGGCAAAGCAGCAGAGGGTGGTCCAGGGGCTTGGGTCCCTGCACCCATGTGGGAGACCCTGATGAAGCTCCTGGCTTTAGCCTGGCCCAATCCTGACCATTGCCATCATTCAAAGAGGAAAATCACCAGTTGGAAGATCTGTCTCTGTAAACTCTTTCAAATGAATAAGTAAATCTGTAGAAAAAGAAGAAGAATCGGAATGTCATTGGGTTTCTCAATAGCAAGACAGGAACTGGGAGACATGGGGGAAGTGCCTCCAAAATTCCAAGGGAAATTATTTCCATTCCAGAATCGTGGCCCCAGCCAAGGGCGAAGACAGAACACATTTTCGGTCAGTAAGCTCTCTGTATACTTGCTCAGGAAGCTGCTGGAAGAGGTGCTGCAGCAGGAATGAGTAAGGCGAGAGGAGGAGGACATGCGACCAAGGAGAGAGGCAGAGCGGCTGGGCGCCAGGGCGACTGGGAGAGCTCCCCGGGGACGGGGGCAGTCGGTGTACCCACCCATACACAGAGGCGTGCTCACTCAGTCCCTGTGCAGGGAGGGACGAGGGACAAGGGACCGCGGGCTGGCACCCGGCTTGGTCACTGGCAGCATTCCCATGGCCCTCTAATGCTGACAGGGACTGGGGGAATGTGGGGAGGAGTAAAAGGTACAAGGAGAGGGAGGCTGGCGCCGTGGCTCAATAGGCTAATCCTCTGCCTAGCGGCGCCGGATTCTGTCCTGGTTGCACCTCTTCCAGGCCAGCTCTCTGCTGTGGCCAGGGAGTGCAGTGGAGGATGGCCCAAGTGCTTGGGCCCTGCACCCCATGGGAGACCAGGAGAAGCACCTGGCTCCTGCCATTGGATCAGCGCGGTGCGCCGGCCACAGTGCGCTGGCCTCGGTGGCCATTGGAAGGTGAACCAATGGCAAAGGAAGACCTTTCTCTCTGTCTCTATCTCTCTCACTGTCCACTCTGCCTGTCAAAAAAAAAAAAAAAAAGGTACAAGGAGACAGCAAGACTAGAGCAGAAATATGAACAAGTAGCAGTCTAAGCAAATCATTTTGAGTAGGGTGGGAAGTGTGTGTGTGTGTATGTGTGTGTGTGTGTGTGTGTGTGCAGGGGAGGGCTGCTGCTTCCATATAAACCTTCTAAAATTTTCTTTTTTTAAAGATTTTATTTATTTATTTGAGAGGTAGAGTCACAGAGAGAGGTCTTCCAGCTGCTGGTTCACTTCCCAAATGGCCACAACAGCCAGAGCTGAGCAGATCTGAAGCCAGGAGCCAAGAGCTTCTTCTGGGTCTCCCACATGGGTGCAGGGGCCCAAGCGCCTGGACCATCTTCTACTGCTTTCCCAGGCCATCGCAGAGAGCTGGATCAGACTAAGAGTAGCTGGGACTCAAACCAGCGCCCGTATGGGGTGCTGGCACCACAGGAGGAGGCTTATCCCACTGCACCACAGCACTGGCTCCCCCTACTCCTGCCTTTTTATTTTTTAAAAAATATTTATTTATAAATCTGAAAGGTAGAGTTAGAGAAATAGAGAGATAGAGAGAGATCTTCCAGCTGTTGGTTCACTTCCCAGATGGCCTCAATGAGAGGCTGGGCCAGGCTGAAGCCGGGAGCCAGGAGCTTCATCCAGGTCTTCTGTGTCACTTTCCCAGAAAAATTAGCAGGGAGCGAGATCGGAAGTGGAGCAGCCGGGTCTCAAACTGGTGCCCGTGTGGGATGCTGGAGCTGCAGGCAGTGGCTTAACCCACTGCGCCACAGTGCCGGGCCCCTAAACGTTTCAAACTACACGCATACACTCCTAATCTGGGACCACTGGCCGCACAAGGACAGCCGTTTTCAGCAGAAGGCCTGGCCCAGCACTGGACACCTTGGCAAGGAAGTAGGAGAACTTGGAACTGGGAGCTAAGCCGAGGGCGGGGGAGCACGATTCATCTCTCAAGGGCAAACCCAAACGCTAGCCCTTCATGCCACCTTCTGTGGCCCTGGCAACCACGTGCCACACTTCCCTCCCCGCGCTCTCCCACTCCCACTCCTGCGCTCACGGTCCGGCTTCAGCGGTGGCTGTCCTGTCTGGTCTCGTCTCTCCCACCAGGCCGTGGGCTCCCCAAGGACAGTGCTACCCACCCAGTGACACCGAGAAGCTGCTCGGTGACCAAGCTGAATGCACGGGCGCCGGCACCCAGTGACAGCCGGCCACTTGCTTCCCGGCAACCAGCGCGCCCATGGTTTTGGCACACACCAGCAAGTCCCTGAGAAACGTGCCTTTGTGAACAAGCCCCATATCCCCAGACGTGGCCAGCATTTGGGGAAAGAGCAGCGAACAACCTCCTGGGAACCACAACCTGGAACTCAAGTAGGGGATGGTGATGATGGGCACAGAGAAGCCCTGAGGATTCCAGGGTGTCCAGGGGAAGGGAGGGGCTCTCTGCAGAGAGGCCCGGGTGGGTGGGAGGAGTGAGTCATCCCCGGCGCCGCCCACCCCGAGCTGCCCCTCGGAGCTGGCTTCCAGCGGCCAGTGGCTCTGAGCCCCACATCTGTAAGGAGGTTTTGGCCTCTGGGATGGGGCAGGCAGGGTCGCGGGCTGCTCTGGCTGGTGCGTCACCAAAGCGGCTGGCTGCAGAGTCCTCACTCTGCTGTGGACACTGTTAGCTCATCTCGCCTGGAGGGCCCGAGCTCTGATTTCAGGGGCTGGTAACATTTAAATAAGGAGGTGGTGACCAACAGAAAGTGGCCCTCTATTTTTGCGACAGAAAGAACATCTAGAAAGGAGCCATCGGCACTTTCTGTCTCTCAGTCTGCAGTGTTCATGTGATGTGCTCACTGACAACACCTTGAGCTGCACGCCCATGACTGTGGCTGCTCTGTGTGTGAGAGAAGCTTGGCAAAAAGAATGGCAACAGCGCTGCGGCATTGTGGGTAAAGCTGCCGCTTGCAGTGCCGGCATCCCATGTGGGCGCCAGTTCCAGTCCCAGCTGCTCCATTTCCGATCCAGCTCTCTGCTTGCTGTGGCCTGGGAAAGCAGTAGAGGATGGCCCAAGTCTTTGGGCCCCTGCACCCGCGTGGGAGACCTAGAAGAAGCACCTGGCTCCTGGCTTCGGATCAGCACAGCTCCAGCCATTGTGGCCATTTGAGGAGTGAACCAGCAGATGGAGGACCTCTCTCTCTATTCTCTCTCTCTCTCTCTCTGCCTCTGCCTCTCTCTAACTCTGCCTTTCAAATAAATAAATAAATAAATATTAAAAAAATGAAAGTAACCACTTGGGGGCAGGCATTGGCCTCGTGGTTGCGATAGCGGTTGGGACGCCTGCGTCCCTTATCAGAGTGCCGGCGTGCGAGTCCTGGCTCCACTCGATCCCAGCTTCCTGGCTAATGTGCACCCTGGCACCTGGGAGGCAGCAGGTGTTGGCTCAAGTAGTTGGGTCCTTACCACTCACACGGGAGATCTGGATGGAGTTCCTGGATCCTGACCTCAGCCTGACCCAGCCCAGACGGCCGCAGGCACCTGGGGAGTGAACCAGCAGATGGGGGCTCACTCCCTCCCCCCCGTAGGGTATGTGTGTGTGTGTGTGTGTGTGTGTGTGTCTGTCTGTCTGTCTGCCTCTCAAATAAATAACACATTTTCACACCATAAAAAATGAGACAGGCATAATCTCAACACAGAACCGTCAGTCCTTTTACAAAGGGGCAGCAGTAAATTTAGAATAACAGACTTTATATGTAGGATAGAAAAGAAGTCTGGGGAGAAATAATCCAAAGGTTTGCTTCCCAGTATCACTCACCCATTGACTTTGTGGATTTAGCGATTCAGCTGGTCACCGTCGGGGCACTTGGGGGGCCCGGAAGCCCCACTGCACGCGGTTCCACTGGTGTGGAGCGGTCTCCACCTGCTGAGAGGCTGAGAACCCTGCCTGCTCGCCTCACGCCTTGAGGTCCCGGGATGCGGGAGGAGCGGGCCAGTCGGACTGTGTGCAAGCTTTGGGTCCATCTGGCAGACCCTCTCTGTGAAAACGGAGGTCCTGAGAGGGAAGACTACGGACTCAAAGTCACACCGGAAGCCAAGGAGGAGCCGGCCAGGCCTGCCAGCCACCCTCTCCCGATCTGCAGGCTGCTGGCAGGTCCTGCCCCCTGCTGGAAATACTTCAGAGCCAGGTTGGGGCTGGGCTGCAGGCGTGGGTGGGGATCAAGTTACCTGCTTGGAGAGGGCCCCCTCCCGCGGGAGCCTCCAGCTGGGCAGGAAGGCAGTTCGGCCAGGCTGGGCTCCTGCAAGATGCCAGAGCTGCTACAATGAGGGGCTTGAGCCATCCAGCACCTCCTCCGGGCTGCCGACACCCCTGCTCTGGGCAGAGGCCGGTGAGGGCGCGGGAGGGGCTGAGCTAGTCAGGAGGGCTCTGCCTGGTGGGGTGGGGTGGCGTGGGGTGTAAAATGGGCCTCTTGGCCACCGCAGGGCTCTGCTCAGCTCTACCCCCTGCCTGCTGTCTCTGCCGCATAAAGCCTCGTGGGTCAGTGACACCAGGGCCCGGTCCACTCTGGGGGCCTTCACCACCCAGTCTGTGCAATGGTCAGTCGTGAGGATGCACACGGAACCTTTCAGCTCAGCGCTGGGGTGGGGGTGGGGTGGGCTCCCAGACCCAGGCCCTCCCTGTACAGCCCTGCTGGCTCATTCCCACTCTGAGTGGAGGGGTGGTGACGCTGAATTTCCCTAGCGTATGCCAGACTCAAAGCAAGAAGGAAATCCAGTCAGCAGTATGTCCCAGGCACCTTGAAGGTCTCAGTATGTGCTGAATGGAGAGAAGAATAATGAGGTTCAGTTTAAAATGTCCAGGAAAGGTGCCAGTGCTTCTCCCACCAAAACCCAGTCCTAGGGCCATGGCCCTCTCTCGGGGAGGGGAAGGCTTGGGGAAGGGCCCCTCGCGCCCAGCTGTGTGAGCTCTGCTGTTCCGACTGGCGGGAGCCAGGGCTCGGTCCTCCACGGGCACCCCCGCAGCTGAGTGGCTTCCTACACAGGTCCGGCGTTCCTCGGTGAGCCTCGGGGTGTGTGTGTGTGTGTGTGTGTGTGTGTGTGTGAGGCTCACACTCCAGTAGCTGACACGGTCAACACTCCTGGGACCTCCCCCCAACCCACACCACCCTACAGGTAAGCACATGCGAACATGGGCCCTCTCTTGCACAGAGCAGTGTAGGGGTTAAGTGGAAACTGGATTGGAATTCTAGCCCTCCTAGGACTCTCTTTTCCCATCTTTAAAATGGAACTGCTAACGGCCATGGCGCTGGGTGGCCGGGAGGATGGAAGGCAGCCCCGTAAGCACAGCGCCCCACCTGGTGCAGGTACCCAGCGGTGCCCAGCGAGTGTCCGTGCATCCCTTCTCCTTGAAGCGTCCCTGGCCCTTGGCGAGCCTTCAGTCCACAGCTGTGGGGTCCTACTTGGGTCTAAGCGGGAGCACCAACGTGCAGGGGAATGAGGAGGCCCTGGGCTGGGAGCTTGGAGCAGGGGTGCTGTGAGGGGCTGGCAGCCAGCAGGCCTGGCCCTGAGCCCCGCCCGGGGCAGCCACCTCTCTAAATCAGAAGCTTCCCCGCCTACTGGCGAGCAGGCTCTGGCGGAGGCCCTGGCCACGCACAGCAGACCCTTTGTGAGCTCTTGGCTCTCTCCATGGCTCCCCCGATCCTGTCATCGCCTCCAGGGAGCCCTGGGACTCCAGGCAGGAAGGCGGAGCACAGCCCTTCCCACTCCCTACCACCTCCAGCCGGCTCTGCCGGCCTCCGCCTGGCATTCAAGGCCTGGGGCTCTGGTCCTGCCCCCTCTCCGGTCTCATCCCTGCCAGCCTCCTCGTCCCGTCCCCTCCGCTGCTCTGTCTGCAAGCACGGTCCTCGTCCCGTGTGATCCTCAGAGGTGGAGGCCAGGTCTGTGGCGGGCCAGGGCGTGCCTTCACCCCAGGAGAGCCCAGCCTGTCCTTGTGCCCAAGTCCCTCAACCCACTTCGTTCACAGAGAAGTGAGCTCTTCTGCAGGAAAAAAACAGTCAGTCAAATAACCATTGAGACAACACGTGCACACGAGACGACGGAACGCTGATTGCACTCACGTTTTCATAAAGCTATAAGAAAAATATTTTTATATTCTTTATCCAATTGAAAATTAACTTTCTAGAGAGGAGGACTGTAGGGGCCTGTGCTATGGCGCAGCAGGTTAAAGCCCCGCCTGCAGCACTGGAATCCCATTTGGGCACTGGTTCGAGTCCCAGCTGCTCCACTTCTGATCCAGCTCTCTGCTGTGGCCTGGGAAAGCGGCAGAGGATGGCCCAAGTCCTTGGGCCCCTGCACCCACACGGGAGACCTGGAGGAAGCTCCTGGCTCCTGGCTTTGGAATCAGCGCAGCTCTGGCCGTTGCCGTCATCTGGGGAGTGAACCAGCGGATGGAGGACTTCTCTTTGTCTCCACCTCTCTCTATAACTCTGTCTTTCAAATAAATCTTTAAAAAAAAAAAAAAGGAGAAATGTAAATATTTTTATGCCTGTGAAAAGATGCTTCATCTCACTCAAAATAAAACAGCAGTGCGAAGTGCCATTTGGGCTGTGTCCCCAGACTGGCTCCGACCAAACGGGAGACCCTGTGTGCTCTGCCCACAGTGCTGTCCTGCGGGCCGAGGGAGGCTGTTTCCTGCAGCACCGTCTGGAGCAGGGGTTGGCAAATCTGGTCCGCTCAGGATCAGATGGCCACTATTTTAGGCGCGAGGACCACGTGGTGTCATCGCTGCTACCCAACACCACTGTTGTGGCTCAGAAGCAGCCAAAACAAACATAAATGGGTGTAGAAGTTTCCAACAAAATCTTATTTATGAACGTTGGAGTGTAAATTTCACACCTCACAAAACATTCCTTTTTTAAAGATATCACTTAAAACTATAAAAAAAAAATGGGACTGGCACTGTGGCATAGTAAGTTAAGCCTCCACCTGCAATGCTAGCATCCCATAAGGACGCCAGTTCAAGATCCGGCTGCTCCACTTCCATCCGATCAGGCTCCCTGCTAATGTGCCTGGAAAAGCAGCAGGAGATGGCCCAAGTGCTTGGGCCCCTGCACCCATGTGAGTGGCCCAGAAGAAACTCTTGATTCCCGGCTGTTGCGGCCATTTGGGGAGTGAACCAGTTGATGGAAGATCTTTTTCTCTCTGTCCCTCCATCTCTTTTTGTAAATAGTCTTTTCAAATAAATAAGTAATTAAAAATATTTTTAAAGAGTTATTTATTTATTTGAAAGTCAGAGTTACACACAGAGAGAGGAGAGGCAGAGAGAGAGAGAGAGAGAGAGAGAGAGAGGTTTTCCATCCGATGGTTCACTCCCCAATTGGCTGCAATGGCCAGAGCTGCGCCAATCTGAAGCCAGCAGCTTCTTCCGGGTCTCCCAAGCAGGTGCAGGGGCCCAAGGACCAGGGCCATCTTCTACTGCTTTCCCAGGCCACAGCAGAGAGCTGGATGGGAAGAGGAGCAGCCAGGACTAGAACTGGCGCCCATATGGGGTGCCAGCACTTCAGGCCAGGGAGTTAACCCACTGCGCCACAATGTCAGCCCCAATAAAGTTATTTTTTTAAAAAAAACATAAAAATAATTTTATAATTTGAGGGCACTGGGCTGGATCTGACCAGAGCATGCCTGCTCTGTTTGCAGTAGATGGGTACCATAAGCACCTGTCGACTGCTTGCAGCAAAATAAGTGTGGAATGAGCAGGGGTAGGCCAGGGTCCCTGCTGCAGGAGTTGGGGTGGGGCGGCTGCTACCACATGGCCAGGCCTCCTGATCGCCCCTGAGGGTTGGCGCTCCACAGGCTTTTTGCACTGAGCATCTCTGGGGACAAGGAGTCCGTGCCTGGTGTTGGGGCTCAGCACCGTGGGGAGAAGGGACAGGTGTCTTCACCCTCCATGTGCCACCACACGCACCCTCTGCCACAGCATTTCCCAGGCCGGCGATCTCATCAGCGCCCTGCCGAGCGGACGGCCAGAGACTGCTCACACTGCCCAGCGTGCGCCCTGCTCTGCCTTTGTTCACGCTGCTCCTTCCACCTGGGTGTGCTTTGTTCTCACTCACTTCTGTCTGCAAAGCTCACTCCCATCGGCCCCAGGCTTGGGACTGGTGCTTTCTGCACCCCAATGAAGGCTTCTTGGGTTCTGGCAAAACACTTGAGATGCCTGGCAGGTGTCGGGATGGCGGAGGGGAGGGAGAGGACAGCCGGACGAGTGGAGGTTTAGACAGATGGGGTGACGGGATTGGGGTAATGACAGGGCGTGAGTGGCCTGTTCACGGTGCGTGGTACAAACAGAACTCCAGCTCTGCCGGTCTGACTGAAGCCTAACTCGGGCTCTCACCCTGGCCCAAAGCCCCACCAAGAACACCGCTCGTCCCTGGAGGGGGACCGGGGTGGCTTCCCGCATTCCTCCCTCTTGCCCTGTAGACTGTCCCCATGGGCTCTCCAGGGGAGGTGGGCATCTGAGTCCCTCTGACCAGAAAACCTGGTGGAGCTCTGGACCCTGTTGAGACTGGTCTGTTCTTTCTACCCAGATGCTGCTGCTCACTGGCCACCCCAACCTGCCCCAGTCACGGGCATATGTGGGTGGGTGGACCCCCACCGGGACCCAAAAGTGGAAAGAAGCCAATCGGCCTGCTGGTCCTTATGTGCCAGTCCTCTGGAACACGCAGTAAATGGCCTAACTCCTTGGCAGACGTCGTTTTTCTGACGTCTACCGTCTCCACTGGGGCATCTCCTGCATCGGCGACTGTGAGTATTAAGCGATGTGTGGGGCACAGAGCGGGCACTTGCCAGCATTTGCTTTCCTCCTTGGGTCCCTGTGCCGAGTGCAAGCTGCGGGGACTGTTGCCTCGTCTCGCATGTGTGGCGTCAGGACTCCGTATGAAGAGCAAGGTGGGGCGGCTGGGAGAGGCCAGCTATGTCCCACCGTGCCAAACGCACGCAGCCAGCCTTGCGTCAGGGACGGTTCCTGAAGCCTTTTCACCCCGCAGACTGTTTGGTCATGCAGTCTCAGGACTCACCGGCTTCCCCTCCGTCTCCTCCCCTAGATGTGGACCAGACCTCGGTCCCCGGGGGCGCTTGCTAGGGAGGGTGCCACGCCCTGGGCAGAAGCAAGCAGGCGGGGCAGGGCGGGGGCAGGAGGCAGGTGAGGAGAGGGACTAGGCGCTGAGAGGCCAGGAGCAGAGCTCAATGAGGAGCACGCTGCTCTGTGACTTGCTCTTGGACCTGCATTTAGTAGGTTCCATCCATGCTAAGCGCCTGGTGTTTGCCAGGATCCTTGCACATTCTGGCTCAGAGTCCCCTTGGGAACAAGGTGGATCTGGCCCTGCGCATCCATGCACAAGTTACTCATGTCTCAGTCTCAGTGACATCACCAGCAATGTGGCTATACTGCTCACGTTTCACAAGGCTCTTCTGCCAATTACGTGCGTTTATTTATGCAAATTGCTTGGCTCAATCCCTGCTAGATAGCTGATGCCTAATACAATTGTTAAAGAGAAGATTTCCCATTCAGCACAGTGTGGTCCCAGCAGAGGCTCCATCCAGTGCACCTCGGGGGCCTGGCCAGCAATCAGTTCCCTCAGCTGAGAGCCGAGACAGCTGGGGCTGGAGAAGGCAGAGGCGGAGCAGGGCAGAGCCTCGCCAAGTCTCTGCAGGCACTCTCTTTCCATCCGCGCACTGTTTTCCTGAGTAGAGCCTGCAGCGCAGGCATGTCTGCTGGTCCGCTAAGCACTCCTCTGGGGAAAGCGGTATGTGGCGCTGGGGCGCAGTCTGCGCATAACAGGGCCGTTCCAGCGACTTCCTGCACTCACAGCTGAGGATGTACTTAAGGAGCGATCCGCGATCCGATCCGTGGCTGGGCCTGCAACACGCAGCTCCAGGCCCTCCTCCCTCTGGCCGTCCCCGCTGCTGAGTTACAGCCTGGCCCGGGACCGCTCACTGCTTCACCCCAGAACATTCTCTTACTGGCTGGAGTTTAGGTGGTCATAGTGAGACCAGTGTATTTGTAAGATTTTTCCACTGTTGCCATGGTGCTATCATATCCTTGATTTCATCTGATCCCCACACTTTTTTTTTTTAACAAATGGAGAAACTATGGCTCAGGGAGTTAAGTTATCTCTCTACATCGTGGTCCAGTCACGGGGTATTTTCAGTAAGTCTAGTGCTCTTCCCATATTCAAAAGCAAAACTGACTTCCTGAGTGCCCACTGGAAGTGAGTTTCTGTTTGGGATGTTCCAGCTGCACGGTATGCTAATGATACAACCACTGAGTGGCACACAATTAAAATGTATTTTTTTGACATGCTGACTGTTCTGTAGGATTATAAAGAACAGATTTGTGTCATTTTACTTCTTAGATTTCAGTGTTTATTTTTTAGAAACTATAAATATTGGACAACAAACATGTTCATTATGCTTATCATGCTTTAATGCGTGTTCATATGCCACCTTATGGAATACTACATTGATTTTATCTGTACAAAGTCATCAATAATTTTCAAAATAAATAAATAAATAAAATGCATTTATTTGAGAGGCAGAGTGGATCGCCCATCTGCTAGTTCCCTCCCCAAATGCCCACAATGACTGGGCCTGGGCCAGGCCGAAGCCAGGAGCTGGGAACTCAATCCAGCTCTCCCACGTGGGTGGCAGGGACCCAGCTACCTGAGCCCTCACCAGCTGCCTCCCAGGGTGCGCATTGGCAGGAAGCTGAAGTCGGAGCGGAGCTGGGATTCAAACCTAGGCATTCTGATGTGGAATGAAGGCATCTGAACCGGCATCGTAGTCCCCGGGCCAAACACTCACCCTGATCAATTTCAGAGAGAGACTTACAAGAACCTACTTTATCTAAAATCAGGGGTTGATATATTTTTTTAAAATGACCACCTATTGTCATTTTGGATAGTGTGACAGAGCAGTGGCTCTCAACTGGAGACAAGTTTGCCCCCAAATGATACCTAGCAAGGTCTGGAGAAACTTTTGCTTGTCACAGCGGTAGGGAGGGAAATCCTGCTACACAGAGGCTGCTGACACAGCGCAGTACCCAGGACTCAGTGTGCCTCTCTGCCCCAGCACACAGGATGATCGGGCCGGAATGCGCAAGGCCGGGGAATTCTGATGCATGGGTTAAGAACGCAGATCTGACTCTCCGCCTCCAATTTTTTGGGGGGTGGGGGCATCATTTCTATCCATTTTCAGTGGTCAGATGGATAGTTTTTTTTTTTTTAAGATTTATTTATTTATTTGAAAGGCGGAGGCAGAGAGAGAGAGAGAGAGGGAGAGAGAGAGAGAGAGAGAGAGAGAGAGAGAGAGAGGGAGAGAGGTCTTCCATCCACTGGTTCACTCCCCAAACAGCCGCAACGGCCAGAGCTGAGCCAATCTGAAGCCAGGAGCCAGCAGCTTCTTCCGGGTCTCCCACATGGATGCAGGGGCCCAAGGCTAGGGCCATCTTCTGCGGATTTTCCAGTCCATAGCAGATAACTGGATTGGAAGTGGAGCAGCTGGGACTTGAACTGGCACCCAAAAGGCCCACAGCGCCAGCCCCATGAAGTGATATATTTTTAGTTCTAAGATACACTGTCCCACCACAATTTCAAAGTTTTGAAACTGGGATGCAACTTAAATACAGCAGAACTATTTTTCAATTCTCCTGAAAGCTATCACTTAATTAAAGTGTCTCGACTAACAGCCTCCTAGAACTGACACTCGAAGGGTGAGCTGAGTGGAGGAGGCTGAAGGAAAGCGACCGAGCAGCAGCCCTCGGAGTTCTGCACGATGCCTGGCCTCTGCCCCACTGTCCTTACCTGCTGACCCCTGCCCAGCCTCCAGAGCTCACTCACACCACACTCCTCCAAGAAGCCTTTCCAGGGACGAATCTCACACTTTTTTTAAATAAAGATTTATTTTAGTTATTTGAATGGCAGAGTTACAGAGACAGAGGGAGAGACAGAGAGAGGTCTTCCATCCGCTGGCTCACTCTCCAAATGGCTGTAATGCCAAAGGGGGACCAAGCTGAAGCCAGGAGCCTCCTCTGGGTCTCCCACGTGGGTGCAGGGGCCCAAGCACTAGGGCCATCTTCCAGTGCTTTCCCAGGCGCATTAGCAGGGAGCTGGATTGGAAGAGGAGCAGCCGGGACTCGAACTGGAGCCCCTGTGGGATGCCTGCTGGCTTAACCTGCTGTGGCACAGCGCCGCCCTGAACTTCACCCTTTACTGCTGCATCTCGATCCTTTATCTGTCAGAGTGTGTTGGTAACATAACAGCAAGCCACATGCTGAGGCCGACTGCCTGCCTCCTTCCTCACCGGACACTCGGCCATCCTTGCTTTACACGTGAGGAGACTGAAGCCCAGGATCTCAAGGTCAGAGGAAGGGCAGGGAAGCGTGTCTCCAGGTCCTTCACATGCGCACTTGATGCTTGCTCTGGGATAGTTAACTGGTGAGCAGCCAGGTTAGCAAGCTTTTCCCTGGGAAAAGCAGTGAGGTCAGCCATGATTCCCCAGTCAAAACTGCTCTCTGCGCTCAGGGGTGATGGGGCTCCCCCGAGGCCCCACAGCTCTCTCTGTGGCAGCACGACGCTCAGACTGGGACCCTCCCACCAAATCCATCTTCTCCTGCTGCTTCCTGCTGGTCTGTGCAACCCCGAGGCTGTCTCACTCCCCTGCTTCCTGGTCCCAGCCAGGCCTGTCCCCATGCGCACCAGCAGCAAGGGGACAGCAGCCTCCCCCAGGCCCTCGCACAGAACAGGGACCCCCCCCTCTCCACTCTCAGTAAGGAACCAGGGGTGTGGCCGTGGCCCGCCTCATATCCCACTCCTGCGCTGACTCCTCAAGAGCTGGGGTCAGATCCCGGGTCTGGCACGGGGCCGTGCAGGGGCCCTGCTCACAAGTCGTCACGAGGACTGGGAAGACAGAACGTCTGTGTGAGAGCCAGTGCTGGGGTTGAGCCTGGCTCTGTGCAAAGAACACGGCGTCTGGCTTTGCAGGCACGACTGTGTGACCTCAGGCAAATAACCGCTTTGAAATTCAGTTCTCTCGTGGGAATAATGTCAGCCTCACCCAACGTGGAGTTTTCGAGCATTTTACACAGTGCTGGCATACAGGAGGCGCTCAGTGAACATCACGTTCCTTCCTCAGTGCGCCATCATAGGCAGCGTGGCAGAACTCCACCCCTTCCGCCTCTCATTTCAGCACACCGATAAACCGCGTGAGACCGCTAATGATCTGAAGCTGCAGCAGCTGCCTTTGCATGCGGTCATCTGTCTTCCAGGAAGACTGCGAAGCTGGAGAAGGAGCTGCAGTCCAGAGGAAAAGGCCAGCGAGGAGCAGGGGTCATGCAAAAGTGCACAAAGTGCACGTCTCCCTGCTCCCATTCCCCTTCTGTATAAAAAGGAGCCCAGACACCAGCAGGTTCTAAAAGGGCCCTGAAAATTATATGGGTTGTGCTTTGAGAAGGGAAGGAAGAGGAAAAAAAAAACAAACAGAATAGGGATGGCTTGACTTGGAAAGGAAAGGCTAAGACGGGTGATAAATAAGAGGGTATTAGACGGCAGGGAGGGAGGTGAGTCACTTGCAAGCTCCTGGGAGGACCCAACAGATCAGGTCTCAAGTCCTGGAACATTTTAGAAGAAAGACCGCACAAATCAGACATTATTAATTATAATTAAGTTTTACTAAGGTAGGGTTTGTGTTCTCACACTTTTTCAACTTGCCCCCAAACTGCAGGCTGGACTTTGCCATAGGCATTTTTTTTTCCTCAAGTTTATTCATTTATTTTTATTTATTTGAAAGGCAGAGCAACAGGGAGAGGAGGGGTGCACAGGGGAGATTCTTCCATCTGCTGGCTCATTCCCCAAATGTTCTCATCAGCTTGGACTGGGTCAGGCCAAAGCCAAAAGCCAGGAAACCCCATCTGGGTCTCCCATATGGGTGGCGGGGATCCAAGCACCCAGGCTATCATTTTCTTCCGTCCAGGGTATACACTGGCAAGAAGCTGTATCAGAAGTGAGGGCAGGACTCAATCCCAGGCACTCCAATATGGGACGCGTATTCCAAAGTGATGACCTGGAGCCAGCACTGTGGCATAGTGGGTTAAACCGCTGCCTGCAATGTCAGCAACCCATGGAGCACCGGTTCAAGTCCCAGCCACTCTACTTCTGATCCAGCTCCCTGCTAATATGCCTGGGAAAAGCAGTGGAAGATACCCCAGGTATTTGGGCCCCTGCTACCCAGATGGGAGACCCGGATAAAGGTCCTGCTTCATCCCGGCCCAGACTTGGCTGTGGCAGCCATTTGGGGAGGGAACCAGCAGATGGAAGATCTCTGTGTCTACCTGTTTCCCGTAACTTAGCCTTTCAAATAAATAAATCTTTAAAAAATATAAAGTGACGACTTAACCTGCTGCACCCTAACACCCCCCGGTGCCATGGGCATGCTTGCCTATAATCGGCACTGTTCCCATGGCCAGTGCAGTTAGCAACTCCAGGCTCAGCACCTCAGAATATCCACTGGCCAGAGAGTGAGACCAACTCCTAAAGATTTCTAAGGGTTTTCGTGGATTGTTCCATAAATCCTTTCCCTATCCTCATCTCTGGTTGCTTCCCTCGGCCTGAACTCTGCAGTCACTCTGAATTCCCATTTGTTCTAGAACACATCATTTGTTCATTCCCTCAACGCATAAGGAGCAACTATTACATGCTTGGCACTATTTCATGCAGCGGGGATAAAATCACGATACCTAAGACAAGGTTCTAGCCCTGGCAGAACCTCTTCTTTAAAAATAACAAAGACAGATAGATATAAATGCAGAGTTACAGAGAGAAAGAGGGAGAGGGTGAGGGAAGGGAGGGAGAAGAGAGAGAGAGGGAGGGAGAGATCTTCCATCCACTGGTTCACTCCTCAAATGGCTGCAACAGCCAGAGCTGGGCCAGGTAAAAGGCAGGAGCTTTATCCAGGTTTCCTACAAGGGTGTAGGGGCCCAAGGATGTTGGCTGTCTTCCACTGCTTTCCCAGGTGCATTGGCAGGAAGCTGATTGGAAGTGGAGCAGCCGGGACTCCACTTATCCTCTCTAAGGAATAGCCTGGTTTATCAGGATCAGCTGGTTAAGGTTTGAATCCTCCTGGCTTTGAACAAGTCACACACTCTCTGATTCACTCAATGGGGACAGCAGCACCCACTGGCTCAGGTTGTTGTGATTCCAAATGAAATAATTCATACCAATTACCAGGAGGTGCTCAATATATAGTCGCTGCTATTAGCTAAGAGGAAGCCCACAGTCCACAAGACACCGTTGTCAGGAACTCTCAACATCTATTTCTTTAGGAAAAAAGGCTTTGCGTGTCTACAATCTAGCCACACGCATTCTTCTCAAGAAAAACAATCGTACCAAGAACAGGAATTCGCCAAGTAAGAGGTAAGCAAATACCAAATATTTTTAAAGCCAAAATTTTATGGTAATGCAAAACAGAAATGTGCCAAGAACCCCAGACCCCAGTCTGTTCAATAAATCTCTCTCCTGTAAAGCTGACATGCTTATGGGATTACTGTTTACATTAATAACAGTTGAAAGGGCAGGCACCACTCACCTGCCAAGACAGGATCCCTTCAGGGTTTCCATCTTGGGTTACGTGGGTGGGGTATGACGGAGTACAGCAGTCAGGGCTTCTGCTCACCCGGGCCTCTGCCGCCACCGAGCGGTGTGAGCCTCCCCGGCCCCCCTGTAAAACCAGGGGCCACCGATGCAGGCTCCCCCACGTGGGACTGGTGTGATGTGACACACGCAAGTGTCACACGTTAACCAGGAACCTTGAAAACCTGAGGGAGCATACTGGATAGCCTAACGATCATCTTCTGGGGTTTTGTGGGAGGGGGAAGAATCAGACATTATAAGGTAGACTTCCAATACTAAGGGAACAACACATTTTCCTTGAGTAGGAAATTGGAGACTCACTTAGAAACACTTGAGGTCATGAAGTCCAACAGTACACACCATTTTCAACCTATTATTAGAAATGCTAATTTCTCAGTGACTTCAGACCATTCTAACCTGACCTATACTGGCAATGATGGTGGAGAATTTGGCTGTTTTATACACCATCATCACTCATTCACTGAATGAGCTAATACGTGGAGAAACGACTATTGCCGCTATTATGGGTTCTGCAGAGTGCTGCCTACTCCTGACCTCCTGTACTTAGCACTGTCTACTAGTCTGGCTGCAAACTGGGAGCCACGTCAAAACCACCCAGGCTCTCCCAGGGCCTACACCCAGTGGAAGAGCCAGGCAAACCTGGGAGCGCCGATTCCAGGGTCCAGGAAGTGACCAAGGTCTAAGGGTTGAGCAGCGAGGGTGAGTGGCACCAGGCTGTACACTCTGCACTTCGGGTTCGGGGTGTGACCTCCAGCTGGCCATGGCCCTCCCCTCACACCCTGGGGTTGCCTCTAGCTGTGGTAACCATAAACGCCGGTCAGCTCTAGCTAGTCCCAGTAGTTCTGGCCTATCACTAGTGTCCCCTCACACATGCAAAAGCCCCCTGATCATCGGGATCACGCCCTGTTCCCGGCAGTCCCTGGCTCGCGTGTCTGGCTCCTCCATGCGCCTCAGCTCCCTGAGGGTCTGTGCTCCATCTTTCCTTTGTATCCACGACTTGGACTCAATATCATTCACTCTGTACCTGGAACCCTGCACCTCGCCCCTGAGGCTAAATAGGTTGAGCACCACTGTCATTCAATACAATTATTTGAAATCAGAATGCATCATCTTGCATTTGCTTTTGCCCCGCCTTTCACTAGCCTTGTGACCTTCTGATCCTCAGGTTTTCACATGAAAAATGGGGAAAACAGTATCTTCTCCACAGGGGAGAGACTCACAGGAGACAGCAGAGGGAAAGTGCCGCGGCACAGCTGAGTGCTCTGTACGCAGCAGCTGTTGGAAGACAATGACTACACCTCCTGCTCTTGCAACCGTGACTTGCTGTAAGAACCTGAACCAACACCGAACAAGCACCCAACAGGGATGCGGCAAGTATGCACTAAAGGAACACATCGTTTCATGCAAAGGCCTGGCTGCACGCCAGATTCTTGAATTACAAGATGTATTAATCAAAATTCCACCTCGGGATTGAAGTTTTGACTCCGTTAAGTCCAGTGTGAGTAATAGCAATTAAAAAAAAAAAAAACCACAAATCTCCTTCTCACATCAGTCAAGCACAGAACATAGAACACAGCAGCATTACCCGGCTACATCCTAGACACGGAGACGAACAGCATCAAACTCCACACCGGTGATAGGCAGACCCCGTTAAGAATGTTGACTCACAAAAGCGCACTCACTCAGATGTTTAGGTCCATCCCGTCTCCTGAACTGTGGCCTCTCAGAGTTCTGACCGATGTACACAAAGAAGCAGAAAGGCCCGATTGTGTCAACAGTGATTCTCGTGACCCCCCAATTACTGTATCCCCTTTGCAGTATATCCTTGTCGAACATTTGGAAGGAATTAAAACCCTAAACTTCCAGATGTTTAAACTACTACTGTAAATTTAAACTCATTAAAAAGGGCGCAGATATGCTACTCCTGCTTAGTTTTGAAGCCTGTTTGTTCACCCTGTCCAAGTAATTTATGAAACCAAATACAGTGCCAGGTAGTAGTGTCTATTTATATAGCATTCACGGTGAGAAATAAGGGACTTAAAACAAAAAGGCCTGGAAATTAATTTGAGCCAACCTATAGATCACACTCGTTGTTTCCTGAAACCGATCTAGTAGATATTTTTATGCTAATCTGTACTAAAAATGACTTTGCTTTTTCTGGCCACGGAAAGCTGGCTACAGAGGAACATTTGATTATGGCAGCAAGACAGCTGCACCCACTCTCGTGAAACGCATGGACTTAGATCTATAGTCCTTTGTGGCAGGGTCTTGGCAGCCAAACAAAGGTGGCAGCATTTCTACACCCAGTGTGTAAAGTCTCAGAAGTTTAAAGCTCCAGAGATTTTTTTTTTTTGCCAAGGAACCCATGTCGACTATAATGAGTGCTTTTTAGATGCTGTGCTGAAAGCTGGCAATGGATAAAGCAAGAACATGAAAGGAACCTATTCCCAGAGCAAACATTTCTTTTACAAACCTTAAGAATGAAGTGACGTTCACAATCAATTTTAAGATTGAAGGCATGGAACAAAGTACCTGGCTCTGGCACTCATGAGCTACATAATCTGAGGCAATTAGTTTACGTCTGTGGGCTTGATTTCTCAGCTGAAAAATGGGAGGAATACCTGCCTGAGTTTTCCTGAGAACTTGAATGAGAGACCCAAGACGTTCTGTTAGCTCTAAGTATCATAAAACACGGCTAGTACAACCTTCCTGTTTCATGAATTATTCTAAGTAGTACTTAAAAACTGGCTGCCCCCTCAATGAAACAAAAACAAACCAGATCCAACTAAGTGACTGTAGAGGAACTGGGCTCAAGTCAAGAGACGGGCTCTTCTACCTCAACGCTGACTCACCTCGTGGCAACTTTTCTGAGATGGAGACGGAAATTACATGAAAGTATTTATAAAGAATTTGTTCTTATTTTACAAGTACCAGATCCTACATTAGGTTTCAACTCTGTAACTCTTTTTCTGAGTATTAATTTATTTGAAAGGCAGAGTTACAAAGAAGGAAAGATGAAGAGAGGGCTCTTCCATCTGCTGGTTCACTCCCCAAATGGCGGCAATGGCCACACAGGGGCAGACTGAAGCTAGGTCTCCCATGGGGGTGCACCTTGGGCCATCTTCCACTGCTTTCCCAGACCATTAGCAGGAAGCTGGATCAAAGTGGAGCAGCCAGGACTCGAACCAGTGCCCTAATGGGATGCTGGCACTGCAGATGGCAGCTTAACCTCCACAGCGATGGCTCGCTCTTTCTTAAGAATGACAGGTATACCGAAAGCAAAAACATGTCTATGTATACTAAATCTTGAATATATTTCTTAGTATGTTTTACAAACTGTTCAGATGTGATACTTTTTAACTGCACAAGGCCTTCATGGATAATCCATCTCTTTCCCTTTCCTTTAATTTTGAGAATCTGATTTACTGAAGCCTATGACATGTGTGCAGTTATAACTAAGTACAACCATGTTCTTGTGGGCCAGCTCTAGGCTTAGTCAAAACATGCCTCTGGTACTGACAGCACCTCGCCCAGAAGCCTGGCACAGCGCAAGCATTCAGCTACTGCTTGTGGAACAGTCTCCAGACTACTACTTCCTAGTTATGTAATCTTGTGAGTCTGTTTACGGGCAAGACTACCAGACTCAACCTACCACTAAAGATCAGCGTGCAGACATCTTAACAATTGGTGTTTTTAAGCTTTCAACAGATTTCACAAAAATCAAAAAACCAATCACAAAGAATAAACACAAAATGATGGATACTTAACTTATCTATTGCTTCATGCATGTTTTTGGACACATCAATTTGGCAGACTGCAAAGGGGACTGAAGTTTGCAACTTGTCCCAATGAGAGGAATCTATCTCCTTCTGTCTTGGATCTAGGCAAACCAAGTGACTTGTTGTGACCAAAAGAATGTGATGAAAGTGAGTTCTTCAGTGAGGCTTTGAAGCTGCTGTCTCTGCCTTCTTGGCATCTAAGGCCATCACGTAACAAGGCCAAGATAAAGGACCACATGACAAGGCCCAGCTATCCCACCCAGACCCCAGCCAACCTGCCACCCAGATGCAGAGAGCCCAGATGAGATTAGAAAAGAACCACTCGACCAACCCACAAAACTGGGAAATGACAGTTTCTTTAGCTACTCAGTTTGGGGATGTTGTAAGTGACAGGTCACTGATGCTAAATTACCTAGCCATCAAAGCACCACCTTATGTAGGTTTTCTCCTCGTGACACAGGCCCAGGAGAAGTAATCTGTCATGGCCACACCACTCTGAAGAGCACTAAGAATTGGATGCAGGCACTGCAAGGTCAGCTCCGTGTCATTCTGCGGTCATGAACTTGATCAGCTCCTTCTGCCAAGGACAGAGACCTCTCTCAACGCTAAGATAGATTCTTGTTCTCCTTCTCAGATTCTGCACAGGTACCGTGTCCTCATCTGATACATGTGCCGGGGTCTGTCTGTGACTAAGAGTCAGACCTCCAGCAAACAGCACGAACTACTACAACATGAGTTCACTCAATGACAGCTCTGCAATTCAACTCATCCATTTCTGCTTTAGCCAGCAATCAACTCACAAACTGTGGCCTTTTATATCAGGGCCCATCTAGTCATCAAACAAATTACATAAACCTTACATTTCATTAGGTAAACCTTAACATTCAATCTTTCTTGGTTAAAATGTTTTTCTATATCCCAAGTAGTAAACCATATACCAAAAACAAAACTATCTCATCTTGAAGCTGATTATCAAATATTTCTAAAGTTGTCACAAGAGTGACTCCACCAAAATATATTTAAAACAAAATTTAAACAATTTTAAACAAAATTCACATTTTATTTTGATTCAAATAAACTATACAAAATCGATTTTTCTTCACCAAAAATAACAGCAATATTTTCTGTATTATTTCTAGATAATACCACAAAACACTTATTTTTGTAGGTTTTCCAGGTTTCGCTTATAAATCAAGACAAGGCAGTAGTCATGGAACAAGTCAAAAGAAAACAGGTAAGTCAGTTTTCAGTATCCACGGCCTCTGACACTGTCTTGACCATTAAACACGAGTGTCTGACATAACCCTGCAAACAAGATGTAGGCGCAACAAAGGAATGTAAACAGCAACGCCCAGATGCGGAATGACAATGGCAGGTTCTTCCACTGCTAACTTACTCCTCTAGGATTCATCTGATCAAGACAAAATTTACACTGAAATCCTTGTGTGGTAAGATCACTAACTTCTCTCGCATAATTGTCCATTTCAGAGTTTTAACTCCTATTAGTCAAAACTCTTATTAGTCAAAGGTCAATTGTGGGCATCATTGTAAATTTCTTAAAATCTATTCCTTTCTCCCACACATCCTGAAAATTTATTTCTTCAAAACATTGCTAATTCAAACCTGACAACTGGATCAACAGTGATAATAAATGCTATTTGTAAAATGACTTAATTGAAACAATTCCAGGTGCCACTACCAGAGACACAGAGGTGGAACGTGGCACTTCCAATGCTACCTTCTGGAAGAACTAAGAGGTTGTCCGAGCATGGGAGTTTAACAGGAGCCATTTAATTAGGGAGATTATCAATGGCTAACCTATTCAATGGGAGGCCTACAGGCAAAGGTATTCATTGATTAAATAGCCTACAAGAGAAAGTCTGTTTTTGAAGTCTCTTAAGTATTTTCAATGGGTTCTGAATTATCTGTAGGAAGCTCTGATTTAGATGTGTAGAGTTTGATGTATGTATCCACCATTAAATCTAGATCATGTTTTATATCAAAATTTATATTAAGCAAAGCCAAGTTACTCGACCTTTGGTCTGTTAAAGTGTTCCTCAAGTACGCTTTGAGACGCTTTCGCCCATTTTCATAGCGCTCGTTCTCCACCTTCATCACAGGAAGGATACACAGCACCTTCAGTAAGGCATACACATTAGGAAAAAATTTGATGTCAGGCAGATGGAGAGCTTCATAAATGGTGGATGGAAGCTCTATATCTTTGCCTCTGTGTTTCCATTTTATCCTCCAACAATGAAGCTCTGCTGAGAGAGTGTCGGGGTTGGGTAAGTCACTTCTGTACATGTCAGCATGGTGCTCCTCTGATGTGTTGAATTTCAGCTGTCCCATGACCGACGGTACCAGAGACAAGCATTTAAGAGCTTTGAGGTGCTGCTCAGAGAATATATCTTTAAGTTCCTGAATAATGTGCTCCACTGTTGGAACACTCAGGGTTTCTTTATAATAACTCTCAGAAGTTAGCTGAGACTCCAGGTTGCCTTGCTGCGCCCTGCGGAATTTCCCAGGGAGCTTCATTTGAATATCAAGCTTGGTTGCCAAGTTTGTGGCTTCCTCAAACCAAAATTCATGATACACTTCAATATTTTCCATGACTTCATTCAGCGAATGCAGGACTGCAGTCAAGCTACTGGCTGCAAAGAAGACATCAGAGGTTTGCCCCTGGAGATTTTTCCCAAAGGCTCTTGTAAAAGACAAGACATTTTTAAGAACAACAATGGTGACAATGAAGTCAAAATCTGTGACTGCACTGCAGAGTACAAACGCTCGGCCAGCTATGCAGTTACTCCACCTAATGTTTGTGTCACTGTTTATACCATCTAAACACAAAACAAGTGCTTGCAGAAGGTCCACGAGAATTTCAAACGCATCATGCCTGACTGTCCACTGAGAGTGGCAGATTTCCTTCAGCTCCTTGCCTCTTTCTTCACTGTTCTGAAAAAGAACGGAAATGACGTTGTCAAGTTCCAGAAGCAGCTGTGGTGATCGATGGAAAAAAGAACAAACTTCCTCGATTGTTCCCAATGCAACAGATACTCCCATAACAGGAACTGATTTTGCCAACCACATATTTAAGGCACAGGAAGAGCAGAGTGTGTAGACAGCTTGGGGATATTTCTCTAAAAGTCTCGAAGCAACGACTTTCATTTTGGAAGAAAATCCACTGGACACGATGTAAGCCTGGCCACGGCAATATTCCATATTCAGCCCCCACTTCTCCGTTATCATAGTGTGAAATTTCACAGCCAGAATTTCTGCATCAGCTTCATAAGGCAGGAAGCCCACAAATTCCTCTCGCAGGTTATGGGAGTCATCAACAAACCTCACCAGCACAGGCAGGTGCTCCTCCCCTGCTATGTCCACCACGTCGTCAGTGATGATGGAGAAGAAGTGAGAGTCCCTCACTTCCCTGAGTGTTTCCTCACGGATGCAGCTCTCACAGATCTCCAGCATCTGCTTCTGCTGCGCCTTCGAGCAGAACAGCGTGTTAACGGCCGTGCTCTCAAAGCGCTTCCTCAGGACCTCTTCACCAGAATTGATCCGGCACTCCAGCAGGGCCTGGAAATTATCGGGAGTAAAGAGACCTTCGGGGATTTCGTCAGCCTCGTGTCCATCCAGAGGTATGTTTTGCTTGCCCATGAGAATCAAAATTTCAAACAAAGATTTTAAGTATTCTTTGTTTTCCTTCTCCTCAAGGGTTAATGGTAAAATGTCTTCCTCTTGCTCATCACCCCCTTCTTCTGCACTGGGGTTCTGAACACTGCTGTTGTTTGTTTCTTTATGTCTTTGCTCCTGTTCAGAAGTTTCATCAACTGGAAAACAAAGAATTAATTTTATAAGCAGGCTCATGAGGATCCATATCAAGAAACTACATTTATGATTGGCTAAGTATTTAAAATCCACAATTTCATTCATTCAACAGTCACAGGCCATCTACTAGATCAGATTAAAATATAAAGATTAAAATAAGACACATTCCAGAAGGAGATGAACATTGTAAACAGGCACACTCTAAGCCTATGCTGTTATGAAAGAGGAGTAATTGGGAGCTGGCACTGTAGTACAGTAGGCTAAGCCTCTGCCTGTGGTGCCGGCAGGAAGCCCACAAGTTCCTCTCTCAGCTTGAGATTCATCAACAAACCTCACCAACATGGGAAGGTGCTCTTCCCCTGCCAACTCCCTGGGAAATTCCCATATGGGTGCCAGTTTGAGTCCTGGATGCTCGACTTCCGATCCAGCTCTCTGCTATGGCCTGGGGAAGCAGTGGAGGATGGCCCAAGTCCTTTGGTCCCTGCACCCACGTGGGAGACCCAGAAGAAGCTCCTGGCTCCGGATCGGTGCAGCTCCAGCCACTGCAGCCATTTGGGGAGTGAACCAGCAGATGGAAGACCTCTCTGTCTTTCCCTCTCACTGTGCAACTCTATCTCTCAAATAAATAAACAAAATCATTAAAAAAGGAGTAATTGTTTATAAACTTAACAATACAGTTCATATTGCACAAAATAAAGGCAGTGCGTCTCTTTACATTAGTATTTATTCAGGCACTATATCTGGCACTTCACATTATCATTTACTCTTTCTTCAGGTAGGTGGCATCAATGCCATTTGACAAATGGAGGCAGACAACAACTTGTTCAAGATCACAGATGTAGTTAGAAAGATGGAAGGGAAATTCAAATCCAAGCTCATTTGGCTGCAAGGTTCATCCTGATGCTGCTTCTATCAAACCATTAAACCTCACCCTTCTAAGGGGGATGAGACAGCTATACTAACCAATATAATAATATAAAGTAATCCAGGTAATTTTTAGGGCTAATACCAGAAACTTGGGCCTAATCTCTTCCCTCATATCTGGAGGGGAAAACACAGGCCCTCCAGATTAAGTATCCTGTTCAGTTACACAGGTCAATGGTAGTCCTGGTAGAAGAATCCAAATCTAAGGAACTGGTTAGCATCTAGTTCCTAGAACACAAGACTGACAGCACAGCAGAAAAAGAACAAAGTGACATTTGATAATGACAGAGCTAAAGGGGACATGAACAGGGAAAAGGACCCTTTGTTCAGTTGGCAGAAAATATTCCAGCAAAAGCACTACTAAGGTGAGATGGGGAAGCTGGCTGTCCAAACACAGAGCCCAATCTCGTCTGTCCAGAGCCCGTGTAAGCTATGCTTACAGGCATCCCAGGCTCTTCAGCAGGGCAAAGAGGACTATGCCTTCAACCCAGATGGCATCCCTACTCACCACATTATTACAGAGCCCAGTCCTGCATGGCATAGGTTTTCCCAAGCTGAAAGTGAGAAGTTATCCTAGACATCTACTTACTGCCTGTCCCCCATGCTCTCCTGTCCTCCCTTCCATTGACCCCTCCCCTCCATGACCTCTCCATTTTCAAAGAAGTACTAATACTACTGCTCCTGTCTTTTCAAAGCAGTAGCTCTTTAAAGCACAAGAGAGTACAGAGACGATTAAGTTTCTCTAGGGGGCATCTTTCCACACCTAAGTCCCACGTGGCCTCCCTGCCACTAGTGTTACCTTCTCTAATCCAACACAGTGCTCTAGGGAAGGACATCAGATCCACAGTGTCACCTCCTTAGCAACCTCTCAATGGGTCCCTACTGCCAATCACTCTCAATCCTGGGCTCCGGCATTCTGGCACAGTGGGTTCAACTGCTGCTTGCAACACTGGCATCCCACATAAGCGCCAGTTCAAGTCCCGCTGTTACACTTCTGATCCAGTTTCCTACTAATGTAATGTGCCTGGGAAAGTAGTGGCAGATGGCCCAGGCACTTGTGGCCATTTGGGAAATGAATCAGCAGATTAAAGATCTCTGTCTTTCCTTCTGTAACTCTGCCTTTCAAATAAATAAGTCTTTTTAAAAAACGATTAATGATAGCAATAGCAGGCACTCAAGGAAGAACCATACTGAAGTGACAAGAACAAGAGCAGCTCCTAGCCCTCTGGATACTCGGCTCAGGCACTGGCACCTGCAGAGCAGCTGTGTGACCACCATCCTCAACACTGCAGAAGACCCCACAGCGTTTATTCCTTACACAATTACCAAGAACTTACTCTGCACCACAAATTGGGTGCACAGAGATTCAGTGTCCATCCCTACTGCTGCCATTCCTTCTCCACGAAAGGACACTACCTGTAGCCCTGTCCCTGTTCTACCCACTGCTGTACTGAGAGCATCCCAAGGGGCAGTGGCACAGCAGCTCAACAAAAACAAACTGAACCACAGACAATTCCAGACCACAGGACAAGAGCTGGCCACATTCTTACATCCATTCTCAAAGCAAATTTTGGACATAAAACATATTTATTTGTCCTTACCAGGTCAAGGCCTTTTTAAAAGGCATTCAGAAGTTGAGTCATTAACACTATCACTTACTTTTTTTCTGTTTCAGTGTCCTGATTTCATCTTCACTCTAAACGACAAGAAAAGAAAAAACAAACCATCTTTAAGAAAAGTGACCTCTTGTATATTACCTTAGACTCACAAATAAAATTTCCATTTTGAGCTCAATTTACTTCTTTTAAGAGCATAAATTCTTTATACTGAATACATTCTTCAAAGAGAGGATGGGAAAAACCAAACAACAATTTGCTAATGACTCCCAGCTTATAATAAAATCCTAGAAGGGAACGAGTGTATCATTATCTTACTTTCTACCTAAATCATCCTAACTTTGGCTAAGAAAAGTGTGAGTGTATATGTATCATGACATTTGGAGTCAAATTCAAGAGGATGTAAATCATTCCCCACTCCACCCTGGAAATGCCACTTAAGAAGGAGGTTGTTGAACCCCAGACCTTAACATGAAAGTGAAGAGCAGGACCAGCACTGTGGTGGAGTGGGTAGAGCCACTGCCTGCAGTGCCAGCATCCCATATGGGCACTGGTTTGAGTCCTGGGTGCTCCACTTCCAATCCAGCTCTCTGCTATGGCTCGGGAAAACAGTAGAAGACGGCCCAAATCCTTGGGCCCCTGCATCCATGTGGGAAGACCTGGAGGAGGCTCCTGGCTTCAGAGTGGCTTAGCTCCAGCCATTGCGTTCAACTGGGGAGTGAAGTGAACCAGTGGATGGAAGACAACCCCCCCCCCCCCGTTACTCTTTCAAATAAATAAATCTTTTTTTTTTTTTTTTTAAGCGAAGAGCAATCCCTGGGAATCAGAAGGTAACAGACTGCCAGCATGGTGACCCACTGCAATGCTGACATCACAACCCACCCTGTTACTATTTTGTGGTAGTGACAGCTGGAGATTCAGGCAGTATGCTGGGCACACCGGACATAGTGCTGAACTTAGAACGGTCTCTCCTTATCCTGTGGCTGCAAGTTACAAGGGTGGGCAGCTCTGCAAGGGTATGCCTGCTGTGAGAGATCTGAGGCTCCCCGAGGGACAGAGCACAGGGAAATCACAGCTACAGGACAGGAAGTGGTCGAGCTCCTCATCTCCGACACATAATATTACTAAAAAAAAAGCTTTCATGGAGGACTCTCGTGTGTCAGCATTCATCTATAAGAGGACACAGAAATAGAGGGGAAGATGTGTATGAATAAATAAAAACTGAGGATTTCTCAGAACTTAAATGTAAGGTCATATGTAAAATGGTAAAAAGGCTAGATAAGAAAAAACACCCTTCACATCTACATATAGTTTAGCAAAACTTATAATGTCAAATATAAAGAAAACAGTTTACAAGCTTTGAGAGGAATAAAAGCAGATCACTTAAAAAGGAACAAGGCCAGCGCCATGGCTCAACAGACTAATCCTTCACCTTGCGGCACCGGCACACCGGGTTCTAGTCCCAGTCAGGGCGCCGGATTCTATCCTGGTTGTCCCTCTTCCAGGCCAGCTCTCTGCTGTGGCCAGGGAGTGCAGTGGAGGATGGGCCAAGTGCTTGGGCCCTGCACCCACATGGGAGACCAGGAGAAGCACCTGGCTCCTGCCATTGGATCAACGCGGTGCGCCGGTTGCAGTGTACCAGCCACGGTGGCCATTGGAGGGTGAACCAATGGCAAAAAGGAAGACCTTTCTCTCTGTCTCTCTCTCTCACTGTCCACTCTGCCTGTCAAAAATTAAAAAATAAATAAATTTTAAAAAATAAAATAAAATAAAAAGGAACAAGAATCAAACGTCAACAGCAATAACAGAAACAGAAACACTAGGAAGACATGATTGCCTAGACTACGCATATCCTCTACATATCATTTAACATAATGATTTTTAATAATCCTTTTAAAGAAATAGGAGAAATTACAAAATACTTATAGCTCAACAATGAGAGCACTACATGTTTAAAACTGTAGGATACACCTATGTCATAGACATTCATAGCTCTGAATTCACATTGACAGAAATTTTAACATCAAAAAGCTAGAAAAAGAGCCAAAAAGTAAATCCCTAACCAAAGAAGAAGCCAAAAGAGTAACTCACAAGCACACTAATCATCAACAAAACTACCTACCAGTTCTTTGAAGACTATTAAGGGACAACATTGAGTACCCTTCACCTGTAATGCCGGCATTGCATTATGGGTGCCAGTTTGAGTCCCGGCTGCTCCACTTCTGATCCAACTCCCTGCTACCCATGTGGAAGGCCTGGAAGAAACTCCTGGCTTCAGCTTGGCCCAGCTTCGGCTGTTGCAGCCATTTGGGGAGTGAACCAATGGATGAAATTACCTCTCTGTGTCTCCCTCTAACTCTGACCTCCAAATAAAAAGACTACTAAAGACAAATATCCAAAAATCCTACATATAGTTCACAAACTTGAGAACAAAGCAAAAGAGAAAAATCAATAAAGAAACTAGAATGGCAATCAAAATTCTCTCTCCTCCATCCCATGCTTCTGATGCTTTCCCCAAGTTCTACCTAACTCTCAAGAGCAGATAGCATCCACAATACACAAATTTTTCTCGAAAAATTAAGTGAAAAAAGGGAAAGGTATCTAGCTCAGTTTATGAAGGTTAATGAACCTTGTTATCCTAAACTGATAAGAGGAATACATGAGAAGAAAATATAGGCCAACAGTGGGGAGCGGGTGGGTTTGTGGTGGCCTCTGGTGGGAGCTGATGCTGTGGCCAAGGCTCCAGTCGCTGGCAGTGTGACCGAACCCCTGCAGTCAGGATTCCTGGAAGCACATGGGTGGGGGAGGGGCCCCTCCAGGCCTCACTCCACTCACACACCCCTGAATAATAAAAGATGGAAAAAAGAAAGAAGGAAAAAAAGAAAACTGTAGACCAACAATCACAAATGCAAAACCCTAAAAAACAAAACAAAAACTGACCAATTGAGTCCAATAGTATATAAAAATATATATATTTCAACCAATTAGAATTCTTCACAATAGACATCGCTCACCATCAGAAAATCCATCACTGTTGTTCACTGCATTAAATAATAAGCAAACGTTGTTAACTTTTCTACTTAGTAGAATGAATGAAAACACTTGATAAATTCAACAAGTTAGGATAAAAAATCTGAATACAGAACTGGAAGAGAATTTCCTGAACTTGATAGAAACTACTCAACAGCACTAACAGCAGACATCACACTTGGTGGAATACAGAAAATGTGCCAGTGGTGGTGTTGCCGGGACTGTTCAACACAGTACTAGGGATCTTGACTTAAAAAGACAGGCCACAGAAAAAAATTAAGAATTGGGTGAGACAATTTTTTCCTTATTTGTTGATGATACAATCAACCGCATAAAATATAACAGGATCCATTTTTTAAAAAGTTCTAGAAAAATTTTCCTGAAAACAATCTCAACCAGAAATATATATCAACAAGACCCATAATGTATATGAAGAAATAGAAAAATGTACACTCTTTTTTTCCCCTAAGATTGATTGATTTATTTAAAAGCCTGAGTAACAGAGAAGCAGAGAGAGGTCTTCCATCTGCTGGTTCACTCCCCAGATGACAACGGCTGGAGCTGTGCCGATCTGAAGCCATGTGCTTCTTCTGGGTCTCCCATGTGGGTGCGGGGGCCCAAGCACTTGGGCTATCTTCTACTGTTTTCCCAGGCCACAGCAGAATCAAAGTGGGAGCAGCCGGAACACGAACCAGAGCCCACATGGGATACTGGCACGGCAGGCGGTGGCTTTACTCACTATGCCACAGTGCTGGTCCCAACACACTCTTTCAAAGAACTGTAACAACCTCCCCACCTCAAAACAAAACAAAACAAAAAAAACTTGCATATTTTTTTTCTTAATTTTAAAACTTATTCGAAAGGCAGAGAGACAAAGATAGAGATCTATTCACTGGCTTACTCTCTAAATGCCCGCAATAGCTCAAAATGAGCTGGGGCCAAAGTTTGGGAGCCAGCAATTCAATCCAGGTCTCCTATGTGGGTGGCAGAGATACAAATTCTTGAGCTACCACCTGCTGCCTCCTGGGGGCACATGAGCAGGAACCTAGATTGGAAGTAGAACTGGGACTTGAACCCAATACAGGATCTGGGAGCCCAATGATTGCCCCTAGTTTTTTACTTTCTGTGCTCCTAAAAGTATTTAATAGCCTTTTCAAAGAACCAGCACTTAGTTTTATGCATAACTGCTCTTACTTGATAGCAATTTTTTCCCCTATTCATGGATGGGAAATTAATATCAGAAAAATATCAATTCAAAGAAATTATAAAAATCCCAACACGATTTCTAGTTGAGCTTAACAAAAGATTGTCAAAGTCATGTCTAGAGGAATTAGCCCCATAAATAGCCTAAGTTCTGAAAAAGAAGAATTAGACCATCACTCTATTTGAAATAAAATACATTACAAAGTCATGGTAATGAAACCAGTGCGGCACAGATGCAAACAGCTAAATCACTCAGTGGGTAGAACAGAGGTCCCAGAAACAGCCTTGCATATGACACAAATCTGTTCTGTGACGGAGGTGGCATTTTATACCCATGGATTTGAAAAGATGAACCAATTAACAGACAACGCAGGGAAAACTAGTTTCTAAAAGGGGAAAAAATAAAGAGGATTCCCTAGTGGATATCATCCATCTAAGAAATTAGATGTAAGGATAAAAGGTAAACATAGAAGAATTTTTAAAAATTAGATAAATGTTGCTTAAAAGGACAGAGTAGGTGAACTGATATGACATATATTAAACATACTAGCATGGGCACCAACAAATAGGGGAGGCATAGAAATATTAACAGTGGATTAACATAAAATAAGGGCCTTGCTAATGGCAATGGTGTCAGAAAGCCATGGACTGAGGAGCAATTCAATTTTGTTCACATATGGTCAACAAAATACAGATAAATTTCAATCACCAGAACTGAAGGATATCAAAGGAATCTAAGAACATGTATAAATTAACAATACATGTAGATTTTAAAACTTTTGAGTAAACTCTGCCAGTATTTAATAGTAACAGAATCCTCATGTCTAAAAATTATCTGTGTCTCAAATTTAAATGTATCCTTTTATATTTTATCCTTTTATAATGAATTCTGGTAATATACATCAGCTCCATTTTTCTTATCACAAATAAAAGGTAGTACTTTTTCTTTTTCCTTCCAGGTTGGAAATGAGCTAATGGCCTGAAATTAACAGCACACTTTGGCCCACATCAAGAAGTATCAGCTGGCTACATTTGAGAGCCATTTTCCAATTTAAATGGTAAAACCAGCCATCTAACATCCAGGCTACTTCAATAATACTCATAGCATTCACTCCCCATTATGTTACTTTTGAACTCGAGAGTAATCTGTATCAATTTTAACATAAATGCATCCATATTTGATTTCATAGTATTAAGGGGGCAGGAAAACTGAAGGCACATGGACCTACCAATTCTTTTATTCGCTTTCTGTGTCTACTGTGAGGATTGTTCAAATGACTGGTAAGATCAAATATTGTTGGTATTGCGTTATCTCGAAGAACTGTTCTATAAGGACTCTGAAAAAAAAAAAAGAGCATTGTTAGTTCAAAGATGGTCTTTCAGAATGTACTGCACATAAAACAAAATTGTATGTTAATGATTTCCCCAGTTCTTCTTCAACTCCAGCTCTACAAAACACAAGACTTGCAGAATTAGATGTCAGTTCAGGCTAATCTATTCTCACATTTGCCCTTCTGGTAATGATACTACTGTAATTAAGGAACTACTGATGGCACATGTAAAAACATAAAAGGTATTTTGCATTTTGTGTAATTACTTCTAGTTAAGCTTCCCAGCTACTTCGTTTGTCCTGTCCTTCTATGAGCCCATTAAAGCTATAAGAAATACAAGTCTCCCCAATAATCTACTGTCTCAATGTCCTATAATAATGCTTCTTCCCCCCTTTACCCGCTGTTCACCCTACTTTTGCTAATATAAGCATTTTTAGGAAGCATCAAAGCACAGTGAAAACAGTACTGGACTGGGTCCCAGGAGACTTATGAACAGGTCCATGCTTCTACTGACTCATTGAGAGACCCTGACTAAATTACTTTCCCTTTGTGGATCCTAGTTTCCTCTTCTGAATAAAATCCAGGTATTGAACTAGATCAACATTTCCTCAAATAAAATCATCCATATATCACTCAGCATTATGCTTGCCATTTCAGTTGCTACCATCTGTACTTGTATAGAATCTACTCACTTTTCTAACATTATCTTTAGCAACTAAAAACTATAAGAATAACCATTTGATGGGCTGTATTTCACATTTTAATGCATATGATACAACTTCTAAAATAACAATTGATCCACTTCACTTGAAATCATCTCCCATGACAGGGATATACATAACCACATTTTTGCAAATGCTAAAACCAAGTATTTTTGAATTCTCTTCTAGTTCTAATGACCTCATCATTGAAAGATGATCCTTCTCTATGCTACTTCCTGTTAACACAATCCAACCTGGCTGGAAGCTGGAAGGATCCCTAGATGATGCCAGTCTTCCAGAACCAGCCCAGAGGAGGCTGGCAGGGACAAGAGTTCATGAAGAGGGAGAACAACAGATGAATAACTACCACTACATTCTCCCAGCTAGTCCAAGCAAATAGTGCCTTTAATTTCTTCCCGAACTTGTAACGGTTAAGAAAAAACACCTGTATACATTTCATTTAAAAAAGCCTTCTTGGAAGCAGCGATTAGTCTACAGCTCACTATTAAAATAAGTTCTAATAGCATGCCAAAGAAATAATGACTCCTAACTTTTTCACCCAGGGAGGGAAGGTTGGGAAGACAGGAAGGGAGAACACATATCTACATGGAACACACTATCATGGGTTTTATGCAAAGAGTTGCCAAACACATTTAGGAGGAATTTCTATTCAGGGACAATATTTTCTAGTTCAATCCCATGCAGCCCAGAAACGCAAAGAGAAGGAAAACCGATTTCTTAAGGACATCCAGCTTCGAGTGCTGGGCTAATAATCCTGAGTCTTCCAGCAAGTTTGAATCAAGGATTGATTAGAGACACAATCATTAAAGAAAGCAAAAACTATTAAGACTCAAGGATTCCCATCTTTATCAATGAGCAAAACCCCACAAGGAAGCAAACATATACACATACACAGTCAATTCCTGGTATTTTATTATTAAAATACCAATAATATATTATTATTTAATCAATTATTAAATGAGGGAAGGACAAAATATTCTAATGACTTTTAAAAATTCAAACTAAGTAATTGGCTATCTGCAAATAAAACAGATAGTATAGACCAGAAAGTAGGATAACTGGATAAAAAACATTAATAGTTTATAAGTACACATGCCACAAAAGTTATACCCAATTCATTTGCATGAGAATTTTAACTCAATATCAAGAATTAATGCTGAATTAAGGTTTGAACATAAAGGAATGACCTTGCTCCAGCAAAGATGATAAAATATTTGGCTTTGGCTAAAGTCTTCATGAATGTTTACTCATGAGATTTTAAATGCCAAGCTAATGACGCCAAAACTCTTAATATTTGGATGTACGTATCAGAAAATCTGGTTTTTAATAGCAGCATCTTTTTTACTTGTACAGAAAGAACATTTTTTCATATATGGATTAATTTATTCAGGACTGAAGAATCACGTGGAAATTTAAAAAGCAAAAATAGCTCATTTTTTTGTTCTACGTACTGACTAAAGAATACAAAAGTGAACTAAATTTTAAACCTCTCACATTAATCTGGTTGGAATTATCTAATCAAGAGAGATTCTTATTAAAAATGCAAAAATGCATATGGTTTATATATTTACAATAACAATTTGGGATTTTTTACTTAATGTCAAGAATATAAAAGTAGTTTGCCTTTAAGTATATGAAACCTTTTAGTTTGGTTGATCATTATTACCCTCTTAACAAAGCAAGGCAAAAATATCCCTCAGATATTCGTGATTAAACTGTTGAACCGGAATTGGCTCACCTCCCAATGACTTCACAAGTATCTGCTTCAATTAATTTTGAGAAATAAAATAACCCAATCATTCTTTAGTTTTCTGATGCCTCTGCAAAATGTATCTGAAAAAAATATCAAAATAAATTGCTGCATAATAATGTATAGTGTATCTTCAAATCAAGTTATGTCTATCCCAACATCTGAGATGATACATTGGTTACACCTGAACAAGAATATATTATTTATTTAACAAAACTGTCTTCCTAACTAAAGTGTTTCCCAGTCTACTTCCTTTCAAGTGTATCTGCCCTATTTGTGCCTTTTGTGAATCACAGCAATAGCAGAATCACAGGAGAGTAAAAGCCTTAGACCTCAGAGATCACCTGGTCTAATCTCATTAGAAACTGGGGCTGGAGAGGGGAAGTGACTCGGCCAAGCTCACAAAGCTAACAGGTCCTGGCATAAAACCGCACGCTACTGATAAGAATGTTTCTCCACATGACTTCTATGATTTGCTTCCTGTCTTACCCAGCACATAAAAATGAAGAGTTGGGTGCTAAGAATACATACAAAGTCATGAAAACATCTAGCTCCCTAGATGATTTCACTCACAAAAAAGTTCTACAGAACATGACCCAAATAAAAACATCAACATTACCTTAAATAAACACTGTTAAAATCACTTAAACTTTTCTAAAGTCTACACATTTAAAAGTGGTTACTTCTTGGTGAGTGAGAATCAGGCATTAGGAACAGACAAGTAAAAAACAAAACAAGTTTTAAAGAACAAAATACCATGCAGTCCAAATCTGTCTTCATCTTAAAGTGGCAGGGTATAGGAATACCTTCCAAACAACAGATATTTACATTTCCAACCAGTGAGAGAGCGAGACAGAGAGAGAGAGAGAGAGAGAGAGAGATGGAGGGGAACTAATCCTTCTATTACTTACAGTTCTACAGATCATAGAGGTCTCAAAGTGTTTGGCACACAATCGATAATGCTTATTTAGTTGATCAGGTGTTTTATCTTCTAAGTCGGCTCTCCTACAATTCTCCACCCACTTCTGACATCTATATAAAAACCAAAATACAATTATGGAATATGAGTTCAATATTTATATGTCAGCATTAAATTTTAAGGCAAATATAAATTATAAGCAATAGATTCTTTGTGGTCCCCTCTTCCAGGACATAATTTGGAGAAGTTGATTAGTAACAAAATGCGAGTTGGAACAGACCTAGAAATCAATTAGCAAAATCTCAACTTGCTAGAAGTCATGTACAAAATCAGCAGCAAAACTAAACTCAAACTTGGGTCTTTCAATTACCAGGATACTTAGCATCAGAGGGGACTTAAATCAATAGCAGTACAAGCAAAAAGTCACGCAACCCACAAGGCTAATAGTCTAACATTCTCTTTAGGATTTCAACTTAAACAAATGAAACTGTCACTGCAGAAAATCAGCAAGTAGAATTTCTAGAAATAACTAGAATTTCTTGTGGAAGCACTAAGAGTATATTCATTTGCCTGACTATAAACATGATTTACTATCTACAAGGATACCTACAGTCTAGATTGCAAGCTCCATGAATCCAGGGACTGTGTCTACGCAATTTAGGACAGAGAAAGTACTAGAAGACATTGAGCAAGACAAAGTCCATGCCCTCCCAGAGCTTAAATATTTTCAGAAAAACAAACAATAATAGTGACAGACAATGCTTACTAAGCACTTATCACAAGCCAGATGCTCTTCTAAGTCCTTTCCAAAGGGATGTATTATCATTAGCCCCCCTGTGCAGATGAAGAAACCGACATGGAAATGTTAATTCGCTGAAGATCACAAGTGGATCTTTCCCTCAAGTTTCTAAGAATAAGAATTCTGCCACAGGTAAACAGTGCTAGAAACTTGAGAACAGAATCATTTACCCATCCACTCCCCTATACATTCTGACACTTAACTGCCTCCACTATAAATATGAAAACTATGGTGAAATATTATGATTTTCAAACCTAAACTAAAAACTACATCTAAACTGTATAGCATTTTATTCAACCACAAACTATTACTTCACAGTAATAATGTCTAAATTGTCCATATTTTAAAATTTTTACAACTTACACATGATCATAAGCATTTCTTGTACAAAAAACCAAAGTATAAAAGTTGTCTCAGCATAAAATAATTTGCCATAATGATACAGTTGTTTGTTTTTAACTCTTAAATCTCTGGAGACATTCTACATAGAATACTACTTTCCATATTATCTCTGCATTAAAGTGAAACAGCTTTCTGCTACCAACGGCAACTCAGATTCAAACAATCAACAACTGATTGGGCACTGGGCAGAGAACCTAATTAGCTAGACTTCAAGGAAAAACTCCAATGAAAAGTATGCAAAACTTCTAATATACTTTGTAATTTCTTTGGGCCCTGGCACCTATATGGGAGACCCAGAAGAAGCGCCCTGGCTCCTGGCTTAAGATGGGCCCAGCTCTGGCAGTTGCAGCCATTTGCGGAGTGAACCAGATGGAAGACCTCCCACCCCCCACCTTATCTCCATCTCCCTGTAACTGCCTGGCAAATAAATAAATAAATCTTAAAAAAAGGGGGGAGTGGGCTTACGCTGTGATGCAGCAGGTAAAGCCACCGCCTGCAGTGCCAGCATCCCATATGGGTACCAGGTCAAGTCCCAGTTGTTCCATTTCTGATCCAGCTCTCTAGTGTGGCCTGAGAAAGCAGTAGAAGATGACCCACATCCTTGGGCCCCTGCACCAGCATAGGAGATCCAGAAAATGTTCCTGGCTCCTGACTTTGGATTGGCACAGCTCCGGCCATTGTGGCCAATTGGGGAGTGAACCAGCAGATGGAAGACCTCTCTCTCGCTCTCTACCTCTCCTTCCCTCTCTTTGTAACTCTTTCAAATAAATAAATATTTATGAAAAAGGGGAGAGGAGCGTGAAATAGCAACCCACAAAATAGAAGGTATCTGCAATACACTTAAGCAACAACGGGCTCATAACCAAAATATATATGAAGAACTACAGGTGCATCAGACAACACAATATAAAAATGATTAAGGACTTGAACAGGCACTTATTAATAAGAAATTTATCAGTTATTAATATAATATTAATATTATATATATATATATATATACATACCCAAAAGAATGACTGCAATGTAAAGGTGATAATACCAAATGTTGGGAAGAAGTCAAAGACCTTTCTCATCCACAATAAACTGTGGTATATTCATTTGATAGCTATGGAATGAACAAACTACCTGGGATCTTGCAATACTAAACGGAAGAACACATTATGTGATTCCTGCTGTATGAATTTCAAGGACAGTCAAAACTCACTTGTGGTATTATTCAGAAAAAGAGCACAGCATGCCTGAGATTGAGTTTTAGTGTATGCTAGACAGACGCTGCTGCCTATATGACCAGGAACTAATAAAAACCTGAAGTACTGTATCTCTGGTGGGCTACTCTGGGCAGAAACATGGCACATACATTGCAGCATTTTCTTTCTTTTCAAGATTTATTTATTTATTTGAAATAATTACAGCAAGACAGAGACAGAAAAAGACAGGTATCTTCCATTTACTGGTTCACACTCCAGATGGCTGCAATGGCTGGGACCCGGCCAGGCCAAAGCCAGGAGCTTAGAAGCTTCTTCTAGGTCTTCCACATGGGTGGCAGGGGTCCAAGCACTTGGGCCATTTTCCATTGTTTTACCACTCCATTAGAAGGGAGCTAGATCAGCAGTGCAACAGACAGGACACAAACCAGCACCCATGTGGGATGCTGGCATCGCAGGTGGCAGCTTTACCCACTGCACCACAACACTGGCTCCTGTTGCTGCGCTTTCACTGCTGGGGACAAGTAGGCAATGTATGACCCTTTATGAAGGGAGACAGCGTAAGGAAGTCTGACAATGGACTTATCCAGATTGTGCCTGTGTCTTTCCCCCAGGATTCAGACATGTGTCCTTACCACACCGCTAGCAAATTTCAGCTGTGAGTACAACTACATACTGAGTTCCACGAGTCCTCCTAGTGAATCTCTGGATATAGGGAAGTTTGGGGACTCCCTGACCCAGTGACAGACACAACTGTAGACACACTTTTGGAGGAGTAACAACTAAAAGTGGCCAGAAGGAGGCTCCTGAGTTGCTAGTCATGTTTTATACCTCTAACAGTAAAAAAGCTTTCCCTCATTCTTCTTACTCTTCTCAAGTCCGTCAAGTCACAGTGGCTACCACTGAGGACAGCATGATGACTAAGAAGCCATGGAGGAGGAGTTTGGGATGCTAGGTCTACTCTTTTTTTTTAAAAAAATCTGGCTGAAAATATCAGGGACATGTCACCCTGAAAACTCAATTTGCTGCACGCTCATGATTTGTGATCTTCTGTGTACATTATAAAAATTATATGTCCACACTAAGTCTTTACATACATAGGTGTATTTATGCAATTATACACCAATATATGTATCTACACATTTTAACCAATTTCTCTCTTTTCCTTTCTCTTCCTTTCATTGGTTCTATTCCTTGCACCCCAGACCCTGTGGTGTACTCCCTTAGCAGACTGGAGTGACTTCCCCAAATGCATCTACTTCTCTCCATCACCTTTTATACTAATACCAAAGAAATTTTCAAAATATTAATTCGTTAAAAGTATCAACTTCAATACATGTTAACATAATATATATTTGTAAAAAGATTTATTTCTTTGAAAGGCAGAGTTACAGAAAGGAGAGGGAGAAACAGGGTGAGAAAGAGAGATCTTCCATCAGCTCCCTCACTCCCCAAATGGCCACAACAGCCAGGGCTGGGACAGGCTGAAGCCAGAAGCTTCATCTAGGCCTTCCACATGGGTAGAAGGGACCCAAGCAGTTGGACCACTTTCTGCTGCTTTCCCAGGTGTATTAGCAGGAAACTGGATCAGAAGTACAGTAGCTGGGACTCAAACTGGTGTCCATATGGGATGCCAGTGTCACAGGCAGCAGCTTAACCCACTATGCCACAGCACCAGCTATGGCATAATATCTTACTTAAAAAAAAAACAAAAACAAAAAAACAAAAAAAACAAAAAAAAAACTATATTTTCCAAAACAGAAAATGTTAAGAAGAATGTCATTGTTTTCTGTCTTTGCAAATCTCTTTAATATCTAGCTTAACTGAAGACAGATTCTCACATCCACTTCTGTATTTAATTGTCTTATATATTTCTGGTTAAAGTATATGAAGAAAACCCTGTCTCACATTAATTCTAGTTTAAAAACTATTAAAATATTCTTCCCTGGCCGGCGCCGCGGCTCGATAGGCTAATCCTCCGCCTAGCAGTGCCAGCACACCGGGTTCTAGTCCCGGTCAGGGCACCAAATTCTGACCCAGTTGCCCCTCTTCCAGGCCAGCTCTCTGCTATGGCCCGGGAGTGCAGTGGAGGATGGCCCAAGTGCTTGGGCCCTGAACCCCATGGCAGACCAGGAGAAGCACCTGGCTCCTGCCTTTGGATCAGCACGGTGCGCCAGTCACAGTGCGCTGGCCACAGCGGCCATTGGAGGGTGAACCAAGGGCAAAAAGGAAGACCTTTCTCTCTCTCTCTCACTGTCCACTCTGCCTGAAAAAAAAAATCTTCCCTTTTCCATGCAATTATGGATATTCTTTAACACTACATCAAAACTCTTTTAAGATGTATTTTTTTATTTGAAAGGCAGAGTGACTGACAGAGAACATGGTCTCTCCAATTGGCTGGTTCACTTCCTAACTGCCCACAACAGCCAGGGTTGGGCCAGACTGAAGGCAGGAGCCAGGAACTCCATCCAAGTCTCCCACGTGGGTGGCAGGAACTCAAAGTACATGGGTCATCGTCCGCTGCCTCCCAGGTGCATTAGTAGAAAGTTGGATGGGAAAAACGTAGCAGGGACTCAAATGGGCATCCCGAACGGTGGCTTAACCTGCCACACGACAACATCTGCCCCATATGGTAATTTCTTAAGGATCAGATGTAATGTAAGATCTTAAACAGACCAATGAGTTTTTCACACTATTACATTAAAATCAACTGTTCTAGGGCCAGCCCTGTGGCGCAGCGGGTTAACGCCCTGGCCTGAGCGCTGGCATCTCATATGGGCACCGGTTCTAGTTCCGGCTGCTCCACTTCCGATGTAGCTCTCTGCTATGGCCTGGGAAAGCAGCAGAAAATGGCCCAAGTCCTTGGGGCCCTGCACCCACGTGGGAGACCTGGAAGAAGCTCCTGGCTCCTGGCTTTGGATCAGCACAGCTCTGGATGTTGTGGCCATCTGGGGAGTGAACCACTGGATGGAAGACCTCTTTCTCTCTCTGCCTCTCCTCTCTCTGTGTAACTTTTTTTTTGTTTGTTTGTTCGTTTTTGTTTTTGTTTTGACAGGCAGAGTTAGACAGTGAGAGAGAGAGACAGAGAGAAAGGTCTTCCTTCCATTGGTTCACCCCACAAATGGCACGCTGCGGCCAGCACACTGCGCCAATCTGAAGCCAGGAGCCAGGTGCTTCCTCCTGGTCTCCCATGCGGGTGCAGGGCCCAAGCACTTGGGCCATCCTCCACTGCACTCTCGGGCCACAGCAGAGAGCTGGACTGGAAGAGGGGCAACCGGGACAGAACCTGGGGTGCTGGCGCTGCAGGTGGAGGATCAGCCAAGTGGGCCGCGGCGCTGGCCCTCTCTGTGTAACTCTTTCAAATAAATAAATCTTTAAAAAAAAATCAATTCATCTACTTTTTATTTTACATGTTTGTGTAAAGTCATAAATTGGTCATTTATAAAATATTAGTTCAATAACTTATACAGACTGTGTGAATGTTAACACGTTTCATTACAAATATAAAAACACCACATTGATTGACATTATCAGAAAACTCTAAGTACTAGAGAGCTACCAAGCTCATGGCAGTGTATATAAATTTTTGATTTTCACATAAATGCTTAATGTCAGCTGTTTTCTTGGAAGTTGTAGGCTTATTTCATACATTACTGGAAAGTATTTACCAAATAGTTGGATCTTGATAATCTTGTTTAGAAAATTCTAGAAAACAATACATAACCAGAGTAATGATGCCATATGTGATGTAGCCCCCCCCAACTTCCCTGTATGTTCCTGAGAAAATGAGATGAGTATGAAAAAGGAAAATAACATCAGTGTTATTATAAGAGGTTCTGACATTGCAGACTCTCCTAAAAGGCTCTTAGGACAACATCTTTGTCCTCCTCCCCCCAAATTCTTTTCAGATTCATTTATTTATTTGAAAATCAGAGTTACACACACAAAGAGAGAGAGAGAGAGAGAGAGAGAGAGAGAGAGATGTTCTATCCACTGGTTTACTCCTCAAATGGCCACAATAGCTGAAGATGGGCCGATATGAAATTGGGAGCCTCATTTGGGTTTCCCACATCGGTGCAGGGGCCCATGTACTTGGGGCATCTTCCACTGCTTTCCCAGGTACATCAGCAGGGACTTGAACTGGCACCCCTATGGGATACAGGCACCACAGGCTGCAGATTTACCTGCTATGCCACAGCACTGGCCCATCAAATTCTTTATGTTGGAGCTTAATCCCCAGTGCAGTGGTGTTGGGAGGGGGGTGTCCGGAGGGGGGTATCTGGTAAGTGACTAGGTCATAAAGGCAGGGCCCTCATGAACGGGATTAGTGCCCTTATACAAGAAGTTCCAGGGGCCGGCGCCAGCATCCCATATGAGTGCAGGGTTCTAGTCTCGGTTGCTCCTCTTCCAGTCCAGCTCTCTACTGTGACCCAGGAGTGCAGTGGAGGATGGCCCAAGTGCTTGGGCCCTGCACACGCATGGGAGACCAGGAGGAAGCTCCTGGCTCCTGGCTTCGGATCAGTGTAGCTCCGGCCGTAGCAGCCATTTGGGGGGTGAACCAAGAGAAAGGAAGACCTTTCTCTCTGTCTCTCTCTCTCACTGTCTAACTCTGTCAAATAAAAAGGGGAAAAAAAAGAGAAGTTCCAGATGGCCTGTTTGCCTCTTCCCCTGTGTGAGGAGACAGCAACAAGGCATCATCCACGATCTATGAAGCTCAGAGTGAGTCCTCACGGGATACTCTATCTGCTGTCACCTTGATCCTTAGATTTCCCAGCCCCAAGAACTATAAGAAATAAATTTTTGATGTATACAAATTATCCAGTCTAACAAATTTTGTTACAGCAGCCTGAATGGAATAAGCCTGCAACCTACTTGGACCCTCCTGTCCCAGAAAACTACTATTTTACATTTTATAAAACAGAGTACACCCATTTTCAACTAAACTTCATTAAATGGTCAAAGGAACCTTAGAAGAACTCAGCCCCTCGGGAGTGCGTTGATGCTCACTGCCTCAGGAGGGAGAGCTTTAATTGCCCAACTCACTTTCATCAGAGCGACTATTGGCTCCATCCACACCTTCACCTGGCAGGGGGATGAGCTCCACGGTGAGCAGCCCCCTAGTTCCCCCCAAGTCTCGGCACTGGGCAAGCCACCCTGGGGTGAAGAAGGTTTAGGCACCTGCTGCCTTTAAAGTTTACTTTCATATTTCTTTTATTTATTTGAAAGCACTGAGAGACAGAAACAGAAAGACCATCCGCTGGGGTTCACTGTCCAAATGCCTGAACTGTCAGGGCTGAGCCGAGCCAAAGCTAGGCATCAGGAACTCCATCCAGGTCTTCCCATGTGGATCGCAGGCACCCAAGTACTTGTACCATAACCTACTTACGCAGTGGTTTTCAACTTTAATTTTAGGAAGTCAGTGACCTCCAAGACAATGTCCTAAGCTGGATTCATTTTACTGTTTTTATTTATTTATTTTTCAGGCAGCATAAGAGCAGAAATTGTGTAGTGGGTAGGCCCCCATTTGTGATAGCTATCTGCCTTTCCATACTGGAGTGCCTGGGTTTGAGTATTGGCTCTGCTCACGATGCCAGCTTCCTGGCTAATGTGCATCCTGGGAGGTAGTAGGCAATGGCTCAAGTACTTGAGTCCCTGCCTTCTACATGAAGACCTGGACTGAGTTCTAGGCTCCGGGCTTTGGCCCTGGCCCAGCTCCATCTGTTGCAGGCATTTGGGCAGTGAACTAAAGGATGGAAAATCTCTCTGCCTTTCAAATAAATAAAAATAAACATTAAAAGACACATTAGTGTCACTTTCCATAAACCAGTAAGAACTATCGTAGTATGTAAATTCCACACCATGCCCTTAACTACACTCTTGAATTTTAAATTATTTCTAAATAGCTATTTCTAAAAGTATGCATAGCATTTATAAATGTAATGAACTGGGCTGGCACTGTGGCATAGTAAGCTAAGCCTCTAACTGCAGCACCAGCATTCCACATGGACACACCAGTTCATGTCCCAGCTGTTCCACTTCCGATCCAGCTCTCTACTATGGCCTGGGAAAGTAGTAGAAGATGGTCCAAGTCCTTGGGCCTCTGCACCCACATGGGAGACCCAGAAGAAGCTCCTGGCTTCAGATCGGCACAGCTCCGGCAATTGTAGCCATTTGAAGAGACAATCTACAGATGGAAGACCTTTCTTTCTTTCTTTCTTTTTTTTTTTCTTGACAGGCAGAATTAGACAGTGAGAGAGAGAGAGACAAAGTTCTTCCTTCTGTTGATTCACCCCCCAAATGGCTGCTATGGCTGGCATGCTGAGCCGATCCAAAGCCAGGAGCCGGGTGCTTCCTCCTGGTCTCCCATGCGGGTGCAGGGCCCAAGCACTTGGGCCATTACTCCACTGCCTTCCCGGGCCACAGCAGAGAGCTGGACTGGAAGAGGAGCAACCGGGACTAGAACCCTGGGGTGCCGGTGCCACAGGCGGAGGATTAGCCTAGTGAGCCGCGACGCCAACCAAGATGGAAGACTTTTCTCTCTCTCCCTCTAACTCTACTTCTCAAATAAAAATCTTTAAAAATATTTTATCGATTCACTCCCTAGATGGCCACAATGGCCAGAGTTGAGCAGATTCTAAGCTAGGAGCTTCTTCTGGGTTTCCTATGTAGGTGCAGGGGTCCAAGCACTTGGGCCCTGAGCAGAGAGCTGGATTGGAAGGGGAGCAGCTGGGACACGAACCAGTACCCATATAAGATACCAGGGGTGCAGGTGGAGACTTAGCCCACTATGCCACAGCACTGGCCTCATAAATAGAATCTTGAATAAATAAATATAATGAACTGCATTAAATATAGCATTAAATATATTTACCTTAAACTGTTTTTTTTTTTTTTTGAAAGATTTATTTATTTGAAAGACAGACTTACAGAGAGGAGAGAAAGGTCTTCCATCTGTAGGCTGACTCCCCAAATGGCTGCAACAGCAGGAGCTGTGCCGACCTGAAGCCAGGAGCTTCTTCTGGGTCTCCTAGACGGGTGCAGAGGCCCAAGGACTTGGGCCATCTTCTGCTGTTTTCCCAGGCCATAGCAGAGAGCTGCATCAGAAGTGGAGCAGCCGGGACACGACTGGTGCCCATATGGGATGCCGGCACTGCAGGCCTGGGCTTTAACCTGCTACACCACATCGCTGGTCCTTAAATTGTTAGTTAACGTTTAACCCAAAGAATAGTTAGGTTGGCAGTGTCACTTTTTTTTTTAAAGATTTAGTTATTTGAAAGGTAGAGTTACAGAGAAGAGAGAAAGACATCTTCTGTCTGCTGGTTCATTCCCCAAATGGCTGCAACAGCTGGAGCTAGGCAGATTTGAAGCCAGGAGCCAGGAGCTTCTTCCAGGTTTCCCATGTGGGTGGTAGGAGCCCAAGCATTTGGGCCATATTCCACTGCTTTCCCAGGCACATTAGCAGGGAGCTGGATCGGAAATACAGCAGCCAGGACTCGAACTAGCACCCATATATAATTCCAGCACTGCAGGCAGCAGCTTAACCTGCTGTGCCACAGCACCAGCTCCCAGCAATGTCACTTTTTATCAACTTTCCCTGCAATTCAATTACAGAAAAAGAAATTGGGTTATAACCAATAACCCTTAAAGTACTGTTATTAATTCGATAAACATCTTTGGAAACTACTTCTTTATTATAATTAACTCTAGGCACAGGGAAGAGGAAACTGTCAAATACAATAGAACTCAATAATAGCAATAGGAAATCTGGTTTGGATAAAAGGTTACCTTGAAGACCCATTAAGTAAAATAAGCCAGTCATCAAAGCCCAAATGCAGTATGAGTCCACTTCTGTGAGGTACCTTAAACAGGCAAGTGTGTAGAGCCTGAACATGGCTCCTGGCTTCAGATCGGCACAACTCTGGCCGTTGTGGTCATCTGGGAAGTGAACCAACAGATGGAAGACCTCTCTCTCTCTGTTTAACTCTGACTTTAAAATAAATAAATAAATCTTTAAAAAAAAAATAAAGGAAGTAACAGCCAAATCTGCCCAGGTGTGCCCTAAGAAAGCACTGGAGGCATTTTAGATACCACATGTGAGGAATTCCGAGGGCTGTAAAGTTCCATAAGTATCTCCATGATGGGACGTATATTGTATCCTTTTTTCTCAAGTAAGGTTTCTGTCTTATGTTAGATTCTCAAAGTGGACAATGAGCCAAAAACAAAGGTTAAATAAAAACAATGATTGATGGAATTCCAACATTTCAAAGGAGACTATAATAGATCTAAAATGTCCTTCCAAATCTGAGACTGTAAGCTTCTACAGGCCATAATCCCAAGTGCAGTGAAATGGGCATTTCACTACACACTGAAGCAAATAATTTGTGGCTCAAAACTGACTAGCGGTGTCCTTTGTTATGCAAGTGAAGTAAGATATAAGAATGACCCGAGGGCAGATGTTGTGGTGTAGCAGGTTTAGCCACTGCTTGCAATGCACACTTCCCACACTGGAAGGCCAGTTTGAGTCCCAATTGCTCTACTTCTGATCCAGCTTCCTGTGCTTGGGCCCTGCACCCCATGGGAGACCAGAAGCACCTGGCTCCTGCCATCGGATCAGCGCAGTGCGCCGGCTGCAGCACACAGTTGCGGCGGCCATTGGAGGGTGAACCAACGGCAAAGGAAGACCTTTCTCTTTCTCTCTCTCACTGTCCACTCTGCCTGTCAAAAAATTAAAAAAAAAAAAAAAAACTTGAGTGGCAACTGATATATTCAAAATGCTGTACATCATCAGCACTAGTCCAACGCATTTTCAGCACCCTGAAACTAAACCCTGTGCACATTAATACACTCTTCATTCTTCCTTTGCTCCAGGCTGTGTCAACCACAAATCTGTTTTCTGTACCTACCATGAGTATTTCATATAAGTGGAATAATATGACACATGGATTTTTGGTAACTGCTTTCACTTCACATGTTTTCAAGGTTAACCTTCATTGTGGAGTGTTATCAGTACTTTATTCCTTTTTAGCCAGAATATACCATTGTAATGATATACATTTTGCTTATACATTTATGCACAGACTTTGGGTTGTTCCCATCTTTTGACAGCTGTGACTAGTGCTGTTAAAAATGGGTGTACACTTGCTTTTTTGATTCCAGTTTATAATCTTTTGGATATATACCTAGGAACAGAATTGCTGGGTCTTACGTAATTCTATGTTTAATTGCCACATCTTGTGGTTTTCCCTGAATTTCCCTAATAATGAATGACACATGGGTTTGCCAGCAATTTGTATCTTTTCTTTGGAAAAATATCTACTTAAGTTCTTTTCCCACTTTTAAATCGAGTTGTCTTTCTGTTACTGAAGTGTAGTAGTTCTTTATATATTCTAGTTATTAGATTATCAGTTGTATTATTTGTCAATATTTTCTTCCATTCTTTTCATTTTCTTGGTAATGACCTTTGATACACAGAAGTTTAATTTTGATGTCAATTCATCTATTTCTCCTTTTATTGTATGTGTTTTTAGTTTCACATCTAAGAATCTGCTGCCAAATCCAAGATCATTAAGATTTACCCACTTTTTCCCCAAGAGTGGAATGGTTTTAGCCCTCATATTTTTCATGTTTCTAAATATAAGCCATTTGGAGTTCATTTCTGTATACAATACGAAGACAGACACTTAATTCTTGAATGTCTATCAGGCTTCTGAAACTTCACAAGTCTCAAATCAAATTTTCACAAGTCTGTCCATCAAATCTGCTCTCTCCCTAGTGTTCTCTGTATCAGTAAATGCTCAGGCTAAAATTCTTTTATCATTATTTTATTGGAGGAGGGAGGAGAGAGAGAGAGAGAGACAAAGAGGAACCATTCCCATCAGATGGTTTACCTCCAAATGCTCCAATGACGGGAGCTGGGCCAGGCCAGGTGCAGCCAAGAGATGGGAACATAACCCGCGTAGGCGGCAGGAACTCAACCACTGGAGCCATCACCACTGCCTCCCAAGGTCTGCATTAGCGGGAAGGTGGAGTCAGGAGCTGCAGCTGGGTATCAGGCCCAGGTCCGTCAATGTGGGACTAGGCTGAACGCTCACTGCTCAAAATCTTAACGTCATCCTTGACTCTTTTTTTGCTCTTACAATCTATAAGCACCGCACTGGCAAACCCTGCTTGCTTCACCTTCAAACCACATCTCAAAAGCCAACAACTTACTAGCTCCACCTCTACCAATCTGGACTATTACAACAGCCCTCAACAGCTCTTCCTGCTTTCACCTTGGCCGCCCCGCAGTCTAACTGCCAAGCAGTGATCCTCTGTAAGTTTCTCTGCTCTGAACCCTTCCTTGATGTCCTAGCTCGCTCAGAACGCGCAGTGCTTCCTTCCCAAGGACCACAATCCACTAGGAGGTCTGCGCCCCCCACACACGCCCTTTCTCATTTGCCTTTACTGTTTCCTAAGTGGGGTATCACTGACATCTTCATGGCAGGCCCCCTCATCTGAGGGTCTTTGCTCACACTGACCTGTTTAGTGAGGCCTTGTCCGATCACCCACTTCAATATCAACGGCACTTCCCCCGCTCCTACTTACCCCTACCCTCCAACCTCGGCTTTATTTCCTGTGCAGTATCTAGCATCTATCGAACTAGGTACTTTACTCACCTATATCCCCTCACTAGAATGTAATCTCCAGGACAGGGGTCTTAATTTATTCATCAGAACCCCGCAGCGTTCAGAACAAAGTCCAGCACACAGTAGGCCTTCAATAATTACATGCTGAGCTAATACGGAGCGTGTCCTATTATAATCGCCTGCTCACCGTAATGGATTGCGAGTTTTCTGCAGAAAATGACCCCTCGGATTTCCCAGCACCTCTACCCTAACGCTTGGCACATAGTAGGCACCCATTTTAAATAGATGAGCCCACAAGAGACCTAGGAAACACCCCCAGTTTTTCACACACAGTTCCCTACGCCGTCCCGCCCCAAATACGAAGAGTCAGCTTCTCTCCAGGGAGCGGTTTCAAGACCGCCCTCACGTGTACCCCCATGTTGTGCCGGCCCCACAACCACCAAGTGCGCAATGGTCAGAGCCAGAATTTGAACGGTGCACTGACAAGCTGGAAAGGAGGCACAGGGGTGACCGGACTTGCAATCCCAGGCGGCAGGACCCATACACACACACCGCCCGGGGTGGTGGCGAGGCAAGGGCCGCCGCAACCCCTACTGTGGAGTCCAGATCCCTCGTTTGACAGCTAAGCCCACTACAGCCCAGAGGCGAAAGCGGCTTGCCCGAGGTCACACGGCGCGGGAACCAGGGCGCGCCGCCCTAGCTGCAGTGTCCGCGCCGAGCCCCGCCGGCGCACGTGCTCCCGGTCCCCCGGCGCCCGCAGGCCGGCCCGCCCACGACTCGCCGCCCGGTCCCACCTCGGCCCCAGGCGGGGTCGACAGCCGCACAGCTGCGCCCCCCACGGTGCCCGAGCCTGCCCGGGGGCTGGGACCGCCAGCGCGCACGGCGGAGGTGGGCCCCGGCCGCCGGCTCCCCGCCGCTGCTCACCTGGCCGGATCCCGCGGGAACCTGAAGAAGGCCAGATCCGACTGCGTGCTCTTCCGCGTGCAGTTAGGGGCCGCGCAGAAGTTCGGCATCGTCGCCTGCCCGCCGGCCGGCCCAGTCCTCCCCTCCCCGCCTCCTCAGGGCAGCCCGCCCGCCCGTCGGGGCCGGGGAGGGGAGCCAGGCCGGCCGGCCGGCTCGGCTAGGCCGGCGCGCGGGGGAGGGGCGGGCGCGCGAGGAGCCGCGAGGGGCAGGAGGGGCGCCGCGGTCCGAGGCCGGGCTGGGGACGCGGCTCCACAGTGCTGTGAGCGGCCTGGAGGATTTACCGCCGCCGCCGCCGCTGGTGCACCTCCCGCCCGCCCGGGACGCTGCCGCCTCCTTCCCACAATGCACTCTGGCGCCCGGGGGTGCCCTCTCTTCCCTCAACCTTCCTTCCCCGCCCCTCCTTTCCGCCGCCGTCTCCGCAACGGGCACGCGCAAGGAAGCGCGCCTGCGGGGTGTGGCGAGGCAAAGGCGGGGCCTGGCGCGGACTGCTGCAGTGCGCCTGCGCAAGCCTCTCCTGCGAGAGGGAGGGAGTTGCGCACGCGCGCCTGGCTCCGAGTCCTCTAAAGCGGGCGAACCTGACACTTCCGCGGTAGGTTTGCCCTGCACCGAGTAGTGCAAGTCTGGGGCGAGCTTGCGCGTCCCGCCACCGTTTTTGCAGCGCTTCTTGTTTAGTATGGTTGCCACCACCTGGGCCTGTATTGCAGAAATCGCCACAGATGCCGAAGGGCCGCGGAATCGGGACGACATTGGTGACTGGCGAACTCCCGGCCATCTGCGTGCACCGGCTGGAGATTTAATTTTTCCCAGCTCTTGCAGTTACTCGTTGACCTCGTTAGCTTGCCGAACGTGGCTGCCTAAGCCCCCACTGGAAGCTGTGGGGCGCGAAAACTCAGTAAAGCAGTTACTGCTTCCTGGCGAGGCGTGCAGAGGAGCGAGGATATGGGTTACCCCTGCAGCCCTATAGAGAGATCCCTCTGACTTCCCCTCACAATCGTGGCTCGTGAACGTCGCTGTGTTGCTTCGTGCCAACATGAGTGATCGCTATTTGGAACAAAGGATTAGTATAAAATTTTGCGTGAAATTGGACAAGTCCGCAAGTGAGACCCACCATCTTCTCAAAGAAGCTTATGGGGACGAAGTCATGTCAAGGGCCCGCGTTTTTGACTGGCACAAAAGGTTTAAGGAAGGGCGGGAAGATGTTCGAGACGACGCCCGGAGTGGCCGCCCAGTCACGCACCGGACCGAAGAAAACATCCGGAAAGTCAAGGACTTGGTTCCTTCAAACCGGCAGTTAACCGTGAGGATGATGGCGGAGGAGTTGCATTTAGATAAGGAAACCGTTAGGATCATTCTGAAAGAGAACTTGAACATGAGGAAGGTTTCTGGGAAAGTTTTATCGGGTGTTTTGAAGGATGCCCCGAAACCTCGAACACTTGACTTTCAGGCTGCTTTTCCAAAGGAAACTAGAAAAACAGCTCATGTGTGAGGAAGGAGGTAGTGCGTTGTGAACCACGGGGTCCCCTGCCCGCATACTGGCCAAGGATCCGCTCCCCCGCCAGCCAGCTTCTGCAGGCTTCGTCTTCAGCAAGGCTGCCCACCTGGGCGGCTCAGGCGTGGTTCACACACACACCCCTGTGAAGGGAAGCTGCCTCCCGCCTTCATCGGGCACCCTGTCCTCCCCGCTCCTCCTCCCTGCGTGGCTTCCTCTGCCGGTTACTCTTGGCTCCCTGGTGGGGCTGTCTCCCTTGCTGCTCTCCACAACTTGCAAGGATGTTTGGCTGCTGACTCTCAGGACTTGCTGATGGCTGAATTCTTTGGCTTAACAAGAGTGTGGATCTCCTCCCTGCCCAGACCTTGGATTGTTTGTGATGATCCTGTTCCTTTGTTCTCAACAGTCTGCCTCAGGGAATCATGCCAGTAAGAAGTGGGAACAGCATCTCCCCAGAGTCTGCCCCTCTGTGCCCAGGGAGGCATGCTTTTCTGGAAAGATCCCAAAAGAAGGCCTATGGTTTCAGCCTGCTTCACAGTCAGGGCCCGATGGACAGTGTGCAAGCCACTGGCATGCTGACAAAGTGAGCGCCTCTGGGTGTGAGGGCTGATAGGGCCCAGATGACTCGGTGGAGCCCCTCAGACCTCAGGCTTGGCCACCAACCTGCCCCTCAGAAGGACTGCATCTGTTTCATCCTCGTCCTGCGCTTTGGATTCTCACTCACTTGGGTATTCCCTTTGCCATAAGAGAGGAATCTGGTTCCTGAAAATACAAACCAGTGGCCCCAGGGCTGGGCTGTGATGTGTAGGCAGAAAGACCAAGTGGCGCTCTATAGACTGTGAAGTAAGGGAGTCTGCTATCCACGTGCCAGTTCCCGCCCAGCAGCCTGCTTTTAGTAACTCAAGCCAACATTGCCAGGTGTATTTTGAGCACCTGCTGTTTTTAGAACTGTGAAATTATGGTCATCAGAGATTGTAAGGCCGGGCCAAGTGGTTTTTGTAGCAGCTCCATGAGGAAGGGGGAGACAGAGGGTTATGAAAGCTTCACACAGGTGGAACAGCGTGAGACTTTGAACCTGCATCAGTAGAAAATAATGACTCCATTAACTAGAATAGCAAAGTGCAAAGGGGAAGATAATGGTGTTGCAGAAGATGTGCAATTGGGGATAATTTGCTGCTTCTCCAAGTCTGTGCCAGTGGTTTGCAAATTGCTTCCTCTGAGTCTGTGAGTAGGTTATTAACCCACTTACTTGATTATATGATTTTTCTGTGGAACCCAAAAAACTACAAGTTCAAGCTCTTACCTCTTTCATTTCTGCCTTCCTACCAGAAAGGGACTTCTTCCAGGTGGGTTTCAAGTTAGACCACACAGACCGAAAACATCTCAAAACCTGGTAGGGATGCAGGAGGAAGGAGGAAGTAACAGGATGTCCCAGCGTGGGCCTGTGTCCCTGTTTCACTCAAGGGTTTTTGCGCATTTCATCTTCTCTTATTTAACTAGTAGAGAAGTAAATAATATGGGTTGATAGTAGAGACCTACTCCAAGTTCAACATTGTTATTTTTAGAACTGCTCTTTCACTCTCTACTGCATTAAAAATATTAAAGTTCCTCATTAATACCAGTCAGTTTTGAAACACCTTGAAATCTAGACCTTGTACCACAAAGAAAAATACTGTGTTGAAAAAAAAACAAACAACTCTTAAACCGTGCCACAGCTTATAACTTTATAGCTATTTAGGAATCCTAAACATTCCATACCGAACATTACTGTCTACCCACATCAAGTAAGACCCTAGTTTCTCCACAAACACTTGCCTCCAAGGACCCTGGGCTTTGGGAATGCAGCCCCCGCCCCCGTAGCTATTGCAGCTTTGTTGCTGAATCTTGTTAATAAGGCTCAGGCCTGGTGGTCACTGTTGCAAATTTGTATGCTCCTGGGCTCAGGCCAAGATCCCAGAACAATACCTGCAGGCATTATCTCCAGTCTACCATAACACAGAGGTCTTGAGAGATGTTATTTCTAGATTGTCTTCCAGTCATGAACAGGGCTGGAGTGACTGCCAATACTGCTGGCCCAAGACCCATGTTGGAGGATAGGTACTGGAGCAACAATGGCCCTAGTAGAGTTTGAACACAGCAGCCGGAAGCAGGTAATTAGGAATGTGAAGTGGAGTTGTCCTAAATGGCTAAAAGAAGGACCTAATGCATTACGCTAGCTCACGGCATGGCTCGTTTGTCAGGCTTCCCAGCAGTGATAGGATGCCTCAGATTTAGGGCAAATAAAGTGACCGCCCTGACAGTTGTCCAGAACAAACCATTCACACCTGGCTGCTCAGAACCAGTAAACCCGAGGCTAGAACATGAGCTCCTAAACAGGAGGATTCTTACAGAACGGTGCTTACTCGCCCACTGTGTTGCTGACCTTGATTTTGCCCTGACCTGCACCTTCTGTTCAGGCCTCTTGAGCTCCTGGCCTGTAGCCTGGTGGATCCAGCAATGCATCACAACACAGACTGTTGCCCTTGGCCCTTCTCAGATGCCTCTCGATGTCCTCTCCGCCTTGGTGTTTGCTTTTCTGGTTTTGGACTCCTCCTCCAAGAGCTGCGTTGGTCCCCTATAGCGTGTGGATCCTTGAGTTGTCCTTTTAGTTATGATCCACCACTCGACCTGAAACTCTTCCCCTTGTTTGGAGCCTTCTAGCTCCCCGCTTGAGCCACTGAGTAACCAGTCTTCTCCAGCCCTGGTCCTGTGTTACCTTCCTATCTCAGAGTGAGGTGAGATGCATGGGGAGGTGATGGTTCTTGTTCTTGCTTTTCACAAGGCACAAATGGAGGAGAAACCTCCCTCCCACCTTAGCTACCATCAGTTGCATCCCCAGAGGCAAGCAGGGTTACCAGTTTCTCAGGGAAGCAGTTGAGTTACCTCTTATACTAAGAGCCATAACACTTTTTCAGAGCTATAACAACCAAATCCCATTCTGGGAACTGTGTTTTTTGTGACAGGACCAGGGCCACCTCACTGCCTGTCCCTTTGGATCAGCAGGAAGAGAACTGACCGTCTTCAATCCTGGACCATAATTCTCAAGCTTCACATAATCCATCCATGAATCCCTTCCGTTTTCCAGTTGCTCTTTCCCACCCCATGCTCATCTCATTCCAGTTCAAAATCCATGTGTGATGTTGTGGAACATGACTGAACGTAATAGACATCTTCTAGCACATTGATTTAATTGATTTTATCTAATTCTCCCCTCCCATCACACTTCCTCACCTTGTTTCTAACAATGATCAGAAACAGAAAAAATAGAATGTTCATTGAATTTTTGACTTAGAAAAACACATGGGTGGTTCTGCAGTCTTCTGAATTCTGCTGCCTCTCAGTTCTCACTGAAATACCATTATTTGGCAAGAATGTGTACATAGGGCCTACTTTTGAGAGCCTTCCTTCCAGATCTATTTCCAGTCGAAGTCCAGACTTGCCATTGGAGATGCCTGGATAAGTCTAAATGCTACGTGACTTGAGCACACCAGGGAAAGGAGGGGACGTGCTGCTGCGTCGCATACGCTGCTCGGCCGGCCTGCTGTTTGCAGACATTGTCACCAGCGTATCTGAGGTTCGTTGCCATGGCATTGTCAGGGTCCATGGGGCTCAGATGAAAGAGCCTTCGACTTTGTGGCTGGGCTGTACACTGCTCTGAACTCCAACTGCTTCTTCAGCTTTCCCAGATTTTACCAGGCCTTTACATCCTATTCAAAGCAGCCCTCCTATATTTATGTTTTCTGTAAAGTAAATCTCTGCCTATCAGATCCTTGCAAGTATTATCCCAATTGATCACTCTCTCCTAGCATTAATAACCAGAAACAAAAATCTTGAGTGGGGAGCTTCAGGGCCTCCCAGGACCCACTAGTGCAGGGGTCTGCAGACTTCTGTAAAGTAAATGTAGGCTTTGTGGCCATGTGGTCTCTGTTGCAGCCACTCGGCAGACATAGCTAATGCAGAAACAGGTGAGCATGAGCATGTTCCAATAAAACCTTATGACTGGATATTGGAATGTGAATTTCATACAGCTTGAAAAATACTATTTTGATAATTTTTCAACCATTAAAAAAGGTAAAAAGCATGCTTAACTTTGCAGGCTGTTAACAAAAACTGATGGTGGCTCCGGTTTGGCCCATGGGCCATAGTTTGCCAACCCCTGATCTAGTATACATAAAATGTGTATCTAAAAATGACAGATGATTGATCATTTTCCATCAATAATGTTAATGCCAAATTGATCTGGCAGTGTCTCACAATGTAGAAATTGTGCAATATTGGAGGGACTTGTTTCTGGGGAGAGAGTAAATTAGAACTGAATGATTGGCTATTTCACCTTGCCCGTGTTCCACATCACAAAATGAATTTTGTGCTGTTTTTGACTAAAACTGATATGACTCAAACTATCATCCGTGTTGTTCCCATGTAATATCTCAGAACCAATTTGGCAGTACTGAAAATGGTGCCAAATAGCAGCCAGCAGTAATAGAATGAACCGCAAGTAGTTCCAAAAATGCCTTCCCATGGACAGCATTTGAATAAATTTATGTTGTCACCTATTTAAGTGTTTACTATCAAGTGTAGTTTTTCGTGCTTATAAAAAATTATACTTGTGTGTGTGTTTATACATATATACACACATATACATATATATATATATGCATGTATGTATGCACACATATATTAACAGCTCCTTGTAACTGGTGCTGTTAATAGGTAAGCACATTTGTTTTTCCCTTAAAGAGAGTTTGGTTGTGTCAGCATCGTTTAATCTGATTTTCTAAAATTGTCATGGAATCTCAGGATTGAACAGACCTTTACAACAGAGTCTGACCCAGCCACCCATGTTTTCCTTGACCTCGGAGTAACTAACTCTACAGCTGCTGAAAGACCATAGGAAAAAAAGATTCTGTGAAGACCATAGGAAAAAAAGATTCTGTGTTAATTCACTCAACAAATGTTTTTTGACTGACTGTATGTGCCAAGCACTGTCCTGTGTGCAGTGGACAAAGCAGACACAGACCTTGGGTTTCAGAGTCGGACATCTAATTACGTTGCTCTTTGCTCTTGCAAAACTTCTGTCCCATGTGCTCACACTAACTCATTGTTTGCTGCATACCTGGAAACAGGTATGACCTCTGCCGCATACATTCATGCTGCAGTCATGATGCCTGTCCAACTGCATTAATAATTTGAGGACTATATGTTCTACTTGAAGTTTTATTATCCTTGAGACAGATCTATGTTGGTAGAAAAACAAGCTGGCAGTGTTGGAAGTGTAGATTGGCAACAGCTTTCAGAAAAAGCAATTTGGCAGTATCTATTAGGAGCTTTAAAAATGTTTATATCCTCTGATCCTCTAATTCCACTTCTGGGAATCCATCCTAAAGAAACAGTCTAAAATGTGGGCAAAATTTATACTTAACAATCCAAAAGTCCAACGGTAGAAAATTGGTTAAATAAATTACAGTGTGACTGTACAATGGACTATTATGCAGTCATTATAATTGATGGTTATGAAGAGCATTTGACAGCATGGCAAAATGCTTGTAATGTTAAGTGAAAAGAGTGATATATAAAATTGTATATATAAATCTAAAAAGATTTTTTAAATGACTGGAAAGAATATACTAACTCTGAGTGGTTGGATTATAGATGTGTTTAAATTTTTCCTGGGTTTTATGCTTTTAAAAAATCTTTTTCCACAATACTATTACATTTATTGTAAGTGAGAAACAACAGTATCAAAAGTTGGCAGTGGAGAGACCGAGGCCACATCACCAGTTTGGCCCATGAACAGATATCTGGCTGGGCCAATATGAACGCTACATAATAGATAATTGTGTTGGAAGCAGGAATGGGACAAAGGGAAAATGACCTGTCCCAGAGGAGAAGGGAACATGGCCAGAATTCCTGCAAAAATCAAGTTGGTTATGAGGAGATACCCTGAGTGACATGCTGCTGTTAGGCAGTCCTAAATAGGTATTAAAAAAAGAAAAGAAAAGAAAAGAAAAGAAAAGAAAAGAAAAGAAAAGAAAAGAAAAGAAAAGAACCCGTGAATTGGGTATATGAGAGCTCTTCAAAAAGTTCATGAAAATGCACGTTACAGAACAGCTATTCATGGATTTTTTTAAAATTATGCCAAAATAAACTAACCTTTAATTCCATTTCCATGAACTTTTTGAAGTTCCCTTGTATTCTGACAAATAGTGTAAGTTTATGAAATGCTCTCCCAGGTAAAATTAACCTCCTTTGGATTTCACTCGTACATTCTCTCCTACAAAATGAATTGTCTTAGACGGACTCTCTGAAGACTCCTTGAGCCTTCCACGTGATTTCTTTAGTGTAGGAATAACTTCCAGTGTGCCGGGTCTCCTCCCACGTGAAGACACGCAAGCAGTCTGTATACTCGCTGGAATATTTGGTATCCTACATGTAGAACACCATACACATCCCATTAATCATCTTAATGTTGAAACTCATAAAACTCTTAAATGTTGCAAATGTTATTCTGTTGGTGTCCACAATTACTGTGCTTTTTATTAATGTCTGAGTAATTGTGGGGTTTTAAAGAGTGAGAAGTTACATAGTTAATGTCTGTCTATAAATGAAACTGTTGTGTTAAGGAAATACACACTTAATGGTTGCTTTAGTAAAATGATTATCATTAAAATGTTAAATATACCTCCTTGGTGACATTCCAAAGCTTCAGATGGGTACACAAGGAGAATCATATTTTATAGTTATATACAAAGGGGTCTTCCAAAAGTTCATGAAAATGTGTCTAGTGGAAAAATTCTGCATGGATTTCAGAGTTTTTTTGGGCCAAAATAAATTTATCCTATATTTTTCACAGACTTTTTGAAGTACACTCATGGATTATAGCTTTGTCAAGCTGGGAGAGTTCTTCAATACTTCAGTGTACATCTCTTTGACACTAGAAAGAACAAAAGAATGAGACTTGAGTTTCAGTTGCGGCTTCGTGACTAGCCGTGTAATTTTGGACAGTTGATTTGCACCCTGTGGTCACTCCAGTGTATTCATCCACAAGAGGAAAATGGCGCCACCTATCTCATGGAGCAGTTAATTTTGTTCATGCCACAAATATGGAGTGGTTGCTTATATGTGTCTGGCCCTCTTCTAAACATAGGATATAGCAACAGACAAGACAATAAACCAAGTTCCTCCTTGTGAACACACATTTGTAGGAAATAAACAAAAAGTAAGGAAGATGGGTAAAACTACAGTATACTAGATAGTGTTTAATAGATTTGCTGCTTTCGAGGCACACAGCACAAAATCTGGTACTCAACAGATAGTAGCTAAGTACTCCCAGATAGTAATTTCCTTTGCTGCTGTAGTTTTCAAACAGTTCCTGAATCACTCTACCTAAAGTGGTAATGACAAAAGGCCTGACCCCATTGCCTTCTATTTCTTGCTAGTTAATGAGGTCTAAATTTGTGCTTGCTTAAGAAGACAAAGGAATCCTTACAGTGGTGTTCTGTACTTCCTGGATGGCAGAGTAATCAAGGTGGTGCCTACACACTGGATAAATGGCCTTCTCTGGAGCCAACTGGCTGGAGCTCTTGCATGGGGCTGGAAGGCAGGCGTTAGGTCCACAAAGACAAATACTTAGTGTCGTTGCTGTTTAAGCAAACCAGAAAACTTTAGTTTCTCTTAATGAAAAGTTCTGTGCCCAATGTCTGTGCCAAACCTTGGAGAACTGAGCAAAGTTTGTAGTATTGGAAGGATTATTTATGGCTACTGCATTATTTATGGGCAACCAGGGCATAGACAGAAAGCCAGGAAAAGGAATGCCTGTGGTTGGTTGATATTTTTGCTCGTTGCAGAAAATTGGAAAGTTGAGAACTATTTAAAGAAGCCGCTAGAAGTTTACCTGCAGCTAGCACTCTGCCTCAACTTGCTCCTTCAAAATACCCAGTGGACAGTCACTGACTGAATTCCTTCGTTGGGCCTCAGCCTGTACCAGGCACAGAGGATACAGCCCCTGCTTTGTGGCTAGATAGAGGAAGAACCAGAGATGGAAAGGCTGCACCAAGAGTGGTCGATCCCTCCCAGAGGACCGCCCTAAGGAGCCAGCGTTTGTAAAGTATTTGTAACAGCAAGTTGAAAGCACCTTACATAGGGTGATTGTGGAAATGAGAAATGGGTTATAAAGAAGTAGAGAACAATCGTACTGTGGTGTGTGGCGGTGCCATCCCTGCCACCTCACGCAGAAAAGCCCTGAGCTCTGTGCACAAGGATTCAGTGTGGACTATTGCCTCTCAGAAGAAACTGGATGTTAGGCTGCTTGCCAGTTCCCCTGGTCCTTGCTTTAAAAATCTAATAAGTGAAAATTCAGAATTACAGCCCAGATCAGATGAGGAAATTGGCCCAGGAAGGCTGAATGACTTTCCTTGAATCACACATTTAGTTGGTGGCAAAGCCAGAATAATAGTGAAGACTCTTGAACCTTATGCAGTCCAGAAAGTTTTTTCTATCACTCCATTGAGAAAATTTCCTTTACTAAAATATACATTCTTAAGCAATCTTTAAAATGGTAGTCACCCTTGCGATCATCAAATGGTTTATCCATAGTTGATTTATGTACAGTTTTGAAAGAATGTTTACGGTATAGAATGTGGTGCAGAGGATTTTTCCAAATTGCCCTGGGGTGCCCATGCCCCTGGTCCTTCTTCCAGAGTTGTGTATTCGTAAGTAAATGTTGGCATTCTGTCATTTATTTTTCCAGATGTTCTTCCCCAGCCGTGTATGTTTTGTGTTTCTAATATTTCTCGCATTTTTTTTCTCTCGTCCGGGCACATAAATCCTGATAAATCTCTCAGCTATCTCCTCTGTGCTGTCTCAGATTTCTGAGTGTGTTTACATTGGTGACACAGTGCCTGATGTCACACATGCTGTCACATCATTAGGCCTTACATCCCTAAACTCTAGCCTTGCGTTTCTAGATGTTCTGAAAATTCCATGCACTTCACTTATAAATGCCACCATCCTGTGCCATGACATTTCCATAGTAACGTATTTTAAACAGGAAGCCCAAGCAAAAGGGTGAAGGTTTCAAATGCAAGAATGCATTAAAAATAGGAGCATACATCAGATGGTGCAGCCCTCCACTTCAGCATCACCATTGCTGTCTTCCCACGGCTGGGCTCAGCAGCCACCCCCCGTGTATGGGGCCTATTCATATATCATGGAAACTGTAATACTTACTTGAAGTTAATTGTTTGAAAACACTTTTTCTCCTCTAGCCCATGAACTTAAAAGCCAAAACCACATCTGATTCTTTTTTGCATTCCCTTCATCCAGAATAAGTCATACCTGGTACTGTTCAATAAATGTTTGATGGGTGAAGGAATTGCTATTCCAAAAAAAAATTTCTTTAAAGAATTATTTATTTATTTGAAAGTTAGAGTTAGAGAGACAGAGAGAGGGAAAGAGAGGAAGTGACAGAGCTTCCATTCTCTGTTTCACTACCCAAATAGCCACAATGGCCAGGGCTGGACCAGCCCAAAGCCAGAATCCTGGAATTCCATTAGAAGATCCAACGTGGGTGTCAGGGCCCAAAGACTTGGGCCATCTTCCACTGCTTTCCCGGGTATATTAGCAGGCTGCTGGATAGGAAGTGGAGCAGCTGGAATTTGAACCAGTGCCCATCTGGGATGCCAGCATCACAAGTGCTGGCTTCTGTACCAGAGTGTCAGTTCCCTTTTTAAGCATTTTAAAGTATACATTTCAGTGACAGTTCTCATATTTTGGATATGAGACCCTTATCAGATATATTACTTACAAATATTTCCTTCCATTCTGTGGATTTTCTTTTCACTTTCTTGATAATATTCTTTGGTGCACAAAAGTTCTAAATTAAAAAAAATTTTTTTTTCCATTAATTTGAAAAAGCGAGATCTTCCATCCACTGGTTCACATCTGTAACAGCCAGGACTGGGCCAGGCTGAATCCAGGATCTTAGAACCCAATCCAAGTTTTCCAGGTGGGTTGCAGGGACCCAAGTACTTGAGCTCTCCATCACCTGTTGCCTCTCAGGGTGCACAGAACTTGTACCAGGCACTGTGATATGGGAAGTGGGGGGTCCCAATTGGCATCTTAAGTGTCATACCAAATGCTTGCCCCTAAATTTTGATGAGCTCCAAGAACTCTGTCAGTTTAGATCTTCTAATTAGGTCTTTGATGCATTTTGTGTTTGTGTTTGTATGTGGTTCAAGTGCCCGGCTTCTTTCTTTCGCATGTAGCTATCCAGTTGCTTAAGCACACTTGTTGAAAAGAGTATTCTTTCCCTATTGCCACATTTGTTTTTGAAAGATCTTTACAGTTATAAATTGACAGTTCTTTTTTTCTTTCTGTACCTTAAAGATTTTGCTCATCTTCTGGCTTGTTTTTGTCTTTATTTTCATTTATTTGAAAGATGGAGACATCTTACATCTGCCAGTTCACTCCCCAAATGCTCACAACAGCTAGGGCTGAGCCAGGCTAAAAGTCCTGGAGCCCAGAACTCAACCTGGGTCTCCCGTGTGGGTGACAGGGACCCAGGTACTTGAGCCATCACCTGCTGCCTCCCAGGAAGCTGGGATTGGAAGCAGAGGCAAGACTCGAACCCTGGCACTCTGTGTCAAAAGTCTGCCCTGTCTATAAATCTCACCTTTGTTCCTCTGTATATTCTGTCTCTTGCCACTTTTTTTTTTTTTTTTTTTTTTTTTTGAGATTTATTTATTTGAAAGGCAAAGAGAAAAAGAAAGATCTGCTGTTTGGACCAGACCAAAACTAGGAGCCAGGAACTCCATCCAGATCACTTACATGGATGGCAGGGCCCATGTACTTGGGCCACCTTCTGCTGCCTTCTCAGCACATTAGCAGGGATCTGGATTGGAAGAGGAGCAGCCAGGACTCTGCTCGAGTATGGGATGCTGGCGTCACAGGCTGCAGCTTAACCTGCTGCACCACAACACTGGCCGCTCTTGGCACGCTAAAACTTTTTCTTGGGCCAGCACTGTGGCAAAGTGTGCTAAGCCGCCACCTGCAGTGCCAACATCCCAAATGGGCGCTGGTTGGTGTCCTGACTGCTCCACTTCTGATCCAGCTCCCTGGTAATGTCAACAGGGAAAGCCGTTGAAGATGGCCCAAGTATTTGGGCTCCTGCACCCATGTGGGAGACCTGGAAGAAGCTCCTGGCTCCTGGCTTCGGCCTGGCCCTGCCCTGTCCATTGTGGCCATTCGGGGAATGAACCAGTGGATGGAAGATCTCTCTCTCTAACCCTACCTTCCATGTAAATTTTAAAATATTAAAAAAAAATACTTTATTACGACTTGATGCAAATTTGATTAAGCTGAGCCGTGTTTCTTATGTTTAGGGTTCATGGAGCTGTTTTGATTTGTGGGTCTAAAGCTTTCATCGAATTTGGAAAACTTACCATTCTTTCTTTTTTCTTTTTTTAAGATTTATTTATTTATTTATTTGAAAGTCAGAGTTATACAGAGAGAGAAGGCGAGGCAGAGGCAGAGAGAGAGAGAGAGAGAGAGAGGTCTTCCATCCACTGGTTCACTCCTAATTGGTCGCAATGGTCAGAGCTGTGTCAATCCAAAGCCAGGAGCCAGGAGCTTCTCCCAGGTCTCCCACACTGGTGCAGGGGCCCAAGGCCTTGGGACATCTTCCACTGCTTTCCCAGGCCATAGCAGAGAGCTGGATCAGAATTGAAGCAGCCAGGACTCGAACTGGTGCCCATATGAGTTGCTGGCACTGCAGGCAGTGGCTTTACCCACTATGCCACAGCACTGGCCCCTCCAGTTAAATTTATATTAAGCCACTTGAATGTGTCCCACAGAGCTGGCGCTGTGGCGTAGAGGGTAAAGCCATCACCTGCAGTGCCAGCATACCATATAGACTCTGGTTCGAGACCCGGCTGCTCCACTTCTGATCCAGCTCTCTGTTATGGCCTGGGAAAGCAGTGGAAGATGGCCCAAGCCCTTGGACCCTGGCACCCATGTAGGAGACCTGGAAGAAGACCCTGGCCCCTGGCTCCTGGCTCCTGGCTTCGGATTGGCACAGCTCCAGCCACTGGGGCCATCTGGAGAGTAAGCCAGCAGATGGGACTCTCTCTCTCTCTCTCTCTCTCTCTCTCTCTCTCTCTCTGCCTCTCCTTCTCTTTCTGTGTAACTGTGACTTTCAGTAAAATAAACAAATCTTTTTAAAAAAAATCCCACAGTTCACTGATGCTGTGTTCTTCAACTGTTTCTTTTTTTCCTCTCTTTGTGTTTTTTTTGTATGGTTTCTATGCTGTGTCTCCAAGTTCACTAATCTTGAAATGTTTAAACTATTTGTTATAGTTTCCTTCTCTAAAAGTTTCAGTTGGGTTTTTAAAGTAGGTTTTCTTTATTTTGGAATAATTTGGGATTTGTGGAAAATTTGAAAAGATAGTGCAGTGTTCTAGGTCCCCCATTCAGTTTCAGTCTCCTCTAATGTTGTTATCCCCAGTACTGTGGTGTGCTTATCAAAACCGAGATACTAGGGCAGGTGTTACTGCACGGGGAGTTAAACCACAGCTTTCAATGTCTGCATCCCATATCAGATAGCCTGGAATTGAGTCCACTTCTGATCCAGCTTCCTGCTGATACGAAACATATGATGGGTTCACCACCTGGGTTCCTACCACTCACATGGGTGACCTGGACAGAGCTCCTGGCTCGTGGCTTCAGCTTGGCTTATCCCCGGCTGTTGCAGACGTTTGGGGAGTGAACCAGTAAATGAAGGCTCTATTTCTCTATCTCTCCCGCTCTCTCTGACACCCTGCCTTTCAAAAAAAGAAATAAGGGGCCAGTGCTTTGGCGTAGTGGGTAAAACCACTGCCTGCAGTGCTGGCATCCCATATGGGTGCCGGTTCGAGTCCCAGCTGCTCTACTTCCCATCTAGCTCTCAGCTATGGTCTGGGAAAGCAGTGGAAGATGGCCCAAGCCCTTGGGCCCCTGAACCGGCATGGGAGACCTGGAAGAAGCTCCTGGCTCCTGGCTTCAGATCGGCACAGTTCTGGCCGTTGTGGCCACTTGAGGAGTAAACCAGTGGATGGAACACCTTTCTCTCTCTCTCTCTTGCTCTCTCTCTCTCTCTCTGCCTCTCTTCTCTCTATGTAACTCTGAATTTCAAGTAAAATAAATAGATCTTTAAAAAAAAAAAAAGAAAGAAGTAAATCTTTTAAAAAAACAACAACTGGGAGTTGTGGGTATTTTTGTTTTTTAGTAATTTTTAAATTATTTATTTATTTATTTGAAAGAGTTACACAGAGAGACAGAGAGATATCTTCCATCTGCTGGTTCACTCCCCAAATGGCTGCAACAACTGGGGCTGAGTCAGGCCGAAGTCAGGAGCTTCTTCCAGGTCTCCCAACATGGGGGCAGGGGCCCAGGGACCTAGACCATCCTCTGCTGCTTTCCCAAGCACATTAGCAGGGAACTGGCCCAGAAGTGGAGCAGCTGGGACTCAAACTGGCACCCATATAGGATGCTGCCATTTGGGAATTGTTTAAAAACAAAATAAAAAACCAAAGATATCAACATCGGTACGTTACTGCTAACTAAATTGCACAGTTGATTCACATTTCAAGTTTGTCCACTAATGTCTCTTTTTTTTTGTTCCAGGAACAAATTAAGGTTATCACATTGCATTTAAAAAGCCTGTCTCTTTTTTTCCCTCTGATCCATGGAGGTTTCTCAGTCTTTTCTTGTTTTAAAAGGCCTTGAAGGTTTTGAGGTATATTGGTCATGTATTTGGTAAAATGTCCCTTAATTTGGGTTTGTCTGGTATTGTGATTAGCCTGGTTGTGGGTTTGGGGAAAGGATAACAGTGAATTACCCTTCTCATTATGCTATAATAGAGGGTAAGAGCCGCATGGCATCACTGGTGTTAGCTTCCTTCACTTGGCCAGCTCTTTGCTGTGAAGCCACTTTTTTGTTTTTCCTTTTCCATGTTCTGGAAGCCAGTCATTAAGTTTAGCCCACACTCAAAGGCAGCAAAGTAATTAAGTTCTTTCTCCTGGAGGGGGTGCTAAATATATTATTTGGAATTTTTTTTTTTTTAGATTTATTTATTTGAAAGGCAGAGTTACACAGAAAGCAAGACACACACAGAGAGAGGTCTTCCATCTGCTGGTTCACTCTCCAAATGGCTGCAACAGCTGGAGCTGGACCAATCCAAAGCCAGGAATCAACAGCCTTCTCTGGGTTTTCCATGTGAATACAGGAGCCCAAGCACTTGGGCCATCTTCCACTGCTTTCCCAGGCCATAGCGGAGAACTGGATCAGAAGAGGAGCAGCAGGGACTGAAACTGACACCCAAATGGGATGCCAGCACCACAGGTGGTGGCTTTACCTGCTATGCCACAGTGCTAGCCCCTGGAATTCTTATCTCCCAGTTTATTTATTCAGTTATTTCCTTGTAACAGCTTGGACTCATGTTTATTTTTTTATTTTGGGTCGTAATCCAACAATGTGTTATTTCGTAGTATCCTGACTCTGGCCAGTGATGCTCTTCCGGCTTGGCTGTGTGTTTCTTTGACAAATGGTTATGTATGCTTTTGGGTTTTGGTCTTTTTTTTTTTTTTAACACTTCCTTAGCTTCTGTACTGCAACATACTCCAAGATAGCTTTGTATTTTCCCTGCTTCAATCCTGTGATCAGCCGTGTCGCTGCAGAGTCCTGTTGCTTTTTTTTGGAGAAGAATGTTTAGAAACCAGGATATGTTTGTTGTGACTGAGGTTTAGGTCTTTTTCATACCTTTAATTTCCCTGCTTAATAAACTCAGTCTTCTCTTGGGTTATTGATCACATAGAACAGTGATGTTTTTGTTTGTGTGTGTTTTCAGAGACAGAGATCTTCCACCTACTGATCATTCCCCAGACAGCCACAATAGCTAGGGCTGGGCCAGGCCAAAGCCAGGAGCCCTAATTCAATCCAGGTCTCGCATGTGGGTGGCTAGAACCCAAATACTTGAGCCATCATCGGCTGCCTCCCAGGGAACATATTAGCAGGAAGATGGCATCAGAAGTAGAGTACTGGAGACCAGAACCAGGTTCTCCAATATGGGATGTAGGTACCCCAAACAGTGACTTAGCTGCTGTACCACACACCTGCCCTAGGACATGGTTATCTTTAAAAAAAAGATTTATTTATTTTATTTGAAAGGTAAAATTATAGAGAGGCAGAGGCAGAGATCTTCCATCCGCTGGCTCACTCCCCAGTTGGCTGCAATGGCTGGAGCTACACCAATCCAAAGCCAGGAGCCAGGTGCTTCCTCCTGGTCTCCCATGCAGGTGCGGAGCCCAAGCACTTGGGCCACTGCCTTCCTGGGCCACAGCAGAGAGCTGGCGCTCATATGGGATGCCGGCGCCATAGGCGGAAGATTAACCAAGTGAGCCATGGCGCCGCCCGGAGCTCGCTTTTGTTCATTCCTCCTTACTGTTCTTCCCCATGACTCCAACAACCTTGACCTCCTGGGATTCCCAACCCCATCTCCTCAATCCGGGAAACTCAGGCTTAGCCTGGGGTTGCTCGGGCAGCAGGGCCCAGAGACCCCTCCGGGAGGTAAGCAGGCCATCTTAAGGCTTAGTTCACTTGCCCTGTCTTTAGTTGCCTGGTGTCAGTGTCTTAAAACCACTGGTTCATATGTTCTGTCCAGAACCATTTGGTCCCTATTACCACATGTTCACCAAAAGTGGAAGTATAAGCATAGGAAACGAACAGAGCCAGAGGCTCTGATTAGCACGCAGGCGTGCATATCCTAAACACTAATGAGGGAATAGTGTGATGCTGAAGCGCATGGACTCGGGAACCACATTGCGTGCAGCCTGGGTCTAGCGCTACATCTTACTAGCTATACCTCCTAGGCCAGTTAGGAAGCCTTGCTGGCTCTCTTAAGATGGGAATAATAATAGCGCTGTCTCGTGGAATGAGAGGAGGGTTATATATGTAAAGCATTTGGAACAGTGTGTGGTTCTGTGTAAGCATCCAATAAATATTAGCTGTTAGTATTATTATTATTTATACTTGTTAAAGACAGCCAGAAAATTTGGCTGTGAATTTGCTAGTATCCCTAGCAAAGTGGAAATACTAGTTAGAGGATTTACTGTCCATAAAATGCATATAGACTGGTTGGACATGAGAAGTATGAGATTTCAGAATATCTCTCCCCAAGATTGCTCATAGAGTGCTTTATGATGTCTGAGTAGTGTACCAGACTGAGTGAGGGTCCCAGGATTTTTCTCTTAAACCATTCCCGCAAGTAGCCAATAGCTTCACGTTAGAGCTCGGTTCAGTAAAGAGAATTTTGCTGGGGCTGAAATATGGCAGTACCTTTCCCTGGCTTAATCCAAAGATCTGGTTTCTAGCAGAAAAAGGAAATCACTAGCATCAAAAGGAAACCACTAAAGCACATGTCATTTGAGCAAGTCTCCATAAATATAAGGGGCTCGGTTAGAATTACAGTAGTGCAGACAAGAGGCGACTAAAGCTTGAGCCAGGACTGGGTGCAGGATGAAAGGGTGCTGGCGAGGAAGCAACCCATTCAGCAGTGAGGATCCACAAGGCTGGGCGACTGATGCCGTGTAGGGAGGAGGAATTTTCAAGGGCTGGGAACTGAAGGAGCCACAGACAGAAGGAAGGAAGTAGGACCGCTGTGTTGTTCAAATCTTCTGTAGCCTTACTCGGACATTGCCAGCCCACTCGACCAGGAAGGGAGGTTAAAAATCTGCCACCATGGGAATGGCTGCTCTTCTTTCTGCCGTTCCGTCAGGCTTTGTTACACCTTCCTGGGAACTGTCCCTTTCCTCGTCAAAGTGTACTTTCTAATGCCTCTCTGCCTTACGATCCATTCCCATTGCATTCTTTCACTTCGTCTTTGCCTGGTGCCTCGTCCTCACCCTTTGAACATGTCACAGTCATTATCTATTGCGTGTATTCTTGCAATCAGCAGTCAGCTGAATTTTTTTAAATCCAATCTGAGAATCTTTGCCTATTTTTAGGCGAGTTTCTATTCCTTCTTATTCTGTTTCTCCCCTTGTCTTTGACCTATTTACCATGTGTTTGCTTTGTTTCTTCTTTGCTCTTCTCCTGCCTCCTTTTGATTTTTTTTTTCTTTTCACCCCTTCTATTCTCACTGGTGGTTTGGAAGTTCTGCTTTCTAATTCTGGTCTTCCCGTGGGTGTCCTTGCATGTTAATGTGCACACTCGGCTGAACACTGTTCAGTTCCTCACCGTCTCTGGCTCACTGTGAAGATTTCAGGAACCTTAGCATCTTCTCAGTCTAATCTCCACCCCTTCCATCGTCTACGCAATTGGAGGGTTTGCTTGTTTTTTCTTTTGTTTTGTTTTATTTTTGTATTCTAATTCCAGCTTACTTTTAACTACGTGCCCAAATCCCCAAATTAGATTTTGTTTCGTTTTTGTTGTTTTCAGATTTATTTATCGGCTTTGTAGCGTAGCTGGTTAAGTCACCACCTGCAAAGCTGGCATCCCACATGGGTGTCGGTTCAAGACCCAGCTGTTCCACTTCTGATCCAGCTCCCTGCTAATGTGCCTGGGAAAACAGCAGAGGATGGCCCAAGGGCTTGGCCCCTGCACTTTCTCTCTGTGTAACCCTTTCAAATAACTAAATAAAGGCAGAGTTACAGAGAGAGAGATTGAGAGAGAGAGAGAGAGAGATGGCCACCACAGCCCAGGGCTGGGCCAGGCTGAAGCCAGGAGCCAGGAGCTTCTTCCAGATCTCCTACATGGGTGCAGGGTGACAAAGAACCAGGGCCATCCTTCCCTGCCTGCCCAGGCAGATTAGCAGGGACCTGGGTCAGAAATGGAGCAGCAAGGACACGAACTAGCACCCATAAGGGATGTCAGTGCTGCAGGCAGTGGCTTTGCCCATTATGCCTCAGCACTGGCCCCAAATTAGATTTTTTTTAAAAAAGATGTATTTATTTGAGAGGTAGAGTAACAGAGAGAGGGAGTGACAGAAAGATTTTCCATCCACTGGTTCATTCCCCAAATGACCACAAATGCTGGAGCTGGGCTGATCCAAAGCCAGGAACTTCTTCCAGGTCCCCCTCATGGGTGCAGAGGCGCAAGCAATTGGCCATCTTCCACTGCCTTCGCAGGCCACAAGTAGAGAGCTGAATGGAAAGAGGAGCAGCCAGGACATGAACCAACGCCCATGTGGAATGCCAATGCTGCAGGCAGAGCCTTAGCCTACTAAGCAACAGCACTGGCCCCCAGATTAGATGTTTGCATCCTTGCCTACCTTTTTATTGAAATATTATTCACACATGGTAAGGCACATCCATTTAAAATATGCAATTCAATCCTTTTGAGTATATTCGCAAAATTTTGCAAACTTCACACTGATTTTATAACTTTTTCATTCAACAAAACCCAACTCTAGACCCATTTGTAGTCATTCTTGCTGTTCCCTACCTCCAGCCCCCGGCAAACTTTCATCTACTTTCTATCTCTATGGATTTGCCTATTCTGGACGTTTTGCATGAATGGAATCAGACAATATGTGGCTTTTTGCCTCCGATTCTTTGACTTAGCATAATGTGTTCAAGGTGTATGCATGTTGGAGTGCGTATCAGTACTTCATTCCTTTGTAGGGCTGACTGATATTCTATTGTCTGGATAGATCACATTTCAGGCATTACTTTGTCAGTTGATAGACCTTTGGATCATTTCCATCTTTTGGCTGTGTTGCAAAATTCTTCTATGAACATTCATGCACACTTTTTTGTGGATATTTGTTTTAAATTCTCCTGAGTATATGCCTAGGATACTATTAATAAATAATACATTTTTAAATATTTAATGGTGTGCTAGTAATCCTTTCTCACATGGAAAGGGTTATGGAGACCCCAATTTGAAGCATTTGTTGGTTCTAGAGTGTAAATATTGGAGATCCCAAGGAGACATTGCTGAATGTGGAGTCTGGGGAGAGGTGCACAGTAACACACAATTCTGTAGTATTTCTACCTATAAATACCAGAGAAATAAATGCCTCCAAAGTATAGAGAATGTCACAGTGTAGTGAAATAATAAAAAAGGGAGCTGGTGCAGTGAGTTAAGCCACTGCCTCCAATGCCAGCTTCCTATATGGGAGCTCCAGTTCAAGTCCTGGCTGTTCTACTTCCCATCCAGCTCCCTGCTAATGCACCTGGGAAGGCATGATAGATGAATGGCCCAAGTGCTTGATTTTTCTCTTAAACCATTGAGAGACCCGGATGAAGCTCCTGGCTCCTGGCTTCAACCTGGCCCAGCCCATTTGGGCAGTGAACCAGAGGATGTAAGACTTCTCTCTCTCTCTCTCTCTCTTTCTCTCTCTCTCTCTCTCAACTCTGCCTTTCAAAAAAATAAATAAATATTTTAAAAAATGAATAAAAATGAAAAGTGAAGCATTGCGAGTATTGTTACCTTTATATTTTAAATCATTCAGTTACTTGTAGATTTATGTAATTTAACTTTTAGTAACAAGTATCTAACTCTCTCCTCAAAATTCCCGAGATGCCACCAGTCTGCTGTGTGGGTTCCAGCACGTCACTCATCTCCCACACCCTCATCTTGAGTCTTCTTCCTGAATTCAGCTTTCTCTCTGCTGAAGTTTCTCCGTCACTGAACGGCCAACACGAGTTTGTGTTCCAGCCCAGCTTGTTGTTCTGAAAATGTCCGAAAGTTTGACTCTCATTTATTACTCATAACTCATTTATTATTCTGGTCTAAGGTTTATTTTCTGCCCACATTTTCAAGACAGCATCCTACAGTCTGTAGGTGCCCACTGTTGCTTATGAAAGCGCCACTGTTATCATGCCTTGTCGCTGAGAATTCTTTTTCTCTCTTTGCCTTGCGGGTGGGAGGCTAGGAGGCTCAATCCTTGTTCTGATGATGCACCACTGTCCTGAACTCCTGGGGGCCTCCCCTTGGCGACTCCAAGAAGACCTCAATCTCAGTACTGTAACATGACAGCCCAGCTCTGACCCCAGGGCCAGATGCGGCATCTCATATCATTTACCATGAGTCTGCTGTCAAAAACCGAAAATCATTCCCCCAAGACAGAGATGTCTTGCAACTTAGATGCAAAAGTATGTGTTGTCTGCTTTGTAGTCAACTTTCAAATAAAAATCACAGAAATGCTTAAAACAACAGGAGCAGCATTTAAATAAATGCATCCTTCAAGGTTGATGTCATGGGAGAAGACAGCCCTACATTTGGTTGTATAATTTCTGCTGATTGTGGAAAGAACACTGGACTTGGGAAAGACACACATGGGGTCACAATGCAGGTGAGGCTGCCGTGAGAGGGGCACGCTCCCACATTGGTGAAATTGTAAATTGGCAGTGCTTTCTCAGAGCAGTCTGGCAGTAAGTACCATGAAGCATTAAAGAGTTTAAACTAGTTGACCTAGGAATTCCATCTCTTAGGAAATAGTCCAAGAGGCATATGAGAATTTACATATATAGTGACTCGCTGCAGCATTGTTTGTAAGATAGTAAATAGAAGGAAATCGGGGTGGGCATTGTGGCACAGCAGGTTAAGCCACTGCTTGGGATGCCCTCAGCCCATATCCGAGAGCCTGGTTCAAGGTCCAGCTACCCCAAGGTTCTGATCCAGCTTCCTGCTAAGGCACCCTGGGAGGCAGTAGATGATAGCCCAAGTGCTTCAGTCCCTGCCACTCACATGGGAGACGCACATGGAGTTCCTGACTCTTGGCTCCAGTCTGACTCAGCCCTAGCTCTCGCATGCATTTGGGGAATGAACTAGGTGAGCCAGCCTAGAAGATAAATCAATCTCTCTGTCTCTTTCTCTCTCCTCCCCTGCCCCCACTTCTCTCTGTCACTCTTCAGTTCAAATAAATAAATCTTTTTACCAAAAGAAGAAAGAAAAAATGAAGGAAATTACCTTGAGGTCCTACAATGTGGAAATGATTAGGTAAATTATGGTATACCCTTTAAATGAAATAATGCAACCATTAAAAATGATGTTTTTCAAGGATCATTGGTGGTACTTGGAGTTGTTCATCGTAGAATAGGTGATAAAATCAGACTATAAAATCACATGCATTATAAAGTCCCATTTTTACTTTCTGTATGTGAAAAAAAGAACTTGGTAAACCTAAAATATGAATAGTAGTTTATCTAGGAGATGAAAATTACAGGTGATTTCAAATTTTCTGCATTATATTTTCATATGTACAGTTCTTAAAGATTATTCTGACTGTAAATATTACTTTTAAACCTAAAAAAAGTAGAAGCTAAAATTACTTTTTAAGAAAGAATAAAACATGTTTTCCAGGGAGAGAAGACATCTACACTCAAGGAGCTGATGGTTTAGTGGAGAAAAGGAGATACCCATAAATTAATTCCAAGATAATGAAGGTGATAAATCAGGCTCTTCCAAGTGTGGAGGGAAAAAATTAGCTCTGCATGGGAGAGTTGAAAGCAGGTAAAAAGAGGTAGAGTCTTGCAGGGTGACTAGGAGTTCTCTGGGGTTTTGTGAATTGTTGAGCACTATGTGAGTTAGTCTTCGGCCTTGCCTCCTAGAAAGCTCTCCTTGCCTCTTTCCCATGCTCCCCAAGCCCAGGAGCCCTGGGACAGGAAGCGGCAGCAGTTACACGGTCACACTCCAGTGCTCCAGCAAGTGACCTGAGATGCAGCCAGCTAAGGAGACCATCCTGGACCAGAGGACGTAAAATTAGCTGGGAGCAGGGCCAGGGAGTGCTGGTGGGTAAACAGCTCCCTTGCTTCGCCATCCCGGGGAAAGGCTGGCTCTGCCTGCAGCCTCCACCCTGAGTTATGGGGCCACTGCCGCCTGGGGGATGGTAAAAACCGCGAACAAGCGCCACACATCAGCCTAGGATTTACCCTGGCAGGAAACAGTGTGTCAGATGTCCACACAGCCTCCAGACAGGGTGGAGTGGAGACGAGGGCCGGGAGTGAGGGGCCCGGGAAGGGGCCGAGGACTGTCCTGCTCCGGAAGAACAGAGAAGCCGCGTGGAAGGGACTTAAGCGCCATCTGATCTAATGCTCTTGATTCTTCTCCAACGGCCCCTCACATCGTCATCCCGCCCTGTCTTCAGGGTGGGCTCAGAAGCCACCTCTCTGCTACCTCCTACCCCGATGCCTCTGGCCTCGCCTCCAGGCTTTCATCACTGTTTCACTTTATGGGAAAAAAAAAAAAAAGGGAATTCAGGACCCTCTGCATGCCAGGCACTGTGCTTATAATATGAGGTGTCTCCAAGAAGTTAATAGAAAATGTCTATTTCAACAAATTGGTGGAAAAACAGAATTAAAAGATAACTTTGTTTTGGTGTAAAAATTTGAAATCCATGCCTAGTGTTTTCATAATGTACATTTTTAATAAACAAATATAGGGTTGTAAATGTCAAGAAGGAAGCAGCTTTGGGAAAATCTGGGGAAAGAACTCTGTACAAAGCGAGTAGCTGATTCCAAGGTCCCAAGGGGTGACCTCTACTTGCTGTGGAGACAAAAGCAAGGAGCTGTGGCACTGCATGGAATACCCTTCCTTCTTTGTCTCCAAGTGAAATCTTCTCACGTGTCAGTATTTTAACCCAAGCATTGCCTCTTGAAGCAAACCCATCCTGATTTCCCAGGTAGAAGTGACCACCATCTCCTTTCCTCCCCACCAGCTCCAGTAGACGGGTGTCAGCGCCCCTGTAACCTTTGCCTTCTTACCCGTGCTTCATCATCCCTACTCCCCAATACTCTCACTCTCACACCCGCCACGGCAGGACTGAGCTTCCTAATTTTTTTTAATGCTTATTTATTTTTCATCTATTGGAAAGCCAAAGAAGGAGACAGAGAAATCTTCCACCCACTGGTTCACTCCCCAAGAAGACTCAACACCCAGGGCTGGGCCAGATCAAAGGCAGGAGCTCAAAACTCCATTCAAGCCTCCCAAATGGGTGGCAGGGACCCAAGTACCTGAGCCGTCATTCACTACCTCCCATGAGTGGGAGCTGATCGGAAGCAGACCAGCCAGGACTCGAACCGGCACTCCAAGCGGCGGCTGGCTGAACCCACTGCACTGCAAACATGCTTCCTACTCCAAAGAGCCTGGCACAGAGTCCGATCGGTAATTGTTCCAGGGTTGGATGGGCTGTCACACAGCACTATCAGAGCCTCAGAGTGATACTTATTCAGTTGGCAACATTCATCATTCAGCACCAGGCCTTGTGCTGAGTTCTACCCTGCTAAGCCTCACAAGCCTGGCAATCGCTACATGTGTATCATTATCCACTTCTGTAGTTAAAACTCAGAGAATCAAAGTGACTGTCTGGATTGGAGCTGAGGTTTGAACTGAAGTCCCTTGAAACCAAATCCCAGTACTTCCGTCTTCGGCGTGATGCCCCTGGTTGTGCACTGGTTCATCTGTGCACCTGTCCTCTCTTTGCTCCTATCTGATAACCATGGCCCTGAGGGACGGGTCTGTACGTGACTCCATTCTTAGTCCCTGTGACAGCAGAACAGCGCTTGGATTCGGTACCCACTCCACACTTGTGTCTTAAATCCCCAACGGGGCAGAAAAGAGAGAAGGAACTGTGAACGGATGCTTCACGCCAAGGGAATGAGCCTCGATATCAGTTCACAGGACGTGAGGGCTGATGGGAGAGAAGTGGCTGAGGGCAGGTGCCTTTCCAGGTACGGCAGGGCATCCTGTCCAGGAGGAGAAGCCGGCTGGGGAAAGCCAAGACCGCCAAGCACTCGGTTCTTAGAAATCACACCTTGTGCTCGGCCGGCAGGCAGGCAGAGCGGAGGGGAACCTGCACAGTTTCCCCTGAGTTGGGAAATGAGGTTAGGTTTCGATTCAGATAGTTATTTGTGTTTTCTGGGTCTGCACGGTCGATAAATTTTCAACGAGCAGTGATTCTGTTCCTCATCTTTCACTGCTTTATGGGACTTCAGGGAGTGGAAGCATAACATCCTGCTTTCCCATAAGTTCTCTGGCCGCTACCCTGGCACCAATTAAAGATAGGTCTCTGCAATTAATCAAAACCAATTTGGAACTCTCTGGCGCTGTTCCTCTGATGTGCTGCCTGTTCCACATACAGTAGTTCCTCAGCGGCAGCGCTGGAGCCAGGCACAGAGGAGTTTTTGATGAAGTGGCTGTGCCGGCCGCGAGTGTTAACTATGTCATCTGACATGACTAATGAGGCTCCGGACTTGATCCGTGCGAGCGGAGCAGCCCCGCTGTCTGGAGGAGGCTCGGTTTCCGCAGCCAGCCTGGGAAGAGGCTGCAACGTGCAGGGTACACACTCCATCATGTCAGCTGCAGGCCTGGAGGCCTCTAGTGTTGGAGCTGGGAGGCGTCCAGGGACAGGGCGATGGAAACTCGGCCAGGCTCTGTGTTGGGCGCCGGTGTGAATGTGACCCAATTTAAACTTCTCCTCATCTTACAGGCATGAAAAGCAAGACCCATTGAAAGCACAGGATTTGCCAGGGACCTGAACTTTGGAGGAAAAAAAAATGAGAAGGCATGGTCTCTGCCGTTGATGACCTTAACCCCTTTAGAAGTAGGTAAACAGGTCTGAGAGTAACAGCAGGGCCCGAGGCAAGTACACCCCCATGGAGTAAACTTCCTTCCTTCCTTCCACAAAGCTTGGTTAAGGGGAAGCCAGCGGTGCCTGTGCTCTGGCCGCCTCAGCAATCCCAAGAGCATAGAATTTGGAGTCGACAGGCCCGGGTTTGAGTCCGAGCCGTCCTTTGAGTTGATGTAACCTGGAGCGAATCGCTTCGTTTTCTGAGCACCGCTTTTCTCCGCCATGACACTGGAACAAGCCAAGTACTGTGGAGCCAGCCTGCTTGTTGGAGTCCTTGCGAGACTCCGTGGAGTTACTGGGTGGGAACACGTAAGGAAGAGGCCCTGCACGTGTTAGTTATTATTCATATTATTGCCCCGCTACGGAGCCCTGGCTGGTGTCTCTGGAATATAGACCCTCGGATAGCTTTAACTCTCTTCCTTTTTCGAAACGCACAGGAAAGAAATGGACATAAAACCAATTGGTCAGCTGCCTATAATCTCAACAGCTTTCCCGAAGAGCCCATGATATATAAACAGAAAGAATTCAGCCTTTGTAATTTAATGCCACTCCACATGTTGACTGAGCGCCCACCACCATGGGCCAGACGTTGGCCCTGCTGTGTGGGGAATCGGAGCTGGAGGAGACGTATACCTTGGTCACCTCAAGAAGTTCCCCATTCACTGGGAGAAACAGACACGGCCATAAATAACCCTAAGGTACTGCAGAAAAATACAATTACCATAGGAAAAATACAAATCAAGTGCTTTGGGAGCCAGAGGAGGGAATGATTCATTCCCCAAAAGCAGACTGGGAACAGGTTCCTCGAGGAAGTGGTATTAAAGGCTGGGCAGGGTATTGAAAGCTGCCCATGTCCCCATGGAAGGAACAGCTCGGGCACACGCGTGTGAAGCCTGGAAAGGAATGGGGGTCTGAAGGGCAGAATAAGAGCGAATGAGCTGTTGGGGTGTGGGCACCAACAGAAGGAAAATCACCGGACCCGGCCCTGCAACCCCAGGCAGCGATGTTGCTCTTCCGCTGCTCTCTTTGCTGGCTCAGATCACCTTGGCCTCTGCCTCCCCATCAGAGAGAATACAAAACTGGCCCTTCCTCCAGCAAGGCCAAGGCCAAACCCCAGCCAGGAGAGCCAACAAGGAAGGAGCAGTGGACAGCACCAACATCAGACACAAAGGATCCTGCACTGGGAAGTGCCGGTCACAGCTATCCCCGCTCCGGCCCAGGTGGGAGCTTCCTGACAGATGTGGCGATGATGCCAACACCAGCACATGGCGGTGAAGCATCCAAGCTGCTTGGCGTGGATCGCACGCTGCGTCGTTCTCCAGCCCTCTTGGTCCAGAAGAGCCAGCCTCTTCTTTACCCGTGCTGCCTCCTGCGTGGCGGTGTAGGGCCGAAAGCTGAGGCTGGATTCCAGGCGCTCACATTTTCTCAGGGTTTCCATCTTTCATTGCGAATTGGTTGTGATGGTGAAAATAACTCAGTGACAAGAATGGAACCTCCAAAAACAGAGACAGTACCCGTCACACACTGTTCTATTTCTCCTCGTCCCTTCCTGCTGTTGAGCGTACTTGCTTTGGCTTGCTTTTGTTCCTAAGTGCTTATTCTGTTTCTTGTTGCTCGTTATTATCTCATTCAATTCTTCCCATTCTGCTGCTTTGCCAGTCCCTGGTGTTCACACAGATGTGGCCCTACTCCCCCACGACTGAAGAAAGACACCAGGGGTCCTAGCATACAAAAGGGACTTCCCGGGGATAACATGGGCTTCCTCATGTTGCAGAGGGAAACACTGGCTGCCCCGCCTTCGCGCTGGCCTGCTTGGAGTCAGCTCCTCCACTTCCAAGCCACATGTCCTGCGGGGCTTTGCAGGGGGAATTGAGGGAGGGAGGTGGCCAACCTGTGATAGCTCCCTTCCTGAGCCCTTGTGGGGCCTGACCTATTGCCCACTCTGCTTTTCCACTCTTGCCCACATCTGACCTTTGCCATTCCCTTGGAAGTGGAACTTCTAAACCCATCTGCTTATTTATGTTCCATTGGGTGAGTGCCATCTTTCCTCTAAGTGTTCTTTCCTGATGGAACTTTTGGTTGTTTTCCAACTTTTCGCTTTTCCCAATAATGATGCAATAAGTATCTTATGTTGCTCACCCTAGCCTTTAAAACATACATTCTGGGGCAGGTGTTGTGGTGCAGTGATAAGCCACCACTTGGGATACCTGCATCCCATATCTGAGTGCCAGCTTGAGTCCTGGCTGCTCTGCTTCTGATCCAGCTTCCTGCTAATGCAGCCTGGGAGGCAGCAGGTGATGGCCCAAGTGTGTAACCCCAGCCATCCACCTGCAAGACCTGAATGGAGTTCCTGGCTTCTGGCTTCAACCTGGCCCAGTCTTGGCTGTTGAGGTCATATAAATATATATACAGACACCTGTATTCCCATGTTTATTGCAGCACTATTCACAATAGCCAAATACACACACACACACACACACCATCCATCCATCCATCCTAAAGAACAATCCTCAGGAACAAGACTTCTAGAACAGAGGTTAGAAACATTTCAATGGATTCTGATGCATATTTCCAAGTTGTTTTTCAGAAACTTTGTACCTCTTAAGTTGTCAACAGTTTGGGGGAGAGGACCACTTGGGATATATAACTGGGCTTGTTCCTGCCTGATCCCACACCATTTTCTTCTCCCAGCATGCCTCCTGGATTTCTGTGCTGTAGTACCTGGGACAACTCACTGTCTCCCCACCCCCCCTACAAATGATGCTTTGTGGTCTGTGCTTTTGAACTTTCTATTACTGTTCACCACCCTTGCCCATGTATACCTGTCCCTTAAGATAGATACCCCCTCACCTTAGAGCTCCACCTTTCTGGAAGTGGGGCCATCTAGACTCTTTTCTTTTTCTTTTGGAGATTTATTTTATTTATTTGAAAAGCAGAGTGACAGAGAGAGAGGGAGAGACAGAGAAAGGAAGAGATCTTCCACTCCTGGTTTACTCCCCAAGTGATGCAACAGCCAGGGCTGGGCCAGAAGCCAGGAGCCAGGAACTCCCTCCAGGTTTCCCACGTGGATGGCAGGGGTCCCACTACTTGGCCATCTCCTGCTGCTTTTCCAGGTGCATTAGCAGGGAGCTGGATGGGAATTGGAGCAGTTGGGACTTGAACCAGCACTCTGATATCAGATGCCAGCATTGTAGGTGGCTGATAAACCTGTTGTGCCACACCACTGGTCCCCTAGACTCTGCAAGATTCAGCTCAATGTCCTTGTCTCTTGAACTAGCTTTGTTTCTCTCAAACAAGGCTAGTCACTCTGGTGATATGTGGTATCTGCGGAGACCTTTGGCATCTGAGTGGTCACAGACAGTCTTCCCCTAAGCCAACCACATGCCCCAATATGTGTGAGTCCCTCTCCTCTCCCTCTCACTTGCTCTCAGCATCAGGCAATCACCATGCTATATCAAATTCATCTCCTAAATATTCTTGGGTTCACTTATATCTGTCTCATGTCATTCATCTCTCATCAGGATTCCTTCAATGGTCTCTTTAAAATAGCAAAAAAGTAATGCATGCAGGGTTCAAAGTCAATGCTTTCTCTAAGGTTTATGATAAAAAGGATTTCTTTTTTTAAAAGATTTATTTATTTGACAGGTAGAGTTACAGACAGTGTGAGAGAGAGAGAAACAGAAAGGTCTTCCTTCCGTTGGTTCACTCCCTAAATGGCCGCAACAGCTGGAGCTGTGCTGATCTGAAGCCAGGAGCCAGGAGCTTCCTCCTGGTCTCCCATGCAGGTGCAGGGGCCCAGAGACCTAGGCCATCCTCAACTGCTATCCCAGGCCACAGCAGAGAGCTGGGTGGGAAGAGGAGCAGTCAGGACTAGAACCACGCCCATATGGGATGCCGGCGCAGCAGGCGGAGGATCAACCTACTGCGCCACCGTGCCAGCCCCTAAAAAGGATTTCTGACCCTTCCCGTCTCACCCCAACTCCAACATTTATTGAAATTTTTCAAATAAGATGCCTGGACTGTTGTTTCCTAATTTTTAGATTCAGACATAAGCTATTGACTTGGAAGAATGGGGGATTTCTCTAACACAATTTCCTTTTCCCATCTTCTGATATAACTATATGTATAATGATATCATTTTTGGTTAAATCATTCTATGGTACTTACATATTATATTCAGAAGTATCATTAAAAATACTTGCCTCTGATGTGTCAACATCCCCTCCAGGGCTGCTGTCTCTCCTGGTGAGGCCTAAGCCTTGCAGGAAGCACGTAGAAAACACAGGGATGGGAGCTGATGTGGAGAAGCTGGGCAGGCCAGCCAACGGGCAACTGAAGTCTCTGGATGTTTCCAATGAGCAGGGAGGTGTGGCAAGAAAGGCTAAGGTAATTCTTCTGGATGAGCCGAAGGCAGAGCCCAGGAGGGACTGATGGCTGCTTATTGGCATGGGAACTGATTGATCTGAACAGATGCCATCCTCTTGAGCAGGGCTCTGGAGCTCCTGGTTATACCAGGTATTATCTCTTTAGCTGCTAGATCCTGGGAAGTTCTAGGGGGTTCTAAGATAGGGAGCTGGGGCCCCCAGGGCAATGGTAGCAGTGTATTCAGGGAAGCTGCTGTTTACTAACCAGTAGAGAAATACTCCAACCTTTGAACAACTAATAAAGTCCAGTACAACTAACACAGTCCATTGGCCCTGAATATGACCATGTAAATGTTATCCACAGTCAAGCTGTGTAGGGCTCTGTGATTGTATTTCCATTCTTGTTAGGAGTTTTAATACTGTCCTTGTGGAAAACAGCAAGGAGGGTCCTCAAAACACTGAAAATAGAACTGCCATATGACCCAGAAGCCTCGCCGTGGAATGTGTATGCAAGGGAAGTGAGATCAGTCTCTTGGACAGACACCTGTACTCCCAAGTTTATTGCAGCACTATTCACAATCAGCCAAAGAATTGGAACAACCTCCGTGTCATCCACTGATGAATGGATAAAGAAAACGTAGCACGTAATGTGGTACACAATGGATACTCGTCAGCCAGGAAAAGGATGAAGTCTTGTCATTTGCAACCACGTGGATGGAACTGGAGGTCTTTATGTTAAGTGAATAAGCCCAGCACAAAGACCAGTACTGCAGGGCAGGTGTTGTGGTACAGTGAGCTAAGTTGCCTCTAGAGATGCCAGTATCCCATATTTGAGTGATGGTCCAAATCCCAGCTACTTTGCTTCCAATCCAGCTTCTGGAAAAACAGCAGATGATGGCACAAGTATGTGGGCCCCTACCACCCAAGTGGGGAACCAGCATGGAATTCATGGCCTCTGGCTTTGGCCTGGCCCAGACCTAGCTCTTGCAGCCATTTGTGGAGTGAAACAGCAGATGGAAGGTCTCTCTCTCTCTCTCTCTCTCTCTCTCTCTCTCTCTCTCCTGCAGATAGTGATAAAGTAGTGTGTATTTCTTTAAAAAAAAAACAAACTAGAAGGGTTTTCAATGTTTCATCATAAAGGAATGTTAAATGTTTGAGGATAGAGACATGTTTACTCTTATTAGACATTATATAATGTATACATGCATTGAAATTGAAGTATCTCATATAAATGTCTAATTGTTAGTGTTAATTAGAAGTAACATTTTAAGAGAGGTCCTAGATTTTGCTGGAGTTCATCATTGCCTTGTTTTCTTTTGCTTCGTTTCTATGCATCCATCACTGATCTCCCAAACTCTGACATAATAGTGTGATGACCAAGCCTGCCAGGTGACTTCTGATTTTAACCATGTCCTGGATGCAGTGGCCAGGGAGGCACTGGGGACTCAATTGGGAAACATTACAGATCCGGTTCCTGCTCTCAATGAGTTTACAGTCCAGCAAGGAATCAGATACAAGTAACTACAGTTGTTTTAAGCACTACAGTGGGAGAGGTATGGGTTCTGTGGGAACATGTAGCACAATTCCCTCACCCAGCTAGGGAGACAGGAAATATTCCAGACCTGAAAGATGGACAAAAGCCTTTCATCCAGATAATACTTATGTATTGAGTGCCTCTATATGCCAGGCACCGTTCCAATGCCAAGAACATAGCCCTGAACAGCACAGGGCCCTTGCCTTCTTGGAGCCTATGTTCTAGTGAGTAGAGACAGAAAATAAACACAGAAGATTATTGGTTTTTTTTTTTAATAGATAGGTATTTATTTATTTATTTGAAAGACAGACTGACAGATAGAAAGAGATCTTCCCTCTTCTTGTTCATTCAAAAAAAAAAAGTCCATAACAGGCCAGGCCAGGCCAGGAGCCAGGTCTCACACTGCAAGGTGCCGGAGTAGTCCAGAGGTGATTCAATGTGACTGGAACACAGAAGGTAGGGGACACTTGCAGGAGATAAGGGGATGAGTAGAAGCAGCAGGTCAGGGGCGCTGGCACCTGTCCCCTGTCTGGATCACACGATTGACAAAGCCTCCCTCTGCAGTTCTTTGTTGTATGATCCATTCCCACCCTCTTTGCCTTCTTCAGTAGGACAGTAAAGACAGAAGCACTTTTTTTCAGACTCCCTGGTGAGAGAGAAGGTGTTGGCAGGAGACTGGGAAGCGTGCAGACGGAAGAAGCCTTTGTCTTGCCCTGCTTTGTGGTGCACTTGCGGCAGCCACAACCTGGGGGTCCTCCTCCACGCTGCTCCTGCTCAGCTGCAGCGCCCCTAGGAGGCCAGTTCCTACTCAGCAGGCTCAGCCAGGCTAGCTGCACCCTCCCCATCCCCCTTCTAAGCCCTTCCCTCCCTGGCCTACCCCCATGTGCCCACCAGTTTTGAAAACGGTCTTCTGCACTAAATCTCTTTCCGCTTGGAATAATGTAGGGCAGCACTGTCCAGCAGAATGCTCTGTAATGACAAGGCTGTCCTAGCTGCGCTAGTTGATGCAGTGTCTGCCGACTGAGCTCCTGAAATGTGGCTAGTGTGACTGAGGGACCAGACCTCTCCTTTCATTTAATCCTGGTAATATAAATGTGAATAGACACATGTGGTTAATGGCTGCCATATTGGACAGCACAGATCTAGAATGATTTGTTTTCTTGGCGGGATACTTGCTGATAGAATCCCTGATAGGAGAAGAGGTTGTGGGAAACCACTCAAAGACAGGAATCTGGGATCGTAATGTGACCTGCGTGGGCTTGGGTTCACTGGTGACCTCACTGCGTTGTGGAAAATGGGATACTGTGTCAGGGCGGAACCCCAGCCCCATGGCAGATGATAAAGAGAAACCAGACTCTGACTTGGCTTGCTGCAATCCCATAGGTGCTGAGAGTGGACAGCGAGACTCAGTAGATCAGAAAAAAAAAACAGTGTCTTGCTCAGCACAGCCTACAGCAGGGCCAGTGGCTTGGGAAAGCTGGTTTCCTTGCATCCACGTCTCGCAGGGCAATGCGATGTCTCAGCTCCACGTTGCTGAGGAACCCGCATCCAAGAGCTTAGAATCTTTTGTAGCAAGTGTTCAAAATGCTAGTCCACTGGGATGTGTGTTTCGGTGCAGTGGGCTAAGCCTCTGCCACTTGGAATGATGGCATCGATACTGAGGGGCCTGGGGATTACCTGCTTGTACAGCACTCATGTTTGGTCAACTTGACCTACCTTTCTGGCCTCTGTGGCTAACTACAGAAATGGTTAGTCCTGACAGTTTAGCGCATTCCTCAAAGATGTAGCCTTGGTAAACTGGGTCTCCCAACCATCAGTAGCCATGGCAAGCGATAGCAGAAGTTACTTAAACCCGTGAAGACCTGGCAGGAAAGGCCTCTTGAGAAAAACTCTTTGGAAGACCAAACAGCTGCTGGAATGAACCAGTAAGGAGGGAACTGGGGCTGAAAGGATTTTTCTTATTTTTAAAAATTTTATTCATTTTAAAGAGTTACAGAGAGAGGTAGAGATACAGAGAGAAAGGTCTTCCATCTGCTGGTTTACTCCCCAAATGGCCCAATGGCCGGAACCAAGCCCATCAGAAGCCCAGAGCCAAGAGCTTCCTCCAGGTCCCATTCTCTGTTGCTTTCCCAGCAGGGAGCTGAATTGGAAGAGGAGCAGCTGGGACTCAAACTGGCACCCATATGGGATGCCAGCGCTGCAGGCCGGTTCTTTAACCCTCTGCGCCACAGTGCCGGCCCCCTAAAAGGATCTTAGAATGGACTGGCTGTTTGTGACTGTGCTGAAAGTCTTATAAAAAAATTATCTGGGATCAGTGATGTGGCACAGCAGGTTAAGCCTCTGCTTGTGACGCTGGCATCCCATATCTGAGAGTCACCTAGGGTCCCAGCTGCTCCCCTTCTGATCCAAGTCCTTGCTAATGTGCCTGGGAAAGCAGCAGATGTCCCAAGTGCCTGGGCCCCTACCATCCATGTGGGAAGACTCAGATGGAGTTCCTGGCTCCTGGTGCTGGCCTGGCCTGGCCCAGCCCTGGTTGCGGTGGCCATTTGGGAAATGAGACAGCAGGTGGAAAAGCAATCTCTCTCTCTCCGCCCCCCCCCTTCTTCCCTCCCTTTCTATCTCTAGTACTCTGCCTTTCAACTTAATAAACCTTTAAAAGAAAAGTCACAGGGGTGAGCATTTGGTGTAGGAGTTAAGACTGCTTGGGATGCCCTCACCCCACATCGGAGTGCTTGTGTTCCAGTGCCAGCCCTACTTTTGATTCCAGCTGCCTGCTAATATGCACTCCGAGAGGCATCAGATAATGGCTCGAGTAGTTAGGTTCCCGTCACCTACATGGGAGACTTGGATCCCTGTCCCAGCCCTGGTTGTTGCCAGCATTTGGGGAGCGAATCAGTGATTGGAAGGTTTCTGTCTGTCTCTCTGCCTTTCAAATAAACAAAAAATTTTAAATATATTATTTAAAAAATAAGAAAATGGCAACCTTATGATTCTAAACTATCAGTTCTAGGCAGGTTCAGAGAACTAGAGCGCTTCTGTAATTGCTCTAAAATAATTCTTTGATCCTTTATAGCTGCAGAACTAAAATATCATGGAAGATAAGACCCAAACTTTGACCCTGTGATTGCAGAAATGTGTTAGTATAACTCACAGGTACCCCACGTTTCTTACGTGAAAGTTAGGGCACTGAACGGTGACTTTTATTCAGTTCAGACAAATGTGAGAATCTGGAATGCCTAAAGCATCTTGAATTCCAGAAAAATAAAAAAGCTTCAGTGTCTCCTCTCCAATTCTTGGGGAAGCATGGGACTGGGATCATTAAAAAAAAAAACTGCATATAGAAGAGTGTGTGTGAGAGAGAGAGAGGAGGGGGAAGGAGAAACGGAGGGGAGGGCAGTGGGGGCGGGGGAAGTGGGAACACATGTGCACATTAAGTCACCTGAATCCTCCTGAGACTGCTCGGGGCCTCTGTGTTTGAAGACTGAATGTAAAAACTCAAGGCTCTGTCCAAGTCTGGGCGTTCATGAATCTGTGCTCAACCTCCTCCAAATCCTGTGGGCTCTGCATCTCGCCCTGCCTGTTACGATACTGGAGGCAGGCGAGGTCCATGTGGAAACATAAAATTCCCAATCATAAATCTATGAGTTTGGATGTATTCACGGCATCTTGCCAAATCTGATTCCAGGCCTCCTCTTAGGGGCCCACATTTCCCTCTCCTGCTCATTCCACACTTTTATTATTTGTTTATTGAAATGCTCCACTTGCTGGGCTTGTCTCCCAAGGAAATAAGTCATCGTGCGATTGAGCTGTGTTGGGGTTGTGGCGGCGAGAGGGAGAAGCTGAATGAGACTCTGATACTATTTTAGGCTCCACGCAACATCCATGACAACTTCATTGGCAACTACAGAGAAGATGTCTGCACGATGATAGTACCTCCACATTCTTGACTCACCTGAAAGGAAAGTCATGAACAAGTTGGGGGACCCTGCTCTCAGACCGGGGTCTCACAATCTAATGGTGAAGACAGAGAAGATGTCCCAATCCTGGGACATCAGTGCAATGATAAAAATGAGTGCAAGGGTCTGGCATTGTGGCGTACCAGGTAGGGCTGTCGCCTGCGGTGCTGGCATCCCACATGGGCACTGGCTACTCCGCTTCTAATCCAGCTCTCTGCTATGGCCTGGGAAAGCAGTGGAAGACGGCCCAAGTGCTTGGGCCCCCGCACTCACGTTGGGAGACCCAGAAGAAGCTCCTGGCTGCTGGCTTCAGATCGGTGCAGCTCCAGCCCTTATAGCCATCAGGGGAGTGAACCAGCAGATGGAAGATCTATCTCTCTGCCTCTGTCTCTCTGCAACTCTCTGCCTTTCAAATAAATAAAATTAATCTTAAAAAAAAAATGAGCACAAGGCACTTTTGGATCACTGAGCTGTGGGTAGGAGGTGGAGAAAGAGGTGCCTTCCCAAACCTCATCCCAAAGTGAGAAGCGAGGTACCCAGGCGAGGATGGACGTGAGGTTGGCATTGATCCTGGCAGGGGGAGTAGCAAAGGGAAGGCTTGCAGAGAGAAGCAGTGTGATTGCTTCAGGAACTATAGTGCATTCAGGAGAACAGAAACAGGAGTTGAAGGGGGAGGTGATGAGCGGAGGCTGCACCCCACCTTTCAGGTATGGAACATGGTATTCACAGAGAGGTCACGCTGCTAGTGATTGGTAGGATTGGGACAGGAGCCTAGGTCTGACACAAAAGCAGAGAAGCAAAGGAGACAAGATGGGTCCTGCCCACAAGCTCCCATACTGAGTTGAGGACTCACAGCTAAGGAGATGGCGGTGGGTGGCGTGGTTGGTCCTGGGACCTAAACCCTCAGCTAGGGAGACGAGATGGCCTCCAGTGCCCAGTGGGGTCAGGGGCCCAGAACAGGGAACCACTTACTAGAGATGATTGTTCTACTAGGTCACTGCACATGAAAGGAAAACTGCCGGGCACGGGTCACTGTTCCCACAGGATTAGGGTCTGGCAAATTAATACATGGAATCACAATTATGAACACCACGCATGAATTGCTTCTGGTTGGCCGGGGCCAACCCCAGAAGCTTTTGTTGGAGAACTCAGCCTGGTGCCCAAGTACTCTGACAGTAATTATATATAGCTATAGTAAGTAGCAATCACCCACTGAGCACCAAAGACTTTCTACATGTCACCTCCTGCAACTGTATAACCGCCCAACACATCAGGCAATCCCACTCCTGTTTTACAGAAGAGAAAACCAGGGCTGTAGGAGATCTGTGACTTGAACATGTTTGCGCAGATGGCAAGAGTTCCTAACAATGAGAGCTAATAAAGAAATGCCTTTCATGCCAGGTCCTGTACAGTAATAGACATTGCTGGTCGTCTGTCCACAGCCGTGCCACCCTTTCTATGGTGATAGAGCCCTAAGTGGTTCAGATAGCCATCCCTGAGGAGAGGGAGCTCTGGCCAGCATGAGCAGCCCGGCCAATCACGGTCCTTCTGCTCCCCTACAGAAGACTGGATCCAAGCTGGGCTTGTTAACCAGCTCTGTGCCAAAACGGGTAGGAGAGCATCAGGGAGGAGGTCCGGGAAAGGCCTCCTTCTTCTCAGGGAGAGAGGACTCTCCCCTGCCGTCGCGTATTGTAGTGTCCGGGTGCGATGCCTAGAACTGTGCTGGCCGTGGTATGATCACGAGGGAAGCCAGCTGAGGAAAGTCGACCCAGAGTGAGGTTGGACGAGCACGAAGATGGAAAGAACCCGGGTCCTTGGTGAATTGGCCAATCCTGAAATTCCCTACGTCTGGACTTCTTGTTGGTGAGATAATATCTTTCCTTGTTGTTTCAGCTATTTTCAGTTTTTGCTTTTCACTTGGAGCTGAGGACAGCCTACCTGACGCACGTGGACTTTGCGGAGCCACACAGTTCTTTGTGGGAGAAACAAAGTGTATCCATTGGAAGATGGCCCCTTGCTCTCTACCCTTTTCCCTTCGCTTGTTTATGCTACTCATGGGGCTTCCTAAATGAAGACTGATGGGTTCACAGGGCTGCCTTACTTTTTTTTTTTTTAAGATTTATTTATTTATTTGACAGAATTACAGACAGTGAGAGAGAAAGAGAGAGAGAGAGAGAAAGGTATTTCTTCCATTGGTTCACTTCCCAAATGGCTGCAATGGCTCAAGCTATGCCGATCCAAAGCCAGGAGCCAGGAGCTTCCTCCTGGTCTCCCATGGGGGTGCAGGGGCCCAAGCACATGGGCCATCCTCCTCTGCTATCCCAGGCCACAGCAGAGAGCTGGACTGGAAGAGGAGCAACTGGGGCTAGAACCGGCACCCACATGGGATGCCGGCGCCACAAGTGGAGGATTAACCTAGTGCGCCATGGCGCCAGCCCCTGCTTTACTTTCATAACATGCTTCAATGCTCAAAGACCATGTGGAAGGGATATACTGGGTGTGCTAGCAGGAGTAAGAGACACTTAAATGGCTGGCCAGAGCTTATCGACAAGAGGCCAACATGGGCTTTTCCAAGCCTCAACAGGTGATGACTAGAGTCTAAAGAAAATCAGATAACACCACAAATGGCCCATGCAGGCTCCAATGGGCAAGAATTCTCTGCAGTCAGTAACAGCACTGAGGAAGTGCAGTGCAACTGCCTGCCCCTGATCCAGGGCCAAAAGAGCACGCTGCTCCCATCATCACATTTCTCAGCAAGGGGACTGGGTGCCGGAACCCCCTGCCCTTCTCGCCACCCTTTCATCCTGGAAAAATACTGCACTTCCAAGGTTCAAAACCCTCCAGCCCTCCGAAGCCTTGAGCACCACGCAGCTGGCCAGAGCAGGCTACCTGGGCTCCTTGGGGGCTGCCTGCCTTCAGTGAGGGTTCTCGGCAGCTCAGGTCTGGCAGCCTCTCCTCCTCTCCCTGTGGGACTGATCCCAGTGCCCTGGTTCTGTCAGCGCCTCTGCTGTGTACATTACCATGCGGGTTAGCCCCCGCTGGGCGGAAACCCAGAGAGGGAGGTGCAGGTTTCCTCCCAGGCCACTGAAGGGGCCTCCGCTGGCCGCAGGAAGCCAGACACTTGAGCTCTTCGAAACGTGGCTGTCACTAGGGGGTCAGGGCAGAGCGATCCCTTGAGTCTTCAGATGGATCCCTGTGCTCCCCATCTTTTTCCACATCAATACCTGTGGAATGACCGCACGTTGCAGCATAATGCTAAGTATGTCATGTTTTGGATCAAATGCTTTCAGGAACTCCATTTCATGTCAAATTTAAGCCAAGTTACTTGTCCGGGCAGGTTGTGCCTTTCCCGGAATGACTCCAGCATGCTGTCTCTTGATTTATCTCCCACTCTAAATAACAAATGCTCCAACCAGGATGACACTGGGCATTCTCTGCAGGCGTGGAGCCTTCGGGCCTTGGTTCTTCTCTTCCTGTCTGTTGGCTCCTTTTCAGCTATGCAAAGTCTAGCCATTCCACAAATCTCATCTCAGCTTATGGTCTGTCTGGTGGAGGAAATGGCCACATCAACACATAATGACAAAGAAATGAGACAAGTGCTCCAACAGAAAAGAGCCCAGAGGAAGGGCTCCCAATCCAATAAGGCTCAGGACTGATCAGTTACCTGCGGCCGGTCAGACAGAAGGAAGCAGAATCAGAGTAGAACTCAGGCGTTACTAGACTTCAAAGTCTTTCCAATGTAGACAATTGGGAGAAGACAGAAATGACTTTTGGTTATATGTGGTCAGCTTGATTAAGCAGCTGTGGCATGGTCCTAGGTTAAAGGTGAGAGTCGTTTGAGATTCGGGGAGTGATGGGGAACTGCCAGCCATTGTTCTCCGAAGATCACAAGAGTTCTACAGCGATGACAACTGAGGAGGTGGCAGCATGTTCCAGCTCGTCCTCACGCTCACAGTCCACACACAGCTCTTCCCAAATGATGACCCTCAGACCACCAGAAACTCCAAGCCCACCAGCAGACACGGGGCCCTCGAGGGCTCCAACATGTCTCCTTCACAGAGCTTTAGGGCAGATGGGTGTGCCTGGCTCCTTCTGGGACTGACTGGCTGGCGGTCCCATTGATCCGTGCCTCTGTTCGCTTTCAGAGTGGCGCTTCCCCCGCTACGCCCACAACTGTGAAAGTCCAAATTCCTCAAATAATCCCTGACTCCTTAACTTGTACAAGTCTGCTTCCTTCCTAGGACACTGACAAAGCTGGTGTTTTTCCCAAGAAAGAACAATAGTTGAGTGGACTGAACAACAGACTGATACTAGAAACCGATCTTCACCAACATCGCCATAACTTCAGTGCCCTGCTCTTAGTTCAGAAGGTACTTGTTGAATTGGATTTATTTCTAAGATTTGTTTGTTTATTCTTTTGTGTGTGTGTGTGTGTGTGTGTGAGAGAGAGAGAGAGAGAGAGAGAGAGAGAGAGAGAGGTTTTACCTGCTGGTTCATTTCCCAAATGCATACAACAGCCAAGATTGGGCAAAGCTGAAGCTGGGAGCCAGGAACTCCATCTGGGTCTCCTATGTAGGTGGCAGAGACTTAGTTCTGAGCCATCACCTGTTGCCTCCAAGGTGCATTAGCAGGATGATGGAGCAGAAGTAGAGGTAGAGGTGGGACTCCATCCCAGACCCTCTTGTATGGGATGCAGGCATCCCAAGCAACAGCTTAACCCACTGTGCCACAGTGCCCACCCCTGCACTGAATGTTTAAGTTGCCCCCAGTACAAATATCACAGCTTCTGGGAAAGTAGGGTTTTGTTGTTGGTGGTGGTTGGTTGGTTTTTGCTTCTGTTTCTTTTCCTAAGATCAGTTCAAAGGTTTAGAATCTCCTTTGCTCAGTTCCTGAAGTTTTGACTCAGAGTGCTATCTGTCGTGTTGGCTGTACGTGCTGTTCATCTCCAGGGTGTGACAGATTTTCCTCCAACTTCAATTTTCCTCTCTCTCCCTCACTTTCTACTCCTTGAAAAAACAAGAAAAATCATACTCTTGTGCATTTTCTCCAAAGAAAGTATTTCACACTCTAATCAGATCAGCAGAGAGAGAGAGAGAGAGGACGAGAGAGATGTATTGAGTTACTCTTATGGGAATGCGCCTTTGGCCTAGCTAGGCTGGAAGTGGGAGAAACAAAGACATCTGGCAGTTGTGGATCTGTTTACCTGGGCTGGCCGGACAGCAATCAGCTCCGAAACACTTGATTGCAGGAATTTCCGCCTTGCTACTCAGGCCATTTTGCACTTGTTGGGAGAGAACATGTTGCGTGTTCCTTCTGCATCCTGGAGAGCCGGATCGAATGCTATGTCAATTAGACAACCATTTATGGAACGTCTCCTGGACTGATCCCAGTGCAAGTCGGTGGAGGGGTTTTCAGCCTATCAGAGAAGGAGACACAGTAACAGCACAAGTCAACCTACAGTAAGTGCTACACAGGGACATCCACGAGGCCCAAGGAGCAGAAGCGAAGCACCTGGACTTGATAAAGGAGTGGTGCTGGTGCTGAAGAATGTGCAGGCAGGGGGAGCTAGCATTGATTAGCACCGAGCTGGGTTTCACAGAGGAATGCGAATAAGGCTATGCGCACTCATTGACAAGCTGTCCAGCGCCACTCACTGAGCCAGGTGCCTTACATGCTTTAGCACTTGAAGGTGTCCCCTCCACCCACTGGGAGGAAACTGAGGCACAAATAGGTGACATAAGCAATTCAAGGCCTTGAAAACAGCAGAACTGGGAATAAACATGGATCTCTCCACCATCCAAGAACATTCCCTGCTCCTATTTGTACTTAAAGAATTATTTTCAAAAGACAGTAAGAGAGGGGCTGGCATTATGACCCAGCAGGTTAAGCCACTGCCTGCAACACAGCATCCCATATCCATAGATTCAAGTCCCAGTTGCTCCACTTCCCATCTAGCTCCCTGCTGATATCCTGGGAAAGCAGCAGAGGATGGCCCAAGCACTGGGGTCTCTGCCACCCACACACTTATGTCTTTAAAAAAAAAAGACAGTGAGATAAACTATTAAGAATGAGAAGCCCTGCTTGCGATGCAGCACCCCTTATGAGCGCTGGTTCGAGTCCTTGCTGCTTCACTTCCAATCCAGCTCCTTGATAATGCATGTGGGAGAGCCGCAGAAGATGGCACAAGTACTTGGGCCCTGGCTACCCACACTGGAGACTGGGACAGAGTTCCTGGTTCTTGGCTTCAGCCTGGCCCAGCCCCTGTGGCCATTTGGGAAATGAAAGAAATGATGGAAGATCTCTCCCCCACCCCCCGTCACTCTGCCTTTTAAGTAAGCAAATAAATAAAAAATAAATACATAAATCTTTTTTTAAAAAGAATGAGCGGGATTTTGACAGACTCTGAGGTGTACAAAGGGTTGGGGTAAAGGGTAAAGTCATTCCAGGCAGAGGAAGAATGCCAGGCGTACAGTGGGCAGGCAGGGCATGCCAGTGTGAAGCCTGTGTGAGGAACCTCAGGCAGCCGGTGTGACTGTGGGAAAACATTGCCATATCCCAAACGACTGTCTTCTTGGATTCAACACATCATTCATCAATTCAGCACTGCTGGGATTCAGAGGTCAAAATCGCTCAGTCCTTGCTCTCAAGAGTCTTCATTCTAACTCTAATCTGGTGAGATAATTGCTATTACCACTGACTGCCTTGTATATGCACCAGGGCACGCTGTGTGTGTGTGTGTGTGTGTGTGTGTGTGTGTGTACACGCATATGCACGTACTCGAACCAGCATGATTTGGACCATTTCCTTCCCACAATCATTTCTCAACACATATGCCCCTCGGGCTCTCCATAAGCGTGTGTTCCCTTATTAACTCTGCCTGGAGCAAGGCTTGGATTGAACTGCTGGCCTTGAAGTGCTAAGTTGAAAGCTCAGAGCATCTCAATAAGCGCCCTGGCAACCCGAGAGAGACCTGAGCTGATCTTCCACTTGCTCACTTCGAAAATAATGATCGACTCTGGGGTTGCACAGAAGAGATCTTAATTGGAACCGACAAGAGAGCGGACACCTTGTCCTAGTTCTCAGCAGACTTCACAAGCGCTCAGCGCTGCTTGAGAGAAACTGTAGCTCCAAGCCCTGGGTTCAGCTGGCTGGAGCAGACTTTCACAAACCGCATTTCATCTCTGGCGAATCACAGCAGAACGTCATAAACAGCTGGAAACTCTCTGAGGTGAAGACAGGCTGGATATTATGTTTGGACTTCTAGGCACCGCCCCCATGATAGCGGATTTCCATTTCTGACAGGGTTATTATTTCCATGTTTCTGAAATATCCTGGATCTCACCTTGGATAATTACTGATTATCATCCGCTCCTCACCTGAGGCATCTTGGCACTTGGGTGAACCTAACAAAAAAGTGCTTCCACCCCCAACCCCAAAATGAGCTGGGGAAAACTATATGTGAGACTATGTCTTTATTTCTATTTTCATTTGCATTCCCTTTGGCTTTCTAATGATCAAGCCATTAATCAGTGTCAAATCACTAGCCAGCACACAGACAGTACTTTTGCCACTTGGGTTCCGACATGGATTAAATGGCAATAACGTGTGTTACTAAGTCTGGTGCTCTCTCCTGAGGTGCGGTGGTAATCACAGACCCTGAGCTTCTCAGGGAATACACCCGCTCTCCGTGACCACGTAGGATTTTTATCCCTGGGCATCCATTACAATCTTCTGAAATGGGATAGAGCTCCCCAAGTTATTCTAACAAATGTTGCTGGCTGAGGAGCGCAGAGAGACAACTCGCATTTTGCTTTCTGAGGTCACCATTCTGAAGGTCCTTCTATGTTTCCGAGCCTTTGCCTCCCCTCCTTATCTGCCTGGAGAGCCTCTGGACCCTCTTCTCACTTCCCTGCCTGTTGGTCTTACGAGGCGCAGCTCCAAATGCTGCCTCGGCTACGAAGCCTTCTGCGATGGAAAGAATTCTTTTCTCCCCGCTCTCAAGGCACTGCATAAGCAACTTTGTGAACATCTTGTTCCACTTTGCATTCCTGTCACCAAAGTCTAAGAGTTACAATTGCTCCATATCCTCACTAGGACCTGGTATTGTCGGTATATTTTATGTCAGTCTGATTTTAATTTCCATTTCTCTAATGGCTAATCACGTTTAGTACATTTTATGTGCTTATTTGCCATCTGTATATCCACTTTAGTGAAGTTTCGTTGCAAATCGTTTGCCCATTTAAAGGAATTCATTCATTTATTTTTGAGAGGCAGAGAGAGAGAGAGACAGAGACAGAAAGAGCTTCCATGTGGTGGCTCAAACATGCACAATGGTTGGGATTGGGCTGGGTTGAAGCCTGGAGCCAGGAATGAGATCCAGGTCTCCCGTGTGGGCGGCAGGAACCCAATCACTTGAGCCATCACTGCTGCCCCCCAGGGTCTGCATTGGCAGGAAGCTGGTGTCAGGAGCTGGAACTGGACTTGGAATCAGGGCTCTCCAATATGGGAGATGGGTGTCTTAGCCACTAGGCCAAATACCTGTGCCTGCCCATTTTTAAAACTGGGTTGTTACAGTGAATTAAACTGTCTCCTAAACACCAACATCCCATATGGGTGCTGGTTCAAATCCTGGCTGCTCCACTTCAATCCAGCTCCCTGTTATCATGCCTGGGAAAACAGCAGAGGATGGCCCAAGTGCTTGGGCCCCTGCACCCACCATGGGAGACCCAGAAGAAGCTCCCAGCTCCCGGCTTCAGCCTGGCCCTGCCCTGGCTGATATGGCCATTTGGGGAGTGACCAGTGGATAGAAGATCTCTGTCTCTTTGCTTCTCCCTCTCTCTGTAATTCTGCCTTTCAAATAAATAAATAAATCTTAAAAACATAACAAAACAAAAAATCCTGGGCTGTTTTGTTACCAAGGTACAAGTCCTTAGCCAAGTATGTGTTTTGCAAGGTTTGCTCTCCCAGCGTGTAGCCTGACTTCATTCTCTAAGCTGTGTCGTTCATACTGTATTGCTTTCACACCTTTGTAAAGAATCAGTTCACTGCAGACTTAAAGAAAGATGGTGCACTTGTATATTTACTTTCCCATCATCCCCCTGGTAGGTACAGCTAAAAGCTCTGGACAATATATACGAAACATTACATGTATACAAACGAGAAACAGAAGTTGCTCTGAAAGGTGGAGAGGAGGACCAGCTGAGGGCCTGGGACACAGGCAGTACCTAATGGTGCATCTGTGGGTTTTCTTTGTGCCTCTTATATCCGAGATGGGTACTGGAGAAGGTGCCAACCCCAAATTGCCAATGGGCACAAATCAAAGAGCCAAGCCTGCTGTCTTTAGACAAAGGAGCACCCTCACTGGACATAAAACCTTTAGACAAGAGTTGCTCTGCTCCAGCCAGATACCACAGAGAAGAGCTACAGTCTTGCCCGAGCCCCACCTGCAAAGACCAAGTGGCACACTCAGACTTTTATCTTTGCCCGGCTATCATGAGCGGGCTCGGCGCCCTCTCCAGTCCTCCCTGGGGTTGCCGCAGAGAACACACAGTAGGAAGGTGGACTTCAGTCCTCAGTGGGCAGTGACAGGCCCTTTTCTCATACCTCCCCTTCCGCTGTCAGCGGAAGCCACCTGTGGAACAGAATTGCAGCTGTGTGGGGTGGTAATGAGCTGTCCTCCCCTCCACTGACAGGGTGGTGTCAGGCAGAGCTTAGTGGAGGCCACGCCCACCCTACCTTGTTCTACTGAAATGCATGCATCTCCCCCAATCCCAATATTTATGATTTCGTGTTTGCCATCACTGTTTCTTTTCTCTTTGTTGAATACCCTTTCCCCTGTCTGTTTAACTGCTCTGTTTTTTTTTAAGGCCCTGCTTAGATGTTTTCTTCTTGGTAACCTTTCCCCACTAGCTTCCAGGAAGAAGCTCCTTAACTCTTTTCTCACAACCTCATATTGTCTGACAGGTATCTGTTTCTGTTTGTCTTGCCCACCAAACTAGGAATTTTGGAAGAGTACTGATTCTGTTTATCCATCTTTTCCTCCAGAGTCTGGGATAGGGCTTTATGCAGAGTGAGTACTCAATAAGCCTATGAACTTTATTTTAGGTAAATTTTTATTTCTAAGATTTGTTATTTGAAAGTCAGAGTTACACACAGAGAGGAGAGGCAGAGAGAGAGAGAGAGAGAGAGAGAGAGAGAGAGAGAGAGGTCTTATATCCGATGGTTCACTCCCCAGTTGGCTGCAATGGCCAGAGCTGCGCCGATCCGAAGCCAGGAGCCAGGAGCCTCTTCCAGGTCTCCCACACAGGTGCAAAGGCCCAAGGATTTGGGCCATCTTCCACTGTTATCCCAGGCCATAGCAGAGAGCTGGATCAGAAGTGGAAAGGCCGGGTCTCGAACCAGTACCCATATGGGATGCTGGCACCTCAGGCCAAGGCATTAACCCACTGCACCACAGCGCTGGCCCCCTTAGGTAAATTCTTTAATGTTTAACTGAAATCATTTTGATAGAATTGTCCTCTGGCTTTCAGAGCATACTTTTTTTTTTTTTTTTTTTTTTTTTTTACAAAAGAACTGTATGCTTTGTGTAGCTTTTCAGATTGATCTTAAAAAAAAATTGTTTATTATTCATCTGAAGGACAGAGTCACAAGGAAAAAGGGAGAGACAGGGAGAAAGATATCTTCCATCTGCTGTTTTGCTCCCCAAATGGACACAATGACAAGAGCTTGGCCAGACTGAAGACAGGAGCTAGGAGCTTCTTCCTGGTCTCCCACACCGGTGCAGGGACCCAAGTACCTGGGCCATCCTCTGCTGCTTTTCCAAGCACATTAGCAGGCAGTTGGATTGAAAGTGGAACAGATGGGACTTGAACTGACACCCATATGGGATGCCGGCGTCAAAAGTGGAGATTTTTACCAGCTATGCCATAATGCTGGTCCCTAGATTGACCTACCTTCCTTTCTTTCTTTCTTTCTTTCTTTCTTTCTTTCTTTCTTTCTTTCTTTCTTTCTTTCTTTCTTTCTTTCATTATTTCTTTCTCTCTCTCTCTCCCTTCCTTCCTTCCTTCTTTCCTTTTTCTCTCTTTCTTCCTTCCTTCTTCTTTTTTTCTATTTTTAAAAAAGATGTATATTTATTTGAATGGCAGAGTTACAGAGAGGCAGAAGCAGAGAAAGGTCTTCCATTCACTAGTTCACTCCCCAGTTGGCTGCAATGGCTGGAGCTGTGCCAATTCAAAGCCAGGAGCCAGGAGCTTCTTCTGGATCTTCCACCTAGGTACAGGGGCCCAAGGCCTTGGCCCATCTTCCACTACTTTCCCAGGCCATAACAGAGAGCTGGATTGGAAGTGGAGCATCCAGGACTTGAACAAGTGCCCACATGGGATGTCGGCATGGCAGGGAGCGGCTTTACCCTCTAAGCCACAGCGCCAGCCTCAGATTGACCTTTCTAATTCTTTCACACATAGATCACTTTGTTTTTTAAATGTGTAATATTCAGCCATCTGAGAAAGACAGCATGATGCAGAGGAAGAAGCTCATGTGTTGGAATCAGACTAAGTCTCAATCTTGGTTTGACGCTGGGGCACTTTGTATTTCCCCAAAATGGCCAATCTCCCTGCTGTGCCCTGCTCAAACAGCAGATTTGTGAGCAAAAAATAAAGCTTGATTTTGCCCAGAAAGTTTTGTGACTTGTTATCTAGCTATTGATAGCAAGATCAAATTTCAGCCCCAGAAGTGGGATGCTGCAACAAAACTGAAGACCCAGGGTTTGCGGCTGCCAGACCTTGAGGACTGTGTCAGTGAAGACCCCAAAGGCTGCGTAGGGACTGCCGCAGAATCCCGAGAAGCATGCTTGCCAGGGTTCAAGGAGAGTGAGGAATGGGGCCAGTGCTGGAATGAACCAGTGGATGGAAGATCTCTCTCTCTCTGCTCTCTCTCTCTCTCTCTCTGTGTGTGTGTGTGTGTCTGTGTGCAACTATGACTTTTTTTTTTTACAGGAAGAGTGGACAGTGAGAGAGAGAGAGACGGAGAGAAAGGTCTTCCTTTGCCATTGGTTCACCCTCCAATGGCCGTGCTGATCCAAAGCCGGGAGCCACATGCTTCTCCTGGTCTCCCATGCGGGTGCAGGGCCCAAGCACTTGGGCCATCCTCCACTGCCCTCCCGGGCCACAGCAAAGAGCTGGCCTGGAAGAGGGGCAACCGGGACAGAATCCGGCGCCCTGACGGGAACTAGAACCCGGTGTGCCAGCACCGCAAGGCGGAGGATTAGCCTAGTGAGCCGCGGCGCCGGCTGCAACTGTGACTTTCAAGTAAAATTAAAAAAATCTTTAAAAAAAAAAAAAAAAGGAGAGTGAGGAAAATCTTCCTGGAAGCTGGAGGAATGCAAACCTTTACTATGCAGTAGAGGAAATTTCAGCAGCGTTGCTCCCCGAGATAACGTGGGAATAGAAAATGTGCCTTGAAGGAGGTTTCCAGGCAGTGGTACAGGTGTTGCCCAGCTGCTTCTAGCTGCCTATAATGACATGAGAGACAGCATAAAGAACAAACTATTAAAGATAAAGGAGCCAGAGCTTACTAACTTGGAGAATAGAATTTTCTCATTTCCAGCTTCTCTAGATGCCAAATGATGTGCAAATCAAGAATAACTTCTAGGCAGAGATTAAATCTAGGGTGCTAGTAGGACAACATGGGCTAAAGCTGAAGCCCAAGGCATGATTGTAAAATTCTCTGCAAAGACCTCAGATTTCTGGTGGCATTTCAGACAAATGTCGCTCTAAGGGTCTGAAGTGTGTGCCTTGCAGGTCTTCCTTGAAATATAATAGAATTTCTATGAATGGTAAATTTATTGCTCCATAGCAGCCTTATAGGAAGACCAAGATAGAAAACAGTTTATCTTTTTTTTTTAAAAGATTTTATATATTTACTTATATGAAAGGCAAAGTTTCAGAGAGGGAGAGTGAGAGAAAGAGAGAGAGAGAGAGAGAGAGACAGAGAGATCTTTCATCCCCTTTTACTCCCCAAATGGCTGCAATAGCCAGGGGTGGATCAGGCCAAAAGTCAGGAGCCTGGAACTCCATCCAGATCTCCCATGTGGGTGGCAGGGGCCCAAGTACATGAGCCGCCTTCTGCTGTTTTCCCAGGTGAATTATCAGGGAGCTGGATCAAAGTGGAGCAGCTGGAACTTGAACCAGTGCACATATGGGGTGCCAGGGTTGAAGGCAGCAACTTAACCCACTGCATCACAGCACTAGCCCCAAAAAGGGCTTATCTTGATGAGGAATAAATAAATTTTTTGTCTAATGGAGACATAAGCCCCAATAAAATGCATTAAAAGCCTACAAAAATTTTAAAAGAATTTTTACCAATGGTAACACCATAAACTTGGATTAAAAGGGAGAAAACAAGGCCTTTGTACTCCTGAGAGCAGGAAGCAGGCTGAGAAAATTACTTGGGGCCTCAAATATCAGCCATGTTTTGGGAAAAGGAAGAATGACTCAGAGGCAGAACCTAATCCTTAGGGTGGAGTCAGGAGCTGTAGAGAATCATTGCTAGGCAATAAAATAAAGCCCTAATCAAAGAGCAGCTTCAGAACTGGTATGCACCTGCAACTCTGGTGTGCCTCCTGGTTTCCCTTTTTGCACGGGTGAGTCTACATCGGTTATCTTATTGCAGTCCCACCATTATGTGTCAGATATGTGGGGAAATAAGTTGCCACCCCAGTACCCAAGTCTTCACATTAAGAGGAGTTGTACCTGAGGAACCTCACCCATACCTTGAAACGATTTAGATGGCAGCATCCTAGAGCTCAAGCCCAAGCCTGCTCTCATAATGTGCAGACTCTGGCAGGTTTGCAAGTAAGGGCTGAGAGCATTTTGCATGTGGGAGGGTTATGAATGCTGTGCGCAGAAGGTTGACTGTGATAGTTGATACTTTGAAAAATGGCCACAGTATTCTAGGTCCACATGGTCTTCTGGTATTCTATCAGAAGTGGATTTCATTTTTTTTCTTGAACCTGGGTGGGTTTGTGAGCATCCCAATCAAGAACATGGTTAAAACAATGCTACACTACTTCTATGGCTTGATTAAAACAAAACAAAACAAAACAAAACAAAACAAAAAAACAACTTTCCTCTTAAGATGACCCAAGGGGCTAGCATGGCATAGTGGATAAAGCTGCTGCCTGCATCACTGGCATCCCATATGGGTTCAAGTCTTGGCTGTTCCACTTTTGATCAAGCTCCCTGCTAATGCACCTGGGAGAGTAGTGGAAGATGGCCTGAGTGATTGGGCCCCCGCACCTACATGTGAGAGCCAGATGAACTCTTGGCTCCTGGCTTTGGCCTGGTCCAGCCCTTGTCATTGTGGCCATTTGGGGGAGTGAAACAGTGGATGGAAGATCTCTCCCTCTCTCTCTCTAACTCTGCCTTTCAAATAAATAAAATGAATCTAAAACAACAACAACTTCCTTTGTGTGTCTCTGGTCAATTGTCCTTGGAATCCAGTGACACACTAAGGGAGGCCTGGGTCACATGGAGATTCTGTACACAGATGTTCCAGTGGATAACTTCTGCAGATTCTGGAAGACAGCCAACAGGAACTGCTGCTCATTTGAATTAACCAGCCCTCAGATGTTTCCAGACCTCAACTTTCCGGCTTCCCCGGCTGATGCCAAGAGGAATAGAGATGAGCTGTCCCCACTAGTAGGTTCCCATTCAAATTGGGGATTTGTGAGTAAAACAAATAGTTTAAGCCACAGCAATGGTTTGTTGTGCAAGATAGATAACCATTACTCTTTAATACCTGTGTGTTCTTTGGAAGAATCTTCTGTTGATACTTAATTCTAGATAAATGATTTTCTCCAGGGCTTGGTTTCCTCAGGTATCAAAAGTTACAATTCCTATGTCACAGACATGCTGTGAGGTTTAAATGAGACAATACACACAAGGAATTGTTTTTAAAATGAATGTTCAATAAATGCTACCTAATATTAGTTTAACTCATTCCTATCAAATTGTTTTTTACTGTTTTTTACAAATTCTCCTTCAGGGTGTTACTTACACAAACCTACATAAAATCTGATTTTATATCTATTTCCCTCTCTGTTACACACACACACACACACACACACACACACACACACACTGCAACACTGTGTCTTCTACATTGTTTCTTTCAGATCACTTGCTCTAGGGCAAGTCAGCTACCAAGTCCAGAAGAGCCTTCAGCAGCCTTACAATGAGAAATGGCACCTCCAGCCTCCATAAGGTGCCATGCATGTGTGAGCTCCCTTGGAAGCTGCCCCTGCAGCCCCAGTCTCTTGAATGCAGTCTGTTGGGAGACCCTGATGCAGAAACATCCAGTTAAGCCACTCTTGATTTCAGCATACACTGCAAAAAGTGCATGACAGAAAAAAAATGACAGTAACGTTTGTGATCACTTACTAGGCACTGATATTTAACAGCTCTAACCACTTAGGAAGAGACATAGAGGAGAAAATGATCCAAGATTGAGGACTGTTTTAGGGTCAGTGCGGATGGCAGGGGTGGTTGGCTGAAAGTACTGATGAGACTTAGTTGGAAAGCGAAGGGGAACAGATCTGGAGAGGTGGGAAGCTCTAAGCTTGCAGGTTTCCCTCAAGTTGAAGAGCAGGTTTGGTGAGGATAAAGGAGTAAGTAATGTGAAGTGAAAGAAAGTTTTGTTTAGAACGTTAGCAATTTGAGAGGTGGAACAATTCAGGAGCGCAAAGTGTAGCTATAGTCCCAGAAGTGGCTGGTTGAACAGCAGCAGTGGTAAAAGGTATTATTTATACCAGTGAGTACAAGGGCAGAGCGGGCAATGGGGCAACCTAAGCTTATGGCAGCAGACTGTCCAAAGTTTTCTTAAGAGGAGTGGAATGAGGCTGGATTGGAGGTTGCCTTGCTATTGATAGCACAATCCTCTGCACAGAGGTAACGGTCTGCAAGCTGAAGGGACAAGTTTCCACCAGCTTTTACTCCTGGTTCATTATAGAACATAGGAGAGAAGCAAGAACTATTGAAAGAATTTCAAAGGAAGCAATGAACTTAGAGAAAATGCCAGATTTCAGACAAGATAAAGAGGTACTTTAAAGACAAAGTACTCCAGGAAAGGTTAGATATGCAGGAAAGTCTGCACTAGCACAAGTTGACTCCTGAAAGAGCTGGAACTTGGCAATTGGGAGCCGCTGGAAAACTGTAAGCAGGGAACTGACATGACGAGCTTTGAGCTTTGAGTTCCAGAAAGCGCACTCTGACAGCAGTGGCAGGATGATGGATGAACTCGGTCAAAAGTACACAGAGCTTCCTCTGGAGAAAGAGCGTTTGTAAAGAGGTCCATTCCACAGAGGTGATGAAGCCCCATCATCACCCCACGAAAACAATGAGGTCAGCGAGTTAGGAAGTAGAAATTGTAGAATTCAATGGGAGGCGACTGACAGGCAGTGGGCAGATGTCTTACCTGCTTTCTCAAGCTGTTCTACATTGCAGGGTTTCTAACACTCCGTTGAGCCTGGACGTGTAACTGTCAGTTATCTCTAGCTTCCTTTCCTTTTTTGTGTCCCACAAATTCATTTTTCTTGATCTATGATTTGATAGTCTACTCATTTATTTTTGTCTTGCTATTTTCATTTTTAGTATATACCTTGGCTACATTAGTACAATACACTTCCAGAAGATTAGGAATCTAAGGGCAGGGGGTGGCCTTGTGGCACAGTAGGTTAAGGTGAGTCCCGGCTATCCCACTTCCCATCTAGCTCTCTGTTAATGAACCTAGGAAAGCAGCGGATAACAGCTTAAGTACTTGGGTCTCACCACCCATGCAGATCTGGATGGAGTTCCAGGCTCTTGGATTCAGCCTGCCCAAGTCCTGGTCATTTAGTGAAGAAAACCAGCAGATGGAAGATCTTTGTCTCTCCCTCTCTCTCTTTCTCTTTGTAACTCTGCCTTTCAAATAAATAAAATACATCTTGAAAAAAAATCTAAGGGGAGTGTGATTCAGTAGAAAGAACAGCAGCTTCCAAAGGGCAGATCTGCAGTCTTTGTCCTGCCGTGCAATTCCCATTTGACTTTGGTTAATTCACTTAACTTCTTTGGACCCTTCATTTTTTTCATGTAGAAAATGAATCTCTAGAATCAGACCCATTTCAATTTGCCTCATTACATGAAGAGTCTTCAAAAAGTTCATGGAAAATTAGTATTAATGAAAAAAACTGCATGGATTAAAAATTTTTTTAAAAAGTCTTATTTATTTGAAAGTCAGAGTTACAGAGAGGAGGAGAGACAGAGAAAGAGATCTTCCATCTGCTGATTTACTTCTCAGATGGCTGCAATGCCCATTGCTGGGCCAAGCCAAAGCCAGGAGCTTCTTCCACATGGGTGGCAGGAGCCCAAACATTAGGGCCATCTTCTGCTGCGTTTCCCAGGCCATTGCCAGAGAGGTGGCTGGGAGGGGGCATGAACGGGTGCCCATATGGGATGCTGGTGTCAGAAGTGGCAACTTTTAGTGCTATCCACAGTGCTGGCCCCAATGGATTTAAATTTTCTTTCACACTGAAATATACTTATCTTTTCATTTCATCATTCTGTAAACTTTTTGAAGTACTCTCACATAAGACCATAGGAATTTAATAGATACTTTCATGATTGTCAGATCTACCTTCTCCATTACACTCCTATAAAATCAGAATGTGGTGGGGCTGGTGCTGTGGCGTAGTGGATAAAGCTGCTGCCAGTGCCATATGGGCACTGGTTCAAGTCCCAGCTGCTCCACTTTCAATCCAGCTCTCTGCTGTGGCCTGGGAAAACAGTGAAAGATGGCCCAAGACCTTGGGCCCCTGTACCTGTGTGGGTACCTAGAGGAAGCTCTTGGCTTCTGCATCTCCGGCCAATGTGGCTAATTGGGGAGTGAACCATTAGATGGAAGACCTCTTTCTCTCTCTGACTCTCCATCTCTCTCTGTGTAACTCTTTCAAATAAATAAATAAATCTTTAAAAAAATTAGAATGTGGTTAATAGGTGTCCAAAAGAAGTTTCATTCTTCATTTTGAAAGGCAGAGAGAGAGAGAGAGAGAGAGAGAGAATTGCCCATCCACTAGTTTACTTTCTAAATGTCCACAACAGTGATAGTTTGGCCAGACTGAAGCCAGGAACCTGGAAATCAATCCAAGTTTCCCACATGAGTGGCAGGAACCCAAGTACTTGAGCCATCACTTGCCACCTCCCAGGGTATCTATCAGCAGGAAGCTGGAATAGAGAGTGGAGCTGGGACTCTTTGTGATAGATATCTCAAGCAGCAGCTTCACCTGCTGCACCACAAGCTTCTGTTTAAGACTGATCTGCTTGGAGGAATCAAGTTTGAGACCAGTATTGTACTCCTACACATGTTCCTGATCACAGGAAGTTGCTATTTAGTAGGATAAGGTTTTCTGCTTGGAAGCTTTAAGTGTAGGGCGGCTCTCATTTTATTGACCACCCACTTCTTGGAGCCATACTGCTTTTATCTGAAATCATGGCTCTGCTACTTACTGGCTTGTTATCTTGGGCAAGCCTACTTCACCTCTGTGTCTTAGTTTCTTCATCTATAAAACAGGGAGCCTAGCATTATCTATAAGGTTATTGTAGACACTATCAAATCAATGTATTTAACAGCGTCTGGAACACGGCAAGTCCGGGCTAAGCATTAGCTATTGTTTCGATTAGCTGCTAAGCACTAGAAGGCACTAGCGTGAACAGACCTGGTTGGTCTCTCTCCTTTCAGAGCTGGTTGCCTAGTCGGCCCACATTCAATATTCTTGCAAGGAGTACACCAAGTGGTGCAGAAGCAGAGATGGAAAAGCCTGTCTCATCCTGGAGGGAAAGGTGAGTCCTACCCTTAGGGAGGAAGCAGTCAGAACAGCACAGGGAAGGCGGACGAGGACTAAGGAGAAGACACGTGGGAGCACGCAGCAGCCGGCAGCGGCACCACTTGGGAGCTTACTAGAAACATAGGATCTAGGACCCGCCTCAGACCCACACCATCAAAACTGGCATTTCAACCTGATCCTCAGTGCTTCCTATTGAATAAGGGGCCCACGGGCTGGAGCATGGCTGACTGCTTAGGTTTAAATCCCTGCTTTCCCTTTACTTGTGTGTGACTGTAAGCAAGCTATGGGACCTCCTTCCTATGCCTCACTTGCCTCTTTTGTAACTAGGAATAATGAGTTTCTACCCCACAAAGTGGTTGCAAGGACGAAACCATTATGTACAATGGTTAAACAGTACTTGGTGCTTAGTGAACACAGGGATTAGCCATTATAAATGACCACTGTAATGCTATTTCTTCCAGTGGAGGTCAGTTTTATAAACCCCTTTGGTGATTCCATTCCTCCTTCACTCCCTACCATTTTGACATTCATCACAGAGGAAAGGACACTTGGAGGGCAGAAGGCCTGGGGTTACCCAGCCCAGCTCTCTTCCACACCCAGCTGTCTGAAATTGGGCAAGCTGCTGACCACATGTGTGTTTTCATTCACAATACCGGGGCCTGGAATTTCACCTGCTTCACTGAGATGTTGCCAGGTTCAAAGACCGTGTATGAAGATTTCACTTACAATCTTATAAAAAGTTCTTAAGCAACTGGCCTTAAAGCAGCAAGATCAGGGAGGGTGTGGGGTGGGCGTGGAGGCTAATTCGTCCCACTTCACGATCTTAGGAAGGTGCAGGTTTGGGTTCCAGCAAGGCCAGCGATGTACTTCGAGAGTATTTTTAGCTCGTGGGCAAACAGGAGTAGGACATTTCAACGCTCTCGTTTTTTCCTCCTGACGTCCGGAGTGGTTTACAATTTAACTTTTACGCACACTGTGTATCACTGTGTATGGCAACATCCCCGTAGGGCATCGCCTCTCCAGAAGGAAACACTGCTAACAGCACAATACTCGCGAAGAACTCTCGCACCCCGGGGCCGTGTCTCCCGCATCCGAGGTGACGGAAAGCGCGCAGTCCACAGCGGGGGCCGCCACCAACGCCGAAGGACTGCTCGCCACCGCCGGGCCCTGGCTCCCATCTCGTGGTCACGAGCAGCTTTGCTGGGCCCCGCTTTTTCGTAGGTCAGACAGAACGACGAGACCGTCTCCACAACACTGCCGTGGGATTAAGCACGAACACAGGCTGAGGCAGAACCTACCACGTCGTAGGGCCTCGCGTAAGTCCCTTCTTGCCTCTGCCGGCTAAGGCACCACTTGGCGCCATCACGCCCACTTCGCGCGCACGGGAGCCTCCAGCCGACAACGCTAGGGTCCCCCCTTGTGTACTCCGCAATCCTCAGGTCCCGGACGCCAACTACGACCTCCACACCGTGTCGGTTTCCGATTATTCCTCCTCGAGCTGCCGCCCGGGGGGCTGGAGGCCCCGGATCACCGCCCCCGCGGCTCTTGAGGAACCCGAGCCTGCTCCTCCACGCCGCTTCAAGGACGAAGCTGCGTTCCTACGGCCCTAAGCCCGCTAGAGCAGAGGTCGCCACAGAAGGCTCGGTGGCGGCTCCCAACGCCATTTTGACTGCTGCGTGTGGCGTCACGGGCGCAGCCGATTGGCCGGGCGACGGCAGCCGGAGGAGAGGCGCGCGAAGCCTAAGAGACGAGGGGATGCAGGAGAAACCCAAGGAAACTACAATCCCAGCCCTCCTTGCGCTGCGACGGCCGGCCGGGGGCGAAAGAGGATGGAGCTTGAAGTCGGACCACAACTCCCAGCACCCCCCGCGACGCCCGTCCCGTCCTTTCAGAACGTGGAGGAAAAGGACAGTATGAATGGAGGCCTTTTGCTGTCCGCTCTCCGAAAGGCGGGAAAGGCGAACTACACCTCCCGATGGGCAGCGCGCGGCTGCGCTTGCGCCCTGATACTTGTCGCCATCTTGCCCCTTCTGAGGCACCGCAAACAAACCCAATTCCTGGTGTCCCCTAGTCTTGGCGGAGGAGCCTTTTAGATGAGCCCCGAAAGACCGGGCAGGTGGGTGACTCTCAGGCAGGGTCCTGGGAAGAGCTGGCAGGGAAGCCAGGGTAGAGGAGCGCCGGGCCAAGCTTTCCGAGCCCGGCTTGGGGCGCCCAGCCCCATCCTCCGTTGTTTCCTAACGGGATCGTGGGGCTCCCCGAGGTGGACCGCGGGGGGCTGTGGCAGGCCCGGTGCTGGGGGTCCCTGGGGTCCAGCCCCGGGAGCTTTCCGGTGAGTCCCGGTCGGCTGGCTGGCTGTCCGCGCGCCTCCCGTGTCTCCGTTGTCCTCTCGGCAGAGGAGGGAGCGAGGCGCGGATGCCGGCCGGGGCCCCTGACACCGGCTGCCGGCCCGGGGAGCTGGGGTCGTGGGCTTGACATTGGGATGGGCGCCGAGAGGCACGGGTGCGGAGCCTGGGCGGGCTGCTCTTGTTGTGGTGCTGCGAAGAGTGCGTGTTTGGAGAGGGGGCGGGGCGGGCTTGCCTCCTTGACACTTGAGTGGGGCGAGGGTTCTGCGAGCTCGGGGCTCCCCGGGCGGGCTCCGGCGGCTCCTGCCCAGCTTTCCGAGGCGATGCGGCCCCGCGGTGGGGTCCGCCGGCGGGGACGCGCTGGGATGCCGTGACGTGGTGCTTGCTTCGGGCGGTCGCCGGCCGCCTCCGAGATCCTGTCGGGAGGCGGGGACTGGCTGGCGGAGGGAGCGGATTCCTTTGGCTCGGCCCCCTCTTCCTCCTCCCCACCCCTTGCCTTTATGTCATTCTGCCGGCCGGAGCGCGCGGTCCCGTTCCGCCGGCTGTGGGCTGCTTCGGAGCTGCGAGGGCTACGGGAGGGAGGGGGAGGGGGCTCCACTCGGGGCGCAGAGTTGGAGGTAGCAGCCCCGGCGCCTGGAGCGGGAAACAGCAGTTATTTCCGTTCGCTGTCTGACTTCCAGACCCGACACTGCGCTCATTCATTCTCTGATTCATTCATTCGTTGTGCTCTCCCACCAACCATCCGTTCGTGCTTTAAGCAGACATTTACAGCGCGTCTGCTGGGCTCTGAGCAGGTGTTGTGTCAGCCCCCCTCCCCGCCCCCGCGCTCTCTGCCCTCTAGGGAATTCCCAGGACGGAGTAAATTCTTGGCGTCTAAACTTTTGGTAAATGGATGTTTCATGACCACAGGCTCTCGATTCATATTTCTTTGTTAAGATTTGAAGAGACCGTTCTTTATTAGGTTCCTTTAACCCAAGTAACATGCTAGCAGCTTTACATACTTTGTTTCATGTAAGTGAGGAAGCCTACAGAAATCAAGTAATTTGCAGTTGCTCAAGTAGTAGCGCCCACTTATTAAATCACATGGTAGCCATTAGGGAAAAACTTTGCGTGTACTGTTCTTTAAGACTCTTAGCACACCGGGTGGCATTACCCCTCCCCCCTTAAAGACTGATTCATTTGAAAGTTGTAAGAGGAGGGAGGGAAGAAGAGAGAGAGAGAGAGAGAGAGATCGTTCATCCACTGGTTCACTCTCCAAGTGGCTCCAAGGGCTAGGGCAGAGCCAGGCCGGGGCCAGGAGCTTCATCCCAGTCTCCCACGTGGGTGGCAGAGGCCCAAGCACTTGGGGCATTTTTCTCTGCTTTTCCCAGGCCATTGGCAGAGAGATCAGAAGTGGAGCAAGCAGGGCATGAACCAGCCTTGGAGTTCCTGGGATAGGGGCTGCTGGCCTTCAGACCACTGCTTTACCCACAAAAACAACTCTGTCTGAGCAGATGTGTAAAGGGTGGACCCAGAGAGGCCAGCTGACCCAGAGCGCACAGCAGGCAAGGTGAAAAGCTGCAACTAGAGCCTAGCGCTATCTGAGTCTTTAAGCTTCAGCAGGCTGCAGTAGGAAGCTCTGAAATGCTTGTTTGATTCTTCATGTGTCAGAAGTAGCCAAGTGCGGTGGGAAACCTGATTGTGAGATATCTTGATGGTTTACGTCCTAACTGGTGGCTGGACCTCCAGGTGAGTGGTCTTGAATGTACTTTGGTGATCTGATTTCTTGCTTTTCCTTCTGGTAGGGAGGACAAGCTCTTTGGGGCTACCAAACAGAAGCAGCGATGCCTGTTGTGTGGCCAACCCTTTTGGATCTCAGCAGGGATGAATGCAAAAGGATTCTTCGAAAACTGGGTATGATTTTCACTTCTGATGTTTGCTATCTCATGTACTCTTCCCTTTCTGTTTGGGTCATGGCTATTTGCATGGATGTCTGATGCTACATTCAAAGTTCTTCAGAGGTATAGTCTCCATCTTGCTTATCGTTGTGCCTAGCGTAATGCTTTGGACATAGAAAGTACATTCATAATAATAGCAGCAGCAGCAGTAATAATAATAATAGCAGTTAAGACTTACTTGGGGCTAGTCATCTATTCTGAGTCCTTTACCTTCAATATCTCATTTAATTCTCACTTAAAACTGAAAAGTAGCTAAGTGTTCCCACTTTATAGATGAAGCTTGGAACTCAAGATTAGAATGCTGATAAAGAAGTCATGGAGCAGTATTTGACCCCAGGGAATATGATTTCAGTCTCAGCTCAGCCTACTATCAACCTTCATGAATTTGTTTATGAATTACATAGTATTTGTGAATTCTGAGTTAGTGTAAGCTATGCCTACTTTCCCCAGTGATATTATACTGTTGGTAATAAGACACACTTTATGCTGGTCGTTTATTTTTTAGTTCTTTCCCCTTACAGTACCCTTTCGCAGCTAGCCTTTTAGGGCGAGAATTAAGCCCTAGTACCAAGGGATCCATTGTGTGTAATGAACTAACTTCTCCCCTTGTATCTATAATGATATGAGTCATGCGCCATCCTTTGGAAAATTGAGAAAAAGAATTACTTAAATCTTTTTTTTTAAAGAAACAGTAATTTTTAAAAAGATTTATTTTTTTTTTTTTTGAGAGGTAGAATTACAGACAGAGGGAGAGACATAGAGAAAGGTCTTTCATCTGCTGGTTCACTCCCCAGATGGCTGCAACAGCCGGAGCTGAGCTGATCCAAAGCCAGGAACCTGAAGCTTTATCCAGGTTTCTGACGCAGGTACAATGGCCCAAGCACCTGGGCCATCTTTTACTGCTTCCCCAGGCCATAGCAGAGAAATGGATTGGAAGAGGAGCAGCCAGGACTTAAAGTGGTGATCGTATGGGATGCTGGCACTGCAGGCGGGGGCTTTACCCGCCATGCCACAGTGCTGACCCCTCAAATCATTTTCTGTGTTCTTTTGTTCCAGTGAGGATCCTTGGTTGAGAAAGGAACTTGTTTTATCTATCACTTTAGGCTTAGACTAGCACAATAAATGAAAAAATACTTTGACAAAGCATATTAAATGCTTTGGCAGCAGATATTAATTATTTAGATGCCTTTGCTTCTGAAGAGGAAAATGTGAGTCTTAAATTCAGAGTAAGGTCCTGATCCTCTTAGCATTGAATGACCCATGTGACTGAGAGCAAATTATTTTCTGTTGACATTTTGTAAAAGAAGGATAGCTGGTACTGGTTCTGTGGAACAGCAGGTTAAGCCAGGGCCTGCAGCACTGGCACCCCATATGGGTGCGGGTTCAGGTCCCGGCTGCTCCATTTCTAACCAAGCTCCCTGCTAGTGTGCCTGGGAAAGCAGGGGGAGGATGGCCTAAGCCACTGGTCTCCAGCACCCTTGTGGGAGACCCAGAGGAAGCTCCTGGCTCCTGGCTCCTGGCTCTGGCCTGGTCCCGCCCTGGTCATTGTGGCCATTTAGGGAGTGAAGCAGCAGTAGGAAGATCGATCTCTCTCTCTAACTCTGCCTTTCAAATAAATAAATATTTAAAAACATTAACATCTCCTTCATTATTTGCCTTATTACATATATATATATATATATATATATGTACATATATAGTGATATGGAGGGCCTGTCCCAGTGCCCAGTACATGAGTTTTTAGTGTTTAAAGCAGCTTCCAGACATTTGTTTATTTATTTGTAGCTAAATTTTTTCTTCAAAGGAAATCTTTGTTGGGGATTCCTGTGTATAAACTTGATAGAATCATAGTTCCTGGAGCCTTGCTTACTTATCATTTTTGCCTGGGTTATTTCTCCTCAGTCCATATTTCAAATGGGGAGGGGAATCAATCATTCTTTTGCCCTTTTGAAATGTTTTACTTTGGGCCGGTGCCACGGCTCAATAGGCTAATCCTCCTGCAGCACCGGCACACCGGGTTCTAGTCTTGGTCAGGGTGCCAGATTCTGTCCTGGTTGCCCCTCTTCCAGGCCAGCTCTCTGCTGTGGCCCGGGAGTGCAGTGGAGGGTAGCCCAAGTGCTTGGGCCCTGCACCTGCACAGGAGACCAGGAGAAGCACCTGGCTCCTGGCTTCAGATTGGCATGGTACGCTGGCTGGCCACGGTGGCCATTGGAGGGTGAACCAATGGTAAAAGGAAGACCTTTCTCTCTCTCTCTCTCTCTCTCTCTCTCACTGTCCACTCTGCCTGTCAAAAAAAAAATTTTTTTTACTTTGATCCAAACTTTTAGTGCTAATTTGAAGTTAGTTTTCTTTACACTTACTTGTAATCAGTCTAACTTGCTAACTGTTGATTATAAAGTTTTATTAATATTTACTTCACAGCTGAAATAATTGCAGAGAAACATCATAAAGATTGTAGGTTGAATTGGGATTTCTGGGTTTTGGGGGCTTTGAATCAAGAGATTACCTTTCCCCTAATTCTCGCTCAAGGTGGACTGGGAATAGTTCACTATTTACTGGACCCAGAAAACCCCATAAAGTCATGCAAATCAAGAATTTCAAATCTTCATGTTCACTTTAGGAACATTTTTTTTTTTTTTGGACAGGCAGAGTGGACAGAGAGAGAGAGGTCTTCCTTTGCCATTGGTTGGCCCTCCAATGGCCGCCGCGGCCAGCGCGCTGCAACCGGTGCACCGTGCTGATCCGAAGGCAGGAGCCAGGTGATTCTCCTGGTCTCCCATGGGGTAGGGCCCAAGCACTTGGGCCATCCTCCACTGCACTCCCTGGCCATAGCAGAGAGCTGGCCTGGAAGAGGGGCAACCGGGACAGACTCTGGCGCCCCGACCAGGACTAGAACCCGGTGTACCGGCTGGTACCGCAAGGCGGAGGATTAGCCTAGTGAGCCGAGGCGCCGGCCTCACTTTAGGAACATTTTTGAAACTGCGCAGGCCATCAAGGGTATGCATATCCAGAAAGTCATAAAGTGTCTGAAAGATATCCTTTTGCAGAAACAGTGTGTGCCATTTTGTCACAAGTGGATCTGTAGGTGGGCCCAGGCCTACCACTGGGGCTGGACACGGGGACACAGATCTGGTGGGCACAGAGTACTTTTTTGTTGTATGTGTTTAAATGTGCAGAGGAGAACGCTGAATCTGAGGGTTTGGGTGTAAATTCTCTGGTTACGGAGCGTATACAGGTAAACAAAGCACCACCGTGGCCCAGCAGGTCAGGCCTTAGCTGGTGATGCTGGCCTCCTGTATTCCTATACTGGAGTGGGTGCCTGTTGGGAGTCCCACTGCTCTGCCTTTTTTTTTTTTTTAGATTTATTTATTTATTTGAAAGTCAGAGTTAGAGAAGGAGAGAGAGAGAGACAGAGATGCAGAGAGAGAGAGACAGATACAGAGAGAGAGAGAGAGGTCTTCTATCCGCTGGTTCACTCCCCAGTTGACTACAACAACCAGAGCTGCACAAAGCCAGGAGCTTCTTCCGGGTCTCCCATAAGGGTGCAGGGGCCCAAGAACTTGAGCCATCTTCCACTGCTATCCCAAGCCACAGCAGAGAGCTGGATCAGAAGTAGAGCAGCTGGGACTGGAACCAGTACCCATATGGGATGCTGGCACTGCAGGCGGCGGCTTTACCCACAGCCACAGCCACAGCCACAGCGCCACAGCGCCACAGCCACAGCCACAGCACCAGCCCCATAAATAAATCTTAAAAACAAAACAAAAAAACAGAAATGCTCTGCGTTACTTACAGAGCTCCTGGATGGATTAACCCATGTTGGATCCCCTCTTGCCAAATAGAGATGATTCTTACTGAAAGGGAGCAAAGTGTCCCTAAACCAGACAAGAACATTGCATAGAAGAAAAACAATCCCAGAAGAAATTGAAGATGTAAACCCTTATGGCCTAGGAACATGAAAGAAATGTAAAGAAAAGTTGAAAGTAAATCATGATGGATTTGTCTCTAATTTTAGTCAGAGCCTTGTGAGTAGTGCTGCTTCTATACAAAGGAAAACAGCCAACCTACGAGGTGTTGTCAGCTTCGGTGACCCTTCCTCCCCTTGGGAGGTGAGCTTTGTTAGCGATTTGCCCAAAGACTTCCTCCCACCCGCTGCATCATTATCATAACAATGGAATCTTTGAATCGCCTTCCAACTCTCGTTCCAGGTCCAATGTTTAGAGAGGATATTGTATTTAAGAATTGGCTTAAAATATTTTAAGAATGACCTTTGTTCTTTTAAAAATAGTTGTAGTTTTAAAGTAGGATGCTAAACACTTAGGTTTTACTTAAGTATAAAGAATTTGAGATAGTTTCTTTCTATATACTTAACATACCAGTGATAGATAAATGCTTCCTTCCTTCAGGTCTGTCTCTCCCCTCCTTATTAGAGCCATTCCTGAACTGTAACTCTTAACTTTGTGGACCATAGTAGAATTGAATGACTGATTTATTTAAATGGGAAAAGTTGAGAGCTTTATAAAAATTGCTTAGCAAAATTTTTTGTTTTCTGAGGTGTTCCCATATGTTTATTTCATATTATGTGTAATTTGAGTTAGCACTACAATACAACCATGCCAGAATTTCAACAAATTCGAGCTAAGTCCCTATCTGAATATCCCCTCCAAAATGGACACTAACAAATGTGCAGGAGGTTGGGACGTTCTTAAGGTTTTTTTGTAATGAATGAGTTTCTAGAGGAAAAGAGATTCCTTGGATTGTGATAACTCCGCTGATGGTGAGAACTCTGTTCTGAATCCCAGTATTGTGTGTGTAAGCTTGCTACCTCCTAATTTTGTTCATAACTTTTTAGTTGGATTTGAAATGAGACTTGAAATACAAGAAATGTTTGTCTTATTTCTTTCGTAGTTTTCTTTGAAATAATGCCTTGCTCACCATAAATTCTACAAGTCAAAAGTGAACTTTTTCTTTTTCCTCAAACCATATCTTCTACCTGACCTTTTTATTTCTTCTTATGGCATTCTCATTCTCCTAAGCATTTTGCAAACTGCAAAATCTTGCTCCTTTTCTTTTGCCATTACTTCCATAATCAACTCTTGATCCTATGAAGTAAAAGCTATTTAGATTGTAATTTAGGTTTTACTCCATATGGCTACAAACTACTTTCCACTTTTATCTTTCTCTATTCTTTTATATGAGTGAACTGAATTCTTTATTATTTGTATATGTTTTTTAGGTCCCTTGTTGGATTTTAATCACCTTGAGAACAAAGACTTTGGTACCTTATAATAGTAATGTTTAATTAAGACTTTGATTTGAATTAGTGCTTATCCAGATACTGAATTTTTATTCTCCTTCTTGTATAAAACCCTCAAACGTAAGTCCTAGCAGAGGGGCTGGCGCTGTGGCACAGTAAGTTAACCCTCCGCCTGTGGTGCCAGCATCCCACATGGGTGCAGGCTTTAGTCTCAGCTGCTTCTCTTTCAATCCAGCTCTCTGGTATGGCCTGGGAGAGCAGTAGAAGATGGCCCAAGTCCTTGGGCCCCTGCACCCGTGTGGGAGACCCAGAAGAAGTTCCTGGCTTTGAATTGGCACAGCTCCAGCCATTGCAGCCAAATGGGGAGTGAACAAGTGGATGGTAGACCTTTCTCTCTGTCTCACCCTCTCACTGTCTAAAACTCTACATCTCAAATAAATAAATAAAATCTTAAAAAGAAGTCCTAGCTTTATAAAAAAAAAAGTCATAGCAGAAATTACTGGAACAATATGAAACATTATCTTTGTCTTTCTGTGTCTCTCCTCCTTCTGCATATTTGCATTTTTCCCTCTACCTGCCTGCAGCGCAGTTGCCTCTCTGAATAAAGCTAGTGTAGATGATATATTTCCCCTCTATGCCTCCATGGCTGTATAGCCACTGTGTGTAAACTGTTTCATCATAGTTGTCCATGCCTTGTTTCATTGTAGCTGTAATCTAGAGTTAACTCCTTGAGGGCGGGACTTACATACATACTATCTGGTTTGTATATAATAGGACTCAATACTGACTTTTTGAATAAAATATTCCATAAATGGGAGTATGAACATATGGAATATGGTGAACCTTTATTTGGTTATCTTGTCTTTCTAACTCTAGTCTGGGTTTAATATGAGCTGAAATGTGCCTCCTGGAACTATGTATTTCCTTCACTGCTCCAGAGGAGCAGAGGTTTGTCTCCAAGAGGACTCCATGAGATGTCTACAGAGTAGCTAGCACAGAGTAAACATGCAGGGTGGTTACATTTAGGGTAATTCAGTTGGACTAGATGTTTCTGTTTAGTGTATTTAGATCACTGTTGATAGAAAGCTTCCTTTCCACAGTCAGAACTAAATCATATGTAGTGAATGAGACTATTGACTTCTTCTTGGCATAGTACCTGGTCTTTGTTCATTATTTGGTTCATATTTATTGGCTGTTGTATGTCAGGCTTTGGCAAATAGCAAATACTCATAGCAGCTCAAGTACGAAGATAATTCTAGTTTGAACATTTGATTTCCTACTGTTCTATTTGATACACCTGTTCCTAGTTTAAATCGTTTAAAGCAACTATTATTTTTTGCCATTCTGTTGGTTGCTGGCCTTGTCTGACCTATCTCATGCAGCTGTATTTAGCGGGCAGCCTGGCTGGGGACTAGGCCCAGCTAAGATGGCTGGGCCCCTCTTCATGTGGCTTTTCATTCTGAGCTTCTTCTCAAGATTCTAAAAGAGCAAGGCCCTCTGTGCAAGTGCTTAGCAAGCTTCTATTTGCATCATGTTTGCAGATATTTCAGTGGTCAAAGCCGTCATATTTCAAGCCTAGAGATGGTGTGGGAGGGGGCTATGCTGGGAGGCATGCATGGTTCTTGGGGCCATTGAGGACTTGAGGTTTTATGTTTTAACCAGTACGAGGGATAGACAGTTTTGTTTTAAAAGGTTGTTGGCTATGAAAGAGCTGCATGAAGCAGTCTATCAGAAATCCATAATATATGTCTTGGTTGCTGTAAGAATATTTCATGTCTCTTAATTATTTGATAGTAGTTTTTATAGATGCAAAGGATCTTTGATTTGGAAGGTATCTACAAAGTCCCTTCTAGATAAGGAAGCATTCAGAGATGAGAAAGGACTTGCCCAAGGTCATACAACTACTACCTGTCAATGCTGGAGCCAGCATCCTCTGTTCAAATATTTTCTCAGTTGCACTGTACTCTCAACCACCCCAGAGGGAGGAGAAATATAGTTTGACTTCTTAGGCAGGCCTAACCAATTATTTCAAGGGTTGATTAATGAAGGCATTTTAATAATGCTGCTTTTATCAGCCTTATTACATTACTTGGAATCTGTTCCCCATTGTTGGTGGCATTTGGATTAAATGTTCTTCAGGGATAATGTATGAGGCAAAATACCTAATGTTAGGTTTTTCTGCCTAAACATTTTCCATACATGACTTCTGCAACGAAATGTTATAAAATTATAAAAGTCCCATTTTAATCTGTTATTAGGTAACATTTTTTAAAGGAGTTTAAAAATTGCTTGCCTTTGCTTGATTTTCAGATTTCTTGCCCTGAAGTTCCACTCTACATACCCATAGTATTAAATATTGAAAGCTTATCTTGATAAAATAATTTTCTTCTTCTAGAATTGGAGGCATATGCTGGAGTTATCAGTGCGCTTCGGGCACAGGGGGATCTCACCAAGGAAAAGAAAGATCTTCTTGGAGAACTCTCAAAAGTTCTTAGGTAAATTATCATAAAATTTGGGAGATGTGATTCTAGAAGTTTCATTTGGAGGGTTTTTATTACTTTTCACTCTCGATTAACTCTCAAGTTAAGTTGGAGAAGTGTTCAATTTTTTTGTTGGTACTTAGAGATCCTATTCTAGTTGTATGTTTTGTCAGTGAAAATTGCATACTTTACCATTCATTCTGTAATCCAATCAGAAGGTATTTCAGGCAGGTTTTAGTTTTGGGCCACCTGGGAAAGTGAGGTCCTTCTGACATAGATGAAAGAAGGAAAAGAATTGGCAGCAACCAGATAGGAGGTCTAGAGTGGAATTTGTTGGAGGGGAGTAGGTGAGGCAAGGAGGATGTCTTAATTTATGTAAGTGGGTGCTGATTATATAGTCATAGCCTTAAGCATGGTCTGTCCAACAGCTTCCCACTTAGAGTAGCACTTGCAGCCAATAAAAAATTCTAGTAAAAGAGATTCCTTGTTGCATTGCTTTGATTCATTTAATGAATTGATCTTTCTTGAAAATGTTCTGTTTTAGCTGGTTTCCTTTCTACATTTAAAACAATTTTCTCCTATTCTTTTTAACTGAAAATATGGGAGAAGCTTTTAATATTTAAATGACATTAATATAGGGTTGTTATTAAGCCAAATTCTCAGTCGTGTTGTTTTCATAGTTAACAATTTATATTTTGTATATGTTTGTTGTTTATGTTTTGTCATAAATTCTGCTTTCCAACCCCCTAAATATTTTGGTTCATAATATAGATAGAGCCTAAGTAGTAAAAGAATACAATTGGAAGAGTGGTATTCATTTTAGTGAATATTTATGAATGGAATGGATGTAGCTTTTTTTTTTTTTTTTTTAGTTTCTTGGTACTACTAACTTTACATGTGTTTAATCAGGATTAATTTAAGTACATTTCTTACCATTGGTAATACAGTATATGGAAGATACACAGCTGAGTGTTCAGTCCTAAAGCAGCATTATCCTGGTGTCAAGTTTCACAGCATATAGCCACAGGAAAGATTATCTTGCCACTCTCAGTTATTATATTTACTGAACATAAACTCATAGACTCATAAGCTTTAGAAAAGACCTTAGAAGACTTTCTTTTGAGTGCCAAAATCCTCTTCTTGGCAGTCCTGATTAGGAGTCATTCAGCAGCTGTTGGCATGTTTAGATAACAGGAAGCTCTGCCAGTCTTGTCTCTGGTCTGACATTTCGGAGATTTGCAAGTAATGCCTTGTTATCGGGTTGAATTTGTCTCTCAGTGATTTCTAATTTGCAGTTAATTCTTTCTGCAGTTACACATAATCAGTATGAACGCTTTTCTAAGACTTTAAAGCATTTGAAGATATATTTTTAGTCTCTTGTCTATATCTTTTCACAAAGCATTCTGTCCTCCCCCAAACAAAATGTTGACTTAAACATTAATAAAAATATAGGAAAGAGCTGCCTGCTTGGCAGAGTTCTATAATGGCTATTTTTTTTCATAGCATCTCAACAGAACGCCACCGTGCTGAAGTTCGGAGAGCAGTAAACGATGAACGGTTAACAACAATTGCACATAAGTAAGCCATTAGTCATACCACCCCTGATATTTTATGACGTAGTATAACATAGTTTTGAAAAGTCTTCCTATTTTGTAGCAGATTCCTGAGTCTTAACAACAGTATTTCTATACTCAGGATCCTGACCATAGCAGTAAAAGTGGTATTAACTGTTTATTCAATTGGTTATGTCTTTTGCATTTGCTTAGGCAAGCTTTCTAAGTACTCAGGTCAGATCCTGCTACAGCCTAATCTCTGTATAACTAGAGACCACCATAGTGTAGCAGATAACTCACTTCATTCAAGCAAAGTTCAGTAACAAAGTAGTGTGCCCCCTAAAATTGACAGCTCCTTAGAGGTTGTTTGGAATGGTATTTGATATGCATATTGATTTATAAATAGGCATTCTAACTTTTTTGATATCTGATTATATCATGTATTTGAGATTCAGAAAAAAGACTAAAATATGTGTTCTGCGTCTAAGAATTATGAATATATCTTAATTCACTCTAAAAATAGAAAATAAAATGATAAAGGATTCTTATCAGATTGTTTTCAGATCCTTATAACTGTAATGACAGATGGGCTGAGGGTGGTGGAGGACTGAGGGCAGGGATTATGCACTAATTCTGTGTGGAGACAGTGCCTCCTAAGGAATAGAAAGGAATAGAGAATCTCCTGTAAAGGGAGGGTATTGAAACATTCTGTAAAATATGGTTTAGTGTTATTCATTTGTTTTCGATTTTTTTTAATGTGTCAATGTGAAATAAAACTAAAGGAAATCATTCAGTGCAGTTCCTTCATGTGAGGACTAAAACAGTGCTTTTGAACCAATTGGCCGTATTTGAATTGACCGCAAAGATTCATTAGCTTCATGTGTGCTTCACTGGCCCTCATTTTACTTAACATATAAAATGGGGTGTTACCTTTTTGACAGCATTTTTGAAAGCTTAGCTCTTTATCCTAGAATTTTGAGATTCTTCAGTTGTAGGTGTGTACTACAGAAATTTGGAAAATTTCCCTTAGAGGCATTTAGCATTTAGTAGTCAGGCTAACATGGTTGACAAATTCAGATAGTAATGTTTCTCTTCTTTAATTTGCTCTAAACTTTTGAACTGAGATGCTTCAAAAATAACCATTTGAGCCTGGATGCTAATTTCAGCATTGCTAATAGGAAATTTGTGTGCTAGATAATCAAGTAGTAAACAATAGCTTGCATTCAGAGGCACTTAGCAACAAGATTAGTACCTAAGAAGCTTTGGAACAATATTGTGGGACAACTAGTTGTAAGATGATGCATCAGTTTCATACTTAAAGAATAACATTTATTTAGTCTCCTTTTCCTTTTTTCCCCTTTAAAGAATGAATTTATCCTTATATTTGGGTGAAAGACCAAGTTACAGGTATGCAATTAGGTTATTATTATTTCAGGCTTTTTCTTGTATTTATTTCCAAATTGAAGCTCTCAATTATTCAGGGGCACATTATTCCATTTATGAATTAACCATGCCCCTTGCTTTTCCTTCTCTTCCCCTCCTCCCTCTCCTAATACTGCCCACCCTTTAGCCATTTTGCTGCTTGGGAGACCTAGTCAGAGGGTGGGAAGGGAGAGGAGGTGCCAATTTTAATTAGTCATTTTGCTACTTGTTAGTTGTCCTGGAAAAGATTTGGTGGAAGAATTGATTAGTATTTGCCAAAATGTCTTTGCATAATATATGGGTTTCTTGAATCTGTTTGACCTCTCCCTTTCCCTCCTCTCTCCATTAGCATGGATAATTGAGAGTTGGCTTTTATCTGCCTGTGTTTCCTCTTTTTTTTCCTCTCCTTTCTGATTTCTTTAATACATGAATTTCATTTTTTGAAAAGTTTTTACTTCAGTGTATGATTTTAAGCTTCTTGGGTCTTTCTATACTCCTGTTTTAATATTTTGTATTATGGTTTTAGTTTGCTGAGATATATTTACTTGTTGAGCTCAAGGGTCAGTGACTAGGGATTGGTGACTGCTCTCTCCTTTTTGCGAGCAGCAGCCGAGCCTGGTTCCAAAGATTATCTACCACAGGGCCTGAGAGAGCAGCTAGAGGAATGCCTCCGAACTGACGGCATTCCCTTTCTCCTTTCCCTGCCCTCCCCCACCCCAGAGCAGCCTTGTAGGCCCGAAGGAATGTAGTTGAAAGGTGATGAGAAAGCCGAGAAGACGGAGTACAAAGGAGGGGGAACAAAAGGAGTGGAGTGTCTGGGATCAAAGCAAAGCCTTGCTGTGGCTTGAAGCGTAACACGTGGTTATTGTTTGGCACAGGCCTCTGGTTAAATTCGATACTCAAATTCAGTTTTAGATTATGTTAGAGTAGGACAGCTTTAGATTTTCTAATTGGGCCACTCTTGCTCTCACTGTTTTTCGAGTTAGAAGAGGTTGGTTGTCTGGAATTTCTGCTCTCTGAACTCTTTTACCATCAGTCATGCATATAGGATACCCTGTGTATTTCTAAGTGAGAATGAGGGTATGAGGGCCCAGGAAATTTCATTAACATCATCTTAGATTTCTCAAAAGGGACTGGAGTAAGATTTCCACCCTTCCTTGCCATACTTAGTATAAATAGAGTGGCATTCTTACATCGAGATTAAGCATTCCAGTGGAGCCCTGCAGGGAGAAGTTTAAAGTCTAAATGCAGTTTAGATGACTTGTGCAACTAATGCATATTTATACCTTCATTACTAAGCAAATAGGATTTTTTGATCTAACATTTAATTTTCACTCTCTTAAAAAGTCTGAGCATGTTTGCATGAGTGGAAATTTGGAAGATTTTTAGCATCTTTTGAAAAGTTGCAGTTGTGTCCTTTGCACTGCAAGTTCGGTCTTTTCACTAGCATATATTCACGTGCTTCAAATTATTAATCTTCCATAATTTCTGCCACCATTTAAAAAATGTACCAGGTAAGTGTAGACTTTTTTTTGTGCTAAACTCTCACCAAGCAAGTTTATCAGTGATATTCTCATTAGATGATAGCAAAATAGAAGCCAAGAAAATAGTACTTTTAGAATTTTTTCTTTAATAATTAGCTGTAGCCCTTTTCTGTATGTCTTTCCTGATTTTACCATTATTTGTTTTAGAACAAGCATCAGCTTGAAGATTACATAATAACAAGTTTATGAGGGTTATTGGGCTTTTAGGAGCCCTTCTTTTCCTTGTTTTAGGTTGTACTGTATTAATCCGGGGAGGAATTTATAAATATTTCCATAGAAGCCCAATTGGATTCATCAGCTCTTAGAAATTCCTTTCTTAACTGAGGTTAAATCCTCCTTAAATTCTAGCTTATTCCAGTCAGTGAAAGTTGGTAGTAATTACACAACAGTATCTAATTTGTATACATCAAAGACAAAAGTTAAACATACATGAACATTCAAAAATTTTTATACCTTCTGCTTATGAGGTGGCAAATCATTTCAGTATCATACTGTATGTTTGTTGAAGGAAGTATTTATTAGTTGTGTGATCTTAGGCAAGTGAATTAACCAACACGTGACTCAGTTTCCACATCTATAAAATAGCGGTGATAATACTACCAACTTCATAGGATTGTTGAGGGAACTATATGAATTAATACATGAAAAATGTTTAGGACAATGCTTGCCATTTTGTAAGTGCTTAATTGATGTTAACTGTCATCACCATTGTCACCATCATTATCATTATTCCTCTACCCACTAACAAGGGCTTTTGTGTTCTGTATCTAAATCTGAAGAATCAGTGGACATCCAGAGTCTTAACTTCTCAGTTTGGTTGAGGAATCTATAGTTCTAGAAAAGTGCAGAAATATTCTGATTTAGCAAAGAGATTGGTTGCTTTTAGGTGAAATGTGTATTTTATCACAAATCATTAGTTAGGGTCTTTCATGGAGCCTAGTTGAGAGAAGTGATATGACTGCTTTGTGGATTGCAACCTCTGGTTGTATTCCTGGGATAAGATGTACTCAAGAAATTTAGAGTAGAGAAGTATCTGCTTAGAGATGAATCCAGTTGCCTCAAGTCCCTAGAGTGCAGGGTAGTATAAATAAGTAAGGATAAAGTAGTGCCAGGTTGCTTTCAGTGTCCTCAGGTCTGGTCTGCTTTTAACAAGAAGGAGAATACAATACATCGTCAGTGACACTTGCTGTTATTTAGTCCTCTTCTATCCTCATTACCCATTACCTAACCTCACCCCCTCGTTTACTGCCTCAGTTTCCCTTATTTGAAAGCCTTTAGAACCTCTTGCCTTGCAGGCAGTTAGATAATTTTTCAAAGATTCAATGAATTCTATCCTTAATTATTAAGGAACGTCTGATTTTGAAAGTTATGAGTGTTTTTCCTTTGTTGGATGAATTATAAAGTTAAGTTCTAAAAGCTAGTAGAAATTCAAGTTTTCATTAGTGATACCAGACTTAATGAAATTGATATTTATTTAGAATGCGCAAAAAAATTTTTGATACTTTCAGTTATGTTCATTATAAAATCTAGCTTATGGAATAAAATGTGTAAGAGCTTAAGTGTGTGTCATTCTGTGAGTTCTGATTATTCATAATATGATCTTACTTGCTTAAAATAAAACCTCTCTATTCAGGGTATTGTTACAATTTAAAGTTGTATTTTTTTGGTTCGTTTTTAGTGATTGAGAACCCTTGTAGCAGCGTTTTCTTTTTTGTTTAGTATGTCTGGACCTAATAGCTCTTCAGAGTGGTCCATTGAAGGTCGTCGATTGGTACCACTGATGCCCCGGCTGGTTCCCCAAACCGCCTTCACTGTAACAGCTAATGCTGTTGCCAATGCAGCTATCCAGCACAATGCATCTCTTCCAGTGCCTGCAGAAACAGGAAGCAAGGAAGGTGAGTAGAAAAATACTTCTGTTAGAAAAAATGTCTTATTTTTCATCTATTCTTATCCCAGTTTTTAAAAGGAATGAGGCAGAGTGGACAGTTCTGGCTGTGAAGCTGGGAACTGAAGTTTTGAGATCAGAAGTGAATAAAAGGCCTTAATGGAGGATATTAGAAACTAAGATGACAGAAGTCATTTAGCTGCTGGAAAAAGATGCTGAATGTATAGCTTCAGAAAATAAAGCTCCAATTTTATCTTCTGGAATCAATGGAATAGGTTTCCTCTCTGTTCTCATCAATGTGCTCAATCCATTACCTGGCAGATAGAGAGACTTTCTTAGTGTTATTTAACCTAATGATTGACATTTGGTTTAAAAATCCTCGAATTCTCCTGCAGATTAGTATTACATTTGAAAGGGCACATTTGTTTGGACTCCAGTGGCATAGGTTGGTTTTGCCTTCTAAGAACCCTGAAAGCATTGCATTGAGAGACTGCCTATTTTTACGTGGTAATGGGCCGTGCAGCAGAGTGAGACACCCTCTTCGTGCAGGCCACGCTCATTTTTAGGCTGAAACAAACTATATTTGAGGGAGACTGTTACCAGTGTGCAAACTTTGCCTCCATTGCATCCCTGTTTCTTTGTTGTCAAAGAGGTATCTTTCCTTTATTTCCTGTTTTTACCTTTGCCAGCTGTCTGGTAGAGTGGAGAGAACATAGAATTTCCAGTAGTCAAATCTGTGTTCGACTCTTCAGCAAGTTTCAGTGTCTGTAAGCCTTGCGTTTCTTACCTCCAGGAGGAGGATGTGGTGCTATGAGGATTAGTGATAATGCATGGAAAGGAGTTCTCTCAGGAACTGGTGCATAGGAGCTTTTCTTGTTGAGCTGTGTCCTTTCACTGAATGATAAAGAGGTTGAACCATGTCACTGTTTTAATTATGAGTACAGTAGTGCTTAGATGGCAAATGATTCATGGGTTGGGTTATGGAGAAGGACCTTATCTTGACTCTCCCCTTTGGTAGCCTCATTGGAAATTGTTATGGTTAGGGAAAAATTATCTGTTATCCCATCATTGGTACTGCTAATAGTATGAAAAAGGAGAATAAGTATGTGCCTGTTTTCTAACTCCTGCCATGAATGAAAAATGACTTTCATTTTTCTTAATTTAGTGTTAAACTTAATTTATTTGAAATTGTGCTTCTCCATTGTCAATATCACCTGTAGATAAGCTATTAAATACTTGGGGAAAATCCATTTAAATGATGATTTTTCAGGAAAGGTCATTAATGCCTTTTAACTTGTGGGCCTAATAACCTAGTTCTGGCCTCTGACTTTTGATCACATGAAAATGTTAAGATTGGCCTGCAATAAAAATAATTTTTCTGTATGCCTGGACAGTTTTGGTGAAAGTTAACAGCAGACTTTTTTATCGTTCCTTCAGTAGTGGTTTGCTATTCCTACACAAGTACTACGTCAACCCCAACCTCTACCCCCGTTCCAAGTGGCAGCATAGCAACGGTTAAGTCTCCAAGACCTGCCAGTCCTGCCTCCAATGTAGTTGTCTTGCCAAGTGGAAGTACTGTTTATGTCAAAAGTAAGTGATATTCTCAGTGTTATCAGGGCCATCTTGGCTAAATGTGGCAGTGTAGGATTTGATAAGATCTGCCTTCCTGGAATAAGTCACCAGGCCACTAGCTATCAGCAGTGGTTAGTTTTTGAAGGTATTGAATTCCTTTCTTTACATGTGACTAGGTGTATATTGCTGTTTAATAGGTTTTGGGGTTGGAGAAATGACTGCCTTTTTGTGGTCCGTGGGGATTTTGTGTTTGAATAGTGCTATCCTTCAAGTATTCACTTGTTTTGACTGTCATGGAATAGAAATGTGAACAGGGGTGGGCCTTGTGGTATATCCTGGGAAGCTGCAGCTTGAGGCAGCTGCACTCCATATCTGAGTGCGGATTCGAGTGTTGGCTGCTGTACTTCTAATCCAGCTCCCTGTGAATGTGCTGAGATACTTGAGTCCTTACCAGCCACCTGGGAGACCAAGAGTTCCTGGCTTTCGCCTGGCAGAGCCCAAGATCATAGCCACTTGGGGAGTGAATCAGTGGGTGGGAGATCTTTCTCCCTCTTAACCAGAGGATACATGATCTCTTTCCCTCCCTCTCTGTCCCTCTGCCTTTCAAATAAAGAAAGAAATTGTTAAAGAGAAATGTGAGTAGAAACTGTAGCAATGTGCTTATGTGATTTACTCAGGGCTCACGTCTTGTAATCTTTGTAGTGTTTTCTTAAATTATTGCACAGAACATGTCATCCAAATGTTAAGATTTCAGTGAAACATTATAAGGAATCTATTTTATATTTCTAGTTAACTAATTTTTTGAAAATTTTTTCTTGATTTTGCCCTATGAAGCAGTTTGTTGTCAAGCTCATTTTTTGTTTTTGTTTTTAATTTCTGTTATCAATGTTTATTTATTTTCAAGTTTTTTTTTGCTTTTCTTTTGATATCAACTATGATTTAATTTTTATTTTTCCCGATATAGTTATAAATATGACTTCTTTGTAACTGTTAGTGGTAGAGGTTGCTGTTTTGGACAGGAGTCATTCTAGGTCATTGTTGGTCCTGTTTAAATTAGAGTAAAAAAAACCAAAAGTGTAGCAGTTATATTTTATTACCAATTCCAGAGTCATGCTGTATAATTTCTTATGTCTGTTCTATAGAGATTTCTTGTGCAGATTGCTGTGTATGTGTCTCACTTAGTTTTTTTTTTTTAACAAGTTTACAAAAACAATTGAAGCTATACTATATAAAGAGAAAGTGATACATCAGGAATTATTCAGTTTATATCTGATTACTGTGGATTTAGCAAAGGTGGTCCTTTAAAACAGTAGACCTATTTTTTTAAACACTGAAAGTGAATTCCAAACATGAAAAAGCTATTTATGTTACATACAGTTATACTCAGAAGTCACACCGATTACATTAATTTGGGATAAAATCATTAATTCACCTAATTTTGTGGGCAAGGCACTCAAATATGGGATATGGGCATCCCAAGCAGTGTCTTCAGTGCTGGACCAAACACCCGCAGGGGAATAAACCAATAAGATTTAATTAGGCCTCCTGGGAGCCTCTTCACAATGGGAAACGTGCTGACAGTTACACGGTTATATGGTAAGTGGTACAGAAGGGAATATGCAAAGTGATTTATAAACTCAGAGCAACATGGATTCTTTTTGCCTAGAGGAGTAAGGGAAAGCTTCACTGAGGTGGGATGATGAAGAGGTTGTTGATGGTGTGTGGTGTTCCCCAAAGGACAGTGGGATGTTGGAACCCAGAGATGGACAGAGTGTGGTAAGGTGGCTTTGGGGGATGGTGAGCAGTTTACCTTGTCAAGATCATAGGATTGTCCAGGGTTGGATACAACAGGATATTACTGTGTTGGAAAGATATGGGGCCTTGAATGATATGATGATGGTGTTGTGCCTCATTCTGTAGGAGATAAGGCTGTTAAAGGATTTTTAGGCAGTGCATTGGCGTGATTAGATGTAAAGTTTCTAACTTGGAGTAGGATGGAGGATAGAATAGAAGAATAGAGTAGATACACAGGTATCTTTTAGGAGGTTGTTGGTTACATATAGGCAAGCAGGTACAGCCTGGTGTGGAGCAGTAGCATAGATTGAAAATAAGACACCATGTCCCATATTGGAGTAGCTGGGTTTGTCTTCTGCTAATGTGGAACCTGGAAGGTTGCGGTGATGGCGGAGGTGATCAAGTTCCTGCCACCCACATGGGGAACCTGGATTCAGTTTGTTTCCTGGCTCTGGCCATCCAGTTGTGTGAGCATTTGGGGAATGAATCAGCAGATGGGAGAGCTCTCTCTTGTCTGTGTCTCTTTCTATGTGTCAAATAAGTAAATGAATAAAAATGTTAAGAAAAGGATGGAAGGCATTTAGGGACAACTTCTCTAAAGGAAGTTTGATGAGACTTACTGTTGAGTAGGCATAAGGCAAAGGAAGGGGGCAATGATGACACGAAGATTTTAAAAGTATAGTGTACAAATGCAAGATTAGGTTGGTGTCACTATAGCAGGATTGTCATTGCCTTTCAGGTGTTAGCTGTTCAGATGAAGATGAAAAACCCAGAAAACGAAGGCGAACCAACTCTTCTAGCTCCTCTCCCGTTGTCCTAAAGGAAGTTCCAAAGGCTGTTGTTCCTGTCTCAAAGACAATCACTGTGCCTGTGAGTGGCAGTCCCAAGATGAGCAACATCATGCAGAGTATTGCCAACTCCTTACCACCCCACATGTCTCCCGTGAAAATAACCTTCACCAAGCCGTCAACACAGACGACAAACACGACAACACAGAAGGTATGTCGTGGGGGAGTTTCTGCCTGCCAGTTACTGTTTCCATCTCTTCAGACTGTGTGACTCAGGTAGAACAAACATGAATTCAGTGCTCACTATGTACTGGGGAATGTTTACCATCTCTTTGTTTTTAATTCTGCACAAAAAGCTTTGGTCTAGGTATTATTAGTTCACTTTTGGCAGCCATGGCTCAGACACAGTAACTGGCTTGCCTAGGTTGACACAGCTCTCAGATCTCCTGCTTCTAAGACTTGTGCTCTATATTATTGTTATTATACCATTTGGGAAAAAAAGAAAATAGAAGTTTTTTTAAAACTTTCTTGAACATTCATATGACCTTGCTTTTAGAAGCTCCATCTTCACTTTGTAAAGTAACAAAGTTGTCAGAGTTAGATGTTTCTTAGAAGAAAGGATGTAATTAAGTGAATAATTGTTTTGTTGGTCTTTATATGCTACCATTAATTCATTCCTAAACCCTTCTCTGAGTCTGTTCAAGGCAGTGGTACTTTGTCAGGTTCATATTGTCCAGTCCCTCAGTCTTCTCAAACTAATCTGGGTCCTGATGACTCAGTAGGCTTGATGCCTCCCATCATTACCGTATTTGTCAGTTGACGTATTTATTTTGCTAGTAGCTTCCTGGTACATGAGTATACGAAAAGTAAATCTTTTGAGGTCTTTTGCTTGGTAGATTGCAGATTTCTTTTTACTCTCCTTCTTTCTTAATGGCTTGGCTAAGTAAAGTATTCTAGGTTAGATCATTTTCTCTATGAATTTTAGAGATGTTGCACTATTGGCTTCTGGTTGCCACTGTTGCTTTTGGGAAGCTCAGTTCCATTCTAATTTTAGATGTTTTTCACAGGCCTCCCACATGGGTTTTTTTTTTTTTTTTCTTTTTAAGATTTATTTATTTGAAAGAGTTAGAGACTGAAAATCTTCCACCCGCTGGTTCACTTCCCAAATGGCTGCAACGGCCGGAGCTGGGCCCATCCAAAGTCAGAACTCTAGAGCTTCTTGTAGGCCTCCTATGTGGGTGTAGGGGCCCTAGGACTTGAGCCATCTTCCACTGCTTTCCCAGGCCATGGCACAGAGCTGGATGGGAAGTGGAGCAGCCGGGACTCGAACTGGCATCCATATGGGATGCCAGCACTGCAGGTGGTGGCTTTACCCACTATGCCACAGTGCTGGCTCCTAGATGTTTTGCTCGATGAAAACTTTTAGTGCTTTAAGTTCTGAAATTTCAAAGCAATGTTCCTTGGTGTCAGGTCTTTATTTTATCCATTTGACTATATATTCAGTGGGCCTCTCTTGAGCTATTTCTTTGGTTATTCTATTATTTAGAAAGTTGAACTGCTTGGATTGATCCTCTAATTTTTTCCCTCATTCCCATTTTCCATTTGGCTTTTGGAAGTAAATCTCCTGGATTCATATCCCAGCTTTTGCCACTTACTAGCTATGTGACTGGCTATAAGTTTCTCATCTGTAAAGTAGGGTTTTTCCCATAGGATTTTTTTTTTTTTTTTTTTTTTTTTGACGGGCAGAGTTAGACAGAGAGAAAGTCTTCCTTCCGTTGGTTCACCCCCCAAATGGCCACTACAGCCGGCATGCTGCACCGATCCAAAGCTAGGAGCCAGGTGCTTCCTCCTGGCCTCCCATGTGGGTGCAGGGCCCAAGCACTTGGGCCATCCTCCACTGCCTTCCTGGGCCACAGCAGAGAGCTGGACTGGAAGAGGAGAAACCAGGACAGAATCTGGCACCCCGACCGGGACTAGAACCCGGTATGCCGGTGCCGCAGGCAGAGGATTAGCCAAGTGAGCTGCGGCGCCAGCCTCCCATAGGAGTGTAAATAACTGATAGAATAGAGCCTCGCACATAGTAAATGCTCTGTAAATTTATTCATTTGTGTATCTTAACTTTATCCTTTAGTAGTTAGAGAGAGAAGGAGAGACAGAAAGAGGTCTTCCATCCTCTGGTTCACTCTCCAAATGGCTGGAATGGCTAGGGCTGGGCCAGCTTGAAGTCAGGAGCCTGGAACTCCATCCAGGACTCCCACAAGGGTGACAGGGGCCCAAGCACATAGGCTATCAATCCTTTGCTGCTTTGCCAGGTGCCTTAGCAGGGAGCTGGATTGGAAGTGGAGCAGCTGGCACTTGAACAAGCACTCATATGGGATGTCTGATTCACAGGTGGCGGTCCCCCACGATAATTTTTTTTGATATTTTCTTTTTTCATGTTTTTTCACCTATAAGTTCCTTTCCTGTTTTGTTTTGATCTCTTTCATTTCAGAATGTTCTACACTATCTGACCATGTGCTTATGTATGAACGTGGACACTGGAAAGAGGACAAAGCTCTGTATGTGGGTGGGACGTGTTGTCTGGTGACTTTCACTGCAGGTTGACCTAGCTGGGCTGTTTGGTGAAGAAGTACCACTACCCCTTTACCTCCACCAGTGTCACTATCTTCATGGCTTTTTCTTGCATGGGTCAGATTTCTCTGAGAAGAACCCTCCAGTCTCTTTCCTTGAGTAGTCTAAGCCTGGCTCCTTGTGTTTGAGGACTAAATGGAGAAAGATCCGTTATGTAGACCCTGCTGGCTTTCAGTGTGGCATTGCCCTTCCCAGCTATGCCTGGTGGTATCAGATCCCTCAGCTTCAGTCTCTCCCTCATGAAAATAAATTCATAGTCTTCTCTTAGGTGGGGGAGGATGGCTGGAGATCCAAGTGCTTCTTAAAAAGCGTTTCAACCAACTTTTGTCTCCCTAAGTCCCAATTTATCCTTACTTCAGAAGCATCTGGTGCCCTAAATTCTAGAGTCTCTGGGATAGTGCAGGTTGTCTTGTTTTTCATTCTTACATTTGCTGCCTTTGGTTTCTGCTTTGTTGGATATAATTGATCCATTTTGGTTCGTCTGTTTTCCAGTTTCCAGAACTTTATAGCTATTGTCTCCTTTTTGTTTTGACCTTGTGGCTTTGTGTGTCTTAACTCCTTTAAAAATAAAAATTCTTTCATACTGTTTTAGAGGAATTTTGGGAAGGGGCTGAGGTCAATTCTGTGTTCAAGAGCATGATCTTCTCACCTTTGAATCTTCAGTCCCATGACTTTCTTTTCTTTTTTTAATTTTTAAGATTTATTTATTTATTTCAAAGGCAGAGTTACAGAAAGAGAGGGAGAGAGACCTTCCATCTGTAGTTCGCTTCCCAAATGGCCACAACACCTGGAGCTGGGCTGGTCCAGAGCCAGGAGCTTCTTTCGGGTCTCCTACATGGGAACAGGGAGCTGGATTGGAAATAAGAGCAGCCGGGACTTGAACCAGTGCCCATATGGGGTGCCGGTGCTACAAGTGGTGGCTTTACCCACTAGGCCACAGCACCGGCACCAGTTCTATGACTTTCATTTAAAGAACCTCCTTGAGTTTCTTGGAAAGATATCATTATATAATAGATTAAAAATTATTTTCTTAATAACTATATGTGAAAATGGGCTGATCTGTAGGATATAATTCTATCTTTAACCCTAGGATGAAGGATTATGGTGTAGTATTCAAACCAAGCAAGAATTGTTGTTGTCACAGAGTGTTGGTTGGGACCCCAGTTCTTTTAGTATAATCTGAGATAAATTCATCTTTTTACTCATATGTGAGATAAAAATGCCAATCTTAGGAATTTTTTGTTAGGATTAAATGAGATTGGGTAAAGAGTGACATAAGGTATGTAATCAAAACATGTTAGCTTCCTTTCCTTGTAGATATTTTATGGAAAGCTATGTTGTCTTTATTTACACTGTTGATAATGAACTGTTCCAAGTAAGACAATTCTTCAATTCTCTGAAGCTTATTTCTTCTCTCTCTCTTTTTAAATATTTATTTATTTGAAAGGCAGAGTGACAAGAGAGGGAGAAGGTCAGAGAAAGAGATCTTCCATCTACTGGTTCACTTCCCAAATGGCTACCTTGGCTAGGGGATGGTTCAGGCAGCAGCTAGGAGCCCAGGACTCCCTCTGGATCTCCAATGGGGTGGCAGGAATCCAGGTGCTTGTGCTATCGTCTGCTCTTTCCCAGGCATGGTAGCAGTGAGCTGGATCAAAAGTAAAGAAGCTGGTATGTGCTACCTGTGTTGCAGGAGGTGCCTAACCTGCTGTGCCAAAATATATCACTTATCACTTAATATGTAGAAATTACTGATTTTTGGTGGCTTCCTATGTATTATATTTAAAGATTTTATTTATTTATTTCAGAGGTAGAATTACAGACAGAGAGGGAGAGACAGAGAGAAAAGTCTTCCACGGTGGATTCACTCCCCCAAATGGCCACAACGGCTGGAGCTGAGCCGATCTGAAGCCAGGAACCAGGAGCTTCCTGCAGGTCCCCCATGTGGGTGCAGAGGTCCAAGCACTTGGGCCATCCTCTACTGCTTTCCCAGACCATAAGCAGAGAGCTGTTTCAGAAGAGGAACAGCCAGAACACGAACTGGCACTCATATGGGAAGCTGGCATCGCAGGCAGAGGCTTAGCCTACTATGCCATAGTACTGGGCCCTATGTGTTATACTGAATATAAGTTTTGCATATTTATTTGATGACTCCACAACTATCTTTCTGGTTGTTACATTTCATATAGTGTTATGGTTATCACTTTCTGGCCTGGTCCAGTGAAGGTGATGTCAGCCTGCTACACTCCCAGTTTTTAAATCTACTTACCATAATACTTTTACTGTTGACAGGCCTTGGTTGCTGCATTTTATTTTATTAGTAATTTTCTTTTTCTGCCTTCTCATCTATTCTTTCTTTTTAATTTATTTTTTTATTTATATTTTTTTGACAGGCAGAGTGGACAGTGAGAGAGAGAGAGAGAAAGGTCTTCCTTTGCCGTTGGTTCACCCTCCAGTGGCTGCTGCGGCTGGCGCACTGCACTGATCTGAAGCCAGGAGCCAGGTGCTTCTCCTGGTCTCCCAGGGGGTGCAGGGCCCAAGCACTTGGGCCATCCTCCACTGCCCTCCCGGGCCACAGCAGAGAGCTGGCCTGGAAGAGGGGCAACCGGGACAGAATCTGGTGCCCCAACCGGGGCTAGAACCTGGTGTGCTGGCGCCACAGGCGGAGGATTAGCCTATTGAGCCATGGCACCGGCCTCATCTATTCTTTCAGTCTGGCATTTGAGAAATAGAATAGCAATGCCAAAGCCAGAAGAGCACTTATCTCTCAACCATATCCCCCTTTTGCCTTGCTGTGTTTTTTATTCATTATACTTATAACTAACTGATATTATAAAGCTGTTGATTTTCTGTTTCTCCCATAGATTATAAGATGCTGAGGGAAAATATTTTATCTTATTCATCACTGTATTCCCCAGTGTTAGAATAGTGTTTGACGTGTAGTAGGTACTGAGATTTGCTGAATGAATGAGTGCATTAATTAATTAGTACACAAATAGATAGATCTGGCTCCAAAGATGGATTTGCCACTTCTCTTGAGCCTCAGTTTCCTTAAAAAAGCAAAGATAACAATACGACTTCCTAGACTTGTTGGGACAATCAAATGAGATGATTCATGGAAAATACTTAACCATGGTGCGTACAGTGAACATTGAGTACATAGCACATAACGTTACTAATTTCCTAATCTTTGTGGGTAGACTTGTGTAGAAATGGTTGTAATAGGTGGAGATTCATTGATTTACCATATCTATTTTTTTCAAGAATTGTTTTATTTATTTGAAAGAGTTACAGAGAGAGGTAGAGCCAGAGAGAAAGAGGTCTTCCATTCCACTGGTTCATCCCCCAAATGACTGCAACAGCCAGAGCTGATCTGATCTGAAGCCAGGAGCCAGGAGCTTCCTCAGGGTCTCCCGTCCAGGTGCAGGGGCCCAAGGACTTGGGCCATCTTCTACTGCTTTCCCAGGCCATAGCAGAGAGCTGGATAGGAAGTGGAGCAGCTGGAACTCGAACCGGCATCCATATGGAATGGTGGCACTGCAGGCTCGGGCTTTAACCCACTGCGCCACAGTGCCAGCCCCTACTTTTTTTTTTCTTTTCTGAGCTTTTGATGGAGTATGAATAGTGGAGGTTGTCAGACGCCTATAAAAGGACATATTTATCAACAAAGTCATATATGAATTATGCCATGAGTTTTCAGATTCAAAACCTTAAATTTTCCTTATTATGTTTATAAAAATTAACATTTAAAGCAAACTAAATTTAAAAATAAGACTCTTTCATTCCATAAATATTTATTGAGCATGTGCTATGTTCTGGATGTATAGCCATTTTGTGTCTCATATATGGTACCATCAGTTTTATTTTTTTCATAGACAAGCTAACTATGAGTAGGACTAATAAATATTCTTTGGATATTTTATTTTTATTTTTGTAATTGGATTTTTTGAGAAGGCTGTGGTCATTACTGCATTCAACTTGAATTTCTCATAAATCTGTATTTAAGTCAACTTAGGTATTATTGTAGGCAAAGTGAGTGTTAGATTAAGCATAATTACTTATGAAGTTGTGGACTTTATTCGAACTGGAGTAGGTTATGGGGCAAGCAGTGTGGTGTAGAGGGTTAACCTGCTTTCTGTGTCGCTAGCATCACATATCAGAGTGCTGGTGAGTCCCGGCTTCTCCACTTCTGGAGGCCTGGTTATAGTTCCTGGCTCCTGACTTCTTCAGTCTGGTCCAGCCCTGGCTGTTGCAGCCATCTGGGGAATAAACCAGCAGTGGAAGATCTCTCTCTGTCCCCTGCAACCCTGTTGTTCTGCCTTTCAAATAAATCAATAGGTCTTAAAAAAATTGAAGTAGGTTATGTATCTTTAGGGAATACAAATATCCACCTCTGTTATTATGGTGCCTTCATTTTAAACATAACATTGGTACAGCACTTATAGAAACAAAGCAACAGAATATAGCTTTATGCTTTCATGTGCTTGATTGATATTTTTCATTTTGTCCTTAGGGTGCAAGTCCCAGCACTCTTAAAGAGTTTTTGTGAGTGCTAGAAGGTCAGTAATTTGAATTATGGCCTGAATAAACACTGTTTGGTTCACTTGGTTTCAAAACCCTTTTATTTGCCCTATGTAATAAGTAACCATAAAGTGCCAGGAGATTTCCTCCAAGGTGAATCTCTGATTTTAGACGATCCCCTTCTTCCAGATGAGAAATCATCTTTCAGACTGAAATCTAAAGTATGTCATATCACTTCTATGTGCAATATAAAACATGCTCTTAAAGACTCGATATTTATTTTGCTGCAGTTTCATTGTCTTAATGTTAGAAACTGTTAGGTGGACACTGCAGTTCTGAAATTGCGAATATTGGTCACGAGTGTGAGCACTCCCATGCCCTTGCCCACGACAGACGATGCTAAGTAACTGTGGCATACGTGGCTGCCAAGGCCTGGTGAATCCTCATCTGTGCTGTGTTGTACGCCAGGAAGCTACTAGTATTAGTTCTGAATTGGCAGAAGTGAGACCTAATTGCTATTACTACTCTAATCGGTTTTGTTGTGGTGGTAGCTATGAGTTCTTTGGATTCTCATGGGTATCAGAGTCTTGGGAAAGATACCCAAAATGTTTTTAATGAAAGAAAAATAACATACATTTCCAGATTGATGTGATCTATATTGCTTTTACTGATATCCCTTTAACATTTATTAAGTAGTAATAATAGTAAGCAGCTAAGATGTTCCATTTGTTGACAGCAAATACTGACCGTCTCTATGTGCCTAGCACTATATTAGATGCTTCACACCATCTTAATTTAATCCTTATAATGCTTTTGCAAGGTAGGTATTATTATCCCCATTTTATAAATGAAAGTTGGAGCCTAGACTTTTTAAAAATTTTATTTAAGGTGCACACCTTTCATGTAATTCACATATACATATTTAGAAACATAGTGATACTTCTCACCCTACCCTCCTTCCTGCCCACACTCCTGCTCTTCTTCCTCCTCCCTCCTATTCCCACTTTTTAATTTTTACAAAGATCTATTTTCAGTTGATGTTATACTCATAAGATTAACCCTGCACTAAGTAGAGTTCAACATATAGGATGAAGAAATAAAACACTGTTCCTCAACAGTAGACACAAGAGCCTAGAGGTTTTTTTTTTCTTTTTCTTTCTTTTTTTTTTTTTTTTTTTTTTGACAGGCAGAGTGGACAGTGAGAGAGAGAGACAGAGAGAAAGGTCTTCCTTTGCCGTTGGTTCACTCTCTGATGGCCTCCGTGGCCGGTGCACCACACTGATCCGAAGCCAGGAGCCAGGTGCTTCTGGTCTCCCATGCAGGTGCAGGGCCCAAGCACTTGGGCCATCCTCCACTGCACTCCTGGGCCACAGCAGAGGGCTGGCCTGGAAGAGGGGCAACCAGGACAGAATCCGGCTCCCTGACCGGGACTAGAACCTGGGGTGCTGGCGCTGCAGGCGGAGGATTAGCCTATTGAGCCGCGGCGCTGGCCAAGCCTAGAGATTTTAACATGCCCCTGGGGCTGTCACTTTAAGTAGAAGGTGAAGTTCTGAGCGTAGGTTAGTTAGACTCTTAAGCTTATGGTCCCTTTACCATATTGGTCCCTTCTCTGTATGATGGTTAGTTGTTTTTCTAATAAAGCTAGAAAGGAGTTGACTGGTCAAGTCTGATGTAAGTATGCTAATCAACTCTACATAGGTGTTTGCTGGTCCAGACTTTGGTATCTTTCTTGACTGCTCAGGTAGTTAACAAACTCCATAAAGTAATACACAAAAACATTTATCTTGTAATTTTTCAAAACATTGGAAATAAATATTTATATTTATCTATATATAACATATAAAATGTTTCAGTTAGAGTGTCTTTGAGGTGTAGGCACTGAGTTCAGACATAGTAAATTATGACAAATAAAGACTTGAGCTCTTTTTTAGGACTGACACAAAACTGAAAAAGAATTTCCCCTTTGAATTCTTCGGATTTTTCAAAACAATTTTTCTGTCCTAGGTAGGTACAAATAATTTTAGTGGAAGAAGAAGGTACTGTACTCTTTTAGGTATCACCATTATACTCACCTCAGAAGAAAACTGTGCTACTACAGGATTACTAATGGTTTTTATGTTCTCACTGTAAAATGGGGATAATAGTATCTGTGTTAATAGGATTGTTGAGAGATATGGTAAGCAATAATATTAGCTCTTGGAGCTATTTTTGATTCTGTTCCTTTTGCTTAGCTCTGACATTCTATTAACCACCAACTTTTATTTTTTCTGTCTCAGAATAATCTGAGTCTGTTCTCATCCGTGTGTCTTCCTGTGGCTTCCCAGCATGCTTAGTATACACTCTAATTCTTCACTCTGGCTTACAAGTTTGATCTGGCCCTCCTACTTTTCCAACCCCTTCCTGCTCTGTGTGCTTCTGCCATACTTGCTTTCTTTCTGTTTTTAAATACATCAGGCTAATTCTAACCTTAGGTCCATTACCATAAACAGTCTCTCCGTCTGAAATGCTTTGTCTTAAGTCATCTACAGTTTTCTAGCCATACTGGCTAAACCTTGACCTATCTTTACCACATCTCTTTTTCTTCATTCTCTCTATCAGCTCATGAGCAAATCCTGTTGGTTTTATCATATATTCAGAATCTTCTCACGTTTCATCACTTCCATTGCAAGCATTTTGGTTACTATCATTTCTGCTCTGTTTATTTATAGGAGCTTTCTAATTAGTCTCCTCGTTCCTGACTTCACTGTCCTACTGTACTTTTTACCAAAAAGGTTGTATAATGCTCTTTAAAAGATACTTTGTTTTTTAGAACAGTTTTAGATTTACAGAAAAGTTGAGAAGATAGTACAGATTTATCGTATATCCTGTATACACAATTTCCCATTCTTAATGTTCCACATTATCATGATACATTGGTTACAATTAGTGAATGACATTAATGTGTTAATATTGACTATTTTCCATGGTTTATTCATATTTCTTTGGTTTTCACTTATTTTTTTCTGTTCCAGGATCTCATTTAGGATATAGCATTATATTTACTTGTAGACTCTTTTTTTTTTTTTAAAGATTTATTGATTTATTTGAAAGTCAGAGTTACACAGAGAGAGAAGGAGAGGCAGAAAGAGAGGGTTTCCATCCACTGGTTCACTCCCCAACTGGCCGCAATGGCTGGAGCTGAGCCAATCCGAAGCTAGGAGCTTGGAGCTTCCTCCAGGTCTTCCCATGTGGGTGCAGGGGCCCAAGGACTTGGACCATCTTCCAGTGCTTTCCCAGGCATAGCAGAGAGCTGGATCAGAAGTGGAGCAGCCAGGACTCGAACTGGCACCCATATGGGTTGCCAGCACTGCAGGTGGTGGCTTTACCTGCTACGCCACAGCGCAGACTCTTCTTGACTCTGAAAGTTTCTCAGACTTTTGTGGTTTTTGATGACCTGAACAGTTTTAAGGAGTCATGTTCAAGTATTTTGTAGGATGCCCCACTGTTAGCATTTGTTTGATGTTTTTCTCATAGACTAGGGTTCTGGGTTTTTGGGAGGAAGACCACAGAAAGTAGCATTTTTATCATATCATATCAAGGGTGTAAACTGTCATTATTTCTCTGCCGTTGTCTCCTACTGTTCTCGACCTTATATGTTTCAATCCTGTTCATTAGGTTCTTGAAGTTTCTTGTGCAAGTCAAACTTGCTTCTGCCTCGGGGTTTCTGTGTTTGCCACTCCCTCTCTTGCTGGATGCTTTCCTAGGTGGTGACATGATTCACACAGTACTGTTGGTGTCTGTCTGCTCAGATGTTGCCTTACAGAGAGGCCCTCACTGAGTACTTTATAAGAGGAATTATAGAGTGCTCCCATCGTCCTTTACTCACTCACTCTGCTTTATTATCTCTTCTGTTTTAATACATGACATTGACTTTTTAAAAAAATTGTTTATTGTTTTTCCCTAGTAGAATATACACTCTGAAAGTAGGAACTTTACTTTCTTCATTTTTTTTGTCTGAGCATCTAGAACCATGCCTGGCACATAGTAGATGCTCAATTAATAAAAATGAATGAATGTCCAAATTACTTTCTAGAAAGATTGCACCAATTTATACTCCCTCAATAGTATATTGAAATGTTTACTTTGCTGTATCTTACACAGCATTGAATGCTGTTTTAAACAATATTTGCTTGGTAAATGTTGCTTTTAAATGTATGTTGATGAGCAGGGCTAAAGGAAAGCTTTCATATATCTTTAGTTGTGTATTCATTTTGTTGAAGTGTTTCTTCATGTTTCATACACGGTTTTTGAATTATATGAAACTAATTTGGGTCTGACTACAATAGTGGAATTGTAGGTACATGAAAATGACTTCTTTTCCCTTCCCTAGGTGATTATAGTGACCACATCACCAAGTTCAACCTTCGTGCCCAACATCCTCTCCAAGTCCCATAACTATGCTGCAGTCACTAAGCTTGTCCCAACGTCAGTCATCGCCTCCACCACCCAGAAGCCGCCCGTGGTGATAACTGCTTCTCAGTCCTCTCTGGTCAGCAGTAGCAGCAATGGCAGCAGCAGCTCCACACCGTCGCCTGTACCTAATACCGTCGCGGTGACAGCTGTGGTGTCCTCCACGCCCTCTGTGGTCATGTCAACTGTAGCACAAGGTCAGTGTCATTTACCGTTTCCTCCTGCCCTTGTTGGTCTATGAGAATTTTGAAGAAAATTCTCGGTGTGTGAAGGTCCCTACCGTTAAATCTTAGGTAACTGTTCTCACTCTCCCAGTTTGTGAATGGCAGGAATATGCGAATGGCAGGAATATTCGTGGTTACTCAATACTTTACTCAATACAATACTTGGCTTGTATTCATATGCTTATTGCAGCTTTTCCCCCCAAGGCATATAATACCTAATCATTACAGAAAACATTCACAAAATGCAGGTTAAATCTTATGGCAACAAATTTTTAAGAGCTATCCAAATATGTTACTGTAATACAATTTTAATCGATTTAATTTAATAGAAGTTTTTTTATTTTTAATTTGAAATTCTTATTTATTTGACAGACACAGAAAGAGACTTAGAAAGGGTATGCTCCTGTCTGTTTCTTCACTCCCCAAATACCTGTAGTATCTGGGGCTTTGTTGGGACTGAAGCCAGGAGCTAGAAACAAAATCCAGGTCTCCCATAAGGGTTAACTGAGCATGAGGGATGTGGGAAGTAAATTACTGAATTTAGATAATCCAGAAACTATTATTTGGTTTCTGTTTGAGATACTTATTTAGATATTATTATGTTAAGAGATTAAGGTGCTTGTTGAACAGGAGGTCAGTGTTGGTAGAAGCATCCAGACCCAGCTTGTAGTTGTGATTGTGACTGTTGGATTTTTGTGGTGGCTCCTGTGTTGGTACCTGGGCTGTCAGGTGGTTGCATCAACTTGATGGATAACTCCGTGTTTGTAAGTGTAGGGATGGTTCCAACAGCAGGGAGACGCAGATGGTGCATGGTTGACTCATACTATAGGAAGGAAAAAGAAATCTTTAATATTTGTAATATGGAAATTCTTAAAATTAATGCTAATTAGAATAGTCATTCTGAGTTGGACATCTGGAGAAAAGGGTAATAATATAGTTATACAATGAAAAAGAAGATCCAGTTAAATGAGGCAGTAATTCATGGGAACCATCAAGGTTTCTTTTTACCTTTCGTTTTTGCTTTCCTTGGAATATGAGATTTTTTTTCAGGTATAAATGCATTCTAGGTATCCCATCCAGCTACGAAAATGTCCAAAAGGAAAAAAGACAGTCTGGGAGTGGTGGGCGTTGTGGTACGGCAGTCAAACCACCACTTGGTATACTTGCATCCCATATTGGAGTGCCAGTTCAAGTCCCCAGGTATTCCGCTTCTGATCCAGCTCCCTGTCAGTGTGTCTAGGAAGCTGCAGATGATGGCTCAAGTGCTTGAGCCCCTGCCACCCATGTGGGAGACCATGATGGGGTTCTTGGCTCCTGGCTTTGGCCCAGGTCCAGCTGTTGCAGCCATTTAGGGAATAAACCAGAGGATGAAAGATCTCATTCTTTCTGTCTCTCTGTCATTCTGCCTTTCAAATAATTATTTATTTGAAAATCTTAAAATAAATAAAGAGACAGTCCCCTTCTATGGGTCTCTCTTAGGAAAGAGAAAGTCTTTCCTAGACATCCCCAGAGATTTCCCTTATGCTGTGCTGTCCATAACTGTCATATACCCTGACTTCATTAGTCTCTGGCCAGAGTAATGAGCCCATCATCACTGACTTAGGTTGATTAGGACATTCCCTCAAGGGTTACCAACCTTCCCCAAGGTGCATGCCTGTGCCTGGGAAGGTGGATTTTTGGGGGTGAGAAAACAGAGTTGTGTTAGGAAGAGCAGAGGAGGAAAGAAATTAGACCAGCAGTCAAGAGCATATGATGTATTAGATTTTACTTAATAAATGATATTAGAACCGTTGACTTTTCGTTTCATCCTGTGCATGTCCATGAAGTTAAATTGGTTGATAGAATTATCTAAATCCTCCATGATTTTTACTATTTTTACTGTTTCTATTCTCTACCTATAAATGTGGTTTTGAACACTTCTCCCCCTTAATTCTGTTGGTTTTGGTTTTGTGTATTTTTTTAAAAATTTATTTTATTTATTTGAAAGTCAGAGTTAAACAGAGAGAGGATAGGCAGAGAGAGAAAGGTCTTCCATCACTGGTTTTCTCCCCAGATGGCCGCAATGGCTGGAGCTGCACCAATCTGAAGCCAGGAGCCAGGAGCTTCCTCCAGGTCTCCCCTTGGGCCATCTTCTACTGCTTTCCCAGGCCATAGCAGAGAGTTGGATAGGAAGTGGAGCATCGGGAACTCGAACCGGTGCTTATATGGGATGCTAGCACTTCAGGCCAGGGCTTTAACCCGCTGTGCCACTGCTTTGGCCCCGATTTTGTGTATTTTGAATTCTGTTATTAGATATATACATATTTAGTATGGCTTTATTCTGACAGATTGACCTCTTTTCATTAGGAAATGTCTGTATTTATCTCTGATAACTCTTGATGCTACCATTAGTGTTTCAATGTGTGCATTTTCTGATATTCATGTAGCTATTTCAAGTTTCTTTCTTTTTAAATATTCTTTTACTTTTAACCTGTTTGTGCTTTGTATTTAAAATGCGTCTCTAATGAATATCCATTGTTAGGTCTTGCTTTTTTATTCACTTTGATCATTTCTGACTTTTAAAAGAGGGAGCGATAACCTGTCCATTGTTTCACTCCCCAAATGCTTGCACCAGCCTGGACTGAGGCTGAAGTTGGGAGCTGGAACCCAGTTACTTCCGTCGTCACCACCTCCCGGGGCTGGACTATCAGGAAGCTGGAGTCAGGAGCTGAGCTGAGCACTGAACCTAGGCGCTCTGATAGGGAGACGAACGTCTTAGCTGGCATCTTAACCCACCCCAAGGATGCCATTTGGACAGTTGTTTTGGTTTCTTTCATCTGTTCTTTGTTCCTTCATTTCTCTCTCTCTCTCTCTCTCTTTTAGAAGATTTATTTATTTGAAAGGCAGAGTTTATAGAGAGGAAGAGACAAAGAGAGAGAGAGAGATCTTTCATCCACTGGTTCACTCCCCAGATGGCTGCAGTGGCTGGAGCTGGGCTGTTCTGAAGCCAGGAGCCAGGAGCTTCTTCTGGGTCTCCCACGTAGGAGGGCCCAAGGCTCATTTTCTGCTGCTTTTCCAGGCATGTTTTCAGGGAGCTGGATCAGAAATGCAGCAGCTGGGGCTTGAACTGACAGCCATATTGGATGTCAGCTTCACAGGCTATGGCTTTACTATACTATGCCATGACACTAGCCCCCTTTTCTACTCTTTTCCAATCTTTTGGCTTTATTCAGTTTTTTTTTTTTTTTTTTTTTTTTTTTTTTTAAGATTTCACTTTATAGCCTCCACTGCCTTGTAACTTGTAGTTCTTATTTATTTGAAAGGTATGGAGAGAGAGAGAGAGGTCTTCCACCCCCTGGTTTACTTCTCAAATGCCTGCAATAGCTGGGGCTGCACCAAACTGAATCCAGGAGCCCTAAACACTGTCCAGGTTTCCCACGTTAGGATCAGGGACCCAAGCACCGGAGCCATCATCTGCTGCCTCGTAGGCCTTAGCTGGAAGCTGGGTGGAAGTGGAGGTGGGACTCTATCCCAGGCACTCTGATGACAAGAAGCGGCTTAACCTGTTGTACCACAATGCCTGCCCTTGGTTTTTTGTTTGTTTTGTTGTTTTGAATAGTTACTCTAGAGTAGGGTTTTCAACCTCCTTGTTATTGGCATTTTAGACCAGAAAAGGTCCAAGGGCTGACCTGCGGGTTGTGGGATGTTCAGCAGCATCCCTTGCTTTACTCACTATGCCAGTAGCATACCTGTGTTGTGACCATCAAAACACCTGGGGACTGCCACATATCCCAGGGATGGAAGGAGGTAGAATTGGTAGTGGTGGCAAAATTGCTCTTGGTTCAGAACCCAGCTTTAGAGCTTTTATGGTATTTATAATTTTTTTTTTTTTTTTTTTTTTGGACAGGCAGAGTGGACAGTGAGAGAGAGAGAGAGAGAGACAGAGAGAAAGGTCTTCCTTTACCGTTGGTTCACCCTCCAATGGTTGCCGCGGCTGGCGCACCACGCTGATCCGATGGCAGGAGCCAGGTGCTTCTCCTGGTCTCCCATGGGGTGCAGGGTCCAAGCACTTGGGCCATCCTCCACTGCACTCCCGGGCCACAGCAGAGAGCTGGCCTGGAAGAGGGGCAACCGGGACAGATTCCGGTGCTTCGACCCGAACTAGAACCCGGTGTGCCAGCACCGCAAGGCAGAGGATTAGCCTATTGAGCCACGGCGCCGGCTGGTATTTATAATTTATAATGGCCTACCTTCATAATAATATACTACTTTGTGTGTTGTGCTAGAATTTTTTTTAAAGAATTTTTTTTAAAGATTTATTTATTTATTTGAAAGGCAAGAGTTACAGAGAAAGAGAGAGACAGAGACAAACAGAGTCAGAGAGAGATCTTCCATTTGCTGATTCACTCTCCAAATGGCTACAATGGCCAGAGCTGGGCTGATCCGAAGCCAGGAGCCAGGAGCTTCTCCAAGGTCTCCCATGTGGGTGCAGGAGCCCAAGTACTTGGGCCATCTTCCTCTGCAGCTGCATTAACAAGGAGCTAGATCAGAAGTGGAGCAGCTGATACTTGAACTGGTGCCCATATGGGATGCTGGCACCACAGGCAGTGGCTTTACCTACTGCACCATAGTGCTGGCCCCTTGCACTAGAATTTTAAGTATATTTCTGTTTTCTCTCTCCCATCCTTGTGCTGTGGTTGTCATTCATTTTAATTCTTTATGTATTATAAACCTCTCATAATGTATTGTCATAGATTTGCTTTAGGAGGCAATTTATTTTTATTTTTTAAGTTTTTACGCTTTTATTCAGTGGGAGAAATGCATAGGAGAGTGAGTGCCCTATCTATATGAGAGAGGGAAATCTGTGTACATACCAAGTACCAGGAGCCAGCCACGTGGAGGACCATGCAGGCCGGGAAGCATGAGGTGGGTGGCCCGAAGGCCACACGCCCTGGAGGCACATGGCAGCACAGTCCCACACTGGCAAAAGGCCAAAAATGAAAAGCACCATGCCAGGTTGTCCTGGGTCTTTAATCCACTTCCAAAGCGGAGTGGTTAATTAACTTGATGGGCCAGTAGGCACACAGGTGTGGCCAGGTAGGGGCATGTGGTCATTCAGGGGCATGGTGAAGGCATGGTCTTCCAGCTCACATACCTGATGAATGGTATCCTGTATGCCTGCCTACATCATTCCCCTCTCAGAGGCTCCATTCCCTTAATCCTAAGGGGTGTTGCAGGGCATAGAATCATCCATCTTCTGTTGCTGCTTCCTGCCTGTCCGGGATCTGGAAGTCTCTGTCTATCTTATCTAACAGATTTGCTTTGTGGGCTGGAGCAGTCTCAGTCACTAAGGCAGTTTTTTAATGTTTACCAAGCTCATTTTTAATTTTTTCTACTCTGCATTAGAATCAGCCATTTCTCCAAGGAGCCCTGGTTCTTTTTAGTGGGAAATGATAGTCAGAAGCTAAGATCTATTTGCTAGATATGCTCATTGTTGTGGAGTGTGTGTGTACATGTGTATGTGTATGTTTACACATGTTTATACACACCTATTTACACCTGTATTTATTTCTACGAATAAATCTATGAGTTCATACTGATACATCCAATTTCATTCAAATACTGCATTGTTATTCTAGTTTTCTCCCATTCCTTCTTTGACAGTAATAAAACCTAGCTTCATTATTTTTAATATACTTATTTATCAGTCTACTAGTATGTAATTAATCTCTCGTATTCTTGCTGCTGTTGTCCTCTCCCTGTGCAAATGTTCTCACTGCATTCAGGCTCTGACAGCCTGCACGCTCCCCATGGGAGTTCTCACACCTTCCCCTGCTGCCCCTCTGTGTGGATGCCTATCTTACCCTGAGTGGCACTGACATCCCTGCCCAGTGCAGCGGTGGGAGAGGTGTGGTTCCTACCCAGAAACCCTTCCATACTTTGTATTCTGGTCCTTAGCCATCCCTCCGTGTCGACACCCTTGGCTAGGTAGCTCTCACTCAAGGAAACCTTATTCATCCCACCAGGGCTCTAACTTAACCTGCTGAGCTGTGCTCTGAACTCCTCCCCAGCATGGAAGTCCTCCACATTCCCATTCTGATCCATGCTGGGCCAGCCTCCACAGTGGTCTGCCACCCAGCACTGGGCCACACTTCTGCATAGGTGAATAGCTGTTGATCATGCTTTGGCTCACTGATGTCTTTGGTATGGAATTCTTTGGGAAGCCCTTTGTCCTTGCAAAGAAGAGGAAGAAGACCTTTTGCATACTAACACCAAAGTAACTTTGTTTTTCGCAGTTCTTTTTGGCTGTAAAGATACATTTGTGTGATCATTTGACTATCTTCTCCTGAAGCTTCTTGAAGGCAGGGGCTGTTTCTTGGCTACAAAACCATTTCCCCGCTATCTAGGATAAAGTATGGTTCAGTAGAGCTTTACTAAATAAGGAAATATCAGAGAAATTTAGTACTTTAATCAGGTCACACTGCTATTATGTGCCTATTTTGAAGGCCTGTTTAAATTCTCTGATTCTGGAGTCATGCTGAATACTTTTACTAAACAAAACATATATGGAGATCATAGTTTAGTTAGGGAGCTATCTAAGTGCACAATTAACCCCAGTTAAAACCAGAATGTAGATTATTGATGCAATATAAAGTTTAAGCTTTTACATGGTTTTAAAAATATCTGTCACTTGTGTAACACTTTGTATGCAGTAAGTCATAAAACGTTGGTGCGAAGAAAGGATCCAGAGAAGGTCTAGTCTGATACAGAACAACCCCCACAGCTGAGGGGGGACTGCCGTAGAATCCTCCAACCTGGGTCCCCTTGCTTGACCTTGGGTGGTGGAAGGGAGGAAGTGTTTATAGCAAAGTGCAGAGCAAGGAGCCCAGCCTCTATTGCTTAATTCGCAGGCTCCCTGAGGGGTTAGTGGTAAAGGTTCTTAGAGACTGGAGTTGAGGTGCGCGTTCAGCTGTGTCCAAGTTCCTGGTTGGTCTGCAGTGCTCATAACCCTGCTTTGATTGGTTGGTGATATCGTGGCCTTTAGGGAACTGCGACGATGGCAAAGTGGGCTTCAGTCAGCCTGCGCACTACCTGTAGATGACAGTTACTTTATACTTGGCTTGGAGTTCCTAGGAAAGAAACCCTTCCAGACAAGACAGAACAGCAGGATGTTATCTACTGGAGAAACAAATGACCTCATGAATCCGGTGGTGTGATTAGGGACCTTGCAGGGCCAGCTGCACCACTCCCTCAATTCAATGAGTTAAATTTAGCAAGTAGTTGATTTGCAGTCGGAAAAGCTGGGCTAGGAAACTTTAAGTTAAGGAAGGGAGGCTGGGAGACTGGGACCTGATGGTATCTTGCATCTGTAGTCCACACGACCGTAGCAGGAATGGGGAACATTTTTTCTGCCAAGGGCCATTTGGATACTTGTAACATTCACGGGCCATACAAAATTATCAGCTTAAAAATTAGCCTGCTGTAGATGTATTGAATTAAGTCTTGCCTGCGGTTGCCTTGGCAGGTCCAGACCAAATGATTTTGAGGGCCTTACATGGCTCGCGGACCGAACATTCCCCACCTCTGGTAGGGGCTCGGTTTCAAGTTCAGAACCCACATGTCTCTAATATGGCTCCCTGCTGCACTAGTCTTCAGGGCAGGGCGGGGTGGGAGTGGGGAGGTGGAGGAGAGCATAAATCACGTGAGAAAGCCCCCCCCCCCCGCCCGCTCCCGCCGGTTTTGACTGCACTTTGTATTTCCTCAAACTGTCACTCGACCTGACCTTACCTCTGATGAGCCTTGTAGGGCAAATCCAACAAAGAAGGAAACTGAAGTCGCAAGAACGAGAGTAACTTCTCAAGGTTTATCCTTCTGCGTCTTTATCATTCTCAAGAGACAGTTTTACTTATTTTAACATTTGTTTTTATTTTAACATTTGTTAACATTTTTATTTTAACATTTGTTTTGTAATTCTGAATGTTTGTTCTGATGGGGTAGGTGTGAAATAACATTCCAAGTACTTGAGAATTAGGCTATTAGTTTCCTTTCATTGTTTTAGCAGTGCTTAAAAAGTTAATTTGGGGGCTGGCATTGTGGCATAGCAGGTTAAACCTGTACTTGCGATGCTGGCATCCCATTGGGGCCCCGGTTCTATTCCCAGCTGCTCCACTTCTGATCCAGCTCCCTATTAATGGGCCTGGGAATGCAGCAGAAGATGGCCCAAGTCTCTGGGTCCCTGCACCCACATGGGAGACATGAAGAGGCTCTGGGTTCCTGCTTTTGGTCTGGCCCAGCTCCAGTGGTGGCCATTTGGGGAGTGAACCAGCAGATGGAATTCTCTCTCTCTCTTTCTCTCTCTCTCCACCCCCAACTCTGTCTTTCAAATAAATAAAAAATAAATCTTAGAAAGAGATAGCTTTATTTTAAAAAGTGAATGTGATGACTTAACCTCCTGAGTTTTCTGTTACAAGTTTCAACTTGTTGATGTAAAACTTCCGTTAAGTAGTCAATTACAGGAATGTTATAGATGAAAATTCTGAAAGAGAGAAGAATTTCTTGAAGTCATACATCTTTAGTGGAAATTAATAGTACTTATTACCCCTGAATGTTTGCTAAGTTAGTATTGCACTGAAAAAAATTTTTGTTTTTAAAGATTTTATTTATTTGAGAGGTAGTGTTACAGACAGTGAGAAGAGACAGAGAGAAAGGTCTTCTGTTGGTTCACTCTACACATGCCTGCAATGGTGGGAGCTGGTCTGATCCAAAACCAGGAGCCAGGTGCTTCTTCTGGGTCTCCCATGTGGACTTGGGCCATCTTGTACTGCTTTCTCAGGCCACAGCAAAGAGCAGGATTGGAAGAGGAGTAGCTGGGACTAGAACTGGCGCCCATATGGGATGCCAGCACCGCAGGTGGAGGATTAACCCACTGTGCCATGGAGCCGGCCCCTGAAAAAAGCCTTTCATCATCAGATTATTTTTACTGTAGAAATGTTGTATATACCAGTTGTAACTTCTCACACAATTACTTTTTTTTTTTTTTTTTTTTAAGATTTATGTTACAGTTCCAGCTGTTGCGGCCAATTAGGGAATGAACCATCAGATGGAAGACCTCTCTCTCTCTCTCTCTCTCTCTCTCTCTCTCTCTCTCTCTCTTTCTCTCCCTGCCTCTCCTTTCTCTGTGTAATTCTGACTTTCAAATAAATGTTTTAAAAAAAGATTTATTTTATGTATTTGAAAGACAGAGTTACAAAGGGAAGTAGAGACAAAGAAAGGTCTTCCATCTGCTAGTTCACTCCCCAAATGGCCTCAAGAGCCGGAGCTGAGCCAATTTGAAGCCAGGAGCCAGGAGCTTCTTCTGGGTCTCCCACATGGGTGCAGGGGCCCAAGAACTTGGACCATCTTCTTCTGCTTTCCCAGGTGCATTAACAGGGAGCTGGATTGGAAATGGAGCAGCACCCATATGGGATGCCAGTGCTGCAGGCCAGGGCTTTAACTTGTTATGCTATATTGCCGGCCCCTTCACACTATTATTTAATGACTCAGAGTTCTCAAGAAATAACTGACTTATAGACAATTGGAATGAGATAGAAAAGCTACTTTACCAAGATAAATAACTCAAAAGATGAATGTTTAAGTATGAGTTATTTGTCTGATGCTGCGTTTAAATTGGCTGATTAGAAACTGAAGAGTAATGCTTGAAAAATGTGTTATCAATAAATAAGATTAAAAATTGATTGATTTGTTTTCTATGTTATTCACATCGAGAACTTAGATTTTCTTTTTTCAAGATTTATTTACTGGGAACTGGTACAGTGGTGCAGTAGGTTAAACCCCTGGCCTGCTGTGCCAGCATCCCATATGGATGCTGGTTTGAGTCCTGGCTGCTCTACTTCTGATTCAGCTCTCTACTATGGTCTGGGAAAGCAGTAGAAGATGGCTCAAGTACTTGGGCCCCTGCACCTGTGTGGGAGACCCGGAAGAAACTCCTGGCTCCTGGCTTTGGATGAGCACAGCTCTGGTTGTTGGCCAGATGGAAGACCAATCTCTCTCTCCCTCTCTCTCTCTCTCTCTCTCTCTCTCTCTGTGTGTGTGTGTGTGTGTAAGTAACTCTGACTTTCAAATAAATAAATAATAAAATCTTAATAAAAGAAAAAGGAAAGAAATAGACTAGCTGGGGTTTGAACCAGATACTTCACTATAGGATATGAACATCCCAAGTGGTGGCTTAACCAGTTGTACCACAGTGCCTACCCCAGAACCTGTGTTTGCTGATAAAATCTATTGACTGATAATTCTGTGAACATCCTGTATGATACTTTGTTTCTTTTGTTCTAACAAAAAGCAGTCCCCTCCCACCTTTTTTTTTTAATCTAATGGTAGTCGATGACATCTTTGCAGAATTTGAGGATTAGATATTGTTATATAACACCCCCAAAACTGGTCATAGGAATTGCTGTGGAACCCCCAAAACTTGGTTCTCCCACCTGATGTCCATCAAGCCAATCAGTAACAACAGGGTGATAGAAGAAAGGAGGTGTTTATTACAATACAGAGCAAGGGGCTGGGCAGCTATCACTCAATTCCTATGTTTCACAAAGAATTGGAGGTAAAGGTTCTTATAGATTGACGTTGGGGCTGAGTGGTGTGTTTTCAACTTGTGTCCAAGTTCCTGGTTGGTTTGCAATGCTCATAGCCCTCTTTTGGCCAGTTATCACTGTTCTTTAGGGAATTTTGATGATGGCAAAGTGGGCACCAATAAATCTAGGGTCCTTATACAAGTAGTTGTTACTTTCTTACTTGGGGCCTGGAGTTCATGGGAAAGAAATCACCTTTAGGAGAAATAAATGACCTCGTGAGCCCAGTGATTGGGGACCTTGTAGAGCTGATTGTACCACTGCCACAATTCAGTGAGTTCATTTTAGTGAAAACAATGCAAGGGTAACTTGATGCTCTGAGAAGGAGTTGGGAGACTATGGGAGGCTGGGACCTGATGATGTATAGCATCTGTATTCAAGGTTTTGTGTAGGGACTTAGTTTCAGTATCAGATATGTAAAACCCTGCACATTTTATCTGACATTTAGTGCTCAGTATATCATGATTTTTATTGACTTACCTCATCTTTTTTTTTTTTTTCTTTTAAGATTCATTTATTTATTTATTTGAAAGGCAGAGTGACAGAGAGAGGGAGAGATCTTCCATTCATTCACTCAAGAAATGGCCGCAGGGCTGGTTTTGTCAAAGCTGCCACCTGTAACAGCAGCATCCCATAGGGGTGCCATTTGTGTTCTGGCTGCTCCATTTTGGTCTTCTGAGGAGTGAACCAGCAGATGGAAGATCTTCTCCTCCCTCTATGTACTCTGCCTTTGAAATAAATAAATAAGTCTATTTAAAAAATGGATGCAAAGACTGAGTCTGGGCCAGGCCAAAGCCAGGAGCCAGGAATCCCATCCTGGTCTCCCACATGGGTGGCAAGAGCCCAAGTATTTAGACCATCTTCCATTGTTTTCCAAGGTGCATTAGCAGGAAGCTGGATCAGAAATGGAGTACCCGAGACTTGAACCAGAACTCCCATGTGAAATGGCGGCATGATAAGTGGTGGCTTAACCTTCTGTGCCACAGTACTTGCCCACTGATCTTTATTACTTACTATAATAATTGGAAATTATTATTAATTACTTTAATTATGTTATTAATTATGTTATTTATTAATTATTACTTTAATTATGTTTTCCTCTCAAATTTTATTTACTCTTCTACAGGTGTATCTACATCAGCAATCAAAATGGCATCAACAAGACTCCCTTCCCCTAAAAGCTTAGTGGGTGCCCCAACTCAGATTCTTGCACAGTTTCCTAAACAGCATCAACAGTCTCCTAAGCAGCAATTACATCCAGTGCAACAACAGACACAGCAACAAGTGGCCCAGCCTTCTCCAGTAACTCATCAGCAGCAGCCTCAGCAGTCTGCTTTGCCACCTGGCATCAAACCTACCATCCAAATCAAACAGGAATCAGGTAATTGGAAAATGTTTACAACATACTGTAATTCTTGCCCAGTCACCAGTTCTCTGAGTCTTCCAGTCCATGAACATGGTATGTCTCTCAGTATGATTAGGTCTTGTTTTACTTTTTTCATCAGTGTTTTACAGTTCTCTACACAGATCTGGAGCATATTTTGTTAGATTTATGCTTAAATATTTCATTTTCTTGGAGTTACTATACACAACATTATGGTTTTAATTTCTACATGTTTGTTGTTAACATAAAAAACTGTTGTTGATCTTGTATCATTCGATCTTACTGAACTCATTATTAGTTCTAGGGGTATTTACATAGATTCCATAGGAGCTTCTATATGTATGATTGTGTCATCTGTAAGAAGTTACAGTTACCAATTAGTGTGTCTTTTATTTCTTTTTGTTATCTTATTCTACTGAGTAGAACTTCCTGTACTATGTTGAATGGGTAAGTGTAGGGAGAGCAGACAACTTTGCCTTGTTCTTGATCTTAAGGAGAAACAGTTTTTCACCAGTAAGTATGATGCCAGCTGTAGGGTTATTTATTTATTTACTTAAGAGTTAGAAAGACAGACAGTGGGAGAGAGAGAGGACTGTCATCTGCTGCTTCAACCCCAAATACCCACAGTTGTTGGAACTGGGCTGGGCTGAAGCTAGGAACTCAATCCAGTCTTCCATGTGGGTGACAGGAACCCAGACACTTGAGCCATCACTGCAGCAGCAGGAAGCTGGAGCAGGAGCTCGAATGAATATTGAACCCAGGTACTCTGGCAGGGGAAATGAGAATCTTAACCAACATCTGTCTTTTCTTTTTTACCAGGTTGAGGAAATTCCCCTCTGTTCCTAGTTGCCAGGGAGTTTTTGTTGTGAATGGGTATTGGGTTTTGTTAAATACTTTTTCTGTTCACTGATATGATCATGTTTTTTCTTGTGTAGTCTATTGATATGCTTACGTTAATTGATTTTTCTGTGGAACCAACTTTGCATATCTGAAGTAAATTCCACTTGGTCGTTCTTTTTACATGATATTTCAAAAAGCTGAAGAAGAATGTGTTTATGAAAAAACTATGCAAGGATTTCAAAAGTTTTCTGCATTAAAATAAACTTGTCTATTTATTTTTATCTACTTGAAAGACAGATCTTTTCTATGCTGGATCTTGCCCCAAGTGCCCATAATAACCAGAGCTGGGCCAGGCTGAATCCAGGAACTCATAACTCAATCAAGGTCTCACATGGGTGGTAGGGATCCAGCCCTATGAACTATTACCTGCTGCCTTCTAGGATGCACTGTCAGGAAGCTAGATCAGAAGTAGAGCAGCTGGGACTCGAATTGGCAATCTGACATGGGATGCTGCATCTCAAGCAGTGGCTTACTTCGCCACAACACTTGCCCCACAAACTTTTGCTTTTAAGTTTATTTTTACTTATTTTTACAAACATATTTATTTATTTATTTATTTATTTGAAAGGCAGAGTTACAGAGAGGCAGAGGCAGCAAGACAGAGAGAGATCTTCCATCTGCTGGTTCACGCCCCAAATGGCCACAACGGCCAGAGCCGGGTGGACCTGAAGCCAGGAGCCAAGAGCTCTGGGTCTCTCACAGGGGTTCAGGGGCCCAAAGACTTGGGCCATCTTCCATTACTTTCCCAGGCCTTAGCAGAGAGCTAGATCGGAAGTGGAGCAGCCAGCACTCAAATTGGCACCCTTACGTGATGTTGGCATTGAAGGCTAGGCTTTAACCTGCTACACCACCGCACCGGCCCCTGCTTATTTTTATCTACTAGAAAGGCAGAGTGACAGAGAGAGAGAGAGATTTCATCTGCTGGTTCACTCCTCAAATGCTTGCAGCAGCCAAGGCTGGGCCTAGTTGATCCAGGAGCCAAAAACTTGATCTAGGTCTCTCGTTTGAGTGGCAGGGGCAAAGTTCTTGAGCCATCATCTGCTGCCTCCCAGGATGCATTCACAAGAAGCTGGACTGGAAGCAGAGTACCCAGACCTCAAACTGGCAGTCTGATATGGGATACGAGTGTCCAAAGAGACAGCTTAATCTGCTGTGTGAGAACGCCCCCCCTACACTAACTTTTTAAAGTATCCTCATACATTGCTGGCTTCATTTTGTCTCCTCTGTTCATGTGAGATAATGGTCTGTAGTTTTCTTATTTTGTATTGTCTTTGGTTTTAGTAGCAGGGCAATACTGTTCTCTGATCGCATGAAATTAAAAGTATTCCTTCCTTTTCTATTTTCTGGAACAGATTCTGTAGGATTAATATTAATTATTTAAAATTTTTTATTTGAAAGACAGAGACAGAGATTTCCTATCTGCTGGTTAACTCCCTAAACACCAACAACATCCAGGACTGGACCACGCTGAAGCCAGGAGCCAGGAACTCAGTCTGGTCTCCCATGTGGATGGCAGGGAACCAATACTTGAGCCATCACCTGCTGCCTCCCAGAGTGTTCATTAGCAGGGAGCAGGAAAGGAGTTGGGGCTTAAACTCAGGCATTCTGATACTGGATGCATGTGTCCCAAACAGTATCTCAACTGCTGGGCCAAATGCTGCCCTTGGTATTAATTACTTAAGTGCTTAAACAGTGCAATCATCTGGGCTTGGACACTCTTGGGGTGGGGGGTAGCTTTTAAGTTAGGAATTCAGTTTCTTAACTAGTTATAGGACCATTCAGATTGTCTGTTTCATCTTGGTTAAGTTTTTGTAATTTGTGGTTTGCAGGGAATTAGTCCATTTCTTTTGTGTAGTCAAATTTATGAGTGTGTTTTCGGTAGCAGTTCCTTATTATCCCTTCTGTGGCTACAGGATCTGTATGACTATCTCACTTCATTTCTTTTTTTTCTTAATTTAAAAATTTATTTATTTTCATTTTATTTGAAAGAGAGAGAGAGGCAGGTAGACAGAGTCAGATGAGAGAGCTTCCTTCTACTGGTTTACTCCCCAAATGCCTGTAAAAGCCAGGGCTGGGCCAGTCTAAAGCCAGGAGCCAGGAAGTCGCTCTGGGTCTCCCGTGTGGGTGGCAGGGATCCAAGTACTTGAGACATTGCCTACTGCCTCCAAAGGTGCACATGAGCAGGAAGCTGGGATTGAAAACGGAGCCGGGATTTGAAGCCAGGCCCTCTGGTATGGGCTCCAGGTAGCCCAGGGGGAATTCTGATCACTGTGCCAAACACTGACCATACCCCACTTCATTTCTTTCTCCTCCTTCCCTCTCCCTCTCTCTCTCTCTCTCTTCCTTCTTTCCTTCCTTCCTTCCTTCCTTCCTTCCTTCCTTCCTTCCTTCCTTCCTTCCTTTTTCTCTTCCCTCCCCTCCCCTCCCTCCTTCCCTTTCTTCCTTCCTTCTTTCTCTCCCTCCCTCCCTCCCTCCCTTCTTTCCTTCCCTCCTTTTCCTTCTTTCTTATTTGAAAGGCAGAATTACAGAGAGAGGGAGAGATGGTTATATTCCATCCTCTGGTTCACTCCCCAAATGGCCTCATCGGCTGGGACTGGGCTAGGCCAAAGGCTGGAGCCAAGAGCTTCATCTCCCACATAGATGCAGGGACCTAAGCTCTTGGGTCATCTGCTGCTTTACCAGGCACATTAGCAGGAAGCTGGATAGGAAGTGGAGCAGCTGGTACTGGAGCTGGTGCCCATATGGGATGCTGGTGCTGCAGGCAGCAGCTTAACCCACTGCACCACAGCGCTGCCCTCCCTGCTTCATTTCTGATATTGTTTTGTATCTTCTGTGTCTTTTTGTTTGACTTGGTAAAGGTTTGTCAGTCTCTTCATTATATTTTGTATACCAATCCAGTTGTGCCAATATAATTTGCATAAATAACTATTCTTTGCCCCATCTAATGATCATGGCAACCTTTTCAAATATTAATTGAATATCTAGATTCTCAGTTCTATTGATCCATATGTCTGTCTTTTTGTGAGTACCATACTTTGTTTATCACCATTGTTTGTACTATGTTTTGAAATTGAGAAGTGAATTCTCCTGTTTTGTTCTTTTAAAAATTGTTTTGTTTTGACTATTATAGGTCCCTTGCAAAACCATATGAATTTTGGATTTTTTTCTGTGAATAGGTTCATATTTTCCTGTTTCTTTGCCTCCAAATGTTTATGTTGAAAATTGGACATTTTAGATGATATGTTGTAGCTGGGTACTGATCTGTCCTCCAAGAATTTGTTACTGTTATTTGCTTGGTTACTTGTTTAGAGACAGAGCAATTATTTTAGCAATTATTTTATTTCAGCAATTATTTTAGTGAATTCTATTTATTCAGTCCCCCTCATCTTGACCCCTCACAGTATTAAGCTCTGATGTCACTCTTTTAGGGAGGTACAGGTCTGGGTATTCCCACAGTCACTGTGAGATGATTATGGAATTGTTATGGGTATCTGACACAATCTCCCTGACCACACACACACCATGGAACATGCATTCCTCTACAAGCTAATCCAAGTTTTGGCTCCTTTTAGGATTCCTCCCAGTGTTGTCTATAGGAGTATGTTTATCTTATGAATTATTTCAGTCATGATGGTAGTCAGGGGAAAGCTACAAAACCTTACTTCTTGGTTACCAGCATTGGTACTCTGTATCTGTAGTCAGCCTAAGAATTTCTTTTTAAACTCATGTTTTATGTTTGGAAAGTCGATATAACAATTATAGCATTGTAAGTAAATTTTTAAATGTAAAAGAATCATAGCATCACCACCCTAACATTTTAATTTTATTTTGCTTATCACCTTCAATTTTTTTTCCACAAATATATTTTGTGTGTGCAATAATAATGTATCCTTTTGTTCATATTCTGTATTTGATGATGTGCATTATTAAGAAAACTTTAAAAGTAGACACTTTGGAGGGGTGTGTGCAACAGTTAAGATGTCACTTGAGACACCTGCATTTCATATCAGAGTGCCTGGGTTCAGTCCTGGCTCCAACACTGACTCTAGTTTTCTGCTGGTGTGCACCTGTGAAGCAGCAGGTAATGGCTTAAGTGGTTGGGTTCCTGCTACCCGCTTGGGAAACTTGGATTAGATTTCAGCCTTCTGGCTTTGGCCTTGTGTAGCCCCAGCTGCTGTATTTGGGGAGTCAACCAGTGGATGGGAGAGTGGACTAGTAGATGGGAGCTCTCCTACTCTGTGTCTATCTCTCTGCCTTTCACATAAATAAAATAAATTAAAAAAATTTAAAAGCAGACAATGTAAAAATTTAACCAAAAAATAACATTGGTGTATATAGTTTTCAGCAGCTTTTATTTAAGTTTAAGGAGTCATGAGAAGTCTTTGGTGGAGATGGGAGTATTTAAAAGCTATATTAACTTTTGTTTTTGATTTGTTATGCTAGTCCTTTTATTTCAAGTATTTCATAAAACAGATGATTTATTTGCCTGTAAAAGTTCAAGTCTGATGACACTTTGATTTGAAAATGTGTATATAACATAACTGTAGACAAAAAAATTTCTTTTTCTTTAGGAACTTAGCTAATAGATAATGTTTTAGTTGCATTTCTGAAATAAGAGAAAAAGATAGGAATCTGAGAAATAAAAGTTTAAAGAGTTTCATCAATATTAATAAAAAAGCTTCTCTTTAGGAAAGACTGCCCTCTGGGGATGGTATAAGAGACATTTTTTTTTTTTAATTTGTGCTGAGATTTATCTTTCTTCTTTCAAAGGTGTTAAAATCATCACACAACAGGTTCAACCAAGTAAAATCTTACCAAAACCAGTGACAGCAACTCTGCCTACCAGTAGCAATTCCCCTATTATGGTGGTTAGCAGTAATGGTGCAATTATGACAACTAAACTGGTAACCACTCCCACTGGTAAGTTCTCTCATCGTATGTTCATGACACAGTTTCTCCGTACAGCAATACCCCTAAGTTCCACAGCAGGTAGAAAGAGGAATGAGATGATTCTTCCAGGACTTTCTTGACTGTCACACCCCCAAAAGATTGAAATGAGTATTTTCTTGTTATTCCTTTTCATTATCCTCTGGTCTTTTCTTGATACCACTTATCATAATTACTTAGCTGGTTGGTTATTGATTATTTAATGTTCTCCATATTAGATTGTAAGCTCCATGTGTGTAAGAAGCCATATCTTCTTTACTCATCATATACATCTACTTAGAGCAGACCCGGCAGTAGGTGCTGAGTCAGGATTTATTGAGTGGATGAAAACAATGCCAACCCTCCTTCTGTGTAGCCTTGTCCTGTAGTTAGTGTTTACTGAGACTGAGAAGCACAAGATGCGATTGTGTCCAGGTAAGAGAGCAACCGTCTGAGTTTGAGGAGCAGACAGTGCAGGGCGTTTTACATAATGCCACTGTGTGAGTCTGCTTTTTGTTACTTTAACTAAGACAGAAGAGCAGCTCTGGGAGGAAGGGAAAGGTTCATTTCAACTTACCCTTTGGAGAGTCCAGGTCAGGGTGGGGCTGCCCCAAAATCCAGCATCTGTGCAGGTCGTTGCGAGAACAGAGGGGCAATCATATGTGAGCCAAGGAACAGAGAGACAGCATAGACCGAACTGGAAAACTCAAAATAACTGTCTTTGGAGAATCACCCTCTAAGGGCACTCCCCACCAGCGACCCACTCTATACCCTAACCCATCAACCATTAACATTAAGACATAAGAATTTAAGTATCTTATAGGAGTTTTGGAAAGATAAGCCCCACTGTACCCATAACAGCCAACCTTTGTACCTTTCCATCATCTATTTAAATGGAATAATAATACCTATGCAATGAAATTATTGTATTAAATGACATTAAGTATGTAAAAAGTCCCCAATATAGTGCTCAATAGTTATTACTATTAATATTAGAATTAGCCTTACTATTATTTTAGATGTGTGTAACTGGATTTTTTGAGGAGGGCCAATATTTAGATGACAGGCTTTAATAGCATAAGATGATAGCTATCAAGTTTATAAACTGTGATTTATTGGCCAGTATGTGAAGCCCTGTACAAATGTTGCACTTAATCTCTTTCAGACTTTATTGTCTTCATTTTCAGCCACTTGCATTAAAGCAGCGTGCCTAAGGTCACACAGTCAAAGAGAGACAGAGCTGGGATTTGAACCCAGATGTGTTTGACTCCAGACAAAACCCCTGTGCTTTCTTTTTTTTTTTTTTTTTTAATTGTAGTGAGATACTTATAACATGGAAGTTCCCATTTTAAAAAGATATTTTTTACTTTTTTATTTGAAAGGCAGAGTGACAGGGGCATGGGAGGGAGGGAGGGAAGGTGTGTGTGTGTGTGTGTGTGTGTGTGTGTGTGTGTGTGTGTGTATGTGTGTGTGTGAGAGAGAGAAAGAGGGAGAGAGAAAGAGAAAGTCTTCCATTTGCTCATTTATTCCCCCAAATGAGTACAGTAGCCAGGTGTGGGCCAGGCTGAAGTCAGCAGCCAAGAACTCCATCCTGGGCTTTCTGGTGGGCTTCCACTTGGGCCATCATCATCACTGCCTTCCCAGGCATATTAGCAGGAAGCTGGATCAGGAGTGGAACAGCCAGGACTTGAGTTGGCACTCCGATCTGGGATGCCAGCATCACAAGTGGTGGCTTAATCCAGTGCACCACAGCACCAGCCCAAAGGTTACCAATTTTAAGTATACAGATTATTGGCATCAAGTGTGTTCATGCTGAAAAACCATCAGTACTATCTATCTTCAGAGCTTTTTCATCTTCCCATATTGAAACTCTGTGCCCATTGAATAATAATTCTTCATTCCCCACTTTCCCCCAGACCTAGGCAGCCACCATTTTATTTTCTTTCTCTGTGCAAAGCCTGTGCTTTTAAACACTATGCTATTGTGATAAATCTATCATACTTACCCTAAACTTTTCTCCATTTAGCACAAAGATAATAGCATTATGTATATATGACTCTTCATGTTAGGGAGTGGTGGAAAAACATAATACTGTGGCTATGATTGTGTGCCTGTATTAGAATATGTGTTTATAAAAGGTTAAGTTAAAATATTTTTAGTTATAATTCAAGAGATGCAAACTGTGTATACCTATAGCATATTTACTTTGTACTAGATTTGTTTCCATTCAGATGTATGCTTATACCCAATTGAAACTAATTGTATCTGCTGTTCCTCCCCATCCTCCTTTTTTGACTAGTGGTTGTAATTTTAATAGGTATATAACTTGTTAAAAGCCTCCCTCCACCATTTTGGGTTTTTTTTTTTTTTTTTTTGAGGTGGGAGGTTTGTTGAAAATGGCTCACAGTAGCTTCTGAGTCCAATTATTGAGAAAGTTTTTTCAGTTCCAGGTGTTAACGTATCTTTTATTTATTTTTTCGTTCTCCCCCAGGCTATTAATTCTTTGTTTTGGAATAGCCTTTCTGTTGTTGGATTTGTAAGAAACTAAAACAGGATCGTCTGGCTAGTTTTTAATTCCTGTTTGGGAAAAGAGTGAAGTCCTAGAAATATTGGAGAAGGGTATAAAAACCTTTGAGAGACATGAAGAAAAATATTCTAACAGGTCAAGAGTTGAGGAAATATGTAAATAGAGAAAATTTTAAGTTAAAGAGAAACATTCCTGGCAGCTCTTGGCAGCATGAGCTTTAATCTCTAGTAAAATGATGGGCTAACCTTTTTAAAGTTGGAAATAATATTTAGAGAGAATTAGAGTACAAAACAGCAAAAGTTTATATAATTTTAGGTAAATAATATTGACATATTTGTTGAATGCTGACATTGAGTTTGGCACTGAAGCAGCATAAAACAGATGCAGAGACCTTAAAAATCTTACAGAAATATCTAAAATGCTATGGCAGGAAAGATGATTAAATTTAAGTTTCTTTTGGCATGAAGCTAGTGGAAGAAGTCTAGTGGAAGAGGGAATAAAGTTAGCTGTACTTGAGTTAGTAATTTGATGCAACACATCACAAAATTTTATGTGTAAAATTGATTCAAATGGACTTGGCTTCACTTCTTGCTATGTGCATTGAAAACTGGCTATAAAATTGTAATGTCTTGACACCTTGAAGTTCCATTTTCAAGTTAAAGCAATGTACATTACATTGAAGTTTTTATAATAGTTTTTTATAGTTTAATGGTGTAAGTTATCATTCTTCTGTATGTAATGACAGGTTTTTCTTTTGGATTTTCCCTTTTGATAGGCACACAGGCAACCTATACCCGGCCAACAGTGAGCCCATCCATAGGTCGGATGGCTGCGACCCCTGGAGCTGCGACCTATGTGAAAACTACCAGTGGGAGCATCATCACAGTAGTACCCAAGTCATTAGCTACTCTGGGGGGCAAGATAATTAGCAGTAATATAGTTTCTGGTAGGTATATCTGAAATATCTTAACGATATAGGTGAACATCAGTGAGAGGAGAAAATCTATCTCACTATTAAAGGATTCTATTTGATTTTTTTAAGCTCTCTGCTTAGAAATCTGATATTTTGTTTTCTGTATGTATGTTTAGTGATTAAGTATAATTTTTACATTTAGTGTTTGCAAAGAAAGCTTTTGATAATCCTAAAACAAAAAACATTTAGCTGTTTTTAGTTACAATAGAAATGTTGTGGCTTATGTTTGCATAGAGAGTTTTCATTTTAGTATTCTATTTGGCAACATAGTCAGACCTCCTAACAACTCTGAGGTAGTAGATACTGTGCCCAATTTATAGATGAAGTCAGATTTGAATTTATAGAGGTCACTTTGACTTGTCCAAGGTCATACAGCTAGATAGTGAAGAATTAATATTTGTTAATCTACGTATGTTTGAAGTAACATACCTCATAATTTCATTTAATAGTGTCACTTTGACTTATTAAAAATAAAAAACTTGAATTTTTTTACTTGCTCTTTTCACCATTTATATTAACTGCTTTTTAAAAATATTTTACTCAGTGAAGCTAACCATTTGCCTATTTACTGGAATATTGGAACCTTCTCTGGTTTTTATTGGCTCATTAATCCCCATAAGTATTTGGGTTATAGACCCTGAAGTGGGAATGTTAACATCTGTTTTCATTGATTATTATTTTTTAATTAAAATGAAGTAAATAATGTATGATTAAGCAAGCCTTGTGATTTTTAACTGTCACCATTTTTGTGGACCAGTCATATTTTGTTTGCCCCAGGTGAGTTGTTCTGACATTTTAATGTCAGGGGATTGAAGTTCTTGGCAGTAATTTGATGTTGCTGATAACTTGGGGAGTGAAAAAAAAAAAAAGCAAAACAGGGCATGGCATTGGCATAAAGCACTATATTTAAAGCTGTTAATTTTGGCTTTACTTTTAAGTGTAAGTGAGAAAATCCAATGTTTGCCAAACTGAGGAGGGTGAAACCAGTTGGGAAAGAATCATCATATTCCAGGTTTTAAGAGGGCATTTTAAATAACACAGTTAAAGCTCAAATTATAATTTATTACTTGACAATATCTTTAAATAGTATAGAGCACTTAATTAAACATATTTCAAGAAGTTTTTCATTGGTAGTAGCTTTTTATGACCTTAAGGATTTTTCTTTACTTATATATGCATGTGAAGTACCATGTAACTTGAGGGAATGTCACAAGACCTGTTTTCAGACCTTCACTGCTTTGTAGAGCAATACAGTTAAGCCACATGCCTGTAAAAGAAGACGTGTGGCCTGAGGAAGTCCATACCTTATGCTTGTATCCATATGATTCACCTTTGTGTTTAAGTATAAGCCCACTCTTGAGATAGTTACTGTTTCAGGAGCAGCTCTGTCCACGAGGAATCCCTGACCTTTTCCGGCACTGTAGGAGATACTTGACATACCGCTGAAACATCCTTATTCCTCATGCATTTTGGCCATATCCTCTGTTTCATGGTTGGACAATTTTATTTCACTGTTTGACATGTTATTTACTCCCACTGAAGTGTTATACACTGATCCTTGGGTTAGTTATTACTATTCTTCATTAAGAAACTTCTCTTATTTGATAGTATTCTTTTTTATTTTAAGATTTATTTATTTGAAAGGCAGAGTTGCAGAGAGAAAGAGAGATCTCCCATCACTCCCCAAATGGCTGCAATGGCTAGGGTTGGTCCAGGCTGAAGGTAGGAGCTTCATCCAGGTCTCCCACATGGATGCAAAAGCCCCAGCATTTGGACCATCTTCCCCTGCCCTCCTAGACACATTAATTGGATTGGAAGTGGAGCAGCCAGGACTTGAACCCACACCTGCACAGGATGCGGCATTATAGGTGGCAGCTTTACCTGCTGTTGGCTCCTATACCTCTCTGTCTGTCTGTCTCTCTCTCTCCCTCTCCCTCTCCCTCTCTCTCTTTTTAAAGATTTATTTATTTATTTTAAAGTCAGGGTTTTGCAGAAAGAAGAGAGGCAGGGAGGGAGAGAGAGAAAGAGAGAGAGAGAGAAAGAGAGAGAAAGAGAAATTGAGATCTTCCATCCATTGGTTCATTCCCCAATTGGCCGCAATGGTTGGAGCTGCGCCAATCTGAAGCCAGGAGCCAGGAGCTTCTTCCTGGTCTCCTACTCAGGTACAGGGGCCCAAGGAGTTGGGCCATCTTCTACTGCTTTCCCAGGCCATAGCAGAGAGCTGGATTGGAAGTGAAACAGTCAAACTGGCGCCCATATGGGATGCCGGCACTGCAGGCAGTGGCTTTACCCACTATGTCACAGCGCCAGCCGCCATCCCCCTCCCCTCAGTACTCTTGTTGATCCATCATACAGGAGTTAATGGGTTAGTTTATTACTAATTTTTTAATTCCTCATTGTCTATTCATAGTAAACTAGAAAGCCTTGTTGAATAAACTTGGAATTTTATGCCTTCCTCCGTGAACATATGATGGATTCTAAAGTTCTCTCTTCCTTAAACAAACAAAAAATAATAAGATTTCTAAGCCAAATTCAAGCATCTAACTATAAGAATAGAAGGCTTAGAGTCCAGTGCTGTGGCACAGCATGTGGGCACCAGTGGTTCAAGTCCCATCTGCTCAACTTCCCATCCAGCTCCCTGCAAATGTGCCTGGAAAAGGAGTAGAAGATGACCCAAGTACTTGGGCCCCTGCCACCCACATGGGAAACCCAGATGAAGCTCCAGGCTCCTGGTTTTGGCCTGGCCAAAACCATTTTGGGAGTGAACCAGTGGATGGAAGAGCTTGCTCTGTCTCTCCTTCTCACTCTGTAACTCTGCCTTTCAAATAAGCAATTAAATCTTATGAAAAAAACAGACAAGAATAGAAGGCTTTAAGAAATACTTTGCTCCTCATTGTGGTGGAATTAGGAAAATGCAGAAAAGTATAAATAAAATTAAAAACCTATAATTTTCACCATCCATAGAAATGTGTTAAAATTTAGGTTTCTTTTCACTTCTTTTCCCATTCACTTTGTTTATGTAGATTTGTTTGTATGTATTTGAGGATATTTCAAAATGTTCATGGGAAAATAGAATTAAAAGGTTTATTTTGGTGCAACATGAAATTTTTAAAATTTATTTCATTTTATTTGAAAGGCAGAGAGGGAGAGAGCGAGCGAGAGAAAGCAATCTTCCATCTACTGGTTTATTCCCTAAATGACTGCAACAGGTAGGGCTGGGCCAGGGTGAAGGCAGGAGCCTGGAACTCAATCCAGATCTCCCGTGTGAGTGACAGGGACCCACGTACTTGAACCGTCATCTGTTGCTTCCCAAGGTGCATGTGTCAGGAAGCTGGAACCAGAAGCAGAGCCAGGACTTAGACTCAGGTACTCCAAGATAGGATGCAGGCATCTTAAGTGGTGTCTCAGCTGCTGTGCCAAACGCCTGCCTCTGGTACAAAATGTTTTAGAATCCATGCATAGTTGCGGTCTTACAATAGTTTGTTGAAAATGTGGATTATGAAAAAGTATACACTAAAAAATTTTTGTGCCAAAATAACTTGCCTTTAATTTCATTTTCCATGAACTTTTCGAAGTACTCTTTTAGTATATTTTAAAAATTAAATTGGGACCTCATATAAGTAGTTTTTATTCTTGCTTCATGTAATAGTGTTATTTTCTCATGCTGGTAAATGTATTTTGTTGTATGTCCCTTTAATGTCTACATAATACTGTCACATATGATGAACTGTAATTTAACCCTTTCCTTAATGGTGAATATTATTATGCATAAAGTTATTGTGTAAAGTTCTTTTTTTTTTTTTAAGAATTATTTATTTGAAAGGCAGAGTTACGGAGGGAGAGAGAGAGAATCTTCCTTCTTTTGGTTCACTCCCCAAATAGCCAAAATAGCCAGAACTGGACTGATCCAAAGCCAGGAGCCTATGAGCTTCTTCTGGGTCTTCCACATGGGTGCAGGGGTCCAAGTACTTGGGCCATCTTCTGCTGGTTTCCCAGGTGCATTAGCAGGGAGCTGGATCAGAAATGGAGCAGCTGGGACTCAACTGGCACCTGTATGGGATGCCGGCCCCGCAGGCTGTGGCTTTACCCATTCCGGGACAACGCTGGCCTCTGTAAAGTTCTTGGTGGCCTCTGTAAAGTTCTTCCTTTGTATAAAATCCTAAAAGAGAAATTAATGTTTCCAAAGTGTTTTCAAGAGAGGTCAAGGTTTTCTTTTTATTAGAATAATCAATTAAATGGAAAGCATGCCAAGTTACATATTTATTTAAGTGTGTATATATGAATTAACTATGAGATTTGTTACTTTTTTTGTGAACTTTGTTGAGGGTTAAAAGATAATACTCATTTTACACAGATGAGGTCTACTTGTCATTTACTTGTCTTAGGTTCTCATAGTGCCCAAAGCATAAATACAGTAGCAGGACTTGATTTTTATCTTTTTTAAAAAATGTCTTTTTTAAAAAAAGATTTATTCATTTTTATTTATTTATTTATTGGAAAGGCAGAGTGACAGAGGGAGAGGGAGAGACAGAGATTTTAATTCATTGGTTAACTCCCCAAATGCCCACAACAGCAGCGGCTTTGCTAGGCCAAAGCCAGGAGCCAGGAACTTCACGTGAATCTCCTTTGTAGGAGGCTGGGACCCACATACTTGGGCCATCATCCACTGCCTTCCCCGGTGTATTAGCAGAGGGTTGGATTGGAGAGGAATAGCTGGGACTCAGGCCAGTGCCCTGATACAGATGGCAGACATCCCCGGCAGAGGCTTACCCCACTGTGCCACAGCGCCAACACTTTTCCTTTACTCATGACATCATTTCTTTGAGCAAAGTAACATGCAGCATTACCTGAGAGACAATTCAGAATCTGTGGATGGTAAAGTCTGAGCCAATAAATTTGTGATCTTCTTTAAGTCTACCTATAATAATGCTCAAAAATTTCTAGGCGTATTGTTAAAATCTAAGAGTACATTCCTGTCACCACCCATTGTGATGTAAGTGTGACTCATAGTTGTTTGCACCCATTGTTTCTTGATTCTCATAAGTAAAGTCTGTGTAGGTGAGTTGAGTTAGGTCTGTGTGAGGTGCTGTGGCACACAAGGATGGATGTGAGTTTCATTCTGTGTCCTAAAGAATGCTAAGCAAATGAGCTTGTAAGCATTCTGTCCTACCGTGAGAGCTAGAGATCAACTACTGTGAAAGTATAGCAGATGACCTGTTTTTTTTGTAATGAATAATATTGCTTCAGTATGACTTGGGTATCCCTTGAGACATAGAAACATGCTCTTTGGAATTTCAAGCACTTATAATTGCTAAGTATAGACATAAATTATATTCTATTTAATATAGTGTGGAATTTGCCTTTCCTTATGCTGTTACCTTTCCTAACCTTCTGTGTCCTCCCTCCCCATTTTGTTAAGCTGATGGACTTGGCTTGTAGCAATCTCATAAATTGACAAACTTCTGTAATGAAAGAGATTATACATTTTATATATATTTTTGAAGACTTATTTGAATGGCAGAATGAGAGAGAAAATCTAATATCCTCTGGTTCACTCACCATATGGTCACAATAGCGGAGGCTGGTCCAGGCTGAAGTAGGGGCCTGGGTCTCCGATGTGGGTTGCAGGGGTCCAAGTACTTGGGTCATCATCTGCTACTTTAACAGGCACATAAGCAGGAAGCTGGACTGGAAGTGGAACAGCTGGGATTCGAATCAGCAATCCAAAATGGGATGCTGGCATCTAGTGTAGCGAGCTGCAGCTTAACTCATTGTGCCAAAATGCACCCCTTTAAAAAAAAAAGATTTATTTATTTATTTGAAAGGTAGAGCTACAGAGAGGCAGAGGCAGAGAGAAAGAAGTCTTCCATCTGTTGGTTCACTCCCCAGTTGGCTGCAATGGCTGGAGCTGTGCTGATCTGAAGCCAGGAGCTTCTTCCTGGTCTCCCGTGTGGGTGCAAGGGTCCAAGGACTTGGGCCATCTTCTACTGTTTTCCCAGGCCATAGCAGAGAGTTGGCTCGGAAGTGGAGCAGCTGGGTCTCAAACCAGCTCCTAGATGGAATGCTGGCACTGAAGGCGGTGGCTTTACCTGTTATGCCACAGCACCAGCCCCTGGCCCCCTTTTTTAAATGTTTATTCTTTATTATTTATTTTCATCTACTTGAAAAGCAGAGTGACAGAGAAAGAGAAAGCGATCTTCTATCTACTGACTCACTCCATAAAATGCTTGCAATAGCCAGAGTTGGGCCAGGCCAAAGCCAGGATCCCAGAACTTATTGAGCTCTCCTACAGGGATGGCAGGGGCCCAAGCACCCAAGCCATCATCTGCCTCCTCCCAGGATGCAAAAACAGGAAGTTGTACTGGAAGCTGAGGTACCAGACATGAACAAGCACTTTGAAATGGGATGCTGGTGTCCCAAATGGCAGTGTAACCCACTGTGCCACCGTACATGCCCCTGTTCCAGGTTCTTGACATGATGAAATTAGCTGGTAGGCAGGTAGGTGTTATGCATGACAGGGAGCACTGCATGATGGAAACCCTGGAATAGGGAAATGATATGGGAAGCCCCAGGAGGTGAGAGTCTGCCTCTTGACTTTGAGAACATTTTCAAAGAAGACATACTTACTGGTAAATTGAGTTCATTCACTCACTGAGCAGTTATGATTAACTGTCACCTGCTGCACTGAACACTCAGAAATTAGTGAATTTAACAGATGGAATGTAGAGCTCAAGGGTCTTTCATTTTGTTGGAGGGTACAGGGAGTCAAGACAGCATGAATCAGGTTTGCACCAGCATTTCCCATTTGGGCAATTAGAAGAATATCCAGCTGAAATTTGGTAGATGAATAGGTGGATAGGTAGAGGAGTAGCATGTTATGGGAGGATGTGAAGAAAGGGCAAAATAATATTGGAACATAGATATGCTTGGGGCAGCAGATATAGACCTAAATAGATTTTAATGATTGTTAGCATAAATTTACATATGTAAATATACTGTATAAATTGGAGTTTTATTCTCAACCTTTCCAGAGTTTTACATATTACAGAGGCATATATTAAATCTGTGACTTGGTTTGTGTTAGTATTACCAGAGACAGGGAGACAGACAGACTGATCTATCTACTGGTTCATGTCCTAAATTCCCAAAAGCTGGGGTGAGATCATACCAAAGCCAGAGTGTGCCTTAGCAGCAAGCTGGATCAGAACCAGAGTGGGAACTTAGCATCCCAAGCAGCAGCTTAACCGCTAAACCAAACACCTGCCCCTGCTTTTGTCTTTCTTAAGCACCCAAAAATACGTGGCCCATTTCTTTTTATAAATTTTCTCTAGAGTCTGGTGCCATATGAATTTTGATAAAATTTGCCTCTTACATTCTTTTTTAAAGTTTTCCCATCATTCTAGTCACATGATTATAGTACTGAATTGGGAGAGATATGTGTAATGGAATAAAGAGTGTGATTTGTTTCATTTAACTGATGAGGTAAAAAAGTATTGATAGCAACATTTTTAGATTCTGAGTTTGGTGTTTAGGGTCTTGAGTACTAAAAAGATGACTACTTGAATAATCAGTCCTTAATATTCCTTCATTCTAGAATAACATAACTTACTATTCCAAGCCTTCATTTTCATCTTCATGATAACCATCACATCATCTGGGGATGACTTTGGCTATATGTGTTAATAATCAAATAAACAGAGATAACCAAGTGTCACTAGTCTTTAACTCAGGCCCCTTTTTTCCCCCTTTTCTAAGGAACAACTACCAAAATCACTACAATTCCGATGACTTCCAAACCCAACGTGATTGTTGTGCAAAAGACTACAGGAAAAGGAACGACCATTCAAGGCCTCCCAGGCAAAAATGTTGTCACAACATTGCTAAATGCTGGAGTAAGTAAGAGCTTCGACTGCAGACTCAGCAATCCGTTGAGGATTTCAAAGACCAGCTACACAAATATTTGCTTAAGGACTTTAGAACCCCACAATGGCCAGAATGGCTTGATTTACCACTACTGTGATATAATAACTGTTAAAGCACTACCAACTGATGCCATTTTTCACAGTAATTTCTAAAACACATTGCTCATAGTTGTTCATAGCTAAGTTGCTTGTGACCATGATTTAGATATTTAGCTTGGTCTGGATGGGGAATTCCATTGGCTTAACTGCAGGGGACCTCTGTTGGAGCACAATTTTAGTTCTGCTTTTAGCCAATAAATGCCGGTCTACTAGTTGACCTAGGTTGGGCAAGGAGAAGTATTCAGCGTTAAGGCAAATTAATTTATGGGGGATTTTTTTTTCTTTTTTTCTTCCATTTTTACCTGTTTGAGCTTGTAAAAAAAAAAAAACAACAAAATGATTCCTTTGTTATTCTGAAGGCAGTTGTTAGAAGGATAGAAGGATAAGAGGTTTAGAGTTAGACACACTTGGCCTTTGTCTCTTGGTATCATAGTTATTTGACCATGGGTGACTTAGTCACTCTCTCTAATCCTTGATTTCCTCATTTGTACATTGGAGATGATGATTTCTACCAGTGAGGTTGTTCAATAACCTGATCCATATTTTTTTTTTTTTTTTTTTTTTACAGGCAGAGTGGACAGTGAGAGAGAGAGACAGAGAGAAAGGTCTTCCTTTGCCGTTGGTTCACCCTCCAATGGCCGCCGCGGTCGGCGCGCTGCGGCCGGCGCACCGCGCTTGTCTGATGGCAGGAGCCAGGAGCCAGGTGCTTTTCCTGGTCTCCCCATGGGGTGCAGGGCCCAAGCACCTGGGCCATCCTCCACTGCACTCCTGGGCCACAGCAGAGGGCTGGCCTGGAAGAGGGGCAACCGGGACAGAATCCGGTGCCCCGACCGGGACTAGAACCCGGTGTGCCGGCGCCGCAAGGCGGAGGATTAGCCTGTTGAGCCACGGCGCCGGCCCTGATCCATATTTTGAAAGTGCTTAGAGGCCGGCGCCGTGGCTCAACAGGCTAATCCTCCGCCTTGCGGCGCCGGCACACCGGGTTCTAGTCCCAGTCGGGGTGCCAGGTTCTGTCCCGGTTGCCCCTCTTCCAGGCCAGCCTTCTGCTGTGGCCCAGGAGTGCAGTGGAGGATGGCCCAAGTGCTTGGGCCCTGCACCCCATGGGAGACCAGGAAAAAGCACCTAGCACCTGGCTCCTGCCATCGGATGAGCAAGGTGCGCCAGCCGCAGCGCGCCATCCGCGGCAGTCATTGGAGGGTGAACCAACGGCAAAGGAAGACCTTTCTCTCTGTCTCTCCCTCTCACTGTCCACTCTGCCTGTCAAAAAAAAAAAAAAGTGCTTAGAAGTGCTCAGAACAGTGCCTGGCATGTAGGAAGTTCTTAGTCATTGTTTTTTAAATTGTTCTTGGTACTTAACTCTTCAGGCTTGATAGGGCCTCTGACTTGCCTGACTTCACTAGAAAATGGCACAATAGACTTCCTTTAAGAGAATCTCACAAAAGCATCATGGATGTCACAGTCCTTACAATGTTGGGAAGGGTCCAGCATTAGAAATTTTCAACAAGAAAAAACCTAGGTTCTTCCTACTCTGGATTTACATAGTAAACCAAAAGTAAAGCCAAGATTAAAATTCAGATTTTTGGAACCCTTTACACTGATTTGCGGCTTGATAGGACTAGATATATAAACGACCTTCAAAAAGTTAATGGAAAATTGGAACAAAAATTTAAGTTTATTTTAGTGCAAAAATGGAAATCTACAGTTTTTCATAATATGCATTTTTATAAGAAAACTTTTTGAAGACCCCTTGTATGCATGGATTTCAGAATTTTTTTGCATCAAAATGAACTTTTAATTCTGTTTTCTAAGAACTTTTTGTTTTGTTTTAAAGACTTGTTTGTTTATTTGAAAGTCAGAATTACATAGAAAGAGGGAGAGACAGAGAAAGAGAGATATTCCATCTGCTGGTTCATTCCCCAGATAGCTGTAACATTAGTAAAAGAAGAAGATCAACATTTAAGATGGTGTGAAACAGGCATGTGTATCTGTTCTCATTTTTATGTATTTATTTGAGAGGTAGAGTTACAGACAAAGAGAGGGAGAAACAAAGAAAGAGGTCTTCCATCTACAGATTCACTTCCCAAATGGCCACAACGGCTGGAGCTGGGCCGATCCAAAGCCAGGAGCCAAGAGCTTATTCTGGATCTTCCACATAGGTGCAGGGGCCCAGGCACTTGGGCTGTCTTTCATTGCTTTCCCAAACCATAGCAGAGAGCTGGATTGGAAGAGGAGCAGCCAGGACTCAAACCTGTGCACATTTGGGATGTGGACATTGCATGTGGAGGCTTAGCCTACTGTGCCACAGCCTTGTGTTCTTATTTCTTGCTCACATGTACATGCCCACAGCATTCATCTGAAAATACCCTGGTGATTGTATTTTTTCACTTGAGTGGGAGAGGGCTTGTTGAGCTGTTTAATACATGTTCATGCCACTTGTGAACTAGCAGTTCTTGGCGAATGAACTAGAGCTCTTTCCAGAGGTACAGGTATGAAGGACGTGTGTGTTGAAATAAGTAACCTGATGATTGGCAGACACTTCATGCTTCCTTTATTTACAGCAAATACTCACACTTAGCATTTTTGTAATCGTATTCAGCTCGGAATTCAGGGGAATTGCTTTTTAACCTGCTCACCTGGGTGCCTTTTCTTTTTTAAACTGGCTGCCAAGTTTAGATAACTGCTGATAGTGGCTGATAGTGGCTAAAACATAAGAAAATGCTAAGATAAAAATTCTCAGATATTTCATTTCCTTTTTAATTTTCTGGATTTTAGTAATTTAGTAAAATCACTGTATTTGAACTTGGTTAAGTTCAAGTAAAAAGATGTTGAGATCATAAATAAGTAGAAATGGTACTCAAGAATAAAGCAAGTGAAAATGCAGAAAATGGTGGAAAGTTATTTGGCTTAAACTATCTGGTTAATCAACTAAAGTGACATTAGTAACATATTGATAGTAAAATACAGGAAATGCTCTAAATTTTTCCTTCCTCTATTCATGTGTAACCTAAGAAAGAACATTGATATATTTGTTGTTTTCATCTCTTGCCCATACTTTTTCACATAGACAGTCTGCTGTGTATTCTTTTTTTTTTTTTTTAAAGCTATATGTATTTATTCATTTGGAAGGCTGAGTAATAGAGAGAGACCGATCTTCCAGCCTCTGGTGCACTCCCCAGATGCCTGCAACACCCCGGAGTAGGGCAAGCCAAAGTCAGGAGCCAAGAATTCCATCTGAGTCTCCCATGTGGGTGACAGGAAGCCAGACCCTTGGACCGTTATCTGCCGCCTCCCACATGTGTTAGCAGGAAGCTGGATCAAGAGCAGTAGAGGCGGAACTTGATCCCAGTTACTGCAGTATGGCTGTGGGTGTCCCAAATGGTGACTTAACCTGCTGTACCACAGCACCCACCCCATGCTGCTTGTTCTTAAGATTTCATATTTGTGGAACTTTAGAAGTTTATTTTGGATGTATCCTTTTAAGTACTAGTGTATTACACAATAATTTTTTAGTTACATAAATATTTCAGAGAAATTAGAAAATAAAGAGGAATCTGGAAAAATAAGATGGCACTGGAGGGTGGGATTTATAATCCCAACTATTAGAGCTACCACTGTGAATATTTTACTACATGTGTATATTCCAGGGTTTTCAGATTCTATCAATAAATGCATTCTGAAAATGGGACAATATGATAAATATTCTTAAGTGAGATAAGTTTTAAAAAGTTACTCATTAACGGGGCTGGTGCCGTGGCACAGTAGGTTAATCCTCTGCCTGTGGCACTGGCATCCCATGTGGGTGCCGGTTCTAGTCCCAGCTGCTCCTCTTCCAGTCCAGCTCTCTGCTGTGGCCTGGGAGGGCAGTGGAGGATGGCCCAAATGCTTGGGCCCTACACCCACATGGGAGACCGGGAAGGAAGCACCTGGTTCCTGGCTTCAGATCGGCACAGCTCCGGCCCATGCAGCCATCTGGGGAGTAAACCAACAGATGGAAGATCTTTCTGTCTCTCTCTCTCACTATCTGTAACTCTACCTCTCAAATAAATAAAATAAAATCTTAAAGTTTTTCATTAATAAATAATTATTTAGCTAGAAGTCGGTCAGATAACTTTCTTTTCATTTCTTTTTTTTTTTAATTAATTTATTTATTTGAAAGAGTTACAGAGAGAGAGGAGAGTCAGGGAGAGAGAGGTCTTGCATCCACTGGTTCACTCCCCAGTTGTCCGCAGTGTTCCGGCTGTCCCATGTGGATGCAGGGGCCCAAGGACTTGGGCCATCTTTTACTGCTTTCCAAGGCCATAGCAGAGAGCTGGATCAGAAGTGATGCAACTTGGTCTCAAACCGGCACCCATATGGGATGGTGGTACTGCAGGCAGTGGCTTAACCCGCTATGCCACAGCGCCAGCCCCAGTCAGATAACTTTCATTTCAACTAAGTGTAGGATTTTTGATCACCTGTGAGCAGTGAGTTTTGTTACATAATCTACACTGCTTTCTCCATCATCCCAGTAAAATGTTTCATGATTTTTTGGCAAGAGGACCTTTTTTTATCATTTAAATGCATATAAGTTTCTAATGTAATCATTGACTTCAATTTAGGGAGAAAAGACTATTCAGACGGTGCCAACAGGAGCAAAGCCAGCTATCATCACTGCTACAAGGCCAATCACCAAAATGATTGTGACTCAGCCCAAAGGAATAGGTTCCACTGTTCAACCAGCAGCTAAAATCATCCCAACAAAAATTGTTTATGGGCAGCAAGGAAAAACACAGGTATGCTACAAGATATGATAATTTTTTCTTGGCTTTTGTTTTTAAGTTTCTAAAATTCCCAGGTAGAAATCTGAAAGAAAAGCTTATCTTAAAAAAACTTACTAATCTTAAAAAATCATATTATTAGATTTTAGGACTGAATGTGTAGTTAATCATCTGGTCTCAAAATCTGTGTTTTTTTCCTCAGTACTTTTTTGGTATCTAAGTTATCTCTGTGTCATGTTATGAGCAAAGATTAGGGGAAGAATTCCTTCGGAATGAAACTTGCTGAAGGTGTATTTTGTGACTTGAGGAGTACATGGTTGAGGAGAAGATGGTAGTTACACAGAACCTCTGAAAAAAATAGTTTATATACTAACATGGCCATCGAAAGCACTTTATTTACTTACAGAATTTACTTTTTACTTTACTTGAACCTGTCTAATGGAGAAGTCAGTGGTCTGTTCATTTTTAAATCAGTAGGTTACTGTTTGTTTTGTCAGTACTTAAATTGCTTTTCTGAGACTATCAGAGGAAGCAATCAGTATCAGCTTTGGTTAAGAAATGCTACCCTGGCCAGCGCCACAGCTCACTTGGCTAATCCTCCACCTGTGGCTCCAGCACCCCGGGTTCTAGTCCCGGTTGGGGTGCTGGATTCTGTCCCGATTGTTCCTCTTCCAGTCCAGCTCTCTGCTGTGGCCCGGGAAGGCAGTGGAGGATGGCCCAAGTGCTTGGGCCCTGCACCCGCAAGGGAGACCACAAGGAGGCACCTGGCTCCTGGCTTCGTTCGGATCAGCGTAGCGCGCTGGCTGTAGCAGCCATTTGAGGGGTGAACCAATGGAAGGAAGACCTCTCTCTCTCTCTCTCTCTCTCTCTCACTCTCACTGTCTCACTCTGCCTGTCCAAAAAAAAAAAAGAAATGCTACCCTAAAATTTTGCTAAGGATATTAATTTACCTATAAACCAATAATTTGCCATTAGAATCTGTTCCTTCAGAATTACAGCCAAATAGTTTATATTATCTGAAAAGTAAGTTTTGTGGTAAGTCCAAATTGCTTGTTTAGTTCAACCATAACAATTTCATTTGCTCCATCATCTAAGACATAATAAAAACTACTATTTCATTCTGGAACTCTTAGAAATGGGTAACTTCATGGAGACTGAAAAGGTTTAGAATCTTATACGGGGTAGAAATAAAAATAATTGTGCTAAAATGACAACTTCATTCCATGGATCCATTTGAAGTCAACTCCTAGATTACAAATTTTGAAATGGAATGGTACAGTTTGAAATTTTTTTCCCGTTTCACTTATTTTAGTCTCTGGTTTTGACTTTTGCCAGGAGTTGATCCACTACATATTCCATTGTTGCTTCTGTTACTGTCTAAATTAGTGTTCCTCCAAGAAGTTATTCAGAGAATGCTTAAGTTTCAAGAAAATTTACTTTGCAGATGTGTTGACTAGAACTTCATATGCTTCCTAAAGCAAAGAAACTTGAAGAACAGTGGCATAAGTAGATTAGGGTCCTATTTTTATCATGTTGATAAAAGTTCAGAGGGAAGAAGTCCTGGACTGATACTGTGGTTCAAAAATTCCATTAGGATACAGAAAGACAGATATTGCATGTTCTCCCTTATAAGTGGGACCTAAAATTTAAAAGTCAGTCAAGAAACAAAACAAAAGAGAAATGCTTGTATGTTATCAGTTTTGTGGTTATTATTCTACCATATAGGCTGCAGGTTGTAAATGACACCTAATGTCATTATAGGCAAGAAAAAACAGGTGCATAGGTTCACATTAAAATCATGGCTGTTACAGACTGGCACGTAGCACTTAAAACGTAAATGGTGTAACTAATTTTTTTTAATTTATTAATTTATTTATTTGAAAGGCAGAGTTACAAAGAAAGAGACAGTAATATCTTCTGTCTGCTGGTTCACTCCCCAAATGGCCACAACAGCCAGGACTGGGCCAGGCTGAAGCCAGGAGCCTGGAACATCATCCAGGTCTCACTGTTTTCCCAAGCACATTAGCAGGGAGTGGGATCAGAAGTGGAGCGGCCAGGATATGGATGTCTGCCAACATGGGATGCTAGTGTCACAGGCGGTGGCTTAACCTACTAAACACATGGATGATTTATCTGTACATTGAACTAGTCTTTGATGAGCAATACTTTATCCAAAGCATAATATGTTTATAGAATCCTATCTTGAGGACAGTGCTGTGGTTCTACCTCTCTCTGTAACTCTTTAAAATAAATAAAATAACTCTTTAAAAAAAAAAAAGAACCCTATTTTCCCTATCAGGAAAATGCTAACATATTTTAAATAGTGCTTTCCACTTTTCTTTTAGGTTCTTATTAAACCAAAACCAGTAACATTTCAAGCCACAGTTGTTAGTGAACAAACAAGACAACTGGTAACAGAAACATTACAGCAAGCATCCAGGGTGGCAGAAGCTGGTAATTCATCTATTCAGGAAGGAAAAGAAGAACCACAGAGCTATACAGATAGTAGTTCCTCTTCTACAGAGTCTTCTCAAAGTTCCCAAGGTAAGATGCATTTTTCTTTTGATTTACGCAAGTATAGCTGACATAGTTCCAAACAGAACTTGCTTCTAGGGATTTCAAAACATTCTTATATGCTTTGATTTGTCAGTTCTTTTAGTTTTATTTTTTGTTTGGTGGGTTGATGTTTAATCAGTGAACTGAAATTTTATTTTTGGTGAAATTTACCATTCTTTCCTGCATGGCATGTGTTCATCAAATAATTGGTAAACTTGAGGTGATGATTGCATCAGGTAGGTAAAGGTAACTGAATAGAACTGTGCCAATTCCCAGATGGTAGTTTTCATATTTTTCTTGTTTGATTTGGGTAAGTAGGGAGCGAAGCATGTAAGAAAGTGAGTTCACCTTTGGAAATGGTTGTTGCTGAACCTTGAGAAAGAATCAAGGTGGCCAGAGGTGGCCTGAAAGTGAGCAGTAAGTAGGGTGACCATAGAGTGTAGTTTGCATGGCGCAAGACCTAGTTTCTATCTGCTGTTCCAGCATAATTCCCTCTCAGAAGTACCCCAGATAATTGCATGATTGTCCTAATTATAAGCAAGACTCCCCACAGAGTCCTTGGTGCTTTTTAGTTATGCTATTCTTCTGGGAAGGCTCTTGAAATAAACTCATGATCATAGCTTTGAGACCTTCTTTAAATCTAGTATTCATGTCTCTCCGTGATCTTAACAGCCCTTACTGTCAGAGTACAGATTAAGTACCCCTTATCTAAAATGCTTAAAACTAGAAGTAGTTCAGATTTTGTATTGTTTTCAGATCTTGGACTATTTCATGTATATAGTGAGATATTTTGGGGATGGGACCCAGCTCTGAACACCAAACTCCTTTTCTTCACAAATGCCTTATAGACATAGTCTGTAGCTATATTTTTAGTATGCCTGCATTTTTACTGTGATCCTTCATCACATGATTCAAGTGTGGAATTTTCCACTTGTGACACCTTATTGGTGCTCAAAGAGTTCCAGATTTTAGAGAGTTTTGAATATCAGATTTTTGGATTTGAAATATTCACCCTGTATATTTGTGCCTGTGCTTATGTGCTCAACTGCATGTAAGCAAAACTTTATCTTCTCTTATTCTTTCTCACTCACTTCATTCCTTCTCCCTGTCTCCCCATTACTCTCACTGGATCGATTTTTTTTTTTTTTTTTTTTAAGATTTATTTATTTGAGAGGCAGAGTTAGAGAGAGAGGTCTTCCAACCACTGGTTCACTACCCAAATGACCCCAACAGCCGAGGCTGGGACAACCTGAAACCAGGAACCAGGAGCTTCTTCCAGGTCTCCCACTTGAGTACAAGGGCCAGTCCCTTGGGCCATCTTCTACTGCTTTCCCAAGCCATGGGAAATGGCAAGCGGAACAGCTGGGCTCAAACTGGCACCCATATGGGTTGCTGGCACCATAGTGCCAGACCCAATTTTTTTAAAAGATTTATTTTATTTATTTAGGAGGCAGAGTTATAGAGAGCGGGGAGACAGAAAGAGGGAGAGAGGGAGAGAAGGTGAGAGAGATATCTTCCATCTACTGGTTCACTCACCAAATGGACACAATGATCAGGGCTGGGTCCATCTTTGTCTCCCATGTGGGTGGCAAGGACTCAAGCAGATGGTCCATCTTCTGTTGCTTTCCTGGCACATTAGCAGAGAGCTGGACCAAAGTAGAGCAGTCTGGACTCCAGCTGGCACTCGTATGGGATTCTGGCATCGCAGATGGTGGTTTAACTTGCTGTATCACAGCGCTAGCATCCTCACTCTTCTTATACACATTCTTCATGTGGTACAATCACTTTACTGTTTTAACTCTTCGGTAGAGTCTTCCAAGATTAGTTTTACATTGTTCACTTTGCTGATCATTCCATTAATTCACTCTGACAATTACTTATTAGTTTATACTAAGAGTTGTGCTATTTTCTATAGAGGTTGAGTGAAATATAATTCTTGCCCTCCAGGAGTTTAAAATTTTATAACAGGGGATTAAAAATATATATACAATTCTAGTGTAAGAATTTTATTAATGACAAACAAAACAAAATGCCAAAAGCTGAATGTTCACACTGCAGTGAGAAGATTGGAAAGCTTCATAAAGGAGGTGGTAGCATTTAAAATAGTCTTGGAAAATTCATCAGTGAAAAGTAAAGGAAAATGTTGGCTTTAAAAGATAAGCAATATGACACTCATTTCAGAATGCACATAGCTCCCTTCAGCACATTATCAATGATGGTAATATTTTGTGAATCGATTTGTTGTCATCCAATGCTGACTATGAATTAGTCTATATGTTAGTTAATGGAGTGATAGCTGATTCTTCAGTCATTTCTCTTTTTTTTTTTTTTCAATTATTTCTTTTGGATCTTTCTGATTTAGTATATATAAATCACATTGTTAATTCAGCTGATTGGCTGCTTTTTCCTCTTTTATTATTTTTGTTTTTATATTTTTGAAAAACAGAAAGAGACAGATGAAGGGAGATCTTCCATCCTCCTCAGAACAGCCAGGGCTGAGCCAGATACTAGCCAGTAGCCCAGAACTCAATCCAGGTCTCCCTCATTGGTGGCAGGGACCCAAGTACTTGAGCCTCCTAGGGTATGCATTGGAAGGAAGCTGGATTGGAAGCCTGGTAGACAGGACTCAAACCAGGCACTTTGATGCGGAGTATGGGAGCGTTAAGTAATCATAAATTACTTAATTACCATCCCAAACACCTACCCCATTCTTTTAAAATCTGCAGTTTTTGAGTAATACTGATTTTTTTTTTTTTGCCTGTAAGAAATATTTTCATAGAGTGCAGGTAAGATGTTTAGTTTGTGAATTGATGTTGGAAAGCGAACATAAATAGTAGGTGTCTATAGATTCATAATATCAGTTCATCCTTTGAAATTGTTATTCTTTTTTTAAGGGAGTTGTAAGCCAGTTAGTAGTTTCTAAACATACTACATCATAAGTTGAATCTTCAGTTTTTATTGTGAGAGTGGCATAGATATTTGACTTCATATATTTTTATTTGTTTTGCATTACTTTTTAAAATATTCTTCAACAGAAAATTTTCATAATTCAAAACAGGCATATCTAATATATTGACAATGTAGCAAATTTTTATAATTTGCACTTGTCCATCCCCCTACTTCCTGAATGGTTCTTTAATACATTCTCACACAGACAAGTACTGGGGATATATATGCTATACTTTAAAGAGAAAGTGGTAGAAGTTTTGGTCAGTCTGATATACTAATTTTTAAATTATGTGAGGGCAATATCTACTAGGAAAGTGAGTGGTACATAGCAGTCTTTTTCCATTATATTGCTGTTTTCATAGCTTTTAGCCACCTTTCTGTTTTTTGTAACTTTTCCTTTTGCTATCATTTCTAACTTGCAGAAAAGTTGCAAGAATAGTAAACAGAACTCCTGTGCATACTCTTCACTCAGATTCACTGCTTGTTTGTTTTTCATCCTCTTTGCTTTGTTGTTTATTCTCTGCTGTATGTGTATAATTTTTTAATTTCTTAGCTAGTTGAGAGTAAGTTTATATATCGTATTTCTTTACCCCTAAATACTTACACGAGTATTTGTAAGTCTGTATTTATTTATTTATCTGAGAGAGCTACACAGAGAGAAGGAGAGGCAGAGAGAAAGAGAGAGAGAGAGAGAAGGAAGGAGGGAGAGAGGAAAAAAAAAACCTTAATCTTATGCAACTACGGCAAAGGATTAAGTGCCAGCCGTGTAAATGCAATTATTTGCCGGACTCCAAAATGTTTTTTCCTTTGGGGTTTCCTCTAGCTGTGCAGTGGGCTTTTCAGACAGTACGCACCTGGGCTGTTAGATACTGCTAGAAAGCTAGATGACCCAGCCTGTTGGGTCAAGGGCATACTTGAGTGGGCCACTTACTGAAGATTGGGTCATTTGCTTTCCATACATCCTATGCTTTCCTTCTTAAATGGGTCTTCTGTTTTCCTCTTTGTCACATGGGAATGGGCTGAACTTAATGGATTCTAGATTTGTTTTGAAAAAACATAAACAATTAAATGTGTGCCCTGCCTTGTTCTGAAAGGTTTTAAAGTGGGCTAAATGAAAGATTGTATTAAGCAAGTTGGATGAGAACAAGGAGACAAAGTCAAGGGTTGGAACTGAAAATGGAACTAGACATGAGGTGAATGCAGAAATGCATTTTGTAGAAACATTGCTTTGAGTAGATCACAACCCAGTTTCTAGGATAATTTTTTCATGAAGACTTATGATCTTAGTAGGTCAGAGTAAGGGTGAGGAGTAAATCCAGATTAAGTTTGCTGAACTTTTCAGAGCTGTCACGTGCTAATATGCATTGTGAAAGAGGAAGAGTGGAATATATGATATAAAATGTCCCCCAGCTCTTTTGACCATGAAACCATTCTTTTGCAGCACATCTAGAGGAACTAATGTTCTCTGGAACATATTGGGCGATGCTGTCTAGGCAGTTAAATACTGTGAAGGCTATGAGCTTTAGGACAATGCTTCAGAGGGAAAGGTACATTCTCCATCATAGAAGGGATATAGACATCTTAGGTTTAGTTTAGAAGAGAGGTTTTATATGGATAACATTTCTGGGAATCATTTTGTATAAGGAATGGCTAGTGGAGGCAGGATTGTTATTAGAGAAGAGAAGATGGAGTGGGTTGGGTCGGGGAAAACATGGGAGCAATTGTCAGTTATTTTGAGGACCGTGATCTAGAAGAGGAAAACAGTTGGTTTTTTGATGGATGCCTGGCTGGACACTATGCCCCGAGTACAAGTCCCAGGGAGACCTTTTTCTAATTGTCATAGTTGTACAGAGATGGAAGGAGGTTAGTGAAGAAGCAGGCAGTAGTGAGTTCTCTGCTGCTGGAGTTCCTAGGCTGCCGGGGATGCTGTTGTGAAGATTTGAGTATAGGACTGATGCTAGCATTAGGCAAATTTTAAGATTTTTTTTCTATCAGAAAAGTCTTAAGATTCTATAAGCATGTGATGTAGATATTTTGTAAAAAAGACATCAGAGATATTTTTAGAGAGATGCCTAAATCTGCCTGTAGGTAGAGTACTGAAGTGTGCATCTCTAGTACTAACGTGTAACATGTGTCTAAGAAATACTGGTTAAATGGCCTGTGTGGAGAAACCCTTGAGGGGCTGCTTTCCTGAAGCAGGTGGCTCCCGTGAGATGCAGCTCTTGGTGTCCTAGTGATTACACTCTTTGCCTCCAGGGCAGACTTGATAGGAAGCAAATTTATCTAGGTCTCAGAATAAGCCAAAAATAGGGAGAAAAGTCAGTCAAGGTGTGGTTTTCACTTCGATTCACACGCGCGGTTTTGTGTCGCAGCTGTTGGGGTTGCTGCAGTGGTGTTTTGCTTTTTCTGAATATGGACAGAAGAACACAGAACACTCTCCCTAGTCTGTCAGGGGTGATGTTATTTGCGGTGATGGTCTCTGATAGGTGTCTCATGTGGAAATTTGTTTTCCTTTTTCTTATTTCTGCCTTGTCTATACCAGCACAATCTCTGCCTTCTAGATAATGTGTCTCAGGGAATTAGACTGTGAAGTCACTCTTTGCCTATATTATCATGAACATTTCTAAGGTTTGCATAGACATAATGACTAATGAGTTCCCTTAAGTTTCAGTTCTACGTGTCCACTTAGGATGAACAGAGAAAAATTGTTCTCTGCTTCACATGGCACCTGGTATTGCAGGATGGTGTCCTTTAGCTCTCTGCTGTTTGCTTGCTTGTTCAAGTTTCATGGAAGTTATACATCCCTAGTGGGGTATTCTACTCAGTGTTTTGGTGGGGAAATAGATCACCAATTATAGTCAAGTACAGTATATAGGAATACTGTTTTGTATGAAGAGTTCCTCTTCTCTTCCCAATATTTTAGGTAAATTTGTGGCTTTCAAAAACATTTGGTTCATAAAGGAGTTGGAGTTTTCTGTAATATTTGTTTTTGTTTTGGAGCTACTTGAATTCTTATCAATTTTCTGTATGCTTTTACTGACCATCCCAATTCAAAGCAGTCTCTTGTTTTCTATATATTTGCCTTGTTTGTCCTAACCATTTTATATTTACCCTTAAATAAAAAGTCATACATCTTCATTTTATGTTTCCCCTCTTATAATTTCAATTTGAGAATAGGAATCACACCTTTGTATCTTCCACACTTTCCATGTGGTAACTTGGGCAGGAGAGTTTAGGAAGTTAGCAGTGGTTTCATCTACGCTCCTTATTTTGTAGATGGAAAACGGAATAATTAATTTGTTGCTTGATCTCGTGCACATTTAGTATTTACTTGCAAACCTGTACAGCATGAATATACTATGCCTTGAATGAGGGCCGTAATTTTCTTTCAACCTAACAAAGAGTCCTAGAGTGGAGCACTACTGTGCTTCTGTTGTCCCTCATAGTTTATTCAGCTTGTTTACATTTATCACTTCATTGTATCCTCAGAAATCCTGTGAAGCTGAGAGATGACTTTTTTGTTTCATTTAAGAAATAGTAAAGCTAAGACTCAAAGAATCAACCAGCTAATAATTCATAGAATTGGGATTATGACCCAAGACTTGGAACTCTACATGTTATAGTATTCTGTTATAGTATTCTGCTTCTAGGTCCTCGGATAAGATTTCCTCTCAGTATGTTCAGGCTGTGTTACAGAACACATTTTCTGGTGTATTGGGGGGGAAAATACAACTCCTACAGCATTTTGTTCTTATTATACACAAAGCACTCATCTACACTTATGCACACCTATTTATATAACAATTACCCCACTGAACGGTAACTTGTCTTTTTACATGTTTGTCTCCCCAACTAGACTGTGTGCTTCCTGAGCATCCTCTGGTTATTCTGTGAGCACCTTTATATCTTTAATGACAAATGTAGATTCTGACACATAGGTGTCTAGTTTGTGGAATTAACAAATGGATGAATAAGTGAATTCAGAAATAAAGACATTATAGCCTCTGGGACTTACAGTATTCTTGGGGAGATAATGCATGAAATTTACAATAAATACAAAGATAAAACAAAACAACAAAAAAAAAACAAATTGTTTTCTTTAAAGAGAAACTTTGTTTATAGGGTTTGTTTTTTCTTAACTAATATAAAACAGATTCCCAGCCTGTAGTTCATGTAATTGCTTCCCGGCGTCAGGATTGGTCAGAACATGAGATTGCAATGGAGACTAGCCCCACCATAATTTATCAGGATGTATCCAGTGAATCACAATCAGCTACTTCAACAATCAAAGCTCTATTAGAACTCCAACAGACAACAGGTATGAATTCACATGCTCAACTGAGTGAAGCATGTTTTCTCTAGAGATGGGTTGTGCTAAAATACTACCACTGTTAGATATTTTCTGCCGTTATTTGAGCACACTTTGCCCCTCTGGACTTGTTGATAACCATTGGTACAGTTTGTTTACTTGTTAACTCAGTAAGATGTGCACAGGAGCGCTGAGGCACTGACAGGCCCCAGTCAGTAGAAGAGAGAGAAAAAAGGTCGTGCCCTGCCCCCTTTGTCTCCCGCTTACCGTGGACAGTCCTGTTGCCTCTAGCCAGCAGACTGGAGTAGGTCCATCACTTCTCAACACAAAAGGAGATGCAGAAGGTTGCCACGTGCATCCAGGACTAACGGGAGGCAGGTCGCAGGGCCCTGCCGTCCTCCTGGGTGTTGGAGAAGCAGTGTTGTGGTCAGAAAGCATCGTAAGGGCCCTTTCCAGCCTTCTCACTTGTTTAGTGTCAGATTTATTTCTGTGTAGATTAGCCACTTGAGCTTCCATGCAAAGCTGTCCTTATTTGCTAAGATCCTATCATTATTTCTAGTTACTAAATATCTTTGATGAACTCTAGAACAAGCCTGTCTAAATTATACTGATTATTTTATTAGGTCAAAGATTGTCAGAGTATATATCATGCAACCCTTTCATTTTATGAATAAGAAAACCGAGATCTAGAAAGTTTACCCAGTTGGTTAGTGACAGAGTGAGACTCCACATCTTTGGATTCCAAGTTCAATGTCCTTTCTACTTGTGGGGTGACTTTTATATTTATCTTGTTTTGTTTTGCTGTCTTTGTTTAAATGATTGCTTTAATTTTGTCACATTATATATTTAGTGGGAATGATCATTCAGAGGGCCTAGTTAATAATTACTGTATATTGTAGTGTCCATCTATACTATCCAAAGAGTATTGTCATTTAATATAAGTCTTTGGTTAATTCTTTTATTGGTGTTATTTTTTTTTTTAACCTTAGGCATTTCCTGAGTTCCATGTCTTTGACAAATTGGCATTTCTGGTAATGCCTCACAGAGGTGAAAATTTTGAATAAATAGATTTTGCAGGAAAAGTGATAATAAGATAGAAAGGGAGTTTATTCAGGGAAACCATCCTTGATTCCAGACATTCTGTCTTAAGTTTTTGCAGAAAAAGAAAAATAGTCTTTTCTTCATGCACAAAAATTTTTATTCTTTAAGAGTCATTGAACACATTATAACATTTCTTTGGAGATAATCTTGAATTTTTAATAGATGAAATTAAACTGGTGACTCTGTTGTGCTCTTCTGGGTAGCTATGCCCTGGAGCAAATCATGCTGCATACTGCTTAAAATCCTGTTTTTAGGTTGGCGAACTAAAGACTACCAGGGACCAACTTAGAAGGGGAAAGAAAGCACCCTAGGGGAAGTGTGTACCAGGGACGTACTCAGTGGTTCAGCCTGAGATAGTGAGCAGAAGGAAGAAGGACTGTTAGTGTGAGTGCATGCGAGTCCTTCTTGCTGGCTGGCGGGTGGCTGTACAGGTTGTGTCCGACACAGCCACACGCGGCAGTCTGCCGTTTCCTCTTCAGCTCACTGTCTCCCTAGTCACGGCCAGCGGGGCACCCCAGAGGTCTGGTTCATTATTCCCATGGATAACTCTGGTTTGGGTACTTGTTTGTAATAGAAGTTAATGTTTCCCTTGACTTTTTTATTCAGTAAAGGAAAAATTGGAATCTAAACCAAGACAACCCACTATTGACTTGAGCCAAATGGCAGTGCCTATTCAAATGGCACAGGAAAAGAGACATTCTCCTGAGAGCCCGTCCATTGCTGTGGTGGAGTCAGAGCTAGTTGCTGAATACATCACTACTGGTAGGTGTCCTCCTAAAGTACAGTGTTAAGGTGGGAGAGCCACCCCTCTAGATTTCAAGGGATAGTTGCTTGGGGGAAACTATGTCCATTGTATTTCTACCTCTTTCCCTGTTTGTTTTCAGAGAAAATTCACAGCATCCTTGGGATTTACTCTTTCTTCAGTGACTAGGGAAAAAAGTCAATAGAATGTTATAAAGTTGGCAAGTAAACAGCATCTGTGAATTTGGGGCGACACTGGCAGGGAGAAGATAAACTGTCTTCTTTCTGCGAATAAGTGTTTATGTGTCTGGGTATTTTAGTGTTGGAGAAGGTAGGTTAAGGGAGAAAGAAACTGTAAAATCCAACTTCCTTTTTTGAATGTAAAGAAAATAATATGGAATACCTTGAATTCCTCTAAGTATTAAGGAGTTGTGGTGGAAAGCAGATTAATTGTTTACTTGAAACATGGTCTGACAGCAAATGCTAGTGAGATTTGTGGATGGCATATGTGGAGAAGACAGACAAGAAGGACAATAGATTCTTTCACTCTGCTGAGACCACACCTGGAATGCCACCTTCTGTTTTGAGCGCTTTATTACCTTGAGATTTAGGATGGTTCTAAGGGCAGTTATGTGAATCATGATGGAGTTAGGAGAGATGACTTGTGAGGCAACACGGAGAGAACGCCTCCTGTTTTTTCTTAAGCCCTGAATAAAGGAGAATATGAAATTATAATTATTTGAAGGATGTAATGAGATACTATTAAGACTAACAGATTAAAATTACCCAAAGAGAAAATCTGGTTAAGATTATTGAAAGCCATCTAGAATCTTTTTTTAAAAAGAGATATTTAGCCAAAAGCTAGTTAAAACAGAGGCCAATGTGTTGGAGAACTCAGGGTTTGGTTTTGTTTAGTTTTGTTTTTTTAACCCTCTTGGGGTTAAGCTAGATCATAACATGATTATTAGATGAAAAGACCTGTGATTTCTCCCCTTACTTATCCTTTTCAGAACGCACTGATGAGGGAACAGAGGTTGCTTTTCCCCTTCTAGGTAAGTGGTGTGCATCCATTTGTAGTGTCATTGAAGGTAAAAGATGATTGTGTGGGGGAACCACTTTAAATGGATGCGCTCTACTCTGATCTGGTAGAGGAAAGGTAAGCTCCACTTAGTGAAAGGAAGAGAGATTTTTTTTCCTGCACAGTAGTAAGATTTTTTTCTCAGAAATGAGCAATTCGATGCTGGGAAAAGTAGGAGTTATTTTCAGCAATAAATGACTGATTTACAGTATTGCTGTGGACCAGTTAAGGTCGTATCCACTGTTCTCCATATATTCACCCTTTGACCTCTCACACTGTATCCACCCATCATGCCTGTAGCCCTATTGTAATTTTCTTTAAAGTCAGCTGCCTTGTATCATTTTTTAGTGTGTGTTAATTTCTCGAACTTTCCAGAACTCTGGGGAATTACTATGAAAACATTTATAGTATCTTGAGGGAAGATGATCATTAAATAGTTTCAGTTGATCTTCTTAAGTCCATTTCATCTCTTATAATTATGATGATTAATTTGGGTAGCAGGAATGTTCTGTGTAATATAATCTCATCAGAAAATGTATTTATTTTCAAGTGTCATTTATTTCTGATGATGCTTCCATTTTTAAAACTTCATTAATTTGCTGTCTTTATTTTAAAGTCACTATAATTTGTTTTTTTTCTCCTGCTCAGTCATATTGTCAGTAATTTCTAAAGACATTTTAATGTAAACCCTGACTCTTTTTATCCAGTTCGGTTGAAAACATCGAAGATTTTATTAAGTTGTGTAATTTAAAATGTACATATAAAGCATACTGAGAAGTACTGTAAGGTACTATAGTACATTTACAAAATCCTGGTGATGCTGCCTGTAACCTCATTTCACATGGAGGCGTCTGCATAGCACCAATAAAAACATGGTGTTTGTGTATTTTCTTTGCATAGTATCACCCTGACTAAGCTGTAGGGCTGTGAGACAGTGTCACTGCTTCTGTTGTTTGCATTGCGTTTGGAATAGGGATCAAGAACTTACAGAATTTGTTTTGCTTTACTCAGATGTTAGGCTAGGGTTTCAGATTTGCTTGCTTTGATAAAAGTCATCTGAGAAAGTGAGTGCAAGTCACAGGAGGATGTAGCTTTAAGGGGTTTGTCCCTGCATTGTGACAAAGGTTTTCACAGTGCTTCCGCAGCCATTTCTCATCTCATTTTTGTAAAAACCCATTTATTTCCATGAGCAAATGGTCGTACAGGAGATAAGAAGCTTGCTTGGAGTCACACACCTCATTAGAAGGGCAGGTTTCCATCTTTTGTCCCTTGGCTCAGAACACCAGGCTTTGTGGTGCAAGCTCACAGCCGTTGATTTAGAATGACTGCTGGTTACAGATGTTGTCGCAGTTTCCAGAGAAATATAAGCACCTCTTCTATTTTCAGTCAGCCACCGCTCCCAGCCCCAGCAACCCTCGCAGCCCCAGAGGACCCTGCTCCAGCACGTGGCCCAGTCGCAGACCGCGACGCAAACGTCCGTGGTGGTGAAGTCCATCCCAGCGGCTTCTCCTGGCGCCATCACCCACATCATGCAGCAGGTTGTGTCTCTTCTGTTGTTTGCTTTTCTCTAGAGCCTCAGTTCGCAAATAAGATTCAGTTTCATCTCCTATTTTAAGAGGAGAAACAACTGAATTGTTGATTGTTTAATTCTTTCATCTGTGAGGAGTAGAGGAAATGAATTGAGGGTCTTAATAGCAGAAAATAATTAAAAACCATATTCTTTAATTTTTTGTAAACTGTTAGCATTTCAAGAGGGTGGGGCTGTTTAGAATGAATCTAATGACATCAGAATTGGTCACCATTTCTGTGTATTGTGTTCTTTTGGAATAATTTGTCATCAGAGTAAAAAAGAAGTGCAAAGAAAATAGCATTTGGCTTCTTTAGCTATTTGCTGCTAGATTTGCTTTGTTTGGTTGGTTTTCTTTTATAATGAATTCTCATGGGAACATTATGCATAAGTAGGAAAATGAATATTTGGCTTCTTTAACTTGATGTGACCCACTAGGGAGGAGGAGATTCCGCAGGAAGGAGAATGAGCTAGTACAAAACAGAAGTATCTGTTTTAGTATCTGGGGGCTAGGGAAAAAGAAGAATATGTGTATGAGCTGGTTTTATGTCAGATACTGTGCTTTGAGCTTTAAGTATGTTAATGTTTCATTCTCACCCTGATCCTCAAGGTGGGTGCATTATCCCTACTTTACAAGTGAGGAAACCCAAGCTCCCTGAAGTTAAGTAACTTGCCCCAGGTGGCAGAGCAGGACGTAAGCCCAAAGTGAACTGCCTCTGTTGTATACTTATAGTCTGGATAGCAGATTTACGCGTGACTTACTCTTCAGTAGTAATGTAAATCACCATCATTCAGCTGGTAGCCTTTGGACCAGCTGTAGGCACAGCTGTAGGCACACCGTCTGAAAGATGAAGAAATGTTGACTTAAAAACCTGTATGTGTAAAATCATCATGTAGTAGAGGAGAATTCTAGCTAAATCTCAGAATGGGGAAGTTTTGAGGCAGTGGGAAGGATGGAGATAGCACAGATCTTACTGTGTCACTGAGGGAAGCCAGCTGGGCCGATGTTTTGCTAGGTGACAGGTCTCAGCCTGGAGTCTGGCCCTTACCTGGCAGGTCCTGACCTTGACCTTTCTCATGACCCCTCAGAGGTCAGACAGGCTGGCCTGATGGCGCCTCCTCCTCCCACTGTTACAACTGACACCAAGCAGTCTCCCTCCCAATGGTCACCTCCCCAGTCTCCTTCCCTCCTGGGAGCCAGGTCTCTAGGAAGCTGGGCTGGGGTAGAGGATGTTGGAATCTGAGCTGCAGGCCTGGGAGGAGTAATTGAGAGATCGGTGGTTCCTGCAGACCTTGGGGAAGCCTGAAGGCCCACCTCCACCTGCCAGGGAGGCTCTCTATGGGGTCTGAGGTGGGCGTGCCTCACCCCTCAGTTTCCAGACATGGCCACAGGGGGCCTCTCTGACCAGCCGCTTTTTTCTGGCCACTTCACTCCTTGGTAGCGGCGTTCTTGCTTTAGACAGGTCTGGGGCAGCTACTTCCTGAGCCAGGGAGCCCTTCTCTTCTCTTTCTGTGTTGGGCTGTGCTTGGAGGGCCACCGTATTCCTCTAATCTGTGAGATCTGGGCCTGTAGTAGTGAGTAGACCAGTGTTTGAAGTAGCAGTGTCTAAGGGTTGAGATTAAAAGTTTCTATCTTTTAGGTTTCTTGGTCTTTTTAGGCGCTTTTAAAAAGTGTTGACTGAATCTCTTAAGTCTTTTCCAGTTTGAGGAAAATGTAGCAATGTAGGTGTTTTTCTTATTTCATTCTTACTTTGTGCCTTTTTTACTTAGGCATTAAGCAGTCACACTGCTTTTACCAAACACAGCGAGGAACTTGGAACTGAGGAGGGCGAGGTTGAAGAGATGGACACTTTAGACCCTCAGACAGGTCTGTTTTACCGATCTGCCCTGACTCAGTCACAGTCAGCTAAACAGCAGAAACTTAGCCAGCCCCAGCTGGAACAGACTCAGCTGCAAGTGAAAACTCTGCAGTGCTTCCAGACTAAACAGAAGCAGACCATCCACCTGCAGGCAGACCAGCTCCAGCACAAACTCCCGCAAATGCCCCAGCTTTCCATCAGGCATCAAAAACTCACCCCTCTCCAGCAAGAACAAGCACAGCCCAAGCCAGATGTACAGCACACACAGCATCCCATGGTGGCCAAAGACAGGCAGCTTCCTACCTTAATGGCACAGCCCCCGCAGACTGTAGTACAGGTGCTGGCAGTGAAAACCACGCAGCAGCTCCCTAAACTGCAGCAGGCTCCGAACCAACCAAAAATCTACGTGCAACCCCAAACCCCCCAGAGCCAAATGTCGCTCCCAGCCTCGTCAGAGAAACAGCCGGCAAGCCAGGTAACGGAATATTGATAGCATGCAAAGTTAAACTTCTCTGTTCACGGAAAAAAATGAGAACATCACGGCCCTTTCATGATAGCGGTGCTTTCTCCTGGCAAGAGGAAACCCAAAAGCCTCATTGCGCTGGGGCTACTTTGCCCCGTCAGAAGGTTGGCCTTAGGGAAGAAATGCACGCATTAACCTAGGAGGAAAAAAGGCGTAGTGCTCAGAACTTGATTTTCCAGGCAGTTTTTAATGAAATCACTTCAGCATTGACCGACAGTACATAGAAGCGAAATCCCCAAGTTACTTTTTCTTTAAGTATAAAATATTTATTTCAATGCCTGTGAACTCTCTGTTTCTGTGGCAATGAGACTTAAGTAAATTGCAGTATTTTAAGGAACTTTATTGACATTTTCCTTTGTAGTTTTCATCATCGCCATCTAGTTAATGCATCATTTATCTTCTAAATTTATGTTCTAGATTGCTGAGGAATTATGTAGATTTTTGGAAGAAAAATTATTTTAGAAAAATCAGTGACTTGAGTGATATATGTGTGTATGTGTATACCATAAATGCATATTTAAGGAGAATATGTTTGTATAAATGTATTTTGAAGCAAAAGATCAAAACAAAAGCTTTTTATTTTAAAAAGTTGAAGATTATATGACATAACTTGAGCCAGGTTGAAGATATACTGTGTGGGGATATAAATCCTAAAGGAAAACTAGGCTGCTGGGACTCTGTTTTTCCTTTATTGCTATAAACCTTGGCCGGCTGAACAAAGGTTCTTTCAACCCTTCTCTTTCCCTAGGTTCCTTAAAAGTAACCAGGTCCTTCCCATCCAGCCCTCTTACTGGAGCACTGAGCTTCAAAATGTCTCCCTAGTCTGCTGCCTTAGTATACTGCACGAATGTTTCTTTTGCCATGCTGTCTGGGGTGTTGGATTAGGTTTCTTCAAAGAGATGTAGCTATAACACACACAACCCCAATTTATTTTCAGGTGGAGCAGCCAATTATAACCCAAGGATCCTCTGTTACAAAGATAACTTTTGAGGGGCGCCAGCCTCCCACAGTTACAAAGATAACTGGTGGCAGCTCCGTGCCTAAGCTGACAGCACCAGTTACAAGCATATCTCCCATTCAGGCCTCTGAGAAGACAGCAGTGTCAGACATTTTGAAAATGTCTTTGATGGAAGCTCAGATTGATACAAATGTAGAGCATATGGTAGTGGATCCCCCAAAGAAAGTTCTTGCCACTAGCATGCTCACTGGTGAAACAGGATCATTACCCTCCACCCACATGGTGGTGGCAGGGATGGCGAATTCCACTCCCCAGCAACAGAAATGTAGAGAGTCCTGTTCAAGTCCATCTGCTGTTGGCCCTCCCCTAACGACAAGGAAAATCGATGCACCAGGAGTGCCTCCGACAGGCCAGTTCATGCGTATTCAGAATGTAGGCCAAAAGAAAGCTGAAGAGAGCCCCGCAGAAATTATCATCCAGGTAAGAATCGAAAGGAAAATGAGAAATCATGGGCACCTTGGGGGTTGTGGGTTTGGTATATTTGGGGATGTCACAGGAAGAGTGAAGCCAAGACGGCAAGAAGACACAGAGATTATCTTTGAGATAGCATACAACAAATTTGCCTTAATACTTATTACAGATAAGCAAATTATTTATTTTCTGGAGGAGAATCAGAAAATTGATGGATGTTGTCACACAGCACACTGTAGAGGCAGTGGAGGGCCTGAGCCCGTGTGTCAGCTTGATTTTTAAGATGCGAGGCATACCTGCCAGTGTGCGGACTCAGCAAGTCAGCCCGGAACACTAGCAGTTTCCTGGGTTCAAATTTCCGGCTTCTCAGTCTTTGGTCGAAGAATCTTGGAATATAACTGGATTGCACAGGGACTCTCCTTGGAAAAACAGTTCTGTTCTTGATCTAAATTTGTGGTTCTTAGGACAATCAAACCTCAATTAATTGGAATGTTTGGAGAAACATGTTCTGTGGGGATATTTCTAAGTAATTTAATTGTGTAATTTAGGATTAACCGTAAACTTGGCTTTTTGTTTCAATTGCTGTTTTAAAAATCCTATTATGGTTATTGTCGCACCTTGGTAAGTGCAGGCTAGTTTAACATAATGGAAGTATCCATAGTGGGAATATCCATAGATCTTCCTACGCCTCACATTCCCTTCATTCTAAAAGTCATCTGTCATCACGCATGATAGGCCAGATTGAAGAGTTACTGAGTCTAGGCTAGCCCTTGGGGATTGTGTTTTCTCTCTCTCTCCCTCTCTGTCCCCTAACCCTCATTGGTATTTTGTTGTTTTTTTTGACATTTTGTCTCTTTTTTTTCTTGCTAAACTGATACTTTGAAAAGTATCAGGACAGCATAACTTAGTTAACTGAGAATTTGGATTTACTGAAATATGGAGAGCCTAGGGTTTGCCATAAATTCACTGTGGTCTGACTTGAAAGTTCTTATTGTAAACCAGTGTTAACCCAGTTCAGGTAGATTTAATTGTGGGGAAATGTAGAAAGGCAAGTAGAAATAGCCATCGAATCATTCCAGTAATTTGTTTCCTTCTGCAAAAACAAATGGTAGTGAATTAAATAATTATGGACAGAAGAATTTGTTGTGATTTGTAAAATTTTGCCCTGAAGAGGTAGGGTACGAGGGAAAGTGAGTGCTTCCCTGGCTGTGTGGCTTCGGGCAAGGCTGCTTAACTTCACCCTGCCTTAGCTTCCTCATCACTGATGGGAACAAGAAATGCCTGCTTTATAGGATTGAGGTAAGGGTGACATGAAATTAAGCACCTGGCACAGTACCTGACTCATAGGGATTGTCTAATAGGTGACCATTTTTACTCAAATTCACTGTGGCTACTAGGGACTTAGATTGGTATTCTCAGTGAATTAAAGATTATTTTGGATAGCTTATTTGGAAAGTGTTTTTCTGTATTATGAACAGGAGTGAGGATGTAATTTGCTTTGAATCCAGGATGGTAGCTAATAAATGGGTTCTGTGCAGAAGTCAGAGCTAACTTGGAGCATGTCCCATGTGCTGGGAGTGCTGTGTCAGATGGAGGCAGCAGAATGATAAGAACCAAGGTTTTGGAGTAAGAGATTTCTTGATTTTGATTTCCACTTACAATCATTCCGTAACAGCAGGTAACAGGCTTTAGGCAGCTGAGTTTACCTCTGTACTTGTTTCTTTACCCATGAAATGGAGACAGTAACAGCTGTCTCACAGGGTGGTATTGAAGATGAAGTGAGCAAATGTCTGTAAAGCACCTGGTCAGGTGTCTGAACCAGAGCAACACTCCATACAGCTGACTCCCGTTGTTCTACGCCTCTCTAGTGTACTGTTAGAATACTTTCAGTTCTTACCATTTGTTTTTAACTTTCATCTGAATTGCTGATTTTCCTGATTCAGTAAAATACCTGTGGGAATGAGTGGGGGAACACTGAAGGGCTTTGATTCCTTGAAGAATATTCTATAAAAATTCAGTGTGCTTGATATGAAATACTTAGGATGAAAAGTATTGTTTTGAGTAAATAGAACATCTGTATTTCATTCATTCATTCACTCATTCATTCCATGTGTGTTATTTAACTGCCATGTTCCAGGCATTGTACTAAGTGCTGAGGTTGGGTAATAAACAAGATGGATATATTCTTCTATCTTGAAAGAGAATTCATAGATTCTTAGAACTGCAAGAATCTTTAGAGCATATCTCATTTAACTAATTGATGTTATAAGATTAAGCTAAGGCTAAAAAAGTGAAGTGACTTGCTTTAGAAACCCACAGCAAGTCAGAGCCAGAGCTGAATGAAAATCTAGGTCTTTTTACCCCATTTAATACTTTTTCATAATACTCAACTATATGGAAGTTGGGGAGAAACAAACAAAACTCCACTACCCTCAAATCAATGCCTGGGCATCCTGTGTTTTTCTTGGCGATGGTATAATTAAATTTTCACCTCCTCCCCAGTAAAAGATTATTTTGGTCAGATGTGTTTACAAAGTGCTGACATTCATCTTTGTTCTGAGGTTTTTAACAATGTAGCATTCATGTTATCAACTATTTAGTGAGCATCTCAGCCCTTCTTCAAGGTTCTGGGCATCAACAATGAATAAGATAATCAAGATCTGAGTTCTGTTGGTACTGTCTTAAAGCTTAAGTTTCAAGGGTGAAAAGCAATTTAACAAGCAGATGATAACCGCAACTAAGGAAATGAAGCAGTGTAATACATGTAGGGTGTAGTACTACTTTGGGCTGGGGAAGGAAGGCTTCTGTAAGTATTTGTGCTGAGATGCAGATGATAGGGTAGGGCCAGCCTTGCAAAGTATTCCCGGAAGAGGGACAGGCAAGTGCAAATGCCCTAAGGTACAAGTGAGTTTGGCATGAGACTGGAGCCATGGTAAGGAATTTCACAAGGCAGAGTACCCCTAACATCACTCCCAGTAGGTGCTGAGGCCCACAGCGGCTGCTCATCTGCTGGGTGTCCATGGTTTACATGGCAAGTTTAGCCTCTGTTGTTCCTCAGTGCCTTTACTGCTCTGATTTTCAATATGGATCATTGCAAATCACTTCCCCTTTGAACCACCAAAGAGGCTTAAAACATTCTGATGTCAGCAAATTAATCATCTTGTAGATCAGAAAAAGAAAAATTTGAGCAAAGCTTACATATAAATTTGCTGAATGATCAAATGAAAATACTATTACAAGTCTGCCTCCTGAGTTAAGTAGCCTCCTTTGTTAAAAGTAGCCATAAAGGGTTAGAAAGGTCACTTTTAGTTGACTAGACTTGGATTTGAATACCAGCTTTAACCCTGACCAGTTGTGTGACCTTGATTCATTCCTCACCCTCTCCGTGTCCTATTTGTAAGCCGGGAGTAGCAGTTTCCCAGTGGCTGCTGTCGTAGGGAGTAAGTGAGATGTGCTGTATAGAAGTCCCCAGCAGAGTGCCTGGCATGTCGTCTTCCCATCAATGTCCGTTTTCTTTTCCCTTCCTTGGTGTTACTGGGGGAAGTCCTTCGCTTTCCCTTTCTTACCATAAAGAGGCTCTCCTGTGTCTTCTCTTCCAGGCCATCCCCCAGTACGCTATTCCTTGTCACTCCAGCTCCAACGTGGTCGTGGAGCCCAGTGGGCTTCTCGAGCTCAACAACTTCACCAGTCAGCAGCTGGATGACGACGAGACAGCGATGGAGCAGGACATAGACAGTAGCACGGAGGATGGAACGGAGCCCAGCCCCCCTCAGAGTTCTGCTGAACGGTCCTAGTGTTTTGGCCACAGGAGTGTGCACTTTAAAACCTGCTTGGTTACCAAGTGTCCAGGGAATCGCATATCTTGATGTCTAAAAAAGCACTTTGCTCATACTTGGGCTGTGGACCCTGAAATGGTAGTGTTTCAACAAGATATTGCTGCAGGAGCAGCATTTTAAAACAAGACAAAACTCACAGGGGAATGTACTTTTTTAAAAAATAAAATAGAAAAAGAAAAAAAAAATCAAAAGAAGAAGATGCACATCTACAGTGACTTAAAAGCTGATACTCTTTCTCTGTGGGACCGGGCCGATGGAACAGTTTTGTTTGGCAGTGGAGAGAGACTTTTCCTGCGAACGCTCCTCAGCTGGTTTCCACTGAGCAGAATGCCATCACAAAAGGCGAATGTGAATAGTTTGTATTTTGAAATGATGTGACAAGAACAGGTTTTTTTTTTTTTTTTAAAGAATCTTGTATGTTTTTTGCAAATCCCTGGAAGTGTTGAATTGGTTCACATTTTACATTTGCTCAGCTTATAAATAGCTAGAAAATACTGGCATTAAAGGATCCTGTTGGATGGTGGCGATGAGGTCCCTGCTCAGTGGGAAGTGCTGTCCGGGCGCTGTGCTGTGCATTCTCCTCAGTTGTGTGCTAATTTATTGTGTTGTTGTCCTTTGTGCTCCAGGCCACACACTGGTCCTCTATTTATTTAAGTGTGAACATTTCATAACAGGCCGTGTGCCTTCTGACAGATTCCTTGTAAACCAGGAGCATCTACCCTCTCCGCCTCTCGTCTTTCTCATCCCTTCGTGTAGGAAAACTTACTAGAAAATGTTTCACTGTGAAGCGGAGGAAAAGAAACATTTTCTGGCCCAAAGGAAATGTTCAGTTATGTTAAGGAGAGATTATTCATTCATATGATGCTTTCTTAACATTGAAATTGCACATTCATGTTGGACTGAGATTTTGCAAATAACGTTGACATGCTTTGGTTTAAGCCCCTTGAAATGTATAAAAAGTTCATTTACAGTTCCAAATGTAATGTTTTTCAGCATTCTACCTTGTTAGGACGCAGTTTGTTTAAGCAATATGTTCTGGTCCTGTGAGCGCCGTCTCTCCCAAGTGAAGGGCAAAGGGCGGGGGGGTAGGAGTGAGCTCTGCAAGTTGTGGCAAAGGAAACTAGACTTTCCATTTTTAAAAGTGTAAATAGAAAAGTTTTTAACGGTTTTATATAGATTTCACTATAAATAAGCATTTTAAGACTGACAAATGTTGAACTGTACATACGTATATCAGCATAACTGCCCAATTTTTTGGTGCTGAAGTACTGTAAGTAATTCATCAACAGTCTCCTGATTTTTGCATCTACATCCAGAGAAGAAAGCTGTGGTACTCTAATAAATGTCCACTAGAGTGACACTGAAGATTTAAACACAAGCATTTGTAAGATGCACCGATCATTGGTGGTTGCCAGCGTTTCTACTGGGTGATAGTGACTTACCCATAGATGGAGCTGTTGGGTATTATTTTATTGTACAAATTCATGTTTAAAAGCTTTGTGACTGTTTCTAGCTAGGTCATTTTTTTTAATCTTCTCTTGGGTCATAGACTTATTTGAAACTCTGATTAAACTATGAACTCTCACCAAAAAGATAAACATGCCAGTATACATGTTAGAGAATACAGTTGTAGGGGTTCACGAGCCCCTAAGCCTACCTGTGTATTCCAGGTTAAGCCCTCTGTTTATGGTGGATCCATTACTTACATATGTAAGTTTTTATAAAATAAAGTATCTTTTAAATATTCATGGATCAGGTAATGAGAGCAAATTTGAATAAAATTATGTTCTACATATACTGGGAGCATAGCCTATACCTGTGTCCCTTTGAAAATTTAGCCTTAACATGTTGCAGCCACTGGAATGGCAAAGGAAACCACTGTACTCTTTGTTTTTTTGAAAAAGTATTATGTATTAACAAATTATGCAGTGAATGATTTAAACTTGCTTTTCTTTTTTTTAGAAGGCAGAGAGAGGGAGAGGGAGAGCAAGATAGTGCTGCCATCCACTGATTCACTCCCTAGCTGCCCACAGCCAGAGGTGGGCAGGTCGCCATCAGGATCTGAGAGCTCAGTGCGCAACTCCTATGTGAGTAGCAGGGACCCAGCCACTTCAGGCGTCACCTGCTGCCTCCTGAGGTGCACAGTGGCAGCAGTGTGAATCAAGAGCAGACGCTGCACTCGCATCCACACACTCCACAACCACGTGCACGCGTCCCAGTGACTTCTTAACTACTAGGCCAAACGCTCATCCCATTTTTTTAAAAAAATTTTTTGTTTTACAGGTGTTAATTCCAAATAGAGCATGAATTTCTTTTAATTCAAAAAATATTAATTAAACACCTTCTGTTTTCCAGTTACTGTTCTAAGCACTGGGCACACCATAGTGAACAAACAGAAAAGCCTACTTCTATGGAATTTATAAACAGGGCTTCCTGCTGAGAAACGGTTATGGATGAAAGAAGGAAAAAACAAGAGTGACTCTTAGGTTTCTTGATTATGTGGATAAATGGTGATGTGGATCTCCAAACACTCTTTTATAACATTCCTAGTGCAGTAGAGCTATTGGTATTTTTAATGTGTAGGGAAGATAAGTTGAAAGTACTTTGGAGTAGTCGCCGTGATGGATATGCCGAGGTTCCAATGCAAATGATACGGAATTATGAGAGTCTCCACAACTGGTAAGCTGTGATAAGAAAACTCCGGTGTAAAGCAAATGTTAAAAAGTGCCTGGGGTTGCAGATGCAGTTTATGATGAACTTGGAGAACCTAGAAATGACAATGTTACTGATAAATCCACATGCCATACAACTCACCTAGTGGAACCATGCAGTTGCAAGGTTTTTAGTATATTCTCAGAGACGGGAACGCATTGCCACAGTCAGTGTTGGAACTTTTCCATCAGCCCTGGTACGGGAGAAACCCTGTACCTATGAAAGCCCACTTCCACTCCAGCCCTAGGCCACCTCTAACCTATCTTCTGTCTCCATGGACTTGCCTGTTCTGTACATGTCGTATAAATGGAATCCTCCCGTATGTGGTGACTGACTGCATTAACTTTGCTTCCTGTTTTCACGTGAAATCTATGTTGGAGCACAGCTCAGTGCTTTCATTCTTTTAAAGAATGTTAGATTTGTTTGGAAGGCAGAGAGGTCGAGCTCCCACTCTCAAGTGCCTTCAGTGTACGGGGATGGGCTGAGGCCAAAGCCAAGAGCCAGGGACTCCGCCTGGTCTCCCCTGTGGGAGGCGGGACCCAGTTACTTGAGCCATCACTGCTGCCTTCCAAAGTCTTCATTAGTGGGAAAGGGGAGTCACGAGCTGGACGCAGGTCTTGAACCCAGGGACATCAGGATGCATCTTAACTGCTAGGCCCGATGCTTGCCCCTTTTCTTTTTTTAGGGCCATCCCATCACATAGTTTTGTCCCAGTTTTTTTAATCCATTCATCAGTTGATGAGCTGTCACATTATTTCAGGCTATTGTGAATAATGCTGCTATGAATACTTGGGCACACGTTTTACATGAGGTTTAACTTTTCAAGGGTGTGTGCCTAGGTAGGACAGCTTTGTAGGGGACTGGCAGCCCATGTTCCACGGCAGGGACACGTGTTCCCTTTCTGCCAACAGCACGCGCAGGCTGCAGTTTCTCCACTTTTTGTCTTTTTTTTTTGGGGGGGGGGGGGTGGGGGGACCAGCAGAGTTAGGTCTTCCTTCCATTGGTTCAGCCCCCAAATGGCAACTATGGAAGCCAGGAGCCAGGTGCTTCTCCTGGTCACCCATGGGGTGCAGGGCCCAAGCACTTGGGCCATCCTCCACTGCCTTCTTGGGCCACAGCAGAGAGCTGGACTGGAAGAGGAGCAACTGGGACAGAATCCGGCACTCCAACCGGGACTAGAACCCGGGGTGCCAGTGCCACAGGCGGAGGATTAGCCTAGTGAGCCACGGCACCGGCCCCACTTTTTGTCTTTCTGATTGTAGCACCCTAGTATGTAAAGTATGCTATGATTCTGCTGGTGGCTTACAATGAACGGCTTTTCCTGTCCAGGTTGGCAAATAGTATGAAGCTACTTTGAAAAGTTTGTGGAAAATGGAATTAAAAGTTAAATTTATTTTGGTGCAGAAATGTTGAAATCCATATATTTGAGGGGTCTTCCAATATTTCATTGAAAATATATACCAAAAAAAAACTATGTGTGGATTTCAACTTTAAAAAAAACCTTTTAGTTCCATTTCCCACATTTTTTTTTAAGATTTTTTTTTATTTATTTGAAAGACAGAATTACGGAGAGGTAGAGGCAGAGAGAGAAAGGTCTTCCATCCTTTGGTTCACTCCCCAAATCGTTGCAACAGCTGGAGCTGGGCTGATCCAAGCCAGGAGCCTCTTTTGGGTCTCCCACATGAGTGCAGAGGCCCAAGGACCTGGGCCATCTTCTACTGCTTTCCCAGGCCATAGCAGAGAGCTGGATCAGAAGTGCAGCAGCTGGGACTCGAGCTGGCACCCCTGCGGTGGCCTTACCCACTATGCCATAGTGCCACATCCCCTCCCCCCAAACTTTTTGAAGTACCTTCATCTACTTTTGAAGAAATATCTAGTCAGGCCTTTTACCCATTTTTCAATTGAACTAGTTTCTTTTTTCTTTATTTAAATTGAGAACTTTGGAAGTACAGGAAACGTTACTACTCTTAAAAAAGCAATCTGCTCTCTGCCAATGAATTCATCACCCTTAAAGTCTTAGAATCTGGTCCTTCCTCTTTAATGCGGCAGTTGCTGAACATTCTTAGCACTGTAGCTTTCGAGTTGAAAACTTGCGCTTTAAATCCATTTCTTTACTAGGTTCATGGGGTAGGAGACAGTACAAAGGAGATAGTGGCCAGGTGGTCTGGGCTCTTCTGTTTAATGATCATGTGACCTCGAGCAAGTTCTATTTCCTGTCCAAGGTAGTTTTCCCATAATACAGGGTGACAGTTTCTAACCCCGCAGAAGTGTTGTGAAGAGCAGGCGCCCAGTGCCTGTGTATTGCGAGACCCGGGGTGTGTGCTCAGTAGCTTCCGAGTCGAGGAGTTAGGCCACTCTCACTTTAGAAAGAGAACACTGGGGGCTCAAGGGAGGCGCATGATGCCCCACAGTGCCCTGACTAGCTGCCAGTAGCGTCGCGCTGGTGCCACCAAACAGGACTGGCCACTGTGGGGCCGGAGGAGCCATAACCTGTGTGTTCGTCAGCCTTAGGCACCTTCACGCAGAGGTGCTCAAGTCAGATGGTTTTGTTTTAGTTCAATTATGTGTCACAAATCCCATGTAAGAGGAAGTGGAGTGAAAAGGCACCACATGAGTGAGACCTTTCCCAGAAAGGATGGTGACAGCTTTGCAAGACTGTAAGTTGGCGAGACTTGATGACCTATATACGGAAAAGAAGAATTGAAACATGGTAAGATCCGGTGTGCAGCGAGGAGGAGATACCCTCGCCTTCTTCCCTCTTCCATGCTCCCACATCCACTCACTGAAAGCACAGGCTTGCTTTAAGGGGGAAGAAAAAAAGGCAGTCAAGGCTTGGTGAGCTTGGACGGGCTCTACATGGCTTGTAACAGCAGAGGGTCAAGTTGGGAGCTGCATCATCTGAGTCCTCAGGACAGGCTGATACATCAGCAGGCTTCCACTGGAGCAAAAGCTGCCCTACCTTTTCTCTCTGCTCCTTGCAATAAATAGTTCTGGGGACTCTCTCTGTGTGCACCCTGGGGATAGAGTCACCAGCCCGGGGCGAAAGCTCCGTGTTCCGCAGAGCTTCCCACCTGGGAAAGGAGTCGTGTTAACCAGAGAATGAGAATGAAATGGGTTAAATCGTGAGTCGAGCTGGGGACACATACAGTACTGTGATAGCAAATGCATGGGAGGTTAGGGAGGGGTTCCCTCAGGGATGCAAAGAGGAGGGGGTCTTGGAATCTGCCACTGTGGCCGTGTGGTGGGAGCAGAGCGGCTGTATGGATCTTGCGGGTGATGAAGCAGATGTGAGACTTGATCCTAAGGACAGTGGAAAGTGAAGTAATACCACTGCGTAGTATTTGGAGTAGTGTTGGTTCTTTAGAACGTGATTATTTATGTCAGTCTCATATCCTTCTGTCGCTTTTACAGACATCTTCAGGGGTTCCCTATTGCAGTAGTCTGAGTCTGGCATTTAAGGCTCTTAGCTAAGGTCTCAACCCACACTTCTAGATTCATATTCCACCTCACTACCCTGACCTACTGCTCACCTGCCCCCCACCCACTTTATGCTGTGCCTCTGAGAGTCTCACTCATTCCTCAAAAGTTCAGCTTGAATTCCCCTCCTTTATGAAGACTGCAAGTCCTCTACTGAGGACTCATCCCGCCCACTGCTGGCTGCCTCCCATGTTCGGGAGAAATGCATGCGTCCGTCCTGTGCATCCCTTACATGCCCGAGGATCCTCAGTCTGAGGAGGGACACCTGTCTTACTGTGAGAAGTTACCCCCTTCCTTCTGGGTGTCCTGGCGCAGGGGGAGGCGCCCTTGGCAGTCCCCTGCAGTGTGGCAACCTTCCTTGTACTGTTGACTTCTAGGCAGTCACTTGAAAAACTACTTTTCAGCCTGAAGTGGTAGGCACTGAGATTTCTCAGTTCTTTTTCTCTTAGATCATTGAATTGAATCTCAGGCTCAATAGTCAAGTTTGCTTTAAAAAAAAAGAAGAGGGAGGTTAATGAGGTCACTAATAATCTCGATGAGACTCACCATCTCATTCCTCTCCATCAGTCGTACTCCTGTTGAGTCCTCCACGGGGATCAAGTGCTATTTCCTTACCCGCTGTGCTCACAATGTGTGTTCTGAACACATATGCCCTGGCCTTCTGGGGCCTCCGTCTCCGCGAGAGCATCGGCTTCCGAAAGGGTCAAGTGAGTCATTGAATATAGGCCATGATGACGTTTGGTCAAAGACTAGCAACGTGTTCTAGATTGTTCTAGATTGTACCCAGTGATTGAGCTGTCCCATCTGGGCCTGATGACACACGTCTCTGCACAGATCCCACCGGTAGGTGATCCCCGATCATATCCCTTGAGCTCCTGGGTCTCACACGTGGCTGTGGTCTGGATATTTGGATGTTGTGTGTCCCTCCAGGGTCCATGTTAGAGATTTGGTCCCCCAAAGTCTCAATGTTAGTAAGAGGGTGGGTACTTAAACCAATGATAGGATCTGAAGGTGAGGCCTTTGAGAAGTGTTTGGACTACCTGGGGTCATTAGGCTGGAACCCCATGATTAAATCCTGGTGGCTTTGTGAGAGACCACACAGACACAGACACAGACCCATGCGTGTTTTCCCCCTTGCCGTGTGGTGGCTGCTCTGTGTCGCTTTGGGATTCAGCAAGAGCGCAACCAGCAGAAGCCAAGCCAGCTGAGCCTGCCTGATCGTTTGCTGTGAGCCTGCAGGACCGTGAGCCAATCAAACCCTTTCTCTTGATCAAGTTACCTTCTGTCCGGTATTTTGTTGTAGACATGAAAAGCTGACTAATACACTGTTCTAGCTACTGGAGACACAGCAGTGAACAAAATAGTACAAAGTCCCTGCACTGTATCGCTAAAATTCTAAGCAGGCAATAAATGTAAATAAAAAGTCTGTAGTCTCTTAGTGATAATAAGAAAAGATAAAATAGTGAAGGGGGAAATGGAATTCTCAGATGTGTGAGTGAGCGTTTAGATAGGGTAGACAAGGAAGGTTTACTGGGAAAGTGACTAGGAAGTGACAGAACTGGCCAGGTGCATGTTTGCATGGAGGGTATCCCAGGAGACAGGAACAGCAAGTGCAGAGGCCCTGCGATGTGTGGTTGGCATGCCTAAAGGGCAGTGTGGAGAACAGTGAGAAGATGAGAATGGGTGAGGAGAGAGGAGTAGAAGGATGTAAGGGGAGAGGGAACAGGAAGCCAGCCCTAAGTTTCCCAGTGTTCATGAAAGGATATTGGCTTTTATTCATGGATATTTATTTTCTATGTTGGATCATCCTGGGGCACATCTCTCTTGGTGATGGTATATAACTCTCCTAATACGCTGCTGGGGCCGGGTGCTGGTTTTTGTTGGGGATGTTTGCCTCTGTAATCCTAAGGGGTATTGGCCTGTGACTTCCTTTGCATGTGCTATCTTCCTATGGCTGTGGGACCAGGGCAATACTGGCTTCCTAGAATAAATAAATTCTATTTTTTGAAACAGTTGAAGGCTTGGCATTGAAGCCACCTGAGCTTGGACTTGTCCTTGCTGGGAGGTTCTGGCTGGCCTCAGCCCCTATTTCCTACTGGTCTCTCTATTCCTTAGTATTCAGTTTAGGTAGTTTGCTTCTAGAAATGTATCTGTTTCATCTAGGTCATCTAATTTGTTGTTATATAATTGTATCCTTTGGTATCCTTTTTATTTCTGTAAGCTTGGTAATAATGCACTTCCTTTCATTCCTGATTCCGGTTATTGTGGCTTTTTTTTATTTTTCATGGTCAGTCTAGCTAAAGTGCTATCAATTTTGCTGATCTTTTCAAAGAACCAAGCTTTGATTCCAGTGATTTTGCCATTTTTCTGTTCTTTCACTTGTTTTCACTCTATTCTTTATTATTTCCTTCCATTTGCTACCTCTGGGTTTAGACTTTTTTCTTTTTCTAGCTTCTCAAGGTGTAAAGTTTACTGATTTGAAATCTTTCTTCTTTTTTTTTTTTTTTTTTTTTTTGATGTAAGCATTTATGGCCATAAATTTCCCTCTGAGCACTGCTTTTGCTGAACCCACACATTTTGGTTTTTTTTTTTTTTCATTCATCAACAGATATTTCTAGTTTCCCTTGTGACTTCTTCCTTGACCCATGCATTGTTTGAGTGTGTTTAATTTCCATGTCTGTGAATTTTTCAATTTTCCTCCTGTTGATCTCTATCTTTTCATTGTGGTCAGAGGAGATACTTTGTAAGCTTTCAGTCTTTTCAAAGTTACTGTGACTTAATTTGTGGTGAGTCATACGCTGTGTCTGGAGAATGTCGGGTGTGCATTGAGCAGAATGTGCATTCTATTATTGTGGCTGGAGTGTTCCATGTAAGTTTCCTAATCTAATTCACACAGAGTGTCATTCAAGTCCTCTCTTCCCTTGTCGGTCTGTCTAGAGGTTCTGTCCATTACTGAAAGCAGTGTCTTGAAATCTCCACAAACCTCCATGACTGCAGAACTGCTTCTCCCTTTAATCCCATCAATATGTGTGTGCTTCCTATAGCTGGGACTCTGTTGTCTGGTGCCCCTCAACCTATGATGGAGTGTCAGCGTGAGTAGAAGACATCATAAGCTGGGAGTGCACTCCCTGTATCTGGCCTCCCAGACACCACAGCTTAGCAACGTGGTACCCTAGAGAGTGTCACCTGTTGACCCCCGTGATCGAGAGGTCTAGGAGCTTTGTCACCACCACTGTCCAGAATTCCGAGAGTGTTGTGCCACATGCTGCTAGCTTAGGGAAGATCAGAAATCAAAGGTTGAAGTGTGCTTCCTACTAGAAGTACTTTTGTACCATTGTGAAGTCAAAAAATTGTGAAGTGAAACCATGGTAGTGCAGAGGCCATCTGTATTTATAATTGTTACGTCTTCTCAGTGAATATACCCCTCTAATACTATATACTCTTTTTGTCTCTTGAAGCAATTTTGTCATAAAGTCTACTTTTCTGATATTAGTATAGCCGTGCCAGCTCTCTTTTTATCCTTTGTGTGGACTTTTTCCATCCCTTCACTTACACTCTAATTGTATCTTTGAGTCTAAAGCAAGTCTTTCATGGGCAGCGTATTGGATCACGGTTTCTGTCTATTTATTTATTTTATTTGTAGGACAGAGACAGAGCTCATTGTGCTGGTTCCCTCCCTAGATGTCTGCAACAGCTGGGGTGAAGCTGAGAGCTGGGGACTCAATGGCTCTCCCACGTGGGCAGCAGGGACCCGAGTGCTGGAGCCGTCATCTGCTGCCTCCGGCGATGGCCATTAGCAGGAAGCTGACACCCAGCCTGAATCATGGTGTTTAGATCCATTCTGCTGATCTCTGCTTTTGGATTGGAGTTCAATTCACTTATATTTAGTATATTACTGATGGGGAAAGACTTGGGCAACTTGCTGTTTGTTTTCCATGTCTTATCCCTCATTTCCTCTATTATTGCCATCTTTTGTGTTTAGTTGATTTTTTGTAATAAAATGTGTTTTTTGTTTTTTTAGAATTATTTATTTATTTATTTGAGAGGCAGAGTTACAGACAAATAGAGGGAGAGACAGAAAGAGAGATCTTCCATCCACTGGTTCACTCCCCAAATGACCACAACAGCTGGAGTTGGGCCGATCCAAAGCCAGGAGGTCCTCCGAGTCTCCCACGTGGGGTGAGACCCATGTGGGTGCAGGGGCCCAAGGACTTGGTTCATCCTCTGTTGCTTTCCCAGGCACTTTAGCAGGGAGCTGGATAGGAAGTGGAGCAGCTGGGAGTCGAACCAGTGCCCATATGGGATGCCAGCACTGCAGGCGGAGGCTTAACCCATTATACCACAGTGCCAGCCTCGTGTAGTAAAAAGTTTTAATACCCTTCTAATATTCTTTGTGTATATTTTTGAAATATATACTTCCGTTGTGGTTACCATGGGGATTATACTGAGCATCCTAAATCTCTAGCAATCTGGTTTGAATTGATAGCAACTTAACTTGAGTGACAAACACTCGGCTCCCATGCAGCTCTGTCCTTCTCCCCTTGATGTGGTCATCATGTAAACCTGTTTACATTATGTCCCCAATAACATGTAGAATTATTTTTGTGCCTCTGCCCTCTTTTCATTTAAAGCACCCCCTAGATTATTTTTTCTTCGTTTGTTGAAGATTGTCACAGTGCATTTATCTGGTGGCTTTTCCTGGTTCTTTTCTCATAGGTTGTAATCCTTTTCACACGTGGGCGCTGTTTGAGTTCAGCTAAGGTTGGACAGGTTTTCTAGAATGCCAGGAGCTCAGCAGACAGACAGATGGACAGCCACAGCTCTCCGTGCCCTTGCAGAACGCCCCTGTGCACCACCTGTGCCCACACTTGCCCGGATATCGGCTGAGCCCGGCAGCAGCCTGAGCGGAACGCTTGCATCTCCTCCATGTGAGCCCGGGCGCCGCGACGCTCGGCCAGGCCCTCATTTCTCCAAGGAGCTCTTCCCTTGGTTCTTCTCCCAGGTCTTAGGGGTCTCCGATTTGTCTCAGCCAAGATCTTTGGCCTGGGCACCTGCAGGTTCCTTGTCAGCCCGATAAGGCCGCTGCTTTTCTGGCCGGGGTGGGTCCTGAGCTCGGGATGAGTGCCATGGCCGCTCCTTCCAGTAGCCCAGAGACACGCTGGGACAGACCTACGGTGACCTGCAAATACAATCAAGTCTGCTCTGCCCTTCCAGAACCAGGGGCGCGGGCAATGTGGACGGGCATTTTCAAGATGGCTACCAAGCCAGGAAGTAGTGCCAAGGCCAGGGAAAATCCCACAAAGTTTTCCTACAGGGTTTTTTTTTTTTTCTGTCTTATTTTTTAATCGTAAAACACACATTTTCCATCTTAACTATTTTTAAGTGCACAGTGCAGTACATTCACATTGTTGTGCAACCATCACCACAATCCATTTCCAGAACTTTTCCATCAACCCAGACTGAAACTCGGCTCCCATTCAACAATAACTCCTCGCTCCTGTCCCCACCCCGGGCCCCCAGCACCCACAGATTTGAAGTTGCCTCTTTTTTGATGCAACGTTCAGTTGTTCCTGTGACTCTTTGGCAATTTTCTGGAGTTCTGACAAGGTCGGCTCTAATGGTTGCTGCTTGTTTTCCGACGTTTGGGGTCAGGGGTGGGAGCTTGAGGCTGTGCCCCTGTCATTTTTCTTATGTCATTCTCAGCACCAAGCTTTTTCTCTTGAGCACCTTGAAAGAGTAGATCGGACATCCGCTGGGGTGGGAAAGACAGTGCAACTGTCTGATTTAGGCGAGAACATCCAGGGCTCATTTTGGGGTATGTTACATTCAAGACACCAGCAGACTTCAAATAGAGAAATCAAGTAGACTTTAGAAAAGAAGGCCAGGGCCCAGCACTGTGGTACAGTGGGCTAAGCCTCTGCCTGCGGTGCCGGCATCCCATATGGGCGCCAGTTCGAGTCCCAGCTGCTCCTCTTCTGATCCAGCTCTCTGCTATGGCCTGGAAAACAGTAGACAATAGTCCAAGTGCTTGGGCCCCTGCACCTGCGTGGGAGACCCAGAAGAAGCTCCTGGCTCCTGGCTTTGGATCAGCTTAGCTCTGGCTGTTGTGGCCATCTGGGGAGTGAACCAGTGGATGGAAGACACTCTCTCTCTCTCTCTCTCTCTCTCTCTCTCTCTACCTCCAAAATAAATAAATAAAATCTTTTTAGAAAGAAGAAAGGACAGAAAAGGAGCCCAAAGACAGCCTTGGGATAGGGTCAGGAAGATGAGGCTGAACCAAAGAGACTACAAAGGAGCAGCATTAAGGATGGTAGGTTCTGCTGGAGGGTGTGGTGTCTTGGGAACAGGCACGGTGCTTGTGGGGCCAAGGCAAACATAACGCGAGAACTCATGGGGCCGGCCGCACGGAAGCCACCATCAACCATGGGAAGAGGGATTCTGGTGCCACTGGGGCAAAACCAAGAAGCTGGGAGGAGAGAAGTGGGGATGGAAAGTCAAGAGACTCGAACAGTCAGTGGCAAGAGGTGCAGAGAGGTGGGAGAGCTAACAGGAAAGGCAATGGGAGTCCAAAGTTTGCTTTAGCTTTTTACATATAACACGTTGGGGTTCCTGACGGGGTTGATCCAATGGGAAAGAAAGTTTATGACACAGGAGAGAGGAGGAGTGCTGGGAACCTGTGCTTTAACCAGCAGAGGAGGAAGACGTGCAGGAGAGAACCAGGCAGGGGTAGGTGGGAGTGGGTTGTTTGCTTTAATTCTCTGATGACTCCCAAATGCATATCCATGACCTCCATGTCTTCTTGAGTCAAAACTCACAGCTGGCAAAGTCATCTGTGTCCTACATCAGGGTACCTGCGTTTGATACCCACCTCTCGCACCTGACTCCCGCCAGGGCAAACCCTGGGAGGTTATGTGATGGCTGAAGGAATTGAGTCCCTGCCACCCATGTGGGACACCTGGATTGTTCCCAGCTCTGACCCCACCACGGCCCCAGCTGACATGGGCATTTGGAGAATGAGCCAGTGGATGGAGCTCTGTCCCTTTCTCGTGCGCTCTCTTTGCTGTCTCTCTACCTCTGAAATAGTTTAAAGAGAAAAGAAAACCAGTGCCTTGGGATATACCTAACTGGATTCCCTGAGAAGATAAAGTCTCTTCAAAAAGATCTTGGGACACAGAGTTAAACACTAAGTTTATCTTGGTGCAAGCTGAATTTTTGAAATCCATGCGTACTTCAACATCCATTTGTCCCACACCAAGACCAAGGTCTTTTCTCCTGACTCACTCTGTCTGCTCAACCTGTCCATGTTATCCCACCCATAATGAGCAGCAGAGATGGGAACATGAATGGACACTTAATGTCTGGGCAAGGGTGTGGATGAACGAGACAGGCAGAGCCCCGAAGGTGGGCTGGTGGACTGGCTTGAGTATGAGTTGACTGGGGGCCCTGAACTCAGCACAGTCACCTACAGGCTGTGACACTCCCCAGTGCCAGCAAAGCATTGTTGCACAACCCCAGGGCTGCCTGTCATGTTGCTATTTCATAGTGTTGGGCCCTTCCCCCAGTACACCTTGCATGTGGAATGCACTTCCCTCTGGCTGCTGACCCACAATCCCCTTTTCACCTTTCATCTCCAATGTCACCTCCTGGGACACTGCCCCAATGCTCTCCCCTTTAACCTTCTCGTCTATGTCTTTTATGGCTCCTCCCACTAGTTCCCAATTCTTGCTCAAGAGAGTTTTTACCTGAGAGTTGGGTTCATGTTCGTGCCCTTAGAAGAGCACGGCATGGAGGAAGCATCACCAAGTTTGTCAATCAACTGAGCAAAAAAAAAAAAAAAAAAAAAAAAAAACAACAAAAAACCCCACAAGTCATGCTGGCTTTAGGTCTCTGCCCACAGGTGCACAAATGCTTACTACCTAAAATGTACAAGCAAACCCCAGAAATAACATCCTCACCGCGGTTGTTTTTAGACGAGGATGTTATTGTTGGGAGATGTTTATGTATCATCCACTGTGGACCCAGGGGACAGTGCCCATCTCGTCTGTCATTTGTTCTGTCACTTCAAAGTGCAGGAAAACCATGGGTGGTGATTTTAGAACCGTATTCAGAACCTGTAGGGACTGAGTCATTTTGCATTGACGACTTTTCCGGATTGTGACAATTCAAATAAATTAAGCAACAGGACGTTGTTGTGGTGTTGTTGATTTTAAGCCTTCTAGACGGTAGATGTCGGGAGTCCATTCTCCTACCTTTCTGAACACTAGCCGATCACCTCGTTTCTGGAGGATGGCTGTGATGAGCACAGTCCTCATCATTGCCTAGCTCGACACCAGGTCTCGATGGAGGAGTGCGCATGCGCCGATGGGCTGTGGCCCGCCCCGGGCGGGGGGGGGGGGGGGGGGCTCAGTGTCTCTCTGGAGCTGATCCTGACTGTGGCCTGCAAATCAGAGAGAAGCAGGCAGGCCCTGGCACACAGGTTCAGAGGAAATATACTGAAAACACGCGTCATGCTATTGCTCTCACCAAGAAGGTGGGATGATATAGACATGCAAGATAACACAGATTCCAGAGCAGGATGAAGAACATTATTTCACACTGAGAAAAGGACAATCCTCAAAAGGAAATAAAAGCATATACACTTAACAACAGAAGTTCAAACAACATGAGAGAAAAAATAATAGAGCTGCAAGGGGAAATAAACAAATTTCTAGCTTAAAATCTTCCCACATAGGGACCAGCATTCTATAAAGCCACAGCCTGCAAAGCTGGCATCCCATATGGGTGCTGGTTCATGTCTCTGCTGCTTCACTTCTAATCAGCTCTCTGCTGTGGCCTGGGAGAGCAGCAGAAGATGGCCCAAGTGCTTGGGCTCCTGCACCTGTGTGGGAGACCTGGAAAAGGCTCCTGCGCACCTGGCTTCAGATGGCCCAGCTCTGACCATTGCAGCTATGTGGGGAGTGAACCAGCGGATGGAAGACCTCTCTTTCTGTCTCTCCTTCTCCCTAATTCTTTCAAATAAGTAAAATAATCTTTTACAATTTAAAAAAAAACTTCCCACAGAAATTATTCCAGGTTCAGATAGATTTATTGGTGAATCACGTTAAACATTTGAGAAAGCCTGGCTCCTGGCTTCCAACCGGCACAACTCTGGCCATTGTGGCCAAATGGGGAGTGAACCAGCGGATGGAAGACCTCTCCCTCTCCCTCTCCCTCTCCCTCTCCCTCTCTCTCTCCCTCTCCCTCTCTCTCTCCCTCCCTCTCTCTCTGCTTCTCTCTGTGTAACTCTACTTTCAAATAAACAAATAAATCTTAAAAAAACATTTGAGAAAGAATGCAAATTCTAGGCAAACTCTTGAAAGTGGAAGGAACTACTTTCCAACCCATTCTATGAAGACAGCGCTTACCTGATACCAAAACCAGACAAAAACATTAGAAAAGAGAGCAATTCAAGACCTTTCATACATAAATACACCAGTCCTACACAACATTTTAGCAAACCAAATATACCTTTGAGAGGATCATTTATTATGACAAAGCGGAATTTATCTCAAGTATACAAGATTAATTTAACATTTGAAATGAACTAATGTTCACATTTAAAAAAAAAAAAAGAAGAAGAAGGGTTATTTGAGTAGATGCAGAAGGAATGTGCTGACAAAGTCCAGCAGGCAGTCCTAAGAAGAGCTCTGAGCAGATTGCAGACAGAAGGGAATCGCCTGCACCTGATGAGGGGCAGCTGCCAGAACACCCACAGCTAGCATCAGACTCACGGCGAGAGAGCCTTTCTCCTAGGATCCTGAGCAAATCGGAGGTTCGCTCTTACAACCTCCACTTAACACTGCACTGGAGACCTGGCCCATGCCATAAGGCAAGGAGAGGAAACAAGATGCACTCAGACTGAAGAGGAAGGAGTAAAACTCCCCATCCACAAATAGCAACCGATGTAGAATACACATTGGAAGCTGTAAAAAAGTATAAGAATGAGCATACAAGTTTGTTGAGGTTGCAAGCTGCAAAATGCACAAAAGATGATCAACAAGTGGTGCTGGGATACTGGGTATCCACATGCAAAAAAATGAATTTTGATCACCACCTCACATCATATACACAAATTAACGCAAAATAGGTGAAAAATCTGTGAGACCTAGTTATGAAATTCCTAAAAGAAAACATAGTTTTAAACCTTTATTACTTTGAATTAGAAAATAGTTTCTTAGCTATGAAGCCAAAAACATAATCCAAAAGAAAGCATTTAATAAATTTGCATCAAAACTAAGCAAATTTTGTGCATTAAAGGGCACCATCAAGACAGTGAAAAGAGAGCTCACAGAATGGGAGAAAATACTTGCAAATCAAATACCTGATAAAGGTTGGGTGTCCAAACAGAAAAGAACTCAACAATAAAAAGATAACCAATGTTTTTAACATGAGCAAAGGATTTGAGTAGACATTTCTCCAAACATGGTCTACAGATGGCCCTGGGCACATGAAAATATATGTGGAACACCAGTAGGCATCAGGGAAATGCAACTCAAAAAACCATGAGGATACACAGCCTCACGCCCACGGGGCGGAAGTCTGTTGGCGATGATGGCGGTCATCATCATCACCATGCCAACTTACTGAGGATAAAGTCTCTCGTCTGGTTCCCGGCTCTGTAGACCCACGGTTCACAGAGCAGTGTCTGGCCCATGGTGGGCGGCTGGACGGAGCCCTCCAGACTGGAGAGAGCTGCCAGAGGCCCGCCCTGGTGGCAGAAACACTGGTACAAGGAGCTGGTAGGAGCGGGCCAAGAGGCAGGAGGAGTGCAGGGCTGGCGGCTGTCTCAGAGTCAGCAGGCTGACGGCCTAGAAATAGCGTAGTGCAGCAGGGGCAGGTGCTTCTACACTCTTATTTAATATGTTTTTAAAGATTTATTGATTTATTTGAAAGTCAGAGTTACACAGAGAGAGAAGGAGAGGCAGAGAGAGAGAGAGGTCTTCCATCCGCTAATTTACTCCCTAATTGGCCACAACAGCTGGAGCTGTGCAGATCCGAAGCCAGGAGCCTGGAGCTTCTTCCCGGTCCCCCATGCAGGTGCAGGGCCCCAAGGGCTTGGATCATCTTTTTACTGCTTTCCCAGGCTGTAGCAGAGAGCTGGATCATAAATGAAGCAGCTGGAGCCAGCGCTGTGGCATGGCAGGTAAACCCACCACCTGCAGTGCCGGCATCCCATATGAGCGTCATTTCGAGTCCCGGCGGCTCCATTTCCGATCCAGCTCTCTGCTATGGCCTAGAAAAGCAGTAGAAGATGGTCCAAGGCCTTGGGCCCCTGCACCTGTGTGGGAGACCTGGAAGAAGCTCCTGGCTCCTGACTTCAGATCAGCTCAGCTCTGGCTGTTGAGGCCATTTGAGGAGTGAACCAGCAGATGGAAGACCTCTCTCTCTCTGTGTGCCACTCCTTTCTCTGTGTAACTCTGACTTTCAAATAAATAAATACATCTTTTAAAAAAAAAAAAAGAAGAAGAAGAAGTGGAGCAGCTAAGACATGAATCGGCACCCGGATGGGATGCTGGTGATGTAGGTGGCAAGCGCCGGCCCCTTGATGGATTCTAAAAACTCGCATGCATTGAAGTTCATTCATTTTCTTGGCTCTTAAGTTCCATGGGCTCTGACAACAGCACAGTGCCAGGTATACATCCCTGCAGAACCATACAGAATGGTGGTTCAATCCCCCTAAGACTCCCTTCCTCTCTGTAGTCAACCCCACTCCCCGAATCCCTGGCAACCGTTGATCTGTTTTTCCATGTTTGTGGTTTTCTTTACCCAGAATGTCACATTTCTGAGATCAGATAGGATGTAGCTTCTTGGGTCTGGCTTCTTTCACTTAGCAGAACGCTCTTCGCAGTCATTCATAATTGTTCTGTGAATTAGTGGTTCTGTGCTTTTCATCACTGACTAGTAGTCCACTGTGCTGCAGAGTGGTGGTTAACCCCATGTGTCAACTTGGCTGTGAAGGTACTTTGTGGATGTGGTTAGCGTCTCTAATCAGTTGTCTTCAAATTAAGGGGGTGACCTTGGGTAATGTGGGAGGCCTCAACCAGTCAGCCGAAATCTGTAGGAGCAAAAACCGAGGGTTCCCAGAGAAGCAGAAAGTCGTCCTTAAGCCCACAGCCCGCCAGGCTTCCCACATGCCAGACCACAACCACAGGACCCTGTTCCTTTCAGTTCTCTCTCTGTCCCCTTCCTTCTTCCCCTTCTCTGGAAAATCCCGACTCATAGCCACAGCGTGCACCTGCACCTATCGGAGGAGGAGGGCACCTTGCTTGCTTCCTGTTTGGGACAGTGACAGGTGAAGCCACCATAGCCATTCACGTGCAAGATGTTGTGTTTGGTTAAGGTTTCGTTCACTTGAATACGTAAATATTGGGGAGTATATTGCTAGGTCACATGGCGAGTCTCTGTTTGCCTTGATGAGCAACTGCCACACGGGCTTCCAAAGTCACCCTCTATTTGGTATTGCCACCAGCGGCGAGTGAGACTTCCCGCCTCCTCACTCCCACACCCTGGTCAGTGCTGGTCATTGTGGGGCTTGGGGGTTTTAGCCATTCTAATAAGCACGCAGCAGAATCTCATGGCTGTTTTAATTTGCATTCCCCCAGTGCCAAATGATTTTGACTATAACTGTATTTTTAATTTTCACTTTTCAGGTCATTATTGAGTTTAGGTATATATATTTATTGTCCATTTCATTTTTCACTTTATGAAATGCCTGATCAAGGTTTTGTTCATTTTGGGGGCCAGAATTGTGGCAGAGCAGGTGAAGCTGCCACCAGCACCCTAGATGGGCACCAGTTCTCAACCTTGATTCTCCGCTTCCTATCCAGCTCCCTGCCAATGCACCTGGGAAAAGTAGCAGAAGACGGCCCAGTGCTTGGGCCCCTGCAGCCACAGGGGAGACCCCAATGAAGCGCCTCGCCACCTGGGGAGTGAACCACTGGATAGAAGAACTCGCTGTCTCTGTAACTCTGATTTTCAAGTAAATAAATAAATCTTTAAAAAAAAATGACACTTTTGTATTTGATTGTAATGTTTTCTTACTGTTTCTTGGAACTCCCCCCGTATCTGTATCTGCTACGTGCATTCTTTTCTGGTGCTGTGCATCGCCAATGATTTTCTTTTCTTCTTGGCTTGTTTTTCAGCCTTTGATGTACGGAATAGCTGTCTTTGAAGCATCTGATTCATTTGTATTTAATTTACATACAGATCGATTGGATTGCCAGCTGTCAATCATTTTGCACTCTATTTATCCCATCTGTTTTCTTTCCTTCTCCTCCCTTCCTCCTCTTCATGTGGAGTGAGTATCTGGTATCGTTCAGGTTTTCCTTACGCTAGTAGAGATGCACGCTGTTTTTATCTTCTCAGTGGTTTCTTTAGAAATTACTGATCTTTCCTAAACCGTCCTGATCTTACCCAAATCAGAGAGACACAGAGAGCAGCTGACCAACAGTGCCCTCCCCCAGAAGCCAGCGGTGGCTGGGCATAGGCCAGGCCAGCACCAGGGCCCAGGAGCTCAGTCCAGGCCCCCAGCGCACTGGCAGGAGTCTAACTGCCGGAGCCATCACCGCTGCCTCCCAGGCTCTGCTTTTGCAGGATGCTGGGGTAAGAAGCGGCAGGTGGACCCCGGACCCAGGCCTTCTGATGTGGGAGGCGGGCGTTTTAACTGCTGGGCGATTGCTTTTCAAAATTAACTTTGTCTTGCAGTATAATGTCTGTGTGGAAAACTACACGTAGCAAAAATGTTGACTCAGTGAATTTTCACAGACGGCAAACATCCCTGTCACCAGCTCTCAGAGCAAGACAGGAACTTCATCAGCACTCTGCCAGGTCCCTCGCAGCGTGGGGCCCTGCCGCAGGGGCCCCGCCAGCTCCCCGTGGAGCAGCGGAGCCTGGTTTTGCCTCCTTTCGCACCTCTGAGAAAGGCCTCCAGCCGTGTGTGCTTGCTGGCCCCTGGTTTCCTTGGCCGGCCCGGTCTGTGCGATTCTGCTTCTTGCCTCCGGCTGAGGTCTGCTGTGTCTGATACGATCACAGCCACTTTGCGCTTTCTTACGACAAATGTCCTCATAGTGGATTCTTTTCCCATTCTCTTGCTTTTTACATTTAAAGTGGGTTTCCTTCTCCTTGTTCTTTTTAAAATTTTATGCATTTTTAATTTTAATTTATTTTATTTATTTGAAAGACAGAGTTACAGAGAGAGGTAGAGACAGAGAGAGGTCTTCTACCCATTGGTTCACTCCCCAGATGGCCGCAATGGCTGGAGCTGTGCCGATCTGAAGCCATGAGCTAGGAGCCTCTTCCGGATCTCCCACGTGGGTGCAGGGGCCCAAGGACTTGGGCCATCTTCTACTGCTTTCCCAGGCCATAGCAGAGAGCTGGATTGGAAGTGGAGCAGCCGGGACTAGAACCGGCGGCCATATGGGATACTGGCGCTTCAGGCCAGGGCTTTAACCCGCTGCGCCACAGTGCCGACCCCACTTTATGCATCTAGTTAGTCATTTGAAAAGCAGAGGGACAGGGTGGGAGACAAAGAAAGAGATCTTCTCCCTGCTGCTGGTTCACTTCTCAATGCCTGCGACAGCTGGAGCGGCACCAGGCAGGAGCCCGGGGACAGGAACTCCCTAGAGGTCTCTCCTGTGGGTGTCAGAGCCCCAGCTGCTCAAGACCTCCCACGGTGAGTGGCAGCAGGAAGCTGAGCTGAGGGGGCACTCAAACCCAGACACGCCCACGTGACCTGCAGGTGTCTGAGTGGGGTCTGAGCCTCTGCCACACCTTTGCCCCTGAAGAGTGCTTCTTAGAGATGACGTATGGTTAAGTTTTTTAGTCCAGTGTGACAGCCTCTGTTAATTGGTGTATTTAAGCTATCTAGAGTTAATGATATTATTGATATAGTTGGACTTAAGTCTGCCATCTTGCCAGATTTTTTTTTCCTAAATGTCTCATAATTTATTTGTTCCACTTTTCCTTTTTCTACCTTCATTTGGATCAAGAATTTCTGAATTCCTGCTTTAACTGAACTATTGGTTAGTTGTATCTGTTTGAGATTTTCCTCTAATATTTCCTTTAGGCTTTAAAATATGAAAATATCAGGCTTTAAAAGAAGTGTTTGACATAGGAGTTCAGATGCTGCTTGGGACGCCCACATCCCATATTGGAGGGCCTGGGTTCGAGTCCTGGCTCTGCTCCTGACTCCAGCTTCCTGCTGCGGTGCACCTGGGAGGCAGCAGGTGATGGCTCAGTTAGGTGGGTTCCTGCCAGCCATGTGGGAGACCTCTCTCTCTCTCCCCTCCCCCCCCCTCTCTGTCTTTCAAATACATAATTTAAGGTAACCTTAATAATTTAAGAAGTGATACTGACACTTTGAGATACAACAATTTTTTAAGATTTTATTTATTTATTTGAGAAGCAGAGTTATAGACAGAGAAAGGGAGAGAGAGAGAGAGATTTTCCATTCGCTGGCTTACTCCCCAGATGTCTGCTATGACCAGAGCTGAGCCAATCCGAAGCTAGGAGCCAGAGCTTCTTCCAAGTCTCCCATGTGGGTGCAGGGGCCCAAGGACTTGGGCCATCTTCTACTGCTTTCCCAGGCTACAGCAGAGAGCTGGATCAGAAGTGGAGCAGCCGGGACTCGAACTGGTGCCTATATGGGATGCTGGCACTGCAGGCAGCAGCTTTACCCTCTCTGCCACAGTGCTGGGCCCAAAAGTAAATAAATCTTAAGAAACTATTTGCAGAGCTGCTCAGTTTCCTTATCTATTAACATTTTTGTCTGATGCTCTATTCCTGCCTGGACGTTAGTATTTCTTTTTTTTTTTTTTTTTTTTACAGGCAGAGTGGACAGTGAGAGAGAGAGACAGAGAGAAAGGTCTTCCTTTTGCCGTTGGTTCACCCTCCAATGGCCGCCGCGGCCGGCGCGCTGCGGCCGGCGCACCGCGCTCATCCGATGGCAGGAGCCAGGAGCCAGGTGCTTTTCCTGGTCTCCCATGGGGTGCAGGGCCCAAGCACCTGGGCCATCCTCCACTGCACTCCCGGGCCACAGCAGAGGGCTGGCCTGGAAGAGGGGCAACTGGGACAGAATCCGGTGCCCTGACCGGGACTAGAACCCGGTGTGCCGGCGCCGCAAGGCGGAGGATTAGCCTGTTGAGCCACGGCGCCGGCCATGGACATTAGTATTTCTAGAAACTCAGGCTTTGCGGCAGTGAGGTCACAGCTCTTGTTTGTCTGGGAAAAGCATTTGCCTTTAATTTTGGAAGATATTTTTTTATTTCAAATAGATTTTTGGATAATAGTCCTTGTTGTATTCCCTTCCAGTATTTTGAAGAGATCATGTAACCATCTTCCGGCCTGTATAGTTACTTAATAAGCCTGCTATCGTTTGCAACTTCATTTATCTTCTCTGGTGGCACTAGAGATTTTTTTCTTTATATTTTGTTTTTATTTTTTTCCAAGAAGCATTTTATTTAAGATATACAAACTTTGGGGCCAGCGCTGTAGCATGGCAGGTTAAAGCCCTGGCCTGAAGCGCTGGCATCCCACATGGGTGCCGGTTCTAGTCCCGGCTGCTCCACTTCTGATCCAGCTCTCTGCTATGGCCTGGGGAAGCAGTAGAAGATGGCCCAAGTGCTTGGGCCCCTGCCCCCACGTGGGAGACCTGAAAGAAGCTCCTGGCTTCGATCGGCGCAGCTCCAGCCATTTTGACCATCTGGGGAGTGAACTAGCGGATGGAAGGCCTCTCTGTCTCTACCTCTTTCTGTAACTCTGTCTTTCAAATAATAAAATAAATCTTTAAAAAAGATAAACAAACTTCATGTGTTTCATAAATACTACTTTAGGAACATGGTGATTCTTCCCTCTATACCCACCCTCGCACCTCCATTTCCACCCATCTTCCTCCTCCCTCTCCTACTCCTGTTCTTGCTTTTTATGAAGATCTATTTTCTTAAGATTCTATTTATTTATTTGAGAGGTAGAGTTACAGACAGAGATAGGGAAAGACAGAGAGAAAGGTCTTCCATCTGCTGGTTCACTCCCCAAATGGCCACAACAGCTGGAGTTGGGTCGATCTGAAGTCAAGAGCCAGGAGCCTCTTGCAGGTCTCCCACACCTGTGCAGAGGCCCAAGCACGTCAGCCATCTTCCACTGCCTTCCCAGGCCACAAGCAGAGAGCTGGTTTAGAAGAGGAGCAGCTGGGACTTGAACCGACACCCATATCAGAAGCTGGTGCTGCTGGAAGGGGCTTAGCCCAATATGCCACAGTGTCAGCCTACTAAGATCTATTTTCAATTAACTTTATACACATAAGATTAACTCTATACTACATAAAGAGTTCAACAAATGGTATAAAAGAAAACCTGTTCCTCCAACAGTTGAGACAAGGGTTGTTCAAACTTTTTGCATCTCAAAGTATCAATTTTACTTCTACGGATTTCATTTTAGGTGCTCTATTAGTTAACACAGATAAGGGAGAACATATGGTGTTTGTCCCTTTGGGACTGGCTTATTTCACTAAGTATGATGTTTCCCAGTTTTATCCATTTTCTTGCAAATGACTGGATTTCATTTTTTTTTTTTACCGCTGTGTATTTTGTTTTTAAATGAAAACATATAAGGTTTTTTGATTTATTTATTGGTTTGATGTGTGTGTATTTTTTATTATTTTTGGCAAAACTCAGCCATTATCTCTTTACTATTTCTTTGCCCCCTTCCCTGGCTCCTCCTCTTCTGAGGTGCCAAGTGCACTCATTTAGACTGCTTGACATCGTCCCGTGGCTTTTGAATTCCCGGCTGTGTGCTTTGGTTTGGTTTGCACTTCTGTTTTCCTGTTTTAGTGTGGCTGATCTGTCCTGCCCCACTGTCAAGTCCACGTCCATTCATGAGCCGCCATGGAAGGAATCCGCCACCTCTGGCTCTGGGGTTTTTGTTTCTAGGATTTCAGTTTGATGCAGTCTTTTGTTCATCTTCTCTGTTCCTGCAGATCCCATAACACGCCACCCTTGGTGGCGTTAAGTGTCCCTTCGCATAGTTCCAGCACCTAGATCATTAAGATTCTGGGCTTATTGAGGGCCCGGTCTCTGGACGATGGGTTGTGTTTTCATTCTGGATGGAGTGTCTGGTGGTGTCTGCAGAGACGCGAGCAGGTGTTACCCATCCTGGGATCAGGCACGTGTCCTGTCGGACCAGTAGCGCGTGGAGTGGGTTTGGGTTTGCTTGTTACCATGGCTACCTCGTGGGGAGGACTGGAACTGGGATGCTGGGGCATTTTTCTCGGTGATTTCCCCCAGCCTCAGCCAGCCCTGCACTGGGCCCCACACAGGGGTCTCCCCCACATTCTTGCTCTTCCCGCAGCTCTACCCTGCGGTTGCTTGTTCCCCGTGCTTGCTGGGCTGTAGTCGGGGCAGGGGGCGTTCTCTCCACTACACTCCAGCCGCAGTCTCAGGCAGGTCGGGGGCATTTCCTGGCATTCCTGCCCCTCTTCCCCGGGAGCCAAGCTCTCCCCTCCCTCTGGGCCAGTCTTGTACTGGGTGGGCTTTCCCGCCCTCCTCCGCCGGTGGGGAACCGCTAGCGGTCTCTGTTTTAGGTCTAACAGAGTTCCTTTTCCCCTCTGCTGCCCCCATCAGCAATGAGATTTTGCCTGTGCCCCGAGTTGCTGAAAGCTGTGGGTCCACTGAGGGCAGGCAGGGTCTTGGCTCTGTGCCAGCCCTGAAGTGGTTACTGCATTGCCCAGGGTGGCGCTCTGGAGCACCTGCTGGAGGGCTGAGGCCAGCAGCCTGGCCGCCTGCCTCCCTGAGCTGGAGCCCGGCGCAGGCATGCCAGCCACGCTCGGCCTTTCACAGTTCACTCGGCCTTCTCATCTGCATGTGTGGTGGCCGGCGCCTCTTCCTTACGTGCCCCATCACCCGTGAGCCAGTCCCTGGTCTCATCTCTTCTGGGGTGCGTATCCCCCCTTGGGGTTCAGGGCAATCTCTGATGGGCTGGAGGAAAGCTACGCTGTGTCATTTGCCTGGCTTTTTCTTGACAGTACGGGGCAGGCTCTTTCCAGCTTTCTCTGTCCCCGGTAGCAGCGAGAACTTCCTCCTGTGTTCTTAAGAAACCAAACGGCCTGGACCTCTTCGGCCGGCTCCCTCCTCCCCTCCACCGCCCTGTGATCTGGCTCCTCCCTGTCCACTCTCCAGTTCAGAGCAACATTCCCCACTGAGAGCTCCTCTGTGGCGTGGCAAGCCCCTCGGGAGAGGGCAAAACCGAGAGGAAAGGTCGGAGTCCCACTGGCGGGCAGGGCACGAGGGTCCCTTGAGCCTCCTAAGTTAATCCTTCCGTGCTGTCGCGTCCTCGCTCCAGGGTGGGAACTGGGAGGAGACACAGGGGGCAGGCGCAGCATTGGCCTCCCCCAGCCTCTGGGGGGCCCTGCAGCCAGGGTTTTCCCGCTGCTGGCAGGGAGGGGTGGGATTTGAGGAAGGAGGAGCCCAACAGGCACAGGGCCGGCGAGGGCAGGTGCGGAGTGCGGAGTCCAGCAGCCGGCCGGGTCTGCGCTCCCATTCCCGTTTCTCTTCCAAGAATGGGTTCTTGCAATGGCTCAGGTGCACGTTGCCTCTTATGCACAATGCCACGCCGAGACCTGTGTGAGTTGCCAGGCAAGCTTCCTCTATGGGCTGGAAGCTTTTTAAGCACTTTACAGATAAAAAAAAAAAAAAAAAAAAAACAAACCCGAGGGTCACACACCGATACCTGAGCCAGCTGGTCCGATTTCCTCGCCTGAGCCCTTTCCGTCATGTGTGCAGACAGCTCTCCCCTGGCCAGCCAGTGATCTGTGCCCCGGACCAGCCCTGCCCTGTCAGCCCTCAGAGCCATTCCTTCTGTAAAGAGAAGGGGAGAAGGATTTTAGCTTCCCCACATTCCCCAGACAGTCTGGCCCCAGTGCGGGCAGCCAGGCGGAACCCCTCTGGGTGCCCCTCGCCCCAGCTCTGGGGGCGCTCCCGTCACAGCTCAGGAATGTGGGCACCCAAGCCCCGGCACCAGGCACGCTCTTTGGCTGTCAGCCGAGCCAGGGCCCCTGGCAGCCGACAGGAGCTGACAGAACCATCAGAGCAGAGGGCTGGAGTGGGGGTTCACGGTGGGGCCCCCATGCTGTGCTGGCGACCTCTGGGGAGACACCACCTGCCAGACTCGCTTTTCCCCTTGGAAGGCCAGGGAAGCTGGCTGTTGGCTGTCTGCCTCGCCAGTTGGCTGTGAGAAAATCAATGTGATGGTCATATGACCTGACCACCTGGTCTACCCCAGCCTGTCAGAGAACCAGAGGGGAAACTGAGGCTCCAACAGCACTCATTCTACCTCGAGTTGGACTCAGAACCCCCGCTTTCCAGCCAGGTCTCTGGCTCCCCATTTTCAGCCCCTGGCTGTGCTCAGCACAGCCAGGAAGGGCGGGCTGCTCCCTGTGTGGTGGGGAAGCAGGGTTGGGGGAGGCAGGGACCTCTGGATGGCACTGGAGAGCTGCCCTCCAGCCGTTGTCCTGTCACTGGCTTGTAGCCGGGAGCTGGGCAGAGGCTGTTTCTCCTGGGGCCCCAGCTTCATTATTAGAGAGCAGGAGACTCACCAAGATCAATGCTGCTCCGATGTTCATGTGTTTGTGCCTGAATTCCACTGGCCTAGGGTGGGGCCCAAGACGCTGCCTTTCCAAGCAGCAACCAGGACCTGCTGGTGACACGGCCAGAGTAATAGGGCCCGGAGGGGCCCTGGGAGCTTCTGGGGTCGATGTCTCTGACCCATCCCGGCCCCAGCTGAGCTGGCCTGAGGTTTGGGAACTTCTCTGGGTGGGGAACAGGGGTGGGGAGGGGGAGTGAGCTGCTTCCCCCCCCCTCTGAGACTCCCCCCAACCTGCTCCTGTCTGACCTTCGCTGAACTTGCCTTTGGCAGGAGCCAGCGCCCAGCCCTGTGGATGTGTGGAGCTTGGCCCGAGGGCCCCGGCTCCACTGGGCCCAAGTGGGCAGGGCTGCTGTACTGTGCGGGGCGAGGGAGTGCTGGCCTCCCACCAGTGCCCTTGAGAGTGAGATTTATGTGTGCCCTGGAGTTCTGTAAAGAAAAGAGGGTGTGTGTTCACCAGGAAGGAAGAAGCCGACATTTGTTAGGAACCCATTGTGCAGCTGGCGCAGTCACAAACATCTCTGCCCGCCACCCCTTGACCCCGAAAGGTACGCTTGCCTGACGCATCACTGCGGCTGGGCATGAAATCAGATGAAGGGTGTGGAGGGGACAGAGGCCAGCCTGGCATCAGGGCACAGAGAAAGAGGAGCCTAGGGTGGGGGAGGGGGTGGGGGTAGGAGAGCAGCTCAGGTAGGACCTATAGGACCACAGGTGAATGTGCAGACCGGAGCTGAGAGTGTAGACCGCAGGTGAGTGTATAGACCGCAGGTGAGTGTATAGACCATAGGAGAGTGTGCAGACCACAGGCGAGTGTAGACCACAGGTGAGTGTATAGACTGCAGGTGAATGTATAGACCATAGGTGAGCATATAGACCATAGGAGAGTGTATAGACCACAGGCGAGTGTAGACCGCAGGTGAGTGTATAGACCATAGGTGAGCATATAGACCATAGGAGAGTGTATAGACCACAGGCGAGTGTAGACCACAGGTGAGTGTATAGACCATAGGTGAGCATATAGACCATAGGAGAGTGTGCAGACCACAGGCGAGTGTAGACCACAGGCGAGTGTAGACCACAGGTGAGTGTATAGACCGTAGGTGAGCATATAGACCATAGGAGAGTGTATAGACCACAGGTGAGTGTATAGACCGCAGGTGAGTGTAGACCGCAGGTGAGTGTATAGACCACAGATGAGTGTGTAGACCTCAGGTGAGTCTACAGACCATAGGTGAGTGTGTAGACCATAGGTCAATCTACAGACCACAGGTGAGTGTAGACCATACGTGAATCTACAGACCACAGGTGAGTGTAGACCATAGGTGAATCTACAGACCACAGGTGAGTGTAGACCACAGGCGAGTGTAGACCACAGGTGAGTGTATAGACCGTAGGTGAGCATATAGACCATAGGAGAGTGTATAGACCACAGGTGAGTGTATAGACCGCAGGTGAGTGTAGACCGCAGGTGAGTGTATAGACCACAGATGAGTGTGTAGACCTCAGGTGAGTCTACAGACCATAGGTGAGTGTGTAGACCATAGGTCAATCTACAGACCACAGGTGAGTGTAGACCATACGTGAATCTACAGACCACAGGTGAGTGTAGACCATAGGTGAATCTACAGACCACAGGTGAGTGTAGACCACAGGCAAGTGTAGACCATAGGTGAGTCTACAGACCACAGGTGAGTGTGTAGACCACAGGTGAGTGTAGACCACAGGTTAATCTACAGACCACAAGTGAGTGTGTAGACCACAGGTGAGTCTACAGACCACAGGTGAGTGTAGACCGCAGGTTGGGTGTGTAGACTGCAGGTGAGTTTGACTTCTTTCTGTTGGCAGTGGGAAGCTGGTAAAGCTTAGAGTTAGGGCGAGTTTGGGGCCGGATCTGATTGGCTCCCAGAAGCAGAGCGAGGCCATTGAGTGGAGGTGGAGGGGAGGGGCTGGAGGACGGTGCAGGCCCCCAGTGGGCTCCTGACTGCACCCTCAAGGTCCCTGCAGCAAGACCACATTCGCCACCTCCCGTCCCCATCAGGAGGGGGCAGCATAGGTCTCAGCCTCTCCTCTGGGAGATGAACCCCGGGGGGACGCCAGGGGCTTCTGGGAGAACACCAGGGCTGAGTCATTGGGCCTGGATAGGAACCCAGACTCGCCTAGGCCTCGTGGCTGCCAGGCCACTGGGTCCTGGGAGGGAGAAAGGCCGGAAGGCCGGGGCCCAGCCTGGGGCAGCCAGCGTCCATCACCCCCAGCTGGCCCGGCTCAAAATAGCTTTCCCATCTCAGGGAAACATTCTATCCCACTCTGCTTTCCCACCAAAACAAATAAACATCCCAATCTCAGTGGGCCCAGACTCCAAAGAGGGGGAAAGGGGGCGAGCACGTGGCCGCCCGCCTGCTGAGAAGTCCGGTTTTGTCCCCTTAGTTCCTTTCTTGGGGTCAAGGCTTTGCTTCCTGACGCGAGTGCGGCGACTCCCACTGCGTCCCCGGGGGTGACCAGCTCACTCTCGGAGGCAGCCGGCCTCTCCCGGGGGTCAGCTACTCAGACACGGTGACGCGGACAGCTTCAGGGCCACGCGCGGGGAACTGGGAAGTGCCTGACAAGGCTCTGCCCTTGCCCCACCACCACCACCACCACTGCAGGCCACTGAGAGGCGGGGCTGGCTCCCACCCTCCCCGAGGAACTGGTGGGTAGGAGACTCTGGGCCCCGGCCTCTTCACTCCCTTTGGCCCAAGCCTTTGAGGCACCTCTTATCACCTCCCGTTTGTACAGGTGAAGAAACTAAGGCCCAGAATGAGCGTGGCCTGTTCAAGTGGTAGAGGCGGGACTCGATCTGACATTCGTGGCTGAAGGCTGTGTTGGCATCGCGCTGGCACTGGGAGGGCTCTCTGGCAGGCAGGTGGGTACAGCAAGGAGCACTCCTTCTGGCTCAGCCCTGGCTGTGCAGGGATTTGGGGAGTGGACTAGCAGATGGAAGGTCTCTCTCTCTCTCTTTCTCCCTCTCTCTCTCTCTCTCCCCTTGACTCTCTGCCTTTCAAATAAAGCAAACAGAAATGGATCAACGTAAAACCGGGTAGTGGGAGCCCCAGGTCTGGGACACCCAGATCTGGACAGGAGCAGGAAGTCAGAAGGGGGGCTGGTGTTGTAGGTTTCATTGTGTTCCCACAAAAGCTGTGTTCAAGCCCTACTCCCAGTACTTGGGAATTGGAAAGAAGATATTTGCAAATGTAATCAGTTAAAATGAAGTCTCCATCCAACATGACTGGCGTCCTTAGAAGAGGGAAGGGGCGGGCGTCGAGATGCCGTGGGTAAGACGCATCTTGGGTCGCGGGAATCCCAGGCTGGAGTGCTGGATTGAGTCCTGGCTACTCCGCTTTCCGACCCAGCTTCCTGCTAACGCACACCCGGGAGGCAGCTGGTGATGGCTCAAGCACTCAGTTCCCTGCCACCCACAGGCGCCATCTAGGTAGAGTTCCCGGCTCCTGGCTTGGCCCTGGCCCTGCCCTGACTACTGTGAGCATTTGGGGAGTGTCCCTTTTCCTTTCAAATACAATTAAAATTAATTAATCTTTAAAATTTTGGGGGGGAAGAGAAGGGAAGAAAAACCTATGATTGGAATGCCCCAGTGGGTGGCACTTTATTCCCCGGGGCCCCAGGAAATGCATGGAGCTCAACCCTCAGCCCCACAGGGGATGAGCTTGGCCCAGGCTGAGCAGCAGAAGGGAGAGTGTTTGCTTGTGAGGGCGCCAGGGCCAGTGAAGGCTGGCTGGCCACTTGATGGAGGTGCTGCGTGGACTGCCTGTCGCAATTATGTCACTGTAAGTTTGGGTAACTAGGATAGCAAAACTCCTACCTCCATCTGGTTCTTCTGGAATAACTCAGCCATGTTTTCATTTCAAAAATGCTTAGCATAGTTCATTTATATAAAATTCTCTTAAAATAGTGTTAACTATCACTATTAATTTGAATGATTTACTTTAAACTTGAGTAACAGAGAAAGTGAGAGCTTGAGTTTGTTATATAGCTTTTAAAAATATTTATTTATTTTTACTTATTTGAAAGGCAGAGAGAGAGAGAGAGAGAGAATCTTCCATCTGCTAGTTCACTCCGCAAAGCCAGCAACAGCTGGGGCTGGGCCAGGTGGCAGCCAGGAGACAGACTCATTCCAGGTCTCCCACGTGAGGGGCAGAGACCCAAGTACTTGGCCACCACCTGCTGCTCCCAGGGCACCATTGGCAGGAGCTGGGATCAGGACTTACTACGGGACACGGGTATCCTACACAGCTGCTTAACTGCCGCAGACACCTGCCCCCCCCCCCCCCCCCCGTCTTCAATGCGGCCTTCTCTGCGACTACAGCACAAACGGAGACTAACACGGACTCATTCTGGCCCCCCACGCCTCAGACCTCGCTCACATCCCGTCAAGTCTCCCAGAAACGCCTTCCACGCCGAGGGTCCAGTTCAGAGCGCGCACTGCGGTCCTGCTGCCACGTCCTCTCCGCCGGGAAGCTGCTCCTCCGTCCTCTGTGATTTTAGACAGAGATGGCTGGGAACTTCGTGACTCTCGGTCTGCATCAAACTTCTTTTTTAAAGATTTATTTATTTATTTGAAAGTCAGAGTTACACAGAGAGAGGAGAGGCAGAGAGAGAGAGAGAGAGAGAGAGAGAGAGAGACAGAGACAGAGGTCTTCCATCCGCTGGTTCACTCCCCAATTGGCCTCAACGGCTGGAGCTGTGCCAATCTGAAGCCAGGAGCCAGGAGCCTCCTCCGGGTCTCCCACAAGGGTGCAGGGGCCTGAGGACCTGGGCCATCTTCCACTGCGTTCTCAGGCCATAGCAGAGAAGAGCTGGATCAGAAGTGGAGCAGCCAGGATTTGAACTGGCGGCCACATGGGATGCCAGCACTGCAGGCGGCAGCTTCACCCGTTCCACCACAGCGCCAGCCCCATGAAACTCTTGATGTATTCTCATGTCACCAGGAGCTCACAGCTTCCTATTTATTCAGTGCGTTATGATCGGTTACCCTCATTCTTTGTCTTGAGTCCCTAGTCAGGCTGACTCCTACATCCTTCCAAGTCCCCAGCATTCACTGGCCTGCCCCTGCCATCTGCAAGGCGCGTTGTTCCAGGCTGGCCCTGTGCTGCTCCGGCTCCCATCTGGTAACCAGGCATTCTCTAAGGAAATGCAAGACGGCAATGTTCTATCATTCTTTATTTGTTAGCCAGAATTCCTTCATCCAAAACGCCAATGGCCTTTCACCAGCTGCCAGTCCATTTCCTTGAGCTGTGGTTCAAAAAGCAAGTTCAAGATAAAGGAATCTTTCACTTAACTCACTGGTTTTCCTAACAATGGATTCATTTTCTAGCCTTCTCCAAAGTGATCGGAAAAGCTTTTTCAGTATTACTGGGAGAGTATCAATTCGATTTATCTATGTCAACCTATTTGTCATTCACCATTTTTTTAGTGGAAAGTAAAATAGCAAGGTTTATTAGGGCAGGAACATCCATAAGAATGGATGGGCACCTCTCCAGACTGGACCTGAGAGAGAGTGCCCAGTCGCTCACTGCCTTCCCAGGTGCACAGCAGGGAGCTGGACTGGGGCTGGTGCTGCAGTGTGGGAGGCAGCAGCTTCACCCTCTGGGCCACAGCGCCAGCTCCCGACTGCTGTGTGTTGTTTCATCCTTTGGTTTGCAGCTTCCCGACTCTTCGAGCTGACCCAGCTGGACAGCCCTTGCCATTGTGGTCACTGCTGTATTTCTGCCACGGCACATAGTAGGTGCTCAGACCCTGAGCCACTGTCAACCTCCAGCCTCTTGGAGGCCCGCTGGGGCAGTGGGGTGCCAGGAAGGAAACTGAGGCCTCTTCTGGGGGCGGGGCCGTACGTCACCACACCCCCTCGTCTGGAGGGCCTGCGGGACCTGGGTTTTCCCGAGAAAAGCATGGCCTTTCCAGAAAGCCTGGGCTGAGAAAACCCTAACCTAGTCTGAGGCCACGGACCTGTTTCCTAGAAACTAGATGTGAGTGAAACTCGCCCGTGCCCGAGGCACAGCGAACGTTTCCTGTTTTTCCTCCGTGAGCTAATAAAGCCGTTTCCTCCGCGGGCCGTGTGGCCGCCAGGAAGGCCCTCGCTCTCAAGGCCTCGGGCCGGCGGGGCCCCGCCACGCCGAGGAAGCGGCCTGGGGAGGAACTTCCTGTGGGTCCGAGCTGTCAACCTGCTCCCCACCGCGCATGCGCTCCGGCCTGGCCGGCCGGGCAGCTGCTCCCCGGCCTCAGAACCCGCTCTCTCTCCCCTGGCAGTTTCCCAGGGCTCTATTCCCAGCCAGAGCCTCACGGGCCTGGTCCCACGGCTCCCAGATGCATCCTCTGTGGCCTCGCCCCGAGTTCTTCCTGGGGTTCCTGGGGCTCCCCCTCTCCTGGCGCTGTCACCCTCCCTCAGGTTCTCTAGCAGGGCCCTGCAGCCGCCGCCAGCCACCCTGGTCTCAGGTCCCTCCCGGTGTGGGCGGAGAGAGCTCCTGGCTGGTCAGGGCTCTGGGGCCCACTGGCTGGGAGAGTCTCCAGGGCAGAGACCGCCCACCCACCTCCCTGGGCTCCTAATAGCCAGCTCCGAGAGGCCTGGGAAGATGGCTCAGGGACCTTTGCTGAACAAATGAATGAATGAATGAATGAATGATTCCGCAGGCCCTTGAGAGTCTTCTCCAGGCTAACACCCTGCCTCCCAGCCCCCTCAGTCACCCCCTCCCGCCTGGCTCTGGTTTCCAGAACCTTCTGCTGGCCACCCCAGGCTGAGCCTGCTCCAGGTTTCCGCCTTCTCCCCCCATGCATGGAACCCCGCCACAGACTCCGACCAGGTCGCTCCTCTAAGTGCAGGGCCCTGCGCTGACGGCGGGGCCCAGCTGCCATGGATACTTCAAGGGTCATTTGGTCTGTAGTCACCCAAATCCCTAGAGAACATCAGGTGGGCTGGGGCACAGGGGGCAGGGCCATGTGGCCATGGACAGGAGGGCCGTGGGCCATCTGTGCAGGGAGCAGCCCTGCCCAACAGCAGGCTGAGCACAGGGCCCCAGGATGGAAAAACAGAAGAAGGAGGCTAATGACCCTGGCACCCATCCACCGCAGATGACCTAAGCAAAGGGCAGGGTGGGGAGGCTCAAGCACTGGGGTCAGGGAGCCCTGCACTGCCGACTGTGTGACCTTGAGCTTCAGTTTCTCCTTCTGCAGAATGGGTGTGATGAATCTCCAGGGTGAATGCACACTGCCCTGGGTGTATTCCAGGGGACTGGAGCCGGGGGCGCTGGAGTGTGGAGCAAAGGCCAGCTCTGCCCAAAGCCTGGGGCCTCCTCCGAGACACAGCCCGGGCGGAGAGGCCGAGGGCTCGGTGGAGTTGGGTACAGAGGGGCGAGAGAGGCAGGGTTGGAGTTGGGCATCTTATGTGCATGAAGGAAGCCATAAAATGCTCAGAAGTGGGGTCCAGTGCGCCGCCCCACAGCCTTACCCGGAGGAAGCCTTGGGGATCTGCAGCCAGGGCGCATGGTGGCTCCTCCGTGCTCGGCTCCGGCAGGGCAGGGCAGGGCTCAGACCTGCCTCACCCGTGTGCACCTCCAGCACGCAGCCAGAGGCTGGCCCGGAGCAGGAGCCAGGAACCGGCTCTCTGAGGGGTGCCCTGAGGACTGGCAATGTCTCCGGAGTGTGGTGCCAGGCATGGGTCCCGCCTGGGCCCTAGGGTTTTGATGTGTGTGTGTGTGTGTGTGTGTGTGTGTGTGTGTGAAATTTACCATGTGACCCTTTCTGAGGCGTGATTGGCGTGCGCGACATCCACACGGTTGTGCACCCCCCCCATTCCTCTCCATCTTTCATCATCCCTGACTCCGGGCCCTCAGTTTGGCCCCTGCGCTCCCTTTGTACCACAGCAGCACCTCCTTTCCAAGTCGGAGGGGGTGCCTTCTGCCTGCAGGGTGCCGTGTGTGCTGGGAGACCAAAGGAGGCGGCAGTGGGTGTGGGCCACATTTCCGGGTCCAGGGGACGCCGCCAGGAGTGGCTCCATTGTTCCCACGTTGGCACAGGTTGGGCCCACAAGGCACGTCCTCCAAGTCGAGATCGTGTGTCTTGATAGTGAGAATTATGGTGCAATTGTAACCGCGAGCAGGCACAGAGCAGAGGTGCCCAGCGGGTCGGGGAGCCGGGAGACGCAGCCCTAAATCCGCTCGTGACCGAGTAGCTGTGTGTGGCCGTGGCCAAGCCCCTGCTCCTCCTGGGTCCCTGCTTCTTGCTTATTCCCAAGGAAGGTGCCCAGGGCAGGTCTTTGGCAGAGCCTGGAGCCGCCTCTTCCTTTCCTTACCGACCCTTGTTACCTCCCCCGCCCGGGGCTGTGAGTGTGGATGCCAGAACAGCTCCAGGGGCCCTGGCTTCCTCTCATGCATTCATTCATTCACCCCTGCACTCGTGCTCTTCATGCACGCTGCCCTCCAGGGGCTTCCAGGCCCGTCACCAGCCTGCCATGGGAGCTGGAGCCCCGGCCTGCAGTGTGGATGAGCCGCAGCAGGCAGGCCTCTCCTCCCAGCCCCTTCTGCAAAACGGCTGAGCAACAGCAGCTGCCGTGCGCTTGCAGCAGTGCCAGGGAGGAGCTGAGCTCCGTTGCCTGGTGAACGTTCACCTTGACCATGAACGGCCGTGGGGCTGAGGCTTGAGGACCCCACCAGAAAGTGCTGTGTCTGGGCACCCACCCCTGCATCAGCCGCACACCCCTAGCACCTGCTGGAACAAAGCCCTGGCAGGCCCTGCAGCGCGTGTGTGAGCCTCACCGCGCTGCTCTGCACAGGACTTCTCGAGAAGCCAGCAGATGCTTATCTGCTCGCCAGCTGTGCTTCTCAGAAGGGACCCACTGCCGGGGGAGCGCAGACCTGGGCCCGGGACTCCGAGCACAGGGCCCGGGCCCCTCCCTCCAGGTCCCCCGTCTCACGGGTGCAAGAAGAAGAAGCTGCAAGCTGCCGGCTCTGTACGTGTGCGTGGTGGGGGCACGTGGCCCAAAACCGTGACCCCCAACAGGGACGGGTAGACGGGAGGATGGAAGCTAAAGTGAGGACCCTCTGGCTGGCTCATCCCCCTGTGCCCCCCGCGCGCGTGCATGCGCGCACACACACACACGATTTAGGTCTTATATCTGCAGAGCCCATTTTACAGATGTGAAGGCTGAGTTTCAGAAAAGCGATGCCTGTTGCCCAACAGCACACTGCATTCCTGCACTTGTGGCCTCCCCTGGCCCCTGCCATCACCTCCCAGCCTCTCTCCCTTTCTGAGTACCCATCCTCCCCCCTGCCCTCTTTACCAATCCATTCTCCAACCTCTTCCGGATTTTACCTGAAAAGCAGGGAGCGAGGAGTGTGCACCCCCGGTACAAGCCGGCAGGCCAGGACTTCCTGGGTGATCGGTGATCCCCACACGCCCATAGCCACTGGGGATGTCTCTGCTGGTCTGAGCATAGGCTAGGTACAGCCGGGGTGTGGGGCTGCGAACAAAGCCTCTTTGTTCCGTTGTCTGCCCCGACCTGGCCCCACCCTGACCCGGGTGGGGGGGATTTGGCGCTGGCCCAGGGCAGTTGCACCCCCCACCACCACCCGAGCCTAGGCCTGCTGGCGAGACAGTGGAGTGGGTGGATCTGCAGACTTCACACGTGGGCCCTCTCCCCTGGGAGCTTATGAGCAGGCCCGTTCAACCATGACCCTGGGGGTCGGGGCCCGAGCATCAGAACCTCCTGGAAGGCGCGGCCCCCTGGCCACGCTGCAGTCCCGGCAGTCACAGCGGGATGGCTTCGCCTGGACAGTAACTTACATTGCTCCTCGCTATGCTCCAGCAGAAAAACAAACAGACACAATCTGTCCACGTGGGCAGAGACAATAGGCAAGGTGGGTGAACCGAGGTTCACGGTGGCCTTTACGCCCTAAGCGAGGCAGGGGAGGGAAATCGGACAGGAGGAGAGCGGAGCTGGAAGCCGAGTTTGGCCAGTTGACCCTCCTGGGCCCCTGCCCCCTGCCACACCGCAGCCACCTCCCCAGCCCATGCTCCCTGGAGAGCTGAGCCCCTGAGTCAGCCCCTGCCCAGCCCTCCCTCAGCCCTTCCTCCTTGTGCTCCACCTGCCCGTGCACACCCGGCAGTGGCCGCTGTCTGTCTGTTCAGGGGCTCAAAGTGGAAAGCTGCATGCAAGCCGAGCCCGGTGCCACCCCCTCCATCCCGGGGAGCCTGGCATGGCCCTCTGCAGCTGCTGAGTGCCCCTAGCTGGGGGAGGGGCGGCTGTTCCGCAAGCAGAGCACCCACCATCTTTTCATTAAAAAAGTACTTATTTATCTGAAAGGTAGACTGGGGGGAGGGGTTCACCTCCAGATGGCTGCAGTGGCCTGGGCTGGGCCAGGCTGCAGCCAGGAGCGCAGAAGTCCCTCTAGGTCTCCCACGTGGATGGCAGGGGGCCAGGCACTTGGGTCATCTTCCACTGTTTTCCCAAGCTCAGCAGCAGGGAGCTGGATCAGAAGTGGAGCAGCCGGGACTCACACTGTCACTCAAATGGGATGCCGGCATCTCAGGCCGGAGCTTAACCCACTGCGCCATTATGCCGGCCCCAGCCAGCATCGGTTCTGGTCACCTGCAGGGGCCCTGTGCTCCACTGTTGGTGGCTCCTGCTTCAGAGCTGCCCTGAGAATCTGCCTTCTCTTCCATGCTGGGCAAATGCTGAGCCCCTCCCAGGGCCTTCCCTTCCTGCCCCAGTGACGCCCATGGGAGGCTCAGGCCTGACTCCCAGGCCGGAATGATGCCAAGCAGGGACTCGGGACAGAGCCCTGTGCCTTTCTGGGCCTTGGTCTCCCCACCTGCACAGTGGCAAAGGTGCCACCTGGCTGAGTCTCAGGTTCTGCTGGCTGAGTGAGAGGGCGTCAGTGGAGCTTGTATGTTCAGGTGCCGGGAGTGGGCTGAGCCCAGGGGAGCTGGACGGGTGGAAAGGGAGCAGCCCGAAGCAGCACCTGTAGCCTGGGGAGGCTCAGAGAAATGAGCCCCGGTCCTCCAAGATCTCTCTCTGCCCCAGGTCCCTGCGTCCTGGCTCCTGCCGTCCTCTGCAGCAGGGTTCTGGCCCGGACGCCCCCTGCCTCTCCCGTGCCCCGGGGCAGCCTCCTTCCCTGGCCTGAATTGCACGGTGAGGGCAAGGACTGCTGATGGGATGCCGGGGGCAGGGGGGCTTGATGGAGACAGAGAGGAGACCCAGACACGGTCTCTAAACCAGTGCATTCTCAAGCCTACCCACAGCCTGGTCCTCGAGACACAGCAGGCCGGGGGGCAGTGGTCCCAGGGTGGGGCCGACTCTGGCGCGTCCCCACACTCTGATGACAAATGAGGGCCTGGTGCAGAGGTGCTCAGGGCCTGCGCTGTGGACCTGGGGCTGGGGACGTGGCCAGTGGGACTTGCATGGTTGTGCCTCAGTTTCTCCATCCTTCTCAGTCCCCTGTTCAGGTTGGGTAGCAGGCAGTGTGGCAGGGGAGGAGCAGAGCGTGGGCTGGGGGGGCCATACCAGCCATCGACAGGGCAAGGCAGGGAGAGGCAGGCTGTTGCTCCTTACCAGCAACCCACCACCTCCTGCTCCCCACGTCCACGTGCCGGAAGTGCCTGGGGACCTTTCTCTGGATGGGTCACCCACACTTGGCCAGCCTGGGGCCCAGGAACATTGGTGAGGTCGATAACCCTGGAGTATGTGTGTGTGTGTGGGGTCCTCCTTCTCCAGTCTGTGCCTGTGGGGTGGGGTACGGGGCTACACCCTCCCAGTGCTGGGGGTGACTAGACTCCCACTCTGCTGTGTGACTCTGTGCGACTTACTTGCCCTCTCTGACCAGGCATGTGCCTCAACCCACCAGGGAAGACAGTGCTTGCCTCCGGGGGTTGTTGAGATGGTTAGATGGTGTGGGACACTCGGTCCCCGGGGCCTCACCTGGCAGTGAGTTTTCTAGGGAAGCCAGCAACCTCAGACGGCCCCAGGCCTCTCCAGCAGTGCTGGCCAGCTGGGTAGCCATTGGCTTCGCACCACTACAAGCATTTGAAAGCTAACTGGTATGAATGGAGGCGTGCCGCCTCAGCTCCGCGCCAGATCCCAAGACTCCGTACGCAAAGAATGCAAAATGTCTTGAATAATTTTCAATGTGAAGGCAATGTTGAAATGGCATTCTGATAAGTCAAGTTAGATAAGGTATATAATTAGAGTTTGTGTACCCACTTTTTACTTTCTTTTTTGGCTCTGCCAGAAACATGCTCTAGAGTATATGCCTTATATCCTATTTTCTTGGATTTGCCGCCCCTGAACTCAGAAAGGCCCCATCTGGGGCATCTCGCTGGTGGCTCCTGGGGAAAGCCGCCTCTGGGACTTCCGGCAGCCACCAAAGAATGTCTGCCCCCCCCCAGGCGGAACCCCCTCCTGCCCGCCTGCACACATGCAGCCGCCCAGGGAGCTGCGACTCAGCCAGGGGACCTGCCCCACCCCAGGATGAAGCCAAACCCAGCTGTGTGGGGGCTCTGTGTGGCCACCGTGCAGTCTGGGGGTCCCATTTTCAGATGAAGAAACCGAGGGTCTTAGAGAGACAGTGACCCACCCAAGGCGGGCGCTGGGGGTCATTTCGGGGCCACGTGGCTTTGCTGTGCCATGTGGTACTGGGAGAAGAGCAAGGAGGAGGAAACGGGTCCGGGATGGCGTGAGAACAATTTGAGCTCACAGGGATGGCCCTTTCCCACGTGTGGCTCAGAGCCTTTGAAAGCAAGTGTCCACAGCTCCTGTCCTGGACAGGGGTCCCCTAAAGCAGACCCCAGCCAAGGCCCCAGGTGCGGGGGCTCCTTCGGGAGGTCTCGGCCCCACACTGTGCCCTGGGCCCATCCGGGGCTCTGGAAATCTATATGCAACAGTTACCGCGTGGAGGGAAGCTCGGTGTGCAGCCGGAGCCGGCCGGCTTCGTGAAGACGGAGTGTTCCTTAGCCAGAAGCTACAGCTCAGCCGCAGCAAGCGGACATGCGCGGGAAGGAACGGGGCAGTGCACGGGTCTCCCCTGCAGGGGGTGCGTGGGCCGGGACTCCCCAGCAGAGACATCGCTAGGAATTGGCTTGCCCGGCCGCGGGGGCTGCCCAGGCCAGCCCAGCGTCTGCACACAGCGCCCCGGGAAGGGCGGCCGGGGCACCCTGGCGCGGGTGGGTGCTGCTGTTTGCACCTGGAATTTGCCCTTCCACAGGGAAGCCTCAGCTCTGCTCCAAAGCCGCTCCCCTGACTGACCCAGGCCCACCTGACGGGCGAAGCGGACCCCCTTACTCAGAGTCAGCGCTGGGAGCTATCAACTTACCTGCAGAGCTGCGCTTTGTGAGTGTTGGGCTGAGGGCTGAGCCAGCCAGGCTGACGCACAAGACCGACGGACGGTCACCAGATGGGATGCTGGTGCCAGCTTGTTGGGGGGGCTTGCAGGGCCTGCAGCACCCAGCTGCACCTCACTGAGGCCTGAGGACCCCTCCCCCATCGGCAGGTGTCAGGTGGGGGTGCACTTTCTCTCCTGCGGCCTTGGCCTTGGCCTTGGCCCTATGTGCATCATCCCAGGCACAAGGCCTGGGCTGACACATCCCGGCCTCCTGGGGCTGCTGGGGCCGGGGGGTGGGGGTGCCTGGATCTCATCAGTGACCGCACTCTGACTGGGCCCCCCGCCATCATGAGACTTTCCCTGCCCAGCAAAGGCCAGGCACAGGCTGTCCTCCCCGTGGTGTGTCAGGCTGTGATGCGCTGTGTTCCTCCGAGCAAGTCCCCGCCTGTCTCTGGGCCCTCTGGCTTTCACTGGCTCTGACTCAGGAAACGCTTAATTATGTGGCTGTCTCCGAGGATCACAAACCTGGGAGCTTGTAAACAGCCCATCTGCTACTCTTGGTTGTGCAGGCTGGGAAGTCCCCGATGGTGGTCTCTCCCACGTGGCACCCAAGGTGGCAGGGGCCGGCTCGCTGTCCGTGGCTGCCCAGCGGAATCATTGCCAAAGCTGCCCACCTCCTAACTCCATCACACCGCGGGTTAGGGTGTCAACACAGGAAGGGTGGCGGGGCTCAAACACTCGGACCACAGCCCCGGTGTCAGCCTCTGGGATTCGGGATGCAGTTTGCCCATAGCCGGCCTTGGGTACACATGGGGTCAGGCTGAGTAGCAGGAGCTGGAGCCCTGCTGAGGACTGGGGCCTCCGTGCCTGGGGTCTGACCCCCCTCTGCTTGTCCCAGGCCTGTGCCACCAGATGCAGGGATCCCAAAGGGTCCACCCAGAGGCCCAGTACCTGGTACAAGGCAGGCAGCAGTGAGCAGGGAAGAAAGGAAGATGGAGAATGGAAGGGGGGTGAGGAGAGGGGGCAGAGGGAGGGAAGGGAGACGGAAGGACAGACAGACGGACAGATAGATGGAATGGGAAGACAGGGGCCGGGTGAAGAGGAGTGAAGGCGTGGAGGGGGCGTGGCAGGCGACAGACACACACTGGATGGAGCCCTGTGGTCTCTAAGCCCAGCCCCTCTGCTGGTGGAGAAACGGGGGCTTGAGGAGGGAAGGAGGGTGCGTGAGGGGACCAGGGCCTCTGAGGCCCTGCAGCCCAGGAGGGTAGGGGCCGGAGAGCAGGCTGGGGCCTGGGCCAGGCGCTCCTCTCCTCTGGTGGGACCGCTGGGACTCCGGCTGCGCCAAGGCTGCCCAAGGCCCGCCCATCTCACCAGCTCCTGCTGCCCTGAAATTTTCTCAGCCTCCTCGCTCCACTTGGCACTGTCTCTCTGCCGCCCACCACCTCTGCTTCTCCCTGGCGCCCCCTCTCGCCGCTCTGTTGAGTCCTCTTTTGGGGTTAGGACCCCCTGGCCCCTGCTGCTGTCCCCCCAGCCCTGGTTCCGCCTGTGGCAGTCCCCTCGGCCTCCTCCGTCTTGTGCCCTGTCTCACCGCCCCCTTTCCAGGTCACCAAGGCCCCCGGGGGCTGTGCCTCCCCTCCCCCAGCCCTGTCTTGCCCACCTCTGCTAACAATTACTCTGGGCTGGGCTGGAATCCTCCCGGCCCAGACAGCCCCACGGCGGCACATGGGGTCCAGATGCTGACAGATTCCTCGGGAAAGTAACCGCTCTGGGCAGGATAACAGGGGCCCCGGTGGGGGGATCGTCGGGGGGGAGTGGGGGCCGAGCCAGGCCCAGAGCAGAGACCCACAGTCCTGCAGCTGCTCTGGGGCCCCAGAGCCAAAACCCACCCAGGAGTCTGGAGCCACTGCCGGGGCTGCTGACCGCTGATCAGAGAGGGCCAGGGCTGGGGGGCAGCCACAGGCGGGGAACAGGGCACTGGGCATGGAGCTACCTCGACTTCTAGGCCCGACTTCTCCAGGTCCCCAGAGCTGGGGCAATAGCCCCAAGGACCCAAGTCTGGGTTCCTGGCCCAGCTCCACCCTTCTCTGCTGTGTGGCCTCGGGCAAGTCACTCAACCTCTCAGTGCTTTGCCCATAAACCAGAAAGAGCTGTTGAGCCTACCTCTGGGCAAGTTCATGGGTGAAGGCGTGCGAAGCTCTGGCAGAGGCAGGCCCTGCTCAGCGTCAGCCTCCCCAGAGAGGCTGTCCCCAGTGTGGGGTTAAAATAGCCCCCTGCCCCTGCCCCTCCCAGCCTTCTTGCCCGACCGGGACTGGCCTGGCTTTATTTTTCTTCACAGCACTGTGACTACTTGGGATGTTCTGTGTTTGTTGATTTGTTTGCTTCCTCCCCCCGGAATGTCAGCTGTGTGCAGGCGGGGACCGGGTCGCTTCCCTCGCGGTTCTGGGCTGTGTCCCACCGCCTAGCACAGCGCAGACCGAACCCCATCCCTCCAGGCCTGGGGAACATCTGGCCCTGCCTGGACACCCACGGGTGGAACTCGAAATTCAGTGATTCTGTAGCAGCTCCATTTAAAAAAAAAATTTCTTTATTTGTTTAAGAGAGAGGGAGAGAGAGAGAGAGAGAGATCTCTTTTATCCACTGGTTCACTCCTCAAATGGCCGCCATGGCCAGGCTGAAGCCAGGAGCCAGGAGCATCTTACAGGTCTCCCACATGGGTGCAGGGGCCCAAGGACTTGGGCCACCCTCTGCTGCTTTCTCAGGTGCATTAGCAAGGTGCTAGATTGCAAGTGGAGCAGCTGGGACTCGAACCAGCGCCCGTTTGGGGTGTCAGTGTTGCAGACAGCGGCTTTCCCCATCCCACCGCAATGCCAGCCCCAGCAGCTAAGTTTTAAGTTGCTAATTGTTTGTGGCCCGCGAATGATGGCGTGGACACCCCTGCAGCCCTCGGCAGACTCAAGGTTCCCCAGCCGCAGTAAAACTCGTGGTGCGGTGCGGTGTGGACAGCATCTCAGTCCTCTTTTAGATTCTGAAGTCCCTGGACACAGCCTCAGACGTCTCCTGGAGATGGCGACACCCAAGATGCCTTAGGGTGCCAGAGCTCCTCTGTGGAGCCTCCCCCGTCCTGCTGCCACCCCGGTGGGCTGAAGCTGACAAGGCTCGCAGACTGAGGGCTCTGCAGAGACAAAACAGAAGACCCTGAGCCACACGCTGGTGGCTGCCCCGCCGCCAGCAGCCAGGGGACCCCCGCAGGAGCCCCACCTGCCTCAGAGGCGAGTGAGCTGGGCAAGGACAGGGCAATGGCTCCAGGGTCAGGGCAAACCCCAGCTCCCATGATCTTGAACTACAACTCTGCTTCAAGGGCAGGGGGACGAGGGAGTGGGGCCCCATGGCCACACAGCGAGTTGAGGCCAGAACCTCAGCCTGGGGGCTGTGTGAAGCGAGCCGAGGCCACAGAGTGGGCAGTTGTGAGCCGGCAGAAGGAGCCCTGGGATGTGGCATCAGGAGGGCCTTCGTGGCCCCACACTGGCTTTTGCCGCCTGAGAAGGCACCCCTGGGCAGGGGAGGTTAATCCTTCCAGGGCAGGGAGGTTGGTTTGGGACCTGCTGGGGAACCCTGTGGTTGGGACCCAGCTTGGGGTAGGGGTGGAGGAGGGGGAGAGAGGCCCAGTGGAAGGATTTGGAGCCAGGAACTTAATACTCAGTAGGAGATTTGGGGACCCGGGAAGGCTCCCTGGGGGGCTTTGTCAGCACCCCTCTGCATCCCCCCTCCTTGCTCCTCTCGCTGGGTAGATGTTATCTGGGGGTGCAGCCCTGCCAGCGGTGGTGCAGGAGCAGGGCCTGGGAAAGCTGGCCATCAAAGCTGCCTGGGAGATTCCCTGCAGCCCGCGCCACAGCGAGCACGCAGGGTCAGGCGGCCAGCTAAATATAGGGACACTTGGAGGTGGAAGTGGTTCCTGCCGGCAGCAGGGGGCTGGCCTGTCCCTTCTCACGGGGCCAGGGCCAGGGCCAGGGCTCCACAGGAGCCGCTTGCTTGTGAGGCTGAGCTGGGGTTGTCCCGGGCCTGGGGCTTGGGCTAGCTCTGAGTTTATTCTTTACTTCCAACATTTCCCACCGTCTCCTACGCTGGACTAGCACGCGTGCTCGGAGCTCAGGCTCAGAGGCGCTCACTCTTGGGGGAAAGTGCTTTCTCGGGGAGGCAGCCTGGCCAAGGGCTGCGGAAGGTGTCAGAATCCAAATGGAGCTGCAAAATAGCTAACTAAAGCCAGGCGCTCTGAACGAAGGCTTCTCCCGCACAAGTGCCCTAGGGCGACTGGCACAGAGCCACGGCCTCGCACGCGTGTCACTGTAGCCTCCCCGAGCCCGGCTTCTGCGAGGACACAAGCCCGGAATGGCCCGCTCAGCCCTGGAGCGCCCCGCTGCTTGCTTGCCCTGCGGCCGAGGATGACTGTTTCAGAGCACCAGAGGCAGTTCTCATCACACTGTGTCCCACGGCACGTGTGTTCCCCCAGCCATGCTGTTCCACTCCCAAGCAAGCATCACTGCTCTTGGGAGAACCTCCCTCTGAGGCTCTGGTGGTTTGCAGCGTGGCATGGCCAACCACCTGCGGGCAAAGGGAATCGAGGCTTCCCCTGGATGCACTGCACCTGCCCCCCAGAGTGGAAGTGCTGGGAGGGAGCGGGCCCCACCCCAGCACCTGGAACAAAGCAGGGGCCTCAGGTATTGCTGAATAGCTGAAGAGGCCGGCTGCAGCTCCTGAAGAGCCTCCTGTCATGCAGACTCCGCAGGCAGCAGGTGATGGCTCCAGCGGCTGGCTCCCTACACCCACGTGGGAAACCTGGACTGAGTTCCTGGCTCCTGGCTTTAGCCCTGGCCCAGCCCTGGCCTCGAAGGACTGAATCAGCAGATGGGAGCTTTTTCTTTCTACTGGTCTCTCTCTCAAATCTAAAACAGAATTTAAAATTTTTTTAATTTTTTTTTTTTTTTTTTTTTTTTTTTTACAGGCAGAGTGGACAGTGAGAGAGAGAGACAGAGAGAAAGGTCTTCCTTTGCCGTTGGTTCACCCTCCCATGGCCGCCGCGGTCGGCGCGCTGCGGCCGGCGCACCGCGCTCCTCCGATGGCAGGAGCCAGGAGCCAGGTGCTTTTCCTGGTCTCCCCATGGGGTGCAGGGCCCAAGCACCTGGGCCATCCTCCACTGCACTCCTGGGCCACAGCAGAGGGCTGGCCTGGAAGAGGGGCAACCGGGACAGAATCTGGTGCCCCGACCGGGACTAGAACCCGGTGTGCCCGCGCCGCAAGGCGGAGGATTAGCCTGTTGAGCCACGGCGCCGGCCTAAATATTATTTTTTAATCTTTCTTTTGTTAGTGTCTATTTTTGGTGGAGACAGGTGTTTTATAATCTATCCAATATGTCCGTACGGAGGATAGGTATATAATTTCTGTATAAATAAACACATATGATGAGTTGATTTCAACAGCTTTTTTTCCCCTCCCACTGATAGGAGGATGAGATTCATCATGGCTGAGTGACGGGGAAGCTAGGGAGGGGCTGGTGGGGAGGGACAGGGCCCATTGGAAGCTGGAGCCTGCAGCTCAAAGGGGTCTGGATGTTGACCCAGGCTGGGCTCCCTAGGGGTCCAGGAGTGGGGGGGGGGAGGACTGGTGGTGGAGCAGACACTGGAGGTTTTGGGAAAGGCAGTGTAGCTGTGGTCATGACAGGGAAGGGACGGGGAGAGGTCCAGAGGTGGCCTGGCTGCTGCCCCCTGTCTTGGGGTGGCAGAGGTGCCCTCACCGACATGAGGGGAGCAGTAACAGTGAGGGAAGGTTTGGGGTCCTAGGGACAGCTGCTGGAGATGTCAGGAGACCGGAGCCAAGAGACCGGAGCCAAGCAGTTGACTTTCTTTCTGCTCCCTAACCCCTGGCCCCAGGGCTCAGACAGGCCGTCCTCCTCCTCCCTCTCCCCTTCCCCTCCCCCCCCCCCCCCCCCCTTGCAGGGCTGAACTCCAAGCCAGCAGCTAGTGTGGGACGGCTGAGGTCCCGAGTCCCAGGCCACTGGCTCTGGAGGTTGCCCTAGCAACAGGCTCTGTTGTGATGCTGCAGGGAGCCAGGGGTCAGTTAGTCACGGCTGTGCAGGAAGGGGCCATCATGTCCCCTCTGGCCCCGGAAGGCCTGACGGGCCAAATCTGGACACACCCTGCAGTGGCCCTGGCCGACAGGCTGGGAAGAGCAGCGGTCAAAGGGGACAGCGCGACCTGGCAGAGCTTCCCAGCGGGGCTCTGGGGCCCAGAGTCAATGTGCAGCCCCCTAACAAACGGCAAGAGGGCCAATAGGCTCTTGGCCTTAGGACATCGGCAGGCAGCAACCCAGAGGGACATAGCCTCCCAGACAGCTCTTCTCACCCTGGGGTGCTCCTCACCCAGGCTCGGGGGGGAGCAGGGTTCCCCACATTTCAGCACGCCTCGTGGGACTCCTTCGAGCCAAACAGGAAGCCATCTCATGCCAGACCTGGGCTGCACCTGGGGCAGAGTTCCCCCTGCTCCTGGGCCTCAGTTTCCCCGTGTGGCAGGAGATTGCCCGTCCCCCACCCCCTCATACCAATGCACAAGCCCCTGCCCACCACACTGTCCCCTCCTGGTCCACCCTGCTCAGCTCTCAGGGCCTTGCTCTGCCGTGGGGGCTGTGACAGAGGTAGCCAGGGGCCTGGGCCTGGCCCCTGTGAACAGGCCCCTGGGGTGAATGTCCCCAGGCAGTGACCCGGGCCCCCCCCGGGAAGCCCCAGCAGGATGACTGGATGACTGGCCCCCAGGCGGCCACTTCCCTTGGCGGTCTGAGTTTCCTCATCCAGTGGCCTCCCAGGGGGCGGGCCCTGTGTGGTCCAGGCTGGCTCCCGTGCCTCTGATCACATTTAAGGAATTGTTATTTTTACTCTTGACGTGGGTCTCCCAAGTCGGCTCATCGGGCTGCATGATGAATAATCTGAGGTGTGGGCACGCCCCACTTCCCGTGACCCTTCTGTGGGCTGCGGGGGTGGGGCGCGAGACCTCCAGAAACCTGCACCTCACTCAACTTCAATGTCAGGAAGCCAAGCATCAGCTTGGGGCAGCCCTGAATCACTGGCCCCTCCCTGTCCCCTGGGAGCACAGGGAACAGACCGCGCCTTTCCGAGAGGCAGGCTGCTGGGGGTGGTGACAGCTCCCCCCCCCCCCCCCCGTCAGGATCCTGCCCCTGCGAGTCCCTGCCTTCTGCTTGTCCCTCCCACCATCTTTTTTAAATGTTACTCATTTTTATTTATTTGAAAGGCAGAGAAACAGAGACAGGCGGGCAGGCAGAGCGCTTCACCTGCTGGTTCACTCCTCCAATGGCCGCCACAGCCAGGATTGGGCCAGGGCAAAGCCAGGAGCCAAGAACTCAATCTGGGTCTCCCACACGGGCATCGGGGACATAAGTTCTTGAGCCATCATCAGCTGCTTCTCAGGGCCTACATCAGCAGGAGGCTGGATTGGAGCTGGAGTTGGGACTTGAACCCAGGCACTCTTGATACAGGATGTAGATGTCCCAAGCAAGGTCTTCACTGCTGGGCCAAACTCCCACCCAAACCAGGCATCTTAGTGCCCCAAACATCTGTGGCTTTACTCTGGCTCTCCTCTCTCCTGGACAATCTCCTCCATTCTTCTGTGCCCAGACCTCGCCTCCAGGAAGTGCTCCCAGGTTCCCCCCACTGCTGGCACCATGCGTTTCCTCAGCACCTGGAGGTCTCACAGTAAAGGCCCCACACAGGAGCTTCACCTTGGGACACGCTGCTGGGCAGAGCAGGGCCCTCCACATATCGCCTCATCTCCTCCAGGAGATCCAGGCTCAGCAAGGTTCTAGAACTCACCCTTGACCTTGAGCAGAGCTAAGATTCAAAGCAAGGTCATGGGAAGCCTGGCTCTTTCCTCACGCCCCACACTTGTCCCTACTTCCCCGCTGTCCTTGAGCCAAGACAAATGGAGCTAACGTCGGACAGCGAGCTGCTGAGTTCATGGCCATCAGCAGTTTGGGACACTGGAGTGTCCCAACTGTCCAAGTCCCCTACAACCTCTGAGTCCCAGCTCCTCCCCACTCCCATTTCCCCAGGGACACATAGATGCCCCTGCAGCCACAGCCCTGAGCCGTGAGGCCGAACCCGGCAGCGCTGCCACGAGAACGTGGGGGTTATTCTGTCATTTCATTTCTCTCCACAGCTGCAGAGGGGAATGCGGAGGCCCCAGACGCCCCCCACCCCCACCCCAGGCCTTCCAGGTTGCCCAGAGGCTTCTGTTTTAGCAAATGTTCTCCTGGGAAAGGAAAACATAGGTTAGTAGTTTGGAGAAAATTACTTGGGAGCATCATTGGCAATTTTTGGTTAATTGTTGGGGAGGGGAGTTAATAAGAAAAAAAATCTTGTTTTTTAAATTTATATGAGAGACAGAGAAAGAGAGAGAGAGAGAGTCTTCTATCCACTGGTTCACTCTCCAAACAGCCAGAGCTGGGTCAGGGCCAAAGTCTGGGGCCAGGAACTTGATGTGTCTCCCACAGGGGTGGAGGGACCCGATTGCTCGAGCCATCGCATGCTGCCTCGCGGGGTCCACGTCAGCAGGAAGCTGGAATCCGGAGACCCAGAACCCAAATCCAGGGATGCGGGCGACCCAACCAGCAGCTTCACTGCTCCGCTAATGTCCACCCCCACGTTCATGTCCTTAACCTGCTATAGCCAGGAGGCTCTCCTCTCCCTTTCCCAGGATACTTCGCCCGCTACGGCTGGGCACCTCTGCCTTGAGGGAGCCTGCCTCAGGTCCCATCCTGCTCCGGCAGTCACACAGTGTCGGAGGCAGTGACTGAGTCCAGAGCCATTTAGCTGCTGTCCCACGGTGCGGGATGAGCGGCTCACCTCTCCAGTCCTCCACGGGACTGTGTCCCAGGTGAGCCGAGGGAACAGAGCTGACGTGGGTGGGGGTGGGGGCCCTGGGCCTGGGATGGGGTGGAGGGGTGCGCAGGAGGAAGTGTGGCCAGGGGACCCGGCTGGTGCAGGTCTGGGTCAGGAAGCCGAGGGAGGAGAGGAAGGGGGCGGGGAGGTGCTGGGCCCTCTGTCGTGGACAGAGAGGGAGCTTTCGCCTGTGGAATGCGTCCCGCGCCTCCCCCACGCCGCAGACACAGACCTCCAGCATTTGGGCTGAATTAAGAGCGTCAGACATCAGCTGCCTCTGAATCACGAGCTGCTCGGAGCCAGGGCGCGCACTCGGATCACGTCCCGGACACAGCGTCCTTGCTGCGTCCGGCAGCCTCTCGGGGGCTCAGAGGGTGCCCGGGAGGAGGGGGCTCTGGGCCCCACCCCGGCCTGTCTCACCGCAGCTCCTCTCTGTGCTTGCAAACTGGGTTCCTCCTGTTTCTAATGGAGGCAGGGGGTGCGTCCACAGAAAGAAAAAGCAGCCCTGCAGGCAATGCTTGGTTTGACAGCGTCCTGGAGCAGTCGCAAGCCAGACAGTGGGAGGGTGGGATCAGAATGCTGTCTGCCAGGCCCATCCTTGCACGCAGCCATGCCTTCACTCATTAATTCAACAAGTATGTGGCGCACGGGGCCTGCCGGGAGGCTTTGGGGGGAAGCCGAAATGGGGAGTTTAAAGCCGAAGGAGTGACAGTGACTAGTAACAACACATGCATTCGCACCCATACTTTGCAAGTTTCTGCTGTCACAGGAACTCCTGGAGGCGAGAACATCCCCGATTCGCAGATGAGGAAACTGAGGTACGTATAAGGCTGGGATTTGAACTTCACCACCTGGCTCCCGAGGGTATGATCCCCGGAGCCTACTCCACTAAACAGACAAGGACAGTTTATAACCTACTGTGCCACGTGAGAGTTTTGGAGACATAGAGAGGAACCTGGCTAAGACTGAGGTGGGGAGGTGGTCAGGGAAGGGTTCCCTGAGGTGGTGACACTGGAGTAAAAATGGAAGGACATTTAGAGACAACTGACTTTCACAACCGGCAGCAGGCTTCTCAGAAATCATGCTGGGACCACTGGACAGCTACAAGAGAATGCAGTTGATCCCCTCCCCCACACTGTATGCAGAAATTAACTGTTAATTCAAAATGTATCAAAGACCTCAATGTCAGAGCTGAAACTATACAGCTCTTAGAGGCACACAGACTTGTCAATCTTCATGACCCTGGGTTACACGTGGTTTCTTGGATATGACACCAAAAGCACAAACAGCAAAGAGGAAAACGAAATGTACTGGATATCATCAAAATTGAAAACCTTTGTGGCTCAAAGATCACCACTGAGAAAGTGAAAACAGAACTTGTGAAATAGGGGAACGATGTGCCGGTCATCTAGATGAGACTTACTTCTAGAATCTATACAGAGTACTTAGAACGCAATAATAGAAAGGCAAATAATCCAATTAAAAACAGAGGATTTGGATAGACATTCCTCTGAAGAAGATTCTACAGTTGGAAGATAAATATATGGAAAGATGCTGAACATCACCAGCCATCAGAGAAATGCAACCCAAACCACAGAGATATACCACTTGACACCCACCGTGGTGGCCATAATCAAAAAGACAGGGAACAGGAAGGGTTGCTGGGATGTGGAGAAACTGGACTCCTGCTACGATGCTGGTGGCCAGTGTGAAGCAGGGCATCCTCTGCAGAAGTCAATCCAGCTGTGCCTTGTGAGGGTCCACACAGAGCCACCAGATGCCCCAGCAATTCCACTCCTAGGAATGTGCCCGAGAGGAAGAAAAACATATGCCCACACAAACACCTGCAAGTGAATGCATATGGCAGCACTGGGAAAAACTCCAATGTCTGCTCCCTGCTAAATGGGTAGATAAAACACAGTATCATCCTTGTGGTGGAACCTATTTGCCAGCAAAAAGCAATGAGGTATTGATAGGTGCAGCAGCTTGGACAGCTCTTAAAAACATTAGGCAAAGCAAGAGAAGTCTGTCAAACAGACCACACAAGCTGCATGATTCCATTTGTATGGAATATTCAGAGTGTGCAATTCTGCAGAGACAGACATTAGATTAGTGGTTGCTTGATTGGGACAAGTGACTGCTAATGAGCATGTGAGATTGTGTGTGTGTGGGGGGGCAAACAGTCTGAACACTCATAGTGGTGATGGTTCCCCAACTCTATACACATAATAAAAATCTTTGTGCATTATAAATAACTGAGTTAAATGATATAGAGTTATATATTAATAAAATAATTTTTAAAAAGATGGAAGGATGAAGAAGCACTAACTGTGGATGTAGCAAAGTGGCCTGAGTGTTAGGGAGTGCCTTCTACACCAAGGAAACTGCATGTGCAAAAGCCCTGTGGCCAGGCTCCTGGTCTGTTCAAGAAAGCAAGGAAGTGCATGTGACAGGAGCTCAGGGGAAAGCCGAGAGGCTGGACAGCCTGTGGGGCCAGATTGCCCTGAACCTCCAGGGTCCAGCAGGGCCTCAGGACCAGTAGAGGCAGGTGACCTGGCCTATCTGCCCGGGGAACCCCAGGACTTGGCAGGGGGTGAGTCCTGGAGGAACCACAGGGGTCTCCTGTCAGAAGCGCCCACGGAGGACGGTTCAGGTCCCAGCTCTGCCACTTGGCGTGTGACTCGGACCTGGGGCAGGCTATTTTCTCTCTTCTCAGCAGTCCTGGCCCTTCGTTCCCCTGCTCCCCCCGCCTGGTGAAGCGGGTTCAAGCGTGGGGCCAGCCTCCATGGAGGAAGTCAGCCAGACCCTTATCTCCTGGCCGCCAGCTGCCTCCTTTCAGAATTCCAGGCTCCTGGGATCTGCCTGCCGCGCCCCCACCCCGGCTCTGCTGCAGCGCGTGCTCTACCCGGGTCTGTGGGCTGAGGGCTTGGGCCACCGAAATCGGCCCACTTCTCCAGACAGGCACAGGGGCCATCTGGGTGAGCTTAGCAATTGTGCTGGCTCCGTGTTAGCCGGGGCTGGGGCCCAGCGTGGGGGAAGCCTGGCATCAGGCCGCAGGGTCAATAAAGGGAAAACAAAGACAGCAGAAAAAGCCAGAGAGGGGGCTGGAAGCGGCTGGCCCAGCCTCTGCCCAGCGTGTGGAGCAGGAGCTGCAGTCCCCAGGGCCCGGGCAGGGCTCTGCCCTGCTCTCCAGGTTTCTCTGTGCCAACCCCATGCCTCCTGCTGACTCCCTGGAGCGGACGTTGCCTCGAGCACTTCTCCTGCATCCATGCCTTGTCATGCTCTCCCCACCCACCCCACCCTGGCACTGGCCTCTCCCACCCCCTGCGCACCCCTGCTGCATTCTGCTGCCTGTCCTGGAGCCGGCCTCACCTGACCTTTGCTGGCCCGGAGCCCGGGGTTGCAGCCACCTTCTCATGCTCCAGTGTCCTAAACACAGCCCTCTGCCTGGCCTCTCCCTACCCTCGGGAATCTGCCATGGCTGACCCCGTCCCCCCATCTACTCCCAGGCTGGCTGGACCCTGGGGTCACCCCACCCCTGACGACTTCTTACTTCCCAAGGCTGCCCCTTCATCTCCAAAAGAGCCCCTCCCTGCTGGGGTACCTCCCAGGACACTCCCCCGACACCTGGCCAGGCCCCGCCTCCTCTCAAAGCCCTTCCTTGGCTCCCTGGCACATCCCATGTTTCCAGCCAGCGAACCACCACACCCAGCTGTTGCCACAGCTCTGCCACCGGCCACGCTCCAGATCCCACCTCCAGGCCTCGGTCCCCTGGCTCTCTGAGCTTCTGCTCTGCCTAGCAACATCTGCTCAGCCCTCAAGGATCACGTCCCCTCAAGATTTCCCCAAGGCGGCCATGACCCCTACTTCTGCCTCCCCCTCTGCGCTACACCCTGCAGACCTCCACAGAACCCGCTGGACACCCAGCCCCTCTGCAGGCTCCAAGTTGTGGGGACAGCCGCACTGGGCTCTATGTGGGATGACTGCTCATTGCCTCCTCCCCCAGGGAGACCCCCAGATAGGTGGCCTCGCGCATCTCTGTGTGGCACAGTCATTGTGTTTCTGCTGGGTCTGGAGTGCCATGCTGATGGCCACAGCTGGCTTCACAGCTGGGGGAAGTGAGCCCAAAGCTGAGCCTGAGCTGCAGGGCATGGCTGTGCCAAGGGAATAGGACCAGGATGGACTGATGCTGCCTGGGTCTGTCTGGCGCCGGGCAGGGATCTGCTCCCAGGGACAGTAGAGCCCGCAGGGGCCTTGCCTGGACCAACGGGAGCCCCAGGCCGCAGGCCCTAGGGGGCGCGGGGCGGGGCTCTGGGCTGGGTGGGCAGTGGGGCAAGGCCTCTGTGGGGCACCCTCTCTGTGCCAACCCTTCCCAACCCTCTGTCTCACAGCTGAGCTGAAGTCCTGATCCCATTCCCCTCCCCCTGCAGTGGGCTTGGTTCTCAGCTCCGGAACTACCCATTTGGGAACTTGTGCAACTGCAGCGACCTCCCAGGGCCTCGGTTTCCTCCCTGGTCAGCCAGAGAGGCCACCGAGGCCTCCTACTGTGTACCCTCCGTGAGTGACCACGCATGCGCCACTCAGAGGCATGTCCAGCGTGTGTTGAGTGCCCAGGGCCTTGGGGCTTATTGCCCTCCTCTTCACCCTCATTTTCACCCTCATTGTGATCTCTCTGGCCAACCCGTCAGCGAACCCCAGGGTATTCTGTCTTCTGGATCCCAGGCCCTGCTGTGTGAGGAAGAGTGCTGGGTGGCGCACGTACAGCCGCCTGCGGGTCTCGCTTCTCGTTCTCTGGCCAGGTAGGCACTGTGCTGCTTGCACGTGGGGCATCGTGGCCACCATGACATTAACAGAAAAGGTTTCTGGGCAGGGGGCCTGCAATGTGGCATAGCAGGTAAAGCTGCTGCTTGCAATGCTGGCATCCCTATGTGCGCTGGTTCGATTCTCAGCTGTGCCACTTCTGATCCAGCGCCCTGATAATGTACCTGGGAAAGCAGCGGAAGATGGCCCAAGTGTTTGGGCCCCTGCATCCATGTGGGAGACCCAGAAAAGCTCCTGGCTCTTAGCAGCAACAGATAGAATCTCCCTCTTCTATGACTCTTTCAAATAAATAAATAAATCTAAAAAAAAAAAAAAGGGAAAAGAAAGGGTTGCTGGAGGCCCCTCTACACCAGGGTGACTAGAGGGGAAGAGAATGCTGTGGGGAGGGAGTGGTTGGCGTGGGGGTGGGGTCTGCTTGGTGTCTTCCCAGGCTTGCCGGCTTCCCAGTGAGTTTACATTCCCAGAGCTGTAGATAAGGGAGCCTGTGACTGGGAGCCTGGCCGGGACTTTATCTCTTCAGATAGGGTCCTGGCTGGCCCTGGCGCTTCTGAGCTGGCTCAGAGGCAGACGTTCAGGTGCGGCTGTGGTTTCCTGGCCTCCTCTTGGGCCTCACTCCTGCCTGCTCTGTGCTCCTCCCCAACCCCAGTCCAGCCCCACCCCACTGCCAGCCCACCTCGGCTGGGTCCCGCTGGGGCACCTGCCTAGAGCTGGATACCTGGCTTTTTTTTTTTTTTTTAAGGTTTATTTATTTATTTGAAAGGCAGAGTTACAGAGTGCCAGAGGCAGAGAGGCTAGAGAGAGATAGAGAGAGAGAGAGAGAGGTCTTCCATCCACTGGTTCACTCTCCAAGTAGCTGAAATGCCTGGAAGAGCTGGGCTGGACCAGACAGAAGCCAGGAGCCAGGAGCCCCATCTGGGTCTCCTGTGTAGGTGGCAGGGGCCCAAGGATTTGAACCAGCACCCATATGGGATGCTGTTGGTGTCCTGTGAGCCAGCGCTGCAGGCCCAGCCACCTGAGACCTAGTGGCCTGAAGCAGCGACATTTATTTTGTTCTCTAATCTGCACTGGGGCAGCGCTGAGAGGGCGCAGCTCATCTCTGCTGCACTTGGCGTTGCCTGCTAGGCTTTGAGCTGGAATCACTGGAAGACTCACTCACGGGCGTGCGGGTCCAGCGAGTCCAGCGGTCAGGACTGTAGAGGGGCTGTTGACCTGAACCCCTGCAGTGGCCTGGCCGCATGTGGCTCAGCTTCTGCTCAGTATGGAGTCTGGGTCCTGAGAGGGAGGGAGGGAGAGAGAGAGAGAGAGAGAGAGAGAGAGAGAGAGTCAGAAATGCAGGTAGACAGACAGGTGGCAGCTGCGTACCCTAGGAGACTAAGGAACGCCACACCTGCCACATTCTGTCTCTTGACACTCTTGGGATTTGGGTCCCCAAACTCAAACACACATTTAAACCTCCAAGTCTTTTGTTTCCAGTTGATGAAAGAACCCTGTTGGTTGATAGATGGGGGTACTGCTAGCTCTCATGACAAGGCCTGAAGGCATGACCCTTGGGAAGTCATGGTTGGGTTGGGTTGGGTTGGGCTGCGAGGGTGAGGCCCACGGTGGAAGCACACAGAGGGCAGGAGAGGAGCGCGCTCCCCGGGGCCTCCACCTCCCAGCCCACCGCATGATCAACCCTCTGCCATCCTCCGGCCTCTACAGACACCCCATCTTTGACGGTGAACCTCCAAAACTGGAAGCCAAGAGCCCTTCTTCCTCCCAAAGGAGCCCTTCTCAGGGCTTCCCACCAAAGTGAGTGCCGACTGTGGTCACAGTCACAAAGGCAGCCCCACTTCCAGGGCAGGCACCCTGGGCTCCGTGTTCTAATGTGAGCGACAAGGCCTCTGTGCACAGACCTGGAAATGCCCCCGGGACTTGCAGTAGGCCACGGGGACTTCCTCTCCAGGCCTCTCAACGGTGGTCCCAACTCCCTGGCTCTGGCAAAACCCTCGTCTCGCCTCAACTTTGGAAGCATGGACCTCAGGGGTGGAAGGGGAGATAGTGAGTGGCTGTGCTGAGCCCCAGCCTTGTGCCCAGCCCTCGCAGGGTTCCCACCACCACCCTATGTAATAGGCCATGTGGCCCCTACTCTGCAGGGAGGCAGTTGAGGCTGAGATAGTGGGGTGACTGCCAAGGCCCCAGGAGTCATCGGGGGGCTGGGATTGGGAACCTGGAAGCCTGGCCTGTGTGGCTCTGAGGCCCCACTCTTTCCCCTGGGCCAGCTGTCCTCAGCCCAAGGTGGTAAAAGCATGACAGTGGGGATTGAAGCTCTGCGACTTCATCTCCCCGAGCCTCAGCTTCCCCATCTGCCCAATGGGCTCATAACCTCTGCAGCACAGTTGTAAAAACAAGGAACTAGAGCAATCTCCGTTATAAGCTTGGCACAGCCTACACACGACCCAGGCCACCTGGGTTCTCCCTAGGGGCCAGAGAAGGTCTTAGGCTGGGGGCTGGGCCTTTGCCACCCACCAAGGGGGAGCCCCAGCATTCCTGTTGGCTATTTTTAGGCCTGTGCGGGCAACCACAGAACCACACGTGGGGTTTACCATGGCCTGGCCAAGGCTGTAAGAGCAGGAAAACCCTTGTGAGGACAGAGGGTGGGAATTGAGGTCAGGAGGGCCCTCCCCGCCTCCCCGCCATCTCCAGGATGACATTGGACCGAGTCAGGCAGCCCCACTCCGAGCCTCAGTTTCCTCATCTGTAAGATGGGTAGCGGCAAACACCACAGCCCCCGCATGGCATCCAGATGCTGGTGGAATCCTCCTGGGGGGGCGGGGCTCCCTGGGCCAGGAGAGGCTGGCAGAGGCGGAAGTCGCTTAGCTGGGAGAGGGGACAGGAATGCAGTGAGGGCCAGCTCTTTAACTACTCTGCAGCCAGACTGGAAGTCAGTCCCGAGGATTAGGCGGGATTACGGATGTGCATGTGTTGTTTAAACTGCAAACTGGAATGTAAACGGAACAGGCCCAGGGACAGCCCAGGCTAAAGGCTTAGAGCTGAGTTCCAGAGGACCTCCTGTCTGAGCCCTCCTGCACCCCAGCCTTCAGCCAGCGCTCATCAGTGAAGATCGCTGGCCTGCTCTCCACGGAGGGGTCCTTGGAAGATTCCATTTTGGCTCCACTACCAAAAAAAAAGTCTTTGAAAGGCCCTGAGGGTCGGACTCCAGATCAGAGCTGGCAGTGCTGAGCCCAGGGCACGCGGTGGGGAAGTGGGGCGCTGAGGCCCCAGCCTGCCTTGGCGGGCCCGTGATGGGGGCCCTGGGCCCTGCTGGGCTGAGAGAGGAGCACACGCCTCAGGCTCACCCTCTTCCTCACTCTCATGGGGCCCTGACGTGCTCACGACTCGGGTCCAGGAAAGCATGTTCCTGGAAGAGCCACCCACCGGTTAGTGCTCAGAAGCTCTGTTAATTTCCCGCATGGCAAGGAAAGCCAAGAGCAAGAGGGTGAGATTGTGTGTGCACGTCCACAGCTCTGCCCGCACACCCGTGTCATAGACACACCTCTCACGCAGGCACACCCACAAACCCCATCCCACCTGGCCGCGTTCCTACCCACAGGGAAGGGCACTTGGAGCAGCAGTTCCGATGCTGCTCGGGACACCTCATCCTGTACTGCACTGCCCAGGTTCGAGTTCCAGCTCCCTGCTGAGTGCTCCCTGGGAGGCAGCAGGTGATGGCCCAAGTGCTGGAGCCCCTGCCATCCATGCGGAGGCTCAGATGGAGTCCCAGCCTCCTGGCTTAGGCTGCCCAGCTCCGGCTGCTGTGGACGTTTTGGGAACAAACTAAAGAGAGACAGAAGATCTCTATCTCTCTGCCTTTCAAATAAAATGAAAAGAAATTTTTTAAAAAAGCTTTAAAACTTGAAAAGGGTGCATAGAGTATTGTACATCTTATACAAATAGACACACATATCCCTCACACTTACATGGATTAGTATACCAGTGTGTATTTATGCAAGAGTGCAAACAGGCATGCACACATCCTCCCACACAGCCAATCATCATGCACTTCTGTGGATAGACAGGATATAAACTCCATGTACTTGCCCTGTAAAAGCTTGCACACACGCATGTGTCCACCTCGATTACACATATCCAGAGCCAACAATAGCCCGTACGGGTCTGTGGATACATGTGTGCGCACAGCAGTGCCACCCACCCCAGCTACCCCATGTGCGCAAGCAAACCGCAGGCATGCACTCACAGACACACGTGCACACGCACAAGCTCACCGGTGCTGCACGCCGTGTGCACACGCAGCCTGTGCTGGCTGTTTTGGTGCTGAGCCATCCTGCAAAGGTGCAGAGACACAAGCACCTAGCTCAGCTTCACCTGAAAAGCTCCAGCCCCTGCGTGTGTGGGAGGGTGAACCCCACACCCTCCCTGAAGGGGGCACAGTGGAAAGTATGATATAACCCGAGCTGGCTTTTGCAAGGGGAGTCAAGGTGAGGGTTTTTCCCACCTTGTTGGCTCACTGTGTCAGGCTGACCAGGCCCACCACAACTAACCCCTCCCCCCTCCCCGCCATGGGCCCCTCCAACCACTCAGGCACGCAGAGCCAGCACCAGAATCCCACACCTGTAGCTTACTTGTCACAATTCTGAGTGCCGGGCACTGGGCTGAGGGTTAGGTGTAGGGAGGTGAACTGGCCCTTGGCCAGGCCCCTGGGACTCACAGAGGGAAGGGTGATGTGGTGGGGGGTGGATCTGTGGGGGCTCAAGATCAAGTCCCTAAACATGCATTCTCTTGATGACCAACTTGTCAACTGATCAGTAATCAGTATTTTGATGACCAATTTGCTGCATATTCTAGAGCTGCTGTATTTTTTGAAACTCGAAAGCTTAGGGCAGTTATATTGGCCAGGTTGGTGTTTTACTCCATTTGGTGTGCACAGCAGCATTTTAGGAACTGTTGGGGCGATCGACAGCTAAGGATAAGGTGGTGGCTCCATTGCATAGAATTTGGTATCTGGAACTGAACATGGACTTTCTAAGGGCAGTCGCCAGAAACAGGGCATTCTGGGAGGCTCCCGGGACCACCTGACTTGCAACTGTCTCGTGACCTGCTCTGTGGCCTCCGCCAGGTCTCCTCTCTGACAGGGACTGAGACCTGGAGCTCCCGGTGACTTCAGTTCGCATGTGTGGCCAGGGTGCCAGCCACGGGCCCCAGAGAAGGTGCTCACGGTGTGGGGTGTGGGCCAGGCCTGCTCAGAAGACGGGGCAGATGAGGTGGTGTCTCTGTGTGAACTGACATTTCTGGGGCCCCCTCTCGGCCCCAGGTGGTGGGAGAGCTGCCTAGCATGCTTCTTGGTGGGGAGCAGGGTTGCCGAGGTGGGGCCCTGAGCACTTTCCTCTCCTGCTAACACACTCGCTAACCTCATTTCCTTTTGTTCTGAAGGGAAATGCCAGTGACATCACAGCTGGATGTTCAGCAGGGCCACGGGAGGACGTGTGACCCCCACACCACCACGGAGAGGCACACAGGGCTAGACACAAATCCATCGGGGCTGTGGCTCCCACCCCCTGCCCTAGAGATGGGCCTGCTCGCCCCAAGGTGGCAGAGACAGGTCCTGGGCTCCACAGGCAGACAGCAGGTGAGGGCCAGGACTGAAGCCCCCGGCTCTGGATGGAGAACCGTGCAGCTCAAAGCAGAAACTGGCCTCCCTCAGGGCTCCTGCTGGCTGTGACACTCACACCTGTCTGCTGACTGCTACCCAGGCCACTGCCTAGCTCAGGCCTCTTGGTTTGGTCTGTTTCCAGGACCCCTGCCCAGGGCATACCCAGCTCCACCCAGGTCTCCCCCTACACACACACAGGCCTCTGGCTCCCATCCAGCCTCTGTCCAGTTGGCCGGTGACATCACTAAAGTACAGAGCCCACGGTGTCACTGCCCAGTGAGAGCCTTCCCCGGGCTTGGGAGCAGGGGTCTGAGGCCCTCTGCAGTCTTCCCAGCATCCTCTCAGCCGCCACTGCTGAGGCCCCTCTGCTCGCCAGCCCATGCAGAGCTAGCTCCCATCACCAGGTGCGCAACTTTCTCCCCTGGGAACGCCTCCTGCTTAGGCTCACTCCTGTGCAGATCTCGGCACTCCCCCATCCACCTCCCTTGCCCCTCAACCCATCTCTTTGTCCCACCTCCTCAAGAGGTAACACAGCAGATTAAGCCACCGCCTATAGTGCCAGCATCCTATTTGGGCCCTGGTTTGTGTCCCAGCTGCTCCTCTTCCAATCCAGCTCTCTGCTTATGGGAAAGCAGCAGCAGAAGGCCCAAGTCCTTGGGCCCCTGAACCCACGTGGGAGACCCAGATGAAGCTCCTGGCTTTGGCCTGGCCCAGCTATGGTCATTGTGGCTATCTGGGGAGTGAACCGTGAATGGGGATTTCTCTCTCTCTGTCTCTCCCTCTCTCTCCATAACTCTACTTTTCAAATAAATAAATAATCTTTTAAAAAAACTGTCATGCACACAACAAAAATAGAGACAAAGGCCCTGCTTCTTCCTCCCTTGGCCTCAGCCTTCGCCAGCTCATGATCACTCTCATTCAGTCTGCAGCCCCCGACCCCTCCCCCTGTGGGTTACTCGGAGACTATCCAGAGCATCAAGCAACTTTTTAAAATTATGTTTTTAAAAGGCTGAGTGAAGCTGATATGCCTGAAGCTATGGCTTTTTAAAGTTAATCAACTTACTTGAAAGGCAGAGTTAGAGAGAGGGAGAGAGAGAGGGAGAGGGAGGAGAGAGAGAGAAATATTAGGATCTTCCATCCAATGGTTCACTTCTCAAATGGCTGAAACAGCCAGAGCTGGGCCACTCTGAAGCCAAGAGCCAGGAGCTTCCTCTGGGTCTCCCACATGGGTGCAGGGGCCTAAACACTTGAGCTATCTTCCACTGTTTTCCCAGGCAATCAGCAGGGAGTTGGATCAGAAGTGGAGCAGCTGGGACTCAAATTGATGCCCATATGGGGTGCCAATGCCACAGGCGGAGGCTAAGCCTACTATGCCATAGCACTGGCCCCAAGATTTATTTTTTAAATTTATTTGAAAGCAGAGTTGCAGAGAGAGACAGAGAAACAGAAAGAGAACAAGATCTTCCATCCACTGGTTCACTCATCATATGACCGCAACGGCCAGAGCTGGGCTGATCTAAAGCCAGGAGCCAGGAGCTTCTTCCAGGTCTCCCACACGGGCGCAGGGGCCAAACACTTGGGCCATCTTCTGCTGCTTTCCCAGGCACATTAGTAGGGAGCTAGATTGGAAGTGGAGCATCTGGAACTCAAACGGTTGCCCATGTGGGAGGCCAGCGTCACAGGTGGATGCTTTACTTGCTAGGCCCCAACATGGGCCACCTTCTGCTGCTTTCCCAGACACATTGGTGGGGAGCGCCCAGGACTTGAAACAGCGCTCTTGTAGGATGCTGGAGTTGTAGAAGGCAGCTTCACCTAGTGCATCACAATGCTGGCCTCAGCATCAAATACTTTTATCCCCCCAGTCAACACATTTACTGTATTTTTCTCGAGTTTGGGGATGGCTCTTGCCTTTCATATGGGTTTCATTTCATTTTGCTTTCATGACAAGCTTTACTTAGCTCTGAGCATCACTTACAGGAGGAGGCTTGCTCAGAGGCCCGACTTGCACCTCTGCTTGCCTTACCCCGGTTCCCTCTCCTCCAGCAGGGAACAATCTCTAAGTCGACTTGTGATACATATTTTTAAAATTTTATTTATTTATTTGAAAGTCTGAGAGTTACACAGAGAGAAGAGAGGGAGAGAGAGAGGTCTTGCGTCCGATGGTTCACTCCCCAATTGGCTGCAATGGCTGGAGCTGCGCCGATCTGAAGCCAGGAGCCAGGAGCTTTTTCCAGGTCTCCCACATGGGTGCAGGGGCCCAAAGACTTGGGCCATCTTCTACTGCTATCCCAGGCCACAGCAGAGAGCTGGATCGGAAGAGGAGCAGTCGGGATTAGAACCTGCGCCCACATAGGATGCCAGCATTGCAGGCCAGGGTGTTAACTCGCTGCATCACAGCGCCGGCCCTGACTTAAAATATTTTAATCAGTGTTTTGATTAAAGAAAGCATGCATATGCTTGCGTAAAGAATAAAGTGCTACTTTTATTTTATTCCAATTTTCCACTTAACATTGTGCCCTGGGGTCTTCCTCGCTCCCTTTGCCAGCTTCAGATTCATCCACTGTATGGCCAGCTAATGCTACTGATGCATTTGAGTTGTTTCTTTTTATTTCTTTTTTTAAAAACTGGAGTGGCAGAGACAAAGAGAGAGAGGGAGAGGGAGAGAGAGAAAGTTGGTTCACTCCCCAAATGCCTGCAACAGCAAAGGCTGAGCCAGGGCCAAAGCCAGGAACCAGAAACTCAATTACTTGAGCCATCTCTGCTGCCTCCCAGGGACCACACTGTCAGGAAGCTGGGGTCAGGAGCCGAAGCCTGCATCAAAGCCAGGCCCTCCGACATGGGCTGTGGGTGTCTTAGCCGCTGCTCCCCCGTTCCCAGTATTTCCTGCTGCCATGAATGGCCTCGTGCATACATCTTGTCTTATTTTTGCCAGTTTATCTTTGGGGTGGATTCCTGGAAGTGGGACTGGCAGATCAAAGGACACGCACATATGGAACTTTGCTAGAAATTGCTAACTTTCCCTCCATATAGGGCCTGCCTCATGTTGTGTTCCCACCAGACAGGGTATGAGAGAGCCTGCTTTCCCACAGTCTCGATGACAGCGTGCACTCTCACACTTTTGAGTTTTTGCCAACCTGATAGACGAGAAATGGCATCGTGAGTTAGCTTTAGTGGGCATTTTTCTGAGTATGGACAAGGTGAAACATCTTTTCGAATGTTTAGATTCTGATTCCATTTTGGGTTCCTAGTGTCCAGCTTGGGGCCCTGCCCGGATGAGAAGCCCTTGGGAGAGCTTTCTAGAATGACGAGAGGAGCAGATGAACAAATCCGGGAGCGAGTGAAGTCTCAGCGAGGGCAACTGTCTTACCGGAGGTTGTGTGTCCCTTCGTTACCAGAGTCGCAAGTATAATTGATCTCTGTTTTTAAACTCCTTGTCCAATTTTTTTTCTGACTATAAAATGGAGAGTTTATAGGACAAAGTTTGGAAAGCACAAGAAAGCATAAACATGAGAAAACTTTGAATCCTCTACCCAAGGCCAACTGTTTTTAGCACTTGCATCTATGTCTTTCCAGTTATGATCATATCGCATGTGTGGCTTTGCCTTCATGCTTTTTGCCGAGGTGATGTTCATGGCCATACAGTACTTCACTATTGGAACAGGCGTCCGTATATCGCCCTTCTGTTACTGCGAGGCTTCTAGATTGCTTCCAGATTTTTGCTGTTGTAGCTAAATTCTGCCATGCTCATCTTTGTTCACATCCCGGATCCTTCCCCTTAGCACGGATTCCTGGAAGTGGAGCTGCTGGAATCCCAGCCCTGAGTTCCAAGTTCAGGGCTTTTCTTGGCGGTGCTCAGAGGGGAGTGTTTGCTAAACTTTGCCCCTGTGACCTGACCTAGCAAGGCCCAGTTTTTTTTTTTTTTTGGTCTAGTTTCTTTCTTTTTTTCTTTCTTTTTTTAAGATTTATTTATTTTGTTTGAAAGACAGAGTTACAGAGAGGCAGAGGCAGAGAGAGGGGTCTTCCATCCACTGGTTCACTCCCCGAATAGCCTAAGCAGCTGGAGCTGGCCAATCTGAAGCCAGGAGCCAGGAGCTTCCTCCAGGTCTCCCACATGGATCCAGGAGCCCAAGGACTTGGGTCATCTTCCACTGCTTCCCCAGGCCAAAAACAGAGCTGGATCAGAAGTGGAGCAGCCAGGACTTGAACCGGTGCCCATATGGGATGCCGGCACTGCAGGCAGCAGCTTTACCAGCTATACCATAGCACATCCACCCCCACTTTTTTTTTTTTTTTTTTTTTGGCAGGCAGAGTTAGACAGTGAAAGAGAGAGAGACAGAGAGAAAGGTCTTCCTTCCATTGGTTCACCCTTAAATGGCTGCTACAGCAGGCGCGCTGCACTGATCCGAAGCCAGGAGCCAGGTGCTTCTCCTGGTCTCCCATGTGGGTGCAGGGCCCAAGCACTTGGGCCATCCTCCACTGCCTTCCTGGGCCATAGCAGAGAGCTGGACTGGAAGAGGAGCAACCTGGACAGAATCTGGCACCCCAACTGTGACTAGAACCCGGGGTGCTGGCGCCGCAGGTGGAGGATTAGCCAAGTGAGCCGCGGCACTGGCCTTTTTTTTTTTTTTTTTTTTTTTAAGAATGGCAGAGTTACAGAGAGAACCTTCCATCCTATGCTTCACTCCCCAACTGGCTGAAACGGCTGGGCTGGACCAGGCAGAAGCCAGGAGCCAGGAGCCTCATCCAGGTCTCCTATGTGGGTGGCAGGAGCCCAGGGACTTGTGTCGGCACCCATATGAAATGCCGGCATAACAGGTGGTGGCTTAACCCTCTGTGCCACAGCACCAGCCCCCTGGCCTAGTTCTTGAGTGCAGACCCACTCAGACCTGCTCAGTACGATGACATCTCCTACCATTAGCCCCCTACTCCTTGCCTTCCCAGGGCTGTGGCCAGAGAACCTGCAGGCAGCAAAAGGGAACTGTGCAAGGGCCAGGTGCAGCCTGGTGCAGGTGCAGGTGGGCACGATGCTGAGAAGACTTGGTCTGTGCTTTGTAAGCAGCAGGAGAGATGCCAGGGCCAGACCCTCCCACCCTGCAGAGGGCTCCTTGATCTGGTCAGACAGCACCGCTCACAGATGGAGGGGGCTGGGAAAACTGCTTGGAGGAAGCAACAATTGGGTGTCGCAGCAGGAATATAGGTCTCCTTTGACAGCTAGGGCTGGGCAGTGGACTGTCCCAGGCCGAGGTGGAGGTGGGGCAATGTCGTGGCACAGCAGGTTAAGCCTCCCCTGCTGGCATTCCACATCAGAGTGCCGGTTCTAGTCTTGCCTAATCAGCTTCCAATCCAGCTCCCTATTAATGTGCCTGTGGATGAGAGCCCATGTGACTGGACCCCTGCCACCCACATGGGAAACCCAGATGGAATTCCTGGCTTCTGGCTGCAGCCTGGCCTAGCCCTGGCTGTTGTGGCTACTTGGGGAGTAAACCAGTAGACGGAAGCTTTCTCTCTCTCTTGCTGTTTCGTTCTCTTTCTTTATCACTCTGCCTTTCAATAAACATTAAAACAGCAAAAGGCCCGGCTAGGGGCCCTGCATCTTGTCCTCTAAGCAGTGAAGCAGGGCAATGGCGCTACGGCCTGCAGAAGGGACAGTGCCTCTGGCCGCTGTGTCGGGGCAGGGTTGCAGCTGCGAATTGGACAGACCCAGGACATCTGCATCACAGCAGTGGGCACAGAGACAGACAAGTTGGATGGGAATAAGGGACATTGAGATGTATTCAATTAGCTAAACAGAAAAAGTTAGGCCAACGTACGACCTTCCAGCGCTGGGCGGGAAGAGCCCCGGGATGAGACTAAGCCCCCGGTCCCAGTCCCAGCCTTGTGTCTCTCGATCTATCAGTTCCCACTTTCATACCCCGAGATCGCAGTAGGTCATCTCCAAGGGCACGTATGTTTTGGAAACTGTGATCCTAGGGCCGCTGAGGTCCCTGGAGGGAAAAGGGGGGAAATGCAGGGGTTGAACAGAGAGAGCAGCCAGGACTGGGGTTCTGGGATCCGAGCTCTGTCTCCTGTGCCATCCATTTTGCAGCAGGAACATCAGCAAGGCCAGAGGCCAGCAGCCAGCGGTAGAGAGGGAGGGGTTGTCTCTGGCTCAAGAAGCAGAGAAGAGAAAATGCAGAGCTCCCCGCAAGCCCCGAACAAGCTGTCAGCTCTGGCAGGGTGCCCGGGTTTCGTAACTGCCCTGCCGTGAGCATGCATGGGGAGGGCAGCCTTGGCGCCCCCCTCTGCAAGGTGTCCGGGCCTGGATGCAAGTAAGAGCAAGGAGAGGCCTCTCCATCACTGCAAGTCCAGGGTCAGGGGCGTGGCACTGGCAGTGGTGCCCGCTTTGCTGCTCTCCTCTCCTGGCCTCAGCTGCTTCCCCGCGTGGCCCCTGACACGGTTGCTCTCCTCAGAGGTGAATGGTGGCTGTGGCTGGCAGGGGGGGCCCCGCACTTGTATGCAAGTGACCAGGGGAGGGCCAGACAAGACTTTTCTCCTGACCTTGCTAGTCCTTTTCTTTGGTCTGAATGGGCCAAGTTCCAACCAATCACTGTCCCTCCAGGAACGCCGTGCACTGACTGGCTTAGATGAGCTGGGCTCTAGTGCTAAGTGTGTGTATGTTGGGGGCAGAGTATCCCGACAGAACCGGAGTGCTCTGAAGACAGAAGAGGAACAGGTGCTGGGTGAGCAAACGGCACGCACACACAGCAGTGAGCCTCCGACCCCCCACAGCAAATCTAGGGCCCACCCAGCCCGGGGCCAGCAGGGCAGGCAGTACCCTAGACAGCCAGCTGGCTCTGAGAGGCAGACGGGAGGGGCATGTGTGTGCCCAGGGGCAGTGGCCCAGCCTGCACTGAGAAAAATAATGACGTGAGGAACAACCTGACCAGGCTGCCCTCAGCTCCTGCCCCTGTGCCAAACGCAGGGAGTTGCTGTCTCCTTGGGGCTCCCACGGCCCTGGTCCCAGGGGCGCCTCTGTCTCCAGCCTGGGCTTGTATGACTCACTGATTACATGAGGCTTCCTGAGAGCTTGGCAGGATCCAAGGCAAGGGGTGTGGGTTCTAATCCTGGCTTTGAACTTCCACGTCCTCCATTGGGAGAAGGGGCTATGAGCCCCATCTCCAGTGCCTCTTGGCACAACTGTGGTGGTAATGGTGGGGTGTGAGATAAGGAGGCTGTGCTCTGCTAACCGTGAAGCACTGTGGAACCATCATTCCCTTCTGGGTTCTGGCAAAGGGCTCATTCCATAGGCCTGGTCTGAGCTGAGACCAGAAGATGGCAAATGGGCAGCCGGAGGACCCACGGGAGAGCCAGACCTGGATTTCTTCAACTGCAGATGCAGGTGTGAATCCACCCACGAGCAAATGGGGAGATCTATATCCAGAGGGAGGTAGCACCCCGCCCAAGGTCACCCACCACTAGAACCCAGCCCCCCAGTTCCCAGCCCCGTCCTTCTACACCAGGTCCATCACCTGGCCTGGGGGGAGGGGGTGGTGCAGCTGCAACACACTCCCAGCTGCTAGCACATCCCCAAGTTTCTTGGGGGACCACCCTCCAGGGGTTCGCCGAGGCGAGGCCATACTTCCCCTCGGGCAGCTTCCTGTTTTGGCCAAACAATGGCTCTTGGCGGCCCCGGTGCCAGCTGGCTGCGGGGCTGCAGCTGCTGCCAAGGCCTTGACTTCTCGCATGCAGAGAGGGGAGAGGCGCCGGGCACTGAGGACGTGCTGCTGGCCTACCCTGACCAGGGGCCCCATGTTCAGATGTGGCCTTCGGGTGCCTCTGATTTGGGTCACTCGCTCGAGTGCTGCTCACCGCAGGAACGCCTGCCTTCTTGATGGCACACGCGTGTCCTGACCCATGAGAAGCAGGGCACTGCGCTGTGTATGAGGGACACAGGTGTGAGCAAGACACACCCCCGAAGCCCGCCAGCCAATCTGTTTATCCTCCTGGCATCTTGCAAAAGCCCAGAGTTCACAACAGCCAGGGCGGGGCCAGGCAGAACCCAGAGGCCACAAAGCCCACTCAGGTCTCCAGCATGTGCAGCAGGGACCCAAGCACTTGAGCCACCATCTGCTGCCTCCCAGGGTTCACATTAGCAGGAAGCTGACGCTGGGAGTCAGCTGGGAATGCAATCCCGGTGCTCGGATGTGGGACACAGGGTCTTCACCATTGGGTTAAACACCTGCTCCTGGTGAATTCCTTTTAATGGGCAAGGAAGTCAAGATTGGGAGATGAAAGAGACTAACCTAAGATATGGGACAGAGATGGGCTTTAGCCAGGGGGCTAAACAGCAGCCAGGTCCCTGGCAGCCTACCCACGGGAGCTGCAGGGCGAGGGCCGGTGTGTGCACAGGGCGGGGCACTTGCTGTTGAGTAAAGTCTGTGGAGGAGACCAGAGGAAGGAAGGGAGGCGCTAACTGCCCGCCGTGTGACAGGCAGCTGTCGTCACTCCAGCTCTGAGCACCTGTTACAGTGCAGGCTGCGGCTGCTCAGCCAGGTCTCGCGCTGAGCTCCTGCTCGTCCTCTGTCAGCCCCCAGGCCCCTTCTTCCTGCGCCTTCTGGGCTGACCTCCGTGGATCACCTTCCCTTGGCCAGTGCATGGCTGCGGTGGACGGCAGAACGAGCAGGAGAGGGGGCCACAGCTTCCGGTTCTCCTGCCCCCCTCTTCCCCATGAGGCCATCTGCCGCTGCTGCACTCTGAGCTCCCGGCTGCTGGGGGGCATCCCCAGCACGCACCTGGCCGCCGTGCCTGCCCCTGGCCCCTCGCTGCTCCCTTCACCCTGCCCACAGCTCCGCCCTTCCCTTCAGTCTCCTTGAGGGGGGCCCGCTTCCTCCTGGCGTCTTGCCTGGCACAGCCACCAAAGCCGCGACCCTGCATGCTTTGCCCTGCCTCTTGCCGTGCTCCGTCGGGACGCCCCACGCCCACCCCACTCACACTCGCCTGAGGCCAGGCAGTGACTCCACAGTTCCCCATGAGCCTCTGGCATTGTTTCTGGGTGCTGGAGCTGCTGCATAGACGATGAGAGGCAGGGGCCCAGCACTGGTCCTGGCCCCCATCTTCTGAGCCAGCCTCTTCCTCCTGGGTTGGGTGTCCTGCTGGTGGGTCTTGCGGGAGTACTGGTTGGTCTGGACTTCTGTGCTCCCCACACTCTGGCTGGGGCAGGACGGTGCTGGAGACCATGTGGAAGCAGAGGCAGGGCCCCTCCTGCTGAGCAGAGGGCCCTAGGAGCCACCCGAGGGGGCACTTCTCCCTCCAGCAGCAGGAAGAGGCCAGGCCGCGGGACACGGCTGAGGCTACAGGGTGGACGCGTCCTAAGTGTGCTTCCAGCCCAGGTCTCCCTCCTTAGAGCCATGCACACGCTTCCGCGGGTCTCCAAGGCCCTTGACGACCCACGAGAATCTACCAGCCAACCTGGACACCCCTCTTCCGGAAGCCTGGAGTCAGCCCTGCCCGTCTTGCTCCCCAGCACCTGCCCAGGCTCTGGTTGAGTCTGGGGTGTTCTCCTCTCCAAGGTGCAGGCTTGGCCTCAGGCCGCAGCCACCTCCCCAGGCCGGGTCTCACAGCCACTCTCAGTTACCCCAACATCCGCTCACCACTCTCCCTGACAGCTCTCCGTCCTCCCGCCGGCTGCCAGGACGGTCTTCCAGAAAGATCCATCTCAGAATGTGAGCAGAGCGCAAACCCGGGGACCCGCCTCCCTCTCCCACTTCACCTGTCAGTCTGTGCCACCCTCCTCACCAGCAACCTCCGCTGCGTCTCCTCAGAGCGGCCCCCGGCATGGGGCACCTTCCCACCTGCAGCGGCCTCACCTGCCTTTGGGACGGGGACTCGGCGCATGTATTGCCAGGCGGAAGGTCAGTGCTGGCGTGTTCCCTCAGTCCCCGCCGGGGCAACAGGGCTGCGGCCCCTGGCAGAATCTGCTACCTGCAGAACCGGAAGCGGAAGTGCGACGGCTGGCTCCAGTAAGGGCCCTTAGACTTCCGGGCTAGGTCACTTACCAGGCATGCTGCCCTGGTGCCGGGGAACCTGTGGCAGACACCGAAGCTTAAGCTCAGGCCCCGGGGTGGGGACGCTGACCGTGTGAGGTGAGTCTGGGGTGGCCAGGGGTGGTCTGAAATCCGCCAGGGGCCGAGGTAGCTGCCCGGAAGCGTGGTTCGTTCGCCAATGCGCATGCGTGGCTCGCGGTAGGCCCCGCACGGGCTTTGCTGCCAGCCTCGCTCAGCTCCCGTCCTGCCCCGCGTCTGCTGGTAGCTGCGGTGGGACCCAGAACGGGAAATGGCGGTTGTGGGGGCGCGGTAGAAAGAGCGGCCGTCGCGGGCCGCCCAGCAGTCACGTGCTTTTGTAATCCCCATTGGCCGCCACTGCCTTCCTCCAGCCCCTGTTCCTACCCGGCTGCCTTTTCCACTTTGGCCCATGTACCCAGAGCCAGAGCATCAGCAGCCCCGTCCCGCCACACTCCTGCCGGCCCTCCAGGTTCTGGGCTCCCCGCATCTGTTACGGTTGGGTCCCCAGCCCCTCTCTAATTCGTTTGTTGAAGTCCTAACCCACAGGACTTCCGAATGTGGCCTTAGCAGAAACAGCGGTGCTGGGAGTGTTAGGATGAGGCTCAAACAGGTGGCCCTGGAGTCAGTGGCCACTGTCCTGTTTTTAAAGGGGCATTGGCGCTCAGGGCCACAGCACAGGGAGGGGCCGTGTGGCGTTCTGCTGCCCTGGGCCCAGAAACTGGAAGGGAGGCCTGGGATCTGTCCTTCCCAGCGCCTTCCGAGGGAGACGCCCTGCCAGCACCTTGCAGCTTCCAGAACCAGGAAGCAGCCCCAGTCCGTGGGACTTTGCTACAGCACCGAGGACACTGACCCACCAGCTGCAAGGGCCACTTTTGTTCCTGCTGTAAACACGGATCTCTTGTCCTCCCCTTCACACGCAGCCTGGCTTATGTTTGGATTACCGACTTCCTGGTGGACTCTGCACCCCTTGGAGCCAGATCCTATGTTGATGCTTTTGGTTGTGTCTTAAGGGCCTGGAACAGAGCCCGGCCCATGGCAGCCAGTCAGGAAAGGATTGCTAAAGACATTGTCATAGAGGAGGTTTTAAATTTGAGGCCAGCACCGCGGCTCACTAGGCTAATCCTCCGCCTGCGGCACCGGCACCCTGGGTTCTAGTCACAGTTGGGGCACCGGATTCTGTCCCGGTTGCTCCTCTTCCAGTCCAGCTCTCTGCTGTGGCCCGGGAGTGCAGTGGAGGATGGCCCAGGTCCTTGGGCCCTGCACCCCATGGGAGACCAGGAGGAAGCACCTGGCTCCTGGCTTCACATCAGTGCAGCGCGCCTGCCGTAGCAGCCATTTCAGGGGGTGACCCAACAGCAAAGGAAGACCTTTCTCTCTCTCTCTCTGTCTTTCAAATGAATTGTTTTTTAGAGAGAGAGAGAGAGAGAGAGAGAGATTCCAGCCACTGGTTCACTCCACATATGCCCACACAGCCCGTGCTGGATCAGGCTGAAGCCGAGAGCCTGGAACTCCACCTGGGTCTCCCATGTGGGAGGCAGGGCCCCAGCACCTCCCACAGCACACATCACAGAGGTAGCTTTGATGGATGCCCTTGAGTGGTGGTCCCGACTGGGACAGGCAGCACTGTCCATGGAAGGCATTCCGGGGCTCTGCAAAGGCACAGTGATGGTGGAAGGCAGGAAGGGGCGGCTAGGAAAAGTCTGGGCAGCCCACAGCTGGCTGGGGTGCAAATCCCGGGCATGGGGAGAGGTAGGCTGTGAGCAGAGGGTGTCAGGGTCAGGGTTCAAGAATGCTTTGAACTGTGTAGGCAGTGCAGTGGTCGGGAGCCGTGGGAAGGCGGCAGGCCTCTGGGAAGGTCACTCAGACCCAGAATAGGCCGAGCACGGGACACAGGGGGTCTGTGGCTGGGGCCAGGGCAGATGGCGGGGGCTCGCACCCTCCCGAGAGGCTGTGAGAATGGAGGCGAGCTGAGCGACGTTGCAGTGGGAGCTGCCGGCCTGGTGACCGGCTCGCAGGTGCTTTCCCCTTGAGGCCCTGCCTCCAAGCTCTTCCTCCTTCTGAAGATGCCACGCTGAGACTTTCCATGATGTCTGCAGTGACATATAAATCACACACACCACCACCCCCCGCCCCTAACAGCGCACAGCTTGGGGGGAGAGTAGAGGAATGAGCTGCCCCCGCCGCAGGCTGCTCAAATGTCAGTTCATGGAAGCAGGTGACTTTTCACCTTTCTGTAGAGCCATGCTGTACCCACTCACGAGCGATATATAAGTAAGTTAGTGCACAAAAACCCAAAAAAACAGTGGTATTGAATCTTAGGAATATATGGTGAAAACCACATATGGTTAAAAAAAAAAAGCCTCTGGATATGGGAAATTCAGAGGGCAGAGACTACATTATTTAATTCTCTTCACTGTTTGCCAAGACCTCTTTTGTCCTGGAGAATCAAAGACCAAGGGCCCGCTCAGAGTGGGACCAGAGGGCAGGGCTTGGCGGTGGTGGGCATCTCGATTAAATGCTTGTTGGGGATAAGCCCACCAGATCGATAAGTCAAAGAGGGAAATAGAAATCTTTTTTTTTTTTTTTTAATGACAGGTAGAGTTATAGACGGAGAGAAAGGTCTTCCTTCCATTGGTTCACCCCCAAATGACTGCAATGGCCGGAGCTGCGCTGATCCAAAGCCAGGAGCCAGGAGCTTCCTCCTGGTCTCCCATGGGGGTGCAGGGGCCCGAGCACTTGGGCCATCCTCCACTGCTATCCCAGGCCACAGCAGAGAGCTGAACTGGAAGAGGAGCGACCGGGACAGAATCCAGCGCCCATATGGGATGCTGGTGCTGCAGGCAGAGGATTAACCAAGTGAGCCGCGGCGCCAGCCCCACCTGTAACCTTTCTCCTGCTCTTATGTGTGTGTGTGTGTGGATATCCTCATTCAGCCCCTCCCTCCACCAATGTGTGTTGAAAGTTAGGCCCAGAGGTGGGCATTCGGCCTCGCAGTTCAGTCACCATTTAGGGAGCCCCCATCCTATATTGGAGTGCCCTGGCTCTGGTCCTGGTTCCATTCCTGATTCCAGCTTCCTGCCGCCATGCATCCTGGGAGGCGGTGCTGATGGCCCAAATAGTTGGGTCCCTCCCACTCACATGGAAGACCTGGATGGAGTTCTCAGGTTCTGGTTCCCAGCCCCTGGCTGGTGCAGGTGTTTGAGGAGTGAACCAGAGGATGGGTGTTCTCTCTTGTGTCCCTGCCCCCCAACCTGCCACTCAAATTTTAAAAACAGAAAACCCAAGGCTCAGAGGGGCAGAATCATGGACTAGCTTTCTCCTTCTGATGAGGCTCTTTCCAGCCTCTTTCTTCCAGTGCCTGCCTCTCCTTCATCCCACATAGTGATCCCTGGAGCAGGTGGGCTGTGGGTGGGGAGTATGTCAACTACCCATCAAGAGTTTCATTCTGTTACTCTTTAAAGTAAAATAAGGGGCCCGCGCTGTGGCGTAGCGGGTAAAGCCACTGCCTGCAGTGCCAGAATCCCATGTGGATGCCGGTTCATGTCCCAGCTGCTCCTCTTCCAATCCAGCTCCCTGCTATGGCCTGGGAAAGCAGTAGAGGATGGCCCAAGTGCTTGGGCCCCTGCACCTGCGTGGGAGACCCGGAAGAACCTCCTGGCTTCGCATAGGCACAGCTCTGCCTATTGTGGCCAATTGGGGAGTGAACCAGAAGACCTTTCTCTCTCTGCCTCTCCTCTCACTGTGTAACTCTGACTTTCAAATAAATAAATGCATCTTTAAAAAAAATGAAGTAAAATAAAAGGGCTGGGTGAAGTGCCTCCTGATATGGTTTCCTGAGAAAGTTGCAGCCTCACTTCTGGGGGGCGATACTGCGCTATAATAAGAAATAGATACTCGGCCTGGCACACAGCCCCAAAGCCCTCGGACTCTCTGGCGTGCAGCGTGGCTTTTTATGCCCACGAGGTGGCTGGTGGCTGGGCCCCTACATGGCTTCTGGGTGGGGGCTGGCCTCTGGAAAGACTGAGGCATGATTAGAGAGTTGGGACTTCAGCCCCGCCCTCCAACCTCAGGAGAGGGGTGCGGGGTCAGGGGTTGAGTTGATCCCAGTGGCCGAGGGTGCAGTGACTTCTGCCTGCGGTGAAGCCTCTGTCCGGACCCCGAGGGCGGGGGAGCTGGACATGTGCAGGCTGCCAGGACAGGCACCGTGAGCTCCACGGTTCTTCTGTCTGACTGGTCATCTCGATCCCTTGTAAAATCCTTGCTGGGAACAGGGAAGCGTAAGTCAAGTGTGCTGAGTCCTGCGAGCCACTCCAGCAGATGACTCGGCCCTGAGGAGGGGGCTGTGGGAACCTGGATTCTTAGCCCTCTGGTCACAAGCCAGAGCTCCCAAGTGGCATCTGAGGGGGAGGCTGTGCTGGGAACTGAGCCGTGAGCCTTGGGATCTGGCGCTTTCTCCACGTGCTCAGGATCAGAAGTGAAGTGAACCATAGGACACCCAGCTGGGGTCCACTGAAGAAAGAATCGGTTGCTGATGGGGAGAAATCTCTGGTGCCCAGCGATGAAGTCCAGAAAGACTTCAAAAAGCTTTTGGGGAGGGTCAGTGTTGGAACACAGTGGGTTAAGCCACAGCCTGCAACTCCAGCGCCCCATATTGTACTGGGTGCTAGTCTGAGTCCTGGCTGCCCCGCTTCCGATCCAGCTCCTTGCTAATGCACCTGGGAAGGCAGTGGAAGATGGCCCAGGTATACCCACATGGGAGGCCTGGATGGAATTCCAGGCTCCTGGCTTTGGCCCAGCCCCAGCCTCAGCCATTACAGCCATTTGAGGAGTGAACCAGTAGGTGGAAGAGTCTGTGTCTCCATCTGTCTCTGTCACTCCAACTTTCAAATCAATCAAATAAACATTTAAGAAAAATTAGACCAGGGGCCGACACCGTGGCATAGCGGGTAGTCTGTGCCTGCAGTGCCTCATCCCATATGGGCGCCAGTTTGAGTCCCGGCTGCTCCACTTCTGATCCAGCTCTCTGCTATGGCCTGGAAAAGCAGTGGAGGATGGCCCAAGTGCTTGGGTCCCTGCATCCATGTGGGAGACCCTGAAGAAGCTCCTGGCTTCCAATCAGCGCAGCTCCAGCCATTACAGTCATCTGGGGAGTGAACCAATGATGGAAGACCTCTCAATTTCTCCTTCTCCCTCTCTACAACTATCTTTCAAATAAATAAAACAAATCCTAAAAAAAAAACCCAAGATATTTATAGCAGCTTTATTCACCATTGCCAACATGTGGAAGCAACCAAGAAGCGCTTCAGTAGGTGCACTGATAAGTAGATTGTGGTTCTTGCAGACAATGTAAGATTGTTAAGCACAACAAAGAAATGAGCTAAGGAGCCATGACAAGACCCAGAGGACATCTACATACGTGTCTTACCTAGGGAGAGAAGCCCATCTGACAAGACTATGTATAAATGAAGCTGCTTCATTTATAATTGCCTCAAAGTGCAGACAATCAGATGCCCTTTGGCGGTGAATGCTGCGTTCCAACAGCGTGACTCCCGGGAAAGGCAAAACTCCAGCTGCGGGGGGGGGGGGGGGGGCATGTCATCAGCAGGGTGCAGGAGGGAGGGGCACAGGGAGGCAGAGGAAGCTGTGGGATGCTGTGACGGTGGGGACAGGTCATTCTGTTGGTCAGAACCCGCAGAACATGCAGCACCCAGGGGGAACCTGGGGGAAACTGCGGCTGGTGTGGTAATGATAGCGATCTGATCATGTAGACTCACCGATTGACAGTAGCAAAGGCACCCCAGGGGAGATGGGGGCAGGGGCCATGTGGGAGCTCTGCAACCTGCTCATTTTACTGTGAGCCTAGAACTGCTCTAACGTACAAAGTCCACTGAAAAACCAGAGTCAGCCCCCTCCTATGTTCTCATTAAATGGATTTTTAAAAAGAGTGACAACACTCAGTGCTGGCGAGGGCATGGGCACTAGAACTCTTCTACCTGGCTGTTGGGAATTGAAAGTCAGGAATCATTCTGCAAAACAGTCCGGCGGTGTCTTTGACAGCTAAGGATGTGTGCGCCACGTGACCCAGCACTCCCGCTCCTGGGTCCTTGCCAACGAGAAACAAACACTTGTGTTTGCACAGAAACCTGTGACTATTTCTAGAAGCTTCCCTCAGAGCAGAAACAACTCGGATGCCCTGCCATGTGGGTGGTGAGACAAGCTGTGGTCCATCTGCTCAGTGGAATGCCACTCGCTCCTGGGGAGAAACCTCCGGCACCGTCGCATCCGGGGATGAATCATAAGTAGCACGTGCTGGGCGAGGGAGCCTGGCCCCGCAGGCTACACACTGTGGTTTACTTTCTGTGAAATTCTGGAAAAGGGGAAACCAGATCAGCGGCTCCTCGGAGCTGGGCATGCCGGAGGGTGTGACTGTAAGGGGCAGGGGAACTTTATACCTTGATGGCGGTAATTGTGGCGCAACCGTGTGTTGTCAAACTCAGAGCTGAGCTGGATTGAGGGTGCCTTTCCCCACATGTAAATGATGCCTCAACAAAACAGGTTCCCACCCAGCAGCCAGCTTCTCTCCTGCCCTGTGGCTTTCTGCCAGGCCCAGGCCCCGGCAGGAGCCGTGTCCCTCTCTCTGTTCTGCATCTTTGAATCGGGCCCAAGGCTGAGCAGGAATTGAGCAAGATTGAGGCAAGGCTCAAGGTCTCCTCTCACTGGAGTCGTTGCACATTGGCGATGGACCCCTGGGAGTGGCAGATGCCCAGCCCCCGGCCCTTGCTGTCCAGGGACAAACACCTTTTGGGTTGTGTGGAGTCCCATATATGGATTTCCTTCAGGTGCTTCCTGGCCTCAGAGTACGCAACACCTCCCGGCTGGGCTCCCTGTGCCTGCTGCCTGGAGGCGACCTGTGGGCAGGGCTGTGGTGGCTCACAGCCTGCAGTGTTGCACTGGGGTTGGAGGCTCCTGCTCTTCTTCGCCTTGCTCTGCCTTCGTGGGCCACTCCCGCCGCAGTCCCCATCCCACGTGCTACCACCAGCGGCAGCTCCCCTGGCCTCTCCCATCTCCTGGGGAGAAGCGGGCCAGGCTGTGGTCCTCCCCGCTCCCAGAACTCCTTTAGGGTCCAGCTGGTTTGTGGCTGGAGGCGGAGGCTGGGGTGAGCCCTCACAATCTGCCCAACCCCTGCTGGGCTGTGTGTGGGGCTAGGCTCTGGGTCTCGCTACAATTCTGAGGCAGGAACAGTCCCAGTGCCTAGCCTATTGCACGTTACTGATATGGCATTTTAACAAAACCGGGGTCTTACTGCATGTGTCATTTTATAACTTGCTTTTTTCCCCCTACTCTATTTTGAGCATTTTTTTTCCATGTCAGTAAATAAACCTCTACATTCACAGCTTTTTGTTTTATTAAAATTGTAATTATGTTAGTTGAGAGGCAGGGGGAGGGGGAGAGTTTGTGCTTGTTCACCCCTTAAGTTCCTGCAATGGCCAGGGCTGGGCTGGGGCCAAAGCTGGGAGCCAGGAACTCAATCCAGGTCTCCCACATGGGTGGCAGGATCCTAAGTGCTGGAGCCATCACCTGCTGCCTCTCAGGAGCTGCATGGGCAGGAAGCTGGAATCAGGAGCTGGAGCCCGGGATTGAACCCAGGCACTCCGAGTGGGACCAGATGCGCGACAACTTATTCCAGCGATCCCCCCCTGTTGGCTACTTGAGGTGGTTTCTGGTTTTAGCTTATGATTAATGATGTGATGCTTGGGTGAATTTCTTTGAAATGGATGAAGGGGCCCTCCTGCACACAGGACTTTTTCAAGCGCCTTGAAGAGACCTGGCAGCTTGAGACCCATCATTTTGTATTTGAGTTCAAGGGGCTCCCGAAGTTGTATAAACTGCAGACTCCATAAAAACTGAATGCAGCCTCGGTGGTGATAAACATCCTCACTCAGTTTTACTGTTTCTGTTTAAGCTACAACTTTACATCCTTAGGATAAACTCCCGGAAACAGGATGGCTGGACCAAAGCAGGTGCACATTTTTAAGATTCTTAGATGTTTCACGCAGTCACCCAGAAAAGCTGATCTGATTTACACCCGGCCCTCCCTGACCCAGAACGCCCCTCCCTGGGTGGGTTCCGTGCGGGTGGGTTCCAGCTGGGGCTGCTCTCGGCACCTTCTCCCAAGGCGGAGCTCTTGCTCTGAGACCCCCGGGGCTTGTGTGTGGCATCCTGAGATCTGCGAACCAGGTTGACACAAAAAGTTCGCTCTGGACTTTGCCCTCAGCCTCTCCTTGAAATGGGATGGTTCTTTCCCTCTAGAAGGTAGGCCGCGGATCCCCGTGGTCTCTGTGAGCAGCACCTGGGGCCTGAGCGGTCCTGGAGGCAGCCGGGATCACAGGTGTCCTCCAGCCTTGTGCGGCTGTTGCAGGTCTGGCAAGACACCGCTGCTGTGGGTTAGGCCTGCGGAACTGGCATGGCAGCCACGCCTCGATCTTGTTACCTGGGGTTCCTGGGAAGCATGCATCTGAATAGCAGTTTAGTTGTTGACACCCTGATAATTTCATGTATGTGAGAGAGGGGCACAGAGACAGAGAGAAAGCTCTTCCGTCTGTGGGTTCACGCCCCAAATGCCTCCAACAGCTGGGGCTGGGCCAAGCCAAAGCCAGGAGCCTGGAGCTTAATCTGGCTCTCCCAAGGAGGGGGCAGGGGCCCCATCACCTGCCGCCTCGCAGGGTGTGCATTAGCAGGAAGCTGGAATCGAAGTGCGCTTATTTTTTTAAGTGAATTTTAAAACCTTATTCTGAGAAGGGCTCACAGGTTTCACCAGACTTCCAAGGGGGCCGTAACACAATCAAGTTCAGGATTCTGATCTCATGAATTCACTTGCATCTCTCTTTATTTTTTTTTTTAAGATTATTTATTTGAGAGGTAGAGTTACAGTGAGAGAGAGAGGAAACATAAAGATCTTCCTTCTGCTGGTTCACTCCCCATATGGCTGCAATGGCCGGAGCTGCGCTGATCCAAAGCCAGGAGCCAGGAGCTTCTTCCAGACCTCCCACATGGGTGCAGGGGCCCAAGCACTTGGGCCATCCTCCACTGCTTTTTCAGGCCACAGCAGAGAGCTGGGTTGAAAGAACAGCCAGGATTAGAACCAGTGCCCATATGGGATGTCGGTGCCACAGGCAGAGGATTAGCCAGTGCCACAGTGCTAGCCCCTCACATATCTTTAAAACTTGTGCCTGGCTCTGCACCCACATGGGAGACCAGGAGAAACACCTGGCTCCTGGCTTTGGATCAGCACGGTGCGTTGGCCGCAGTGTGCCGGCTGTAGCGGCCACTGGAGGGTGAACCAACGGCAAAGGAAGACCTTTGTCTCTCTCTCTTTCTGTCCACTCTTCCTGTCAAAAAATAAAATAAAAATAAAAATAAAAAAACTTGTGCCTGACACTGAAGGAGAGAAGTTAGATTCTCCTGAGTCCCCTGCCTGGAGCCTGGCCCTGTACTGGGTGTGGGAGTGGAAGAGTGGTGGGAGGAGAGACAGGAGGAGAGACAGGGGCTCCCCTCTGCCATGCATCTTCTGTGGGCTGAGGCTCTGAGTTCTCAGATTGTCCAGAATTTTAAGAAAAATCAGAAATCCAGATTTATATATATTCCCATATAAAACAACTCGGATCATTTTTAAATATTGGCAACTAATCAAAAATGTTGTGGGCCAAATAAAGCATGTCTGAAGCTAAATCTGGCCCCTAGGCTTTCAGTGTTGACTCTAGAAGAATTGAATTCCAGTTAAGAGGGAACAAATATGTTCTGTGGAACAAAGCAACAGGGCCCCCGAGTCCTCTGCTGCCACCTTCACCTCACTCCTGCAAACCAGAGGGGTAGACAGGAGCCCTGGGCTGGGGAGGGCCGGGGCGGGCCGGGGCGGGCCGGGGCGGGGCTCTGTGGGGCAGTGGGAGTTCCCATATGGGCGCCGGTTCATGTCCAAGCCACTCCATTTCCAATCCAGCTCCTTGCTAATGCCCTGGGAAAAGCAGCAGAAGATGACCCAGGCGCCTGGGCCCCTGCACCCATATAAGACCCAGAAGAAGCCCCTGGCTCCTGGCTTTGTCCTTGCTTAGCCCTTGACTGTTGTGTCCTCTGGTTAGTGAAGCAGTGGATAGAAGATTCTCTCTCTCTCTCTCTCTGTCTCTCTCTCTCTCTCTCTCGATTTCTTTGTCCCTGCCTCTCCCTCTCTTTCTGGAACTCTGACTTTTAAATAAATAAATGAATCGTAAATGAATAAATAAATAAAGGAGTCAATGTCTAAAAATTGACAAAAAGGTGTGGGAAGTGATAACAGTGCAAGAGGACTTGTCTCACAGGTATCAGAGCAAACTCTAAAACAAGCTAATATGGGGCCAGCGCTATGGCACAGGGGATAAAGCTGCTGCCTGCAATGCCAGCATCCCATATGGGGACTGATTCAAGTCCCCACTGCTCCACCTCTGATCCAGCTCCCTGCTAATGCACCCGGGAAAGTGCTTGAGCCCCTGCACTCACGTGGGAGACTCTGGCGTCAGCCTGGTCCAGCCCCAGCCGTTGTGGCCATTTAGGGAGTGAACTAGCAGACAGAAGTTCTGCAACTTCAGATAGCCTGTCTGCAACTCTGCCTTTCAAATAAATACATAAATAAATAAATCATTTAAAGAAATGTGTAAAAAATAAAAAATCATAAAGAAAATTTAGGAGACTGTATGAGCAATCTGAAGGAAACAGTCAAATTGAGAAGCCATGAAAGAAGAATGAGGTCCAGAAAACAGTGCGAGCTAGAACACTCAGGGCAAGTCAGCCGGCATGTGAGAGCCAACATTGGCTATGAAGATGCTCGGCCAAGTTTAACAGCCACACTGCATCGCACTTGACAAGTTGACAAGGAGTCGTGACCCCAATAGGGGGCAGGCCAGCGCTGAGGCTCACTAGGCTAATCCTCCACCTGCAGCGCCAGCACACTGGGTTCTAGTCCCGGTTGGGGTGCCGGATTCTGTCCAGGTTGCTCCTCTTCCAGGCCAGCTCTCTGCTGTGGCCCGGGAATGCAATGGAGGATGGCCCAAGTCCTTGGGCTGTGCACCCCATGGGAGACCAGGAGAAGCACCTGGCTCCTGGCTTTGGATCAGCGTGGCGCGGCGGCCATTGGAGGGTAAACCAACGGCAAAAGGAGGACCTTTCTCTCTGTCTCTCTCTCACTGTCCACTCTGCCTGTCAAAGAAAAAAAAAATAGTGGGCAAAGGACAGAAGTGAGCTTTTCATAGAATTCATCCAAATGGCTGAGGAACAAGTAAAAGGCTGCTCAGATCCAGCAGAAGGAAAATGCAATTCAGAATCCCGTGAGGGCCCATTGCACAGCCGAAGCCAAAGCAGGAGAGCACAGGGCCAGACACATGTGCACATCCTGGAAGTGGAAAACGTAGATTTTCTCAGAACTCTGCATTAACATAAGTTAACTAAATAAGCAGACAGCTATTGATCTAGAATCTCATCTCCAGGTGTCCCCACAGATACACAACCCCCAGAGGGAACAGGGGCAGGAACCAGGAATTTTGGGGGCAGCATATTTAAAGATTTATTTATTTGGAAGGCAGAATTACAGAGAGCCAGAGAGAGAGAGAGAGAGAGAGAGAGAGAGAGAGAGAGAGAAATGGCTTCCATCCACTGGTTCTCTTCCCAAATGGTCAAAACAGCCAGAGCTGCACCAATCCAAATCCAGGAGCCAGGAGCTTCTTCTGGGTCTTCCACGTGGGTGCAGAGGCCCAATGATTTAGCCCATCTTCTACTGCTTTCCCAGACCATAGCAGAGAGCTGGATCAGGAGTGGAGCAGCTGGGACTTGAACTGGCGCCCATATGGGATGCTGGCACTGCAGGCGGCAGCTTTACCCACTACACCACAGCACCGGCCCCAGGTGGGCAGCATTTTTACAGCTGCAGGAAAAGGTGAACTGCAACAAGGAGTGGTAACCCAAGGGGATTCTGTGTGTTGTGGGAACCAGCGGGCACCGGCCCTATCACGGCTGGGGCATTTCTCTAGAGTATTACTGGATAAAGCAAACTGCAGGAGCGTGTCTAGAATAGGATCCCATTTTTATAAACTCAGGATCAAAAATCCCTAATACGAGCACATGTGTATTTGCATACAGTCTGTAGCTATTTATTTATTTGTGTATTTCTTGTTTGGGAGGCAGAGAAAGAGAAGGTCAGACAGAGATCTTCCATCTGCTGGTTTACTCCCCAAATGCCCACAATATCAGGGCTGGGTCAGGAGCTGCGAACTCAATCAAGACAAAACCACTAGATCCGCCACCTCCTGCTGCCTCCCAGGGTTGCATTACCAGGAAGCTGGAGCCAGGGGCTGCAGCCAGGTATGGGCCCTAGGCACTCCAGTACAGGAGGAGGGCATGGCACCACTAGACCAATGCCCCCCGGCCCTCCCCGCGCACTCCTGTTTGACTGTATCTGTCAGCGATTGTGCGGGTCTGTCATTGTCAGTGTGGGCCACTGGAAGTGGGGCAGGTGGACAGGGGTGACAGGAAAAGTGGGGAGGAGCCAAGCCCGTCCTCTGCCCCTTCCACACACAACCCTCCCCTCCATCCCTGAAGAGCAGGGGCCTTTGGAATAGGGCTCTCTCAGCTCGCAGCCCCCCGGTGCTTGACTCCTGGGGCCCCCTCACCACCCTCTTGGTGACCTTCTGCGTTTTTCTCTGTGATTCCAGGCCGAGGGGCAGGGAGGCCTGGGAGGGCCCGGGAAGGGGGCTGCCTCCAGGGCCGGGGGGGGGGGGGCAGGGAGGAGCTCTCACTGACACATGTGGCGGCCTCGGGGGGGGGGGGGACTCTCCGAGTCCTGCCCCCATCACCTCCTGTCCCTTCCTCCCATTGCACACATCATGACTCTGTTGTTATTTGTGTGTGTGTGTGTGTGTGTGTTTAGTGTCCTTTCCTTAAAAGCTGTCTGAGGGCTTGTCTCCCGTGAGGACCTCAGTGGGGCTAGGGCACCATGGTCGCTCTGGGAAACTGACTCACGGACTCTGGTTCTCACTGATTCACTCTTTCAATCACTCCTCGATTCATTTGTTCCCTTATTCACTCCAGAAACATGTGCTATTGGCACTGGCTTTTCCCGATTGAGTCCTCCACTTACTGGGGTGGCTTTTTTTTTTTTTTTTTTTTGGTGGGGTGGTGGAGGGGCAGCTGGGAGAGGAACATGACGGCAGAATTCTGGGCATGCATCCACAGCTTGGGAGGGTTGGGAGCACTCCTGGGAAGGAGGGAAGATTCCAGAAGGCCAGGAGTTCTGAGCAGGGTGCTGAAGGAACACCAGCAGAGGGCGGTGGCTCTGTCCCCAGGCTTTCGGCTGCCGGGTCTGTTCTGCGTGGAAGGCCTCTCTGGTCCCCCACATGTTGAAACCCGACCCTTCTTGGCAGGCCAGCCCAGATGTCCTCGCTGTCTGCCATCTCCCCTCGCTCCTCCAGCAGGAAGGGCTGCTCTCTGCTTGCAAACAAACTCCCCGCACGAACTCTGGACCTCCCTCGTGGTGTGAACCACTTCCTGCTCCGACCATAGCGTGCCCCTCTCTGCAGCTCCTAGGCAGGGGCTCAGCCAATTGCTCCCACATAGGCACAGGGCTCCTGTCCAGGGCCCAAGCCACTGTGTCCAACAAATGAACAGTGCTCTGACTTGAGTGGGGGCAGTGTGTGGACAGCAACGGTGGCCCCGTTTCATGGATGGGGAAAGGAGGCATCGACCGGCAAGTGACTCACCCATGGGAAGGGGTCGCGGAGCCCCGACTTTCTGGTCCCAGAGGCCATTCCTTCCAGGCAGCTTGGTGGGAGGTGGGGGTGGGGCAGGGTGGAGCTGGTTCTCAGGACCCAGCAGGCCAGAGAGACTTGGAGTTCAGATGGCCAAGTTCAGGGAAAGCACAGCTGGGGCGGAGCCAAGGTATTTATTATGCTTGGTTTCCAGCTCCAAACAGAGCTGATGGATGGAGCTGCTCCAGTTCCTATAAACAGCTCAGGCCCTGCCCCTCCAGCCCGCCCTGTTTCCAGTGAGATAGGGGATGGGGGCAGGGAGGAGATGACCAAGGGAGGAAAGGAAGGGAAGGGTGGGGGGAGGATGAAGATGAGCGAGGGCCCTAGAGGTGCGGGGAGACTTGGCGGGGGAGGTGGTCAGAGTGGGTTCTTTTTTTGCCTCCCTTGGGGCCACGCCCCTGTGCTCTGTGTCTGTGGATCTGTCAGGGACGCCTCAGCACCCCATTCCCTGGCTGAGGGCGGGTCTGTGAGTCGTGGAGGGTAAGGGCCTGTGGCCATCTGTGTTGGCTCACAGGCCCTGGGGACACACACAGCCTCTGGGTGGGAGCCCCCTCCAGGAGCTGTTGGCCTGGTGGCAGTGTGGGCAGCTAGAAGAGGGAAATCCAGGCAGTCAGCCCCGAGGAGGTGATGTGGGCTGAGGTTGGAGGAGGAGGCTCTGCAGGTGGTCTGGGGGGGGCGGGGCGGGAGGCAGTGCTGGCTCTGGAGTGGGACAGACCTGGGTTCAAGCCATAGCTCTGGAATGAGTTTTTCTGAAATGAAGCTGGGAACAAGGAAAAATCTCTTCCAAGCATGTCAGAATTAACGACTGCAGCGCCCACCGTGTGCTCGGACACGATCAGCTTGGAGCACACGGGGAGAGGCACTGGGCCATGGAGCTCTCAGGGCTGACACAGAGAGGGACGGCAGCCATGGCTGTGCGCCCCAGTAGCACCCTGGCTGACTGTGACTCGGGCCCAGGGGAGCCTCCCTGCTCCCTGGAACTTGCTCAGAGCTCGGGCAGCCGGATGCTCCGATGACCTAGTTGGCAGCTGTGTCCTCGTTTGGCTGAAAACAGGAATTTCTGCCTGGCTGGGGGTCTTGGCCAGGTGAGCAAACTCCCCTGTTTGCCAGGAAAGGGGGTCAGGGCCCTGGTGGGCTCCGGGCTAGAGCAGAGGCCTCAGAGCCTGGGCTGAGCTCAGCCTGTGCAACTGCCTTGCCCCTCGGCCCTCATGGACCCCACCCTGAGGAATGGGCATTTCCCATTGTCCTTGGAGAGCGTAAGCCCTGATCCCTGAGCAGGAATGTGAGGTGAGAGGTCAAGGTCAGAGAAGCAGGTGGGAGGAATCTCGGGCCAGCAGGTGCGGGAGAGGTGGGCTGGGGCAAGGGCTGGCACCTGCAGTGGTGGCAGAGTGCGCTCTGGGCTGAGAAGAGGAAGTGCACCCATAGGACAGGGGTATGTGTTAGCTGCAGAACAGGCGTGGGGAGGCCAGGGCCAGTGGCTCTGCCTGGGGTCTCTCGCCGTTTCTCACTGCTCATTTTCTCCCCCCATTCTCACCCCAGGTGAGGCAGCTCCGGCCCCTCCCACAGACCCCTGCCTCTTACCCTTCAGCTCCACCCAGGAGCCGGGAGTGCTCTTCCGCCACGTGCAGCTGGGCCTGCAGCCCACTGCACACACTCTGCCGCCCCAGTAGGCCCTTAGCCCTCGGGCTGGGGTTGGACACTCGGGAGGCGCGCAGTGGGCACCACAGCAGTACCACGCAGTGATGGCGTGCGCATGGGGCAGCAGAGACCCAGGCCCCCCTCGGAGACCTCGGCAGGGGCAGCGTGGCTGGGGTGAGGCCAGGAGGGCAGGAGCTTCTGCCTGTGACCGGCAGAGGGAAGGGGGTGCAGCTCAGGATCCTCCCACGATTTTGGAGCGGGGCAGGACTTGAGTCTGGCTGGTGTCTGAGAGGAAGATGTGACCAGAGAGGGAGTGAATGAGAGAGGAGGGATGAGGCGGGGAGGGGACAGTGCCTCTGGGCAGGGGTGAGAGAGACGGGCATGGAGAAGGAGAGGGCAGCAGCAGATGGGCATGGGCAGGGCTGGGATGAGGGTGGGAGTGGGAGTGGAGGACAGCAGGGTGGCGGGGCAGTGATGGTGGCTGAAGCCCCAAAGAGCCAGAGCCTCAGAACCCTCAGGATTTGCCACCAGGCTGGAAAGACCGCAGGGGAAGTTGAGGCAAGCAGGCCCCCGGACGCTGTGATGCTGGCTCTCCGTGCACGGGGGATTGGCAGGCTGCAGTTTCTGCAAAATTACTTTTTAATATATTCACGTGCGTGTGATACAAAGAGCTGGTCTCCAGGCTGCGCTGGGGCCCGGCCCCTGGGGCAGACAGCAGCACCGTGTAGTGTTTTCAAGATCAGACGCTGGGGCCGACACTGCAGCCTCCAGGCCTGAGGGTAGTGTTGCCCAGTAGCACCCATGAGCGTGGCTCCCACCAGGATGGTGGCTACGCTGACAGCCCCAGGCTGGGGCCGGGATGCCGGGCTCTGCCCATGACCCGTCTGAATCCGTGACCCTGGGCCTCTGTTTCCGCATCTGTAAAACAGGGTGCGTGAGTGGCATTTTTATTCCCTCCCATGTCACGAGTGCCCGTCCTAGACCCAAGCCAGGGCCAAGCACGGGCTAGAGGATGGTGTTGGTGACAGCGTGGTTCCTGGTTGGGCCCGGGGCTTTCTTCTTAGGGGCTCCTGATTCCACAGTAAGAAGCACGGGGGATTGTCTGCATGGGGTTTTCTAGTCCTTTTTCAAGAAGGAAAAACAAACCCTGAATGATGAGGAACAGAGCGTGGAGCCAGCGGTACCAGATGTGACCCCGGGGAGAGGACAGTCCCACCCCCAGCTGCCTTTCCCACAGCCTCTGCGCCGACTTGTGCAGCTCTGAGCATTCCCCACTCTCGGGCCTCAGTTTCCTGTTCTGTGCAATGGGGAGGTTGGGCAGATGAGTCTCAGACTCCAGATCAAGCTCAATGGAGAGGGGAAATGAGAGTAAGCCGGAGCAGGAGAGGAAAGGAAGAGCCCACGCTAGCCTGCAAGGGAGGGAAAAGGGGGAAACTGAGGCAGCGAAGGAGGACAGGGCCTGCAGCCGCCCGGGAGAGAGGGGAGCACAGGTGCTCAGCCCTGTCTGGGTGACATGGGGCTGCTTCGTGTCCCCCCACCCCGGCAGTCAGCAACCCCTGCAGTGGCAAAGACAGAGGGAGGGACCCGAGTCTCAGCTCCACAGGGTTGAGCTGTGGGCCACGGAGACTTTTGGAGCCTTCGCTTCTTCTCCTGGGAAATGAGAATAAAATACCCAAACCTCTGCAGCTGGCAGGCACAAGGCTGGGATTTGCATTTGTGGCTTCCAAGGCGGGTGTGAAACAGCAGCAGCCAGCAGCCAGCAGCCAGCGTGGGGCCTGGATGGAGACGGGGCCTGGCAGCCACTGGGGTTCAGGAGCAGTGGGGACCATGGGGACCGCAGGAGAGTGTGGGAGTGGGGGCAGGGCTTGTCAGCAGCAGGAAGCAGAATGGCGCAGGGCTGGGCCACAGCCCCAGGGTGGAGGGGCCGGACCACCTCTTAATCAGACCCTGTGGGAGCTGCCGCAGCGCAGCCCGGCCTCCCAGCTCTGTATCCAACACAGACGCCCGTGGCTCTTCCGGTCACAAGGTCTTCATTTTCCAGGAGCTGAGAGTCATTATCAGAAGATGTGACAAGCAGTCCGCTTGGAAACATCTCAGACACATCCTCCCAGGTGCAGGCCTCCCTTGCCTGGGCAATGGCCAGGGCAGCAGGCTACACGGCACCGGCCACGGCTGCAGAGCCCTGACCACACCATGTGGTCACCACACTGCTGTGTCTCCCACCAGGCTGGGGGAGCCTGGAGGACACAGATATGTTTCACTGGCGTCCTCCGTGCCCGGATGCGTGCCTGGGAGTGGGAGGACACAGATGCTCGCTGAAGGTGTGCTGATTGGCTGGGTTGGCTTTATTCTCCGCCACCCGCCACCGCCCACCTTCTGGCTGCTGAAGCTGGACGCATGTGCAGCGCCGTCACCTGCTGATGCAGCAGGCTGCAGAGAAGACAGTCCCGCGCTGGGGTTGAGTGGCCAGGGTCCTTGGACCTCGGCTCCTTTTGTGAACGCGAATCAGCCCCCCTCTCCTCTGCCCCCTGCGTGCCCCGATTGGTCTGGGTCTCCCGGCTTCCCTAGGCTTTGTACTGCTGGTTAAACCTCTGGCGGCGGACACAGCAGCAGGTGGCCAGCGTGGTGAGGACGATGGCCAAGAGCAGCGTGAAGGTGAGGATGATGATGAGGTTGACATTCTTGAGCCCTCCCTTCTCGCAGTCCTCGGGCCGAACGTGGCTCAGGGACACCTCCTCCTGGGAGCCGAAGCGGCAGATCAGGCCCTGTGTGGCGTCCACATCCACGCGGCCCTGGTGCAGCTGGGCGGCGAGCCAGCCGTTGCCACAGCAGCTGAGCGGGTTGCCCTGCAGGTAGAGGCGCCGGAGGCTGGGCTCCAGGCCGCCCATGGCGCTGCCCGGCAGCAGGCTGAAGCTGTTGTTGCGCAGGTCCAGCACCTCCAGCGACACGGCCTGCGTCCAGGCGGGCAGGTGGCTGAGGCGGTTCCCGGCCAGGTTGAGCCGCTTGAGGCAGCTGAAACAGGGCAGGTCCACCTGCAGGACGGCCAGCCCATTGCCCTGCAGCGCCAGGACCTCCAGGGAGGCCTCCAGGCCCGCCAGGGCCCCTGTGGCCACCTCCAGCCCCGGGTTGGCGGACAGGTCGAGCTCCGTCAGCGGGGTGCGGAGGAAGGCCCCTGCCCTGAGCGTCCCCATCTCGTTATCCACCAGGTTGAGGAATCGGAGGGAGGGGATGCCAGAAAAGGCCACACAGCCCGGGGGCGCGGGCTCGGCCGGGCCCCCACAGGGGCTCACACGGTTCCCCTGCAGGTTGAGCCTCTGCAGGCTGGCCAGGCCGGCAAAGGTGTATGGGGGCAGGCTCCGCAGGGCGTTGTCCTGTAGCAGCAGCGTCCGCAGGGAGCCCAGGGCTCTGGCGCCCAGCTCCAGGGCCTCCAGCGCGTTGTGACTGAGATCCAGGAGCACCAGGAGGGGCAGGGAGCGCGCGTGCCCGGCCTCGAAGGCCCGCAGGCAGTTGCGGCTGAGGTTCAGGAAGCGCAGGGAGGCCAGGTGCTCCAGAAAGCCGCTGGGCACCAGCTCGATCTCGTTGTAGCTCAGATCCAAGTTCAAGAGCTGGGAGAGGGGCTGGCTGCTGGCGTTCCAGCCGGGGCCCCCCGGGGGCCAGGCCGGCCAGCCCTGGGAAGGTGCAGGGCTGGCCTCGCCACCCTGGGGCGGCTCTGCAGGGAGCCGGATGAGGTTGTTGGACATGTTCAGGTACAGGAGTTTTGGGAGCGCGGCCAGGTCGGGGAGCTGGAGCAGTTGGTTCTCGCGCAGGTCCAGCCAGGTGAGCTGGTACTCTGCGGGGGGCTCCGGGGCCGTCTGGAAGGCCTCGATGCTGTTGCAGCTCAGGTCGAGCACCTGCAGCTGCGGCAGGCTGAAGTCGGAGATGCAGGTGAGGGAGTTCCTGGAGAGGTTGAGGTGGGCCAGGCGGGGCAGGGCCTCGAAAGCGCCGTCCTCGATGTGCATCAGCACGTTGCTGTGCAGGTCCAGGCGCTCCAGTGCGGGCAGGCCCTGGAAGGTGCGGCGGCCCAGGCGCGTGAGGCTGTTCTCGGCCAGCGAGAGGCTGTGCAGGTGGGGTGCCTCGCCCAGCAGCTGCTCCAGCAGGCCGCTGTACAGGCTGTTCCCGGACAGGTCCAGGGAGGTCACATGCGGCAGGGGGCTCAGGCTGCCGGCGCTGAGCGCGGTGCCCGCCGCCAGGCGGTTACGAGCCAGGTTGAGGTACTCCAGCTGGGGCAGGGCCTGGAAGACTCCTGGCTGCAGAAAGCTGATCTCGTTGGCGCTCAGGTCCAGGTGACGGAGCGACGTATAGAAGCCCAGGGGTGAGGCCAGGACACTCCGCAGCTGGTTCCCAGACAGGTCGAGGGTCTCAATGTCAGCCAGGAGCAAGGCGGGGACCTGCAGCAGGCCCAAGCCCTGGCACAAGGCCTCTTTGCCCACCTGGGGAGGGAGAGCAGCTGGCATTAACAGGTCCGGTAGGGATGCACCCTTCTCCAGGGAGACATTCTGCCCCTCCCAGGCTCTGGCCTTTCTCCTGGCACCGTGCAGGGCACAGGGAAGGCTTGACGAGTTTTGGGTGGAGCGATGACAGACAGGCATAGGGGCAATGAGCTAACAGACAGCGACCCCGATTATTAGCCCAGGTTCCGGGACACAGAGCCACACAGCACCCAGACTGACACAGAGCCAGGGAGCAGCCGCACCAAGCCAGGCCCCAGGGCTCTGGGTTCCACATCCGGGTCCCCTGTGCAGGTCCATACAATTACCATGCTCATGTTATACTGGAAAGCATGCTGGGAGAATGTCTCCAAAAGGGAAAACCAATTTGCTCTCCTGTGACCAGTTCTCATTTCGGTCTCCCTCCGTCGGGTCTCACGCAAGCCGTCAGCCCATGAGGCAGGAGCCTGGAGCGAGCTCTGCGGACGTGGCCCCTTCTGTCCAAGGCCTGGCTTCCCATGGCCTGGCCCAGCAGCAGCCCCTGGCAGGGAGGTGGGGGCACAGAGAGGGGGCACGGCCAGGGTCCCAACATGCACTCTTGGGTAACGTGGTGGTGAGCTTGCTGTGTGACCTCCATCAAGTCACGGGACCACTCTGGGTCCCTCGGCAGTGAGTAATTCAGCACCCACTCGGCACTTTACAGCCGACGTTCAGGCCTGGGGTCTCACTGGAGCCGCATGAGCCAATCCACCACTCAGGGAGGGTCACGGGGACTCCAGCTGGCGAGGAGTAGACCAGGATTTGAACCCAGGTCTTTAACAACCAAAGGCCTCACTCTTGTCTTTCAACAGAGCATTGACTTCTGGGCCGGAAGCTTTGTGCAGAGGCGGCTGGCTCTCCCTTCCAGCCCACAACCCTGGCCTCTCCCGGCAGAGCCCTCGCTCAGGCCTGCTCCTGCCCCGTCCCAGCATCTCCCTACCAATGCCCACGCACGGCCTAAAGCTCCGCTCTGAGCCTGCAGCGCCTCCAAGTCCCCCCAGGGCAGTGACCAGGACGCTCGGCAGGCATTTATGGCTATCTGCGGCCTCTGATGAGCTGTCCCCTCCCCTCCTACCTCACTCCACACACGGTGACCATGGCCGACCACTGCCACCTCCGGGCCTCCCCCAACCCATGCTGCTTATACCACACCTACCTGATGTGAGGGGAGACTCTTCACCCTGAGCCCTGGGGTCTCCTCTACCAGGGAGCCCTACCTGACTGCTTCCTCTCCCATGGCTTTGTCCCAGTGAAGTGTGGCCATGTGGGGGGACCTGCTGGACACTGAGACCACCCCGAACAGAACCAGCTTGGTTGGTGTGGCTGCCTGGGACCTGGCGCACAGGAGGCGGTCAGTAATTCTTTTAATGAACAAGGAAAGGCCTGCGACACATAGCCAACCACCTGGCTGACAGGAAAGAAAAGGTGACCCGCTGTCTTCAGCCTGGAGTCTAAGACCATCAGGGCAAGGAGTCTGGCTGTCCACTTCCTAGATGGGAAGACTGAGGCCTGGAGAGGCAGTGACGCGAGCGAGGTCACAGTGAGCCCGTGGCTGAGCCGGCAGGGAAGGAGCCCAAGCCGGCTGCTCCTCACCTTGCCCAGTTCTGTCCTGTGAGGGTGAGGATGGAGCTGCCCAGCTGAGCTTCTGTGTGACTCCACCCAGCGTGGTGACGGGCCCTACCCTCTCCCGGGGAGGCCCCTGCTGCTGGGCGCCCACCGGCCACCGTGCCTGCCCTTGCCCCTCCCTCGTCACTGCCTCCCTGGGGCCACCAGGCGGAGCCTCCTCATCGCTACACCCAGCCCCCCGGGGCCCCCTGGCTTGGAGAAGAGACAACACAAAGGAGGTAGTGGCTGCTCCTGTCGCCAGGCACTAGCTCTGTGCCCAGTGCACGGGTCCTGACCTCATCCCACTGTCACCGCGCGCCCTAGGAAACTGAGGCTGGAGGTGGGGACGAGGCTGCTGGAGTCAAAGGGCCCGGGGCTCAGAACTCCTCTTCCCACTGGGCAAGGCGAGTCCCTCGGCTGCTCAGACCCAGGCTGATGCCCTCGGCTGCTCAGCACCCAGGCTGATGCCTTCTGCCCAGCAAACAGCCCAGGCACCGCCGGCGGAGCAGCCACAGGGCAGGGTGCCCCACATGCACACCCACAGCCCGCTTCACCTCGGGACAGGAGCAGGAGCCCTGGGGCGTAGCTGCAGGGCTGGTCCAGCCCAGGGCCCGAGTCTTGCTGGCTCTGACTGCCATGTGCATTCTCTGCCATGCTCTCCCATCCATTGTCTCGCCTCCCGGACGCCACAGTGCACCCAGCCTGTCCCCACTCTGAGTCTGAGCTCCCCCAGCTGGAGGGTGCACCTGTATTTGGTGACACCTGGGGCCTCCTCTGCCCATTCCTCTCGGGTCTGAGAATCCCCGAGGGCCTCTGAGGAGTAGGAAGGGTGACGGCCACAGGGGGACAAGTGCAACCTCGAAGCCGTCGGCCACTCTGTGCCCAGGCCTCAGCCTTGACCTCCGTGACTGCCCAGCCTGACCCTTGGACCTGGGGAGCCTCTCCCCTGTACCCACAGGCTCACAGCAACTTTAGGACCAGTCTCCTTGGCTCGGGGCAGGAACAAGGAACAAAAGTGAATCAAATCGGGTCCCCACCCTACAGAAGTTCTTGTCTGGCAGGTGAGACAGACGGGAACCCGTCATCGACCCGCCAAGGGACTGTAGGAGCCCAGAAGAGGGCGCCACCTCTCGGAAGGGCCAGGGAGGCTTCCTGGAGGAGGCAGCATTTGACCTAGGTAGTAATGGACAAGAAGCATCCCAGCTAGGGAACCCAGCTAGGGAAGGGGATTTGTCCCAGGAGCAACCAGTCCAGAGGAGCCCCTCCCAGTTGGCACACCTCACATTTCCCCGACATTGACACATCCTGGATCCCCCGGTGGGGCCAACTGCCCTACAGAGACAGCGTCAGGGGTCCTACCATTCCGAGCTGAGTGACCCTGGACAAGCCACCTACCCTCTCTAAGCTGTAGTTTCCTCCTCCAGGATGGAAAGTTATTTAAACATTCCACTAGGTGCTCACTTAATGCAGGGGACACGCCCCTTCCTCCTCTGACTCGTCCCAGCTCTGGCCTCTGGGGCTGCTGCGGGAGGACAGTGAGGCCAGGGGCCCCGGGAGGCCTCTTTCCCTGCCCGGGGAAGAGCAGAGCATCTTACCATCTTACAGGGCACCTTGAGTCGGTGCTGGGAGGTGGCCAGGGCTGGGCTCAGCACGGTCAGCAGCAGCAGCATCTGGGGGCTCATGGCTCTGTGCAGGACAGGAAGGAAGGGGACTCGGTCAGTCCACTGGCTCCCTCCCATGGCCACCCCCGCCACTCCATCCTTTCCTGCCCCTGGGAACCCTGGACTGGAGTAAGGGTGCTCAGAGAGAGGTAGGGGGCAATGGCCCCTCTCGAAGGGCTTCCAACCCTGGGCCTGGGTGTGCAGCCACACTCAGGGACAGCAAGTCTTACAGTGGAGCACGGCTTGGCCACATGTGGGTTTTTAAGAGACAGCATCTGGTGGAAGACAGCCTGGAGGCGGTGTCCAGGAGGCAGAGGGACCCTGCGGGCTGCACTGGGCCACTCTCAGGGTGGGGTTGGCCGGAGGTGGGGAGGCAGGCTCTGACTCCACTTCCTCCCTGGCCAAAAGCAGTTCCCCCGTGCCAGCCCCTCAGGCCCCTCTCTGCCCCGCCTCCCTCCCCACTCTGTTTTGCCCATTTCTTTTGATTCTCCGATTCTCCGGGGCCCTTGCCATTGTTCAAGGGGAGGGCCACGGCCTTGACCGGAAGCCAGCCAGGAGGCCAGCCCTGCCCCAGCCCCGCTCCTGCTGGCTTCCCCAGGAGCAGCCGGGGCCCTGCACTTTCACTGAGGCCACTGGCTGTGCAGGGTCACGCAGGGCTGCTGGGCCGGCCCTTTGTTGTTGACAGCCAGGGCTGGCATGGAAGGGGAGGCAGAGGCCCCTGCAGGGTGGATCCCAGGGCTGCTGGGGCCCCCTCGCCCCCTCACTGAAGCCCTGAGCGAGCGCCAGGCTACACCAACCAGCTGGTGTAGCCAGGCATTCACGCATTCAATCAGCCTTCCCTGCCTGCCTCATCTCTGGCTCCGTGCTGGGACTGGAAACACACAAGATTGCACAGAGGTGACCAGAACCTGTACAGAGCGGGTTACCAAGGAGGGACCCCCAAAGTCCTCCCAGAGGGAGCACGGGGCTCAGGGTCCCCTGGACAGCTCTCCCCTCTACTGACTTGCCCTGTGTCCCTGTATAAGTGACTTCACCACACTGAACCCAGTGCCGGCCATAGCAGGCTATGTTGAGGACCAAATGAGATGGTGTCCTTACGCACTGGGCGCCACTCTCCTCGCTCTCACAACAGCTCTGTGGCCAGTTCCACAGTCACCACTCTGTTCTCGGAAGGGGAAACTGAGGTTCAGAGAGCCCACGCCACCCAAGAGGTGCCCAAGGTCCCCCGGCTAGCCAGTGGCAGGCCACGCCAGTGTGGCCCCTGGCTCTGCGCCCTTAACCCTGGCACTCTCAGGCCTCTCCCAGCAGGTGCTCCGTGAATGCGTGCTGACTTGGGATTCTGTGAGCCACGTCAGGAGACAGGACATCAGCAGGGCCTTTGAGGGCTGCGACTTAGACCGCTGAACCCTCTAGTGGCAATGAACATGGCCGCTCCAGGGCTCTTTCCTGCTGGAACCTGCAAGGGACATTGCCGTATCTTTCCAGCCGTGGCCACATCCCCAGGCTCCCGGGCCCCTGCACCACCACGGTGCTTCTCTCGCCTGCAGGGGGACTGCTCTCTCCAAGGCAGAGGCTCCTGGACCTGGCCAGCCCTGCTCCCCAGCCTCCTCTCTCACCATCCCCTCTCCCTCTGTTTCGAGGTCACCTCCTTCCAGAAGCCTCTTTGGTTCCCCGAGTCTGGGCCACGGCCCGGAGCTTTCCACACCTCTGAGCTTCCGGTGGGCACAGCACCATGCACTGCAGGGCTCGCCCCGCTCCTCCAGAACACACCCGGGCAGAGGCATGCTGTCCTCTGAGAGACCCCTCTCACAGCACGGGCCAGCCAAGGGAGGACAGTGTGGGTGACACGGTGACAGCAGCCCTCCACGACCTTCCCTCCCCTCCCTGCCACACGCCTGCTCCCGTCTGTGGGTGTGACCCTGGTCTGCCCAGCTCCCTCCTCCATCCCTGGCCCCGGGACTTGAGGGTGGCAGGAGCAGCCCCAGTCACTTCTTCCCCATTTCCACCGGACCCCTTATTCAAAGCAGCCAGGGGGATATTTGAAAGTCACTTACACGACTCTGCTGTTGGGAGACCTCCAGTCGGGGCCAGGCTTCACCCAGTCTCCTCTCTGGCTCCATCTAACATTTCCCTTCCCCACCAAACCCCAGACTCGGCCAAGGTCACTGCTGCCTTGGCACCTTGCCCTGCCATCCCCCTCGCCGGCAGTGCCAGTCCCCCACCCCTCGCAGCCACCATTTCCTGAGCACTTATCAGATGGGAAGGGGACAGGGGCTCACCCAAAATTCAGTCAACAGGTAGCCAAGCGGGGCTGGGCTCCACGGCGGCCGACTGAGTGGCGAGTGTGAGGGAAGGGCAAGGTCAGGTTCAGCTCCGAGCCTGGAGAGCCCTGTCTCCTCCTTTCCTGCCACAACCCGGGCAGCCCTGAGGCGGGCACCTGCACACCCAGAGGGGCCTCGTAGCACACAGGGACTCCACTCTGGAGAGTGCCCGAGGACCCAGGTCACTTGAACCCAGGCTCACCGGGAAGCTCCACCACTCTGCCCTGCTGGCCACCCCAGCCACAGTGACGGCAGACGGAGAGTGGCCAGGAAGGTGTCCAGGCGGGACGATGAGCTACAGGGCTGAGCATCCCAGGTGAGGCATGCAGAGGAGTGAGGCCCCAGGTCTGGAGACAGGAGGCTCTGGGGAAGAAAGGGCAGGGCAGGAGGCAGCTCACTGTTGACTCAGAAAAGAGCCAGAGGATATGTGAGAGAGAGAGATAGACATAGAGAGAGATAGACATAGAGAGAGAGAGAGAGAGAGAGAGAGAGAGAGAGAGAGAGAGAGAATGAGAATACCCGCAGTCACAAGCCCACCCTACTACATAAGGATGTCACTCTGCTAAGCACCGGAGTTCTATCATCTCATTTAACTCGCAACCACCCAAGGAGGCGACTGCCGTGCGTCCCACTTCACAGATGAGAAGAGGGAGGCTCAGGAAGCTGGGGGAACTGGCCCCCAGGGCTTCCAGCTCCCAGTGGTTTCACCCAGGTATGCAGGAGCCCAAGGCTGTGCTTTCTCCAGCCCCCTAGAGAACCGTGTCCATTCTGCCCCGGAGACGTGACTTACCCAAAGTCACCCAGGCAGCCAGCGGGTGATCAGGATCAGAACCCCGGGCTCCCGGCCTGACCCCGGCCAAGGCCCCCCACACAGACGCACAGCTGCCGCCTACTCACAGAGCCGGTCTGGGCTTCTCCCCTGCCCCGGGTCAGACTGAGTGGCTGAGGAGGGTCCCCGGAGGGCCGCAGTGAATCAGCGAGGCCAGCCCTCTCTGGAGACGTGTGCGTCCCACGGGGATCAGACCTTAACCCAGAGGAATGCGGCCGCCACGGCAGAATTCCAGGCGGCTGGGGCGGGGTGGGGGTCCCTCCCTCCTCCGCTCCCACCCCCCCCCCCCCGCCCGCCCCGCACCGCACCTCGGCGCCCAGGGGCGTTGGGACGAGCCCCGGCGGCCAGCAGTAGAGACTGCAGGAGACCTGGATTCAAATGCCAGCGGAGTGTTCCTGAGCCTCCTACCTCGGCTTGCCCAGCTGTCAAATGGGCACGCCGACCTCAGCCCCGGGCGGGGAAGACCCGCCGCGACAGCCGCCCCGAGGCGTCCTGGGGGCCGAAGGAGGGTCAAGTCCGGCTCGGCGCGCGCCGCGGGGGCGACGGGAGGGCCCTGGCCCCGGCCCCTGCCGGCGAGCGGCGCGGGACAGCGCTCCGTGGGGCCCCCGGCGGCTCCTACCTGGCTCAGCGCGGCCGGCGCTCCGCTCGCGGGCCGCCCCGGCGCATCGTGCGCACACCTGCCCCGGTCCTGCCCGGCCCGGCGCCAGGCCCCGGGTCCCGGCCCGAGGAGGCGCTCGGCAGCTCCGCTGCCCCAAGGGAGCCGACCCGCGAGGGGGCGGCCCGGCGCCCATTTAAAGCCCGCTCGCGCCGGCCCGCCCCCGCCCCCTCGGCGGCGCCGCGCGGTCCTAGCGCCCTGCTGCCGCACGGAGACCCGCGAGCCCCCGCGGCGTCGGCGTCGGGAGGCCGGGGCGTCTGCTCCGCGTTGGAAGCCCGCGAGGAAGACGAGGCGAGCGCCAGCGGGGAGCAGGGTCGCCAGCCCGCGCCGAGGGGGCGAGGCGAGGCGAGGCCGGCGCCGGCAACTGCACGTGCGGTCCCCAGCCCCGAGGGCCTGGGGGCTTGGTGGCTCTGGGAGCCGCAGGTCCGCGAAGGAAATCCGGCCTGGCCGCGATCTTCCAGCTGTCGGCAGCGATGCTCTTCGCCCGGGGCGAGCGGGAAGGCCGACGAGGGGACACGGAAGGAAGTGACCCGCACTGCGGCGCGGCCTGGCGGCCACGCTGCCATCTAAACAAGCTATAGCGTCCGCGACCGTCCTCTTCTATCAGCTCTTGGGCCGTGAACGTCCGCAGCTTTGCGGCGGGGACGGCGACTGTGCTTGAAAGCCAAGTGTGTGAGACGCGGAGACCTGCTTTGCAGCTGCAGAAACTGAGCCTTAGCAAGGCTAAAGGGCAACCCCACCGTCGCGCAGCTCGTAGGCGCTGGCGCTCGGGCGCCCGCTGTCCAGTTGGGGCACCATCGCGCCCGGTGGCTTAGCTGCTGTCCAGCTGCTGGACCATGGCCTTGGCGCCAGAGGTCGTGGGCGTCTGGCCCTTACCACATCCCTGTGCTCTGCTCTGCTAAGTGGCCGCTCCTCCAGGCCCTGGTCCAAGCAGAGAAGACTCCTCTTCCACAGTGCGTCTCTTCCCTGCCAGCCACCAGCCCTGAGAGTGGGGCCTTGGGGCCAACTGGGCTGAAGCTGGGCGGTGTGGACACTGGCTTCCCTGGAGCCTACACAGCTGTCACCTCTTTTTTTTTTTTTTTTTTTTTTGACAGGCAGAGTGGACAGTGAGAGAGAAAGACAGAGAGAAAGGTCTTCCTTTGCCGTTGGTTCACCCCGCAATGGCCGCAGTGGCCGGCACACCATGCTGATCCAAAGCCAGGTGCTTCTTCTGGTCTCCCATGGGGTGCAGGGCCCAAGGACCTGGGCCATCCTCCACTGCACTCCTGGGCCACAGCAGAGAGCTGGCCTGGAAGAGGGGCAACCGGGACAGAATCTGGCACCCCGACCAGGACTAGAAACCGGTATGCCGGCGCTGCAGGTGGAGGATTAGCGTAGTGAGCCACGGCGGGGCCTGTCACCTCTTCTTGCTCCTGTCCAGTCCTCAGGGGTAGACCTGTGTAGATGGGACTCGCGTCAACCCAAGAGAGACCAGCGAGTGGCTCCGGGGGCTGAGTTGGCTTCAGAAGAGACCTGGGATGGCTCCCTAACCTGGGCCTGGGCTGCATGGGGGGGGGGGAGCATGGGAGGTGCTGTGGGGACCCCTACAAGGCCAAGGAGGAGGCTCCAACCCTCCCCCACCCCACCCCAGCCAGTGAGGCTGCAGATCTGTGCTCGTAGGAGTCTTGGCTGGCCCTCTCTGGTCTAGTGGAACATCAGTGTCCCTGCCCATCAAGTGGCGAAAACGTAGCTACATCTTGGGGTTGGTACCAGAGCTAGGGGAAGGGATCCAGGCTGGGGCCCCCAGCCAGTGGGTGCTGGGTGACTCTGGCTGTTTATTGTGCTGTGATTGGTGGATATTTCTGCTACACCCTGCGGGGTTCCTGCCAGGTCCTTGTCCAGGGACGGGCTTCACAGCCCTGCAGCGGTGGGAGCAGAGCAGGGTCCAGGCCATCACTGGACCTTCTCTCCCCCCTTCCCCGCCCCAGCTGGCGCCCTGCCTCTAGGCCCAGACCGCTGAGCATTGCCTCACTCTCCCTTCCCATTCCTGGAGCTGCCTTGAAGCAGAAACTCCTGGGCTGACCCAGAGCTTGGGCCAGGGCTGGGGCCACAGTGGGCTGGGGTGGGCAGCCTGCCTCCCACACACCCCAGAGCCTGTGGTTGTGGTTAGTTCATGGGGTTCCACCTTCCTCAGTGCTCAGGTGGGGCTCCACATGAGTTGGGGATGGACGGGCAACCAGGCGAGCCCACCCGCCACCCAAGCCCCTCAGGACCTGTGGCTGGAAGCCGGGAACTCCTCAGCACCCCGCCTTGGTGGCCTCTTCAGCAGTCACGTCGCCGTGTGTCTCCATCTCGCTTCGTCTTTCTGACCTCAGTTTGTTGATCTGGACAGGAAGTCTAATAACAGCACCGATGTCGTGGCTTGCCTTGAAGATGGGACCTGACTCTGTGTGTGTATGTGGGGGGTGGGGGTGGGGGACCTGGGCAGAGGGCCTGGCCCATGGGAATTGCTCAGTAAACATGACACCACCCCCCTCCCTGGTGGGCCCCAGGTAGCTGGCAACAAAATCATCCAGCACTTCTCCTGGTCGGGCTTCCAGTCCAGCTGGGATGACAGTCGGAGGCCTTTTTCTGAGTCTGTGGGGGTGGGGGGTTGGGAACTGGCTGGTGGCCGGCAGCGAAGAAACCCACTTTCTTTCCAAGGCCACTGAGGTCAGCTTTCCGTCTGGCAGCTGGGAGCCGGCTTCCTCGCCCTGGTGTTTTGTTCAGAGCTCCTGTGCCTAGTGCACCTGCCAGGGCAGGCAGGAGGCACATCTGTCTCTGTCTTCAGGACCCCCTCTCGGAGGTAGGAGAATCCTCTCTGGGGCCAGGTTAGGCTCAAGCCTCTCCTGGAGGTCTCACTCAGGCTGGGCTGAAAGCTGAGGGTCGTCCCCAGGAGCTAGGGGCCGTGAAATCCTGGGTGAGCACGCCCAAGTGGCTGCACCCCTGGGAGCCTTGCCGTCCTCTTCTAACTGTAGAAGCACCATGGGTGCCAGGGACCTCCCCCCACACACACTTAGGCTCCGCTGCTCTTTGCTGAGCAACTACTGTGGGCCAGCACTCCCTCCCTGGGTCAAATCCAAGGACAGAGCCTTTATTCTCAATTACGGACCGGGAAACTGAGGCTCTGAGACATTACGTAACTGGCCAAGTCACTCAGCTTGTAGAGCCAGGCCTCCTGACTCCCAGACTCGTCTCGATGCAAACAAGTGGCTGTTCTCACTCTCTGCCTCTGCCGAGCACCCACACTGGCCCCTGGGAGTCAGGGAGTTCCCCCGGCAGCCCCCGTTGGGGCCCTGCCTTCTGGGGCAGAACCCTGGGTTCCCCAGTTCTCCCCCTGCCCACCGTCCCTGGCTCCCTAGGGGGATCTGGGTTCAGATCTCAGCCGCTATGAGCCATCTCCTAGAGAGACAACAGCAGGGACAGCAACTGCAGCTGGTGCCAGCTGTGGGGCGTTGCTGAGCGGGAAGTCAACACGGGGCTGGAGAAGCATGCAGCGTAAAGCGACGGTGGGGTGTCCCTGGTCCCAAGTGGCCGCTCTGTTGAATGGGAATAATGGGAGCTGGTAGGAACAGGCCTGGCCAGCAGGAGGCCCTGGGGACTCTGGCCTGCCTGAGACACAGTGGAGATGGCAGGGTGCTGTAGGCACTCCCAGGGGGTTCCTCAGGCTCCCAGGCCCTGTGTGTGGCCAGAGCCCTGCCCCGGCTGGTTTGCTGTTCTCAGTGGGGGCCAGGGCTGCAGGTGCTGCTGTGGCCCTGTGGACCCCGCTCCCCTCCCCCCAGCAGCTGCCGCATGGGAGGCTCCTGGCTCAGAGTCAGCGCAGGGCTGTGCAGGCTCCCAGGGGCCCCCAGGGAGGGGGGGTGATGTTAAGTGACATAATTCGAGACTGAGTGAGCGAAGGGGGCCGACATTGGAAGCGTCTCCACAGCTTGACTCTGTGCCGAGCCACGGAGCGTGAAACCGCAGCTTTCTGTGTGCCTGGGCTGCTGGGAACCTGAGGCTGTGCTGCTTCAGCCACGCACGGCTCCCTGCACCCCGATTTAACCATGTGGAGGTCAAACCCGCTGCACCCTTTCCTGGATGAGCTAGGCTTTCATAGTGTGGGCACTGGTCCTGGTGGGTGACACCATGCAGCCCCCTCCCCAAGCTCCACCCCCGACTGCCTTCTGCCCGGGGAGCCCTGGGGCCAGCTGATGGAAGCAGGTGCCGGCACAGGTGGTCCAGCCACAAGGGTGCTGGGCGGCCCCCTGAGCAAGCTGTGCCCTGCACAGTCTCGGTTTCCTTGCATGTGGAGGGGAGACAGCAAGGTCCAGGCCTGGCGGAGGTGACCGGGCTGCAGGAAGCAGTGGCCCTCCCCGTGGGTCACTGAAGGGAGCCGAGGGCAAAGGGAGCCACAGGAGCGGGGCCGCAGCCTTGGTCTGGGAGAGCAGCTGAGTCGGGGAGCCTCTGGCACTGTTGGCTTGGGCGGGGTGGGGGGGCCAGGGCAGAGCCGCACCCCCGCTGCAGCTGCCTCTCTGGCGTCCCTGCAGAGCTCTGTTCCCTGGGGCTCCCTTCCCAGCCTCAGGACGCAGGTGCTGGGCTCCCAGTAGATCATCAGCTCGTTAGCCTCCCCGTGGTCAAAGCCGGGTCACAGGCACCCCAGTGGTCCCTGCATCTTTGGCGACTCAGAGACCTCTGCTGCCACCTCCATTTCTGCTCCAAGATGGATGGCAGACTCCAGGCCCAGAGAGGGCAAGGCTGTGGCCTGGGGCCACGCAGCAGGCTAAGGCCCTGCCGGTCCTCCTCGCCCGCCCTCCTTGCACAAGGCCAGGGCACTCTGGTCCACAGTCACCTCTCAGAGTCCTGCCCGGTTTTCCGCAAACTGCGGCAAGTGGTGGTTCCCTGAGGACCCATTCAGGTAGACGGCTGGACCCCTGCCCTGGGGAGAGCCGGTCCCGTCACTTGGAGGTGGGGTCTGGGCTCTGCGTCTCTGTCAGCCCCCCATGGGGCTGGCACTGCCTGTCCAGGCGCACTCTGAGGAGCGCAGGGACTGTGTGAGGGCCAGAGCAAGCCCCGCCCCTGCCCACTCCAACAGGGGAGTGCAAGTCACCCACAACCGACCGGAACCGAGCTAAGCGCAGCCCTCCCTCCCCGGCCAGCAGGACTGAAGGAATGAGATGCAAAGGCCGGTTAGCGGTGATGAATCTTACTGTAAGCTCAGGCTGGGAAGGGGATGGGCAGGGCCAGACAGCGCTCCAAGGCAGCTTTCCTTTTTTTTTTGACAGGCAGAGTGGACAGTGAGAGAGAGAGAGACAGAGAGAAAGGTCTTCCTTTGCCATTCGTTCACCCTCCAATGGTTGCCGCGGCCGGCGCGCTGCGGCCGGCGCACCGCGCTCATCCGATGGCAGGAGCCAGGTGCTAGGTGCTTTTCCTGGTCTCCCATGGGGTGCAGGGCCCAAGCACCTGGGCCATCCTCCACTGCACTCCCTGGCCACAACAGAGGGCTGGCCTGGAAGAGGGGCAACAGGGACAGAATCCGGCGCCCCGACTGGGACTAGAACCCGGTGTGCCGGCGCCACAAGGCGGAGGATTAGCCTGTTGAGCCACGGCGCCAGCCCAAGGCAGCTTTCCTGTTGCAACTGTTTAACCTACGCCATGCAGCCATGCCCGAGGAGCCAGATCCTGTTACTACTGCTGCTACTGTTGTTATTGCCATTCGCAGACCACCCCCGAGGAAATCCAGAGAGGTTAAGTCACTCCCTTAAGGTCACACAGCTGGTACAGATGAATCTGGGCAGTGGGGCTCCAGCACCTCCCCTGTTAATACTTTTGTTGCTTCGTCACTTGCCACAGCATCAGTTAGCCAAAAGAGCAATTACAGTCATGCATGGCTTAACTCCGATAACTGTGTCACTGGCTGCTGTTGTCAATGTGCAAGTGTCACAGTGTGCAAACTAAGACGGCTGTGGCATGGCTGGGTGATGTGCTCTTCCCGCATCGCTGTCGTCAGCGAGGCCCACCGTCAGCTGAAGAGTCAGCACCTGGCATGAGCCTGCCATCCATCAGCTCAGCTCGGAGGGTCGTATTCTCCCTCCCACCTTAGGTGGGGTGAGGAGGACCCAAGGAAAGCAAAGCAGGGAGAGAAGCGGTCCAGAGAGAGAGTGGGACAGTGAGCGGGGGCTGCCCAGGCTCCCATGTTCATAGGGCTGCTTGCTGCTGTGTGACCCAGGGCTGGTGGCCCAACCTCTCTGAACCTCTCTGTCTCTATAATGTAGGGACCACCATGGACGTTGAAGAGTGAGCTCACTTGGTTCAGGTGCCCACCTGCCCAGGGCACTGGCCCGGCACTGGCCCTGTGTGCGTTGCCTCCTGGCGGCGTTCCTGGCTGCAGCTGGCTTCTTTGCGTGGCTGTGACCCAGGGAATGGTGGAGCACTTGCGAAACTTCCCTCAGCGGTGCCGGTGCCTGGGGGCATGGGGAGGGGGCCTGTCTGAGGGGAGCTGTGGCCGCCCAGCAGGGCAGGGAGAGTGGCCAGCATTCCCATCCTGTGGAGGGCAGGTGCTGGGCCCCTGAGAGGCGAGGTGGCAAGGCCAGGGCACTCCCAGCTGTCCCTGGGACGGGCTCTGCTCGGGCCCACCAGCCTTACCTCCCTCCTGGTGACCACAGGGCCTTCCCAGAGCATTCAAGCCTGTCCTTTGGGCGGAAGCCAAGGCTCCAGCAGGGCAGGCCCTAGCGCAAGGTCATGGCTAGGAGGTGGCAAAGCAGGGGCTACCCGCCCCATAGCACCAGGTGCTCACCCCTCCCCCCGTGACATTCCTCCACCTGCCAGCAGGAGCCACACACCTGCCCCATGCACACAGTGCACCTGCTGCCCCCCCACACACCCTTCATAGACACCTTCCAGGACAACCCAGGGCACATGGGGTCCCCACTCATGGGAACAAGCATGCGTTGGCCTCCCACTAACACGTCAGCCAGACACGCAACAGACATTCCAGGGATACCCACGTGGTCTCCACACGGACACACACCTCAGACAAATCTCACTCTCAGGTGTGCACTGCACAGGCAGAACACATCATCAGCAGGCATGCTGAGCGGATACACGGCACACACAGGCTCTCACACAAACACCACAGCACACCCACACCCTGCACGCCTGGCACACGAGCAGCTCACAACCTGTGCACACGGCAAAGACCGGAAACGTCCAGTGCACTGAGAAGCCAGATTCGTGGTGTGGGCATGCACATACATGCACAAACACTCGGCACAAATGTGCACACGGGCGTGCATGCGCACCTGCTCACGGGAACATGACTTGCAAGCAGCCTTCCCAGAAGCTGCCCACGCCGGAGTCAAGTGTTTGCCGCCAGGAATGAGTCCCTGGAGTGTGAAAAGGAAAGAGGAGGAGTGGACACAGGCTGGTGTGTTCTAGCCAGACGGGCTGCGGGACCTCCCTGGGGTCCGAGGGCCACAGCAGGCGGGGGCTCTGAGCTCAGCGCACGGGGAGCCAGGCAGCCAGGCTGGGGCTCTGGACTGCACAGCCCCGGGTGCCAGGCCCTGTGCCCAGCCAGGAGCGCTAGGAGCTTGGGGTTGGGTTATTTGGCCTTCAGTGCAGCTGCTCCCAGGCCTCACCTGGGCTGTGTGACCTCTCCCCGCTCTCCCCTGGGCGCTGATGGCAGAGACCAGGGTTGGAGGCTGGAACTTGACTCCCCTCCGCTCCTGCCTCCGGGGAACCTGCGAGGCAGCTCCTCCGCCAGCAGCACAGACACGCCCCTCCCTCCCGGGCCTCCCAGGGCCCCTCCAGCTGTTGCGGCCCTGCCATCCCCTCCTCACCAGACCCACAAGGGAGCCACCCGCCCTGGCTGTGCCCACGTCCCCCATTCTCCTCGATTCTGCCCCCAGGTGTCTCCAGCCCCTTACCCCCGCCCCCCGCACCCCCTCCCCCCGCAGCTCCCCGTAGCCTGCACAGCGGAGCTGCCATGGACGGAGCTGTCACAGTCACTAGCTGTGCCTTGTAACACCCTCTGCAGCTTCTCATCTCGCCTCTCTAGCACCTCCTTCTGGATCCTTCTGCAGGCTCCTCCTCCTCCTCCTCCCCTCCTCCTCCTCCTCCACCATCACCACCACCTGATCTGAGCTGTGGAGGCGCCTGGTCTCCCTCAGCTGCTGGCCTCTGCGTTTTTCTCAACCTCTCCCAGGAGAGCTGCCTGGCCCAGGGTCTCCCTTTCCCGTCCTTTCACCCACTACTCACCCTCCATGTAGCAGCCACGTGGAGCTGCTCCAAAACACAGAACTGACCAGGTGACGTCCCTACTTAACACGTTGACCAGGGTGGGTGGGCAGGTGTTGCGGCGCAGCGGGTAAAGCCACTTGCCTGCAATGCCGACAGTGAACGTGGGCGCCAGGTGCAGAACTGCCTGCTCCGCTTCTGATCCCTGCAGCTCCATTCCCTGGTCCCCGCCTGCAGCAGGTGACTGTGTCCGTGTAGCATGTGGCTGTGGCCTGTAAGGCAGCCAGGGTGGTGCAGATGCAGGGGGAGGCTTGGAGGCGAGGTCCAGTTCTGCCACTTGCTCGCCGAGTGCCCTTGGATTGAGTCTTAATAGCTTCATCTCAAAACGGAGAGAATGATAATTACCATGCACCGCTGGTGAGGGTGAAAGCGCAGGCATCCCACCCCAGAGCTCCCTCCTCGCAGCCAGTCCTGCAGCTGCCACAGGGGGGCGCTCCAAAGACAGGGGAGACCTGAGTCAGCTCTCTGAAATGTCCCTGAGCCTCTGATCAATCTTGGGGCTGCTCCTTGGGTGGCTGCCAGGAAGCAGGAAGTGGGGGCTGGGCGCTGGTGGTTTGGGACCACAGAGGGTGGTGGGGATGGTGGGGTGGGAGACGACAGAGCTGTCGGCTGGACAGCAGAGAGGTTGGCGGGAGTTTGGGAGGTCTGGCTGAGTGGTGAGCTCTCTTCTTTCCCAGCTCCATTCTCACTGCCGCCCTGAGAAGTGGGGTCTGGCTCTCGGGCTGTACCGCAATGCAGAGGGTGGGCTCCAGGTGGGTAGGCAGGGACAGCCCCTACGGCTGGTTCTGCCCAGGGTCATGTGCGCAGTAACGATGCTGGACACAGGCAGAGTGGATCTGGTAATGTTCCCTGGCTGCAAGGCTTTGTCCCCACACGGTGGTCACTCAGCCCCAGGCCACCCCAGGGCTGAGTCTTGAGGATTACTACATCCAGTAATAGGAATTCTCTTTATAATGAAAATTCCCTGGAATCAGAGGTCTGAGCAAATGCAGAGCACAGGATGGCTGGGGGAGGGAGCTGGGGTGGGAAAGGGCTGGTCAGTGGGGAGACTTGGGGAGGCCCTGGGCAGGTGGCCCATGGCTAAGGGCCTTGGCCGCCAGCAGCGGGGCATATGCTAAATAGGCAAGTGACACAGCAAGGCCTGTGCCAGGACAGACGGGGCCAGAAAGGGAGGCAGGAGGGCAGTGAGAAGGCCTGGCCTCACCGAGGATCGAGATGATGAGGTTTAGACACCAGCAGAGGCCATGGTGCTGGACGGCTGGACGGCTGGGGCCCCAGGACTGACTGCGAGGGTGGGGGCGGGGGCGAGGCGTCATCAGGACAAGAAAGGGAGGCTTCTCACCCCTGAGCCAGGAGACCTGGCTGAGCATGGTCAGGGTGGTCTGGGCCCATCCAGGAAATGCCCAGAGGTCAGAGAAACTTCTAGGTCTCAGCAACAGAGGAGCACTGCCAGCAAGAGCCACTGTCCTGGCGGGCGGGCAGGTGGGCATGGTTCCACCTGCCTCCCAAGAGGGCGGGGTCAGCCATGTGGGCTGGTGCCCTCCTCTCCCCCGGTGTGTCTTGTAGGAGCAAGTGTGAAGGGCCGGAGGCCAGGCAGCCTTCCACACCTGCCAGCCTAGGCCAGCTTTGTGGCTGGAGGCAGGACACTGAGGGTTGGGGTCCTCTCGATGGCCTCTGTCGTCAGGGAGACACGGCCCCCACCCCAGTCACTAGCTCCCTCCCCTGCACCTCCCAACCAGGCAGCCCTGCTGAGCCCACGGAGCCTCCGGCTCGCTGGGCTTCTGATTCTCTCTGGAACAACCTGCCTGCCCCCTAGTGGACTTCTGAAGGGCTCCTCACCACGTCCAAGGCACGGGGCATTTAGTCCAAGGCTGTCCACAGCCGGAGGCAGCCGGAGCCTCCAGCATCAGACGTGTGCAAGGAAGCCCCGGGGCTGAGCCGACCAGGAGGCGGAGCTCAGCCCTTGGGAAGGTGCACAGACTCAGGCATCCTGATCCCCGGGAAACCAGCAATAGTGCATGGCCAGGCAGTCTCCTTCCAGGTCTGCGGTCCTCACAGGGCTGCTGGGCCCTCCTTAGGGAGGAGGCCACCGGCAAAGATGGCCCCGGCACTCAGTCCTGTGTGGCCCTCCCTCCTGCTCCGCTCTGGCTGTCTTTTGAGCAGCTCCGGGCTCTGGTGCACGTGGATTCCCTAAAGCACCTGTTGCCACAGCAGCTTCCCCACCTCCCCTGCCCCTTAACCTTGAATTTCTTCCCCACTGACCTTTGCTGACCTTGCCTTCTGGAAGCCCCGAGTCTGCAGGGAGAGGTCGACTCAGGGCCACAATGGAGCGTGGACAGTGTTGGACAGGGTGCTCAGTAGCTGAGGGGCCAGAGGAGGTGCCCCTGCCATAGCACATGGGGATGGAGAGGGGGTTTGGGGGAAGGCTTCCTGGAGGAGGAGGTAGAGGAGCAGAGATCTGGGGAGGAAGGAGGGGTTGGCAGGAAGGGGTGGGAAGCAGGAGCCTGGGGAACAGCACCCAGTGGTGCGGGGGTGGGCGGTGAGAGGGGTGGGGGGAGACAGGACAGCAGGGAAGCCAGGGGACCCAATTGAGTGTGAGACCAACCAAGCCCGGATGAGAGACGCCAGGCAGGCGACCTGGGGAGCTGGTAGTGCTGGGGGCGGGGAGAGTGGCCGGCGAAGCCTCGGGCTGGCGGCTCATTCACTGGCCCGAGCGGCCACTCAGCCTCCTGGCACATGCCTCTTCCTGGGCACTGGGCTAAGGGAGGAGCCGGGTGGGCTTCTGGGGCTGGGGTGCCCACGGCAGCCGCTCATCACACCAAGGAGGGCTGGGGAAGGGTTGGGCGGAGGTGGTGTGGCAGGTGCTGTCCCTGAATGAGCCAGAAAAAGTGTCAGGAGCAGAGCTGTGCATCGCGGGGGACAGAGTGGAGTAAGCGGCACACGAAGACCCAAGCGTGGATGTGAAGGGCGGGTGCTGAGGGACCAGCATGTGCAGGGCCTCGAACAACCAGGCTAAAATGTCTGGACTTTTCCAAGCACTCCATCCCAAACTGCGCCCACCTGCAGAACCCGGAGCCAAGCAATTCTGGACCCTTCTGAAGCTTGCATCCCTGCCTGCTACCTGAGAACTCCGTGTCCTAGAGGCCAGGGACATCCCACTGCTGGGAACCAACCCCAAGGATTAGGAGGATGGCCCCGGGCTGGCAGGGGAGGCGTGGGGACTTCACGGAGCAGCAGCTGGCACTGGGTGGCTGTGAAAGTCATGACCCAGAGTTCCCTGGCTCGGGGCACCCACCTGGACCTACGCACTGGGGCCCAGGCAAATGCTGGCCTGGCTTCTTGCGGGAGCTGTCCAGCCTGGCTCCCAGGGCATCCCAGCCTCAGCAGAAAGCTGCTAGCCTCACTCCTGTTCTGCAGAAAAGACGTATGTCCCCCGCTGGGTCACCAGCTCAGCTTAGAAGGCAGAGGGGTGGCACGAAGGCACTGTGTCCCTCCCAGACTCTGTGCCCATCTAGAAGCTGAGCAGATGGCTCCTGTCTCATGGGGTGGGCGTGGTTGAGACAGGTGCACGGAAGGTACCTAACCTCTCGGTGTGGGCAGCTCAGAAGGTGGGCAGAGGGGCATGGCCCCCACACACTGCAAGGGACTCATACCAGCAGACAGTGCATAGATGCATGTGAACACATGCAACACGTATGAACACACGACGTAAGCACAGGCACAGGGACAGACACACTCAGAACACGCACAGCTGAAGTTGCAAGCATGCGGATGCCAGGGCACACACACACACACACAGCCCTCCAGGAACAAGCACACCCATGCCCACGCAGACCCAGTGACGGCCCACACACGCCCACATGCACTGGCTTGCTGTGATGTGCCGGCTAAGGGCGTGTGTGCTCTGACGTCCCAGGGTGGGCTGTGCTGGACTCCAGGGTAGCAGGTGCCTCCTGCTGGCTGTGTGAGCCCACGGGCTGCCTCTTCTCTGGAGGGCACCGATCTCATGCCTGAGCGCTCTGCCCTGGGACCTGATCACCTCCATTACAGCGGGGTTGAGGGCTCAACGCACGGATCTGGGGACACAGACACTCAGCCCGCCGTGGGAAGAAGCTGTGTTCTGCTGTGATTCTGGGCTCTGGGCCTGTCCGAGTGCTGGGTGGGTCTCCATCTACCCACACGTGCATCCATGGCGCTCACAGCCTGCACACAGGCCACACCTGCCCATTTCACAGATGAAGAAACTGAGGCCCCCTAAGGTGGGCAAACAGAGAGGCCACCGGGGAACCAGGGCCACGCACCTGTCCCCTGTCTCCTATGCCATGCCATGCACAGCCGTGCTCACACACATACACACACACACCATGACAACGGGTAGAGCCTCCCTTCCCAGCACCCTTATAGGCTTCAGGGCTGGACATGGAGTTTTGGGTCCTATGGTTTAATTTTTTACTATTTATTTGAGAGGTAGAGTTACAGATAGAGAGAGGGAGAGACAGAGAGAAAGGTCTTCCGTCCGTTGGTTCACTCCCCAAATGGCCTTAACAGCTAGAGCTGCGCTGATCCGAAGCCAGAAGCCAGGAGCCAGGAGCTTCTTCCAGTCTCCCATACAGGTGTAGTGGCCCAAGCATTTGGGCCATCTTCTACTGCTTTCCCAGGCCACAGCAGAGAGCTGGATGGGAAGAGGAGCACCAGGACTAGAACCGGCGTCCATATGGGATGTGGGTGCCACAGGAGGAGGATTAACATGCTGTGCCAGCGCGCCGGCCCCAGGATCTTCTGGTTTAATTCTTACCGTGCTGTGTGAAGGAAGAGTGACTATTCCCTTCTGCATCTGAGGAAGTTGAGACAGAAAGGCGAGGCCCGGAGCTGTGCAGGGTGGGACCGGCCTGGCAGCTCTCAGAGCCGAGTGCACACAGAGCACCTGTTCCCTGCACATGTACACACACACACACACGGGCATCCCAGCCTCAGCGGATGTGTGGTCCCCGTATGGAACGCTTTCCCAAGGACCTCCTTCCAGTTCCAAGTTGTGGGGGCAGACCCAGTTCCAAGGAGTCTTCTGAAGAAGGCGAGTTTGTTTAGGGTTTCACCTGCCACTGGCCCCGCCCCCTTCTGTCAGCCAGGAAATGAATTCCCGGGGTGTGCGTGCACCTGCCTGGAGCCACCTGCGTGGATCTGGTGAGCAGCTCTGATGCTGGGAGCCATTGTTTTTGTCTTCTGTAAGACACTGAGAGCCAGTGTTTCTCACTCTTTCTCCACTATCCTGAGATTCTGGGAGCCCGAGGCCCACACTCCTGGGTTCAGGCGGGAGTGGGGTGGCGAACCGGGAAGGAGGCAGCCTACTCTGAGTGTTTCCTATGTTTGGACCTGTCTGCACTCTCTCCCGGTGCATTTTACTATTCTTTTAAAAAAAATTTTTGTTTATTTCAGAGGCAGGGACATAGAGAAACAATTGAGAGCTCACAGCTGCTGGTTCCCTCCCCAAGTGCCAGCAACGGCTGGGGCTGTGCCGGGGCCAAAGCCAGGAGCCAGGAACTCAGCCCAGGTCTCCCACATAGATTGCAGGAACAGTTACTTGAGCAGTCACTGCTGCCCCTCCCAGGGTCTGCATCAGCGGGAAGCCGGAGTCAGGAGCCAGAGCCGGGGATGGAACCCAGGTTCTCTACACTGGTGGCAGCATCTCCCCTGGTGTCTTAACTGCTGGGCTGAATGTCTGCTCCATTCAGGCCCATTATAGAGATAAGAAAACAAAGGCTGCGAGACGTGCTGGGACAGGAGTAGAGGAGCCAGCTGAGCCCGGAGCCCTCCTCTGTCTGCCTCCAGCTCCTGGTGCCAACCTGCTTCTGCCCTTGGCAGCTGTGCTACCTGGGGCTCGCGGCTGCACGGTGGGGACCGGGATCCTCTCTGGCAGGCATCATGAGCTCCCCTGAGCATGAGCGCTGAGCACCAGCCTCTCGAGAGCGAGTGCTGCGTGGAAGGGAGGCGCTACTTCTGTCTGTGTTGCTTCTGTGGCAGGGGTGAGTTCACGCCCAGGACGCCTGGAGGAACACATCAGTTCACAGCCGCTCCCAGGCTAGTGAGTGCCTGGTCGGCCGCCAGGGGGCCCCGGGAGGGCTCCCTGCAGGAAGCGGAGCAGGGCGAATGGGGTGTGCTCAGCCCAGGAGTCTCTGAGCCCGCTCTGGGCCTCTCCGCAAGGCCGGGACCAGGGTTCCCCCAGCTCTGGGTCCCCGTCGTGCCCCAGCGGGCTTTGGCAAAGGCTGCCTTGATTTCCTGGTTTATGAGGTCCCGCCAGGGATCCCTGAGGAGCAAGGAGAAGCGCAAGTCATAAACCAGCTGGAGCTGCAGCCGTGGACAGCACGAGCCCAGCTGGCTGCCAGGCGCTCCTCTCCCTCTCTGTCACCCCTAGCACCTGTCGCTCACTGCAGGGCCAACCGCCACCTCCCTTGACCCTTAGGGACCTGAGGCTCCCAGAACTGAGCCCTCCCTAGGCCACACAGCTGCTGACTCAGGGGCCTCTGGGCGACAGGAGCTGGTCCTAGTGTTGTCCCTGCTCAGGAAGGAGATGACTTCGGGAGTCCTTGGTGAGGGACCCCGTGACAACCCCACCCCCTGCCCGAGACCCAGGGTGGCCACACTTTCACGTTCTCATTTGCTGCCGGTAGGTGGGTGGAGCTGGCAGCGCCCGGTCACCCCGATTCCCACCTTGACCAGGAGGAGGAAGCCAGGGTCTGAGCTCCCGCCTCCCTGCAAGGGGCCCAGGGCAGAGGATGACTGCTTTGTGCAGTGTTGGCATGGCGTGTGGGGAGGGGCAGGCCTCTAGTCTCCTTCCCCTGAGCTCCGCCAGTCTCCCCCAGTAAAGACAAAGAACCACAATGCTGGCATCCCATTAGGGCGCCCGTTCATGTCCTGGCAGCTCCACTTCTGACCCGGCTCCCCGCTATGGCCTGGGAAAGCAGCGGAAAATGGGCCCCTGCACCCACATGGGAGACCCGGATGAAGCTCCTGCCCTGCCCGTTGCAGCCTCTTGGGAAAGCAGTGGACGATGACTCAAGTGCTTGGGCCCCTGTAGCCACATGCGAGACCTGGAAGAGGCTCCTGGCTTTTGTCTGGCCCAGGCTTGGCTGTTGGCGGCCATTTGGGGAGTGAACCAGCAGATGGAAGACCTCTTGCGCTCGCTCTCCTTCTCTCTCTACCTTTCAAATAAAACAAATGAATCTTAAGAAAACAAAACAAGACAAAGAACCACTGCAGTTATGGGAGCTGTGAGGCGAACTGCAGCTGCAAACCAAGTCTGCGCCCAGCCAGCTCCCTGAGCCCCTCCAATGGAGATGGGCGCCCAGCTGCTGGGATCTCCCGCCCGGACAAGGGGAGGCCTCCCGAGGGGTCTCCAAACATGGGCGACTGCGCGCCATGGTAGGCGTAATGTGTGTTCCTGCGCATGCGCGTCCAGGCTCTGCAAGCTCTCCTGTGGGGTATGAGGGCAGAGATGGCCGCCTGCCTGCCCTGGGGGGCTGGGAGGCTCCCCAGGTCAGGTGATGCTTGCTGAGCCTAATCTCTGCTCTCTCCACTCCCTGCGCCAAGCAGATGAAAACATTTCTGGCACTTTCTAAAATTTCTGCCCGGGAGTGGAAAAGTCATCAGCTGAGGGAGCTCAGAGGACGCGTGGCTGCCAGATCCTGCCAGACCCCAGGCCCAGGGAGAGTGGGGATCTGGGGGCTTCCCGGTGGTGTCTGTTGGAGACATGGCGTGACCGTGCTGATGGACAGACGAGCACCACGTGAGCCTCCATGAAAGGGGGGAGAGGCTATGGAGACCAGCACGCTGCAGGATGGGCTGCAGAGTGACGGCTCCATCAAGAAAGTGTGACCAGGGCCAGCACTGTAGCATAGCAGGCAAAGCTGCCACCTGTGATGTTGGCATCCCGTACGGTGCTGGTTCAAGTCTCGGCTGCTCCACTTCTGATCCAGCTCCCTGCTAATGGCCTGGGAAAGCAGCGGAAGATGGCGCAAACGCTTGAGCCCCTGCACCCATGTGGGAGACCTGGATGAAGCTCCTGTCCTGGCCATTGCAGCCACTTGGAGAGTGACCTAGCGAATGGAATCTCTGTCTCTCTCTGTCTGTCTGTCTCTGTCTCTGTAACTCTGACTTTCAAACAAATAGATAAATCTTTTAAAAAAGAAGAAGAAAGAGTGGCAAGAGCCGTCTCCTGACAGAGGCTGCAGTTGAGCTGAGGCCTGCCCAGGAGGCAGGGTGAGGGCGCTCCCTGTACAGGGAGCAGCAGGCGCAAAGGCCCTGGGGTGGGAAGAGGAGAGAGGCTGAGTAAATCGCAAGGTGCCCGCAGGTTGCAGCCCTGGCTTGGTCACCCCAGGGACATTTAACAAACGCTTTGAAAGGTGTAGGGAAATGAGAGCCGAATCAGAATGAGACGTCACCTGGGGTGGGGGGGTCTGATCCCATGCACTCCACGCGCATGGGCAGCAGGCTGGGGGCATGGGGCTGCTATGGTGCTCACAGTCTCCCAGGAGCAGAGACAAAGGGGAAAATGAAGTCAGTGACTCTGTGTTTGTTAGAGAAACAAAGGAGTTAGCAACTCCCGGGATCCCAGCCCCAGTGCGGAGGGCGGGGCGAGGGACCCCTGGGTGTGCAGAAGGGGGGGGGGGGGAGGAAGGATGCTCCTGGGTCAGAGCAGGCTGCAGGGAGAGGCAGCATCTGAGCTGGGGTTCTGAGGGATGAGTAGGAGCCCAAGAATGCTTTGGAGAAGGCACCAGCTTTGGAGCCAGCAGACCTGCATCCTGAGCTATGGGCCTGTGACAAGTCATTTTTGCCTCACTAATTGAATTCTCTCGATCACGCTGCTGTCACCGCTGAGTGACAAGCATGCTGACCTGTGTTGTACGTGCGTGTGTTCCACAGGAAGGGCGTCCCTAGAAGTGACTTGTCCACTCTTCTCATGAGGAACCCCGTGGTTCCCAGGAAGGAAGAGGGGACAGTGGCCCTGCGAGGGTGATCGGCCCCTCCCCAGCCCCAGCAGCCACATCCATCACACCAGGCTCTCGCCTGCCGCCCACAGAGCCTGGGTCCTTGGGGACCAGGAAGCCCACTCAGCCCAGTCGGGCCTCTGCTGTCAATGTGGTAGCCCTCCTGGAGGCTGAGTAGGGTGTCGACGGGTGCTGTGGGGGGAGGGGGAGAGGCTGTCGGCTGAGAAGGGAGGGAGGAGAGACCAGGTCGCCACCTGCTGGCAGCCTGCCTCGTGTTCGGCCCCACCAGCCCCAGTGCCACCTTTCGTACCCGCAGCTGTGATGTGTGCACCACCCTTCTTGGGGCAGTGAGTCACTGGAAAAAAAAAGACCCCAAGAAAAAGCAAATGACACCATTGGGGTGTTGGGGGGACTTCAGGGGGAAGTCATTTCTGAGTGCACTGGGGCCTTTGGAGAGAGACTTTCAGATCAGTGGTTTTCGCTCTTGCCTTGTGAGCAGCATTCCCCAGTGGGGCGGCCTCACCCAGCGGTGCAGGCTGTGCACTGCACACGAACGAGCGTGCAGCCACACAACCAGGAGTGGAGGCCCCGGGCCCGAGCCGTCCCCGGCTGCTCCCACCGGGCTGTCACAGCTGCTCCTGCTGCCAGCAAGGCCCTGAGATGCCAGAGCCACTTCCATGGAGGGGTCGGGGCTGGCTTGGCAGAACAGGAGCCGGCACAGGGCTGAGAAAGAAAAAAGACAAGTGGAGAAGGAGTCTCTCTGTGAAGAAGGGGCGACAGAGGCCCAGACGGACAGCGCTGCGTCCGCAGGCATGAGGCCAGCCCCCTGCGGAGCCAGGGCCAGCACCCAGGCTCCCCACCTCCTGACTCAGCGCCGGCTCTGCTGATTCCCTCGTGAGCTCATCGCACAAACCCTCGCAGAAAGTGAAGAGAACCAGTGACAGACGTCAACCCCTCCCAGCTGCTTTGCTAGTCCTGGGGTGTGCTGCCCCCACGTCGCAACCTGGCAGGCCATCAGGGACCCTGAGAAAGAGCCCTGCCCCCGCCACATTCATGAATCCCTGTGGACTCCATCCCGGAGGCAGCATTGAGCGTGTCTGTGAAGAGGCAGTACCGAGGCATGGTGAGACCCATGACCCCCGCCACTCAGGGCCCTGGCACCCAGATGTGCCTGTAAGCCCCCCAAGCCCTGGGCCAGAAACACAGGTGCCAATGGCAGCTTCTGCCTGCCCCACCCTCGCTGCCACTCCCCACTGTGCTCCTGGACTCGCTGTCTGGCATGGCCACAAACGTTGGGACAGGAGGATTGGTGCCTGGCTCCAGGCTGCGGTGGGCAGAACTCTGAGCAACCAGCTGAGAGGGCAGGGGGCCAGGGCACAGAGGCAGGGCGTGGAACCACGGCAGCCGAATACAGAGGGAGCTGTGGGAATGGGGTCTTACCCTACAAGAGGAGGGGAATCATGACGAGGCAGAGGCGAGGGCGCTGGGAAGGGTGCATTAGAACCTGGGGTCTCTCCCAGGGTGGTCTCAGCAGGGAGCTAGCACTTTGCATGCCTAGGGAAGGTTTCTGCCCTGCCTCTTCCATCAGACTATCTATCAGCTCCTCTTCGTGGGCTTAAATGCCCTTGACAGGTGCAGAGACAGAAAAAAGAAAGAAAGAAGTGAATCCGGGCATTGTGGATTCTTTGATAACATTAGAACCTTAAAATGACAGAAGGGAAGAGACACGTGACAGTGCTAACAGATACTAGAAGCTCAGAAATCCCCAGCATGCAGGGGGCCGTCCTGCCCACGTGCTGGGGAAGGCTGGGACACCTCTGATCCCTCCTGGTCCCAGCTGCACCCCCACCTGAATGCAGACCAGCCCTGACGCCCACTGGCACATCTGGCACGTGCCTCATGCAGAAGTTGCCCGGGGAGCTGAGGTCCAGGGCCAAGCCGGCAATCTTGGCTGAGTGCTGGCTCCCTTGTGCAGAGGCAGGCCCGACACCACCATGTAGGCATCCCCAATGGTCTCCATGTCTGGGTCCTCGGCGGCTTGGCCCCCATCCCGCCCCCGCCCCCACCCTGCCAGGCTGTGGGTTCCAGGCGCTTCCCTAGCGCCCAGATCTGTGTCTTTCAGATCACGCTGTCTGCACCAGAGGTGACCCTGCCTTTTTGAATCTCAGACCCCAAGCCACGAGCTCCCCAGCTACAGATCTGTGTACCCTATCTGCACGAGGCTCCAGCTGCCAATCAGGGCTTCCTCTGGGGAAGAGGGCAGGTGCATTGTCAGGGTTTGGGATCAGATGGTGCCCAGGCTGTGGTCCCTTCCCTCTCTCTCTTGTGGGAGACTCCATTCCTGTCCTGCAGCGGGGTCAGCGTGTGCAGCAAGGCCGGGTCCGGCTCCTGGGGCAGCTCTGGAGATGTGTTGTTCTCCGTCCACCACTGGCTGGCCAGGTACAACTCAGGCACAGCGCACCTGCCCTGGAGAGCCTGCTTTGCCTCGGGTGGGTATCGCCTGGTCCAGACGAGGGGCGGGCAGGAGCAGGTCCCCTGCTGGCCACACAGCCAGGGCCCCTCCTCAGGGCTGCTAAACCTTCCTGACGCCTGAGCTAGAAGGCAGAGTGCGGTGTAATTCATCGTCACTCTCAACCCCGGAGACGGAAAGACGGCCAGGCGCAGGCTCCACCGGCTGGGAGCCGTGCACTCACCACCTGCCATAAGCACTCTTGGCTGTGAGGAAGGGCTGTGGGTCGCTGCACACAGACCTGGCTCCCTTCAGGGGCGAGGAGGACACAGGCACAGCAGAGGCAAGAGGCCGGGGCCCAGACTAACAGATGCAGACGTGAACTCTCACCGCGCCTCTGGTGTGCTGTGTGACCTTGGGTGCGTCACTTACCCTCTCTCTCTCTCTCTTTTTAATTTTTTTGACAGGCAGAGTGGACAGTGAGAGAGAGAGACAGAGAGAAAGGTCTTCCTTTGCTGTTGGTTCACCCCCCAAATGGCCGCTACAGCCAGTGAGCTGCACCAATCCGAAGCCAGGAGCCAGGTGCCTCTCCTGGTCTCCCAAGCAGGTGCAGGACCCAAGCACTTGGGCCATCCTCCACTGCACTCCCGGGCCACAGCAGAGAGCTGGCCTGGAAGAGGGGCAACCGGGACAGAACCGGCGCCCCAACCAGGACTAGAACCCTGAACCCGTGTCCTCAACCGTACAGTAGGGATACTGACCCATCCCTTTTGAGGGACATGGAGAGGGTTACATGAGATACCCCGTGACAATCCCTGGCCTAGGATTGTGCTGCTGAGTCTCTCCCTCTGTGCCCTCGGCCGGGGTGGGGGGGTGGGGGGGTGGTTGTCTAGCACTTGATGCTGTAGGGGTGAATGAGAGTATGAGCGAATGATAGCTCTCACATTTCTTAATCTGCAGATCAATCCCAACCCAGGGCCCTTTGGTCTCTGCTTTACAAATGCGGGTATTGAGGCTGGAGGGTCCGAGGTCACCGGGCGGTCTGGCCTGAGCTGGGCTAATCCCCTCTCCGCAGCCAGCAGGGGCTCTGCCCTGGACTCAGCCCTGGAAGCGCTGGCTCAGCAATTGCCCGAGGCCAGGCAAACCCTGCAGAACCAGGAAATGATTGCTTGGCTGCCTCCCAACCCCGAGCGGATTAAAGAGCGTAACCCGATCCCGTCCGGGGAGGCGGGTGGGGTGGGGGGCGCGGGGCGTGAGTGATGAGAGCCGAGCTCCCACGTCGTAGCGCGGGGCCGCCCCGCTTCCCACAGCTGGAGGCTGTGCGGGCGGGCCCGCGGTGTGTCGCTCCGCCAGCCGGCCGCAGACCTCTTGGCCAGGGTTCAGAGCGGACTAGAGGCGTGACTCAGCGCGAGGAGCGACGCCTGTGTGAGAGGAGATTAGCAGGGGAGGCAGAGGCGAGGCGGGCTGACTCAGGCCGGATCAAAGCCGCGGGCTCCGTGAGACCAGATGAGGAATCTTTTCCAGGGGCCCGTGGGGCCGAGGCGGCTCAGGAGCAATGGGGAAACTCTGCGGGCGTGAGAGACAGCGAAACGAAGGAGGGAGGCTGCCTCCGTGGGGCTCAGTGGCTTGACTCTGCATATCAGGCAGTGCAGGGCAGTGGAGAGCGCCCCTGGTCAGGGACATCGCGGGCTTCCATCCTGGCTCTGCTGCCATCCGGCTGTGTGAGCAAAGGCAGGTCACCTCCCTCTCTGAGCCCCGATGCAGGGGGAGCCACGCATCCTGTGTGCGCCGGGGAGGGAGCCCGTGTGAAACCAGGGGGTCAGAATTAGGGTCCCAGACAGCGGCACCAGCATGTGCAAGGGCCTGGGGGCTGCAGGGGGCGCTGTGGAGGGACACAGAGGTTTGCGCAGGGGCGTGGTGAGGACTGTGGGCCACTAGGAACCTGTGGCTCTAGGCTGAGGACGCGCAGAGTGGAGCCTTCCTGTAGAGAAGTCTCCGGACCAGAATGCCCAAGTTCAGGTCGAAGCTCCCCGCCCACTGGGAGCGTCGGCCGACAAGCCGCTACACTCTGATTGCCTCCTTTTCCCCATCCGAAACGGAGGGGCACTGGTGCCTGCGCCCTAAATTGTCCTCCCGATGAAATGGAGTAGCGCATTCAGGGCACTTCATACTAGAGACCGGTATACAGTAAGTGCTCAATAAGTGCTCATGGAAGGCTGCATGTCGTGCTCCCAGCAGGCTGCCTGGCGCCTCCGGGACTGACCTCTGTGCTCTGGAGCTTCCTCCCTGGGTGAGGGCCTGGCCCTCCACTGCCCCTGCGCCCTCAAAGCCTTGCAGTGGATCAGGGCCTGGGGGGCCTACCCAGGGCCCAGACTGTGTTTCCCTCCCCACCTTCTCCACCACATCTGGAGCTGCGCCGAGGCCCCTAGCTCCCAGATCAGACTGCAGGGTGGGCACCTGCCTCCCGAGCTCAGGGGATGTAGAGGCTTCTGCACGGGCGGGGGGTGGAGGCTGGGATCTTCCCATTACGTACGAGCGGCCAGCCTGGGTCACCCTTCCTGTCCGTGGATGAGGAAGCAAAGGCCACAGGCGGGAAGGCACCTGTCCAGAGCCACGCAGACACGGATGGGCTGGCTAGGACTGAGGCCCGGGCCTGAGAGCGCATGGAACCAGGCTGCCCTCTGCAGTGTCCCCCGCCGCTGGCCCACTTCGCGTCCAGCCGCCACTGCCCTTCCAGCATTCGCATCCTCACCAGGCTCTCCAAAGCCTGGGCTTCAGCCCATCATTCCCTCCTCGTCTGCCTGGAGAAGCCACACCCAGCCTGCACAGGGCTGGGAAGACAGCACCTCTTCCAGGAAGCCTTCCTGCTTTTCATTGCACAAGTCTGCTCCCAACTGCTCTGCTCCCCATCTCCCTTCCGCTGTGGGACCCACAGGCCTGACGGCTCCTCGAGAGCAGCTGCCGGCACCCACTCAACCGTCTGCCCCGGCCCAGCCCAGGTCAGGAACAGAGAGCTCAGCCAGGCCCCCACACTCCTGTGCGGCTGCAGGCTTGTGCAGGCTTGCCTCAGCCCTGCAGCTGGCGTCCCCGGCAGGCCTGGGGTCCCAGGGCCCCTCGCATCCTCCCTGAGTCAGGCACAGCCGCAAATGGTCCCTGCACTCAGCTCCCAGAGGCTTGGGCTGGGGGCTGCTGCTCGGCTCGGCAGACAGACAAGCCTGGGGTGTGGACTGCAGCCCCACTCTGCCCTCTGGCGGCGACTGGAGCAAGCCCCTGCCTCACACACCCTGCAGAGCCCTTCCCAGGAGAGAAGGCGGTGCGTGCTGAGCCTCGGGAAGGCAGGTGCTCCACGACCCTGGCACCCCGTGCTCTGATAAAGCGCTCCTTAGAGAGGGACCTCAGGTTGCCGGTGTCGGCCCATCACCGCTTTCCCCGCCTGACTCCTCCAGTCCCCAGAGACAGTGTGAGATGGGCACCAGGCAAAGGGAGGCCACGGCATGGGTCCCGGGAGCACCGGCCTGGCTGTCCTCCCGGGCCTCCTCCCAGCATGCTTCATCAGCTGGATGCACTTGGCGGCCCCTGGTCAGCGGACACCAGTGGCCAGCACAGGGGAGGGGCGGCGCCACCTTCCTGATGATGTCTGCAACAAACACTTTGTGGCCAGGGCCTCGGACAGGCTGGTCTCCATGGGGGTGGGGGGAGGCTAGGGGGCGAAGGGGGCTGGGCAGGCTCAGGGCAGGGGGTCGGCTCTTGAGGTTGCTCCTCAGCCCCCTCCTCCATGCCCTAGCATGGGGCTGGCCAGTGGGCTCAGTGCGGCTTCTTTCCTGGCTCTACCCAGGCTGTGGCCAGGGGAAGGTCTCAGCCTGGGAGCCTGGAGAGCTGAGTCTGAATTCTGGATCTGCCACTGCCTCTCCATGACATGAGGGAGAAGACGGCGAGCTCTCTGAGCCTCAGTCTGCCCATCTGTGAAATGGGCTTAAGAAGCTGCCTTCCTGAGACAGGTACTGACGGGGGAGATGGCAGAGGTTAGGTGCCCGGCACCCACCTGTGCACTTGACACCTGATGCTCTGGCTCTTTGCACCAGCCCTGCCACCCTGACACATCGAAGCAAGACTGCTTGCCTATCTTTATTACCACCATCATCTGCATTGTTTGTCCAACACACTCCCGCCAGGGATCTGCCCTGCCCCACTCCGTGTGCTGAAGACACCAGGCTAAGTCAAAGTCAGATAGACCGGGTTCTAGTTCTGGCTCTGCCTCTTGCCAGTGCCCTGCACCTCAGCTTCCCCACCTAATACCTGATGGGACTAACCCTGCCTGGGAAAGCTGCTGGGGAACAGTAGGTGACAGATTCTAAAGCAGACTGGGAGGATGAGGGGCTGGGCAGATCAGAATGGGAAATACACTCTGTCCCAGGTACACCACCTCCCCGAGCCTCCGTCTCCTCTCCCGTAGAATGGACCTAAGAACCCTGCACAACTCACAGCCTGGTCACGAGGCCCAGCTGGTTAGCTTCTGAGGAGTGAGGGAGCCAGGGCCCTTAGAGCCAGTGGGGAGAAACCTCTCCCTGCAGTTCAATGCCCTCCCACTCTTGTTGGCCTCCCTGTTGGGGATAGAGCGTGAGTCACGGCCCCATTTTACAGGATGGGGAAACTGAAGCTCCTGGGGGTGAAACAGGTAGGGAGCGGACGCTGGAGCTGGGCCTCTCATGCAACCCAGCCTGCAAGAGATGCTCTGCCCCATGATCCCAGCCTGCAGGCCTCAGACCCTGGGGGCCTTGGGGTCCAGGCTGCGAAGCCGTGTGTGCTTACGAAGGAGTGCGTGCAGACGGAGCCGACACTCCGTCACGTGCACACAGGGCCGGGTTTTCAGAGGCATGTGGACGAGGCCTAGTTGATGAGCCTCTCATTGCCCAGCTGGATACCCCACTGCAGTCCCTGCTCAATACGAAACAGAACGGGGCCAGTGCTGTGGCACAGTGGGCTAAGCCTCCGCCTGTGGCGCCAGCATCCAGTATGGGCGCCAGCTCATGTCCCACCTGCTCCACTTCCGATCCAGCTCTCTGCTATGGCCTGGGAAAGTGCTTGGGCTCCTGCACCCACATGGGAGACCCGAGGGAAACTCTTGGCTTCCGGTTTAAGATCGGTTCAGCTCTAGCCATTGTGCCATTTGGGGAGAAAAGACCTTTCTGTCTCTCCCTGTCTGTAATTCTGACCCTCAAATAATAATAAATAAAAAAAATTAAAAAGACTAAACAGAACAGAAGAATTGCCTGGCTGAGCCCTGCCCATTTTTCTCCCCTGCAACTTGTAAGATATTATATTATCAAACGCTTGTTGTTTTAGGCTTCATCCGTTTGGAGTAAGCTGTTCCAGTGATGGGTAGCCAGAATGGCATACTACGGGCTCTGAGAAGTCCTGTGACTGCCCCCTAGTGGTATCCAAATTCATGTGACCACAGCTAGGCCCTTTTCTCTGAGAAATAGCTACTCCCAGAGTTTGTAGAGAAGCCCCTTGGGAAATGCCCGTCACCCCAGTCACTTGATTTCTCTTAAATTTACTTTGGAGGGTGATGATTTGGAAATAATAAAAAAAAAACTCACCATTTATTGAAGGCACACATGGCCAGGAATTGTTTGAGATTATTCCATGTGCCCCCTGCAGAACCCCCTGGAGTGGCTACCACTAGCTCCATCTCACAGTGAAGCTGAGTGGTCCATGCAGTCAGGATGGCTCCATCCCTAGACCATGGCGCCTCTGGGGGGGGGGCAATCTCCGGCGTGACAGTGCTTATGTGGTTAGTGGCGACAAGGGCCCGAGGGAGGGGACCTTGCGTCTCCTCATCACTATGTGTCCCCCAGGCCCAGAACACTGCCCGGCACAGAAGTGGCACCCAATGGATCGTGAGCAAGTGGACAGATGGACCGACGGAGGGCAGGTGCGGGAGGCCCTCGGTGGTGTCAGGTGCATGCTGAGATGGCCATGATGGAGGTTGTGGTGAGGGTCATATTGGGGTAACCATGTGGCTTTAGAGGTTTGGTGTGTGATGGTGACGGGGTGCTGTCAGTGTGACGCCGGTGCTACTGTAACAGGTATGACTGCCTCTTGGCACGAGAAGCTTCCCCACTGAGTGAGGCCCAGCCCAGCCCGTAGGGTCTCCCGGGCAGCAGCGCTGCCTGCCCACCCCACCACCCTCCGCAGCTCCGCATTTCTCAGGAGCCTGAGGGCAGGGGCTGTGCCCACTGCAAACTTCTTCAGCCAGACGCAGTGTCGCTGTTGAAGGAGCAACAGCCATGGGTCGCTGGCTGCCGTTGTGACCCTGGGGAAACACCTGCTCCCCCTTGGCCTCAGCCTCCTCCCCACAGCCGGTGCCCTGGGCTCTCGGGACCACGGGTTCACAATCCATGGAGCAAGGGCGAGGATGCCGCGAGGTGAAGGCCCCTAGCCTGGAGGCCAGCGCTACCCTGCAGGCTGCAGGCACCCACGCCCTCCAAATTCTGAGAAGGAGGGGTGCTCTGCCACCCAGGGCCTTGGGGACAAGGGAATGGGACAGGACTGGCTTGGGCGGGGCTCTGGGCTTGCTTCCTCTAGCCTTAGCCCTCTCTCCCTCCTCATTGGCTGGCTTTGCCCAGAGCCTCCCCTGCAGTCGGGGCTACACTCAGCAGAGCTGACTCCAAGCGCTCTGCGCAGCAGGAAAGCCTCCTTCCTTAGAGGGCATTTCCTGGGGGACGAGGGAACAGAAGACACCAGAGCCCCGTGTTGCTCCCAGCTGGAACAGTTCACTGAGCTCACCAACCGCGAGAGTCACCTTGGAGGGGGGGAATCTGCCGCTCTAACCACTGAGCCCCCTCTCTCCCAGTTTCTGGCTGGAGGCTGTCCTGGGCCGGCTGCTGTCCCCACACGACGGGGCTTTGGGGACCCAGGAGGGTGGTCTAGCCTGGCCCCTGTGCTGAGAGGTTCCAGCAGCACAGAGTCCCGCTGCCAGCTCCCAGCCCTGCCAGCGACTTGATGAGTGGCCCCCATGGAAGTCACTGCTCCCACACAGGCCTCTTCTTCCCAGTCTGTACCTGGAGAGGGGCACACAGAAGCCCAGGAGGCTGTGGGCTCCTTTGGCTTCTCCCAAACCAACTGCGACTCCCCAGCCCGGGCACCGGGAGGCAGAGGCCCTCACTTGGTGGAGGGCCACATTGTCGGGCTCCTGGGGGGCTGGCAGGCTCCTGGCTGACCCTTGGGCCACCCACATCAGGCTGCTACCCTCCACCACACTCCCCAATTCACTTGCAGTGTTCACAAGACGCCGCGAGAAGGGACACATGTGGGCAAGTCGAGAGCTGGCCCCAGCCTGCCCTGACCCACCCACCTGCTCGATGGCTAATGGAGGAAGGTGAACTCCTGGGCCATCGGCAGAATCCAGTGGGGCCCCTGCACCTACTGTAGCCTATGGATGCCTGATCTGGAGGCAAGAGAAAGCAGTGGGGGTGCCGTGGACTTGACCCAGAGCCCTCCCCATTCGCTCCCTGTTTCTGTTTCTGTGTTCCTGTCCAGCTCAGCTGAATGGGAGGAGAGCACCGCTAAGCCCTGCCTCCCCAAGGCCCCTTGGCCTCAGGCTCAGGGCGGCAGCCTCCTGGCCCCAAGTGGGACAACCAAAGCTTGAGGCAGGGGCTAGGGCAGTAAGCTACCCCTTGCAGAGGTGGCCAAGGCCCAGGGAGAGCCTGCCTTTGGGAACATAGGGAAATTTTGACCCCAGAGAGAAGTTTTCAATGTTGAAGTGTCACTGGGGGTGGAGCCAGCCAACTTCTTCATGGTACAGAATAGGAGTCTCAACTCAGCCTGGGATCTTGTCCAAGGTCACGGGCTTCTTCCTCCAGTCCCGCTGGACCGTCTCAGGAGACAGATGGCACCTTGACACACCTTGGCTGAGGCTCCAGGATGGACAGGAATGTTGGGCAGCCCTGAAGTCCTGGGGACCCAGGTTGGACCAGAGCCAGGGCTGAGTGCACTGGGCAGAGTGTGGTAGAGGAGCAGAGGGACACAGCTGGGGTCAGGTGCAGGCAGAGGCTCACCCAATGAGGCAAGTGAGGCCCCCGGTAGCCAGCAGCAGGAACAGGCCAGCACCAGAGTGAGGATGTGGCTCAGGGGTTGTGTGCCTGTGGGGGTAAGCAGGATAGGTGGGAGTCCCCCCAGTAGTGACAGCCCCCTCACTGCATTCCCCTCTCACTCCTGACCAGGGCGAGGCTCACAATGGCCCCTGGCCGGGAAGGGCTACCTGTGGACAGCTCCTCAGTCGCAGGCATTGACTCCCAGCTCAGCTAGGAGTCAATATTCCCACCCCAGGCCTTTGGACCCTGTGTTCCCACCCCAGGCCTTTGGACCCTGCTCAGGCCCCATTATGGCTCTGGTCACACCATGGCCTCTTCTCTGCCATTTCCATTAGACAAGGTGCATCTGGACACAGAGCTGGTGTCCTGGCACTGAACATACATCTGGACAGGGCAGATGCTGGATGAAAATGGTGAAATGCATCCTTGTCTGGTGTCATCATGCTTCTTCTTGCATTCCCCCTGCAACAGGCCACTCACTACCTCCACGGTTGGCATGGAGAAGCACGGCACAGACATAGGGCTGTGGAGCAGTTTAAGGGCTCTGGGAGATGGGAGCACCCCCTGTTCATCTGAGGGAGACCTTGACAATCTTCCTTGGTGCTTCACAGTCCTTGGTTCAGTCTTCTCAATGAAAAGTCTTTGCACCTGCTCCTGCTGCTCACATTAGACTTTGTACATGGGGGGCTTTCATGAAAGATGACAGACATATGGCTGGCTGGTGGATGTATGGGTGGTAGATGGATGGATGGATAGATGTGATGGGTGGATGGATGATGGATAGATGGCTGGCTGACTGGATGGGTGGGTGGTTGTTGGATGGATGGATGGATGAATGGATAGATGGGTATGGATGGATGGTGAATGGATGAGTGTATGGATGGATGGTGGAGATTTACCTCTCATGCACAGCATATCAGGGTCAAACCTGGAATCATGGGCCAGCAGGGCCACTCCTGGAAAGTATGGTCAGAGCTAGAACCAAGCACACACTCAGAAGCCAAGGCCAGGAGAGTGAGATGACACCTCCAAAAGCCAGCAGCATTGTTCTGTGTTGGGCAGCTCCTTGCACAGGGACAGGGGGGCCTTGGAAGCGCAGAGAGGAAGAAACCCTGACTTCCTCACTCACCAGCCCCTCCCCTCGGGTAGGGCCCTGAACTGCTCCAAGCCTCAATTTCCCCATATGCAAAGCGAGATGAGAACAGCTGCCTGGTGGAGTTGTTGTGATAACTAAAACGTGTAAAGTATTTACAATGGGAGCTAGGTAAGCAGGTACTCAACTAAATGGAAGAATTCTCATCCTCATCCTCATCCTCATCCTCATCCTCATCCTCATCCTCATCCTCATCCTCATCACCATCACCTTCACTATCACATTGTAATCACCGGCACCATCAGCATCACCAGCACCATCATAATCACCGTCACCATCAGCACCACCACCATCAGCACCATCTTTCCGTGTTTGGGGAAGGCAGGTGCTGTAAGGGTGCCCAGTCCTGCACCACCCACTCATAGCCTTGGCCTCCCCATTACAGAAGTGGCCAGTGAGCAGGGGGCTGGCCAGTGCTGTACCCCATTGGCCAATCCTTCATCCTACTGGTCTACCCTGCATGCCGCTGGCCAACCCTGCACACCACTGTCCAAGCCTACACCCCACAGGCCTGTGGTGCTCTGTTTTCCAAGCTCAAGGCTAGGGGAGGGGAGGGCTGCTTTCCCACTGGCCTCCAAGGGGTCTTCTGTACCCTCCCTCTTCTGCTCTGACACTCAAAGTGGTCTCCTACAGCCAGGATGAGCTCCATCCTGCCCCTCAGCTGCTAGGTGGGCTCTGGTTTCATGAGAGCTGGTCACCTCCAGATGGGATCATAATCAATGCCCCCAATAAAGATGACAGTCTTCATCTCTGCACTCAGCTGCACTTCCCAAAGAACCTGGGAGGTGCTGCTGCTCTGCCTGGTCCTCCCGGAGGCCCCAAGAAGAGACTTTTTACCCCCTTTTTGGAGGATGAAAGTGACTGTAAGTGGAGCAGCAACTTATCCGAGGTCTCAGCAAAGCCAGGGCTGAATTAGCACAGGAGCTTGACTTCCCACTGCAGCCAGAAGTTAAAGTCTCCTCTTCGCTGACACCTGGAGCATCAGAGCTGAAGGGCCCTGGGAGCTAGTGATCAAAACCAAGTCCTCTGTTTCCAGGTGGGGAAACTGAGGCACACAAGGGGATGTGGACTTAATCCCCACAAAGCAGCCCCAGGCTCCCCTGGCTTGAGGTCCTGCAGGCCACGCTCAGTTTCCTGGGAATTCTGTCACCCACGGCCTTCAGGGCCTCCCAGAGGGCTCTAGTCCTTAGCAGGTGGGCACAGAGCTACGGCCAGAGCTGGCTTTTTACCCTAGCTCTGCTGGTGATTGTGGCATGGAGTCCTCGCCTCTTGCTGAGCCTTGGTTCTCCCAACTGTACAGAAGCAGGTTGGTTTAGACATTTAGTTCTCCAAAGACCCTTCAGCCCTGATGTTCTGTGTGTCAACAAAAACTGGGAAACAGGTGATTTTCATCTTAGATGCTGGCCACGTCACCTCTCCCAACTCTTCCCCTGAGAGAGAGAGAGCTTCCAGGGCCTCCTCCAGGACAACAGGCTGAAGTGGCACCCTACATGGCCCCATAGGCCAGAAAGATAACAAGGCCACTAGCCGCACCCCGGGCAGGGAGGTGGGGGATTTCTGCCAGACTCAGGGTCCCTTCAGTGTCTGGAGCTGAGTCACCCTCCTGATCCCCAACATGGACAGTGCCCCCAGACACACCTGCCATGCTGCACTCCTGGGGCTGATTCATCTCCTCCTTCAGGTCAGAAGCTTCCCACACCAGGGTCCTTGGATGTCAAGCTCTCCAGGCAGGCTCCCTTGCATTCCCATTGCAGCCTGCACAATCACCATGCTGGCTGGTAGGCCTTCTATATGGCTCATTCCCTCCCTGTCCCCAAAGGGTCCTAAAGAAGCCATTTAGAAAATTAGGTCTGCTCAGATCCAATGGCTTTGGGGAGCCCCAGGAGGAAAGAAAGGAGAGAACGGTGGAGAGTTGGCTGGACAGAGGGTGGCTGGAGAGAGGCAGATGGAGTCTTCAGCACTCTGGACAGCTCCAGGTCTGGCTGGGACTCACAGCAGGCAGAAAGCTAGGACAAGCCCTTAAGAAACTGGCGCTGCAGAGGCTCTATGCGGTACCAGTCTCTGTGCTGGACACGGTTCATATGGTCCCTGACATAGGTATGAACACTCTTCTTGCTTTATCCATAAAGTACACCTGAGAGAAATCGGGTCATAGCAAGGGCACAGAGCTAGGAAGCGGCAGGGCTGACTGGATCCAGGCATGCTTATCACAGCACACTGAGGCCTGGAGAACCAGAGTGGAGGCTTCTCCATCGTCCCTTTCGGCTGGACGCCCATGTGGAAGTAGAGGCACAGGCCAGGGGATGCCCAGCCCCTGCTCTCTACTGCCTGGGTGAGTTTACTAAGGACACTCAGCATCTACCACTTGCTGGGGACCACCCTCCCCACCTCACTTAGTGGGTGCTGGGTTTCACTCTCTTCACATCACTGTGTGTGTCCAACAAATGCTCACCCAGCACCCACTTCCTGGTCATTTACTTCCTGCCCTCCACCATTTGCCCCTCCCATGTGTCAGGCCCTGTTCCACACATTGGTGTGACACCAACACATACAAAAAACAAAGAGTTTTGCCCCTTACAGAGCACAGCAAGGGCATGGAGGGGTGTGAGAGCCAACAAAGAATGAATGTGACAAGTCCATAGATGTATTTTTTAGGGCTACAAAGTGATCCTTGCTATTGATGATAAAGGTAAAGAATGATAAAAGTCATCCAGAAGGCCATGTGGTTTCCTTTTGGCCACACAATCTTTGTAATTTCAATGATCAAGAAACACGTTGGGGGATGTGTTGTAAGTTGGTCATTACCTCTGGATAGGTATTTTTATTCACCCCAAATCTTTCTCTGGAAGGGCTTTAGGATCCTGGTTGATGTGTCAGCTGTGTGCTGGTTGCTGTCAGAGCCACTCACCCCCTCACTTTCCCAGACTGAGTGAGCTACACAGAGATGGCAGGGGACAGAAAAGGAGGGACCCTGGACCACAGGAGCCAATCCTGCAAACTTCACTTCCCAGAGTCCTTTACCAGGAGCTGGGGCTGTGGCTCAGGAGAAAGGAGGAAGCCAGGTTATCCCCACCCCACTCTCCCTGGGACAGTGTCCCCCATGGCTGCGTCTCCTCTCAGGCTCCAGCCTCCCCGCATGGCCCCCATTTCTGGGCTCTGGCACTTCCTGGTGTCTGCTGCCGATCTGTGGTCTGCCTCTCACCCCACACATCTGGAAGCTTCCTCCTGCTGCCCAGCTGGCACGCCCCAGCTAGATCTGATGCTTCTGGCCTCTTGATGGTATGAGTAATTCTTGAATGAGAATCATGATTTTGCTTCATTTTGAGCTTTTTCTTATAATAAGCCTTTAGGCAGTTATACTTTTTTTGTTCACAAAGATCTAGGCATTTTTAGGGCTTTCTATCTGTTCCCCCTGGAAGTCGGGAGTTTGGTCCCAGAGTTCTGTGTCAATGGCAGTAAGAAGGTGGAGACTTAATCCAGTGATGGTGTTGACAGCTGGAACCTTTAGGAAGTGATTAGACTGAATCACATTGTTAGGGTGAAGCTGGGGGCTTTACAGGGACAGAGACAGACAGACAGAGAGCCCCCTCCCTATCTCTGGCTGTGTGATGCTCGGTGCTGCTCGGGATTCTGACAGTAAGAGCGCTATCACCAGAGGCCAAACCAACAGAGCTGGCTGATCTTGGACTGTGAACCTCCGGAACCGTGAATCTAAATAAAACTCTCTTCCTAGGCTGCCTCAGGTATTTATTATAGGAGCAAAAAGCTGACCAATACAAGGCTCTGTGACACACTGTTCCACATTACAAACCCCCAAAAGGGTATTAATGTCCACAAGTTCTTCAGATGATTGAAGAGTTTGAATTTGGACTGACCATTAGCAGACACAAGGTTGTTCTGCAGTCTCTTGGGTGTAATCATGACAATGCAGGTGTGTAAGGAATTGGCTGTTTTCTTCAAACACATATGCTGAAGTATATAGGGGGAAATGATGTCAGGTTTGTTTGGGCCTCACCTCATAAAGAAAGGGGGAGGAAAGGAAGTGTGGGAAAATGTAACTCTGAATCCAGGCCATGGGTGTACGTGGGTTCCTGTTCTATTTGGAAGGTAATGGTAATATCAGTTAGCAGTGCAAGTGTAGAATACCACCATATCCTCCTCAGCCTTCAGTCTTCTGACCCTTTCCTTCCTTGTCCAGCACTTTAAAAACCCATTCATTGTGTCAGTTTTCCATGTTGTGCAACAAACTGCCACAAACGTAGTCACTTAAAGCCATACCTCATTATTATCTCATATTATTATATGCCTCATTATTATTATTTTTGTCAGAAGTCTGCAATGGCTTAGCTGGGAACTTTTCTGAGATGTTCTGCCAAGGTCAACCTTTTAAAGGGAGAGAATGAGAGAGAGAGAGAGACAGACAGACAGACAGAGAGAGAAACTCCCATTTCCAGGTTCGCTCCCTAATTGCTCACAACAGGTGGGACCGGGCCAGGCAGAGGCCTGGAGCTGGGAACTCCATCCAGGTCCCCCAGGTGGGTGGCAGCGACCAATCACTTGATCCATCATCTGCTGCCTCCCAGGGTGTGCATCAGCAGGAAGCTAGAATTGGGAGCAGAGCCAGGATTTGAATCCAGGGACTCCTTCAGGTGATGCAGGCGTCCCAGCAGCCCTGCGACGGCTCTGTCAAATGCCTGGCCCTCTGCTAGTGCATATGGGCTGGGTCTCATCTGGAGGCCCAATCAGGGACAGATCAGCTTCCAGCCCACCTGGCAACTCTGCCAGGGTCTGGGTGGGCTGCAGGATTCATGACAGCTCTGTGTCTTCAAAGCCAGCAACAGAGGGAGGCTGCCAGCCGGGCAGAGGCCATGGAGCCCATTGTCGCCTCTCAGAACACCGGCACCTTTGCCACGTTCTGCTGGTGGGAAGTGAGTGTCGCACACTCGGAGTGGGGTGGGGGGAGGGAGGATGGACACCAGGACCACTCACAGTCTGTCCACCACATGCATGTAGGAGTGAAAGAAACGGGCAGCCTGGAGATGTTCAGAGGTTTGAGTGCCATTCCTCGGGGAAGTGGGTGAGGGCTGGAAGCAGAACTCAGGTCTCCCTGTGTGCTTCGTACACACATCATGGTTTTGCCAACAGGCAAGCCAGAACCATCTCCTTCTTCCCCTGCCCCCCACCCCAACTCCTGCCCTCTCCCTCCCATGCCGCCTTGCTCTGTGCAGGAGCCGGTTCTCCGATCCAAAGCCCTGTCTTGGGAAGATCATACGCATCCCTTCTCACCTAAAGGACTGACAGTGGATGAGGACCTGTAGCATCCCAGCCACAGGTGTCTGCTGTGTAACAGACAAGGAAGTGATGGCCTCCCTGAGGATGAGCCTCTGCTCTTAGACACAGGGGCTGGAGGTGACCATGGGGGACAGTTTGGCACAGAAGGAGCCATCAGCTATTATCAGCTGGCACAGCAGCTCTGAGGGAACTCTGAGGCACCTTGGGCACATCACTTAGTCTCTCTGAGCCTCAGGTTCTTGTCCGTGTTACACAGCTCCACCTGACGGGGTTGCGGGAGTGAGTGTGAGCGACTCAGTAAGTGAAGAGCCCTGTGACTCATCATCACCGTCTTTGTCACCACCATCACCGCCACTGAACACTCACTGAAGCAAACGCAGGTGCCATTATTCAAGAACGTGCCGAGTACCCCTGAGTTGTACAGCAAAGGGGGCTGTTTAGAGCCAGGACTGAGTGCTCCAGTCAGGAACCCAGCAGGAAGCGGATGGCAGGGGAGACTAGGGTCACTCACTCACAAGGAAGTATTGCCAAAAGGCTACCAGGGTGTGGGGGTGGTGCCCTAACGCGGGGTTAGTAGTGGCTGTGCTTATCCCATCCCTGAGCCCAGGGGACAAGGGAAGGAGTGGTCACAACAGTAGTCACTGTCAGCCAGCCAGCCAGTCACTACAGCCTGCCCAGGATACCCACCCCAATGTGGGGGCAGCATGGCAATAAATACCCAACCTCACCTTGTCTCCCATTGATCCACCAGGGCTCTCTTGAGCCAAACCCCTCCAGACACCAACAGGCCCAGAAGTCTCCTGAAGTTTCCATAACAGCCTCCCTCTCGGGTCACAGCTCAGCAGGGAAAGGTGGAAAGATGACCCAGATGGCAAAGGGAGAATCTTTTACTGCCTCCCGGAGTGACTCTTGTCCTTCATCTGGGGAAGCTGAGGACGCACCAAGCCCTACCAGCTGCTGTCTCAGCAAGGTGAGGTCCATCACCTTCCAGCACTTGGCACCTACATTAGTCACCACCGGTATTCTTTATATAAGAAAGTGGGTGTGAGGGGCCAGCGCCATGGCATAGCAGGTAAAGCTTCCACCTGTGGCACAAGCATCCCAGTTCTAGTCCCGGCTGCTCCACTTCCAATCCAGCTCTCTGCTATGGCCTGGGAAAGCAGTAGACGATGGCCCAAGTCCTTGGGCCCCTGCACCCATGTGGGAGACCTGGAAGAAGCTCCTGGCTTCAGATCACCCCAACTCTAGGCTCATCCACCAGAGCACCCTTCATCAAGCATCCAGTCTATGTTCCCCTCACCCTCTGGCAGCCCCCTCAGGGTTTCATCTTGACTGGGGAATCCTCAGGGGCTCCCCAGCTCATATGCTGAGTTCTGGTCACAGCCCTCCCTGCCCCCATCACGGGCCAACAACCAACTGCCCTGTGATCGCTGGCTCCATCTCTGAGACCTGAGTCGGCATTCTCTCCTGCAGCTCAGGTCACGAGGAGCCCAAACAGCCAAGATGAGCTCCCGCCTTCTTTTTTTTTTTTTTTAAAGAATTATTTTATTTATATTGAAAGTCGAGAGGTAGAGCCAGAGAGAGAGAGGGAGAGGTCTTCTATCCACTGGTTCACTCCTCAAATGACTGCAATACCCAGAGCTGTGCGGATCTGAAGCCAGGAGCCAGGAGCTTCTTCCAGGTCTCCCACTCAGGTGCAGGGGCCCAAGGACTTGAGCCATACCTTCTACTGCTTTCCCAGGCCATAGCAGAGAGCTGGATCGGAAGTGGAATAGCCAGGACTCGAACCAGCGTCCATATGTGATGCCGGTGCCCCATCTTCTAATTCATCAGAAAAAGCACCGTGTTCCCTGGAGGGGCGGCCCTTCCCCCCAGGAACCAGGTGCTCCAGACCTCAGAGGCCAAGGCCATGGGCACAGGCGGCTGATGTTGTTCTGGTGAGTGTGTGAGCTCCACCTGCGCCTCCCCACTACCTGAGGAGGGCACCCTTGGCCACTGGTGTGGGGTGCTCTGGCTCCCATCCCCCGATGCCTGCGCCTCAGACAGACTTCCACAGTTCTCTCAAGCCTGGCGCTTCTGCTGAGGCAGGAGAGGGGGAGCCGGGGATCCCCTGCTCAGCTCCCCGGGCAGAGGCAGGTGCAGGGACACTGCAGTGACCCAGAGGCCCTCCGTGTGGGACCGTGGACCATGCTGTGGCCAGAGCACCACAGCAGGCAGAGCTAGAGGCAGGCAGCACTGGGCCTCTGGGAGCAGAAAAGCGTGGGTCCAGGGGAGAGATGTGAGCCAATCAGCCACCGCCAGGCAGCTGGCTGGAGGGCTGTGTGTGGCTCAGTGCCGGCCTCTGTGGTTGTCCCACTGGCAGGAGCCAGGTGAGCCGTGGTGAGTGGAAGTCCATGCCTGTGGGCCCCCTGGCAGCCTTCCTCCTGGCTGCCATGGCTGCCTTGGCCTGAACAGCACTGGGTGGCTGGGGGAGCAGCTGACAGCGGGTCCTGCTCCCTGTCTGAGCATCTAGAATGCCCTCTGTTGCCGACGTGCCCGATGGGGCACTGCATGGGGCATGTGTCTCCCACCTCCTGTGCCTATGCTGAGGAGTTCCCCCACGCCTCATGGATGCCAATTTTAAACATTTAAGGCTGCTGGCTGTCCAGACAGGCAAACTGCCCATGGGCTAAAGTCAAGAAGGACCCAGGCTGCCTCTCCTTCTGCCCGAAGTGGGCGGCGACCAGACAGATGTCCTGAACTTCTGACCCAGGGAAGAGTTCTCTTTCCCATGTGTATCGCAGGCCCAGCTTTTTTTATGGAGTGAGAGGGATGAAATGCATGTATTAGGGGCCTGTGTGTGGCCCTGCGTGTTAAGCCACCTCCTGTGAGGCTGGCATTCCAGTCCCGGCTGCTCCACCTCCTATCTCTGCTAATGTGCCTGGGAAAAGATTTTATTGATTTATTTGAAAGGCAAAGTCACATATATACGAAAGAGAGAGAGAAAGAGAGAGAGATCTTCCTTCCACTGGTTCACTCCCCAAATGTTTGCAACAGCTGGGGCCGGGTCAGGTTGAAGACAGGAACCAGGAACTCCACCCGGAGTGGTAGGGGCCCAAGCACCTGGGCTGTTGCCCACTGCCTCCTAGCCATATTAGCAAGGGGCCAGATTGGAAGTGAAGCAGCCAGGACTTAAACCAGTGCCCACATGGGATGCCAGTCATGAGCTGCTGAACCACAATGCTGGCCCCTAGGGCCAACTTTGGTTGGGGCTGTGAGGCAGCCGCTGTCCATTGCTGGCTGGTGGCCAGGAACGATGCTGTCCCTCCATGACAGGCCAGCACCTTCTCCCCACTCCTAGCCTGTGACAAGGAACTCCCCACAGGACCCTGGGAGTGGAGTGAGGGAGAAACAGTGCAAAGCAGGGGCGGGTTCCGTGGGACCTCCACCTCCTGCCGGGTCTCACGGCTGCCACCGGCAAGCTGCTGTGCATGTCTAAGCTTCCAGCACAGTGGGTCTGATCACACCCAGGCCCAGCGACAGTTCTGCTGGTGTGCTGGTGTTCACCAAGTCAGAAGCCACTTTTCAAATGGACACAGTTGTCCACAGGAAACATTGGAGCTTTAGTTAACACTCAGGGGTCTGCACTGGGATTCTCCCGCTGGGCCTGGTAGGAGGCTCCACAAGGTCTCTGCTGGCCACAGACACCACAGGGGCTGATGGATCCCAAGGCTCAGGGGTGGGGTGGCTTACCTGGGTCTGCTCCCTGCCTTTCTTGCTCTGGGCTCTACTCAAAACCAGCAACCACTTGGCCACCTGACAGATGGGGCAGGGACGCCCTCTACATTGCTGTACATTGTCTGCGACCTCCAATCAGGCACATCGGGCACTGTGGCCCCTTCCCTGTGACAGGTGGCCCCAGGTGCCATGCCTCACCCTCCCTGAACAGCTCTAGGCCAAGTGAAACCCTAGGAAGGTCACCGTGTGACAGTGCCTAAGCTCTGGCAGGGCTTGTCGCCCTCTCTCTGCCCTGGGTCACTGCTGAGGATGCCGCCACCCCCCGAAACACAAGGTCCAGGGAGCTAAGTGACATTGCATAGTCCGCCATGGATGTTCCACAGGGTGTCAAGACGGCCCGAGGTCCCTTTGAGCTACCGTGTCGGAGAACTGGAGAGGTGACTTCACTCTGGGGACAAAACAGTGACAGCCTACTGTCACCCCACAAACCACTTTTGGTTCACTTACCGGAGAGGGAAGGAAAAGAAACTATTTACCAAGCCAATAGCCGCAGGCCAGGTGCGCGGGGGTGTGTGGGCCCAAGGCAGTGATGAGAGCCAGAATGGCAGGTGCCCTGGCTTCACCACCGAGTCTGTGATCAGCCATGGTTATTCCCCAGCATCCGCCAGGCCTCTGCAACAGTCCCCACACAGACACACCGTGCACTACCCCTGCCTCCCTCCTGCCTTTAGGCAGGCACTCAGTGCCATGGTTCTCTGGCAGACACCATATCGCTGTGGTTCCACCCTCCGGGCCGGGGACTATGCTGGGGGCGGGTTCCTTCTGGACCGGGGCAGCAGCCACAGGATGGGACCTGGACCCTCGCGCCCTCTGGCAGGAGGTCTCCCACCAAGCCTGCACGCGGCACCTCATCTTCCTGGCCATCATGCACAGTGATTAAAACCACGCCCAGATGTCAAGTCAAATCATGAACCCCCAAGTCATCCATGCCTGTGAACTTGGCCCAGTCCAACCTTGTCATCCTTGCCCTTGGAAACCCCGCCCCGCCTCAGGCTCCTCCTGGAGGGGCCGCAGGGAGTGCTCTGAGGAGCACAGGCTACAGCTGTGCCGAAAGGCTTTTACACAGAGGAGGGGGTGCGCTCATACACGAGAGGAGGGGCTGCCTCTGCTGGAAAAGGCGGCTCAGGGGGCATCTGCAGATTCGAGGTTCCCAGCCGGTCCCTGGCTTCCCTCAATCCTCCCCACGCCCACGCCCACGCCCACCCCACCCCACCCCCGCCCTCTCGGTGCCCCTGCTCTAGTGTAAGAGGCTGGGGCTGGGGAGCTGCCAGGCTGCAGCCCTCACTAGCAGAGCCTGGTTTGACTTGAGTTGCGCTTCCACCCCTACAGGACGGGAGGGGCTCCTGCAGGGACTCACGGAGCCGCTGCTGCTCACGCCCTCTCAGTCATGGTCAGAACGGGAGCTTTCTTCCTCCTTGGGTCCAGTGGGTGTCCCCCTGTGACCTTCAGGCGACAATGGACTGCCTGTGCGATTGTCTGTCCCATGCGCCCAGTCCCTGTGCCGCCTGGGTTTGTGAAGGTGCACTCTGTGACGCTTGCACAACAAATCGCCTACTGGAGTTCTTGAGTGACACGTGACTGTCTGGACACTCTCTTGGGACATAGGAAGCCTGCTGCCTCCACCATCTTCATAATCAGTGTTGGTCCCACAGGAGCTAAGTGCCATCGGCACCTGATGTCCTCGAATCCGCCATCTGACCTGCATTTGTGCCATGTCACCATGGATGAGAATTTGACAGGTTCCTGTTCACCGAGCAGGAAGCTCATCCCTGAGCCACACAGGCCCAGAATCCTGGGAGGGAGGGAAGGAGGGAGAGAGAGAATCTTCCATTTGCTTGTTCACTCCCCAAATGGCTGCAACAGCCAAGGCTGAGCCAGGCCAAAGCCAGGATCCTAGAGCTTCATCCAGGTCTTCCACATGATGGCAAGGATCTAAGCACTTGGGCCATCTTCTGCTGCTTTCCCAGGCACACTAGCAGGGAGTTGGATCAGAAGTGGAGCAGCAGGCTCGGATAGGAGATCTCGTATCAGAGGCGGTGGCTTAACCCATGCACCACAACACCAGCTGTGAGAGCCCGAGTCTCGGGGAGTCAGGGTCCCAGCAGGAAGTGAGGGCGATGCTCGGATGAGGCTCATTCTGGGGGCACTTGTCCACACAGCCCACAGCGGCAGCGGGGACGGGAGTATTGCCCTAACATGAGGCAGTGCCAGGGGAGGAAGTGCTGCCTCCCCGGGCCCAAAGGGTCAGGGGATGGAGCTGCCAGGAGCCCAGAAGAAGAGACTGTCTTGGGCAGTGGTGACCGCTGGCGAAAGGACACAGCCAGACCGCGGTGTCCTGGCCAGTGCTCGGAGGGACGAGATGAATAAATGCCCAGTTGAAATGGTAGGGTACTGGTGTGTGGTCTCAGGCTGATATGTTAGTCTTTGTCCAGCAGAGGGCGCCAGGGCACCAATAATGGGCCCACATTTGCAGCTCCAGGCGTTAAAGTTGTTCCAGCAGGAGGGGCTGCCTGTAGCCGCAGCTGGGCCTGACAGGTGGAAGGCTCAGGACACAGGTGACCAGGTCAAAGTCCACGAGGCATGGGAGTGAGATGTAAAAAGCACGGGCTTCGGGACAGACCCCAGCCCCCATAACCAGGCCTCAGAGACTATGGCACGGGCCAGGGCAGGCACTGGAGGCTGAGAGGCCTTGTGCCTGGCCCCGGCCACCCAGCGATGCCAGGTGAGCAGGAAGGGGGGGGGGGTCTGGGGACCTTAAGGTGACGTCTGTGGGAGGGGAGGAAATGCTCTCAGAACAGAAGTGGGGACTGAGGAAGCTTGAGGGAGGGGTGGGAGGTCAGGGTCTGGCCTCCTGGGTGGGAAGCCAATGCCCACCCAACAGCTCCACACCTCCCGGCAGGTGACGGTGGGAAATGGGCACACTCGGCCGGCCCTGACTCGCACTCCCTATGCCGTGAACGCGCCAGCATGGCCGCTGCTGGAGGCAGACTCTTGGCCATGGTGTTTGCCGCTCCTGAGCCCTGCCGGGGACTTCTCCTGGGGACAGGCCCGGCTCGCCGGCCTCAGCACGGGCTTGTGGGGGCGGCGCCCTGAGAAAGATGAGCCGGTTCCACGCAACTTCAGACACAAAGCGAGAAGCCCAACCTGCGTTCCTGAAGCCAGAGGCTCCACTGGGGCCTGCTCGGAGCAGGGCACTGCGACGCTTCCGGTCACGAGGGAGTCCCCCAGCATCGCGAGGGCCGGCTGGAAGCTGGAGGGAGCCCACATTGCGGGCGAGGGGGCGGTATTTCCGGTTTGTCCTTTCACTTCTCGGCTGCAGGGTCCAGAACATGCGGGGCTGCTGCAGCCCTATGCAGAATGGGGCAGGCCTACCCACATGGTCTGCACCCACTGCTGCCGCCTGGGCCACTGGCATGTTTCTAGGACCACAGAGTGCTGGCCCACAGTGGGCTGAGCCCCTCCGCTGTCTGGTCAAGTTGCTGTGGGAGCCTCCTGTCCAGAATCCAGCTGGAGAGATTCACACCTTCACACTGCTGGTCTCCTCCTCGGCCCCAGCCGAGGACAACAAGGGCAGGGCCGGCATGGGCTGGGCTGGAAATTCGGCCGCAGTCCCCTCATCTGTGAAAGTCCCCTCACCTGTGCCCGCCTCCTGGGGCAGCTGTGAGGTCTGCCTGGTGTGGCAGGTGCACCTGGCCCAGTAGCCGACTGTTAGATCCAGATGCTGGAAAGCACTGGGCGCAGAGCCTGCGGGCTGGATGGGGGTTAAGCCAGCTCCTGGTCCACGGTGGGTAAGAATTCTCACTCCCTTCAGAGCCTTGATCTGCAGCCACAAGGAGAAGGCGTCACCAAGGCCGGAAGCTTGCAGTCAAGGCTGGAGCAGATCCTAAGGAGAGGGAGGGATCTTTAGGTGAGGCTGGGTGCCAGCAGCCGTTAGGCGCTCATGCCAAGGTGCGTGGGGTGTGTGCGTGTGAGTGCGTGTGCATGCGCACGGGCCCACTCCCGGGGTGGCAGGCTGCCTGTGGAGTTGGTGCTGGCTCTCTGGGTTTGGGCCATGCCAGGATTTCCACCATCTGAGTGCAGCATCTGACTTTCCAAGCTTTCCGTGAGCCAGAGCCAGCCTCCTGGCGCCTGTTTCCATCACAGAGGAGTCTGGCTCGCACAGCAGCCCCAGGGCACCAGCTCCCAGCTCCCAGTCCTCTGCCAGGGTGCAAATGGGACAGGGGACTCCAAATAAGGACAGGGAAGTGAGTGGCCCCGTGGGACACCGGTCTCAGGAACAGAGGAGCAGCACCAGGGGTGTGTGTGTGTGGGGGTGATCAAGTGGCGATGGGATGAGAAGGAGAAACAGAGCTCAAAGTTGTCACGGGACAGGGAGCAGCCGGGAAGCCAGAGAGCAGGGTGGGAGACTGAGACTACAGACTCAGAAGCAGAAGAACAGAGAAAGAGAATGAGATCCAAAGCAGGAAAGGTTAAGACGAGAGTTAGATGTTCAGGGGCCAGCGCTGTGGCGTAGCAGGTAAAGCCACTGCCTGCACTGCCGGCATCCTGTGTGGGTGCTAGTTGGCGTCCCAGCTGCTGCACTTCTGATCCAGCTCCTTGCTGATGGCCTGGGAAAACAGAGGAAGTTGGCCCAAGTCCTTGGACCCCTGCACGTGCATGGGAGACCCGGAAGAAGCTCCTGGCTCCTGGCTTTTGCCTGGCCCAGCCCTGGCCATTGTGGCCATTTGGGGAGTGAACCAGCAGATGGATGATCTCTGTCTCTCCCTCTCCCTAACTCTGCTTTTCAAATAAATAAATTAATTTTTTAAAAAAAGAAGTGGATGCCGGCGCCGTGGCTCAACAGGCTAATCCTCCGCCTTGCGGCGCCGGCACACCGGGTTCTAGTCCCCGTCAGGGCGCCGGATTCTGTCCCGGTTGCCCCTCTTCCAGGCCAGCCCTCTGCTGTGGCCCGGGAGTGCAGTGGAGGATGGCCCAGGTGCTTGGGCCCTGCACCCCATGGGGAGACCAGGAAAAGCACCAGGCTCCTGGCTCCTGCCATCGGATGAGCGCGGTGCGCCGGCCGCAGCGCGCCGTCAGCGGCGGCCATTGGAGGGTGAACCAACGGCAACGGAAGACCTTTCTCTCTGTATCTCTCCCTCTCACTGTCCACTCTGCCTGTCAAAAAAAAAAAAAAAGAAGTGGATTTTCAGAGAGGGTAATCAAGTCATGGACAGAGGAAGGAGGCGGAGAGACTCCAAGAAAATCAGGCAGAGGAAAGGGTGCGTGACCCACCAGGAGCAGATGGAAGAGTGGCCAAGCAAGGGCTGCATGCCCGGGTCGCGAGGCAGAGAGCCAGGAGGGGTCTGAGAATCCACCACTTCAACCCTCTCCCCATCCTCCTGATGAGAGAACTGAGGCCTAGCAGATCAGTGGCAGCATCAGGATGGAAATAAAGATGATAAAGAGAGTGAAAGGACCCAGAAAGCTGGAGGAAAGAAACCCGGCAGGAAGTCTCGCTGGGAGGAGAAGCAAGGGGGAGACAGGTGGGAGAGGAGAGGGCCCGGCTGGTACAGCAGATACACGGACACCCAAAGTGGGGGACACTGGTCAGTCCCTGGGCTGGGCTCTGCCAGGGCCCCCGCCTGATCCGGGCCCCAGCTGTAGGCGAGGAGCAGAGAGAAGGGCAGGGCCCATGGCTGGGGAGCTGGATGGGGCAGGCAGGGTGTCACGGGAGCGAGTCTCACCCGGGGATTTCCAGGTCCACAGCGGGAAGTGGGCACGCTGGCAGGCGGAAGCAAGGGCAGCCGTGAACCTCAGACGTCCCCACACTTCTGCGTGTGGAACCTCACAGCTCAGAGCCTCAGTGCCACGACAGCCAGTGTGCCCAATAACGACTCAGGGGCATCAAGAGTGCGCAGCCGCCCTGGGGAGCCCTGCCAGCACGGGGACAGGAGCTGGAAGAGCATTGCCAGGCGGCGGTCCCAGCCTCTTCCTGAGGTTCCAGGTTTTTTCTTTCTTCTTTTAAAAATGTTTTATGTATTTGAGAGCCAGAGACAGAAAGTGAGAGAGAAAGTGAGAGAGAGAGAGAGAGAGAGAGAGAGAGAGAGAGAGAGAGAGAGAGGTTATTGAAAGGAGTTTATTTGAAAGGACAGAGAGTCCCTACCTCCTCTTCAAATGCCCACAGCCGCGGGGGCTGAACAGAGGCTGGAAGCAGACCACAGCCAGGTCTTCCACAGGGGTTCCTGCCGTCAATGCTGCCTCTTGGGGTCCGCATTAGCAGCAAGCGGGGCTCCGGAACCGGAGCTGGTGCTGGACGCAGGCGCTCACTGTGGGACACAGGCCTTGTAACTGCCGGGTTGAGTGCCTGTTCTCACTTCCAAGGTTTAGATGAGGAGTACGGAGCACGTAACAACAACAGGCCGTTGACAACTCCTAACGCTATCCTTTTCGGACAATTGAAAATGCAGACATTCTCATAGAATATGGCTTGAATGTCCTAAGCCAGGATGACTCGTGCAAGCCTGAGGCCTGGGTGCATCAGCTCCACATATGTCACCCTCCATCTGCTTGCCCTGTACCAGGCGCTGGGGCTGCAAGGGGGTGGCGTGTCCTGGGGTGTTGGGGTGAAGGCCAGGCTATGCGGGCATCCACACAGAGCGGACTGTCACATCATATCAAAAAAGCAAGTGTGAGAGCTAACGGGAGCCAGCTTCCCATGCTGCGAGGGGACTTCAAGTATGGCAGGAGAGGAAAGTGGAATGGACCCTGTTGCTGGCTCAGGGCCGGCGGCCACGGTGGGACTGGTGATATTCCAGACAGATGTTCTTCGGCGCTCTCCACTGCAGACGGCCTGGGAGCAACACGCCAGAAACCATGAGCACTGAGACGCTGGCCTCGGAAAGCAGCCAGGGCCTGTTGGAGAAATGGCCGATTCCTGGCAGGGGCAATGGTGAGCTGGAGCTGCTTGCGTCATCAGAAGGCAAATAAAATGCAGCTCAAGGAGTGGGGGGGCTGTGTTCTAGACCCGGAAGTCACCTGCAGGGGCTCCCGGAGCCAAGCCTGGGGTGCTTCTGTACGTGAAGACAAATGACAAAGGCAACCGGTTGCAACTCACTGAGGAACGTCAGAAATCCTGCATCCCAGCTGTCGGGGGCGGGGCGAGAGTGTGGTGGGATCTTTATGCAGACCACCTCCCCACAGGATTCTGGGTCATGACGCAGGGAAAAGGGGTCCCTTTCCTGCAGGGAAGCCAGGCCAAGTCGGCAGAAGTGATCCAAGTGGCATCGCGGGTACTGGCACAGATGGGGGGGGATCACAGGGTACCCAACCGGGTGCCATGAGAACATGGCAGAACACTGGGAGAGTCCAGACCCGAGCCCCAGCCTGAATGAACTGCAGACAAACCACAACGGAAGGGCGCTCTGTGGACCAGGAGGCCCGCCCCCTTCTCAGGGATCCAGATCCTGAACCCGGGAGGCACAGAGGAGCCGCTGCGGACTGCAGGAGACGGAGGCACGGAGGCATGACGGCACGTTTTGTGAAAGTTTATTCTTGTAGGAGAGAGACTTCCCTCTTGCTGGTCCTGCTGAAGCTGGGAGCCAGGAACCCAATCCAGGTCTCCCATGTGGGAGGCAAGTGCCCTGAGTGGGGGCTGCTGCTGTGGCCTAGTGGGGAAATCCTCCCCATGGGGCACCGCCATCCCGTCTGCTCCTCTTCCAATCCAGCTCCCTGCTATGGCCTGGGAGGGCAGCAGAGGATGACCCAAGTGCTTGGGCCCCTGCACCCACTTGGGAAGACCCGGAGGAGGCTCCTGGATCAGCCCAGCTCTGGTCATTGCGGCCATTTGAGGAGTGAGTCAGTGGATGGAAGACCTTTCTCTGTCTTTCCCTCTGTCTGTAACTCTGCCTGTCAAATAAATATAATAAACATCTTTAAAAAAAAAAAAAAAGAGTCCTGAGTGATCACAGCTACCTCCCAGGGTCTGCCTAGCAGGAAGCTGGAGTCCGGCACCGGGCTGGAACTCACACCCAGGACCTCTGGTGTGGGACACAGGTCTTCCCCACACTGTAAACTCTGGGCCAAACACCTGCCCCAACAACCCAGGGTTGAACTGGCTCCTCCGGCTATGAAGGACATCACGGGGACACCTGCAGAAACCTGCAAGGTTACTAAGGAGAACTTACAACCGTGAACCCGGCAGGGGAGGGGGTCATCAAAAATGTGTTTATTTGAAAGGCAGAATGATGGCTGGGGGCAGGGAGGGATAGAGATCCTTCATCCACTGCTTCACTCCCCAAGTGGCTGCCAAAGCCAGGGGCCAGGAACTCCATCCAGGTCTCCCACTGGCAGGGATCCAAGCGCTTGACCCAGCATCTGCTGCCTCCCAGGCGCACGAGCAGAAAGCTGGACTGGAAGCAGGGGAGCCAGGATATGGGTGCCGGCCCCCAAGCGGCGGCCTAACTGCTGCGTCTGTACTCCGGCCCCTGCATCTGCGCTCACGCCTGATTTTCATGGACAGGGCGTGGCCTTGTAGGAGAGCATCCTTGCTTGTAGGAAACATGAAAATATGTGTCCAAGGGAAAGTAAACGAGGTGCATTCTACCTGCAGCTTGCTGTAAATCTGAAATTGTATAAAATCCCGTGTTTTTTTTTTTTTTTTTTTTAGTCCACCACAATCAAGTTTCCAAGATAAAGCATTTTTCATACGAGCACAGCCAGACTCTGGAGGAGAGAGAGCACCTCATCTGTGGAACCAACTTCCATACCAACACCAAAGGCAGTGCAATAAAGGGAAACGGTAAGTTTCTAGAACCCATGAACATCTGAGTAAAACTCCCAGAAAAGACGCACTTGGCACAGCTGGGAAGCCGCTGCCCGGGCGCACGCTCCCGTCTCAGAGTGCCCGGCTTCAAGTCCCGCCGCTGCTCTCCGCTCCAGCTGTCAGCTCACGCACACACTGGGGCACCACAAGTGATGGGTCCCTGCCTCCCACGTGGGAGACCAGACGGAGTTCCAGGTTCCTGGCTTCAGCCTGCCCAGCCCTGATTGTCACAGGCAACTGAGGAGTGAACCAGCAGGTAGGAGTCTCTCTCTCTCTGTCTCCCTGCTTTCCAAATAAATGAAATTAATTAATATTTTTGAAACAACGTAAGGTACGTCTCAGAGGCCAGCCTCGGGTTGCCTTCCTTCGGGCAGCTGCCAGCCCTGTGCCCTGCCCCCCACACCCTCGGCTCCCCGAAGCCTGTGGTCGCACTGGCAGCGGTGCTGTGCAGGGTCACAGGGCGAGTTCCCTGGCAAAGTAGCCAAGCAGAACAGGAGGAGCCAGGCACAGGACACTCCCAGAGCAGTTGCCTGACTGCCCGAGCTGCCTCCAGCAGGCCAGTCTGCGACATGGAGGCTGACTCCTCTCCCACGGAAGCCACTGATTCTCTGGGATCTTTGGTCACTCACAGCCGAACCTAATCTTCCCCCGTGTTCAACTACAGCAATCATGGATGGAAAATAGAGGCCTTGACAGAGCTCAGTGCTCACTGCTGAGTTTTAAAATCTCTTAGCAAACTTGGAAGGGACAAAAGTGTCCTTTACTTCATATAGAATAACTCCAGAACTGCCCCCCGCCAAGCAAACATGATAGTCAACAGGGAGTCGTTTGTTTAAAAGTCCTCTAAAATCCCAAGCAAGACAAGAATTCCTGTTTTTACAACTTCTATTGAATTCTGACCTGCAGGTCCTTTCAGCATAACAAAATAAGGGGGGAAAATGAGAAGTATTAAGTTACGGAAGGGAAAATAAAACTCATTGTTTGCACATGATTTTACTGTCTAAATAGAATCTACAAACACTTTAAAATAAGAGCTTAGCAAGGCGGGTGAACATAGGATAAATACATACAAAGGAGTTGCATTTTTATATACTGGAAACAAAAGGTTCAAATATATATATATATATATATATATGATTTATTTATTTATTTGAAAGAGTTACAGAGAGGGGGAGGCAGAGAGAGAAAGGTCTGCCATCTGCTGGTTCACTCCCCAAATGGCTACAATGGCAGGGACTTCTCCAGGCCACAGTCAGGAGCTTCTTCCAGCTCTCCCACATGGGTGCAGGGGCCCAAGGACTCAGCTCATCTCCCACTGCTTTTCCCAGGCCATCAGCAGGGAGCTGGATGGGAACTGGAACAGCCGGGACCTGAACCAGTGATCTTACGCGATGCTGGCATTGCAGGCAGCAGCCTAACCTGCTATGCCACAATGCCAGCCCCCCCCCCCATGCAACTGTTTAAGATATGTTTACAGCAATGACAAAAACTAAATTGCACTTTGAAACAAATTTAGCAAAGGACAAGCATGTCCTTTTATAGAGAAAATTATAAGTTTTATTTTTAAAAGAAAAGCATTAAAGTAGATCTTTTAAAAGTAGGGAGGGAACAAGCATTCAGCCTAGCGTTAAGACACGAGTTAGGATGCCCAAAGCTCACATCGGAGGGCCTGGATTCAGTCCCCACCTCTAACTTCCGACTCCAGCTTCCCGCTAAGGCATAGACGGGGCAGGGAGGAGGGGGGACAGCAGTGATGGCTCAAAAGGTTGGAATGCTGCCACCCCATGGGCGAAGGTCCTGGCCCCGGCTTCAGCCTGGGCCAGTCTGGTCATGTTAGGAGTGAACCAGCGACTGGGCACTCTTTCTCCCCACTCCCAAACAACTAATTCAATAATAAATTAACATGGAGAGATATTTTAGATTCATAGATTTAAGAATTATCAGGCCGGCGCCGTGGCTCAACAGGCTAATCCTCCGCCTTGCGGCGCCAGCACACCGGGTTCTAGTCCCGGTCAGGGCACCGGATTCTGTCCCGGTTGCCCCTCTTCCAGGCCAGCCCTCTGCTGTGGCCCAGGAGTGCAGTGGAGGATGGCCCAAGTGCTTGGGCCCTGCACCCCATGGGGAGACCAGGAAAAGCACCTGGCTCCTGGCTCCTGCCATCGGACAAGCGCGGTGCGCCGGCCGCAGCGCGCCGGCCGCTGCGGCCATTGGAGGGTGAACCAACGGCAAAAGGAAGACCTTTCTCTCTGTCTCTCTCTCTCACTGTCCACTCTGCCTGTCAAAAAAAAAAAAAAAAAAGAATTATCAGTGAAAAATAATTAACACATAGTGTCCATATTGTTCTAATCAGAAGTTCCAGCAGACATGTCGGGAATTTTTCAAGTCAATTCTAACATGTTTTTAAACAGTTTTTAAACAGATGCACACAAGGGCAAGACATTGAAAAAAAAAATGTGAAATGTGATGGGGCTGCCTTACCACTTGTAACGAGACTTACCATAAAGGCGAATGAATTACTACAGCGCCGCCGTGGACAGAGGTGGTGAGCCAAGCACCAGGAGAGCGACCTCTCACCCCGGCCCCTGCCCAGGGAAACCTGAGCAGTGACAGCTGCACCGCAGATGGAGAAAGAACCGTTCACCGGCCACGCGGGCCCTCGGGTCATCACTGTGCAAGGAAGGAAACGTGATCCCCACCTCGCGCCCTTCCCTGATCAGCTCCAGATGGGCCCGGGGCCTTGGGCTGCCAAGGTGTCCTGAGCCAGCTTTTTGTTCGTTTTAGAGGAGAAGAGAGGGACATTGTTTTAGGAACTCCAGCCAGGGAGGGACGGCTTCAACGAGACAGGAAACATGCAAACACAGGGGGCGAGTGCGAGGAGCACCACATAGAAAGTGCAGACACCGGGGCGGGTGGCTGGGCAAGGCTGTGCTTCCCAGAGACCTGTGCGACAGCAACCCCCATCCGCAGGCTTTTTTTTTTTTTAAGTTGCCCTACTTTTTTATGTACTTGAGAATCAGAGATAAACAGATCAGGTCTTCCATCTGCTGGTTCATTCCCCGGATGCCAGCCATAGCCAGGGCTAGGCCAGGGCCTGAGCCGGGAACTGGAACTCAATCCAGGTCTCCCGCCTGGGGGATAGGAACCCAGTCACTTGAGCCATCACCTCTGCTTCCCAGGCAAAGCACGGCACTCCCGTGTGCAACGCAGGCACCCCAATCAGCATCTTAACCACCAGGCCAAGCACCCACCCCGTCACGTGCCCCTTTGGGGCCTTGCTGCGGCCAATCAGGAAGTGGAGGTTAGGTCCTCTCCCCTTGGGCCTGAGCAGGTGCATGTGAATGCCTGGAGCAGCAGCCAACGCGTGAGTGGGTGTGGCTTCCGAGTGAGTGGGTGTGGCTTCTGAGGCTCGGTCACGGGAGTGCCCCTCTCTGCAGCCTGCCCTGCCCTGGCCTTGCTCCCCTGGCAGGAGCCACTCTCCCCAGCCCATCTGCAGGTGCCACGCAGCTTTCTGATGCTCACCCGGCTTCCCCACAGCAGAGGCGTTCAGGTTTGCTTAGGTTTGGCTTCCTCCGCTGCCTCAGAGAACCTGTCCCAGCTCCGCCTGGGCTGGAGCCCAGCCTGGGGTGGGCAGACGCTCGCGGTCCTCGACCTGAGAGGCGGGGCAGGCCCAGCACAGGGAAGGAGAGGCATATCCAGCATCAGTGTGTGCTGCGGAGTCAGGAGCAAGGTGTGACCCACGTCGGGGGCTGGCCCAGAGGCAAGGGCAATGAGCTGGGGAAAGGTTTGTCCCTGGAGAGTTGCAGCCCTGGCTCTGCCCTAGTGAGCTGTGTGACTCGGGCGTGTGGCTCTGCCTCTCTGGGCCTCGGCCTTCTCAGCAGTGGGGTCTGTCATTTTCACACATCTAACACCTAGTTGGGGGACTGATACGTGGAGCAGGTGCTTCCTACACGGAGCTGAAAAAATGTCCTGCTCCCCACACCCACCGCACTGTACCTACGCAGCAAACTTCTACTCATGTGTCAGGACCCATCTCATTGCCACCTCCTCTGGGAAGTCCCCCTTGACTCCCAGGCCTCCCTGGCCTCCACACTTCCCTCTGTCACAGCCCTGAGCCCTGCCTCCCGCTAGCATCCCCTACCTGGGCGCCCTCTGGCGGCAGAAATCCCATTTACAGGCCCAGGACCCAGCCCCAAGAAAGGGCTGTGGGACTACATAGAGAAACCTGCCCAAAAGGGTGCGCGCTGGCCTGGTGGAGAGTCCTGTGAGCGAGGGGAGTCACGGGGCTGCGGGGGAGGTCACAGGCGTCCACACGGCTGCTTGCTCAGCTGATCTCATGATGCACAGGAGGCTCTGGCTTATTCATTCACTTCCCAGTACTGGCCGTCTTCCCCAGGGCGGCTCTTTCCTCCTAAAGCGAGGTGACTGACCGGCAGCGGCGCTGAACTCCACACCCCATCACGCCTGCCGTGACTTTGGGAAAGCCACGGGCAAACTCTCCACGGTCTGCAGGTGACTGGCTTCCCAGGCCCCCACCCCCTCTCGCCCAGAACGAGGGGTTCACCCTTTCCCACACAGCAGGAACCCAGTGGACCCTGATGTCCTCGGGTTTGCTCCCACCCCGCTGGCCTATTCAAGCCAGTCCGGCCCAGGCCAGCTCTGCTGGGGGCAGGGGTTGACGAGTGCAGACAGACGCGAGACAAAGCCCGGACCGAGCCGCAGCCCCCTGTCTGCTCCCTTGTTGCCGCCCTGCACAGCCTGAGACGCTGTGTCCCTCCAGTGCGCCTCTGGCTGCAGGGTGGTGGCAAGCAGGAGAGGAGAGACCCAGGCAACCGTCCAGTGTCGCCGACACCACGATGGCTGCCCAACGCCCTGGCTGTGGGAGACTGAGCGCTCCTGCACAGCCCCCCTCCTCCCGCGCCAGCCCCACTCTGCCTCGCACAGGGGCCTGTTTGGAAGCCGCCAGGGGGCGCTCTCCTCACTTTCCTCGTGGCCTGAGCAGCCCCCAAACCAACCACGTAACCCACGTGCTTGTCTCGGGATCTGCTTTGCGGGGAACCCAAGGGAGGGGGGCAGCCATGGAAGAGGCCAAGGACCAGGCCGGGGAGAGAAGCGGCTGAGCAGAGTGGGCGGGGCCTGGTAACTGATCAGACCTGAGAAAGAGGGAGGAGGCAAAGGTGACACCTACCCCACGCTTCTGATCTGAGCACCATCACCAGTAAGGGAGAAGTCCAGGGGCCGAAATGGTAGGACTTCAGGTTTTAATGACTTAACAACTTCAAAAGCTGGGTCTCTATTACAGCTCATGCTCTCAACGACCCTGCACCCTATTAATCAATATATGGATTTCTCTGCGTCTGCAGGCTTGTGTGTCCGCTGGACGACACGTTACAGGCAGGGATTGTCATCTAACCAGTGCTGTGGAAGAATAGCCAGTGGCATGGAAAGGTGCCATTTATTAAGGTAAACAATCAGCTCACGAAATAGTAGCATTTAGAGATGAGAACCGCCTGGGGGCGTGCAGGCACAGGGGTGCTGCCACTCGGGTGTGCAACAGGTGTGGCACACATTTCATTTTTCTAGGTGAAGTTAATTTCTCCGAGGACCCACCATTCTGAGAAATGGAAACGTAATCTCACTTCCGAGTGTCCCAGCCCTGTTCCTGCAGGTGGGTCCTCACGTGTCATCTGTCCACGAAGATGTCCCCCAGGCACCCCACTCCCCACCGCGCCATCAGCTCGTGTGCGCCCTGGCTGTCAGTCCACTCTGGTCATTGCCTGGCCAGGTCTGTTCCAATCACGTGGCCCTTCAGTTCCAGGCAGCTCTCTTGGTGACAGCAAGGTCCCCGGGGCCCACGGAAAACAATGCCTTCCTAATGCACAGGACCTCACGTGGCACGAGATTAGCGTGGCCTTCTCTGGTCACATCCATGATGAAGACAAGGATCTTGTGAGGAGGCGTTGATTGTGGACTATTTGGGCGGGTCCACATGAGTTTGTGAGAGAGGCCGAGGGCGGGGGAGGAGACAGAGATGCACAGACAGCCACCAGGAAGGTGGACGTGAGGAAGACGTGGCCACAAGTTGATAAATGCCCACAGGCCAGGGACCGGGACCGAGGGCCTCCGGCGGGAACACGGTCCTGCCCGCACCCTGCTTTCCGTTCATCGAGCCTCCCAAAGGCCAGAGAACACATGTTGGCTGTTTGCAGCCACCCAGTTTGAGGTCACTGGTTTCAGCAGCCACAGGATACAGAGAGCAACGTATCGGGTGCTCTGGGGTCATTACCCCTGTATGTAAACTGAGGCTGCCAGGGAGCTCTCACAGACTCTCCACGGCCTCCTACCACCCCAGGGACAGGGCCCCCAGGCTCTCCGCTACCTCCCACCACCCCAGGGACAGGGCCCCCAGGCTCTCCACGGCCTCCCACCACCCCAGGGACAGGGCCCCCAGGCTCTCCGCTGCCTCCCACCACCCCAGGGTCAGGGCCCCCAGGCTCTCCACGGCCTCCCACCACCCCAGGGACAGGGCCCCCAGGCTCTCCACGGCCTCCCACCGCCCCAGGGACAGGGCCCCCAGGCTCTCCACGGCCTCCCACCGCCCCAGGGACAGGGCCCCCAGGCTCTCCACGGCCTCCCACCACCCCAGGGACAGGGCCCCCAGGCTCTCCACAGCCTCCCACCGCCCCAGGGACAGGGCCCCAGGCTCTCCACGGCCTCCCACCACCCCAGGGACAGGGCCCCCAGGCTCTCCGCTGCCTCCCACCACCCCAGGGTCAGGGCCCCCAGGCTCTCCACGGCCTCCCACCACCCCAGGGACAGGGCCCCCAGGCTCTCCGCTGCCTCCCACCACCCCAGGGACAGGGCCCCCAGGCTCTCCACGGCCTCCCACCACCCCAGGGACAGGGCCCCCAGGCTCTCCGCGGCCTCCCACCACCCCAGGGTCAGGGCCCCCAGGCTCTCCACGGCCTCCCACCACCCCAGGGACAGGGCCCCCAGGCTCTCCACGGCCTCCCACCACCCCAGGGACAGGGCCCCCAGGCTCTCCGCTGCCTCCCACCGCCCCAGGGACAGGGCCCCCAGGCTCTCCACGGCCTCCCTCAGATGTCCCTGCCGTGCTAGCCAAGATCTCACACGCCCCCTGCTCCTGCCTGGGGCTCTGCTGAGAAGATAGGCGCAAGTTCTCCTTGCTCTTGGAGTCCCGCACGCCCTCTTCCTGGGCCAAAGCTGGAGACGCAGACACTGTGGGGCCTCCGTGGGCTGTTGCTGCCCTCCACGTCTCCCGCTCTCCCTTGTCTCCCCACCGGAACAGTCTTGGTGCGCCCTGCAATCTTGACTTCGTCCTTCTTCCAGGTGTGTTGCTTATCCTCAAATCTCCAAAGCCAAGTGGGAGCCATCTGTGTCGTCCATGCTGCGCTGCGGCTGGCAGGTGCATCCCCAGCAGCCTGCAAGGGCAAGGGCTTGGGGTTAAAGGAACTATGGGAGAAGGAAGAAAATGTCATAGCTCAGTTCTGTCTGGCTGTATGTGAACACACACACACACACACACACACACACACACACTGTTGAAAAGAAATACTACAAAAAAAAGATCAAAAATAGGTACCTTTGGGTTACATACAGGTTCTTTATGATCCTTTTCCCCAAATAGCTGACATTAGCACGTATTATTTCCATAATGGCAGGAGAGTTATTTTAAAAGGAATTATTTGAAGGGTATAACATTTAAAACACAATTTGTAAGTAGGCGTGAAAGAGCCCCGCGCAGGATGAGGGCTGGCACCGCTGAAGGCAGCCTTGGCTGTGAGCGGAGCACCCGCACTGCTCCCAGCCTCTCCGCAGCCAGGAGGCGTGAGAACCGCACCCCGCGTTCAGGAGGCTGAAGCAGACCAGCGGCTCTGAAGGCCTGCTATTCTTAGGCTGAAAGCAGACAGGAGCCCCTGCCAAGGATCTGGGAGGCACATATCATTAATGTGCTTTTCCAGAACTGAGCGGGGCGGGGTGGTGGAGGAGCTGGCCCAGGGATGCCGCCGCCTAGGCAGCGAGCTGCGATTGGAACCCGCAGAGTAACGGGGGAGTGACCCTTTGAAAACAAATTGGATCCTGTCGTTTCTCTGTTCAGAACTTGCAGGGGCGGCTTCAGAATCCTCACCATGTTCTGCAGGGCCCTGGTGCACCCACAGCCAACACCCTGATCCCGTGACCTTTCACTCCCTGCTGCTGCTCCACCCCAACAAGCCAGTGAGGCTCCACCTTAGAGCCTACACCCCGGTTGTTCCCTGGTCGAGAACATAGCCATCCCAGACATCCATGCGGCCAAGTGGCCTCCTCGCAGCAGGCCCCACGACCTCCTGATTTAAGCTTGCAGCCCAGCCCCTCCTGGCGCCGCCCTCTGGCACTGCTCTATTTTTGTTCATTGCACTTGTCACCTGCCGACACTCACTGCGTTTGCATGTGCTGAAGGCTCCCTCTGCTAGGAGGCAGACAAAACGCGCCACGCTGGTTCACTGACGTCATCTAAGCGCCATCAACGGAAGCTGGCGCACAGTAGGTGCTCGCTAGGGAGCTGTTGAGCAGCTGATACACAGAGCAGGTTCCCGCATTGCCTGGCCCCTCAGGAGGCCCAGGTCAGGCACCAGGGATGGACATAGCTCCCAGCCTCTCCCCCGGGCTCCCCAGGCTGCTGAGGGCCTCAGGCCAACTAACAGGCGAAGGGAAGCAGGACTTACTGTTTACTGAGTAAAGGCCTGTGTGAGGACAGGAGGGACAGAGGTGCCCAGACATGCTGGACACGTCCAGGTTTTCACGCTTCATGTGCATAAGACTCACGGGTTGGCTCAAACAGCACGGGAACTGAGGCCCATCAGGCCACGGCACCTGCCCAAGGCCCAGTGAGGGGGGGTCATTCTGACCCAGGATGGCTGAGAGATGAACCAGAGGAGAAGTCTGGGTGGCACAGCCCCGGGGGCCAGGCCGGCCAGTGCTGAGGCACAGACATGGAGGCCTGTGGGAGGTGTCCAAGGGCAGGTGGGCTCAGGAAAGGATAGGCGTGGACCATGGCCCATGCTCGGGTGCCCCAGGCTCTAGGCCAAGGTAGGAGGTGAGGCCTGTAGCCATGAAAACAGCCTCCAGCACCCCGATGTGCTCGCTGGCAGGCCTGACCCCCCACCCCCCACCCCCTGCCCCCTGCTCCCTGCCCCCTGCCCCTCAGCCTGCTCCAGGCCGTGGCTTCCCTGGGTTTGCAGCTCTGACTCCTTAGCAGCCACCCTGGCCACTTGGGCAAAAACCTGCCTGGATAAGCTCCTCTGTCCATCTGTCTGCTGTGGGCCCAGAGCTACTACAAAGCAAGCCAGGCCCCTCGTCCGCGCTCCATAAGCAGGTTGGGCTGAAGTATGGGCAACTGGCCCAGCGCTTTGTGTCGGGATCGATCCTTGGGTCCTGGATTTTGCATTGACTTCTTGCTCTGTGGTTGCTGTCATTTCAATAAGGACTAATATTTACTGAGCCTTGGCATGCACTTTGCCACTCCTTAGTTACTGTGTTCTCCTGACCACCTCCCACGGTGTGTTAGTTACTGAGGACCTGCGGCATGTGGGAGACCCGGGGGTCAGCGGCTGGGGTGTGCCCGCCCGGCCCCTCCCGCTCTTGGAGATCGCGCCACTGCGCCAGGTGCAGGAGACACGGCTGGATTTGGAGCCCAGGTGCCCCGCTCCTAGATGATCCCCCCACGGGTGTGCTGACTTGTTCTACAGGACAGAAAGAAAAGACGGGGAAGGGAGAAGTTTGCCTGAGGCCGCCCTGCTGAGAAGCTGAGCAGAGCCCAGGGGCCTGGGGTTTCACTTTCCCTTCTCAACTTTCTCTGCCTCCCCACCTCCTACTTGGATTCTAATTCCTCTCTCCCACAGCAGCTGAGCCCTCCAACTGCCTGGATCCCAGCAGCGCAGGAAAGAAGTCCCCCAGGGGCCGTGGGGGCACTGGAGCAGTCAGGGCCGGCAAGGGAGCCAGGGGTGGGGAGTCTCGTGCTGGAAAAGGCCCAGATGACCTTGGCCATGGGTCATGGGCACGCCCTCCTCCCCTTTGAGAAGGCAGCACTAGGAAGCTGTGGGCCCCACAAGTTCTGCCTGACTGTCCCAGGCCAGCTGCTGTCCTGAAGCAGCCAGGAGGAGTAAGGGGTGGGGAGGGGGCACCGCAGAAGGGTTCAGGCTTGTTTGGGCTGGGGCTGGCCCAATTCAGGAAGCAGGAAGGGGCTTTGGAGAAACTGAGACGCCCCTCCCCCCTTGGCTAGTCTGGGGGAGGCAGATGTCTATTGGGATGAGGGGAAGAGGAGTCCAGGGTCCAGCAGGAGACTGGAGAGGGGACAGCAGGGCAGGGCATAGGGGGAGGGAGAATACAAGGCACAGCACAAAGACCCCAGGCAGACACACAGAGAATCGAGGGAGCGACATGGGCTCAGAGGGGCTGAACTGCGAAGAGATGGGAGGAGGGCAGGGGAGACGGCTCGGAGAGGCCGCAGAAGCAGGGCTACTGATTGCTGGCCCCAGGGGTAGGAGGCGTAGTGGCCGCACCCCTGTGGATCCTCACGGTCCCTCGAGGGTGAGGGCGTGGGGAAAGCCAGACACGAGCCTCGTCTAACAAGAGGAAGCGGTAGGATTTGGAAAGGCCAGCGTGGGCAGCAGCACGGGCAGGCGGCAGGAGCCCCAGAGCTCTGCTCTGGATTTTTCTCCCAGGGACAAGGACAGAGTCAGGTGGCCTCAGGCACTACAGGAGACCAAGACTGGGTGGGGTCTTCAGAGAAAAGTGTAGCTCATCCGCGCCCACCTCTCGACAGGAAACGGGTGGAAGCAGGGGAAGCCACAGGCACACGATTTTTCATTCATTCATTCATTCATTCATTCATAACATTCACTGAGCTCCTGTCACGTGCTAGGGACTGAGCTGGATACCAGCTGCAGTGGCTGGAACACTGATGTGGAGCAGATGGTCTTTGCTCTCCAGAGCTGCAGTCTGATGGCGCAGGCAGTTAGGACAACACAATGTGTCTCGTGCCATAGTCATAGCCATGGGGGCTGTGAAAGTCAGGGCAGCTCTGTGAGGAGGGCCCCCAGGGCTCGACTGAAAGATGAATCAGAACCACGCAGGAGAGGGGAGAGGCAGAGGACCTCCAGGAACGGAGCGCAGACGTGCGTCACCGTGGGTCACAGAGCCCTCCGTGCCCAAGGAAGCCGTTCTTATTTTGTCTGTTACTAACCCAGCTCTCCTCCCCAACTCCTCTCTCCCCCGCCCTTGGTTAGCAGGAAAACATTACACGATGTCATCTCACTTGGATTCAAGCTTGGTCTGTCCAGCAGTAAAGTGCTTCATCCCTCAGTTAGCTTCCACCTCCACCTGCCTCCCAGCCGGGCACACAGTGTGAGCACCCAGGCGGGAAAGGACGGCTGGAAGGGGCAGGTGCAGTGGATGCCGTCTCTGGCTCCGGGGTGAGCCTGCCCCGCCTCGTTGCTGGAGTCTCTAGCTAGGGAGCCTGGGGTCTTTAAGCCCAGGCCATGTCTGCAGGGCTGGGCCTGGCTGACGTGGATACACCTGGGCTGCTGGCACCTACTGAAGCACAGTCCCTGCCCTGTTCCCCCCGCAGCCCCCTGCTCAGTGGTCCCCCCTCAGCCTCCCTTACCCTGCCGGGCCTGTTAGCTCACTGGTCTCGATTTCATCAGATCACTCGGAACATAGGACAGCCCAGGGAAGCAGGTGCACAGGCCTCCCTCTCCTGGGCGGTACTGTAAGCCTAGGTTTAAGGGGCTGTACGGCCCTGTTCCTGCATGGGATTCTGCAGCAGGAATGCGCCAGAGCTTTCAGCCACCCTGTTCTGCTACATTTTCCACTATTATGAGCAGTGTTGCAATAAACCTCCCAGTCCCTTCCTCCTTGTGCACATTTGCAGGCACTTCTCTGGGATAGATGTCAGGAAGAGACTTGGTAGGACAAATCCGCCCAGTAATGCCCATGTTAAAACCTGATGGAGTCAGGGCCAATGCTGTGGGTCAGCAGGTTAAAGCCCTGACCTGCATTCCATATGGGTGCTGGTTTGAGTCCCAGCTGTTTCTCTTCCAATCTAGCTCCCTGTGAATGCTCCTAGGAAAAAAGCAGAGGATGGCCCAAGGCCTTGGCCCCTGTGCCCACATGGGAGACCTGGAGGAAGCTCCCGGCTCCTGGCTTCAGATCAGCTCAGCTCCAGCAATTGCAGCCATTTGGGGAGTAAACCAGTGGATGGAAGACCTCTGTGTGTGTGTGTGTGTGTGTGTGTGTGTCTGTCTGTCTGTCTGTCTCTACCTTTCTCTGTAACTCTATCTTTCAAATAAATAAAATAAATCTTTAAAAATAAAATAAAGTAAAACCTGATGGAGTTGACTAATGACCTCCACAGAAGCTACCCCAACTTCCAAGGTCAGGAAGCCCCTTCTACATTGGGCATCATCTGTATTTTTCAAAATACATCCATCCTATAGGCAAAAATGAATTTCTGTGTCAACTTTTTAAAAATATTTATTTATGTATTTGAAAGCCAGAGTTACACAGAGAGAAGAGGGCGGGGGGGAGAGAGAGAGAGAGAGAGAGAGAGAGAGGTCTTCCATCAGATGGTTCACTCCCCAGATGGCCGCAATAGCCGGAGCTGTGCGGATCCAAAGCCAGGAGCCAGGAGCCAGGAGCTTCTTCCTGGTATCCCACGTGGGTGCAGGGGCCCAAGGACTTGGGCCATTTTCTAATTTCCCGGGCCATAGGAAGTGGAGAAGCTGAGTCTCTAACTGGCGCCAATGTGGGATGCCGTTGCTTCAGGCCAGGGCTTTAACCCACTGCACCACAGTGCTGGCCCCAGTGTGTCAATGTTTTAAACTTTCATTTCCCTAAAGGCCAATGAGGTCATCTTTGGCTGTACACATCCTTTTGACTTCTTTTTTTTTTTTAAAAGATTTATTTTATTTATTTGAAGGGCAGAGTTATGGAGAGACAGAGTGTGAGATCTTCTATCTGCTGATTCACTCTCCAAACAGCTGCAATGGCTGGGGCTGGGCCAAGCTGAAGTCAGGAGCCTGGAACTCCATGTGGGTCTCCCATGTGAGTGGCAGGGGCTCAAGGACCTGGGCCATGCTCTGCTGCTTTATCCGGTGCATTAGCAGGGAGCTGGATTGGAGGTGGAGCAGCCGGGACTTGACCCAGTATACAAATGGGATGCCAGTGCCACAGGCAGTGGCTTAAGCAGCTTTGCTGCAGCACCGACCCCCTAATGTCTTTCATGACTTTCCTATTCAAACACTTTGCCCAGTTCTCTATTGAATTGTCTCTTTTCTTATTGACTTACAAGAATCCCCTCTATTTTTCAGACATTGACTTCTTATTACACCGTGGCAAATATGAATATTCCCCAGGGTTTGTTATCTGTGTTTTAACATCATTCTGTTTCCTTTTACAAAGCAGTTCCTAACTGATGTGCACTCAAAGGCATTAAACAGCCTTCAGGGACACTGCATTGTGTTTCTAAATTAAAATTGAAATTTGCTCAGATCTCCAATCTGGTGACCTCTCTCGCAGGGAAGGAGTCTGCTGACCATCCCAGCCATCTTTCCCTGCCGCTGGGTCAGCACCTGTGTCCCATTAGCCCTTGCCACCACCACAGCACCACCCAACAGGTGGAGCAGGGCCCACTGCCAGGCCACCAGGGCCTCCACCGGGTCATTGAACTGCTGCCTTGCCAAGCCCTGATAAGGGTGCACAGCACCTGGGCACCTGGCCTGGCAGCGCTGCCTGCCTGGCCCATGGCCATGGGTGGTGCTGTTGGGGTGGGGCTGATGCCACCAGCCTCTCCCAGGTAAGACTTCTGTCCTCTTTGCTCCTCTGGGTTGGTTCAGGGGTCCAGAGGCTTTCATTTGCAGCCCACGAGGCACTCTAATTACACTGTAATTACACTCCTTGCCCCGGCCACACTGCTCTCCCGCCAGGGGGGCTTTCCACCCCACCCCCGCCCTGTGCCTCCCAGCCTGCCCCTTTAAAAGGGTGGCCTTGCTGCCAGCAGCCTCGCTCCCTCCCACCGCTGCCTGTGCCCAGGATGTCACAGCAGTTAAAGAGTCCCCTTCCTCAGCTGTCATCCCCAGGCGACCCCAGAGCCCCAGCCTCTGGGGACTCCCAGCGTCTGCCTCTCCAGAGCCCTGGCTCATCGCCCCTCCCTCCAGGGACAGCGGGGCCTCCGGGGTGCAGCTGCATTGTACGGAAGGCCATGCTCAGGGCCCAAGGTCATGTTCTGCCTGTGGCCTCTGTCGGAAAAGGAACTGCAAATTAATTCCTCCTGATGCGGCCCCACGGCCCTGCATTCTATTTCTTTTTTTTTTTAAGATTTATTTACTTATTTGGAAGGCAAAGTTACAGAAAGGCAAAGAGAGAGAGAGAGAGTCTTCCATCTGCTGGTTCACTCTCAAGATGGCTGCAATGGCCAGAGCTGCGCCGATCTAAAGCCAGGAGCCAGGAGCCAGGAGCTTCTTCTGGGTCTCTTACACAGGTGCAGGGGCCCAAGGACTTGGGCCATCTTCTATTGCTTTCCCAGGCCACAGCAGAGAGCTGGATCGGAAGTGGAGCAGCCGGGTCTTGAACCAGCACCCACATGGGATACTGGCACTGCAGGCAGAGGCTTCACCCGCAGCGCCACAGCGCCGGACCCGGCCCTGCATTCTAGGCTGATCAGCCAGGTGCATGGAGACACAGAGGAGGGTGTCTACAATGCCAGCCTGCCCCGACTGCATGCCGCTGTGAGCGATGTCACCTTCCGGGGCTGTCTAACGCACAGACACAGTCAGCGCTTCGTACTTGAGCATGGCGCACCGCTGGGTTCCCTGCAGAGACGTGGAATCACATGAGAGGGGGTCTGTGCTGACTCTCGTATTGCCCCCCTCCCGCCCCCCAGCAGGTCTGTGACTTTCCTGGGTGCTGGCATTAACGGCGGCAGCTGGTGGCTCTCTGGCTGTGAGTGAATGGCCGCTGTGTAGCCACTCTGCTGCTGACGGCATGGGCGGGGGTGGTCTCCAGCTCTGGGCTGTGACACATAGTGCCATGGCCGCTGTTGTATACTGCGGGTCTTCAGAAAGTTCATGGAAAGTGTGTATTATGGGAAAATGAAGCCTAGATCCCTCTTTGCATTTGAGAGGCAGAGGAGGATGGACAGACAGACATCTCCTATCTGCTGGTTCATTCCCCAAATGCTCACAAGAGCTGGGGCTGGGTCAGGCTGAAGCCAGGCGCTGGGAAGGCATCCCAGGGCCCTCCTGTGGGTGGAAGAGGTTCTCCCACCCAGGCTCCCAGCTGCTGTCCTCTCCTGGGGTGTGCAGCAGCCGGAAGCTGGAACGGAGAGCAGAGTCAGCACTCGAACCCAAGTGGGGACGCCGGCCTCCCAGCCAGCACCTTCGCCACGAACCTTTTGAAGCTCTGGCCTCTGTCTCTCACAGCATTTATGTACTCATCTCTCTCGCAGACTTACTGGGTCAGAGAGTGTGCACACTCCAGCTGTCCCTTGTGGTGCCAAATCATTGTCCAGAGTGTTTGTAGGTGGACGGTTCGATGCAGAGGAAGGAAGAGCGGGCGAGGCAAGGGCAGCCAACACAGTGGCAGGACTCTCGGTGTGCGTGAAGGTCAAGGGTGGGCCAGAACCCCGGAGACGCTAACAGGGCCAGTGGTCAAGAGCAGGCATAAGCATGCACCCAATTTAATTCTCGGAGGGGCTCTCATGGGAGCTTGGGGGAAGATGTGGTCAGTAGTGCGTGCCAGACTGAGCCAGGGCTGGGCCGTACAGTGTGAGGGATGAGCCCTGATTGCTCTGTGTGCAGCTGCCAACATGGCATTGGTGCTAGCATTGGTGCTGCTGGAGCCACCCCCTGGAGGCTGGCCCCTGCCTCCTGCCAGCAGCAAGTGCACTCGCTTCTCCCTCTGGCCTCCGGCTCCCTGGCAGGCCCAGGCCAGCTTCAGTCGCAGCCCCGGTACAGTTCCAGCTCACGAAGGGCTTCCGGGGCCAGCGGGTGGTCAAAGCAGAGATTCAGGAGATGACTGGTCCAAAGGGCCAGGAAGTCCCTCAGGTCCTGCATTGTTTTTCAGAAGCGGAAGGGTTAGTGGAGGCTGCGGGACGGGAACAGCCTCATGGGATAATGAGGACAAAGCGCTCCTTGCACATCGTTCTTGATACAAAACACATTGGGTCCCTGCTCAGGTCCTTTCCTTCTTGGGGGACACCCTGCCCTCTGCTCTCCCAGGGGCTGCAGCCATGTACAAGGGGACCTTCATCCTAACACTGACAGTGACAGCCACAGGGCTTCCCTTGCGGCATCCCATTTAATCTGCCGGAGACAGCAGAGTGTATCCTCCTCATCATCCCCATTTTACGGATGAGAAAATCGAGTGTCAGGAAGGTCATGTGACTCGCTCAGGCTCTCAGCCAGGAGCCTGCAGTCATTGACTCTGGAGCTCTGTACTACAACCCCCAAGTCAGTCTCCTGAACACCCAGGCCCGCAGACTTGGAACCAGGGAGTTGGCCGCCTGCTCTGTGCTTTGGGCAAGCCCACATCTACCCCTTTTCTGGCCACTTTCCAAAAGTCAAGCTCTGTTGTGCATATGGGAACTGGGGCTGTAACAGAGTGACGTTTTCTAAGGTAGATCAGTCCTCCTCAAGGAGCCTCAGTGGATGGGTGATCTAACTGCCCAGGGCAGAGGGGAGGATTAACTGGGGTGTGTATGAAGGACCAAGACTAGGGGTCTTGGAGGAAACGCTCCATCCGTATGGGTTCTTGCCTCCCATTTCCATGTTTGGCCCTCTCTTCCCTTCTCCCCAGAGGCCTGGGACTCTGCACGGATGGATCTGGTAACCGTCTTCATCACGACATCTGGGGGAGGACTCAGGCTTTCTTTGGGTGACCCTGATCTCCCCAGCCCCTGGCAGTCTCCTCTCCCTTTACAGTTGGAAGGCTCTCTGATGCAAGATATCAACAGACCCTGCAAAAAACCAGGGCCAGGATGAGGCCAACGCTGTGGCATAGTGGGTGAAGCCTCCACCTGCAGTGCCAGCATCCCCTATGGGTACCAGTTCACGCACCAGATGCTCCACTTCCGATCCAACTCTCTGCTATGGCCTGGGAAAGCAGTAGAAGGTGGCCCAAGTCCTTGGGCCCCTGCACCCATGTGGGAAACCTGGAATAAGCTCCTGGCTTCAGATCGACCCAGCTCCAGCCATTGCATCCATTTGGGGAATGAACCAGCAGATGGAAGACCCCCCCCCCTTCTGCCTCTGCCTCTCCTCCTTTCAAATATTATAAATATTAAAAAGAAGAAGAGGAAGAAGAAGGAGGAGGAGGAAGAGGAAGAAGAGGAAGAGGAAGAAGGAGGAGGATGCGGAGGAGGCGGAGTAGGCGGAGGAGGAGGAGGAGGAGAGGAAGAGAGGAGGAGGAGGAGAGGAAGAGAGGAGGAGGAGGGCCAGGGCAGGCATTTGGCATGGTTAAGACATTGCCTGAGACACTCGCATCCCATGTTGGAGCACCTGAGTTCAAGTCCCAGCTCCACTCGGGATGCTGGCTTCCTGCTAGTGTGCATCCTGGGGGGCAGCAGCTTACGACTCTGGTGGTGGGGTCCCTGCCACCCCATGGGAGACCCAGATTGAGTCCCCAGCTCCTGGCTTTGGCCTGGCCCTGCCCAGGCTGCTGCAGGCACTTAGGGAGTGAACCAGCAAATGGAAGATCTTCCTCTGTGTCTGCCTTTCAAATAAATATATTTTTAAAAATAAAAAGGGCTGGGAGTCTCTTGGCTCAGAGCTGCTAAACCCGCCTACCAGCAGGTGCACTGCCGAGGTCCTTGTTTGAAACGCACTCCAGTTCAGGGGCTGGTGGGCCTTCATTCAGTCTCATCTGATTGGATTCCTGGAAGGTCCTTGTGTGGGTACATGCGTGCAGATATGTTCACACGCTCACAGCCAAGCCCACAGCTACACACCCAGCCAGGAATGTGACATCCGAGGAGTGACCTGCTACCAGGTCAGCTGGGGGCAGGGGAAGGGTGTGGCAGAACCCAGAGCTCTGCCGTGGGGGGTCTGTCTCCAGTCTTCCTCCAAATAGGGAGTGACCCTTCCTGGAAGAATGGCCATCGCTGCTCCCCGCACTGGGGCAGAACAGCAGGTACCTGCAGCGGAGAGGGCCTGGGCCAAACTTGTGGGCTCAGATCATGCCTTGAGTTCCTGCTGGTGGGCACGGCTCTGGCGACTCCCGGGTCCTCCCCAACAACCAGGGGCTTTTCCCTGCCCAACCCACCCAGGCTGCTGCTAAGCTCTGGAGGCAGGCAGAGGCACAGGGCTCAGGGCACTGTCCATCAGTAACAGTGCCCCCAGCCACCCCACATGCCCCCCAGTAGCCTGGTGACCGACATCTCTCCGCCCAGAGCGCCTGATCAGAACCACTCAGCTCTGGGCATAAGGGCCTTGGAGCGCTGTGAGCTTTTTAGAGTTCCTGCTTGTCACAGAATCCAAATCCAAACCTGTACATAGAAAAGCATGAGTTTGAAAGTTTACCAACTAGAGAGAGGGGTCCGCGGCCAGTGCCCCACCCCTGCCAGACTGTGGGGCTGGGGGCTGAGAGTACACCCTGTGTGGGCACCGCATGCTGATGGGTGTCAGACATGCTGAGTGTCAGGAGTGGAGGGGACCCCGTTCCCCGCCCCCAGCCAATCCTGGCACATTCCCACTGCTCCCACCAGGCCTAGACCCCTGGGCTCAGCACTGCCAGCCCCATTAGCCTCACAGCAAGCCTGAGCCCCCAGGAGGTAAGGCGCTCAGCTGGGCTCTGGCGCAGTGACTCAGTCAGCGCCAAGGTCAGTGGGTCCTAACTGAGTGCCAGAAGTGAGAGAGCAACAGAAGAGCAGGGGCATTCTCGCAGGGCTAACGCTCTGGGGATGGCACAGGGCTGGGGGCAGGAGTGCCCAGCTGGGGCCTCCTCCCAGGCTCAAGCAACCTCGGAGCTGAAAATCCCAGCAGCTGGAAAGGCCTGGGCTGGGAGGGGGTGAGGGGGGCAGGGAGCCTGCAGGGAGGCACAGCTGAGCCCCCTCCCCACGCACCGCAGGGGGCGCTGCAAGTCCCAGGCCTGAGACTGTGGCTTCATTTCCCCATCGTAGATAATGAGACCAAGTCACTGAGTCCCAGCTCGGCCCCAAGCAGGGCAGCTTCATCTCCATGACTACAGCTTCTGCTCCCCCAAAGCAAGCGTAACCCTAAGAAGAACTGGCTGGCCTTGGCCTGGGCATAGAGCTTTAGCCACTAGTTGAGACACCCACATCCGTATAAGGGTGCTCAGGTTCGAGTCCCAATTCTGCTCCAAATTCCAACTTCTTGCTAACACACTCTCCTTGGAAGGCAACAGGTGGCCCGAGTGGCTGAGCCTCTGCCACCCATGTGGGAAGCTTGAATCCAATTCCTTACTCCTAGCTTCAGCCTGGCCCAGCCTTGGCTACTGCAGGCATTTGAGGTGTCAATCAGTGGATGGAAGGGCTCTCTCTCTCTCTCTCTCTCTCTCTCTCTCTCTCTGCCTTTCAAATAAAAAGAAAATTTAAGAAAAAAATTGGTCAAATTAGTAATTTCAGCAAACAGATTTTCTTTTTTCAAAGATTTACTTATTTATTTGAAAGGCAGAGTTACAGAGAGAGGGAGAGAGAGAGTGGTTTGCACACAATGGCTTTTGCCTGGAAAAATATCCCCACGCTAATTACAGCGCGGCATGGCCACCACGCCAGGAGAGACGGGCAGGGTGGACGGAGGGTGGGCAGGACACGTCGCCTTTGCCCTGCACATCTGCTCTCCTCCCTTCCCCACTCTGCCCAGGCCCAGAGGCTGAGCCGAGGGGTGGCACTCACAGGCTCCAGTGCCCTGTGGCTTTGGACCAGGCCAAAGGGGAGCCCATAGGAGATGCAGGAAGAAGGAAGGTGGGGGAGGCTGGTTCTCCCTCTGCACGGTGCCTCCCACTGGCCACATCCCCTCTTTGCGTGGCTGTGTCTCCTCTGACCCCTGCAGGCTCTGGGTCATGTCAGTCTTGCTGTCTAAGTCCAGGCACCGGCAGGACCCCATGGGGCTTCCCTTCACACACACACACCCACCCCCCACCTTTACAAAGGGTCCCTTCATTGAGCCCACCTTGAGCCGTCCTGCTGCCCTCTGTCTGCCCCAGAGGGGCACCGGCTGCCCGGAGGGGCGGGGGAAGGGCACTGGGCGGTTAGGAGCCCACGTTCCCAGCTCTGAAGTGGGAGCTAGAACAGTAACTTACAGGGCTGCTGCGAGGATCGAACGCGACGAAGAACGCCGAGATGAGCTTCTTGCCTGGCGCACGGCAGGTGTTGCTGCGGCTCCTGCAGCCGGCTGACCAGATACGGAGCAAAGGCCCACGGTTGAGTCGCCTGAGGTTCATGAACAAGCTCAACCAGATTGCGGTGTGAAAGGTCTCCCGGTTCTTTTCGTGGGGCTGTGAGCTGTCACCCACCCTTGCTCGGGGCCCTAGGGCTCTCTCCTGCCCAGGGTCGGTGGCCCCAGCTGACCACTGTGTGACTGCGAGACCCGGCCACCAGGGGAAGCCCTAAAGCCTTAGACGCTGAGCCCCAGCCAGCTTCCGCCTCTGACAAAGGTCAAGAGGCCCCAGGCCTTTCTGGTGAGAGGCATTCAGGCCAGGTGCTCCCCACTGAGACTGGTGAGGGGCTCCCAGCTCCCCTGGCCACCAGCCCACCCGGTGCCCCGTGCTGCCCCAGCACCCAGCTCAGTCACATGGGCTTGCCCTGTGCCCACAATCCAAGGATGTTCTCTGAGTCCTCCTCGGAGCCCAGGGCCACCCCAGGTGAGGCCAAAGTAGCTCTAGCCATCCATGCTCTGACCACACACCAGCAGGTATAGACGGGGAGACCCAGAGAGGGCAAGGACCTGCCCAAGGCCACCCAGTGCCCTGGAGTACAGCCTGTCCCAGCCCGGCCTTGCCAACTACCAGGCCCTGAGTCAGCATGAGTTGCAGGAAAGGAGACACAGCCCAGAGGCTAAAGTGTGCCATGGCCCGAGGCCAGGCCTGGAGAGACTTTGGAACTGACCTGAGTTCAAGGCCTGACCCCGCTACTGATTTGCCAGGAGCTCTTGGTGGGTCGCCTGATCCCTCTTAGCCTGTTTCCTGAGCTTTGAAATGAACATAATAACGCCTTCCTGGCCTGGCTCCTGTGGAGACAGAGAGAACAACCTGCCACAGGCCAGTGCCTAGCAGGCCTGGGTCGGGCCAGCAGGAGGCGCCAGCTTCTGCAGTAATGGTGCCCCTACAAGGACCTTTTCACTGGGTTAGCAGCAGCATCCACTGCCTCTGCTCTTATGCAAATCACCTCCTCTCTCGGCCTCTTCATCCAGAAGCGTGGAGATTACGTTCAAGCCCGTGTAAGGCCTGGCCACATAGTAGGTGCTCACTAAAGCCTGGTCCCTCACTGCCTTGCGCCTCCCCATGCAGACACTTTGTCTTCTGAGTGTGGCCTCAGGAAACTGTCCTCTTTGATGATCACAGGCCTGTGGCCATGAAGACAGGACTGTGGCCAGGAGAGGGGAGAAGAGCAAGGACCTGCCTTCTAAAACCGTCTCCGCCATGGACAGGTGAGAGTTAGAAGGCAGAAGGGAAACCCGACGGAGCAACACTCCCAGGCCAGGCCGGGACTTCCGGTGTGTTCTACGCTGCAGGTAGGACCACCCGCTCCGTTCTGCCCCTGCAGACACTCTCCCAACTCCCTGGGCAGGACTCAGGAGGAAGCCAGTCCTGTATGTTCCACTCACAGCAGAGAAAACAGCAGGACAGAAGACTCCAGATGTGGGACAGCCCCACCGTCGGAGTCCCGCCCCCTGCCCTGGATGGGCGTCTGCAGGGCACAGCCTCCAGGGCAGAGCCTTGGAGAGGTGACCCAGCCCGAAGGCCCTCCAGTTCTCTCTCAAGCCGGGCAGGGGGCCCTTCCTTGTGTCCACAGGCAGCATCTCTGAACTGGCCCAGGAGTAACACAGGGATGAACAGAGCGGCCCCTGCCCCCTACACAGCCTGTCTCCCTGCGTTGTCATCATGTACTTAGCACCCAGCTCCATCGACAGCCTGGACCAGGGTGAGGTTGGACCTAAGGGGTGCCGGGCACTAGGGGTGCTCTCAAAAATATGGATACATGGACTAAGGGGGTGACTCGTGCCCTGGGCAGGATAGAGGCAGCACAGAGTTCATTGCGCTGCTCAGAACACATGCGGCTTAAAAGTCTGTGAATGATTTCTTTCTGATTTTTATGTATTGTATTTGAAAGGCAGAGAGACAGAGACAGACAGAGATTCCCTCATCTGCTGGTTCATTCCCCAAATGCTTGCAACAGCCAGGTCTGGGCCAGGAGCCAGGAGCCAGGAACTCCACCAGGTCTCCCACGTGGGTGGCAAAGGCCCGAGTGCTTGAGCTGCCTCCCAAGAGCATTGGCAGGAAGCTGGAATCTGGAGTGGAGTCAGAACCCAGGCTCTCCCAGATAGGCTGCAGGCATCCAGGCAGCATCTTAAAGTACTGTGCAAACACCTGCCCATGAATGATTTCTATCTGGAATTTCCGTTTAGCATCGCAGGCTGCAGTGGATTGTGGGTCATTGAAACCGTGGATAGAGGGACTCGTGCTGTCAGTATGAATGAAGGGGCTGTGCAAAGGAGTGAATAGTGGGCTCTGCAGGGAACAAGGTGCTCACTGCTTCCAAGGCAGCCCGTTTCCCAGAAGGTCTAAGCCTGAACAGGCACAGCTGGCCCTGGGTCTCCTCCCATCTACCGGCGAGGCCACTACACTGCCACTCAGAACCTTTCCACCCATGCCCGGCCTCCCAACTAGGAGCTGGGGGATCCCCAGGCCTGGACATTCCCACAGGCTCGGCCCACCCCACCCTGCTCCCGCAGAGCTGGTCTTTCTCAGCACTGCTTCTTGGAAGGAGGTGTTGGCTCGTGACCAGCAGTGCTGGAATTCACCAGAGGAAGTGACTGAACAGGAGGGGAAGGGATCTGATTAAAGAGTTGGGAATTCTGGGTTTGGAGGCACAGGGAGGCGGGGTCAAGCGGCCCTGGCTCAGCCCCAGCTCTGTTGTTTAGGAGCTGTCTGGTTTCTTATTTGAAAGGCAGAGTGATATCTAGAGAGAGAGAGAGAGAGAGAGAGAGAGAGAGAGAGAGGTGTTTCCCATCTGCTATTTCACTTCCACAGTGCCTGCAGCAGCGAGGGCTGGGTCAGGCTGAAGCCAGGAACCAGGACCTGCATCCAGGTTGAGCCGTCCCCTGGTGCCTTCAGGTGCGTGAGCAGGGAGTTCGATCAGAAGGCGAAGCAGGATCGACCTGCGGCGCTCTGATACAGGCTACAGGTGTTCCAGCATAAGCATTAGTAAGCCAGCTAAGCCGCACGCCTCTCTGGTTTCTGCAAGTCCCTTTTAGCCCTGGTTTCCTCTTTTCCAGAGGGGATTATAGTACCTGCCTAGCAGGTTCTCGTGGGGAGTATGGAGGAGCCAGCAGGGCTGGCATGCAGCTGGCGTGTCATGATTTGAACTCACTGCTTAGTAAGTAGCCGCTACCCAGAGCCCCCTGTGTGGCGTCCCCACCCCATAACCCAGCAAGCAAAGAGTTAACATCCAGCCCCGCAGGGGTCTCCATCTCCAGGACACTGGAGACCCTTCTGACAGGCCGGTGCCATACTGCACCAGGTGTGTAAATGCTCTATGGACTGCCAGCGCTGGTTAGTCCCAGACACACACCTCCTGAACACAGATGTCCACCTCGCCTCGGAGCTCTCCACCTGCTGCCTCCTGCCCGGGGCACCTTCACCACGCTACCAACACTCAGGAGCTGGGCAGCTCCCAGGACCCCTCCAGGCGCAGTGCCTCCCCTGCCTGGCCATCGTGCTTCTCCCGTCCAAGTACTAACCAGGCCTGATGCTGCTTACTTCCGGGAGCAGACGAGATCAGGGTGGTGTGGCCATGGACCACTGTGTTTCCCTAAGTCCCCGGACCCATCCCTCCCTCCTTCCCCTCCCCACCTTGCCCCCTCGGCATTTCTCTGCTCAATCAGAAGTACGACCTCCCAGCTGGCTTGTGCTCCCGCGCACCCCCTCGCCCACTTCCTTCTCACACAGTGGAGAGAGCTGCCTTCCAGTAGCAGGGGCCCCTCGCCCACCCTCCATAAAGCGTCACCCACCACTGACAGCCCTCAGTGACTGTTGGCACAAACTGGCCTCCGGCAGAGACTTGAAGATGACGAGGTTGACTGGGGAGGGCTCTCAGGGCAGCACGGGCTGCGCAGGGGGATGGACTGAGCCAGGACCCCCCAGAGGCCGCAGCAAGTGGTTGACTTCAGGCTCGGCCCCGATCATAGGGGCCTTTACAGCCCACCAGGAACCTGTCACAGGAGAAGGCTGGCAGAGGGCAGGGTGCTGACACCAGGTGCCGAGGGCCGTGGGATCCGGGCAGCAGTGGTGCTGGGCTCTGGGCCCACCCACCCCAGAATGTTGGCTGCATGCCGGGAAGCCCGACCCTGAGCTGCCCTCACGGTCTGCCCTGGCCACCTGGCCATCTGGGTTAGATTCCAGCTCTTTACTGCCTGCCCCAAATGTCCCCCCATCCCCCAACTCCCAAACCGCGCTTCATGCACTCTCCCAAGCCTGCACATGCCCTCTCACGCCTCTCCACTTGGCACGAAGTATTTCATCTGCCCGGAACGCCCTTAAGTAGAGAAAAGAAATTCTGTTCTCTTCCAGCCAGTGCCTCCTGGTCCTCCAGCCAGGCCCCAGGTCAGCGCGGCCTCCTCTGGGAGAACTTCCGTTTGTTCCGCCAAAGCTGGAGCTGCCCCTGGGTGCTGGACAGCAGGCACCGGCCATGCCCAGGCCCAGGGCCCCAGGGCCTGGCTATGGGCTTGCAGGGGCCTCAGCCAAGGAGCATGCGTTTATTGCAGGGGCAGGGAGCCTTGGGAGAGGCAGCAAGCGAGAAGACTGAGCTCACACGGCGTCATCGTCCCGCCAACAGCCCCGTCGTCATCTGCGTCCCCAAGGCACTCATTCCGAGCGCCGGCTACACCCCAGGTTGTGTGGTCAATGTCTGCCAAACACCTCCCTGTGGTTCTTGTTTTCCCCTCACTACTCACAGCCTCTGAGAAGCAGAGGGTGGCCCGACAGGAGCAGCCCAGAGAGCTGGGAGGGGCTGGCGGAGAGCAGTTAGAGCCACATCCGCCCTGCGAGGTCTGACCGAGGCAGGCCTTGACTCAGCCGTGAGGGCACCGTGTTGCTCACTAATCTTGTCTCACCACTGCCTCATGTCGTGGAATCGGAGTCCCAGAGGGAGGAACCCCATCCAAGGTCACGGCTGCCTGCAGCGAGGGCTGACGCCTGGACCCTGGGCTCCTAGACGGGGCCCTGCCCACTGCCAGGCCAACGGCAGCCAAGGGCATCTTGAAGGGTCATTTGAGGGTGCTGGGAGGAGCCCCTCCTCACCCACTCAGCGTGCATCTCCTATGGCTGCTAAGGTGTCTGGGACTGCTCCCGAGGGCACAGATCACTCACAGGCATGGAGGACCAGTGAGGCTCCCAATCCTGGACTGGAGCCCCTACCCGGCGTCTTGGGGCTGTGGCTTCCCTCACACAAGCAGCCAAGGGCTGGCTCAGAGGAGGCTGTGGGAGGGCCGACACCAACCCCGGGCGTGCCGTCTCAGATGGACAAATGGACAGGGTGGCACAGCAAGTGGGAGGCTCTGAGCCAGACAGGCTGTCATCAGACTCCGCGTGGACTGATACTGTGGACTGTGGGATGATCACTCTGCACCCCGTTTTCCCCACCACAAAGTGGGGGGCAGAGGCCACAGTTGCCCGACTGGCAGGGGGTGTTACAGGGCCTCAAGAAGACATAGACCCAGAGGGTATTGATGAAGCAATGGGTCCAGGCACCCAGAGGGGCTGCAGGAGGCAGCTGGGCTGAGTGCTGATCTGGGGTCAGACAGAACTAGGAAACCCGTCCCTGTCTCTCCCATCCTTGCTGGACAACGCTCACTCCTCCATGTCCCTGGAGTCCCACACAAGGCCTGGCCAGGGTCCTCAGTACCTCGGGCCTCTCGAGCCATATGGCATTCTGTGAACTGTGCAGGCAGAATGGACCCCGTGACTGACACACCGTGTGCCAAGTGCACCCTAAACCCTTTGGCCAGAGCCCCCCTGAGGTGGAGCGGGGCTGGGAGAGGCAGACGAGCCCCTGGAAGTGGTCAGGCAGAGTCAGTGGGTGCTGGGCAGTGCCGTGCTGACCACAGAGCAGCCAGTCTTCTGCAACACAAGCCCGTGGGGGAACCCAAGTGGGAAAGACCCTCGGCGGCCTCTGGGGACTGACGCCCCCCATACCCAGAAGAGGAGATGACTGAGGCCCAGAGAGGGAAGGGACTTGGCCAAGGTGGGTGACCGCCCAATCCAGGATGAGGGGTAGCTGTCCCGTCTGCTGAGGATGGCTTTGTCGTACCTATTCCGAAAACACGGACGCTGAGGCCCAGAGGGAAGGGGAAGCTTGCTGAGGTCACCAAGAGGGTCTGCGACAGGCCAGACACGGGGCTGAAGGGGGGCTGGCAGGAGCGGCAGCACAAGGAGCCGCCCCCCCACCCCTGGCAAAGCTGGAGGGAATCCATCCCGGGGCCGGGAGGCGCTGTGTCCTGCCTGGGACAGCCACCGCGTGCTGTGCTGTCTGCCGAGAGCCACCCACCCACTGCAAGCCTCAGCAGCACCCCAGGATCCCATGGCCTTGACCCTGAACTCCTGCTCTCTCAGCAGACAACAGAGACAGAGAGAGGCAGAGAGAGACACCAGCTGAGACAGGAGAGAGAGCCCACCTAGCAGGACATACCTGCACCACCTGGCGAGCAGCTGGAGGCCCCGGGCAGCCCCAGCCCTCAGCAGGCAGAAGCCATGGAGAACTGGTGGAAGGAGCCACCCACCAGTGTTCCTGTCCCACCCCAGTGTTCCCGCGGACCCCCACTCCGCGTTCTACTTTCCAGTCACCACGCCCATCAGAGACCCCTGGACCCTGCAGGGTGAGCCGTGCCTCTGTGCCTTTGCACTGCTGTCCTTTCTCTGGAGAGCTGTCCCCTCCCTGGTCCCTCGAGCTCGTCCTCACCTCTCACTTCTCAGCTCTGGCTTCTCTGAGAGACATCCCATGACCATGGCTTCCCCAGCTCAGGCACCTCCTTCCCGCTGTCGCGGTGCAGGCCAGACCAGGGGGCCCTATCTGCATCTGTGTCCACCTGCTACACAGGAGAGAAGCCTCCAGGAAGCAGAATCGGCTCGGACTGAAGGCAGCATCTCCGAAGGGCTGACCACAAAGGATCCACAGCTCCTCTCCTGCCCCACTCCCTCCCACACAGACTCACTGCACACCCACTGTGTACGGCTGTTTCAGCTGCAGGAGGCAGAGGGGGAGTGAACTAAGGAGACCATAGCGAAAACGTGACAGCCCAGGTAAGCCAGTTAAACAGTGTTTGCTGAGCTGGGAGCTGCAGACAGGAGGTGTCAGACAAGTGCAGGGAAGGCGCAGGCGCTGAGTTCCAGCCCTGTGCCTTCCCTCGCTGAGAGCTGCCTGCCGGGCCCGGGGGCGGGAGGCGGTAGAAGGCAGCCTTGCACCCCTGGGAAGTGCCAGACGTCTCTCTCGCCCACACCCACTTCCGGACTCTCCAGGAATTTGATTCAGCAAGTTACTGAACAGTTCTTAGGAAACTGTCACAATAGCTGCCACCTATTGAGGGCCTGGGGGCGGAGATGCCTCCCCCATCTCGCTGAGCCTCTGACTATCTGGCTCAGCGAGTCCCACAGTCTGGTGCCCAGCCCACCTGGGATTTGAAGGTTGGGTTCTGTGCCTCCCAGCACGCTTGGCAGGGGTGGGGAGGGCCTGGTCCCAGCACCAGTGAGGAGCAGGAGTCCTTTAACCCCTCCAGGCCTCGGTTTCTCTCTGTGTCAAGAGGAGCCTGCTGTCCCAGCCTAGCAAAGTGTTGCCATGAGCATCATATAAGACACACACTGTAGAAAATGCCACTGCTGGGGCCGGCGCCGTGGCAAAGCTGGTAAAGCCACCTCTTGCAGTGCCGGTAGCCCATATGGGAGCCAGTTCAAGTACTGGCTGCTCTACTTCCAATCCAACTCTCTGCTATGGCCAGGGAAAGCAGTGGGAGATGGCCCAAGTGCTTGGACCCCTGCACCCATGTGGGAGACCTGGAAGAAGCTCCTGGCTCCTGGCTTCGGATCAGCACAGCTCTGGCCATTGCTGCCAATTGGGGAATAAACCAGTGGATGGAAGACCTCTGTGTGTGTGTGTGTGTGTGTGTGTGTGTGTGTGCGCGCGCCTCTCCTTCTCTGTGTAACTCCAAATTTCACATAAATAAATAAATCTTTAAAAAAAATACCACTACCACACAAGTCAGCCCCTCCAGGCCTGAGACTCCCACCACCACTACCACCGCTACTCCCTGAACCCGCCCCAGAGTCTGGGCCTATCAGTGGCTCACCCGGAGAGCAGAGTCTCTGTGAACCCCGCTGACCTCACGGCCTGCTAGAGGCCAGGGCAGGGGCGCCAATGTTAAACAGGAGGGTGGGGCGGAGGCCGGGAGGCCTGGGTTCATGCAGAGGCAGGATGACTCAGTCACATCAGCATCCCCACCTCCGACCTTGCCTGTGCTGGCACAGAGGCAGAGGCCACACTTGCTGAAGGCCTACTGTGTGTCTGGTGTTTTCCCAGGCCTTGATGTCATTCCACTCGCCACGTGGAGCACACAGTTGGAGTCACTAACGGGGCGCTGCATGCGTGTATGTTAGCTAGAGTGGCCAGAACAGAGCCTCCCAATGTGAGCGCCTATTTCTCGCTATTTCACGCTGTTTCTCGGTTCTGGATGCCGGGGATTTGAGCAAGACCAAAGTGTGGGCAGCCCTGGGGAGGCAAGGCCCCTGCATTGAAGTGCCTGCGTTCCAATCCCCTGCTCTCTTTCTGATCCAGCTAATACTCGCTCTGCGGGGCAGCAGGCGATGCTCAAGCACTTGGCCCCTGCCTTCCACATGGGAGACCCAGACAGAGTTCTCTGCTCTTGGCTTCAGCCTGGCCCAGCCCCAGCTGTTGCAGGCACTGGGGAGTGAACCAGAACACAGGCTCGCTCTCTCTCTCTCTCTCGGACTTCTCCCCCCAGCCCCTGCTCCGCCTGCCAAATAAATAAAAATAACTGTGAAAAAAATAGATGTCTTCAGGATTGGTTTCTTGAAGCCTCTCCTTGGCATGTAGACAGCCATCCCTGTGTTCCTGTGCCGTCCTCCCTCTGTGTGTGTCTGTGTCCAATGTCTTATAAGAACACCGGATGTGTTGGATGACGGCCTGTGCTAATGACATCATTTAACTTAATTACCTCTCAAGAGACCCCGTCTCCAAATGCAGTCACATTCCGAGATACTGGGATTAGCACTGAACAGATTAATTAGGTGGTGGGGGGGGTGGCACTCATCTGTTACAGTGAGTAAGCGGCAGGATCACTTGCTGGACTTGGTTTTCTGACTCAGGTCTCGCCCCTGAACCTCAGCACTTCTCACAGTCTGCTGCAAGGGGCTCTGGTAGGTTTGGGCTGTCTGTCTCCACCAGGCAGGGGGCCTCAACCTTAATTTTGCTTATACCATGACACTGGGAGGTGGGCACCATGAGAAGCAGAAGTGTAGAGAGGGGACGTGGTCCCTGTGCACACAGGAGTCAGGGCCATGGGTGTGTGCCTGACCCTGGCATCCTGTCCTGGGGCCACGTCCACATTACCTGACCAGCCTACAGCAGCACTGCAGCATGGCCACGGCCAAGTGCATGCTGGCTCTCCTGGGTGGGCACAGGGCCGCCAGGCACTCACCACTGATTTCCTGGTATGCCCTAGCAGAAGGGGATCACGAGGAGGAAGTTAGGAGAACCAAGGTAGAAGCGTGTTAGTATTTCCACAGCCACTAGAGCAGCTCAGGGGGTCTCCTAGCTGGACACCAGCCTCTGTGTCCACCATCGGGCACCCCTGTAGGGGACAGGCCATCCCAGAAAGCCAGCATTAGCTGGTAGAGATGCGGAACACGCCAGGGTTTTCTCCTGGCCTGGAAGGACTTGCCCTCCTCTGAGAAGAGAAGCCACAAAACCACAGCATCCACGCCCCGCACTGTGCATTTATTGGGACTTAGACCGGGGACCAAGGATTTGCCCAGGTTTGCACCGTGAGCTAGGCCACAGCAGGCAGCAGCCTCCCTGGCTTGACTCACCTGCCCACGTGCCCTGACCCCACAGAACAACCTCCTGGGCTGCACAATTGCCTCATCCATGAGCGGTGGACATGATCTCACCGGCCTCTCGGGCCAGCACAGGTCACCAGAGTTCCCCCGAGTGTCCCTAACCTGACCTGGGCTGAGCCGAGTAAGGCTGGCCATCGTCCTGGAGGGCAGAGGCCTCAGCCACCTGCCTGTCCAGGGCCAGGCCAGCTGACCATTCTGTTGACCACAAGGCCGAGCAGGACCCCAGCCTGTGAGTGAGAGGGCAGGAGCTGGGCGCCATCGGGGGAATCCCCTCCCACCGAGCCCCCGGTCAGTGAAGCTGTTCTGGGCACAGGCTCAGAAGCCGGAAGGACCAGCTTCCAGTCCCGGCTCCACCACGCTGTCGCTCTGGGCTAGAGCAAGTTCTTTAACATCTCCTTGCCTCCGTCTCCGTCAAATGGGGACGATGATGCTAGTGACCTTCTCATGGAACTGGGAAGATGGAATGAGCGAAGCCAAGAGTTGTAACTCGTCCGTTAAGAGTCTCTGTTTTTAACTAAGTGTTGTGACTGGGGTCACTGCCGTGGGTGCCCACTGGTGTCACACCCCCTGGGCTTCTTTCTCACTGTGTAGCCTGGACACTCATGGCCCTGGTCCGAGCTGCAGTCTGTAGGCTGGGGTGCAGGGGCCCCACCTCCCAGGGCCCCCGTGAGTGGCGGAGGTGGCCACAGTGTGAGCACTGGGGAGCCCTCCAGGACTCGTCACTCTGGGAAACCGAAGTGCGGAGACACAGAAATAGCCTTCTTGCTGTGGGCTCGGGCTTGCCCGTCGCTACAATGGTGGGACTTGGAGCCAGACCTTGGCTGAGCTGTGGGCAGGTCACGGGCCCTGGCGGCTTGCCATGGCCTACAGAGGCCCTTCTTTGCGAAACCGTTCCCGGGATGTGAGTTCCAATGGCACACAGCCTGTGGCTGAGAAACTTGCTTCACCCAACTGGCAGGGCCCCGGGCACACAGACTTACATAACTGCGCCCTGGGCCTGCACTGCCTGTCACCCGCTCCTCCCCCCGCTCCCTCACACACACACACACACACACACACACACACACACACACCCCGCCTCCCCAGACATCAACCGTCTCCCTCCATCCCCTCAGGCTCTGACTTGGACCTCTCAGCTCCTCGGTCTCTACCTGGACACAGGCAGGACCCCACCACCGGGGCAACCAGCACAATGGAACAGGCAGAGCACGGTGGGTCCGGGGGCCCTGGCACCCAGGATGGTTCTGGGAGTGGGCAGGTGGGTGGAGGGAAGTGAGGCCGGCTGGGCAGGGGGGTGCTCACCCCCTGGTCCTCAGGAGCAGGACGGCGCCCCAAGCCTGGAGCTCAGGTCTCCCCGGGGGCGGGGCCTGCTTGGAGGGTCCAGTGCGGCTGGCACAGGGCGTGGCCCAGACACCTCCTCTCAGCAGGGGGTGTGAGTGCTGAGGGTGCTGGGGTAGGGGTGGAGGACTGAGGTCTCACAACCACACCCAAGCCACACAACCTCAATCGGAGCCCTGCCCCCTCCCAGATCCTCACCGTCCCCATCTATGAAAGACGGCTGCTGATGGCCGTGCGCACTTGGCAGCGAGCTGTCGCAGTGGCGGCGCCGGCCAGGGCCGGCCTTGCGGCTCGCAGCAGAGGCCTCCCTTGCCCGGTCTCAGCTCTGAAGGCAGCTGTGTGAACAGAGTCACTTCCGTCAGTCCACACGGCCTCCCGGCTTCCTGTCTCCACCATTCTTGTCGTAGGAGAAGGTTGTTACTGAAAACGCCGAACCCTGAGCCACTTCTGCGTGTCGGGGTTGGCGGAGTCACCCACATAAATGACTTTGTTGAAGGGTATTGATGGTCTTCGTTTTCCAGAACAGGCAGTGGAGTTTTTAAGGGCTCACTAGGGGTGGCAGAGCCAAAACTCCAGCCCTGGCCCATGTGCTTGAGGACTTGAGCATTCCCCACGCTCTCTGCCCGGTGGGGTTTTCGGCCCATCTGTTGCTCATCCAGCCTCCCTGCTCCGTCTGCTTCCCAGGGCCTGAGGCAGAGGAGAGAGTCCGGGGCCAGTAGGGTGTAACGGAAGGAGCAGTCCCCAGAGTGGGAGGTGGGGCCCGAGTCCGGGCTCTTGTCTTGTGACTGCCTGAGCTGTGGCCTCAGCATCCCCACCTGAATGGCAGAGGTAAGACAGAGGGAGCAGCGCGTGCTGCCAGCCCGGGGTCTCATGTGAGCGTCTCCCCTTCCTCTAACGCAGGCTTGTGCAAATAACTTGGTGGATGTGACCTTGCCGTGGTCATGTAAGGAATCATTAACCAGGACTCTGAGTGGCCAGTGGACCCGGGATGGAACCATCTGGAACCATCTGCTCAGTGGACCCAGTCCATCAATGTTCTCAGAAACCCCAAGCAGTGTGACTGTTCCAGAGCAAAGTAAACACTCTAGAGAAACTGGAACTGGGGAGGTGGAGGTGGGGGATGGAGGAAGGGGCCCCGCTGGGAGCTCAGAGGAGATTCCAGCTATGGCTCCCCATCATCAAGCTGCAGCACCCGCTCTGAGCCCGTCTCCCTGTCTGTCCAATCCAGATTGTCTGTCCAATTTCTTGATTGTAGAGAATACCCCTCGCCCTCCGACAGCTTCTTGTCCCCGGGCCCAAACCCTGGGCCCCGAGCCTGCCAGGCCAGGGCAGAGGCTCTGTCCTCTGGGGCCCCCAGGGAAATGGGCTCCCGAACACAGCCAGGCTGGGCTAAATACCCCACGAAGCGTCTCCTCCTCAGAGCAGCACCATTGCTGGGTTAGAGAATCGGGTCAGACAACCCCACCCCCTCTCCTGTCCTGCACTGAGTCAGAGGCAGCGGACTAATTGTTCGTGACTCCCAGACCAGGCAGGGAAGGGTCTCTTATCAGCACTTCATAAAAAATAACACTGCAAGTCAGAGAGCTCACAGCTGGCAAGTGGTGGGAATGGACTCCTCCGCTCCCACGGTCTCCGCCCTGTGAGTCCCCCTGCTCCGCGCCCATGCCCCCTGCACCCTCTGACGCTGTCGCTGTCACAGTCGTAGTGCCCATCACCAGGTCCTGAGCTCAGGCAGGGGACGCAGTGATGGGCATGACAGTCCGCAGGCTCCGAGGGCAGACAGTCTGCGGTCAGAGGCGGGGGAGCCGGTTAGGAGCCCTAGTGAAGAGAAGCGCGGTGGGGGTGCGTGGGTGCGACAGAGTCCACAGTGGTGGGTCACAGAGGAAAGGCCTCCTGGACAGTGGCCTGCTTAGCCGTGACTGGTGACTGGGCTGTAGCCAGCATGAGCCAGGGCAGTGAGTGCGAAGGCTTGGGGGAGGCCCCCTGTCCAAAGACCTGGAGGTGGCTGGTGTGTGTCTGGAACGCAGAGGAAAGCGAGGCGGGAGGGGTAGGCAGACTTTTCCACGGTAAACATTTTCAACTTCATCCCCAAAGCCACAGAGTATTAGGGGGAGGATTCTAAGCCAATTAGAGATAAGAACAGAAATGCATTTTAAACTTTTAAAAAGTGTATTTATTTGAGAGGCAGACAGAAAGGCAGGGAGAGATTGTGAGAGACAAGCACAGAGAGGCAGACAGATTTTCTTTCTTTCTTTTTAAAGATTTATTTATTTGAAAGGTAGAATCATAGAGGGGCAGAGGTGAAGAGAGGTATTCCGTCTGCTGGTTCACTCCCCAGATGGCCGTAACAGCTGGAGCTGTGCCAATCTGAAGCCAGGAGCCAGGAGCTTCCTCTAGGTCTTCCATGTGGGTGCAGGGGCCCAAGGACTTGGACCATCTTCTACCGCTTTCTCAGGCCATAGCAGAGAGCTGGATCGGAAGTGGAGCAGCAGGGACTTGAATTGGAGCCAGCACTGCAGGTGGCAGCTTTGCCCACTACGTCACAGCACAGGCCCCCAGGCAGATTTTCCATCTGCTGGTTCACCCATAATGCGCTCAACCATCAGGGCTAGACTAGGCCAAAGCCAGGAGCCAGGAACCCAGCCCAGGTCTCCCATGCGGGTGGCAAGGACCCACGTACTTGAGCCCTACCTGCTGCCTCCCAGCGTCTGCAGTAGCAGGAAGCTGGAATCAGGGGCCAGAGTGGGGAATCAAACCCAGGCACTCTGTCATAGGACATGGGTGTCTTCACTGCTAGGCCAAAGGTCTGCCCCTCAAGTTGCGTTTCAGAAGAAACCTTCTTCTTGCCCCACAAAGCCAGCTCCAGAGGTGATGATGCAGGCAGGGAGACTTCATGGAGGTGGTGTCCACGTGATCCTGGACTAGGATGGGGAGATTGATAGGAACCCAGAGAGGAGGGAATGGGAAGGTTGAGGACATTATAACTGTGGCCAGGAGGAGTCTTGGGCCAGCCCCAGGCTCCTGATTGATACAGTGGGGTGGGTGGTAGCACCTTTCACCACCATGAGGACTTGGGAGGGAGGGGCTGCTGGGGGCAGGAGATGACTCTTTGGCTCAGGCAACTAGACCGTGGGGCCCGTGGAGCTTCCTGGTGATGTTGAGAGGACAGGTGGTCAGTGAGGTCATAGCCGGAGACACTGATCAGCAGCTATTACCAGGGGCCACAGAAGGCCCGATGTGGGTGTGGTGGGGAGGGGGATGCAGAGCAGGGCCTGCGAGAACAGTCGTGTGTGGGCCAGGGACCAAGGAGGAGGCAGCCAAGGAGCCCAAGCAGGAGCAGCCAGAGGTGCGGGGTAGGGTGGGGGGCGAGGAAGCCGCTGGTGAGCCCTTGTCGGCAGCTTGGCAGTGGCAGAGGCCAGGGAACGGCCCTGCGGAGGGGGCGAATGGGAGGTGGCAACAAGGCAACACTGAGTCTAGATAGCTGTTCCCCAGTGTTGCTGGTGGTGGAACCCGGAAAATGCTCAGGAAATAATTCTACCTGGATGTTTAGGGCTGGGAAGGGAGGGCGTGACTGCAGTGGGCCAGCCTGGAGGAGGTTCCCTCTTGTTCTTGTGTTTTAACAAGAGAGACTAAAACAGAAGCTTTCGAATTCCCATTGTAATGTGTTAGTGAGATGTGAAATCAATTTACTTGGCCTGTGACCACCGTTACTCCTAGTGGAATAGAATAGGAAAGAAAGAATCGGGATGCATTACACGTGGTAGAGCTGAGTGCAAACAGGGATCCATCTGGGTCCCCGGTTGTGGGATCAGGTGCATTTCTGACTAGTGGGCTGCCTTTTAAAAAAATCTGGAAATGTCTCGGTAGAACTGCTCTGCTTGTGGCTAGCACTGATTCTGATGTTCTCCGAGATTAACCTCCCGTGGGGCAACATTGTGGAGTTCTGTTTGTCCTGGGACAGAAGGCAATAAATTGAGCACACAGCCCTTTGCACGCAATAACGTAATAATGCGCCGCAGGCTGATAACAAAGTTCCTCTGAGTTCATTGGCCCTCAAGGACGAGTGACCCAGTCAGGAAGCCTCTGGGCTGTGGAGATGAGACACCTTCCCCCACAGGGGGTGCTGGAGAGAGAGACAATGGGTCAGAGGGACTTTGTCGGCTGCCAATGGCCTTGCAAATTTGTTATTATTATTATTATTATTTTGACAGGCAGAGTGAGAGAGAGAGAGAGAGAGAGAGAGAGAGAGAGAGAGAGAGGTCTTCCTTTTCCGTTGGTTCACTCCCTAAATGGCTGCTGTGGCCGGCACACTGCCCCAATCCGAAGCCAGGGCCAGGTGCTTCCTCCTGGTCTCCCATGCGGCTGCAGGACCACAGCAGAGAGCTGGACTGGAAGAGGAGCAACTGGGACAGAATCCGGCGCCCCAACCGGGACTAGAACCCGGGACGCCGGCACCACAGGCGGAGGATTAGCCAAGTGAGCCGCAGCACTAGCCGTAAATTTGTCATTATTAACAAGCTGTACTTGCTGGGTCTGAAAGCCAGGTAGTTGGTGGCAAAAGCCAGGATGGGAATCCCATGTCTGGGGCTCTGTGTGTGCACAGTGCGACGCTAGGACACGGTGGTCATTGTCAGGGAGACAGGAGTGGAGTGCAGCAGGGAAGGGTCTGGGTAACCAGCAAAGATGGAAGGCTAAGAGGAGGGAGAGATGGACCAAGGACGGGGAGGAAATGAGTGCAGGTGCACAGGTGTGTGTGTGTGTGTGTGTGTGTGTGTGTGTGTGTGTGTGTTGGGGGAATAGAAGGCCTTCGGGAAGACATCCACAGGCTAGCACAGGGGGGACAAAGACGCCCTCAGAGCCTCCACCGCCTCGCTGAGCACTCTTCGTGGAGATGGTCTCACTGATGGAGCCCATTGGTGGCTCCCAGGCATTGGCACCAGGGCTGTCCCCTCAGCCTGCCCCCAGCACTCCGTGTGACTTGCTGTTTGCTCCCTTCTCAGACCTGTACCCCAGCCACGTGGCACCATTTGCTGCTCCACACTCTCCCCTCTGGTCGCTGGTCAGGCCACTCCCTCTGCCTGGAATGCCCTTCCCTGCTTTGCTCAGCCTGACCCCCACCCTCTGTGCCCAACAGGATGCCCTCCCCGGCTGCAGCCGGGCTCCTCTCTGCTCTCCGTGCTCTGCACAGATGTCTAGCAGGCATCTGAGAGTCCTCAGGACCTGAGAGGGGTCTGTGTCAGATGCCCACCCCAGCGGGGAGCTCCCGCAGCCCTGCAGCAGACCTGCTGGGTCTCAGAGGCTCAGGAGGTTGGGTGGATGCACGGGGGGACTGAAACAGAGGACAGACGGGTGGGAGGTCAAGCTGGGCAGACACAGAAAGAGGCAATGTCCAGGGGTAAAGGAGCTGTTGCCTAGGAGACCAGGAGCTGTCCTGCTCACCGGCCCGTGACCTTGGTCCAGTCACTACTCCCCTTTCCCTCTGAACCTCAGTTTGCCACCGACACAGCAGAGGGATGAGGGGTAGAGTGCCTGGCCTCTGACCCCTAGATCCACTAGTTCCCCTGCTGACTCCATGGCGGGAGCATCACGCCCTGTCTGAACATAGGGGTCTGCTTAGCTCCCGGATACAGCAATGGAGCAGAGCATCCAGGGTCAGAGGAGGGCTGGAAGCCAAGGGGATCAGGGAGGTCTCCCCGGAGGAGACCGGCTCGGGCAGTTGCTCAGAAGACTGTTTGCTCCTGGCCTTCTCCCCACCACCACTGAACTGGGCAATCTGGAGGCTGAGGTCTTGGCTGACCCTGGAGAAGCCAGGATCTCCTGGCCAGGGCTGGATGGATGGCACCACGGTGTCCCCTCCCCCACTGAATGCAAGGCCAGCTTCCCCTTTCCCCTTTCGTGCCTTCCAGGCCTCCCACACCCCACGCCGTGCTCCCCTCGCCCTACAACCAGACTCCTGCTTCATTTCCCATCCAGTTATCTGTTGTTCAATTTTTTTCTATTATTGTAAAATATCCAGAACCTAAAACTTGTTATCTTAACTGTTTTTGAAGTGTGCAATTCGGTGGTATTAAGTACACTCGTAATGTTGTGCAACCATCACCGTCTTCCGACTTCATAACCCTTTGCATGGTGTAAAACAAACTTGACACACTAGCTGTGTGTCTGTTACATCTGCTTGGTTTATTAGGCTGTTCAGGCCCTCTGTTTCTGTCATCACCCTCTGTCTGGTTGTTCTATACATTATTTTAATGTTTTCTTTATTATTTTTGGTTTAATACTTTTTAAAAAAACAAGAGAGACTTCTTTAATTGCAAGTCAGAGTGAGAGAGAGAGAGAGAGAGAGAGAGAGAGAGAGAGAGAGAGAAATGATCTTCCATTTACTGGTTTACTCCCCAGGTGGCCACAATAGCTGGGGATGGGCCAGGCCAAAGCCAGGAGCTTCTTCCAGGTCTCCCATGTGGGTTCAGGGGCCCAAGCACTTGGGCCATCCTCCACTGCACTCCTGGGCCATAGAAGAGAGCTGGCCTGGAAGAGGGGCAACTAGGATAGAATTCGGTGCCCCGACCAGGACTAGAACCCAGTGTGCCGGCGCCGCTAGGTGGAGGATTAGCTTGTTGAGCCGCGGCACCAGCCAGTGTGATGATTTCTTACTGGGTGTGTAGATTCTTGTAGTTATTCTATTTTTTCTTGCTGTATTGAACCTTTTGTGAATACATAATGTCCTTCTTTGTGTGTTGTGACCTTTTTTAGTTAAAGGCCACTTTGCCAGATATTAGCATCACTGCCTAAGTTCTCTTTTGGTTCCTCTATGCATGGAATATCTCATCCTGTTCTTTCACTTTCAACCTATTTGTGTATTTGGATCTAAAGCAAATGTCTTATAGGGAGTGCAGAGTTTGGATCTTGTGTTTTTATCCATTCTGCCAACCTTTGTCTTGACTGGAGAATTTAACCCATTTACATTTAAAGTCATTACTGGTGAGGCATTCAGCTCTGTCATTTTGTTATTTGTTTTCTATATGCTTTACAGTGTTTTCATTCCTCACTTCTGTATCACTGTCTCCTTTTGTGTTCAGTTGATTTTTTTTGGCAGCAAAACATTTAAATTCCTCTCTCATTTCTTTTTGTATATATTCTATAGCTATTTTCTTTGTGGTTACTATGGGGACTACATTTTACACCCTAAAGTTGTAACACTCTAATTTGCATTTATACCAGCTTAATTTCTTTTTTTTTTAATTTGACAGGTAGAGTTATAGACAGTGAGAGGGAGAGACAGAGAGAAAGATCTTCTTTCCATTAGTTCACTCCCCAAATGGCTGCTACAATCAGCACTGCACTGATCCGAAGCCAGGAGCCAGGTGCTTCCTCCTGGTCTCCCATGCGGGTGCAGGGCCCAAGCACTTGGGTCATCTTCTACTGCATTCCCGGGCCACAGCAGAGAGCTGGACTGGAAGAGGAGCAACCGGGACTAGAACCGGCACCCATATGGGATGCCGGTGCCACAGGTGGAGGATTAACCAAGTGAGCCACGGCGCCGGCCCCCAGCTTAATTTCAATAACATACACAACTCTGTTCCTTTAACAGTTCCCTCCAGACACGTTTCAGTCGTTGATGTCACAAAATTACAGCTTGATTCATCGTGTGCCCCAACTAGAACTATTCTTTTAAATATTCATCTCTTAAATTAAGTGAAAAACAAAGAGTGGAGTTACACGTAAGAGTTACGATGATGCTCATTTTTATAATTGTCTGTGCACTTAGCTCTGTTGAGACCTTTATTTCATCACAGGGCTTCAGGCTACTGGCTAGCGTCCCTTCATTTCATTCTGCAAGGCCCGTGCACAGAATCTGGGAGTTATCACAGGGAGCCAGCAGAAGTTCTCTCACTTCTGAGTCTCAGTTTCCCCATCTATAGAATGGGACTGGTAGCCAAATACCTAAAAATCTGTTAAAAAGGTTTAAAAATGGGAACACGGACGGGAGGACTGTGCCACCTGAAGGGGTTCTGCCTGTCCCCCGTCCTCATACCGACACCAGAATCACCAGGGGAGCTTTGAAAAGTGCAGCACGCCACACACACACACACACACACACACACACACACACACACACACACACTGCAGACGTGCAGGACTGGCAGGGCAGCTGGAGACACATTTCTTTTCCTCCCAATCTTCTTTCCCATGATTTCCCCCGTGGTCCTGTGCTCTATTAACTTCACCCTGCCAGCTTCTGCCAGCTGAGAAGAGAATGCAGCAGAAACAACCCCACTGCGCTAGTTAACTAGTTGAGGTCCGGGGTGGGGCACAAGTGGTGCATTGGACTTGGGGCTGGATTCTGGCCTGACTTTGGCAGCTATGGTACAGAAGAGAGAAAGGAAGATCTTTCTCCAACCCTGGGAAGTGAGCAAGCAGCCAGAGGGAGTGACGATGCCTTTTAACTTCCGTTTGAAAGTTGTGCAAGCAAAGTGGTTCTGAGCCAATCTCCTTCAGCTGCAGGATGACTGGTCCTTGGGTTAACTGAAAGACCCAGCTCCCTAGAGCTGAGGGGGCTGGGGGTGGGGTGGGGAACGGCCGGCCCCCAGGCCACATAAGGCCGGCACAATCATTCGGTCTGGCTCTGCCAAGGCAACTGCAGTTGGACTTGAAATTGAATAACCCGATAGCAGGCTAATGTTTAAGCTGAAACCGTGTGCAACCCACGAATGATGTTCTAAATACCCAAACAAGAAAGGCCCCCCCGCCACTGCCGCATCTGTACCTATTCATGATCTTCCCAGCACCCCTGGGGGTCTGGGCCTCTTTTACAGGTAGGGCAGCTGAGGCTCGGGGAAGTGGCGATTTGCACCTGGCACCTCGAGCTTCCCAGGCCTCTCTGCCACACCGCACTCAGCTGTGGGAGGGGGCCGTACAATAGCAAAAAGAAAAGTGGGGCCCAGACCGCTGTCGTCGCTCTGGAGAGAACGTGCTGTGTAATCTCTGGCAGATCTCTCACCCTCTCCTGGCCTTGCGGCTGTTGATTTATGGTGGCTGCTGTCAGTGCTGAGTGATATAATGTTTTTTTTAAGATTTATTTATTTATGTGAAAGACAGAGTTAGAGAGAGGTAGAAACAGAGAAAGAGGTCTTCCATCCGCTGGTTCACTTCCCAGATGGCTGCCAGAGTTGCACTGATCCAAAGCCAGGAGCTTCTTCTGGGTCTCCCACGAGGGTACAGGGACCCAAGGACTGGGGCCATCTTTTGTTTGTTTGTTTTGTTTGTTTTTTTGACAGGCAGAGTGGACAGTGAGAGAGACCGAGAGAAAGGTCTTCCTTTGCCGTTGGTTCACCCTCCAATGGCCGCTGCTACCGGCACGCTGCGGCCAGCGCACCGTGCTGATCCGAATCCAGGAGCCAGGTACTTCTCCTGGTCTCCCTTGCGGGTGCAGGGCCCAAGCACTTGGGCCATCCTCCACTGCACTCCTTGGCCACAGCAGAGAGCTGGCCTGGAAGAGGGGCACCCAGGACAGAATCCGGCGCCCTGACCGGGACTAGAACCCATTGTGCCACGGGCGGAGGATTAGCCTAGTGAGCCGCGGGGCTGGCCTGGGGCCATCTTCTACTACTTTCCCAGGCCATAGCAGAGAGCTGGATCAGAAGAGGAGCAGCCAGGACTGGAACCAGCACCCATATGGGATGCCGGCGCTTCAGGCCAGGACATTAACCCACTGCGCCACAGCACCGGCCCCAGTGATACAATGATCTTAAAGGTGTCCAGCGCGGTCCCTGGCTGGGCAGAGCAGCCACGCTGACGGTGCAAAGAGGGCCAATGGTGAAAATCACAATGAGGGCTTCTCTGTAAGGGTCACGGCACCACAGCAGGAGGAGGGGGCAACTCTGCCAGACTGAGGACTTCCCGGAGGAGGAGGCTCTGGAAAGAGGATTGAAGATGGCAGAGGCACCCCCTCTCCTCCTTTTGCCCTTGTGACTAGAGTCCCAGAGCTTGGGCTGTGTAATAGTGGTGGCCAGAAGGGATACTGAGGAGGCCGGGAGAGAGGGCGAACCACACGGGGCCTTGCATGCCAAGCTAAGGAGTTTGGCTTCTGCCAAAGTTTTAAGCAGGCAAGTGTTGTGATCCATTATACAGATCTGCAGCTTAGAACGGGTCACCCTCGTTACATGACAGTGTGGACGGGAGACGGGAGAGGGGAGCAGAGGCAGAGACAGCGACAAGAGACACAGTGAGGGGGGAGGAGGTAAAGCTGCTGGGTGCTGAGACCCAGCCCTCCACACCCAGGCAAGCTTACCCAGTGCTGGAACCTGAGCCCGTCCAAGTCCACGTGTGGCCCTCACTCCTTCCCCTGGGAGGAAGGATCTGGCCCCGCCCCTGCCACAGCCCCAGGTTCCAAGTAGACCAAGGTTGAATGCCGGCAGCGCCTTTATTAAGCTTGACTGTGCAGGGGACACTGGGTGCAAAGAGCTGGAGGTACCGTTCCCAAGGCCGGTTGATGAGGGGCCAGTGGAGTTCTCGCCCCCATACAGGTAAGACAGGTGCCCGCCCTCCCAGCCCCCTAACTGACAAGGGTGCCCAGGCGAGTCCCTGTGACCACACAGGGACCAGGAGGCCGCAGACTTGACTGTGAGGGTGCCGTCCTCCCTCTTCCCAGGCAGGCAGCCAGACACAGCAACTCTTCTTAATTAAAAAGAGAAAGAAAAGTAGTAGGGAAAGCAGAAGCAGAGACTGAGCCAAACAAGTCTGGACCACGGGGCGGGGGGGGGGGGGGGGGGGGCTGGGGGGGGCCCTCCCTCCAGTGCTCTGTAAAGTGCAGAAGGTCCTGGGAGGTCTACATGGTGCCCCCCCCATCTCTCCCCTGCTAAGGTGGGCTGTGGTCTGGCTTTGTAGACAGGGACACACACACACACACACAGGCACCCAGCTTGCAGCTTCCAGGAAATGCAGCCCCTAGGTGATTTCTGCCCCCAAATCCCTACTGTAAACTGTCTTAGATGCTTTCCTGACCTTCCCCCCCCCCCCCCCCCCGCATAAGCAGGGGTACAGGAGGACGGCCTGGGAGGGAGGGAGAGACTTAAACTTGTGCGGGATGCACACAGCAGCTTCTCATCTGAGACAGCCAGCCACAAGTCCACGGTTTCCTGCAGAAAAATTTCTCTCCTGCCCTGCCGGAGCCGGGCTCTCCCCTCTCCCCTCTCCGGAGTTGGTCTTTGCCTGCTCTGATTCTCGGTCTCTCTCTAACGTTTCTGGACTTCTTTTCACTCTTTAAAAGAAAGGGAGGGGTGAACCCCAGGAAAGGGAAACCCTCACCCACCCATCTCTTTCTCACCAACAAGTCCCTCCTCTCTCTCTCTCTCTGTCTCTCTCTCCCTCTCCCTCGCCAGCGACCTCCAGATGTTCCCGACCGAGCGGCCATCTGCTGAGACTGCTCGGGCGCGCAGGGGGAGGGGCAGGGGTTCGGGATGCAGGAAGCCGGGAGTGAGGCGGCCTGGAGAGGGCGGGCGCTGCGCACTTTTGAGACGCTCCCTCGGGTGGAACCCGGGCTCGGAGCGGGCTCTGCCGGCGGGCGGGGGGCGGGGCGGGCGGGGAGCGCGCGGCGGAACGCCGGCACTTTGGCGACGCTCCCTAGCCGCGCGGCCGCCCGGCGGAGCCGCCACTGGGCGCCCGGCAGGGGGGGCCCGGCGGCGGGCGGGGACCGGGGGGCGGGCCGCGCGGCGCGGAGAAAAGAGCCGGCCCCGGGGCCCGCGGCCGGGCCGCCTGGCTGAGCGTGCCGAGGCGGCGGCTGCGCAGCTTTCCAGGTGGGTGCGGGTCCCCGGGCGCAGCGGGCGTCGGCGCCGTGGGCAGGGGCCGAGTCACGGACCCCAGCCACCCCCGCCGCTCCCACGGACGGGCGGGCGGCGCCAGGCGCAGGGGCGGGGCGGGGTCCCGCCGAGGCCCCTCAACTTTTCCTGGACCCCGGGCCATGGCCCGGAGAGGGAAACCCGGACCGTGGCTTCCAGGAGACAAAGGCTCTGCCCTGGGCCGTGGGAGTGGGCGGGCGCCTGGGGGGTCTTTGTGGCGACACGTGCATCCCGCGGGTGTGGGTCTTTGTGGACCGGGGTTCGGGACGGTCATCTGCCCGTGCCTTTGTGTGTCCGGGCTGTGCGCCGGCGTTCGGCGGTGGGTGTCGTGGGCGCGCAGCCGCGTGTCCCTGTACGTGGTCCGTGCTGTCTACGTGTCTGGGCTGGGTGTCCGTGGGGTGTGTGCGCGCCGGGAGCCAGCGCCGCCGCAGCTGCTCGCCCCCTGCTGTCGGCCCGGCCCCCGACTTGGCTCAAACTTTTCCCTGGGCTCCCCGCGCGGCAGCCCGCCCCTCTTTAGCCTCCTGAGGTCCTCGGGGCAGCGAGCCAGTGGGATGGGACTAGGAGGGGGAATCGGTCGGTCCTGGGCCCCCGCCAGGGCTGGGAGGAGCGTGCCGGACCCCCCTGCCGGACCCGACTGGGAGCAGGAGGGACGCGGCTGGTCCTGGGCTCGGGCCTGAGCTGGAGAGAGGAGGGGACAGGGCAGCCAGCGTCGCCCGCCCAGCTTCTCGGAGAGAGTGTGTGCCCAGAGAAACGGGACGGCTCGGCGTGGAGAGCGGCTCCCCTCTGCGGTCCGCGCTGCAACCACTTGCGCCCCGATCCGGGTGGGTCGGCGAGAAGACGACTGCTGGTCCGGATCCGGGCTTGCAGGACCCCGAGCTGGGCCGCGGGGCCTCTGAACCTCACACACACTGGCTTCGAGTGGGACGGGCAGGGTCGCACTATTGGCCGCTGGGCGGGGTGCCCGGCCCGGCCGAGTCGCGGCGCCCCTGCCCCCCGGGGTGGGGGGGACTGGGTGAGCACGCCCTCACCGCGCTGGCGAACCGCGCTGGGGATAGCCCGCGCTGCCCGAGCGGCGGGGAGCAGTGCCCGCCCACACTTGGCCAGGGAGGCCGGAGGTGGTGACTGAGGAACTTCTCCGGACCTTCCTGGCTCCACGCTCTGCCTCTGGGATACGTTGAGACTTGCAGAGCCCGGGGCCAGGAGGGCTGGGAGCTAGAGGCTGGAGCCTGCTGGGCTTTGATCTGGGGTCAAAAAGATAACCCTGACACCTTCCCCCCACCCCAGCCCGTCTTTAACCCAGGACTCTAGGAAGGCTGCGGTCAGGAGGGAGGGGCAAAGGCCACTTGCCTGGAGAGGTGGGTGCTCTGCTGTCCTTCTCTCTGCCTCAGTTTCTCTCCTGAGAGGAGAGGGTGGTGGAGGCCTGTCTCCTCCCTTCCTGTTCTGGTTGACCCGGTAATTGGCACCTCCAGAGTGGCCTCTACCCCCTCCCCAGGAAAGGCAAAAGCTGCTGAGTTCTAAATGGAGGGAGTTGAAGGGATTGCCCCCCCCCCCTTAAATGACAGGTTGTGAGTGGGTAGAGTCCAAATCAGCTCTCTTCCTAATCATGACTTCTGATTCAAAGCAGGGGATGCACTTGGAATCCACCCATCCTTTCTCAGGGAAGGCTCGGCTGGGCACCCAGGGTACTTATTAGAGACTGCTGGGGGGCCGGCGCCATGGTGTACAGGGTAAAGGGGCGCCGGCCTCGCGTATGATCACCGGTTCTTGTCCTGGCTGCTCCACTTCCAATCCAGCTCCTGCTGAATGGCCTGGGGAAAGCCCTGGAAGATGGCCCAGGTGCTTGGGCCCCTGCCACCAAGGTGGGGGACCCGTGGAGGCTCCTGGCCAAGCCTGGTCGTTGTGGCTATTTGGGGAGTGAACCAGTGGATGAAGGAAGATCTCTCTCTCTCTCTCTCTCTCTCTCTCTCTCTCTCTAATTCTGTTTTTCAACTAAATAAATAAATCTTTTTTTTTTTTTTTAAGAAAAAAATAGGAGTGTTGGTCCTCCCTGGAAGCCCGCAGTCACAGGACGCACAAGGAGGCAGGAAGGGGCCCCGACAGAGGGGCAAGTGCAGGATTGTGTGTGTTGTGGACAGCATAGAGGTGGCAGCGTGGTGGACTGTCAGGAGCCCGGTCCTGGGGGTGGGAGGGGAAGTGGGGGCTGAATCGCCCCAGATCGCGAGGAGCTGGCATTTGAACTAGGGCAGTGGAGAGCAGCTGCAGGCTTTAACCAGGCGCTGAGGGTGGGACTGGTCGTTCTAGGACACCGGCCTCTGCCTCGTGGGTGGCGCTGGCGGCCGAGCGCAGTAGCCTCTGAGTTAAAAGGACTGGGTTTTCCTCCCGCTCCATTGCTTTCTAACTCCTTGGCCTGAGCTGAGTATCTTCACCTGTCTCATTCTCAGCCTCCTCATCCCTCGAGTGAGGGTGCTCGTCTGCACCGTGGTGCTGTCGGAGCTGTGAGAAAGGCTAAGGAGTGACAAATGAGAAGTGGTTTGTGGTTGTGTCACGTCCCGCAGATGTTTGCTAGGTGGCACTGACAGTGGAGGGCAGGGCCGGATTTCCCTACCTGGCAAAGCCCTAAGTATTGCAAGTGTTCCAGGCCGAAGGAAGATTTGTGGCCATGACATTGCAGTCATCTGGTTTACCCCATCCCATGGCCAGGTCCTGAGCAGAACAGGAGCTGGACTCTGATTTGAAGACAGTGACAGACCGTGAAATGCTCTGATACCTTGACCGGGGGCAGCTGCAGGGCTCTGGGAGCTCAGGGGGACAGAGAGCCTTCGCTGGGTGAGGGGCCGGTGAGAGGGAGAAGGCTTCCGAGAAGAGAGAGTTTGGTGGACAGAGGAGAGGGGACCTTTGTGTCTTTGTCAGAGGGAACAGCCTGTGCGAAAGCAGGGGCCCTAGTGGGGGTGACAGGCCTCTGGACTGGGAGGCTCTGCGTGGCCCAGATTTTAAACAGGGAGCAGTGGTGGAGTCCTGGTCTTCTGATGGGGGGTACGCTCCGCTGCAGCGCTGGCTACCAGTTGGAGGCAGGTGCCAGGGTGCCATGCTGGCCTCCCGAGCCCACCCTGGGCAGGTGCGGCGACCGCCCCACTGAGGGACAAGGAGGAGCAAGCCAGTGAGCCACCAGCTCCACGGCTGCTTCGGCCGCTCTGGTCCCTGCAAGCCTTCAGCTGCCCCTCACCTCACCGGCCCCCTGGGAGTGCCAGCCAGCACTGGGAGCCCCGGCCAGGCCCTGGTGCGTCCCAGGGCTCTGGGATGCATTTTCCGTTCTGCTTCGTCCTCTGCCCCTGCTGTGCCTTAGCACCTGCCGGTGGGGCATGAGACCACCCTGAGGGAGCAGACGCCGACCTGCAGCGAGCACTGGGGGTGGCAGGCCCAGCGCTGAGTCCTCGTCTCTTTACCTCGTGTCCGCATCAGAGACCCCCTGGCAGCAGTACCAGGGTTCCCACCGCGTTGCAGAGCGGGGTGCGCTGAGACTCAGGGGTGAGGACACACGCCCTATGCGTTGGAGCCCCGCATGCCTGGCTGCAGGAGTCTCCCCGTGCCCACCCCGTGCTGCCCCCGCCTGTGCCCACACGTGCTGCCTCCAAAGGATGGCACTTGCCAAGCTCCCAGAGGAGGAGGTGTTGGAAGGAGGAAGTACCACCTAGAGCCTTGCCCGTCTCCTGACAGATTATCCTCCTGGGACAAGGTTGCTGGCCTTCCAGGCTTCTCCTACCCCAGAAACCTGGGTCCTGAGCCCAGCCCCTGCCCTTGGTGGCTGGCTGTGTGTCTCTGGTCAGATCACTGAACCTCTCTGGGCATCTTCACACCGCACTAACTTAGGGATGGGGCCATCTAACCTGCTGATCTTGCAGGGTGGCCAAACAGGTGACAGGGGGCTTGGCAGAGGGTGAGAGAAGCAGCCTCCCACGTGCCTGGTCTGTGTGCATATGCTCTCTGCCCTGGGCCAGGCCCAGGGCTCGGCTCCAGGGCCATAAAGGTGAATCCAAACCCCAGCCCCGCCCCCAGCGGGCAGGCAGGTAAACCTGTAATTGCAGTCCAGCAAGGCCAGCTCAAAGGTGTCGACCACACATGCCCATTTGTAAGTGGAGGCAGAGCAGCCTAAGGGGCCCTGGCTTCGGAGCCGAGACGCCTGGACGTGAGTCCTGTTTCCTATCCTCCGCAGCTGAATAACGTCCATCCGCTTGCTGGTCTGCACAGTAGGGGCCCTAGTGGCCCAGTCCTGGGTTATGGCAAGGCAGGAACAAGATGGTGGTGGGGGCATGGTGAGCTGCTGCCTACGTCCAGATGTGCAGCGTTAGCGCAGCAGCTGGGGGAGCCGGCCCTCAAGGTGCCTTGTGTTTCTGCCTTGTGTTCGCAGAGTTAACTAAGGGGTTGGAGGCAGGCCGTTGATGCAATCCCACCCGGGGATTCTGCTGGCGTCAGTGTGGGTGAGCTCATGACGGAGGGGCATGGGGCGTGGGGCGGCCGGCAGCGCAGCCTTGAAGAGCAGCTGGGCGGGCCGAGGCCTGTCTCAGGTGGCTGCTGCGGCCCCTGGCCTCCTCCCCACCTGTGCCATGGGCTCTCTGTTAAAGCTGCTGGAGGAAGCTGGAAAGTTCTGTGGGCCAGAGGTGCTGGGGGGTGGCACCAAGGGCAGGCAGCAGGGGCCAGGGAGGCCTGAGCTGGACCCCAGGCCCCTGGGGAGGTGTCCTCGGAGGAGGAGGAGGGAGACTGTGGTTGGTAACAGGCACGAGCAAAGTGACTGGAGATTGTTGGCACAAGCTGGGAGCCTGGGCCTGCACTGGGAGCCTGGGGGGGAGGAGTGTGAAAGTGTCACGGTCACGGCCTTCAGGAAGCTGAATAAGCGAGCGCCGTGGTCCTGCCACCCGGGGAGCACTTGGCACGCGGCCGACGCCGAGCCGCATGCTTTGCTCCTGCCGTTTCATCCTGGGGACAGCGCTGGATTCTGCTCCCTGTCTAGGACCCTGAGGCTCAGCAGGGCTGGGACTTGTTGGAGGCTCAGTGCCACGTTCGTGCCCGTGCCTGCCACGCCTGGCTTGGACCCCAGCTCAGGGAAGGCACACGGGTGAAGAAGGTGGGGCCCCACCCCACGCTGCTCGCCCGTCACGGACTTGGCCTGTGGCATGAGAGGCCACGGCTGGCCCAGGAGCGGGTGTGGGCAGAGGGGATCTGCATGGGCCCAGCCACGGTGCAGGGGGTCAGCTCCCAGCTTCCTGGCCTGCTCTGCCACTTCCTTGGCACCCCGTGCCCCTCTGGGCCTCAGTCAGCCGTGGCCTCCACAGGGCCTGTGATGCAAGCAGAGGCTGGCAGGTGAGGGCGGGTCCCCCCGTGACCCCCAAGCAGGGTCTAAATCCAGATGGGGCTTAGGTCAGGGAGGAAGGTAGGGACAGCTTGCAGGTGCATCTGTGCTGGTTAAAAACAGAACCCGAGGTGCCTTTGATTGGGACAGCCGTCTCGTGGCAGAGAGCCCTGCCCAGAGTGGTTAGGGCCCTGCTGTCGTCTCTTCCATGCTGCCAGGCCGTCAGCACACTTTGCCTAGAGTCACCGTGGACTTGTCACCTGGAGAACCGGGGGCGACGTCGCTGCTCCTGCCCGCAGATTCTGCCAGATCCGCCGGATCGGTGTGTCAGGGGAAAGTGAGGAACTGTGACCCCAGACCCCTTTCTTCCTCGGCCTTCCACGGGGGCTGCCCATCTCTTTTCTCTGCGCAGTCTGTGGCCTGGGGAAGCGCTGTTAGTGCTGTCCACAGAGGAGAGAGCCCAGGCTCGGACGAGTGCACGCAGCTGCGAAGGGCATCCAGAGCGGCGGCCCTGGCCTCCTGGGTCCAGGCATGTACGTGCTCTTGTGCCTTTGTGCCTGCCCACATTGCTGGTCAGGGCTCCGCCCTGCCTCCCCCCACCCACCCCTTCACGTGGCCTTGTCCAGTGTTTGGTACACAGTAGCGGTGTATTAAATGCTTTTGTGAATTTTTTAAAATCCTGAAACTCTGGAGTTGGATTATCTAGACTGAACCATTTACCGTGAAGCTGGGGAAGCTGAGGCTTACAGAGGGGTGGGGACTCGTCCAGGGATGGGACAGAGTGGGAAGAAGACCTGACTCTGCACCAGGATGCACAGTGACCCTGTCCCCACCCGGCAGCCCCTGGAGTGTGAGAAGGGAGGCAGGGCCCCAGTGCCCTGGCCGGGGCTCCATCAGCCAGGCAGTCTGGGGGAGGCTGGCTCCGTCCGTGTCCAGGCTGGGCACTGTCACATGTGTTGTGTGTTCTCCTTGAGAAAGGGCCACCCTTTCTGTCCCCTCTAACCCGTGACACCCTCCCCCCCCCAGCTTGCACAGTGGCCCGTGATTCCGTGCTGGTCCTTTTCCTTTCCTGGCACATTTGTGATGGGACTGCTGGCCTTATGGAGAGACTCTGGGCACTGGACAAGCAGATGTGTGTTTAGTGCTGGCCTGTGGTGAGGACTGTCCCCGACTGTCACGGTCAGCACTTCCCATGGCCGGTGCCCGGCCCTTGGGTGTGAGCTGGAACCCCTGGAGAAGTATGTTCCCCCGCCCACCCTCCCGAGCCAGCTGCCCTGTGCAGGGCTGAGTGAGGGCCTGGTCCCGTGCCCTGGGAGCAGTTATGAGTGGAGTCGTCTGGGTGGGTCTCTGTCCACGCTGCTGCCCCCCGCAGTGGCCCCGACTGCCATTGCCTCATTCGTGATCTCCTGGCCGCGCGGTGGTGGCTGCCCTGCACACGGGCTCCGAGCTGCTGTTCACATGCCCTCCAGCGAGGGCTGATTGACCGCTGTGAGGGCAGCTGGAGCCCAGCACAAGGCCGAGGCTGGAGGGGCAGCGCTGGCACTGGGTTCTGTTGCCAGTTACATAAGCAGGTTCATGTGAACTGCTTGGTGTCCCAGGGACGCCTTGTATAATCACCCTGGGAACCCAAGGGTGATTCTGGGCCCTTTGTGGTGTGTGTTGGAGCCCCAGGAAGGGTGGGTAGGATTAGATGGACCTAGCAGGGCAGGTGGGACACGTGGCGGTAACGAACCCTGCTCGCCCTGGGAACAAAGGGGACCTGAAGCAACTTCATATTTTCCTTTTGGTTCCAGACACTGGAACATTCTGTCCTGCCTCAGCTGGGACCCAGCAGAGGATGCACCTGGGCTGGGTTTAATCCTCAGATTGGCCTCTACAAAAGAAAGGGGTGGGAGAGGAGGGAGCCCCACTTCGCCCTGCCCCTGGGCGGGGCCGGAGTACAGATCAGGTGACCACTCCCTGAAAGTTTCATGCTGGCCTGGAATTCTATCCCGCTGTCCCTGGCCTATCTGCAGGCCGGTGGGAGGCCTGGGGGAGGGGGGAGATAGGGCAGGAGGGCAGGGGCCAGGCCAGGAGCCCTGCTGGGGCGAGGCCTCTTCCCCTGCCCGCCCTCCCCCTGCCCCGGTGGTCCCTGAGCTGGGCAGGGGTGGCCACAGACTGCCCAAGCCGTCCAGCTAGAAGCCTCCACTGCTCAATCCTTTGTTCACACCAGCACCCCTGGGTGCCGGCGCCCCAGCCACCAGCAGAGGCAAACACAGGCCTTGAGGCCCACCACGCGGCTGTGCCTGTTAGATGGGACAGCGTGTACAGGATGCCTGGCATCTGTGGCAGCCACAGTTGTCATTGTACAGAGAGCAGGGTCCAGGGAGGATGTGGCCTAGCACATGCCAGAGGGAAGAGCTGCCCCCCACAACTTTGCCTCTCCCCGCTCCCCTGCCTGGCCTGCTGGGGGCAGTGGGCGTGAACAGGGGGATTGGGTTCTAATCCTGTCCTGATTCTTACTAGTTCCGGGTATCAGGTCCTCTTGCTACCTGAGCCTGTTTGTTCTGCCTGCCCAAGATTAAAGGCAGGTGCACAAGTAATATCTCAGCTGGGGAAGTCAGCTGGGGAAGGGGTCGGGGCCAGGGAGAAACAGCATATGACGGAGGTCCCTCGAGCCCATTGGGAGCCTGGCGGGGGGGGGGGGGGCAGGTGGAGGATCCTGCCCTGGAGGATGGGCCATGGGGATGGGGCAGGGAGGGGTGAGGTGGGGCTGGCCTTTGCAGGCCCTGGTCTTTGTGGGTCTTGTGGTCTTTGTGGGCCTTGGGGCTGGTTCAGCCACTGCCCGAGCACAACAGAGAGCCGTGTTCCCTTTGTGTGTGCCCTGGGGACACATAACTGTGTGGCTCTGTGTGAGTTTCTTTCCTTTTTAAAGATTTATTTATTTGAAAGGCAGAATAACAGAGAGGGAGAGACAGAGATCTTCTGTCCACTGGTTCACTCCCCAAATGGCCACAGTGGCTGGGCCTGGGCCAGACTGAAGCCAGGAGCTTCTTCCGGGTCTCCCACGTGGTTGCAGGGGCCCAAGCACTTGGGCCATCTTCTGCTGCCTTAGCAGGGAGATGGATCAGAAGTGGAGCAGCTGGGACTCGAACTGCCGCTCATATGGGATGCCAGCACTGCAGGTCATGGCTTAACCACACCCAGCACGTGGCATGGGCTCAGCAGAGGAGATATGAGCTCCCTTTCCCAGTGGGGCCTAGGTGTAGCCCACGGACCCAAGGCCATGGGCGCTGGTGATGCCAGCCGGAGAAACCCTTCAGTGGGTTTCCCCCGGGGCGGAGACGGGACGCACGTGTGGAAGGCTCCGGGCCCACTTCAGCTGCAGCAGTCCCGCTCGCGTCTGCCCATCTGAGGTAGCTGCGTCCAGTTAGGAAGCCGATGCCCCCTTGCCATGCAACTGGGCACTGGCTGGTGAGGAGCGGGGGCGGGGATTGAAGGCGTTCCAGGAGGTCAGGCTGGCTGGCGCCTTCCGGGGTGGGTTCAGGCCCGTCTGGGACACTCAGCCCTCACCCCTGGCTCCTTTTCCAGCCCCGACCATGCTGTGGTCCCCGCTGCTGCCCCTGCTGCTGTCGCTGGCCGCGAGCAGAGCCCAGACGAGCCGGCCATGCTTCCCTGGCTGCCAGTGTGAGGTGGAGACCTTCGGCCTCTTCGACAGCTTCAGCCTGACTCGTGTGGACTGCAGCGACCTGGGCCCGCACATCATGCCTGTGCCCATCCCTCTGGACACGACCCACCTGGACCTGTCCTCCAACCGCCTGGAGACGGTGAACGAGTCGGTGCTGGCTGGGCCGGGCTACACGACGCTGGCCGGCCTGGATCTCAGCCACAACCTGCTCACCAGCCTCCCGCCCACCGCCTTCTCCCGCCTGCGCTACCTGGAGTCGCTGGACCTCAGCCACAACGGCCTGGCAGCCCTGCCGGCCAACGCCTTCACCAGCTCACCGCTGAGCGAGGTGAACCTCAGCCACAACCGGCTGCGGGAGGTCTCCATGTCGGCCTTCACCACCCACAGCCAAGGCCGTGCGCTGCACCTGGACCTCTCCCACAACCTCCTGCACCGCCTGCTGCCCCATGCCGCCCGGGCTGGCCTGCCCATGCCCACCGTACAGAGCCTCAACCTGGCCTGGAACCGGCTCCGCGCGGTGCCTGACCTCCACGACCTGCCTTTGCGCTACCTGAACCTGGACGGGAACCCCTTGGCTGCCATCGGCCCCGGCGCCTTCGCGGGGCTGACAGGTCTCACCCACCTGTCGCTGGCCAGCCTGCAGGGCGTCCCCCAGCTGGTGCCCCATGGTTTCCAAGAGCTGTCGGGCCTCCAGGTGCTGGACCTGTCCAGCAACCCCAAGCTCAAGTGGACGGGCGCCGAGGCCTTCGCCGGCCTGGGCTCACTGCAGGAGCTGCACCTGTCGGGGTCGGGCCTGGCACCGCTGCCGGAGCTGCTGCTGCGCCACCTGCCGGCGCTGCAGAGCGTCAGCGTGGGCAGGGACGTGCAGTGTCGGCGCCTGGTGCGGGAGGGCGCCTACCCCCGGCAGCCTGGCTCCAGCCCCAAGGTGACCCTACACTGCATAGACACCCAGGAGGTCGCGGCCAAGGGCCCTGACATCTTGTGACGAACGGCGTGGCCCGGGGCCACGGGAAAGACTGCTACCCTGGGCCTGCTCAGGTCCTGAGTAACTTAGATTCCAACGTGCCAGTGCGACGGGGGAGGCTGCAGGTCTGGGGGAGGGGCTCTGCTACACCCAGCAGCAGCCCTGTGTCCCTGCTGTCCCCGAACCACGAGCAGAGGGACTTCGATGCCAAGCTGGACTCCATCTCTTCCTGCTGCCCTTGCCGCCTTGTTCCCCAAGTGCCTTCCCTCGTGCCCCGCCCCACGTGACCATGACAGGAGGAGGGTGGGCGGGGTCAGCGCTGCAGGCCCGGTCTCAGAGCCCCCTGGGCCGAAGCTCTCTTCCAGCATAGTCCCATCTTAGCCCTGGGCCCGTGAGGTCCAGCTCATCCTGTTCCCTTCTCCCGAAGCCCTGGGTAGCACCTTACCTGTGGGGGCCACTGGAAAGGACGGCAGGTCCCCCGTCATCACAGTGCAGAGCGGAAACCCAGGGTCGCACGGGGGCAGACTCCTGGCTGGAACCTGCCTCCGGCCTCTCAGCCCCAGGCCCTTCTCCATGTTGCCCCTCCCCGGGTTCCCCCTTGCTGTCATTCGTGCCCTTTGCCTGTCATCACCAGCGGCAGTGACAGCAGGGCCCTCAGGGGCGTCTCTGAGCCCGGGGATCCACCATGTGGCATGGGCAAAACCAGTTCACCTTTTAGAGCCCCTGGGAGTGTGGGGCTTGCCAGTCCCAGCCCTGCCAGCTCCTCACTCTGGATGGGGGGGGTCTCCCAGCATCAGGACAGGAGCTGCCCCTCCCCCCAGATGCTCCCCCAAGGAGGAGCTGAGCTAGCAGAGTCCAGTTCCCTGGGGCCTCTCCCCCACCCCTGTGCGCACCCACACCCAGGGCGGCATCTCCGCTCCCCAGCCCTGGGCACTTTCCTCCTCATTTTATAAGCAGCGCTCCCTTTTGAATGACCGCTCCCTTTTGAATGACCGTCCCTTCCAACCGCTACTCCCCTCCCCCGCTGGCAGGGGACGGGAAGGTGTGATTTGTAAAAGAAGAAAGTTGGTATTTGTTCACTTTTGTAACAGTGGGTCCTGGGCGTGTGCTGGGGTGTTGGGCAGAGGCCAGCCTTGAGCGGCTGCGGGAGCATCAGGGCTGGTCCCAGTCAATGCCCATGAGGCTGCAAGAGCTGTGTCTTCCTCCACCAGCCCAGCCCAGCGCGCGACCGGACCTTGGTTTAATAAACACTATATAAAGAGCTCTTTCCACTACTCAGCAGCAGCTACTGAGCTTCCCCGGGCCGGGCCCTGGGGCCAACAAGAACGGAGCCGGGTGGGCCCTGACCTGGGCAGCTTGTTTTTCCTGAAAAGCCTCCCAATCTGGCGGGACCATGGGCGTCAGGTCGGGAGGGAGCTACCCCAGGGAGTAGCGTGGCCATCTTGCTCCATCTCCCTCTCCCTGCTGCCCCAGCTCCACCCCGGCCATCCAGCTGTAGCCGTGAACTTGCTGCTGTTTGGACCCTCACTGTGGGCCCTGGTCCTGGCCCCGATCCCTGCCCCTGGACTGTGTGGTGCCCAGGTCATGTTGGCGCACTTCCGGTGACGGTGACGGCTGTCCCAGCTTGTGTGGATGCCTTTGCTGTCACTGAGTGCTCCCTCTGGCCCAGGTCTACGACCATATCCCTCGGGAGTGCCTCCTGAGGCACCCACTGAGCCCCGGGCCCTGTGCTGGACAGGGAGAGGAGTGGAGATGCGTCTAGGCTGGGAGAGGGAAGCCCCGAGTGGCCCGGGAGCAGTGAGCGCCCTGTGGTAGAGGGAGGAGGCCTGTAGGGAGGGCTCAGCAGCACACAGCCCAGCACTCAGGTCACAAGCATGGGGGTGGAGCTTGCCACCTTGTCAGTCAGGCCTCCCCAGGTGCCCACTGGTCAGTGCAGGAAAAGCTGAGACCTGGGGTGGGGAGGTGTCAGGGGAGCCCCGAGACCCTCAGTCACCAATACATAAATGTAGGTGGTTGGGAGGGGTCGGGGACACTTAGCACCCAGTGGATCAGGGTTCCCAAAAGCTCCATTGTGGAGGAGCCCTTGGGAGAAGGCCAGAGGGCATGGGGTCTTTTTAAAAAGGATGACTTATTTTATTTATTTGAAAGGCAGAGTTAAGAAAGGGAGCGAGATCTTCCATCTGTTGGTTCTCTCCCTAAATGGCTACAACAGCCAGGGCTGTGCCAGGCCGAAGCCAGGAGCTTTTTCTGGGTCTCCCACAGGGGTCCAGGAGCCCAAGGACTTGGGCCGTCTTCTGCTTTCCCAGCCACATTAGCAGGAAGATGGATCAGAATGGAACAGCTGGGGCTGGCACTGTGACACACTGTATTAAAGCCACATCACAGTGCCGTCATCCCATATGGGTGCCAGTTCGAGTCCCGACTGCTCCACTTCTGATCCAGCTCTCTGCAAAGGCCTGGGAAAGCAGTAGACGATGGCCCAAGTCCTTGGGCCCCTGAACCCACGTGGGAGACCCAGAAGAAGCTCCTGGCTTCTGGCTTCAGATCAACTCAGCTCTGGCCATTGCAGTCATTTGGGGAGTGAATCAGCAGATGGAAGACTTCTCTCTCTCTCTGGCTCTACCTCCCCCTATAACTCTCAAATAAGTAAATTAAAAAAAAAAAAAGTGAAACAGCTAAGACTTGAACCAGCCCACATATGGGATGCTGGCATCGCAGATGGCGGCTTAACCTGCTGTGCCATGACACCAGTCCAACACAAGAGCCCGGAAGATGGGACAAAGCTTGTGCAGCCAAGAAGGCTGCAGGGAGCTTGCGCCAGAGCCATCGCCTTGGCCAAGAGCTGCGGTTCCTTCATTGGTAAACTGGGCGGGGTGCGGCTCCCGGGGGAGGGGGAGCTGCCGTCACACCATGTAGGCTCATCCTTCCCTGGGGGGCATTGCTCATTCCAGCCCTGGCCTTGGGCGGTGTCTTCCAGAGAGCCAGGCTCTGCAGGGTAGTGGGCTTGGCCACACCGAGTACAGGCCCTTCCCAGGGCAGCACCCAGTCCATAGCACCACCTAGTGGTCACGTGCTGGGACACCCCCGCTCCCCCATGGCCCAGTTACTGGCCAGTCCTCATTCCCTGCCAGTCAGACCACCTTCATCCCACGTTGTCTGCCCTCCAGGAATTCCGGCAACCGGAACGAGGGCATTAGAATCTTACCAAACCCCAGAGATGAGTGCAAAGATTCCATTTGGGGTTCACAGAAAACGGGCCCTCCCTAAAGCAGTTGTGTGACCTGGGCACAGGTGTGACTCACCTGACTTCATAGAGCCTGGAGAGTGGGGGTGAGAATGTCCCCCTGAGCGGGACTGAGCGGCCAGGACAGGAAGTGCGGTGGCGGACGGGCAAGGCCAGGCCGCACGGCGTAGGCACCTGGCCACTCTCACGCCGTGCCTGCCTGTGCATTGGGAAGGTTGTAGAGCCGATCCCCCAGGATCTTGTCTCGGTAACATCCTCAGAGCTGAAAAGTGTTGTCCACTCGTAGGATTACAGACTGGCAGAGCAGTACCTTTTTTTTTTTTTTTTCTTGATTCCTTAGTTAGTTTATTTATTTGAAAGGCAGAGTTACAGACAAAAGGGGTCATGTAGCGGGAGATCTATCCAATGGTTCACTTCCCAGATGGCTGCAACAGCCAGGTCTGGACCAGGCCAAAGCCAGGAGCTTCATCCAAGTTTTCCAAGCAAGTGCAGGGGCCCAAGCACTTGAGCCACCTTCTGCTGCTTTCTCAGGCCATTAGCAGGGAGCTGGATCAGAAGTGGAGCAGCCAGGAATTGAACCAGTGTCCATTTGGGATGCTGGCATCGCTGGCAGTGGCTTTACCTGCTGCACCACAGGGCCAGCCCCAGAGCAGTACCCTTGAGTCCGCGGAATCTTGGCTCCTCCGTGTGAGACGAGCTTCAGAGATGAGGGAAACAGGCAGCACGGCCAGGGAGGGCCGCTGCCTGCGCAGCTGCCGTGCACTGGGGCTGCGTGCCTTGCACGGCTCATGGTCTCACAGCGGTACCAGCTCTTTGTCTCCATACTGGTGAGGAAAGCCCCAGGGTCTGGCTTCATCTGTCGGTTGGGAATTCCCCCAGTCTCGCCTGCCCCTCCGGGGGGCAGGGCCAGCTGTGCAGACCCCACGGCTCAGGGAAGAGGTGCTCCGAGAAAGCAGACAGCGCTGGGACTCCGTGTGTTTTTTGGTTGCAGCTGCATCTCCAGGGGGCCGCTGATGGCAGACCCGAGAGCATACACAGCAAAGGTCACGGCGCGCTGCTTCCGCTCCCGGCCCCCTTTCACGGATGGGCAGACTGAGGCCCGGGAGGGGGCAGCCCGAGGGCCCCATGGCAAGGGGCCAGGATTCTGTGCCTCGGGGCTGGGTAATTTGTGGAACGCAGGGGAAAATGAACAAGGGGACTTCTTGTTCAAAGATGGTGAAGAAGCTCAAGACGGTACAACCAGGGTGTCAGACGAAGCCCCAGGTCCTCCCGGGGTCCCTCTGCCTGTGAAGCCAGCGCTGCTGTGCCCCGATCGTCCCCTGACCGAGACAGACGGGACAGCGTCCATCGGCGCCAGACAGCACGGCGGAGGAGAGCGTGGGGCTGGATAACCTGGTCCCTTGGTAGTGCCAGGAGCTGGTGAGACTTCCAAGTGCGGGAAATTCTCTCCCCTCTGTTACCACGCCACGTCCTGGCTTCCCCCAGCTGTCGTGGCCAAGGGGCTTCCAGAATGAAAGGGTAGACGGAAAGCAGCTACTGTCGCCGAAATGCCACGAAACCAGCTCACACAGGGGCTGTTTCCCCGCACAAGACTGTGGGGGCAGTGCCTACGACAACAGGTCACCGTAGACCACTGTAACCCCGCCCCCGACGTTCAGTGCTCCTTGTTGGCTCCTGTTCACCAGGACGCAAACGGTCGCTGGTGCCCAATGGCAGCTTCCACCCAGGGTCAGAGTGCACGAGGGGAAAGGGCCCCACGCCCCTCGGTAGCCACGTCAGCCGCACGCCAGCGCCCCCTGGTGGTGACCACAGGTGCTCTGTGCTCTGCAGCTTTCTCTCAGTTCCCTGAGATGGACCGAGTGGTTTATTTCAGCTCAATGTTTTGGAGGTGAAGACCAAGCTCAGGATGCCCCCACTGGTCAGCTGTCTGGTGCCGCAGTGGCAGAACACGTGTGGAGGGAGATCACGTGGCCAGGGAGGAAGCAGAAAAAAGGCGGGGCCCAAGCTGGCTTGTAGAACACGCCCTCGCACCTCTCCAATGACCCAGGGACCTCCCACGAGGCCCACCCCCTAAACACCGCCAGTAGAGGAAGTTCCGCCCTCTTAGGACCCTGAACTTGGCCCTTGGGGTTCGGAGGCCCGCTTGGGCTCAGGAGTCGCATCCCAGTGAAGCCGCAGCCTGCTCTGTGCACCTGCTCTGAGCAGCATCTGTAGCTGGACGGCTGGCAGCAGCACGTGTCCACCAGGGAAGTCCCCGCCTTGTGTCCATTCTTCTCTTGTTTATTTCCCATCTTGTATTTATTTAAATACTAGTAGCTGTGTTTACAGAAATTATTGTGTTTGTTGAGCTTGGAGGAAAATTCTTCCTGTGTTTCTTCTGCAACTCCTGAAGCTGTCCAGTGTTTTCTTTTGCACACTCGTTAGACAGTCGACATGTCCAGAATTGGGAGTGAAAGTCTTCTGGACACACACACACACACACGTGCGCGTGTGGGCAGGTACCCTGGCTCTAATTGTTATACCCAGGGTACAGGCAGACACAGAGAGGGAGAAGCCAAATTTCACATGGTTGGTTCTTTGAAACGGCAACTTTTCCGAAGTTTAGGGCATGAATTCAGCGGCAGCTTTCCTGCTGGGGTGTAGCACAAAGAGCCCTCTCCTGGGCTGAACCCTACCAGACACCCCAAGGAGGTCCAGGCGCTGCTGTGGGGGGCTTCCTACAGCAACATGATTGGCGGGTGAGGCTGCCTGGGCTCAGAGCCCAGTTCTGCCACCTACAGGTAAGTGGACCTGGGGAAAGCCACTCTCCCACTCTCCCAGCCTCAGTTCCACATCTGTGAAATGGGGCCACAGTGGCCGGTCCCAGGAGTGCCATGGGGAAAAGTAAGTCACACACCAGACTGGTGCCTGGGTGTGAGGAGTGAAATATCATTTCCCTTAGTCTGAACATTCTTCGGCTGCATGAATTCGCCTGTTGTAGCTGGAAATAGCCTCAGGCAAGGTTTCGCCAGCGGGCATCGGCTCCCAGGGGTGCTGTCATGGGGGCTGTGGTGCTCAGAGTTTCTGCCCTCTATCCCAGTGCATTTCAGAGCCACCCAGCCACAGGGCTTGTTTCCAACACCAATCTCTTAAAGGCACTGCACGGGCCAGTGCTGTGGCATAACAGGTCTCAGGCCGTTTCCTATGCACTGTGTCTTTTTTTTTTTTTTTAAAGATTTATTGTATTTATTTGAAAAGCAGAGTTACAGAGAGAGAGGAAGGGAGAGACAGAGACAGAGAAAGACTGTCCATATCTGCTGGTTCACTCCCCAAACGGCTGCAGCAACCAGGGCTGGGCCAGGCTGAAGCCAGGAGCCTGGAACTCCATCCGGGTCTTCCACATGGGCGCAGGGGCCCAAGCACCTGGGCCATCTTCGGCTGCTTTCCCAGGTGCCTTAGCAGGGAGCTGCATGGGAAGTGGAGCAGCCGGGACTGGAACCAGTGGCCGTGAGGGATGCCGCAGTCACGTGTCGGGGCTTAACCTGCTGAGCCACAGCGCCAGCCCCAGATACAGTGTCTTTTAGTCGGTGCAGTGCAGGAGTGGCTGCACTAGTGCCTGACTGGAGTCTTCGAAAGACCTGGCCACTTCCGTCTCTGCAGGCTCGGGAGCCCTGTGCGGCCACGTTCTGAGTCCGGCGAGACCATGGGGAGAGGCCCGGAGTTTCTATGAGCAGAGGAAACACTCAGCCGTCCCGTGTCCCCCGAGCCTCACGCCCTGCCCCACCCCCCCGCCCGGCAGCTTCGTGCACCTGCGTGACCACTCGGAAACAGAACCGGCCGGCCGGGTCCAGCCCTGGGCGCAGAACCACGAACAGATGGACAGGCGGTTGTCCCAGGCCTCTGTGCTCTGGAGCACACAACTAAAGCAGCCAGCGCCACCGCCTCCCGCGCCCCTCCTGTGCTGATGTCGACGAGGGACCTGGCAGGTGGAGAAGATGCCGGATGCCAAGCAGCTTCCTGGAGGGGGCGAAGTCTGTGGGCGGCAGGAGAGGGGGGCAGCGGGGAGGAGGCCCAGGGGCTCAGCTCCTTAGATCTCTGCTACCCGGCAGGCCCGGCCCCTCCCTGCAGCCCAGCCCACTCCTCCCGGCCCCCGCCCCAGACAGACCCACCTGTCACCCTTGGACTTGCCTTGGTCTCATCTCAGCCCCCGTCCTGTGCAGGCGTCTGGGGAGCCCTGTGAGGACTGCCCAGGCCGGGGGAGGGAGCCCCTGGGCGGGGACAGGCCACAGCAGCTCCACAGCCACGAGGGCAGCATGGCGCTCCCAGGGGGCCCTGGTGGAGGTGCTTCCCGCAGCCTGTGGGCAAAGCCATACTTAGTGCAGGCTTTAAATACTCTCCCCACACACGGACACAGTGTAATTCTCTCCCTCGCCCCACCCGGCAGACACGTGAGGCTGGGGCGGGGCTGGAGCCAGGCGGGTGACTCTCACTTCCCTTTGCCAATGCGCTCTACAGGAAGGAAACACTGAAGGAGGGAGTCTTCTCACCCAGCAACCCAGTTAACTCCCACTTACCCTTCCTGCCTCAGCTGCACGCCACCTCCTCTAGGAAGCCCTCCCTGACCACCTCCCCCCTCTGCCCCAAGGTCAGAGGCTCCCCCTCCATGCCAGCCCAGTACCTGGCTTTCCCTGCAAAGTGACACTCATCGTGTTTATTTTGTGTTCATTTTTGTAGCTTTTGTCCTACATTGAGGGCTGGACCTGAGCCTGCCTTGGTCCCCAGAAGGTCTCTAGCACCCAGGCTGGTGCTTGACACATAGTTGGTTGTTGAAATATATATATATATATATATATATATATCATATTAATTATAAATAAAATGAATAATTTATATATTTATATGTAATATGATAAAAAACAAACCGTCGGATATGGTCGAATGACTTGACAACAGTGCCAGGACCATTCAGTGTGGGAATACAAGCCTTTCAGCATGTGACGCTGGGGAAAGTGGATTTACTCACGCAGAAGAATGAGGCTGGATCATTCCCTTCCAGCACACATAAGGATATATATAATCTACATATTGTATTGCTATATATATGCTGAATTAATAGGCAGGCCGATTCCATCCATCTTACTGCTTGTTAAGTGTGGGATCCAGAGAGGTTAAGTGACTTCCCCAAGGCCACACAGCAGAATGCAGTTCCTGAGACTCCAGTGCTTCTGCTTCTTCTGGTGAGGGGTGGGCGCATGGCCAGGCCCAAGATGGGGGCGGCAGGGGCCCCGGGCACTGTCCCCTCCGCCTGCCAGGCTCCGCCTCTGCTCTGTCCTGGTGCCTGACTGCACCGCACCCCGACTGGCTGTGGAGGGCGTGGTGCGGCCCTGAGGCCGCCTCCTTCCTTCCCGGCTGCTTCCAGCTCTGGGGCCCTGGACCCTGCGGGCAGGCTCCGTACGGCCTGCGGCCCTACTGGGTGCCACAAAGGCCCAAAAATCACGTTTTTGCCAAACGTTCCAGAACTTTGCTTCAAGATGCCACCATGTGGAGACCCGGATGAAGCTCCCAGCTCTGTGGCTCCGCCTGGCCCAGCTCCAGCCACTGCGGTCAGTTGGGGAGTGAACCAACGGATGGAAGATCTCTCTCTTTCTCTCTCTGTAACTCTTTCAAATAAAAAAAAATTAAAAAATAAATAAAAACAGGAAAATCCAGATGGTTCTACTGCATGAGGATTCTTAGGCCACACTTTCTTTTAATTTATTTGAGAGAGTTAGAGAGAGAGGTAGAGGCAGAGAGAGAGAGGTCTTCCATCTACTGATTCACTCCCCAAATGGCCGCAATGGCCAGAGCTGTGCTGATCCAAAGCCAGGAGCCAGGAGCCAGGAGCTTCTTCCAGGTCTCCCAGGCAGGTGCAGGGGCCCAAGGACTTGGGCCATCTTCTACTGCTCTCCCAGGCCACAGCAGAGAGCTGGATTGGACGAGGAGCAGCTGGGACTTGAACCAGAGCCCATATGGGATGCCGGCGCTTCAGGCCAGGGCTTTAACCCGCTGCTCCACAGTGCCGGCCACTTGGGGCACACTTCTAAGAACTGACACTGGCCGGCGCCATGGCTCACTAGGCTAATCCTCCACCTGCAGCACCGGCATCCCGGGGTTCTAGTCCCGGTCAGGGCGCCAGATTCTGTCCTGGTTGCTCCTCTTCCAGTCCAGCTCTCTGCTGTGGCCCGGGAAGGCAGTGGAGGATGGCCCAAATCCTTGGGCCCTGTACTCGCATGGGAGATCAGGAGAAGCACCTGGCTCCTGGCTTTGGGTCAGTGCAGTACACCTGCTGCAGCGGCCATTGAGGGGTGAACCAACGGAAAAAGAAGACCTTTCTCTCTCACTGTCCACTCTGCCTGTCAAAAAAAAAAGAAAGAAACTGACACTGACCCACAGCTCGTGGGTTCTCCCCAAACACCTCGTAGGGAAGGCAGGGAAGGCCCGATGGTAGCCACAGGGAGGAGCAGACGGTGCCTGAGGGACCGCACGCAGAGGCCCTAACTGTCTCCCCACACTCTTCAGAGGGATTTGGGTGGAAGCGACAAAAAGGAAGAAGAAAGAAGTGAAGAGGAGACAGGCAGGGGATGGACAGAGCCACTTGGCTGGCCGAGCGGCCCGGGGGTTTCTTGGCCCTGGCAGGGCCTCACTCACGTTGGGGGAAGGCTTTTATTGGGGAAACTCCAGGACAAACGCAACAGGATGCCGGTGTCTTAGAGCAGCCCCGGGGACACACGAGAGGCTCAGAGTGCAAGATCTGTCCCCACGGACACTTCAAAGCCGTGCACTTGGCAGAGACCCCACTGTCCTCGCTACAGGGCACCAGAGCCAAACCCAGCCCTGGCCCAGGCAGCTCCCAGTCCTAGGGGGGTGGGAGCTGGACGACTGCAAACCAAGGGATCTGGCGACTGGGTAAACCGGGGTCTCCACTAACTCTCCCAGGCCACAGAGCAGGCCCGGGGGTGCCCTGGGACTCCAGGTCTCTGTGTGTTGCTAAGCTGTGCCCACCAGAGGGCGCTGTCCCTGTTCTTTTCCCGCAGGCCCCCTTCTCTTCCTGGCCTGTTCTCACACTTGACTCCAGACTCAGGCCTGGTGCTGGGGTGGGTGGCAAAGGCTGCCACCTGGAGGACATGGGGGTGACTCGGGTGCGCATCACTCCCAGGAACCTGAGGGCACCTGCCTGGGACAGGGACTCTCAAGTGCTCACAGGGTGAGAATGAGGGGCGTGGTTCCTTTAAGGAAGGAGGGGTGGTTGCCAGGCGCTGGTGCTAACACACCAGGGGTCTGGGGGGAGAAGTGAGCCCTGCGAGGCTGGCCTGAGAGGCCACTGGGAGGGAGATTTTCCATTGCTGGTTCACTCCCTAAATGGCCTCAACAGCTGGGGCTGGGCCAGGCTGAAGCCAGGAGCCCGGAACTCTTGGGCCATCTTCCGCTGCTTTCCTAGGCTCAGTAACGGGGAGCCGGAGCCGAAGCAGAGCAGCCAGCACTTGAACGGGTGCGGGATGCAGGATTGGAGGTGGCTGGCGGTTAACCCACTGTGCCGCAACACCAGCCCCAGCATCTGGTCTTAAAGACAAGACCATCTGACTCGAGCTCATGAACACGCTGCCAGGTGCATAGGACGGGAGGCAGAGGCAGCCAGCCCGGAGCGGTGGCCACATCGGCCTGTAAACTCACCGAAGCCACGACTGGGGCTTCCTGGGCACCTCGGCCAGGACTGGAGGTCCTGGGGTCAGCCGTCCAGCTTCTTGGCTCTGGGTTCCAGCCCAGTCCGGCCAGCCTGTCCTGGCCGAGGGCAGCTGCCCCAGGGTCTGGGGGCTCCTCCTCCGAGAGCTCCTGGGGCGCACGCCTTCCTTCCCGCCCTCCTTGGCTGACCTGCTGGCGGTCACCACCCACGTGAAATCCCGGCTCCTCTGTGCTTCCTGCCAAGACGACCTTGTGGGCCACCACTCAGGACAGACGAGGGCTTCCGGGGTCCTTGGCTTCTTAACACGGACCTCAGACCATTAGCTACAAACATTAGGTTATGTGGAGACCCTTGGACAGCAAGGAAAATATTGTGCTTCTCAAGGGTGGCAAGGAGAACAGGCAGGGGTAGGGAGAATGGGGGGGCACGGAGCGGGGCTCAAATTTCAAGCCACTCCTGCGGCTTCCTAGCTGTGTCCCCTCTTTGTACCCCTAGGAGGTAGGGCACTAGCCCTGTTTACAACACATGGGCCACAAGCTGGGAGCTTCCTGCAAAGGGTTGCCATGGTGACCAGATAGCCCCACCACCACCACCACCACCACAGGACCTGGCCCACGGGGCTCCATCCTCCACTCCCTGGCAGGATCTGGTGCCAGTGCAACACCTGACTCCCCCGCTGCCCCTACACAGCAGCTCTAATCTGCACCCTAGTTGGGTGCACCCAACTGGGTCCTTAGCTCCTTGAAACTCAGCAGGACAAACTCAGCTGACAAAACAAATTAAATGAATGCAGTGTAGCCAGAAACAACATAGGAAAGGAGCTGAAAGCAGTAATAAAACTAGCAGTGCCCTGGACCACCTGAGCCGCAGGCCATGCCTCCACGCAGGTGCACGTCTTCAGGTGTCTTGATCTGCACACAACCCTGGCAGAAGACTCCTTGGAAGCTCCCTCTACAAATGAGGAGACCGAGACCGGCGGCCGGGGAGGAGCTGTGTGCTTTGTGCAGCGATGGACAGGAGAGCCCAGCCCTGCTCCCTGACCCCAGCTGAGGATGGCAGGTGGGAGGAAAGGTCAGAGGGAGCACAGGTGGGCAGTGGGGACCCAAACCCCGCCTGGCTGCCCCCGTGCTTGCCCTTGGTAATCGGAGAAGCAGGAATTGACAACCACCGAGATGTTGTTTGCCATGTTCTGGTTTGATTTGGGGGAGTGCTTCCTTGCTTGGAGGAAGGCAGCCTAATTCCCGCCCACCTTGACAGAGGGGATTCGGGCACAAAACCTGCTGGAGCCAGTTCACCAGTACAAACCTGATTCCCTAAACGTGGCCACAGGAATTCCGTTCTAGAACAGTCTTTTCAGGGAACCATTCTGGACAAGTGAAAAGTTTAGCTATGACAGTGTCCATGACCACTATTTATAATAGCAAAGATAACTGACAGCATGTAAAGGTCTATCCACAGCGTGGCTGTTTCAATAACTTAGGGAGCATGTAAGGATAGAACGTGGGCTGACCATTAAACCTTAAGCTGCACACAGGCAAAAACAAAACAGCCAAACAAAACCCTCCCCTAAATCCCTTGATCCAATCCTCACATTTTATACAAAAGTTGATTCAAAATGAATCACCAACTTAAATGTAAAACAAAATTATACAACTTTTGGGGCCATAAGGGTGCTGGTTCAAATCCCGGCTGCTCCTCTTCTGATCCAGCTCTCTGCTACGGCCTGGGAAAGCAGTAGAAGATGGCCCCAGTCCTTGGGCCCCTGTATTCCCAAGGCAGACTGGAAGAAGCTCTTGGATCCTGGCTTTGGATCTTCGCAGCTCTGGCCATTGTGGTCAACTGGGGAGTGAACCAGCGGATGGAAGACCTCTCTCTCTCTCTGCCTCTCTTTCTCTGTGTATCTCTGACTTTCAAATAAATAAATAAATCTCTTTAAAAATCATACAACTTTTAGGAAAAAAATGAAACATTTTAAGATTGAGGGCTAGGTAAAGAGATTTTTAACTTTGTATCAAAAGCATAATCCACATAAGAAAACAATTGACAAATTGTATCTCATGAAAACTTAGAAGCTTCCCATGTTAAAGACCTTGTGAAGAGGATTAGAAAGGTAAGTTATCCGGGCTTGTGTTGTGGTACAGTGGGTCAAACTGCTCTCTGCAGTGCCAGCATCCCAAATCGGAGTGCCAGTTCAAGTCCCAGCTGTTCTTCTTCTGATCCAGCTCCCTGCTAATGCACATGGGAAAGCAGCAGAAGATAACCCAAGCACTTAGGCACTGAACCCATGTAGGGAGCTTGGATGGAGTTCCTGTCTCCTGACCTCACCTTGGCCCAGCCCTGGCTGTTGCGGCCATTTGGGGAGTGAGCCAATGGGTGGAAGACCTCTCTCTCTCTCTCTCTCTCTCTCTCTCTCTCTCTCTCTCTCTCTCCCCCTCTCCCTCTCTCCTCTCTCCTCTCTCCTCTCTCCTCTCTCCTCTCTCCTCTCTCATCTCTCCTTTCTAAATAAAATAAAGATAATTGTAAAACATGTTAAGATAGAGATGATACCGAACACTGCCATATTTGTTGAGGAACTGGATCACTCATGCACTGCTTGTGGGGATGCAAAAAGGAGGGCAGCCACTCTGGAAAACAATTTGAGTTTGTTATAAAACTGCAGTTTGGGGCCAGCGCTGTGGCGTAGTGGATAAAGCCACTACCTGCAGTGCCAGCATCTCATATGGGCGCCGGTTTGAATCCTGGCAGCTCCACTTCAATCCAGCTCTCTGCTATGGCATGGGAAAGCAGTAGACGATGGTGCTATGGCCTGGGAAAGCAGTGAATATGGCCCCAGGCCTTGGGCCCCTGCACCCGTGAGGGAGATAAATAGATAGATAGATAGTCAGGGCGTCCCACCTCAGAGGCTGCAGACTAACCCAGTGAGCACCTGGTTCAAGGGTATCTTCTTGATCTAATGTTCACCTCTGTGTCACTGTTGTCATCCTTCTTGCCTGTGATATTTGGCGCAAGGTGATCGTGGGGAACTCTTGTTCAATTTTGAATGAGAAGCCACCAGTGTCCCCTTTGTCAGGGGCACTGTCACTATTATTTTGGGCACCTTCCGCTCTTGGCTGTCTGCTCCGCTTCTGCAAGGGTGCTAACACTTGATGCAATGTTTCTGGCTCTCATTTCTTTGGCTGGACTGGTTGCTGCCATCATAGGATTTGTTTTCAGACAAGAGATTAAGAACAGCTTTAAGAACAATTATGAGAAGGCTTTAAAGCAGTATGAGTCTACAGAAGATTACAGAAGTGATTCAGTAGGCACGATCAAAGTGTATTGCACTGTTGTGATGTCGTTGATTGTGGAGATTGGAAAGGTTTGAAATATTACTCAAAAGAAAAAAAGGGATTGCCTAAGAGCAGCTGTAAACTCAAAGACCTTTCTCAGATACATTAAACAATGAAGGCAACAACCATTCATGAGTCAGAGATGGGAGTCAGGGCAGGAATTTTTTTTGGAATTGTTTGCTTCCAGTGACTGGCATCTTCCTAGCCTACTACCACTCTTGCGCCATCAGGAATAAGCAGTGTGCAACCTGCGTACCGGCAGCCTTACTCCTCACCAACCCCCAAGGACACTTCACTTCCCCTGCCGTGGACTGCATGAACGCCCCCACGGAACCCTGACTGCACTACTTACCGATCGACTGAAGGCTTGCACTGAGCGGCCAACTTGATCGCTGTGACCCTGTGTCTCTCTGGAACGCCGGAAGAGCTAATACACTGTGAATGAGAAAAGTAAGCCTAGCAGTACACTCACCATACGGCCCAGCAGTCACACTTGGCCTTGCAGCCCACAGAAATGAAAACTTAGGTTCACACAAAACCTGTCCATACATGTGCATCATGGTAATTCATAATGCCAAACAGAAGCAGCTCCTATGATGGGACACGCACACACACACACAGAGGTGAACGGTTATGTGAACTGCAGTGTACCCTAGTGCTATACTACACGGCACTAAAAAAAGAAAAAGGAATTGCTAAGTTGGATAGATTTCAAAGGAATTAAGAGATCCATCCCGTCCCCAACTGGCACATGCTGTTAACACATGACTAAAGGAAGCTATTCCACCGTGTTGGCACTGGCGCTCTCTGGGTGCTGGAATAACAGGGAATTTAAAATTGTCTTCTTCGGTCTTAGCCACATGCACTGGTTTGGGAGGAGGGGGACGAACACCACAGACACTTTGCACACTAACCTGCAGCCTGTATTTCATAGCCATGTCCTCAGAGAGACCAGGGCAAGGGTGATCATTCTGATTTCATGGATCAGGAAACTGTGGGCCAGAGCGGGGCGGTCATGTATCTACAGTGGCACCACAATCAGGTATGTGAACGAGGAAAGTGCTTGGGTCCCAACTTCATCCCAAACTTTCACCTTGATTGCCACAGGTAAAACACCTTGTTGGGGCCAGAGGGGCCAGAGGGAACTAAACCCAGAGCCCTCTGAGCTGAACCTTCCCTGCCATTCAGTCCAGTTCCACTGTCCTCTGCGTCACCCCCAGATAGCTACCTTGTCCCTGCTGGCACACCCCTGGGCACCTGGAGCCCACTACCTCCCAGGAGAGCCCCTCCCTTCTAGAGCTGCTCCAACTCTTGGCAAGTGACTCAGCATTTCCTTGACCACGCAGCCTCCCCCACCTTCCTTGCCACCTCTTCACCCTGGTGTACAGTCCTGCAGAATCCAGACACACAGATTGTGTCCTCAACCTTAGTTCCCAGCGAGAGGACTCCAAGCTGCTAATTTTCTCCATCCAAGACCTGGAGAGTTCAGTGGCTGACTGAAGGTCATGCACCAAGTTCAAAGTCAATTTCCTGAGCAGATTCTTGGCTTTCTGCCTAGGCACAGTGTTCTACTGACTGCTGATTTGGCTGGGATTACCTGGACACTGAAGGAACACGTGGGATTCGCTTTGAGAAGTGGCAGGTGGAAAGGCGACACGGGAGATGTCAGGCTGGCTGTGGGGTCCTCTTGGAGCCATGATCACCTCCCCAGGGCCCACGTGGGGAGCCTGCGTGTGTGCCATGCCCATGCCTCACTGTCCAGGAGCTACTGCAAGGCCTCCCAAACCTCTCAGAACCCACAGGAACCCCAGCTCTGCTCCCGCAGCTCAACGGGAAATGAGTGAATGGGAGGAGCTGAGAAGGAGAGGAAGGAAGGAGACAGTTCCGGGTCTCCCACAGGAGTTCTGGGCTGACCTTGTACTGGTCACCACTCTCACAGGGCCACAACTTCTGCATTTGCCAGTCAGGACGACGCTGTCCCCCTAAACCACACAGGGCTGCTGCAAACATGCAGTGAGATTGAGGCGCAAAAAGGGCTCAGAAAAAACCCAGGGACCTGGGTCAGGGTCAGAATACACAGGGCTTCCAGGGTGTTGCTGGGTGCGGCAATCAGAGGTCCTCCTGCTTCCCTTGTCATTCATTCATTCACTCACTCACTCACTCATTCGTGCCTCCTCTCTTGGCCCAGGGCTGGACCGGGCACCAGGATGGAGAGAGGGGCCGTCCAGGGCACCGCCCTCAGAAGTAGGCATGGAATGAACTCAGCCTGCAGGGCTGGGAGGAGGTGGCCTGGGCCTGGGGGCTGAAGGAGGAAGTTTTCCCTGGCGGACAAGATGGGGAAGGACGTGGCAATGGCGTGGCGTGAGAAAGGCCCTTCCCGGCGGTGCACACCGGAGTCCAGGAAAACATTCCCAGGGTCCCGGAAGGAAGCAGGAGGGAGCTCGCTTTGTTTGGAGTGCACTGGGACGTGGGCAACAGAGGTGGCAGCGAGAGGCCTCCCAGGTCTCAGATGATGAGTTAACCCTGATTAGAAAGAAAGCATAAGGTCGCTTTGTCTCTACACCCAGAGGCCCTGTCGTGTCTCAGGACTGCAGGACCCCGAGCCAGAGTCTTACACCCTCAAGTGGGATTTGTAGGCTGAGGCGGGCAACCTCAGACAAGCACAGCCCATCCTGCCAGGTGCCGGACGGTCTTCCTCTTCCCAGAATTCTGCCCTTACCATCCAGTCTGAGTCTCCCCAGGGAGGGTTTGGGCCCCAGGCGACCACCCAAGTGAGGGTCTGTTACAGAACGAGTGCACTGATGGTTGGTGGCCTGCGCTTCCAGCGAAACAGCGGTCCAGTCAGTGCTCTGACCTTGGCAACGCATAGACCCCTTCTCCCTCCAATACCTGTGACCCAGCTTCCCTCATGCCCAGACACCTGCTCCCTTAAAACGCAGGCACAGCCATCGCCAGGAGGCGCTCTTCCCATCTCCTGCCAACGTGAGGAGCTCCCAGCTCCTTCTTGGCCCTCAAGGACAGCAGGTGGGTTCACTGAACATCTATCATCCTGGCTCCAAGCCGACTCAGAATGGAGAGGAGGGGTGGGGGGAGAACCTGGGAGGGCGAGCACAAGGAAGCCAGTCCTTGGCGGTGGTCCAGAGGGAACAGTGCGGTCCGAGCTGGTTCTGGAGAGGAAGAGAGACCATAAGCCTCAGCAGCTGACTGCGTGTGGGCGAGAGACAAGCAGGGCTCGGGGCTGACTCCAGAGCTCCGGCCCGGCTGGCCTGCAGGTGCTGGAAACACAGATGGAAAAGCCGGAGGAGGGGGGATGGGGGATATGGAATGAGCTAGCAGGAAATACCCCACCATCTCTTTGCAAAAATTCACCTGTTGTGGAATTGGGGGAAGATGTCAACAGCTTAGAGGGGCATTGAATAAACTGTCGCAGCCACAGAGACAGCGCTGTGAAATACCAGATGCGGGGAAGTCATTACCAGAGCTCACGTCTCAAAGTGAGTCATGAAAAAGGATGGCCAAATGATCCCATTTTTGTCAGAAGAGAGGCGAGTGCCTACACAGGAATTTTTTATTAAAAACAGGAGCAATAAACATCAAAAGGTTTAAAAACGATTGTCTCTTGATGATGAATAGGGGATTTTTTTATTAGTATCTTCTCTGTTTTCTTCATTCTTTTCCAAGGAACAGCAATAAATGTCACTCATCTGTTTCCTGTGTTATGAAGATGCGGGGTCTGGGACAACCACCCCTGGAGTGATGGTAGAATCTGAAGGTACTTCTGCCCCCATGTGTGTGTTGTGTTTTGTGTGTGTGTGTGTGCGTGTGTGTGTGTCCCATCACAGGAGGGAGCCCCCATGAGCCCAGGCACCAGCTGAGTTCCTGCTTCCCTGGATTCTGGGCGGTACAATCCCTCTGGGTCTGGGTCCAGATGGGACAGAGGCCACCCACACATGGTATCAGGACCTCTGGCCTGGCAGGGCTCAGGGAACTCACTCAGGTGGGGAAGATGACCTGCCAAGGCCCAGAGGCTGCAAGAGGACAAAAGTATGGCAGTGTTGAGCTGGCAGACGATTAAAAAAAAAAAAAAAAGGTGAATGGCTCGATGAATTAATGAAGGGAGAAATCAGCTTTGTGAATCTTTTTTTTGAAGATTTATTTATTTATTTATTTACTTGAAAGGCAGAGTTATAGAGAGGCAGAGAGAGAGAGAGAGAGAGAGAGGTCTTCCATCTGCTGGTTCAGTCTCCCCAAATGACCGCAATAGCCAGAGCTGTGCTGATCTGAAGCCAGGAGCCAGGAGCCTCCTCCGGGTCTCCCACGTGGGTGCAGGGGCCCAAGGATCTGGACCATCTTCCACTGCTTTCTCAGGCCATAGCAGAGAGCTGGATCGAAAGTGGAGCAGTCGGGACTTGAACCGGTGCCCATATGGGATGTGGGCACTGTCACCGGAGAAAAGGCCGTGGAAGCCATGGGGTTCTTATCTTCATGCAAGAAAGAATTCAGGCATGCGACAGAGAGTGAAGTGATAAGGTTTTATTAGGGGTAGGGCATCCGTCAGAATGGACAGGACAGATAGAAAGCGCCCAGTTATTCAGATGGGGAGTGGAGAGCGAGGTTACCTGGTTGAATGGAGAGAATGCACCTGGGCAGGCCAGGCAGGCGGCTCAGCCCAGTGGTAGAGGGCTGAGCATGCAAGCTGTTTGGACTCCCTAGGTTTTTAAGGGAGTCTGTTTACCACCCCCCACCCAGGACAAAGCATGGGCAGTCCTGGCGGAAGGGTTTGTTGGGTGAAAATTAGCAAATTCCTCCCAGATTTGCTGGCGCCTCAGTGGGCAGGTGACAGCACTGGCCCTTGAGGTCTGGCTGAGTCCTACGGCTGAGGGGCGCTCTTCCCTCCCCGCAGCAGGGTCCTGTCCATGGCGGCAGCTGGCTGGAAGCAGGGGCCTCCCTGGCTGTCTTGTCCCCCACTTCCCTTAGGAAGTGTCTGCACACACAGGCTGTCCCGGGACACGCAACAGAAGCTGGCACAAAGCCCCAGACGTTTCCGAGAGAGAGTGCTGTTCACGCACTGATTCCAGAAGGACAGCTCATTGTTTTCTCTCGTCCTTTCCTGAACATCTATTAATGTAGGAGCATCCAGGGGATTTCAGAGTTGGCCATGGCCTTGACAGCTTCCCCGCTGCTCTGCCTGGGGAGCCCTGGGGCATTCGGTGGGATTTAACGGGCTCCTGGGAGCCTTCCGAGAAGCTCCACGATTTCGAGACCAATTCGCATTGCATCACTCGGTTTCTGTGCAGCCGTCTGGCTGCTCTTTCCTGGCCGATGCTGCTCTGCTCTGCACCACAGGATCCCCCCACCAGCCTTGGCAGAAGTCTGCGACTCAAATGCTGAGTCCCAGACGTACCAAGGCCAGGCAGGGCTGGAGGGCTCCTGGGCAAACCCCCGGTCCGGTCTGCTCCGTTGCAAGCTCATTTCTGTTTTTTGCCAATCTCTACTGATCTGCTCCTCTGTGCCAGGCCCTGTGACAAGCTCTGGGGGCACAGATCTGGCACCCTTAGTGTTTCCAGCGGCCCCTGAAGCATCTGCTCAGTCTGGGAATTGAGACGGACTGGGAACGTACCTATTCGGAGGAGTAAGGGAAAGTCAAGAGCTCTGTCTGAAGTCTAGGGGTGGGGAGCGAGCAATGGGGAGGGGATGGCTGATTCAGCTCAGTGAGCTCAAGGCAGGCAGGCAGCACGGAGGAGGTGAGGTCTGGGCAGTCAGGGGTTGTCAGGGAGATGAGGGAGGGACAAACATTCCCAGCAAGGACAGAATGGCCTGGGGGTGTGTTGCTCCGGCTCTGCAGGCAGTGTCTACCTGTCAGGTTGGGGGGGGGGGGCCTGGCTGAGCCAGTAGACAGGGCTGCCACCCACACTGCATCGCCGAGCTCTGCCCAAGGGCGTGTCCTCCCCACTGAGCGTTTCTTGGTTCCTTGCGACAGTTTCCCAGCACACGGAAATAAAGTGCTTGTTTTCTCAAGGTACTATGGCAACTGGCGACACCCAAGTGAAGAGTCTCCAGGATGGGTGACTTTCCCTGGTTTGTGCAAAGGCACCGAGTGGGCACCCGTGGCCTGGCACCCGTGTATTCTCCTTCGTTCTTTCTTTTTTTTTTTTAAGACTTATTTTTTTATTTGAAGGTCACAGTTACATACAGGGAGAAGGAGAGGCAGAGAGAAAGAGAGAGAGAGAGAGAGAGAGAGAGAGAGAGAGAGAGAGAGATGTTCCATTGGCTGGTTCACTCCCCAATTGGCTGCAACGACCGGAGCTGTGCCGATCCGAAGCCAGGAGCCAGGAGCCTCCTCCGGTCTCCCACACAGGTGCAGGGGCCCAAGGACTTGGGCCATCTTCTACTGCTTTCCCAGGCCATAGTAGAGAGCTGGATTGGAAGTGGAGCAGCTGGGACTAGAAGCAGCACCCATACGAGATGCCAGCACTGCAGGCGGCAGCTTTATCTGTTATACCACAGTGCCAGCCCCCCTCGTTCTTTCAAAAGTGAAACTCTTCTAGCAGGCAAGGGTCAGTGGAAAGCCTGTCTCCTTGCCTCTCTTGCAGTGGCCATCTGGAAGCTCTCTTGGCCGTCTGTGGCCACTGCCCCCAGGCTGCAGCTCTCTCGCAGGGGCCTGGGCTGTAACCCCCTCTGTGGGCTACTGACCACCCTTCTCTGCAGAAGCCTGGAGGAGGCAGGAGGGAACGGGCCATTCCTGCTCACTGCTCGGCCTGTAGGACCCACTGGGCAGGGGCCAAGGTTTTCCTCACGGAGGATCAGGATGAGCCCCAGGGGCAGGCAGGGAAAGCTTGCCCTGTTTTGAGATTCCCACCTACGGAAGATGAAACCGGGGAAGTTCACAAGGGAGTAGGTCCCCCAGCGACCCCAGCTTCCAACCTTCCTCCTTTTGCCCTGAGACTCACACCTCTTTTTTTTTTTTTTAAAGATTTTATTTACTTGAAAGAGTTATGGGGGGTGGGGAGAGGAGAGGTCTTCCATCCCCTAGTTCACTCCTCAAATGACTGCAATGGCTGGGGCTAAGCTGGTCTGAAGACAGGAGCAAGGAGCTTCTCCTAGATCTCCCACATGGGTGCAGGGGCCCAAGCACTTGGCCCATCTTCCACTGCTTTCCCAGACGCATTGGCAGGGAGCTGGATCAGAAGTGAAGCAGCCAGGACTTGAACTGGTTCCCTTATGGGATGCCGTGCTGCAGGCCAGGGCTGTAACTCACTGCACCACAGCGCTGGCCCCCACACCTCTTTTTTTGCAAAAGAAAGGAGGGCTCCTCCTCTCCACAGCCTCTCCTTCAGTTGGGAGCAGTGCCTGTCCCTCCACAGCTGGCCTGTTTGGGCCTCTGTAACAGAATACCACAGACTGGCTGATTTACAAATAAGTCGAAGTTTGTTTCTCACGCCTACAGATGCTGGGAAGTAAGTCCAAGCTCAAGATCCCAGCGGGCCTGGTGGCTGCTTCTGAGATGGTGCCTTGTTGCTGTGTCCCTGGGGGTCGGGGGACACTGGTCCTCAGGTGGTAGGAGGGACAGGAGGCCTGGCTTGTCCCTTTCATAGTTCCATCCACAAGGGTGCAGCACTCATGCCCTCTGACCTCTGAAGACACGGAGTTTGGAGGAGCACATCACGCACAACTACACAGGTGCCTGTCTCTAACCACTGAGCTTTCTGGACTGAGCTCCACAGGTCAAAGAGGAAATCCAGCCATCAGCACAGTCAGGCACTCGCCACAGCCAGAGGCTCCTGGTTCAGCCGCAGGGCAGGAGGCAAGACACTGACCCCAGTCTTGCCGAAGAAGGGGTTCGCATGTTTCTTGCTACTTGGGAGGCCCTCAGAACAGAGGTGCTATCACCCACCATCCCTGTCTCTTCAGATGGGGGTCCCCCCGCCCTGGGTCAGCACCACCTGGGCCTCACCCTACGCTGCCCAACCAGAGTCCTTGGGACAGGTCAGAAATCTGGACTGTTCTCGGGGCTCCCGGGTGGCGTGGGGACAGATTAAGGTTTGGAGAATTTGGCCTCCAGGTCCTCTCTCTGAATAAAGGAAGCACAGACAGAGCCGTTCCAGCAGGGATCTTGTTCGGTTCTGCAGCTCCCCTCCTGGCGTGCCTGTGAGTGGGTGTGGGCGGAGTGTGTGGGTGTGTGTTTATGTATGGTGTGGGCTCTGTATGTGGTTTGGGAGGGTGTGGCGTGTGTGTGTTGGAAGGGTAGTGGACAGGCAGCGGAAGGGTCAGAGCTTGGCACCTCATTTCAAAATCGTGAACGTGTTCAATCTCTGGGAGTGGCAGTAAAATATTTTCTTTCACTTTATCTAAGATTTTTCAGCTTGGAGCATGTAAGACAAAATAGAGAGAGGTCTCAAAAGGGGGCCCATCCTACTCCATTGTCCTCCATCTTCAGTCTCTTTGTCCCATCAGAGTGCCCAGGAGGCAGCTGATGTGACCGTGGGAAAGGGCTCTGGAACTAGCTTCTGAACCTGAGCTGCTCCTGGGAGCCACCTGGAGACACTGGCCCCACCCTCTTCTGTCATCCCAGACTTGCCCAGAGGCTTGGGAGGGCCCTGGAAGGGTCCCGAACCTTGGATTCCCAGGGTTCCAGGCAGTGTTGGAGCTGTGGGGAAGCAGGTGCAGGGCCGGTTATGGAGAGAGGTCTGGTGAGAGGAGGAAGGTGGCACCAGAACGCTACCACCCAAGACAGCTGCCGCAGCTCCTCAGCTCCGAGACGTGCATTGTTCTGCTGCTGCTCGCTTGTGAAATGCGGACAGGTCCAGTGATTGTCATTTACTGACGTGAGGTTTCTAGCTTTCCCAAAAGACTTGTATTAAGGCTGCATGTTAGGGTTAAGACACTGCTCTGGGCACCCGGATCTCATTATCAGGGCGCCTGGGTTCAAGGCTTGGCTCCCCTTCCGTTGATTCCAGCTTCCTGCTAATGCACATCGTGGAAGGCAGCAGCAGATAGCTCAAGGCACTGGGTCCCCGGCGCCCACGCTGGCAGCCAGATTGAGTTCTGGGCTCCTGGCTGCAGTGTGGCCCAGCCCCAGCTGTTGTGGGCTTCCTGCCCAGGCCAGGGCCTTTCCCTTGGGAGCATCTGCGCTCACAGGAGGCGAGGGAGGGATGGGGGGGGCACAGTGCTGCCAGGTGTTAATTTAAAGCAACATGCACATCCTACTCTTTATTCCAGAGGACCATGTTTAAGGGATATTAGACTGAAACTTTATACAGGTTAAGAAAAAAGGGGGTGCGGTGGGGGTTGAGGGCGACTCATTGCAGATGTGGGGGATTTCAGCACCACAAGGAAATCCCCGGTTGTAAATGGCTGTCCCGCAGCCTCAGAGGGGAGTGACAGTGCGGTGTCCAAAGGGGTATGGCAACTGGCTCGGTGACCTCCCTGGGGCAGGCAAAGTCTACCTTGACGGTGCAGCTATAACCTGGCATTGCGCCTTCAAGACAGCACTACGGTTACTGGCACCTGTCTCCTGGGCCCCCCTGGGTCCGACACAGTCCCTCCCCGTGTACCCCTCATAGCTCCTTGACTTGGCTTTGCTCTGCTGGCCAGAAGCTGGGGCTGCATCCCCAGCCCAGATCCTGACGGGTCAGCTGCCCAAGTGCTTGGGCTCCTGCACCAACGTGGGACACACAGAAGCTCCTGACTCCTGGCTCCTGGCTTCAGCCTGGCCCAGCCCCAGCCATTGTGGCTGTAACTCTGTCTGTAACTCTGACTCTCAAATAAATGAATAAATCTTTAAAGATAAAATAATAAATAAATAAATCTTCAAAGACCCCTGCTAATGCAGATCCTGGGAGGCAGCAATGATGGCTCAAGTGATCGGGTCCCCGCCACCCATGCGGGAAACCTGGAGTAAGTTCCTGACCCCCGCTCCGGCTTCACCCAGACTCAGCTGTTGCAGCCACTCGAGGAAGGAAACAGCAGACAGGAGTGCTTTTCCTCTCTGCAATAAAGGGATAAATATTGCTTAAATGAAAGAGGCCGTAGCTTTTTAAGAAGCCCTTATAAGAGTGTGCACGTCTTGTAGAAGCACCTTTCGCTGGTTTCAGTGGCCTCCGACTTCACAGTGTCAGGAACCACCACGCTTTCCACTATGTCAGGCTCTCTGGGGAAGTGGAGAGTGCGGGCAGAGAGCTGTGGAAAACTTCCTCCTGTATTCCGGAAGAGAGAGAAAGAGAGGGGGGCAGAGAGAGAGAGAGAGAGAGAGAGAGAGAGAGAGAGAGAAAGCTTTGTATTTCCCACAGTGTAAACCTTACTTTCGATTCTTTGTTCCCATCTCTACTGCAGCTACAGACTGTCTGGCAGGAGGTAGGAGACCGTGGCTTTCAAGCTGCCGGGATGACGCAACGACGCTGCTGCCACCAATGCCCATGGTGATCTGTGGCCCTGCTGCCACTCTGTGGGGGCTGCTTCTCTGAGGGTTGTGCTCACAGAACCCAGGGGTTGTAAGTGGTGTGTGCCAAACTTTTTTGGGGGGGAAGCCTTGTGACTTTTTAAAGGATTTTTTTGCACAAGGACTTTGTTTCGCATTCTTCAGGGCCATATATATGGAATTTTGTGGACAGCTGCCAACATCAGGATTCCGTGAGCAAATCCAAATTACCCAACCTCTACGGAACAGAACTAGAACTTTTAGGGTCGTTCACCTCTCAGCTGCAAGTCTTCCAGGTTTGGTGGCAGCCATGTCACCAGCACAAAATAATACTACTGACAGAGAAAATGAAACTCAGATGTTCTCTCCTGGGCTGACACTGTGGCAGAGTGGGAGAACCGCCGCCTGCCATGCCCACAACCCAGTTTCCCTGTCTGAAAGATGGCTAGCCCAACCCCATTTGACTGTAGCTTTGAGAAGAAATGAGACCATGCATGTCATTCCCAGCACTAATCCAAAGGCAACAAAATGCTGCCTTCTTCCTCTGTTCTGCCAGCCGCGCCAGCAGAAGCCCGGGAACAAACAAGAAGCCCACGTGGACCCCCGAGGCTGCCTGTGCAGCCTTCTCAGAGCTGCCCCCTCCATTGCATTCTTTCTGCCAGAAACTTCGTCCATGGCATCATCGTCTTTCACAGCAGCTGTGTCAACAGCCACCTACTGGTGTCCCTGTTCCCCTGCCTGGGCTGGTCTTGCCAGGGCATCCCACACCCACAATTCTAGCGCCCTTCCACCCTTTGGGGCCACAGTGCCCACTGGTCGTGCTCCCTGCACACGTGTCCCTTGCCACCTTGCCGCCCTCTGTCCATCTGTGTGCATTCAGGCAACAGTGAGGGGAAGGCATGTTCGCACATCGGTCTCTGCACCTCCCCCAGGAAATACCTACCTGTTTCCTTGAACACAGTGAGAGCACTAATACGTGCTTGATAGATGAGTCACCTGTCTTGTCTGTGTAATCAATAAAACTGGATTGGATCGGTCTCCCGCTCCGCAGCCTGCTGCCACTGCTCTACCCCAGGTCACACGGCCGTGCCCTTGCACGGTGGCAATAGCCTCCTACGAGTCCCCTCTCTCTGTCTGGGCCCCATGCGGCTGCCAGAGTGAGCTCTCTGAAATGAAAATCTGATCAGGCCTTTTTTCCTGAAACTCCTTGGCGAGCTCCCCACTGGCACGAGATGAAGGCTGGCTGCCTTCCTCCCCAGCCCCATCACTTCCTATCCGCACCCCGCACCTCCTCACTTAGCGCCTCAGCTATTCACAACCCAGTGCTGTCTCAGACCTCAGTGGCTTGGCACATCCTACTCCCTCTTCTCCAAAGGACACTCCCATCTCGACTCCCCGCCCCCACCCATCTGATAAACCTCACAACCCACTTCTGAGGAAAGCTTCCTCCGTGTGGGAGCAGATGGCCGGCCCCAGGAACCAGCCTGTCCCCACACGCCACCTACGTTCACCCACAGATGCTACTGGGCATTCCCGAGGCGCCAAGCACTTTCTCTAGGCAGAGATACATAGCCAGGCTCCTGTGGTTGTGACCCTCAGCCTGTGTGGACGTGGCCTGTGCTCATCCCTGCTTGGCTCCCAGTCTGGGACAGAAGCTGGCTCTGGTCGCCTGCAGACAAACAGTCGCACGCGGTCATCAGCCAACAGCGCTGCGTGCAGGGGCCGGGAAGGGAGGATGGCGAGTGTGGTCTGCAGCCCATGATGATGAAGGCCCCAGCACAGGCTGACAGGCCCCAGCAGGCAGGATCCTGTTGATTGATAGCGAAAGATGCTTCCGCTTCAGCTGCCCAAGGGTCTCCTGTTCAGGCTTCCGCCGAGTGGTTCCCAGGGGCAAAATCCTGTGGAAATTTCCCACAGCCCCCAAAACGCTGGGTCAAGTAACAGGTTAGCCTGGCTGCTGAGTGCCGGGCACAGTGCTTTGTGGAAGGAAACAAGTAAACTCTGGTTCTGGCTTCAAATGTTCAAGCCCTCAATGTGGCCATTCTTGTCTTGCACAAAGCTTTGCCAGTACCTGCTTTGTGCTTGGCCCTGGGTCCAAAGAGATAAACTGGAACCCATGCCTACCCCGGGGAAAGGCCCCATCTGGGGCAGCAGGCCACTGCTTGAGACACCCCCTCCCTCCATCACAGAGCTAAGTCCTGAAGAGCAAACCTCAAAATGCAATTTCTTTCAGCTGTTGAAAATGTACCGGCTTTCCCTCGGGTGCGATGGGTTGAAGAGTTCTTAAAGACTTCTATTTGTCTCAGTTGGCTGGTCTTCATGGCATTCTGAGGGGTCTTCAGAAAGTTCATGGAAGGGCAAAATGAAAAAGCTATTCAGGGATTTTGGAGTTGCTTGCACCAACACACACTCATCTTTTAATTCCATTTTCCATGAACGTTTTGAAGGAGCGTCAACAAAGAAGCGTGCATTTTTAGAAACACTCACTTTGTCTCACTTTGTCCTGTGTTCCTGGCTGCTGCAGTAGGCAGGGGGGACCCTGTTCTGGGAGAAAGGCTAGGGGGGGAGTCAGTAGCAGCCGGCAGTGGCCCCCCGCAGGAGGATGGGGTGCTGGAGGTACAAGCAGAGACACTGGGGGCCGGAAGGGAAAAGACTGAGGGTCAGAGAGATGGAGGGGAGATGGGGAGCAAACAGCAGAGAAGCCTTAGGGGGAAAGACAGGAGACAGGGGAGTGGAAGGAAAATATATTCAGAATTCTTAATATTCCAGAACATAATCTTCTAATGTAAATATGCTAATGAAGATTATATATTTAAAATGATCCCTATACAGTAACATATATCATTGAAGAATGTTTCCTTCTCCTAAACATGCTTGTGAATAAAATGTTTACACATAGATTATGGAATGGAATTGTCCTTGGGCATCCGTTCTTATGCCCTTTGGTTGCATCTTCGCTCTGCTCCATCCCTCATGCCTCCCTGTCCACTTCCACTGACCCCTTTAGAGCCTTATCACATAATTTTAATCTCAAAGGGCCTTTCTTCAAAAGCCTTACTTCTCTATTTACTAGAAAGGCAGCACAAGGGGTACAGCATTGGGATAGGGGAAGATCTTCCATCTCCGGGTTCACACTCCAAATGGCCACAACAGCAGAGCCTAGGCCAGGCTGAAGCCAGGAGCCAGGAACTTCATCCTGGTCTCCCACGAGCTGCCTTCCCAGTTGGACCAGAAGTGGAGCAGATGGGACTTGAACCAGCACTCAGATATGGGATGCTAGCATCATAAGTGGTGGCTTAACCTGCTGTACCACAACACCTCAAAGGGCATTTTTTTTTATTTTAGTTTTTCATGCTTTTAAACTTTAGGCAAAAATGAATTGGGGTATATGGGCTTTTCTTTGACTCAGCTTTCTTCATTCAACATGCTGCTCCTGTGACTCATTCTTCTTCATGCATGGAGTTCTAATGTGTTCATTTTCTTGGCTGTGTAGTATTCCATTCTGTGGATACATTTCAATTTACGCATCCATTGAGTTGAAGGACACTTCTGACGGTTCCTATGTTCTGCATTACACACAGTGTAGCTTAGAGGGTTCTTGTTCCTGCCTCTTGGGGTACATACACTTTGATATTAACCTAATTCATTCCTTAGAGTGACCACATGCAGGACAAGGGCACTTCAAACCACTCATGGAGAAGCTATGCAGAGATTTCAAATTTTTTGCACCACAATAAACTTAGCCTTGGAATTCCACGTCCCATGAACTTTATGAATTACCCACCTAGTATACACATCCTCGCTTTATAGATGCAGTAACTGAGGTTCAGAAAAGCTAAACGACTAAAGTTATACATCCCATAAGGAGAGCCAGGCTCTTCTGCACTGCGTCTCCCCGTGCCATGAAATGGTCTTTCAGGCGGAAAACCTACCCATTGGCTATTCCAGGAGCAAAGGAGTTCCCCTCCAGACAGTTCCATCCCCCCACGGCATCCCTCCCCCTCTAGGTCCCCCAAACCTACCACAGCCCACGGTTCACATTGCGGCTGACCACCCACTGAGTTAGAACAAACAGCCACCAACCTTACTCTCCCATCCCATGTCTGCCACCTTCTCTTCTCTCAGGCATCTTCCCCCCAGCCCACCCCCACCCCTCCGTCTCTGCTGACTCCGCCACTCTGCCCGGCTTGCGGCGTAGCTGTCACTCGGGCAGGAGCTCTCAGGGTCTGGCTCTGTCACCTCCACGTCCACGGCACTTTGGGGGAATCTCTCTAGCAGTGTTTGCAGCCTCCATCTCATGTTATAAAGGGCCTGTTTCATTTTCCGTTTCTCCCCAGGGTCCAGCTCAGGGCCTTATACAGAACGACAAATATTTAAAGAAAGGATCAATTTTCATCCAAACTGTTAGTGGAGATGGGCGGCATAGGTTCTTGTCTTCGCACAAGAAAGAATTCAGATGTGAGACAGAGAGCCATGGTAAGCAAGGTAGCAAGGTTCAATGGGGCAGGGCATCCGTCAGAACGGATGGGACAGAATCTGAGAGTCCCTGGCCCCTCAGACTGGTGGGGAGCAAGGTCACATGGTTGAATAGAGAGAATGCACCTGGCGGGCCAGGTGGGCGGCTCAGCAGAGAGCAGAGAGCAGAGCGTGAAGTCTGTATTCAGAACGGGCATTTAAGGGAAAGGGGTCCAGTTCCACCTCCCTCTCCTCCTCCTTCTCCAGGACAAGGGGTTTACTGAGTGTGCAATAGGTGAAATTCCTCCCGAGGGTTCAGGACTGAGTGCTATCAGACTGGGGAGCCCACCTGGGGCTCGGCAGAGGCGCCTCCTGCCTCCCCGAGGGTGCCTCCTGTGGAGGAAGGATGTAAAGGTTATCAGGCCAGGTGACCCCTTTGGTGCTGAGGACAGAGGAGTCTCTTGGGGAGCTTCCCTTGGGGGGAAGGCTGAGACCACCTGGAAAGTTACTGGGGCTTGGGCAGGACTTTGTAGTGTAAATCCTGGGCTGCTTCCAAGGTGAGCTTCTGCAGGTGCTGCGCTCTCCTGATGCCCCTCTCTCACACACACACTGATTCCTACCTTCAAAACCCCTGCCTGTGCAGTGCCTGGGCTAATTTCAGCTGATGTTTCCTGATCTTTAAAGAACCAGATACCATGTCAAGCCTTCTTGCTCCAGGTGAGCCAAGCACTGCCCCCATCTCATCTCCCCAGGTTCAAGCAGAGCCCCTCCTCTCCCCCCTGCTTTAGGGAGCTTGCTGGGCACAGTGTCCTTTGCAGACACCCTAAAAGTCCAGCTCCCACAGCCACTCGCGTTTACATAGCTCTGTGAAGTACAGGCAGCACTTCCAGGCCTATGGGATCCATCCAAGCATCCAGTGCTATAGGTATGGATATCATGAGCCCCATCTTGTAGACAAACAAAAACCAAAAACCTCCAAGGCCCAGAGATGAGTGATTCACCCTGCTCCACAAGAAAGAATTGAAACCAGCTTTTCTAATTCCAGAGCCCCTGTCTTTCCACTACAGTAGCCGCTTTTCCCATGAAGCCTTGCTCATGGCAATGGGGTCTGGCACATGGCATGGTATGGCGGGACAGGGTACCAGCTTGGGTAAGCCAGCCCAAGTTCTAGCTCCTTCACTCTAACGGTGTGCCTTTCATCAACTCACTAATTTCCCTAGTCTTGAGCACTTCATTTATAAATGGGGAAGTAATACCCATCTCAAAAAATTATAAGGATTCCACCAAAAAGAAATGCATGTACATTGTCAGGACTCAGTAAATGCCAGTCTCTTGCCTGGTCCCACCATGGCCTTCCCTGCCCAGTCCCTGTGATGCTAATGCCAGAACTCCAAGTCGTGTGCCCTAAACCCGCTCGCTCGTCTCTGCGTGCAAGCAACTGCCCCCCGCAGAAGACAGGCACTCTAGGCTGAAAGGATGAATGCACTGAACTTCCTCGCCCCTGGGTCCAGCTCCTGATCTTCCCGTGGGTTGGCTGGTGGCTTGGTTTTCCTGACTTTTGCGCACATTCGTGTCTGGGTCGGCTCACAGCCGTATGCGACCCCCTGCAACTACACAGCATCATCTCAGCCCTTTTCCCATACTGAGCACTTCACCTCAACCCAGCTACTCAGCTACAAAAGAGTTTGTGATGCCTTGGAGCCCACGTCACGTTCAAGAGAATTTTTGTACACTTGCTTTTCGTCTCAGAAAATATCCCCTGCCAAATAAATGGGCCAGCAGTCTGGTTGTCTCACAAACAGTTTTGAAGACTAAGTGCCAGCTGAGGTGTCACACACAGTAATAATTACTATAATACTGCAGCTGGCATATATATGTGCACAACTGCACTAACACATTAATTATCTCCACAATAAAATGTGGGGATGGGCTTGTTACCTCCATGCAAATTTTCTTAAAAAATTTTATCTGAAAGGGAGAAACAGAGAGAGAGAGAAAGAGTGAGCAGGCTTCTGTCTTCTGGTCCATTCCTCAAAAGCGTACCACAGTGAGGTCTGAGCCAGGCCTCACTCCAGGTCTCCCACAGGAGTGGCAGGGACCCAAGACTGGAGCCATCACTGCTGCCTCCCACGGTGCCCATTAGGAGGAAGCTGGAGTTGAGACTGAAGCTGGGACTTGAACCCAGGCATCCCAAGATGGGACACGGGCATTTCAAGTGGCATCTTAACTGCTGTGCCACCCATCCACCCCACCTCCACTTTAAAAATGAGAAAACTGAGGACTAGAAGAGGTTGGCGGCTGGCTGGAGGCCACGCCTATCATTAAAACCCCCGACTGAGTCCAAAGCCGACTTCTTTCTTTGCCCTAGGAATTTCCAAGCTACAAACCCAGAAACAAATCCTTTATTCACTTGTAAATCTAAATGCAAGTGTCCTTTTGTTTTTGCTTAGCAACAGTGGTTCTGAACATAAAAGTCCTTCCCTGCAGAGAAAGGGTCTGGAACTAAGAGCAACACTTTTTTGAACTTGGTGAGTTTGAAAACCTGCGTGTATATTTTAAATCTGGGTTTAAAAACCAATCAAAACATAGTAGAACATTTAGCAAATACAATCAGTAATACAAAAATCATACCTGGTCCCACTTCACATAGGTTGGCTTCTTTCCATTCATACACTTAATAACGAGACTGTATGGAATATACTGTTTTATAGCCTGCTTTTGCGCTTATCAATCACTCAGGTCACACTGGTCCCTTTGTGTTCGTCAATACAGCCGGAGTCCAGGTAGTTCACAAGTTCTTGGTGCTATGAAAACGCTGAGGGTGGCTATTTGTCAACAGGAATTCGCAGCGTCTGCGCAGCATCCAGCATCCCCACGGCTGAGGCCGCACCACGGGGAGGCGGGGGTGGCGCGGCTCACGCGGGGCATGCCGGGCCCGGCAGCGGGAGCAGGGAACGGGGCGGGGCCGGGGCCTGGGTCGTGCCTGGACCGCTGACCACCGATCTTGCCGCCGCGGGGGTCCCCGGGCTTGATGGGGAGCTGGGCGGGGCGACGGTAGAGACTCGGATGTTTGTGGCCGGGTCCAGCTTCGGGAAGCAGGTCCTCGGTGCTAATCCGAGCTCAGTGCCCTGGGCGCGCAGGCTCCCGCTGGGGAAGGTCGCGGGCCAGGTCACTCCAGTGCCCGGGGCTGGCTAGAGTCAGGCCTGCAGGCGCCCACAGGCCCGTGTCGGTCCTGCAACAGAAGGTTCCCCCAGCCCCAACAGGCTTCAGGAGGCAGCAGGTGTCAGGGCCGGCTGGTGAATGGCCCAAGGGGGATTTAGAAGTTTCTGGACACAAAGTCCCTCTTCAATGTGGTCTTAGTGAAGCCTTTAACAATTATTAAACATTTAAGATGTATACAAAAATATGACATAAAACTAACCCCTAAGCACCCTCTACCCAGCTTGGTCATTTCTTAGTATTTTCCTATACAACTTGAGCATCCCTTAATCTGAAAATCCAAAATCTAAACGCTCTAAAATCTGAACTTTCTGAGTACTGACATGATGCCACATGTGGAAAATTCCTGACTTCATGTGTCACAATCAAAACGCAGGTGTCCTAAAAAGATTGTAGAACTTACCTTCAGGCTAGTCTATGAGATGCATATGAAACAGAAATGAAGTTCATGTTTAGACTTGGGTCCCAGCCCCGAGATAGCTCATTACATATGTGCGAACATTCTAAAACCCAAACTCTGAAACACTCTGGTTCCAAGCATTTCAAACAAGAAGATTCAACCTGTGTTTGCTTCAGTTCTTTTGTTCTTTAGGAAATAAAACATTAAGTATACAGATGGCTACCTCTGTGTAATTCCTCCCGATTCTGTTCTGTTCTCTCCTTATAGGTTACCTTCATCTTGAATCTAAAGTTTATGAAATCTGTGTGTGTGTGTGTTTGTGTAGTACATACGTGTGTGTCCACAAAAATAAGTGGCTTATTGGAGGGAGGGAGGAAGGGAATATCATTATATTCTTAGAATTGTATGTACAAACTATATTGAATCTGTTAAAAATAATTAAAAATAAAAAAGGAAAACAGTAAAGCATATCTGGTCAGGTTAAGAAGCTCCTGGATAACCTTCAGAAGACAAAGTGGAGCTTCTGAATAAACAGGTTATATCATGTAGGGAAATGCCAGCAGGTAAATCAAAATAAAATTAAAAATAAGCAAAAGGGCACAGGCATTTGGCCGATTGCCTAAGATGCTGGTTAGCTTCTGATCCAGCACCTGCTAGTGTGTATCCTAGGAGACAGCAGGCAATGTCTCAAGTACTTGAGTCCCTTCCCTGTACACAGGAGACCTGGATGGAATTCCAAGTTCCTGGCTTCTGCCTGGCCCAGCCCTGGCTGCTGCGGAATTTAGGGAATGAACCAGCAGATGGAAGACCTCCCTCTTTTTCTCCCCCTTCCTTTTGCCCTGTCTTTCAATTAAATAAATATTAAAAAAAAAAACAGTGGCTTTCTTTGCATGTTTCAAATTTTATATAAATGGTACCCTAAAGGGACTATTCTGTAACTTCTTTGTTCCTGTCAACATGCTATATACTATTTCATTTTATGATTATACAGTTAACTTCAGCATCCTTCTATCACATAACCATGCAGCGAACATTTTTGTACATGTCAGAGGAGTGAGAAGTTTCTAGGCTATCCCCCTAAGAGCCATGCTTGTTGTACCATGGAGCAGGCACATCTTCATCCTTGTCAGACATTGCACTGCAAAGTGACTGTACATCACTTTACATCCCCACCCATGTAGGGAAGTTCGTATTTGTCCACCTATTGCCAAACTTGATTTATGCTTAATAAAGCATAAATATTTTTTAACTAAGTTCAAACTTCATTTTTTCCACTTCCTCTCTCATTTACCTTATATGAATTACTTTGCTTCTCTGAACCTTGGTTTTCTTATATACAAAACAATATAGTAATATTTACCTTGCTAAGTGACTGCAAGAATTATGTGAAATAATGCTTATAAGAACAGTTACTCAACTGTCCGCTGAGGAAGCAAATGTTTAGCCTAGCAGTTAAGACACCTATGTCCTGGAGCTGGCACCATGGTGTCCTGGGTTAAGCCTCCATCTGCAGAGCCAGCATTCTATATGGGTGCCGAGTCAAGTCCCAGCTGCTCCACTTCTGACCCAGTTCTCTTGTTATGGCCTGGGAAAGCAGCGGAGGATGAAACAAGTGCTTGGGCCCCTACACCCACACAGGAGACCAGAAAGAAGCTTCTGGCTCCTGGCTTCGGATTGGCCCAGCTCCGGCCCAGCTCCAGCCATTGCAGCCATTTGGAGAGTAAACCAACAGATAGAAGATCTCTCTCTCTCTCTCTCTCTCTCTCTCTCTCTCTGTAACTCTGCCTTTCAAAAAATAAATAAATCTTAAAAAAAAAAAAAAAGACACCTGTGTCCCACATCAGAATACCTGGGTTTGACTTCCTACTCTGACTCCTGACTCCAATTTCCTCCTAATGCAGACCTTGGGAGGCAGCTATGATGGCTCAAGTAATGGGGTTCCTGCCACCCTGATGTGAGAACTGGGTTGCATTCTGGTCCTTAACTCTGGCCCCAGCCCAGCTGTGGTTGTTGTAGGCATTTGGGGAGTGTACCAGCAGATGAGAACTCTCTTTCTCTCTGCCTCTCAAATAAATAAAATATTTTTTAAAAAATCAATGTCTAGTGGAATTTAACAGGCACTCTATAACTAGTAGTAGTAGTAGTAGAAGCAGAAGCAGTAATAATGAATGATCAGTGTGTATTGAGTTCTTGCTAGTTGCAGGCATTGTCCTAAGTGTTTTAAACTCATTATCTCATTCATTCTTAGTAGCAGCCCTGTGAGGTTGGTACAGCATTAGCTTGATTTTTGAGTTGAGGGAGCCAAGGTATACAGAGTTCAGGCAATTAGCTCACATTCAGAGATAAGGAGCACTGCTGGATTCAAATCTCAGGTCTGACAGAGAGCTTGGACTTGACCCCACAGGCAATGGAGAATCACTGAAAGAGATGGATTGAGTTACCTGACATGCAGGTCTGTGTCACCTCACACCCAGTAATCATGATGTGTGGATGAGGCAAAGCAGAAGAGAGGGAGGAGACGGAGCAGGGTTAGACAGGTGTGCCTGGCCTTGTGGTAGATCTAGGGACACAGTGAGGACCAAGACACATTCCCTGCCCTGGAGTTTCCCATAGCTCCGTTCAATGTTTCTTAAAATGTGGTTCCTGGACTATGTTATCTGCCTCACAATGACCCAAGCCATTTGCTCAACATGCAGACTCCATGGTCTACAGATTCTGATCCTTTAGATTTTGGTGGAACCTAAAAAGCAGTGGTTCTGATATCCTCTGAAAGACCTAAAAAAGTTAGCTACCTACTGGGCAGGCAGAGAAGGGGGACTCACATTGAAGGGCAAATGTTCACAAAATCCCAGGAGTGAGAGAAGTGACTCTCAGGAAGAGAAAGTATTTCAGGAATGAAGCAATAAGGCCTGAGAGGTGGGAAGGGACCAGGTCACAAAAAACCTTGCCAGTCACATCAGAGAGCTTGGATTTTATCCTCCTACAGGTAGAGGAAAGCTGTTTATCTTGAAAAGGACACTGACAGTTTCCAGTTTAATAGAGTCCCCATAGACATTTGGCCTAGTGGTTAAGGTGCCAATTAAGACAGCCAAGCCTCATATGAGAATACCTGGGTTCAATTCCTGGCTCTGGCTCCTGACTCCAGCTTCCTGCTACATGTACCCTGGGAAGTATCAGGTGATGGCTTGGGTCCCTGTCATTCACATCAGAGACCTGGATTGAATTCTCAGCTCCTGGTTCAACCCAGTCCAGTCCTGACCCTTGCAGACATTTGGGAAGTAAACCAATGGGTGGGAGTGCTTTCTTTCCCTCTGCCTTCTCTCCCCCACCTCCCTCTTTTCCTCCCTCTAAAACAAGTAAAAGAAAAGAAAGAAAAGGAAGCAGGCATTTTGGCATAGCAGGTTAAGCTGTTGCTTGGGAAGTGCCTGAGCTGGAGTCCTGTCTCTGCTTCCCATCCTGCTAATGTGCATCCTGGGAGGTAGCAGATTATGGCCTAAGTACTTGGGTCCCTGCCATGCACATGGTAGACCAGATGGAGTTCCTGGTGCCTGGTTTTGGTCTGGCCCAGCCCCAGGGGTTGTGGGCATTTGGGGGATGAACCAATGGCTGGAAGAGCTCTCGCTCTCTCTCTCTCTCTCTCCTCTCCCTCCTGTCACTCAGCTTTTCAAATAAATAAATAAATAAATAAATAAGAAAGGAAAGGAGGGAGGGAAGGAAGAGAAAAAAGAAAGGAAGGAGGAAGGAAGAAAGAAAAAGAAAGAGAGAGAGAGAAAACCCCTTGGGGTCATCAGTTCGGGCACAGGCATCGCTGATCTGGACTGAGACAATGGCTGTGGGGAAAGGTGAAAAATGGACGGACAGATGAACCCATAAAGACTGGTAATTGATGCACATGATGATGGGGTTGGGAGGAGTCAAGGCCTTCTTTAGCAAACTGGGTCAATGGTTGTAAATTTCACTGTAGTGAAAAAAACCACTGGAAGAGGAGCACTGAGAAGGGAAAATGATATCTCTTTAGAACACACCAGCTCTGAGATCCTTATGAAATATCCAAGTAGAGCTGTCGGGAAGGAGTGCAGGTCTTGGGGAGGTCCTGTCAGTTGCTCACTCAGTATCTTCTCCCCTTACATCTTCCCTAAAGAAACCAATTTTGTTTGGGACAGTGATGTACCCAGCTGAAATACCCACTCTCCTAGCCTCTCTTGACCATTTTCTGAGATGCCTTGTGGTTTGTCATGAGACCCTCCCCTTCTCCCCACCCCCAACCCCCTAGTTTCCACTAAAGAGCTCTAAGTGGATGTCACAGGGTGTAGGTTCTGGAGAGGCTATGTTTTCCTGATAGCAATGGACAGGCCCAGCTGGCATTTGCCTTCTACCCTTGCCTTTCTCCCTGCCTAAACAGAGTTGGGAAGCTTGGACGAGCAGCAGCTGTCTTTGGACCCCGAGGATGAAGGCCATCTGCTAAGAGAGACAGGGCAGAAAGACAGGAGGAGGATTCTGGCTTTGTGGAGCTGCGATAGGGCCCTGGGCTATCTACCACCCGAGAAAAATAAACCTTTATCTGGCTCAAGTACGGGAACTGGTTTTCTGTCACCTGCAGTAAAACATGATCCTAATTGTTTCAAGGGCCAAGGCTCTGGAGACAGATGTGGGTGAGACAGAGATGCCGGTCAGCACCTAGATGGTAACTGATATTTTTGTGATGGATACAAGAAAACCAGCACCGAACGTGCACAGAGGTAAATTATGCTTATGTGGTAAAGGATCCCTGAGAGGGCTTGGTTTATAGACAATATTGAAGGAAGGAATTCCTGTTTACAGGGCAAAAGTGCTTAGGTTACTTTTTTATAGTGGATGTTTTCATTTAAACAAAACAGTCAATTTAGAACTACCCAATTTTTAAAAGACTTATTTATCTATTTGAAAGGCAGAGAAGGAGAAAAAGAGATCTTCCATCCACTAATTCGCTCCCTAGATGGTCACAACAGCCAGGGCTGTTTCAGGCTGAAGCAGGGAGCCAGGAACTCTATCCAGGTCTCTCTCAGGGGTGGCAGGGCCTCGAATGGCTGCCTTCCTAGGCACATTATCAGGGAGCTGGATCAGAAGTGGAGCAGCCAGGACCTGAACTGGCAGTCTGGCGTGCTTAACCAGGAGCTGGGGGCTCTGTCCCGTGTGGGGTGACTTACCTCCCTGGGTGTGGCATATTGTGGGCTCAGGAGCTCTCTGTTTCCACAAAGCTAGGTTCCCGTGGAGTTTTCTCCGGGAAAACTGGTGCAAGGACTGCCTAGGACCTGTGCTGCAATTCGACCTGACTATTCTGTCCTTTGCAGACAGTATCTGCCCTGGCCTCTGGGTGATTTTCCCCATCCCTCCCTTCTCTCCACCACGGCCCACGACAAATCTGAAAACCTACTACCATTTTTCCCTAACATGTGAGTCTGAACACTCCCTAACCTTCTCTCATCACTAAAATGATGCCAAATGCCTCTCGCAGCCCAGTAGGCCCCACCCTCCCCTGTCCCCACGCAGCACTTGAGTCCTCTGAGTCTCACTCTGCTGGCTTTGCTCTCGCCCTTTCAAACCTTTGAAGGCTCTTTTCATGCCCAGAAATACTTTCTCCGCCTCCTGCTCTGACCTACTACCTCCAGCCACCCACTGCTGCCAGAGGAATTCTCTGGTCTCCCTAGCAGCTGGGAACTGCTGGGAACCCACCTCCTCTTCTCCCGCTCCCCTTGGCCTTCCTGCAAATGCTGTTGATTCTACCCCCCGGGCATCTGTAGACCCCTCTCATCTGGGCTCCTCCAGCTAGTCATGGGGTCACTGCCACAGTGTCTCTAAGGAGCTTCCACGTCTTTGGTCTTCCTCAGTTCAGTCAATCTGACCTCCCTTCTTCACATTCACCTGCAGTGCTCTCTTGCTTCAAACCCTTAGGCTCAGCGTGGTATTTCCCTGCAGCCCTCCCAAGCCTCCTTCCTGCACTCCAGGTGCAGTGAAAGCCATCATACGCTGCCTTGAGCAACCCGCAGTCCTGGTCTACTACAGCTCCTTCTTCTGAGCTCCTGTGGAGCCAGTTTGACACAGCAGATAAGAACACAGCCTCTGGCACCAGGCTGCCTGGATTCCAGCCTTGGCTTGCCTGTAGATTATCTGAGTGCCCTTGGGTGAAATATCTAACCTCACTCTGTCAGTGGCATCATCTGTAAATGAGAGTTAAATGTGGTACTCAATTCAAGGAATTGCTAGATTGAGAAATAATCTTGTGGCTGGTGCCGAGGCTCAATAGGCTAATTCTCCGCCTGCGGCGCCGGCACACCGCATTCTAGTCCCAGTCGGGGCGCCGGATTCTGTCCCGGTTGCCCCCCTTCCAGGCCAGCTCTCTGCTGTGGCCCGGGAGTGCAGTGGAGGATGGCCCAGGTGCTTGGGCCCTGCACCCCATGGGAGACCAGGAGAAGCACCTGGCTCCTGCCTTCGGATCAGCGCAGTGCGCTGGCCACAGCACGCCGGCCGCAGTGGCCATTGGAGGGTGAACCAATGGCAAAATGGAAGACCTTTCTCTCTGTCTCTCTCTCCCTGTCCACTCTGCCTGTCAAAAAAAAAAAAAAAAAAGAATCTTGAAGTCTATTCAGAAGAGTATGATGTCAGGGTTAGCAGTTATAATTGTCTGTTACTCATTTCGGTCCTGGAGGTATTTGTTTTGTCTTCTCTATTACCTAGAATTATCTTTGATGTGTAGTAAAAATTCATAATTATTGTTTATTATTCATTATTAGAAAATGAATTTGGTAACTTGTTTGGTGAGTGTGTCTTGTCATATGTCATTTCACCAGTTAAATTATTGCCAGGTTCAAAAACAGGAGCTATGCTATTCTATTCTGTATTCCCAACACTGGAACTAAGTCTGGATAAAGATTGGACACCTTTATCCTAGATGTCCAATTCATGTTTTCTGATTCCTACATAAAATGACTACTATCCAAGTGTTTCAAAGGTATGACACAAAGTTGGAGGCCTGGCAGCAAATGGGGGAACATGGGCCATGGACTGGAGCTGTGGCAGCAGATGGCTTGTGGCTACAGTGCCAGACAAGGGCCATGAGGGGAACCCTGGGAGAGGAGGGACCTGGAGGCTTAGATATCTCAAGGAGCTTGCAATTGGCTTTTTGTTCTATGTTGTTCAAGCTTCTTGTTAGTTTAGAAAATAGCTCTTATGAGAAAAACAGGCTCAAATATTCCCAGTTTCCCCTTGGCATCTTGGCAGCATGGGTCCCTGTGATTCCCCTAACAAGCTTTTTCTCCTTTCCAAGTAATGAAGTCAATGGATTCATCTCATTCCACACCCCAAGCACTGTATTTTATATCTGTCTTTTTTCTTATTTAGTTCAAACCTGAAGTAAGTAAACTGCTTCCATATTTGGAGATGAAGAAACTGAAAGTTTAGCAAAGTTAATAGGGCCAAAGTCAGAGCTTATGAAGAGTTGAGTTTGGAAAACAATGTAATGTTTGTCCTATTCCAGAACCGATGCTCTTGAGCATGTTGCTGGACTGCTTCATAAAAAAGGCTTGGCTACTTAGTCTGTGAGACATCTACAGACTTGCTTATACGCCAGCCCAGTGGTGGGCACTGGGAACAAATGACGTATGGTGACCCTTTCTCTCCAGGAACTCAAGCTGCATCATGGGTAGAAACTAGTCAATGGGCGGGGAGGGCAGAGTGTGGGAAGTGCACAGAGTGCTAAGTGGTGAGGAGGAAGCACTTACTCTATCCGTGAGTAGGACATGGGGTCGAGTACCTGTGAGTAGGTCCTGGGGTCGTGAGGATGGAAGCTGCATTGAGTTCCAAAGTCTGCAATTAGAAATATTCTAATGAAGTTTTTGGAAGCATAAGCTTTAGCAAGTGCATAAAACATTTTTTAAAAGTGCTTTTCATATACTGTATTCTGTAAAATAGAAAGCTGCAAAAGATCTGTATTTTGTAACTCTATTGTAATAAAACATACTTGAAAAATGCTCAATTATGTACCAAGATACTGTTAGTAGTTACTATTTTTTCAACTTATTTATTTGAGAGACAGACAAAGAGAGACAGAGACTGATAGGCAGGCAGGCAGAGCCCCCATTCACTGGTGCACTCCCTACATGCCTGCAAGTGCTGGGCCTGGGCCAGGTTGAAGCTGGGAGCCAGGAATCCAGTCCAGGTCTCCCACATAGGTGGCAGGGACCCAAGTATTTGGGCCATCACCTGCTGCCTCCTAGGATGCACATCAGCTGGAACTGGGAGTAGAGCCAAGATTTGAATCCAGGCACTCCTCTACAGGATGCAGGCATCCCAAGAAGCAGTTTAAACTCTAGGCCAAATGCTTGCCTCATCACTGTCTAGTGATTGATGGTCTTCTATACATTTTTTCCATTATGGTTTATATTTTTGTTGTATGAATGTTTTATATTTGAAATATAATTTTATTATGGAAATGTAAGTTGGTACAAACATTTTAAAAACAATTTGGCATTAGCCTCTAAATTTGAAAATGTGCAAGTCTTCCATTCATAGACAATATACTAAAGAAACTTGCACATGTGTGTCAGGAGCTACGTAAAAATGAATGTTCAGGGTAGCATTGGCTATAACAGCAAAAATGAAAAACAATCTCATGTCCATCTCAGAAGAATGGATAAATACATTATAGTATGTCATATAACAGGCAACAATAAAAGAATAGAGTTATAGCTTTATGAAACAACATGGGCGAATCTTCAAAGTACAGGGTTGCATAAAAATAAAAGCACACCTCAGAATAACATGAGGGTACTTCAGAAGGTGGAAATAAAAGATAAATTTTGGTACAAAATATTTTAAAACCCACACACTTAAGAGTCTTCAAGAAGTTCATAGAAATTGAGTTCATCTTATCAAATAAGTTCATATTATCAAAACTATGCATAGATCTCAAAATTTTGCACCAAAGCCAACTTAAGCTTTTTCTTTTTCTTTCTTTCTTTTTTTAAACGATTTATTTATTTATCTGAAAGGAAGAGATACAGAGAGGGGAGTGTGAGAGAGCGAGAGAGAGCTCTTCCATCCATTCGTTCACTCACCAAATAGCCACAACAGCCAGGCTGGGCCAGGCCAAAGCCAGGAGCCAAGAAGCTTCTTCATATGGGGCCCAAGTACTTGAGCCATCTTCCACTGTTTTCCCAGGCACATTAGCCAGGAGCTGGGTTGGAAGTGAAGCAGCTGGGACTTGAACTGGTGCCTATGTGGGATGCCAGCACTGCAGGTGGAGGCTCAGCCTTCTTTGCCACAGCACCAGCCCCAGCTAACTTATCTTTTAATTTCATTTTCCCTAAACTACTTAAAGTACCCTTATATGTATTATATAAGTCTACTTAAATAACATTAAAAACATGCAAAGTATATGTTCAGGGATATAGTCATGTGATGAAGGTCTATGGAAGAGTAAAGAAATGACAAAAAAATTCAAGCAGGTGTTTGCTTCTGCAGGGAGGGGCACAATGAGATTGGAGAAGCATACATAGTGTTCAAGGAGTTGGCTGAGATCCGTCTCTTACTGAGTGGTGGCTAAGTCAAGACTCATCTCATTCTGGATACTTCATATATGTCTAGTATATTATTTTTACATATTATGCATTTCATAATAAAACTATTTTTATCTGTATTTGAAAATTGTTCCATAATGAACATGCATTGTTTTATTAGACAGACAATGTAAGTAATAAACAAATAGCATTTAAAATTTCATCATTTTCTGATATCTGTCCTGACCATGGCCTTTGTAGATCAGTCATCACCATGCATTTGCTGAGGACCTAACTGAGCTAAGCTGCATGTTGAGACATAGTGGTGAGACATGGTTTCCTACCCTAATGGAGCGTACCCTATGGATGCCATTTAGATCCCTATACAATTCTCAGAGTAGGCTTCATTGCCAATATTACAAGTTCATGAGCCATTTCTCTTAATGTGGTTACTCAGCACCTATATTCTGAGGCAGACTGCTTAGATTCAAATTCTTGCTGTGCTATGAACCAATTACTTAACCTCATTGTACTTTAATGTCCTTAACTGTGACATGGAGAAAAAGAATAGTATCTATCTCATGAGAGTGTTGTAAAATTTAACTGAGTTTGTATATGTATTCAAATATAAAACTCAGAACAGGGCCTGGTGCATGTTCAATAAAAGTTACTGTTCTGTAAATAGCCTCTGAGAACTAAGCCAGGTCCAAGTGAGGTATTGGAGATAAACAAACAGAATGGTGCAGTGTCTGGAAGACCAACTGCTAGGCTTTCACAGAATATGAGGTCGTGGGTCAGGGAAACCAAGGGACTGTAGGAGCTGTGAAGGCCCCCAGTCCAGTGTTGGGAGTCAGGGAGCCTTCCCTGGGTTGTGGTCTATTGCCCTTGGGTAGCAGTCTGTGTTTCTCCCAGAGAAGTGGCTAGGCAGTGTTGAGGGGCTGCCATGAACATGCCGTGCTGTAAGACAGGTCAAGAGGTAACTAGTAGACCACAAGATCGCATAACCCATGGTAAGACTACATCTTCAGTTTCCAAAGTTTCAAACCTTGTTTTGTAGTTGTGAAAGGGTACAATATATTGCATGTAGAAAAATGGATTATAGCTTGGATTGCTTTTGTCATCCTGGGAACGAGTGAAAAGAATTTTCAGTAGGAATTTGGTTGAAAGCTTTCAAAGTCTGGGTTCTTGTTTGTAAGTTGAAACATAAATATGTGCATTGGAAATATCCTAAATACCCAGGAGTAAGGGAATAGTAAAAAGATATATCATAATTGAGCAAATCATGTCATATATATAGAATTAAGTGTAAAGTTATTAATATATTTATGAGTTTTAATGGGATGAGGAATGCTTATGAAAACATGAAATACACAGATAATAGTAGCTATCATGTAAAAAATCCTTAGATAAAATATTGGAAGAAAATGTACTTAAATGCTGATAACGATTATTGGGAGTTGTCATGATTATGCTTTTATTTATTTGGTTTTATCTGAAAGGCAGAAAGAGAGAGACAGATTTCCCACCTACTAGTTTACTCCCCAAAAGCCTGGGCTAGGCTGAAGCCAGGAGCCAGGAACTCAATCTGAGTCTCTCATGTGGGTGGCAGGGATCCAACTACTTGAGCCATCACCTACTGCCCATTAGTAGGAAACTGTAATCAGGAGAGGAGCTAGGCCTTGAACCCAGGTATTGGATAAGAGCTGCAGGCATCTCAAATGGTAACTCTGACACAAACTCCTTGGGATTATAATTGATTTCTTTTTCACATACTATCCTTGTATTTTCTTTTCTTTTTTTTTTTTTTTTTAAGATTTATTCATTTATTTGAAAAGCAGAGGCACAGAGAGAGAGAGGTCTTTCATCTGCTGGTTCACTCCCCAGATGACCACAACAACTGGAGCTATGCCTAGCTGAAGCCAGGAGCCAGGAGCCTCTTCCAGGTCTCCCACGCGGGTACAGGGGCCCAAGGACTTGGGCCATCTTCTACTGCTTTCCCAGGCCATAGCAGAGAGCTGGATCGAAAGTGGAGCAGCCAGGACTTGAACTGGCAATGCGGCTTTACCTGCTAAGCCCCAGCAACAGCCCCTATACTATCCTTGTACTTTCTAAATTTTCAAACATAAGAATGTATATTTTTAAAATCAGCTTTATTAAGATACAATTTCCATATCTTGTGGTTCAACCATTTAAAATATACAACTCAATGTTTTTTGTTTTTTTTTTGCATTTCAGAGTTATGCAACCATCAATACAGTCTAATTTTAGAACACTTTTCTCATCCTAAAAAGATGCCCTGTACCCATTAGCAGTCACCTTGTGTTCCTGCTCCTTCTCTCAGTCCTAGGTAACAACTAGTTTACTTTCTACCTCTATAGATTCACATGTTCTGGATGTTTCACATAAATGGAATAAAATAATGTATACCCCTTTGTGCCTGACTTCTTTGATATAGCATACTATTTTGAATTCTCCTGTATGTCATAGTACATATCACTATTTCATTCCTTTTAATTATCAAATAGTATTCTGTCATACGGATAAACAACACTTTATTAATTCATTCATCGATTGATGGACATTTGTTTCCACATTTTAGCTATTATGAATAATGCTGCTAAGAGCATTCTTGAACAAGTTTCTTTTGTGGACATGTTCTCAATTCTCTTGGTATATTCCTAGGAGTAGGATTTCTAGGTCCTATGATAATTTTGCTTAGCGTTTTGAGAAACTGCAAAAGTATTTTCCTAGCTGCTGTACCATTTTAAATACCTGCAATATATGAAGGTTCACATTCCTCTACATCCTTTTCAGCACTTGTTATTTTTTTTTTATTACCCTAATGTATATGAAGTAGCATCTCACTGTGGTTTGGGTTTGCATTTCTCTATGGCATAGCAGTTTAAGATCCTGCCTATAATGCCAGCATTCTATATCGAGGCTCTGGTTCCTGTCCCAGCTGTTCCACTTCCTATCCAGCTTCCTGCTAATGTGCTGGTGAAAGCAGCATAAAATGGTCTAAGTACTTGGGCCCCAGCAACCCTCATGGGAGACCTGGATGGAGTTCCAAGTTCCTAGCTTTAGCCTGGTCCAGCCCAGCCATTGCGGCCATTTGTGGAGCGAACCAGCAGATGGAAGCTCTCTTTCTCCCTCCCTTTTTCTGTGTTACTCTTGCCTTTCAAATAAAATCTTTAAAAAAATCAGTTAGTCATAAATGTAAAGGTTTATTGCTGGCTCCCAATTTAGTCCACTGATCTAGGCTTCTAGTGCTTCTACAAAGTCTTGATTACTGAGGTTTGGTGGTAAATGCTAAAATATGGAAGTGTGTGTTCTCTGACTTTGTTCTTTTTCAGCATAGTTTTGGCTGTTCTGGGTTCTTCACATTTCCATGCATTCCATTTATGCTCAGAGCAGGAGTAAGAAAAATAGAAAGGAAGAGACAGACATTGCTGAAGGAACTGTGAAGTCCATTCGTGTTTGCTAACTTCTGCAATGTACTTTTTTCTCATGTGGAGGAATGTCTGTCTGCTAAAATCTGACCTGGTTGTGCAGTAGGGTTTTTTTTTTTCCCCCATTGTCAATGAACATTATGCAGGATATTGACTTAGCCAAGGCCTCGTCTCCTGCCTTAAGACACTTGGCTGTGTCCTGGATTTTTTCCACACAGAGGGTCCCATAAAAACTTTTGGTTTACTCCTAACAAAGTATCATCATATTCTGTGTTGTGGTTTCTTTCTTTCTTTTTTTTTTTTAGACTTATTTATTTGAAACGCAAAATGAGAAGGAGACAGAGGGAAATTTTCCATCCATTGGTTCACTTGCAAATGGCAACACCAGCCAGAGCTGGGCCAGCAGAAACCAGAAGCTAGGAACTCCATTGTGGTCTCCTACATGGGTGACAAGGGCCTAAGCACTTGGGTCATCATCTGTTGCCTTCTCAGGCACATTAGCAAGAAGCTAGATTAGAAGTGGAACTGCTGGAACTTGAACTAGTGCCACTACAAGCAGTGGCTTAACCTTCTGCGGCACAACACAGGACCCTCTATGGGGTCTTGATTGCACACCTCATCAGAAAGTCACTTTGGGGAATGTTATTTTGGCATGTAATTTTATTTATACGAGGTTACTTCAAAAAGTTTATGAACAAAATGAAATGAACAGGTGCTTCTTTTGGTGCAAACAATTTTTTTGAAATCCATAACATAGTTTTTTACATTTTACATTAACTTTTCGAAGGCCTCTGTGTATATTTATTCATTTATAAATTATATACATTTATGAATGTATATGCTAAAATTATATGCAAAACAAAAATTTTTAGAGAATGAAGTAAAAAATGATTAAAAACAGAAGTTTCTTCACACTTCATTTTATTTATTTTTCTGGTTCTTTCCTGTTTACCTCTCTGTGTTCCAGTACCCAGCCAACCAAGGCCTGTTACACAACAGATGCTCATGCTCATGTCTGTTGTTCAAAAGAACATTTCCAGATATCCTAATATTTCTATAAAACACACTGCTTCTCTTCCTAGGTTTTGCACCTCCCAAGTAAAGGTTCTGTATCTGTCATTTGCTGGGATCATTTTGTAGGTAGGCTGTAGGTGCCTCATCTGTCCTTGCCCTCCCTTTTACCTTTGTACCTCATCTGACTTATTTATTTAGAAAACAGCAATAATATTGTCTGTAATCTATATTCTTCAGTTTTTACCGTATGGCCTGGGCAGAGTCCTGGATGTTAAGATCAAGAAGGATGGTGAGGCCAGCGTTGTGGTGCAGTGGGTTAAGCCACCACCTGGGAAGCCAGCAACCCAAACAGGCAGTTACTCACTTCCACTTCCGGCTGCTCCGATTCCTATGCAGCTGCCTGCTAATGCGCCTGGGAAAGCAGCAGAAGATGGCTGGGGTACTTGGGCCCTTGCCACCCACGTGGGAGACTGGAATGGAGTTTCCAGGCTCCCGGCTTTGGCCTGGCCCAGACTTAGCTGTTGCAGTCATTTGGGCAGTGAACCAACAGTTGGAAGCGTGTACTCTCTCTCCCTCTCTCTTCCTCTCTTAACTCTGCCTTCCCAATAAATAAACAAACCTTTAAAAAAATAATGGCAAGCAAGATCCCTAATCACTGTGGTATCACAGGAGGATGTCAACAATGGCAAGGGAGCTCTTGGGAGTGAAAGTGAGAGAGGGCTTCAGGGAGCTAGATTTTAAAGGACAAAGTGGGGGGTTAGCCAAATGCAGAGAAGCAGGCCAGCCCAGCCAAACTTGGACAGCAAAGGCAGGAGCGGGGCCCTGAGCGAGCACACTCCCTGCAGGCCGAGCACAGGGCGAGGGAGGCTGCATCTGCGCTTTTAAAGGCTGGCTCCCGCAGCTCTGAGGGGTAATGGAGTCTTGAAGCGGGACTAGGGGGAGGCCGCTGGTTGCCAGCGACAGTCAGAGGGCAGAAATCTCCGGCCAGGAAGCCCAAGGAGGCGGGCTAACTGCGGCAGCGCTCTGTCAGGCGGCGTTCTCTTTAAGGATCCGGGCACTTTCTTTCTTTCTCTTTCTGTCCGAGCTTGCAGCCCTTTCCCTTGGACCCTAGGAGACACACCTTTTTCCGAAAACCGCGGCGGCCTATTTCCTGGGAATCACTGGAGTTGACTAAGAGGTGCTCAGTTTCCGGGCTCCTTTTGAGGCCTGGGGACAATGGGAGACACGGAGGCGCATCGCTGCACAAGTTTAATCAAGCACGGGCTTGTAAAAAGCCTTCCTCCCACCACCGCCCCAATTAAATCAAATTACACAGAGAGCGAGAGCGAGAGAGAGCGAGAACGCCTCAGATACGTCCTGACAGAACAGATCCCCCGGGCTATCAGGAGCCCCAGACCTACCGACACGGGCGTGTCCAGGCGGGCCAGGCAGCCCAGGTTCCCGCTCCTTCCTGGATCTCGCCTCTGGCCCGCCCACAGAGGGAGGAGGCGCCCGGCCACCCAGCGCCCTCGGGACCGGCCTGCGCCCGCGGCCGGCCGCCCGGCAGCGCCGGTGGGCGTGGCCTCGCAGCCCGGCCGCCTCAGTGACGGCGCCGGGCCACGCCCCTCGGGGCGTGAGCGGGCGCGAGAGCTGGGCCCGAGCCGGCCTGGGATCCCGCCGAGCCGAGCGCAGCGAGCGGAGCGCCTGGGCGGCGGCGGCAGCGCGATGGCTCCGGCGGTGGACCGGGAGGGCTACTGGGGCCCCACGACCTCTACGCTGGACTGGTGCGAGGAGAACTACGCCGTGACCTGGTACATCGCCGAGTTCTGTGAGTGTGGCCCGAGACGGGGAGGGAGGACGCCGGTCTGAGGGGAGACGCCGTGTGAGGGAGGCAAAGGGCGAACCTGGCCGAGGGGAGGCACCAGGCCTGGCCGGCGAGCGGGGGTGCGGCGCCCGGGGCTGGGGGGCAGCAGACCGGGGGGAGTCCCGTGTGTCAAGTGCGACGTGCCGCGGTCTGGACGGGTTGAAGGGGGGAGGGTCTTGAGGTTGGGGGGCGGAAGAGAAGTGGGGAGCCCCTGCTGGATCTCAGAGGAAAGCCTGAGGAGCAGGACTGGGGATTCGTGAGGGGCAGAGGTGGGGTGAGGTTGGGAGAGGCGAGGACTCAGCTAATTGGAGGAGGGCCCAGGACACCTGCTCGGCCATCGCCACCACCACCTTAGCTGGAAGGGCACCGGAGAAGGGGACAGTTCCTAGCTTCTACAGCCAAATCTGAGAAAACTCTGAAGTCTTTTCCTTCCTCTTTCTCTGTTCTTATCAGACCTTCGCACTCAACTCCAGGGCACAGACCACATGGACCAGCCCCCCCCCCCCCCCCGCACATGCACACGCACACGCACACACGCACACGCTCCCATCCAGTATATCTTCAAGTATCAGAGGTCATCTGCTCCCTGAGTACGACTCTTCCACTATCATCGGGCACCAGAAGTTCCAGGCAGGGCACCCAATCTACATGGTCCTGCAGGGCCAGGCTCCAGAGAGCACAGGGGACCAAGTCCCCGCTCTACTCTGCCTCCTGTTGGACTGTCTAGGGGTTAGGGGTCATTTGAGGACACTGCTTTCCACTGACTGCACCTTCTGAGGACTTGAGGAATCCTGTAACTGTTGCCCTGACAGACCCTGCTGGCCAGATTGCTGATTATGTGTGTGTGTGTGTGTGTGTGTGTGTGTGTGTGTGTGTGTGCGCGCGCGCGCGCGCACGTGTTCCTAGATGATTATCCCTGCCAAGCTCTTCAAGTTTTGAGAGTGCGATGTTTGATTCTTCTTTCAGGTACCTCCTTCTGGCAAGGTACAGAGAACATTATCTTCAGCTAACCCTACTGCTGTCTTTAAATTGGATTTACTTTCTCGGGCATGAAGCAAAATTTTTCTTAGCTAACTTTCCCATTGTTAATTCCTTCTCCTGGACATGCATGTTTGGCTTTGTAGCAAAGAGGAGGGGTTTGTGCCAGATGAACCTACTTTATTCTGTTCCACTAATTGGCTAAGTTAAAAAAAAAAAAAGAAAAGAAAACCCTTTTCAGTTCAGAACTTTAGCTTTCCATTCCCTTAAGACCATGCTCTATGCTTAGGGTCACTTCCATATATAAATGAGCAAAGGAGTCATTTGTAGTGTGATTATTTGACCTAAATGTTGAGCCTAAATGTTGACAAAGGAAGCCGTTTATCAATTTGTTGTCAGATCACTTTGCAAGCTCATGCCTGGTTCAGAAAACCATGACTATGAGGGAAAGGACTTAATACCATGTAATATGGGAAAGAGAAACTAAAGGGTCTTCAAATTAATTCCAGAATCTGGAATTAAGCCAGATGAGTAGAAAACAACTGTAAGGGACTTTGTTTCAACCAGTGAAAAACTTTCTAACCAGTTATATAGTCATGGAATAGTTTGCCTGGGGGTAGAGGGCATTCTGTCACTGAAAGTGTTAAAACAGATATTGCTTAACCAACTCTTGTGAATATTTTAGGAGGAATTAATTCTTTAGTAGAGAAAAGGAGCTAGCCTTAGGTGGCTTTTAGATCCTTTGCATCCCTATGGGTCTATGTAGATTATAGCCAAGATTTTGGATTAGAATCATAAGAGAAAACTGGCCATTAAGTCCTGTGGACTGAGAGAGAGCAAGATCAACTAAAGTTCCTGCAGATGGCTCTGAGAAATGGGAAATGGCTTTAGTTTCCAGTGTCCTCAGAAAAGGAGACTCTGAACAGACTACAGGGAGATTTTGACAATAATTCGAGGAGATTCAAGAAGAAGATGAGTGAATGTTGGCATTCTTTTGTGCATTTACCTTGAGTAAAAATGATCTGAAGGGAATTGAGGTCAAGTCTTCTTACCATAGCAAGTGGTGGGGGTTTGTCATATCTTGGAGTAAGAAAATTAACTTGTGAAAAATATGCCGACTAATAATATGTTCAAAATATTATGTGCGCAAAACAAATGTCTTATCATCATAATATTTATATCAATGGTAAATAAATAAGTTGAATTTGGGGAATTTCATGTTTAGATATGGTAGTGATTCTCAGTTATTTTCAGTACCTGAGAAACTTTCGTTTTAGCATCACCCCAAAGCAGTTCCAATTCCTTTTTGTTTGAGCAGATTATAAGTACCAGGGGAAAGGTAGAGTCTCCCTTTAGTTGTGGATAATAAGCTTCTTTGTGTGCCTGAAATTATGGGTACAGACAGCCCTCATTTTGTAAGATAGTATAGGACAATACACATGACCATGTGAGTTAAAGCCAAACAAAGCAATATTAATAATCAATGAGAAAAGTTACCATTTGTCTATGACCTTTACAAATTTTTGTCAAAGGGCTAGCATTATGGTACAGTGGAATAATTCCATAGCAAAGTGCTGGTTCAAGTCCTGGCTGCTCTATTTCTGATATAGCTCCCTGCTTATGCACTTGGGAAGGCAGCAGATGATGGCCCAGGTACTTGGGTCCCTGCCACTCATGTGGTAGACTGGAAGGGAGTTTCTGACTTCTGGCTTTGACCTAGCCCAGCCCTGGCTATTGCAGCCTTTTTTTTTTTTTTTTTTTTTTTTGCAAGAACCAGCATATGGAAGATTTCTCTGTCTTTCCCTTTCTCTGTTGCTTTGCCTTTCAAATAAATAAATAAACCTTTAAAAAGTTTTTTTTGTTAAACACTATAAACACTCTCTCTGTTGTTTATAAAGGGAAGTGAAAAAAGCAAAACTAACATTTATTTCATTCACTGTAATTTTAAACATTAAAACCATTATGAATTAAAGTGTTTTTTCTGTGTAAAATAATAAGAGTAGTTTCAACAGTGCTTGCTCTCTCATATAACTTAGATGGAATCTTTTCTGTGCCTTGGTTGATCCTTTCTAAGTCTGTATCAGCTTTTAACGGTTTGTCCTTTGTACTTTCAATATTGTGAAAAATCTCTGCAAGTTCCTTTAATGCAACTTTTTTGGTCAGTTTCGCTACTGGGACATCTGCTTCTTTTTCACCACAACTACTTTGTTCATTTGTGTTGATAAGTTTGCCGTTTCTAAGTTCCTCAGGCTGCATACTATAGTCTCTTCAATGGTAGCAGTGTCAACATTTGTACCGTTATGCATTTCATCTGTAACTGTTTATGTTTGATTGGAATTTCACATTTGGCATTACCACTTTTTATTTCTCAGCTGCCCTTTCATCATTGTTGGCCAGTACCCTCTTTCTAACTCATTTTTGTAAAATATCCCAGAAGTCTGTCTCTAGGAGACCAGGAGGCAACCTCATGAGCTGCTTTGCTTTCTCTATATGAACTGTGTATGCTTTGCTCTGTATATGCTTTGCTGTCTGTATATAAACTGAAAACAGAGATGAAGTTTGAGCACCAATAAACTTCAACAGAACTGACTTGGCTGGTAATCATTGTGTCCCTCTATTTATAGTGATTTGTAGACTAAAGATCTAGTAGCAAAGTTTGTACTGTATTCAATTAATATGCAGTGGTAACTGAACTTTGAATTGTGTCATTGGGGGATTAGTGTTTAAACTATAGTAAGTGAAATTTTTGCATATTGGAACCCTGCAAAGTAAAGACTGCCCATGTATTAATAATCCTCAGAACATTTCTCTTCAGTAGGTGGTGTTACCTCATTTTATTTACTTATTTTAAAGAACATGGCAGATTTTCCAACTTTTTTTTAGTGTTTATTTACTTGAAAGGCAGAGTGACAGAGAGAATCTTCTGTTTCCTGGTTCACTCTCTAAATACCCACAACAGTCTGATCTGGGCCGGACCAACGCCAGGAGCCAGGAACTCCATTTAAGTCTCCCATGTGGCTAGCAGGGATGCAAGTAATTGAGCCATCATCTGCTGCCTCCCAGGTGCATTGACAGGAAGCTGAGTTGGAAGCAGAGGTGGAACTTAATCCAGGTCACTCTTAGATGGGATGCAGATTTCCCGAGTGGTAGTTTAATGTGCTGTGCCTCAACACCCATCCCTGTTACCCTTTCAAAGCAGAATCTTAGAGGAGTTAAAGAACTTTCAAACATCATACAGATATTAAGAGGCATAAATGGTATTCAAATTTATGTCTTTTTGCCAAGACATATAGTCTACAAGAAGTGGAATTCAAGTGCTGTTGGTTTAATGGAAGAAATATTACCTAAATGGAAGTGGAAAGGGATTCAAAACTTCAGTTATGACCTCAGAGAAGAATTACCAATTAAAAGCTATTCAGAATGTTTCATTTATTCACCAAATATTTACTGAGCACCTATTTATTACTAAAACTATAAAAAACAACCTCTCTCTTCAAGGTAGCTAAGAAGCCAGTGCGTATATGAACAGGTGCACTCCTACTTACAAGTGAAATGCATTCCTAAAAATGTATTTAGTAAAAAATCTCCAAGAACTGACATAATATGAGGGAGAATTTATCAGAAAGTTAATATTTGAAATATTTGAATATTTGAAATATTTGGAAATATCTAATTATGGTTTTTATAGGGGCATCAGTCTGAGGAGGTAACCTGTGATAGAACTTGTATAGATAGGGAGAGTGAATGGTGACTTCTGGTATTTCCATCTAGCTGCCATCTTTTTGTCCTTGAGCTAGGATAAATCGAGCTAGATACTGTCCTTTTGCATGGGTTACTGCCCTTATTCCCCTCCTATTCAGAGGAGCTGAGCAGAAGGAAAGTAGGGCAACCTTCAGTCTTTCTACTTTTCCTATGAGATTGACTTAGATGAGGAAAAGGGTCTTCCTTTCCTTGCTCTTCAGGACAAAACAACACAGACTTAACCAGCTGCATCTGCCTTACACATAGACTACAAAAGGCATCTGGCTGCCTGTAGCCCTCTGCTACTTTTTTTTTTTTTCTTTTCCTTTTTTGAGCCCCTTCCTCCTCTCTTCCCTGAATAGTAGGAGACTCACACTAACTGAGCACAAATCAGACTTCTTTTGGTCTTGGGGCTTTGTGTACAGGCAGAGGTGGTATCCCTGTTATATGAAGGAATAAAGTCCTTTCTCCGAGGGTTATTGACAGGCTAGCAGCACCGCCTTCAACTTATAGCTTGTAAGTTACATAAGTCACTGAAGAATGAAGGCCAAATTAAAGACCTAATACTGCTTTGAAAGGATTCTTAATGTATATAAAGTCAAATACTTGCCAGTAAATTGTTTAAATGTAGTGATAGACATAAAAATATGTAGGACATTGGAATGTAAGGAAAGGATGCATGCATTCTAATAAGTTCATGAAAGCTTTAAACTCTTAGTGCTGTAAGAGCCACTGTACTAGATATTTATTTATCAGTGTAGAAAACCATAAAATCAGTCATGTTAACTATTTTGAAATAATTACTGTTCAGTAGTATTAAATGTATTCACATTGTTGTGTAATCTCTAGAACTCTTTTCATCTTGCAAAACTGAAACTCTGTACCCATTGTTTCCCTATTCCCTCCTCCACCCAACCACTGGCAGCCATCCTTCTACTTTCTGTATGGATTGAACTACTTTAGGTATCTGCTGTAAGTGGAATCATATAGTATATATAATTTTGTGACTGTCTCATGTCCTCAAGGTTCGTCCATGTTGTAACATGTTATCAGAATTTCCTTCCTTCCTAAGACTATAATGTTTCATTGCATACACACACACACACACACACACACACAGATATATCCCACTTTTTTTTTTATCCATTCTACTGTCTATGCACACATGAGTTGCTTCCACTTCTTGGTTATCATGAATAGTACTACTATGAACATGGATATCCAATAACTCTTCAAGTCCTGAAAGTGGAGTTGCTGGATCACTTGGTAACATAGCAGCTATTTTAACCTTTTCATCAGAAGGAAGTCTCTTATTATTTTTTCCTGGATCCCAGGAATTTATTATCACTGTTATAGAAATTATAGTTTATTATTACACCTATATAAATTATAATTGTTCATATATTTTGTCCCTGATTTAATTAATCAAAGGCACATATAGCAATAGGTTAACTATGGTCATTGTTACCATATTTTATTGATCCATATGAGATACAGTATTACTTGCTTTTTTGATTTATTCATTTATTTGAAAGTCAGAGTTACACAGAGAGAGAAGGAGAGGCAGAGAGAAAGAGAGAGGTCTTTCATCTGCATTTTACCCCCTAATTGATCGCCACTGCTGGAGCTGCGCCGATCCAAAGCCAGGAGCCAGGAGCCAGGAGCCAGGAGCCAGGAGCTTCTTCCAGGTGTTCTATGTGTGGGCAGGGGCCCAAGGAGTTGGGCCATCTTACTGCTTTCCCAGGCCACAGCAGAGAGCTCAATTAGAAGTGGAGCAGCGCCGGCACCGTGGCTCAACAGGCTAATCCTCCGCCTTGCGGTGCCGGCACACCGGGTTCTAGTCCCGGTCGGGGCGCCGGATTCTGTCCCGGTTGCCCCTCTTCCAGGCCAGCCCTCTGCTGTGGCCCAGGAGTGCAGTGGAGGATGGCCCAAGTGCTTGGGCCCTGCACCCCATGGGAGACCAGGAAAAAGCACCTAGCACCTGGCTCCTGCCATCGGATCAGCACGGTGCGCCGGCCGCAGCGCGCCGTCCGCGGCAGCCACTGGAGGGTGAACCAACGGCAAAGGAAGAACTTTCTCTCTGTCTCTCTCTCTCACTATCCACTCTGCCTGTCAAAAAAAAAAAAAAAACAAAAAAAAAAAAAAAAAAAAAAAAAAAAAAAAAAAAAAAAGAAGTGGAGCAGCCAGGACTTGAATGGCGCCCATATGGGATGCTGGCACTGCAGGCGGTGGCATTACCTGCTACACCACAGTGCTGGCCCCTTCTTGCTTTAATGTGCTGATATAATTCTAGTCCAAGGAAAAGATAGCATAATATTTCCATTGCAATATTTTTGTGAATAAATGTAATTTTTAAGTATTGAAAATAATTGATAAAAATAATAGCTAACATTGATGAGGCTTAATGTACAAAATTTTTCTATATACTTTCTGATAAGAACCCTTGCTATAATTCTTACTTTATTTAATTTAAAGTGACTTTTTAAAGATTATTTTATTTGAAAGAGTTACAGAGAGAGGTAGAAATAGAGAGAGAGGTCTTTCATCCACTGGTTCACTCCCCAGATGGCCACAAAGGCCGGAGCTGCGCTGATCTGAAGCCACGAGCCAGGAGCTTCTTCTGGGTCTCCCACGGGGTGCAGGGGCCCAAGGACTTGGGACATCTTCTACTGCTTTCCCAGGCCATAGCAAAGAGATGGATTGGAAGAGGAACAGCTGGGACTAGAACCAGCGCCCACATGGGATGCTGGTGCTTCAGGCCAGGGCTTTAATCTGCTGCACCAAAGTGCCGGTCCCTAGTGACTTTTAAGTTCTAGTCCTGTTTTACAAATCTAAAGATTTAGGGCAGAGAGAGATTAAAATGTTTATCCAAAGTTTCCAGTTTGCAAGTAGCAAAATGAGGATTTGAACTCATGTAGACTGACTCCAGAGTGTCTCTCTCTGTTTCTCTCTCTTCCTTTAAAAAGAGATGTCTGAGCTATAATATGCTTAAAAGTGTATAGTTTGAAAAGTTTCAACAGGTGTATACACCTGTGTCACCACCATTCCAATCAAGATGTAGTCTGTTTCTACTATCATCTTGAAGTTACCTAGTGGAGCCCTCATTTCTAACTATATACTATACTGCTTAGTCTTCAGGGTAGGTACTCTTGTAATACTAATTTTACAGTTGAAGGTGTTAAAGTTTAGGTAGGTTAAGTAACTTGCCAAAGATCACATATTATTAAGTGGCAGAGCCATAGTGACCCAAGGGAACACTTAATTTGAGGCCTATATGCTTAACTACTTGGCCTTCTTCCATTACCATCTTTTTTTTTTTTAATTTTTTTTTAAGAAGGCTTTTATTTAATGAATACAAATTTCATAGGTACAGCTTTTAGGAATATAGTGGTTCTTCACCCTATTCCTGCCCTCCTACCTCCACTCCGCCCCACCTCCTATTCCCTCTCCCATCCCATTCTTCATTAAGGTTCATTTTTAATTAACTTTATATACAGAAGATGAACTCAGTATACTAAGTAAAGATTTCAACAGTTTGTACCCACACACACACAACCACACACACACCAAGTATAGTGTACATATTGAGAGCAAGTTTTACAGTTATTTCTCATAGTACAACTCATTAAGGACAGAGGTCCTACATGAGGAGTAAGTGCACAATGACTCCTGTTGTTGATTTCAACAATTAACACTCTTATTTTTGATGTCGGGACCACCTGGGGCTCTTGACATGAGCTGCCAAGGCTATGGAAGCCTTTTGAGTCCACAAACTCTGTTGGTATTTAGACAGGGCCATGTGCAAAGTAGAAGTTCTCTCCTCCCTTCAGAGAAAAGTACCTGCTTCTTTGATGGCCCCTCTTTCCACTGGGATCTCACAGAGATCCTTAATGTAGATCATTTTTTGCCATAATGTCTTGGCTTTCCATGCCTGAAATGCTTTCATAAATTTTTCAGCCAGATCTGAATGCCTTTATGGGCTGATTCTGAGGTCAGAGTGCTGTTTAGGGCCTTTGTCATTCCATGAGCCTGCTGTGTGGCCTGTTTCCCATTTGGATCATCCTCTCCTTCTTTAATTATATCATTATTACCAGACACTTGGTCTTATTTATGTGATCCCTTTGACACTTAATCCTATCTATATGATCAATTCCATTCTTAATATGATCACTTTATCACATAAGATGGGATTAGTACTACTCAGCTTAATGGGATTTGGAGTCCTATGGCAAGTTTTTAGCTTTACCCTTAAGAGTAAGTCAGTGGAAATGTGTGCCGACCTGTACAGCTTCCTCCTCTGTCATTCCTACTCTTACTTTTAACTGAGATCTATTTTCTTTCTTTTTTTAAAAAAGATATATTTATTTATTTGAAAGTAAGAGTTTACAGAGAGAGGAGAGGCAGAGAGAGAGAGGTCCTCCATCTGCTGGTTTTCTCTCAGATGGCTGCAATGGCCGGAGCTATGCTGATCTGAAGCCAGGAGCCAGGAGCTTCTTCCGGGTCTCCAACGTGGTGCTGGGGCCCAACGACTTGGGCCATCTTCTACTGCTTTCCCAGGCCATAGCAGAGAGTTAGATTGAAATAGAGCAGCTGGGACTCGAACCAGCTCCCATATGGGATGCCGGCACTGCAGGTGGTGGCTTTACCAGCTATGCTGCAGGGTTGTTCCCAGAGAACTATTTTCAATTGACTTAATACACCTATGGTTAATTCTATGTTAAGTAAAGGGTTCAACCAATGGTATTAGGTAGAAGAAAAATAAAAAAAGTATACATAAAAATGATATAATAAATGTTCCTTGGCAGTCAAGACAAGGGCTGTTCAAGTCTGCTTCTCGTAATGTCAATTTCACTTCTACAGGTTTCCTTTTAGGTGCTCTGGTAGTTATCACAGATCAGGAGGAACATATGGTATTTGTTCCTTTGGGACTGGTTTATTTCACTAAGTATTATGTTTTCCAGTTTCATCCATTTTGTTGCAAATGATCGGATTTTTTTTTTAACCGCTGTGTAGTATTCCATAGAGTACATATCCCATAGTTTCTTTATCCAGTCTTCCGTTGACGGGCATTTAGGTTGATTCCATGTCTTACCTATTGTGAATTGAGCTGCAATAATCATGGAGGTGCAGATAGCTGTTTTATTTGCTGATTTCATTTCTCTTGGGTAAATTCTGAGGCGTGGGATGGCTGTGTCGTATGGTATGACTATATTCTAAGGTATCTCCAAACTGACTTCCTAGTGGCTTTACCAGTTTTTGCATTCCCATCAACAGTGAATTAGGGTATATTTTTCTCCACATCCTCACCAGCATTTGTTGTCTGTTGATTTCTGTATGAAAGCCATTCTAACTCGGGTGAGGTGAAACCTCATTGTGGTTTTGATTTACATTTCCCTGATGGCTAGTGATCCTGAGCATTTTTTCATATGTTGGCCATTTGAAAAATGTCTGTTTAAGCCCTTTTCCCATTTCTTGACTGGGTTGTTTGTTTTGCTGTTGTTGATATTTTTGATCACTTTATATATTCTGGTTATTAATCCTTTTCAGTTGCATGCTTTGCTAAGAATTTCTCCCTGTCGGTTGCCTCTTTACTTTCCTGACTGTTTCTTGTGCTGTACAGAAGCTTCTCAATTTGATGCGATTTGGTTTTTATTGCCTGTGCTTCTGGAGTCTTTTCCAGGAACTCTGTGCCAATGTCTTGCAGGTTTTCCCCAGTGTTCTCTAGTAATTTGATGGTATTGGGTCATATATTTAGGTCTTTAATCCACTTTGAATGGATTTTTGTGTACGGTTTCAGGTAGGGGTCCTGCTTCATACTTCTGCATGGGAAATCCAGTTTTCCTAACACCATTTGTTGAAGAGACTCCTTGCTCCAGAGAATAGTTTTAGCTCCTTGGTTAAATATAACTTGGTTGTAGATGCTTGGATTGATTTCTGGTGTTTCTATTCTGTTCCATTGGTCTATCCATCTGTTTTTATACCAGTACTAAGCTATTTTGATTATAACTGCTGTGTAGTATGTCTTGAAGTCTGGTATTGTGATGCCTCTGGCTTGTTTTTGTTGTATAAGATTGCTTTAGCTATGTGAGGTCTCTTGTGTTTCCAAATGAATTTCAACATCATTTTTTTTCTAGATCTGATAAGAATATCTTTGGTATTTTGATTGGTATTGAATTGAATCTGCCATTACCATCTTTTTAGACTCCAGTGAGTCTAGGGACTTCAAGTTGGAAACTAGTGGTCTATCCTTGTCTTATAAACAAGGAAAAAGACTGAGAAATGAAGTGATCTACTCAAGATTATGTGGCCAATTAGTAATGAAGCCTAGACCAGAATCCACATTCATTAGTTTCTCAGTCTGGGATGTAGTGAGCTGAGGCAGATGATGTCAGTGTTGTTGATGTCATATTGTTAATGAGTTAGCAGATCACAAGACTTTCTCAGAACAAAAAGAGCTTCTAATGAGCTATTATGGCAAGGATAGCTAATGTCTACTGAGCACTTCATAGCAGGGCTCCTCAGACTTTCCTGTGCCTGGGAATTAGTGGGGCATCTTATTAAAACACACATTCTGGTTTAGTAGGTCTGGAGTCTGACCTTAGTGTCTGCATTTCTTATAAGCTATCAAGCTATTCCAATGCTGTTGGTCTAGCAATTATACTTGAAAAAGCAAGGATTTGTGAGTCACAAAGCACTTTCACATATTTTTTTTTGCCCTGTAAGATGCAGGTGTTATCCCTGTTTGTGTATAAGAAAACCAAATTCTGATGGATAAGCAACTTGTTCAAGATCTTGGGGCCTGGTCCTGGAAGCTAGGTTTCCGACTGAAAACCATGTTAGATATTGATTCCTCTGCACAGTAATTGAGGCTGAAAAGACTGTACTTGAAGGAAATCTTAAACATGATCATCTTAGCTAATAAGCTGAGTTGAACTTTCTCATTTCAGAAATAATTTTCATTGTTATTTGTTCCTAATGCCTTTCCCAAGTTCAAACCAAACCAACTTTTAAACTTAAATCTGTAGCATTTACAGCTATGTTAGTGCTTGAAGACTGCATCTATTTTGAACTCTATTTTTTATTTAGCGTTTATCCAAGTTTTCTAAGTTATTAACTTGGGTGAATTGTCATTTGGTAGCATATGTTGGAAGAAATGATTAATTATTTTATTTTACTTTTTAATATGAGTGGTAGAGAGAGAGAGAGTGAGAGAGAGAGAGAATATGAATGAACTCTGTTCTTCCACCTCCCAGTCTGCTGGTTTATTCCTCAAATATCCACAATAGCTGAGGCTGGACCAGGCTAAAGCTGGAAGACAGAAATTCAATCCAGGTCTCCCATCTGGTTGGCAGCAATCAACTACTTGAATCATAGCTGCCTCCTAGGATATAGTAATGGGCAACTGAAATGAGAACAGGGCTAGGGCTCAAGCCTAGGCACTTAGATATGGAATGCTGGCTTCCCAGGGAGCATCTTAGCCACTAGGACAAATCCCTGCTTGTATAACATACTTCTTCCCCCTCCACCCACCCAATTGAGTTTCTTAATGCCCATGTTCCTGTGAAAATTGTCTGTGTTGATATGTTCTGTAATTTGAATGTCCCCTCCAAAACTCATACTGAAATTCAGTTGGCATTGTGATGGTATTAAGAGGTGGGACCTTTAAGAGGTGGTTAGATCAAGAGGGCTCTGCTTTCAGCGGTGGATTAATGCCGTGGTTGTGGGAGTGGGCTCCTAATAAAAGGAATGAGTTCAGCCTGATGTTCTCTATCTCACATGTTTGCTTGCCTTTCTGCCTTCAGCTGGGATGGCAAAGCATAAAGGCCTTCGTCCAGAAGATGGCACCATGTGTTTGGACTTCCCAACTTCTAGAACTGAATCAAATTAATCTCTGTTCTTTCTAAGTTACTTAGTTTCAGGTATTCTGTTGTAGCAGCAGCAAATGGGCTAAGACAGTGAGTATAGGTAGGGTTCATTTATTTTTGTCATTGTTTAGAATTCCACTGTATGAGTATATTTGATTCATCTATTCTTCAATCATTGGAGGTTTTGTTGTTTGCAGGTTTTTGCTATTACAGATAATGCCATTTTAAATATGCCTATCTGTCTTCTGGGATACACAAATAGAAGAGTTTCTCTTATACTTAAGAGTGTAATTTTTAGAATGTAGGGCATTTGCATATTCAACCATAACTAGATCAAAAGGTATCAAACTTTTTGGTCTTATGACTTGTTTTACTTTTTAATAGTATTGCAGACCCTCAAGAGCTCTGTGAGTTAACTCTTAGTATTTACTGGATTAGAAGTTAAAATTGAAAGCAAATTAAACCTTTATTTTTTTTTTTTTTTTTTTTTTTTTTTACAGGCAGAGTGGACAGTGAGAGAGAGAGACAGAGAGAAAGGTCTTCCTTTGCCATTGGTTCACCCTCCAATGGCCGCCGCGGTCGGCGCACTGCGGCCGGCGCACCGCGCTCGTCCGATGGCAGGAGCCAGGAGCCAGGTGCTTTTCCTGGTCTCCCCATGGGGTGCAGGGCCCAAGCACCTGGGCCATCCTCCACTGCACTCCCGGGCCACAGCAGAGGGCTGGCCTGGAAGAGGGGCAACCGGGACAGAATCCGGCGCCCCAACCGGGACTAGAACCCGGTGTGCCGGCGCCGCAAGGCGGAGGATTAGCCTATTGAGCCACGGCGCCGGCCATATTAAACCTTTATTAATCTATTTAAGATCCATGCTTGTGAAAAATGAAATTTATTCATGTTGTATCAGTGGTATATTCCTTTTTTATTGCTGAGGAATATTCTGTTGTGTGAATATATAATAGTTTGTTTATTAATTCTGTTGATGCTATACTGGGGATATTTTCAGTTTTTGGTAATTACAAATAAAGCTTCTCTGAGTATTCTTATACAAGTGTTTTTGTGGACGTGTGTTTCCATTTTTCTTGAGTAAATATGTAGGCATAGAATTGCTGGGTTGCAGAATTGATTTATGTTTAATTTCATATTAGGCTATAAGCCTTTTTTTCCCCCAAAGTGATGTACTATTTTTCATTCTCAGCAGCATTTGGTGTTTTCATTTTTAATTTTATCCATTCTGGAATGTGTGTAGTGGTATTACGTTGTAGTTTTAAGTAGCATTTACCTGATAACTAGTGATGTTGAGTGCATTTTCATGTATTTTTTCTGCCATTTCTGTATCTTTTGTGAAGTATCATTTTTTCATTATTATTAAATTGTAGGGACTTCTTACATATTTTGGATATAAGTCCTTTTGTCACGTGAATGCTTGTGACTGTTTTCTCCCTGTCTGTGATAGCCTGTTTATTTTCTTAAAGCTGTCTTTTGATGAGAACTTAAAAGTTTTTTGAGTTTTTGGTTCTGATATAAAATTATATTCTGTTTCTTTAAATTACCACTTTTTAAGGTTTTATTTTTGATCTACATGTGACAATTGTACATATTTATGGAGTACAATGTGATTTTTGATACTTTATATTGTGTAATGATAAAATTAGGATAATTAGCATATTCAAAGAAGTCCTAAATGTTGATGGAGTCTGATGTAATCAGATTTTTAAAAAATCTCTTATGGTTATTGCTTTCCATATCTTATCTAAAAACCTTTATCTGCACTTAGATTGTGAAGATATTCTCCTGTGTTTTCTTCTGGAATCTTTATAGTTAATAGCTGTATATTTAGGTGTGTATTTGATATAGGTGAAAACAAACTCAGTTTCTCCTTCTGTACCCTCACAACACATATGAAGTCCCCCTGTCTCACACATACACCTCAAGCAAGTAATCAATTCTATAGCATAAACCAGCTGAGTGTCCTGTAATTCAGTTTAATTCTCCATATAGATAGTGTCAGATCCCATAGTTTGAGAGCTGAGTCACACAAGACAACTCCCCCCCCCCCCATTTTCCAGTATTAATCACCCCAAGGTTGTTTCACCTGTGGTTCTGACCATCTGGCTATTAATTAGGGTTCCTGTGCCTCCCCTCCTCAGATTTGAATAATTTGCTATAGCAGGTCACAAAACTCAGGAAGGCATTTTACTTACATTCAACGGTTTATTACAAAGGATACAGATCTGAAGAGCAGTATAGGGCAAGGCTTATGGGAAAGTGCGCAGAGGTGAGGCTTGTTCCAGAAACCTCCATGTATTTAGTTATGTGGAAGCTCCCCTAGCCAAGTCCTTTTGAGTTTTTATGGAAGCTTCATAATATAGCTATGATTGATCAAATCATGGCACTGATGATAATTAAGTCTTCAGCTGTTCTCCCCTTTCTGAAGATTGAGGGGTGGACTGAATGTCTCAACCGTGATCTTCCTTCCTTCCTTCCTTCCTTCCTTCCTTCCTTCCTTCCTTCCTTCCTTCCTTCCTTCCTTCTTTTTTGATTTATTTATTTGAAAGTCAGAATTACACAGAGAGAGGAGAGGCAGAGAGAAAGAGAGCGAGCGAGCGAGCGCAAGCGTGGTCTTCCACCCACTGGTTCACTCCCCAGATGGCTGCAATGGCCGGAACTGTGCTGATCAGGAGCCAGGAGCTTCTTCCAGGTCTCCCACATGGGTGCAGGGGCCCAAGGACTTGGGCCATCTTCTACTGCTTTCCCAGGCAATAACAGAGCTGGATCGGAAGTGAAGCAGCCAGGTCTTGAACCGGTGCCCATATGGGATACTGGCGCTTCAGGCCAGGGTGTTAACCCGCTGTGCTACAGAGCTGGCCCCTAACCATGATCTTTCTAGTAACCAGCCCCCATCCTAAAGCCATGAGGGGGGACTAGCTATCACTCAACTTATTAGCAAACAGAAAGGCACATCATTTTGCAAATTTCAAGGATTTTAGGTGTTATATGCCAGGAAGTAAGGAGGTAGGTAAAGTGTATATTTTACAATATTATAACCCATCTCAAATTCTTTGTCACATAAAGTATGAGGCAGTGATCGAAGCTGATTTTTTCCCATATGTATATCCAGCTATTGCAACATAATTTACTGCAAAGACCTTTCTTTATGGGATTGCTTTGTTCCTTTGTCAAAAATCAATGGACTCTACATGTGGGTTTCTTTCTAGGTTCTCTATTCTTTTCTGTTGATCTCTACCTAGCCTTTGCCATTACCACAGTCTTAGTAAATATAGTGTTACAGTAAACCTTGAAGCCAACTACTATAAGTCTTCTAACTTGGTTCTTTTTAACAGTTGCTTTGGATAGACTAGGACTTATACATTTCCATATAAATTTTAGAATCTGCTTTCAAGTTGTGGTTATTTTAAAAGATGTGCACAGATCCTTTGCTGTTTCTGTGTTCAAGAGGTGAAAATTAATTACTCTGTTCTTGAATGTGGGCCAAATATAGTGACTTGCTTCTTGTAAAATTAAATAGACATTAAAAGGTGTCTGTCTGGATACTGAATTATAAAAAGTATCATTGCTTTCCTCTTGGCCTCTGCCTTGGGTCCCTCACCGTCAGAGGAAGCCAGCTCTCATGTCATGAAGATAGGTCTAGGTAGTAAAGAACTGAGGCCTAGAACAACAGGCATTTGAACTGCAAGTTGCCATCGGGGAGGCACATCCTGCAGCTCCATTCAAACCTTCAGATGACTGCAGACCTGGACAGCATTTTGACTACATGCTGACAGAAGAGCTTGAGTCACAACTGCTTCCATATTCCTGACACTTAGAAACTATGTGAGGCAACAGATGTTCGATGTATTAAGCTGCTAAGTTTTAGGGCAATTTGTTTTGCAAAATGGATAACTAATGCATTATTTTTTGTATGGATTTTTTTCTCAGTAAGTTGTATACTAAATTTTAAAATGTGAAAAAATAAATAGCTCAAGATAAAAATTGATTGCAGCAGTGACAGAATTGTCTTAGAACAGTATCATTTCTTTAAGCATATGGACTACAAATAAATAAATGTTGTAGAGATTCAGATGAGTCTAGTTAAGTTGCCAGAATTATATGGTTTTCTTGCCTCTCATGAATTATTAGTAGATACCAACACTCATGATTGTGTTTCTTCTGGCTTCTCTCTTTACCTTTGTTTTTTTCAGCATGATGTGTTAGAGGAACATGACCAATTTTAGAGACATGACCTAAAATTTAATCCAGATAATCTCATTTAGGAGTATATAACACTGGGAAATTTCCTTAATTTTGCTGGACCTCAGGTTTCCTAAGGGGCTAGCACTATGGCACAGCAGGTTAACCGGCATCCCATATCGGATACCAATCCCGTTCCCAGGTGCTCTGCTCCCCATCTAGCTCCCTGCTAATGCACCTGAGAAAGAACCAGATGATAGCCCAAGTACTTAGGCCCTTGCCACTCACATAAGAGACACCTTGATATAGTTCTGGGCTGCTGGCTTCTGCGTGGCTCAGCCCTAGCTCTTGTGGTCATTTGAGGAGTAAACCAGATTGATTGAGCTCTGTCTTACTGTCACTCTGCCTTGCAAATAAATAAATACAGTCATTAAAAAAGAGAAAAAGAATACCCTTTGACACTCAGAAGCTGATCTCATACTCACAACTAACAATAATATTCTATTTTTAAAAAAAGTTCCTGGTATGTAAAATCAGGATAACAATGCCCATCCTCACAAAGTGATATTTTATATAAAATGTAAGTAATATCACTATCATGGTTCTAGGCATATAAACTCAACAGATGTTAGTGCCCTTTTGCCTTATTCTTTCTCTTTTATCTAAGTTGTGTTTTTTTTTCATTTGTTTGCTTACAAAATGAAAGTCAATAAATTAAATCTTTAGATTGAATCTTGGTGGGAATGTCCAATTGTATGTGTATGGGGGCTTAACAACACTGCTGTTTTAGAATGTAGAGAACCCTCTTTTTGCTACCATGGCTCACTCGTCTTTGCTGACCTGCAGCATTTTCCCGTTTTTTTTTTTTTTTTTTTAAAGCAGTTTTTTCCCCTCAGACTTTCAAGAGCTGACTCTTAGACAGTAAATATCCTGGAAAAACGGCTTTTTCCTTTGGCCCAAAGTATTCTTGTGGAACTAGTGTAATTCATTTGAGAAATTTGGGATTTAAAACTTAGGTTTTATAGTCCTTTTTTTCTTACTGCTTAGTAGTTTGATTTAAATTAAACACTGTTTAAGAATTTAAGTTAGTGGGCCAGCTTTGTGGTGTAGCGGGTTAAGCCATTACCTAAGTTGCTAGCATATCATATAAGTGCCGGTTTGTGTCCCAACTGCTCTACTTCTGACCCGGTTCCCTGCTAATGGCCTGGGAGAAGCAGCTAAAGATGGCCCAAGTGCTCTGGCCCCTGCACCAATGTGGAAAGTTCAGAGGAAGCTCCTGGCTCCTGGCTCCTGGCTTTCGACTGGCCCAATTCTGGCTGTTGTGGCAATCTGAGGAGTGAACCAGCAAATGGAAGATCTCTCTTTCTCCCTTTCTCTCTCTCTCCTCTCTATTTTTCAAATAAATAAATATTTTTAAAAAATGAAAAAAGAATTTAAGTTAAATTACTATTCATCCATCAAAGGATTAATATCCAGAATATATAATAAAGTAAAAAACTCGATGACAAAAAATGTTAAGTGAATAATCTGAAGACATCCCCCCCCCCCCACATGTATAGCCAAAAATATATGAAAAATGCTCGACATCACTAATCATCAGAAAATTACAAATTGGGGCCAGCGCTGTGGTGTAGCAGGTAAAGCCGCCGTCTGCAGTGCCAGCAACCCATATGGGCACCGGTTCAAGGCCTGGCAGCTGCACTTCCGATCCAGCTTTCTGCTATGGTCTGGGAAAGCAGTGAAAGATGACCTAGATCCTTGTGCCCCTGCAACCACGTGGGAAGCCCTGGAGGAAACTCCTGGCTCCTGGCTATGGATCGGCGCAGCTCCAGCCGTTACGGCCATCTGGGGAGTGGACCATCAGATGGAAGACCTCTCTGCTTCTCCTTTCTCTGTGTAACTCTGACTTTCAAATAAATCAATAAAATAAATCTAAAAAAAGGAAAATTACAAATCAAAACTACAGTGAGATGTCATCTCATCACAGAATGACTAAAATGCAAAAAATAGCGAATGCTAGCAAGGATAGATAGAAAGGGGAACTCCTGGGGCCGGCGCTGTGGTGTAGCGGGTTAAAGCCCTGGCCTGAAGTGCTAGCATCCCATATGGGTGCCGGTTCTAGTACCAGCTGCTTCACTTCCGATCCAGCTCTCTGCTGTGGCCTGGGAAAGCAGTAGAAGATGGCCCAAGTGCTTGGGCCCCTGCACCCATGTGGGAGACCTGGAAGAAGCTCCACGCTCATGGCTTCAGATCGGCACTGCTCCGGCCATTGTGGCCATCTGGGGAGTGAACAGCAGGTGGAAGACCTCTCTCTCTGTCTACCTCTTTCTGTGACTCTGTCTTTTAAATAAATAAAATAAATCTTAAAAAAAAAAGGGAACTCCTACACACTGTAAGTGAGAATGCCATTATGGAGAACAGTATGGAGGTTACTTAAAATAGAACTATCTTATGATCCAGCTAACTCATATATAACCAAAGAAATTGAAATCAGTATCTCAAGGGGCTGTTGTTGTGGCATAGCCAGGAAAGCTGCTGCGTATAGCACTGGCATCCCATATGGACACCAGTTCGAGTCCTGGCTGTGCTGCTTTTGATCCAGCTTTCTAGTAAAGTGCCTGGGAAAGCAGTGGAGGATGGCCCAAGTGCTTGGACCCCTGCACCCATGTGGGAGACTGGGGAGAAGCTCCTGGCTTTAACCTGGCTCAGCCCAATTGTCTGTTGTAGACATTTGGGGGAGTGAACTAGTGGATTAAAGACCCCTTTCTCTCTGTTTTTACCCGCCTCTCTCTGTGTCACTCTGGTTTTCAAATAAAAATAAAATAAATTAAAAAATCAAATCAGTATTTCAAGAGAAACCTGCACTTTTTCGTGTGTATTGCAACACTATTTGCAATAGTCAAGATACAGAATCAGTCATGGTTTCTACTGAAACATGAATGGATAAAGAAAGTGTGGCATATATACACAAAGGATTATTCAACCATAAAAAGAATGAAATCATGTCATTTGTCATGGGAAACATGTCATGGGAAACATTATATTAAATAAGCCAAGCACATGGAGACAAGTACTGCATGTTCTCGCTCATATGTGTAAGATAAAATAGTTAATTTCATGGAAGTAAAGAGTAGAAAAATGGTCATGGGATGCTAGGAGGGGTTGGGGGAAGAGGGATACAGGGAAGTCATGTATTGGGTACCAAAATAAAGTTACAAGGAGGAATGAGTGCCATGATCCACAGCACAGTAGGGCGACTAAAATTGACAAGCATTTATTTTATATTTTATTAAAAAACTAGATAAGAGGAATTTGAAAGTTCTCAGCACAAAGAAATGACATGTTTAAAGTGTTAGAAATGCCCATTAATCTGATCGTTCGATCATGTGTACATATGTTGAGTTACTGCATAAATGGCATAATTTTAAGAGTTTGAATTCATAAACCTATTTTGTTGAGTGTATTTTTAAATTCTTTAAAAAGATTTATTTACTTACTTATTTGAAAGGCAGAGTGACAGTGAGAGAGGGAGAGACAGAGAGAAAGATACTTCCATCTGCTTGTTCACTTCCTGAATGGCTGCAACATCCAGGGCTGAACCAGCTCAAAGCCAGGAGCCAGGAATTTCATCCAGGTCTCCCACATGGGTATAGGGGCACAAGTACTTGAACTGTTATCCACTGCTTCCCAAGTGCATTAGCGGGAAGCTGAATCGGAAGCACAGTAACTGGGTCTCAAATTGGCATTCCAATATGGAATGCAGGTGTTCTAAAGGTAGTTTAGCCCACTGTGCCACAATGTCATCCCAATGCATTGTTTTAGAATTTGTATTGTTGCTTACACTATTGAAGACTGAGATACTACTAAACATAAACAACTAATTATAAATTTTCAAAAAAAATTCCAAAACTCAGTTAGCTTTCATGTTTAGAAAATACATATAAAAATTTAATTATTTGATTTCATTATTCATATTTGACATGGGGCTGACTAAAAGAAATGAATAACCTTTTGCTCAAAAGCTGTTTGAAATATATTTGAGGCTGAAACCGTGGCTCAATAGGCTAATCCTCCACCTAGTGGTGTCGGCACACCGGGTTCTAGTCCCGGTCAGGGTACCGGATTCTGTCCCAGTTCCCTCTCTTCTAGGCCAGCTCTCTGCTGTGGCCTGGGAGTGCAGTGGAGGATGGCCCAAGTACTTGGGCCCTGCACCCCATGGGAGACCAGGAGAAGCACCTGGCTCCTGCCTTCGGATCAGCGCGGTGCACCGGCCGTGGCGGCCATTGGAGGGTGAACCAATGGCAAAGGAAGACCTTTCTCTCTGTCTCTCTCTCTCACTGTCCACTCTGCCTATAAACGACAACAACAAAAAAATCAATGAAAAAAAAAAGAAATATATTTGAAATTACTAGCAAGTTAAATAATTCAACACATTTTTAAGAAACATAATTATAACCAATCCAAAAGAGAATAAAAAGAATAAAAATCATCACTAAGATCTTTTAGTACATTTTACTTCAAAATTCTAAATTATTAATAATTATTGTGGGGCCCGGTGCTGTGGTGTAGCAGATGGAGCCACCGCCTGCAGTGCTGACATTACGTGTGGGTGCCGGTTTAAGTCCTGGCTGCTCCACTTCTGATCCAGCTATCTGCTGTGGCCTGGGAAAGCAGTGGATAGTGGCCCAAGTCCTTGGCCCCTGCACATGCATAGGTCTGGAAGAGGCTCCTGGCTCCTGGCTTCAGATCAGTGCAGCTCCGGCCATTGTGGCCAACTGGGGAATGAACTGGCAGATGGAGACCTCTCTCTCTCTGCCTCTCCTTCTCTCTCTGTGTAACTCTGACTTTCAAGTAAACAAATCTTAAAATTACTGTGATAAAATAAGCAAATATTTTACTAATCTTTTCATTTTATGTATTTTAAAAAATCTGCCATTTAATCCAGATCAACATATGAATAAGTAGTTTATATAAAATAGAAAAAAATTGATTTTATAATCAATGTCCTTATATTTGAATACCTATAGAAGCTATATATGTGTGTGTGTGTGTATGTGTGTGTATTCTTTACCTATAGATGCAGTGTATTTTGTAAATAGTAAGACAAATTTATTTTTTTTAGAAAGCTTTTATTTAATAAATACAAATTTCATAGGTACAGCTTTAGGAATATAGCGGTTCTTCACCCCATTCCTGCCCTCACACCTCTACTTCTGTCCCACCTCCTACTCCCTGTCCCATTCCATTCTTCATTAAAATTCATTTTTTTTTTTTTTTGTGACAGGCAGAGTGGACAGTGAGAGAGAGAGACAGAGAGAAAGGTCTTCCTTTGCCATTGGTTCACCCTCCAATGGCTGCCGCGGATGGCGTGCTGCAGCCGGCGCACCTCGCTCATCCGATGGCAGGAGCCAGGTGCTAGGTGCTTTTACCTGGTCTCCCATGGGGTGCAGGGCCCAAGCACTTGGGCCATCCTCCACCGCACTCCCGGGCCACAGCAGAGGGCTGGCCTGGAAGGGGGGCAACCGGGACAGAATCCGGCGCCCCGACCGGGACTAGAACCCAGTGTGCCGGCGCCGCAAGGCGGAGGATTAGCCTGTTGAGCCACGGCGCTGGCCTTCATTTTTAATTATCTTTATATACACAAGATGAACTCAGTATACTAAGTAAAGATTTCAACAGTTTGCACCCACCCACCTACCCACACACACACACCAAGTATAAAGTACTAATTGAGAGCAAGTTTTACAGTTATTTCTCATAGTACAACTCATTAAGGACAAGTCCTACATGGGGAGCAAGTGCACAATGACTCCTGTTGTTGATTTCAACAATTAACACTCTTATTTTTGAGGTCAATGTCTACCTGAGGCTCTTGACATGAGCTGCCAAGGCTATGGAAGCCTTTTGAGTCCACAAACTCTGTTGGTATTTAGACAGGGCCATGTGCAAAGTAGAAGTTCTCAAGTTTCTTAATTTTAGTTTTCACTTACCTAGCTGTCAATTTAGGTTAAAAATACCTACTAGGTTTGTTTTGAAGATTAAATTAGACAAAGTAATGACCTTACATACTCTACCATATAGCTGTTATTAATGGCTTTCTTAAGAATTTGTAATATCAGATAATGCAATTAAATTCAAACCATCTTCCTTATCCATGAGCTGAAAATTTTTTCTGCTTTACTATGCATTTGCTTTGCTGATATATAGGAAATCATCTTTCAAATATGTAAAACTGAATAATCATAGTTTACCTGTGAGTTCTTCTAAATAAAAGCAGTGCCATGAAAAAAAGCGTTTACTTGACTTCACACCTAAAAACAGTCACAGAAGTGACTTTTCCTGAGACAGCCATCAAACTTTGGTATATAATAAAAATTCTTTACACACATTGAATTTCAAGATAAGGAATATTAAAAATATGTGCACTTGGGAGTTGAGATTATATCTCTTAATTTACAGTAAATTACAATTAGTATTTCATTGCTTCATCAGATGAAATTACTTTAACTTTTTAATTTTTAAACTTTTTTTTTGTATTTCATATATAGTTTTAAGAGCATAATGTACTTCTCACCATTCCCTCCCTCCCAACTCCTACTCTCCCTCCTCCTCCTTTTCTTTTTCTTTTTTTGTTTTTTACAATGACATGCTTTCAGTTTTCTTTATAATAACAAGCTTAACCCTCTACCAAATAATTCAAGGGCTGGTGCTGTGGCTCAGTAGGTTAATCCTCCACTTGCAATGCCGGCATCCCATGTGGGTGCCAGTTCTAGTCCTGGCTGCTCCACTTCCGATCCAGCTCTCTGCTATGGCCTGGGAAAGCAGTGGAGGATGACCCAGACACTTGGGCCCCTGTACCTGAGTGGGATACCCTTAGGAAGCTTCTGGCTCCTGGCTTCGGATCAGCTCAGCTCCAGCTGTTGCGGCCATTGGGGAGTGAATCAGTGAATGGAAGGTCTTTCTGTCTCTCCCTCTCACTGTCTGTAGCTCTCTTTCTCAAAAAATAAATAAAATCTTTAAAAAAAGAAAAGAATTCAGCAAGTAGTAAATAGAAAAACTACTGTTCCTCAGGAGTGTAGACAAGGATTGTAAACAATAATCAAATCTCAAAATGTCAATTTTGCTCATATACACTTGCATTTTTTGTGCTCTGTATATTACTACAAATTAGGGAACACGTATGATATTTGTCTTTTGGGATTGGCTTATTTCACTAAGCATGGTGGTCTCCAGTTTCATCCTTTTTGTTGCAAAAGACAGAATTTCATTCTTTTTTATGACTGAGTAGTATAAAAAGCAAGTTTGAATGTGTGGTGGAAGAAGACAACATTTGGTTGCTGCTGCCCTGATTTGTGCGAAGGTGCCAGCAGTTGTGCTTGCCATTACTCTTGTGTCATTGGTGTAAATGTCAAGACAGTGAATAAGTTACACAGCTCTCAGTATTATAATAATTTTGACCTCACAGTTTGAGAACTATTGCTGTAACCTACTAAAAGAGCTTTGTTTATTCAAACATAGTATTTAATGCTTAGCTTTTTGGAATCTGCTACCTTAGTGAGGACTTTGTTACTAGAGTATATTTTCACAGGAAATAAGATATAATTACTCATTTCAGACTCTGTGCCCTACTCTTTACAGATGTATTCAACCTCCTTGGTAACCTCCCCACTATTAAACAGTTTTATGTTCTTCCTCTTATGTTCAAAAACTTTCAACAACTAGATCTGATGAATTCCTTATAACATTGGCATTCAGGCAGTCTAAATTTCAAGAACTCATCCAAGGTTTCAGTGAGGAAACGTTTACTGTTAATTAAATAATATACAGACTTCTAGGGAAAATGAGTTCCTTTTGTTGGCCTTTTAGACACTATTTTTAAATAGCTCATATTTATCAGTACTTTCTGTGTTCCAGCCAACATGCTGAGCTGACCTTATTTAGTTATGATGAAAAATATTTATGATGATGGCCTGTATATTAAGTTATCTCTTTCTTCTATGGAAAGAAAACATATAACTTTATTAATACTTCTTTCATTTTATTAGTTTTCAATGGAAAAAGTTTATATGTTTGCATATTTTTGGTTGTCTTTTTCATAACCAATTGAGAATGTGCTCTTTCATCATAGAAGTCTTAGATTTGAACATTCTTCTCTTTCCTCTTTCCCATCTTACAGTCATTTAGTTCAAGCCTTATCTTCATGAATTTGGATTACTGCAGAAGCATTATGTTTTGTAGTCTTCTGTCCCTTGCTACCATCTGCAATTGTTAAGGCTTTCCTTGAAGTTAATTATCTTTTTAGCATTTTTCATCATTTGGTCTTCATTTGCTCTTTCTAGGACAGAGTCCAAACTTTGTGCAGTTTGGTAGGTGGATCACAAATATGTTTTCCATGTTTATCTTCAAGCTTTGTCCTCTGATACAACTTTCTCCTAGACATAATATAATTTACTTATGGTTGCCCAGGCATCCCATGTTCTTTCATGCTTTTGCATATGTGTATGTTATCTCTTCCCTGAATACTGTTCCACACATGTCTAACTTCTATTCATCCCGTAAGGCACACTCAATTATCTCTTCTGTGAAATGTTTATCAACTATACCAAACCAAGGGTAAGTTAAATCATTTAACCTCAACTATGGTATATTGTATTTTTAAATTGATGTTATATTTGTATGGATTTCCTTTGTGAAAATGCAACTTTTACTGTTTTTCTTGTTAGAAAGTAATTACATTGCTCATATAGAACATTTTGAATTAGTCAACAAATCAGATAATTGATTTTGATTACCTTCTCTATGCCAGGTACAACACTCAGCCTGTGGGAAACAGGTAAAATCTTCATGGAGCTTATAGTTTAGACACAGATAAGAATTTATAGTGTATATAAACATTATTCCATAATGTTTATATACACTATAATTTCTTTATCCAGTCTTCAGTTGATAGAGAGCTGGATTGGTTCCATATCTTAGCTATTGTCATTTGAGCTGCAGTGAATGTGGGGTATAGATAACACTTTCATATGCTGATTTCATTTTTTGGGGGCAAATTTCCAGGAGTGGAATGGCTGGGTCATATGGTAGGTCTATATTCATATTTCTGAGGTATCTCCATACTGTCTTTCACAGTAGCTGTACCAGTTTACGTTGCCACCAACAGTGGATTAGAGAACCTTTTTCCCAGCATCCTTGCCAGCATGTGTTTGCTGATTTCTGTATGAAAGCCATTCTAGGGGCTGGCACTGTGGCGCAGTGGGTTAAAGCCCTGGCCTGAAGCGCCAGCATCCCATATGGGCACCGACTGGCTCTAGTTCTGGCTGCTCCTCTTCTGATCCAGCTGTCTGCCATGGCCTGGGATAGCAATAGAAGATGGCCCAAGTCCTTGGGCCCCTGCACACGAGTGGGAGACCTGGAAGAAGCTCCTGGCTCCTGGCTTCAGATTGGCACAGCTCCGGCCGTTATGGCCATCTGGGGAGTAAACCAGCAGATGGAAGACCTCTCTCTCTGTCTCTACCTCTGTGTAACTCTGTCTTTTAAATAAATAAAATAAATCTTCAAAAAAAAAAACATTCTAACTAGGGTGAGGTAATCCTCAGTGTGGTTTTGTTTTGCATTTCCCTGATGGCTGGCGATCCTCAGCATTTTTTTTTTTTATTCTGTTGGCCATTTGAATTTGCTCTCTTGAAAAATGTCTGTTCAAGTCCTTTGCCCGTTTCTTAACTGAAATATTTGTTTTGTTGTGGTTGAGTTTCTTGAGTTCTTTATAGATTCTGGAAATTAATTCTTAATCAGTTGCATACTTTGCAAATATTTTCTCCCATTCTGTCAGTTGCCTCTTTGCTGAGTGCTTCTTTTGCAGTGCAGAAAGTTCTCAGTTTGATATAATACTGTTTGTCAGTTTCGGCTTTGATTGCCTGTGCTTCTGGAGTCTTTTTCCAATAAGTCTTTCCCTATACCAATGTCTTGTAGGGTTTCCCCAGTGTCCTCTAGTAGTTTGATGGTATCAGGTCATAGATTTAAGTCTTTGATCCATTTTGAGTGGATTTTTGTGTAAGGTTTATGATAGAGGTCTTGTTTTATATTTTTGCATAGAGAGATCCAATTTTCCCAGGACCATTTGTTGAAGAAAACACTTCATCTCTTCAAAGTATTGTGAAGGAAGGGAGGAGAGAACTTCCACTTTGCTTATGGCCTTCTCTAAATACTGACGGAGTTTGTGGATTCAGAAGTCTTCCATAGCCTTGGCAGCTCATGTGAAGAGCCTCGGGTAATCACTGACATCATACATAAGAGTGTTAATTGTCAAATTAACAACAGGAGTCACTGTGCACTAACAACCCATACAGGACCTCTGTCCTCACAGAGCTGTATTACAATTATGTCTAAGTGCTGGCAAAAGATGTATCATTCTTAGGTGCTTCTTTTAAGTTAATTAAGTGTCTAAAAAAAAAAGAAGTGAAATTAACTTCAAGATGCAATGACTTTGAACACCCCTTATCTTGACTGTTGAGGCAATTTTTTTTTGTGGGTGTATGTGCATTTTTTTTAAAATTTTTTGACAGGCAGAGTGGACAGTGAGAGAGAGAGAGAGAGAGAGAGAGAGAGAGAGACAGAGAGAAAGGTCTTCCTTTACCATTGGTTCACCCTCCAGTGGCCGCTGTGGCCGGCATGCTGTGGCCGGCACATCATGCTGAATCCGAAGCCAGGAGCCAGGTGCTTCTCCTGGTCTCCCATGCAGGTACAGGGCCCAAGGACTTGGGCCATCCTCCACTGCACTCCTGAGCCATAGCAGAGGGCTGGCCTGGAAGAGGGGCAACCGGGACAGAATCCAGCACCCCGACCGGGACTACAACCTTGTGTGCCGGCGCCGCAGGCGGAGGATTAGCCTATTGAGCCACGGCACCGGCCAGCAAATTGTTGAACTCTTTTCTTTCTTTCTTTTTTTTTTAATAAAGCTTTTATTTAATAAATATAAATTTTGTTAAGGGCCGGCGCCGTGGCTCAACAGGTTAATCCTCCGCCTTGCGGCGCCGGCACACCGGGTTCTAGTCCCGGTTGGGGCGCCGGATTCTGTCCCGGTTGCCCCCCTTCCAGGCCAGCCCTCTGCTGTGGCCCGGGAGTGCAGTGGAGGATGGCCCAAGTGCTTGGGCCCTGCACCCCATGGGAGACCAGGTAAAAGCACCTAGCACCTGGCTCCTGCCATTGGATGAGTGCGGTGTGCCGGCTGCAGCACGCCATCTGCGGCAGCCATTGGAGGGTGAACCAACAGCAAAAGGAAGACCTTTCTCTCTGTCTCTCTCTCTCTCACTGTCCACTCTGCCTGTCAAAAAATAAAAATAAAAATAAAAATAAAAATTTGTTAAGTACAGCTTTTGAATTACAGCAGTTCTTTCCCCCCTACCCACCTTCCTACACTCAAGCCATCTCACCTCCTACTTCCTCTCCCATCCCATTCTTCAATAAGATTCTTTTTCTTTCTTTTTTTTTTTTTTTTTGACAGGCAGAGTTAGACAGTGAGAGAGAGGCAGAGAGAGGTATAGACACTGAGAGAGAGACAGAGAGAAATGTCTTTCTTCTGTTGGTTCATTCCCCTAATGATCGCCACGGCCGGCTCTGTGCTGATCCAAAGCCAGGAGCCTAGTGCTTCCTTCCAGTCTCCCATGCGGGTGCAGGGACCCAAGCACTTGGGCCATCCTTCACTGCCCTCCTGGGCCACAGCAGAGATCTGGACTGGAAGAGGAGTAATCAGGACTACCCGGCACCCCAACTGGGACTAGAACCCGGGGTGCCAGCGCCACAGGCGGAGGATTAGCCAAGTGAGCCACAGGACTGGCCAATAATTTTTAATTACCTTTATATACAGAAGATCAACTCTATACTAAGTAAAGATTTTAATAGTTTGTACCCACACAGACATACAAAGTATGAAGTACTGTTTAGACTAGTTTTACCATTAATTCTCATAGTACAACACATTAAGGACAGAGGTCCTACATGGGGAACAAGTGCACAGTGAGTCCTGTTGTTGATTTAATAATTGACACTCTTATTTATGACATCAGTGATCACCTGAGGCTCTTGTCATGAGCTGCCACAGCTATGGAAGCCTCTTGAGTCCACAAACTCTGTCATTATTTAGACAAGGCCGTAATCAAAGTGGAAGTTCTCTCTTCCCTTCAGAGAAAGGTACATCCTTCTTTGATGGCCTGTTCTTTCCACTGGGATCTCACTCACAGAGATCTTTCATGTAGGTCATTTTTTGCCACAGTATCTTGGCTTTCCATGCCTGAAATGATCTCATGGGCTTTTTAGCTAGATCTGAATGCCTTAAGGGCTGATTCTGAGGTCAGAGTGCTGTTTTGGGCATTTTTCATTCTATGAGTCTGCTGTGTGTCCTGCTTCCCATGTTGGGTCATTCTCTCCTTTCTAATTCTATCAATTATTATTAGCAAACACTTGGTCTTATTTATGTGATCCCTTTGACACTTAATCCTATTTTTATGATCCATTATGAAATTAAACTGATCACTTTAACTAGTAAAATGGCATTAGTACCTGCCAACTTAATGGGATTTGGAGTCCCATGGCAATTTTTTAGCTTTACCCTTAAGGGTAAGTCCGAAGGAACTTGGGCTGAACTGTATGTCTCCTCCCTCTCTTATTCCCACTTTTATTTTTAACAGGGATCAATTTTCAGTTGAACGATTTTCTTGGTATAGAGTTGGTCTTCTGTATAAAGTTAATTGAAAATGGATCTTAGTGGAGAATGAGACTGGGAATGGGAGAGGGAGAAGGAGGAGGGGTGGGAGAGTGGGTTGGGAGGGTGGGTATGATGGGAAGAATCACTATATTCCTAAAATTGTACTTATGAAATGCATGAAGTTTATATTCCTTAAATAAAAGGTTTATTTGGGGGGAAAACATAAAATAAAAAATTTTTAAAAAAATTACAAAAAACAAAGTGTTGTAAGGGAAAAATATAGAAATTATGAAGAAGTGAAAAAGGAAATGAAAATCACAGTAATCATTTTTCCTAGTATTTATTTATAAATCAAAATTGGTAAATGTAAGACCTGGCCTGAAAGACCCATGAAACACAATTAAACTTCATAAACAAGCGGCTTAGACTCCATGGTGCCAATTCGGAGTGCTTCACTGCCTTTCCCTCAACCCATACCTGTTGCTTCATGGAAAGTTCCTTTTGTCATGTTAATAATTTTCTAACTATATGCCAGACTGTCCTCTTGGTATATACATATACATAAAAATAAAAATTCAAAAAGATTTTTTGCATAAAAATAAACATTTTATTTTGTTTTTCCATGAACTTTGTTTTAAAAATATTTATTTAAAAGGCAGAGTTACAGAGAGGCGGGGAAGACAAAGAGAGACTGGACTGAGCCAAAGCCAGGAGCCTCTTCTGGTTCTCCCACTTGGATGCAGGGGCCCAAGCACTTGAGCTATCCTCCGCTGCCCTCCCAGGCCACCAGCAGAAAGCTGGATCAGAAGTGGAGTATCCAGGGCTCAAACCAGCATCCACATAGGATGCAACATCACAGGCAGCTGCCTTACCCACTATGCAACAGTGCTGGATTCTGTGAATGTTTTAAATTATCCTTGGCAACAAAAGTAAACATGCAGAACAGGCATTTGGTACTGCAGTTTAAGTTGCTACTACTTGAAATGCTTGCATCCCATATTCAAGTGCTTGGTTTGAGTCCTGGCTACCCCATTTCCAGTCCAGCTTCGTGCTAATGCACATTCTGAGAGGTAAAAGACGATGGCTTGAGTACTTGGGTCCCTGCCATCCACATAGGAGATCTGGATTGAGTTCCAGGCTTTGACCTGGCCCATCACCAACTGTTGTGAGCATTTGGGAAGTGAGTTAGCGGATGGAAGATCTCTCCTCTCTCTGTTTCTTTGTCTCTCTGCTTTTCAAGTAAAATAAAAAATATATCTAAAAGTACAGATGTGATTATGTTATATAACATTTTCTGACCTGATTTTCTCAATGAATATAATGAATACTTTCATTTTTTTTTAAAATTTTATTTTATTTTATTTTTTGACAGGCAGAGTGGACAGTGAGAGAGAGAGAGAAACAGAGAGAAAAGTCTTCCTTTACCGTTGGTTCACCCTCCAATGGCCGCTGCGGCCGGTGTGCTGCTGCCAGCACACCATGCTGATCTGAAGCCAGGAGCCAGGTGCTTCTCCTGGTCTCCCATGGGGTGCAGGGCCCAAGCACTTGGGCCATCCTCCACTGCACTCCCGGGCGATAGCAGAGAGCTGGCCTGGAAGAGGGGCAACCAGGACAGAATCTGGCGCCCCGACTGGGATTAGAACCCAGTGTGCCGGTGCCGTAGACGGAGGATTGGCCTATTGAGCTGCGGCGCTGGCCCCATGTTTTTAAAATATGATTTAGGGGATGGGCATTTAACCTAGTGGTTAAGACACTAGTTAAGATGGCCTATGTCCCACATCAGAGTGTCTGGGTTCTAGTCCCAGCTCTGGCATCTGATTCTAACTGCCTGCTAATGGCTCAAGTGATTCAGTTCCTGCTACCTTTGTGAAAAACCTGGATTGAGTAACTCCCAGTTTGTCCCAGACATTGCAGGCATTTAGGAAGTGAACCAGTGGATGGGAGCTCCCTCTGTCTATCTGTCTCTGTCTCTGTTCCTCTGCCTCTAAAATAAATATATTTTTAAAAGTACTTAAAGTATTATAAAATAAATGTATTGTATATGTCTTTAATATCTTTAAGTATACTTAATGTATACTATAAGTACTTAATATCTTTAAGTATATTGAACCTGTATTTCTCTATCAAAAGTAAAACAGTATCTGTTGACTCCTTTCATGTAAAATAATACATTTAGTATATACTATTCTTTTACTTTTTACTCATTTTACTTTTTATCATTTAAGTCAAAATAAGAGGGCCTGAAATATGACAGTGATATTGGAGATGAGTGTAAGGGAACTCCACTTCACTCAGCATTTCCTTCCCTGGTCACTTGACCTTCTCTTGTAATAGACTGTCTCGTCTTCTTTTCCCTGCCCTCTAACTAGGAAGACTCTGTATGTGTACAAAGCTTAAAGCAAGACACTTGTGTAAATGCACATAAGGAAATATCAGCAAGGATGTTCACTGTAATATTGTTTAACAGAAAAGCTAGAATGCCCATAGATATAGGAATGGGTAAGTAAAAAGTGGTATCAGGGCTGGTGCTGTTGCTTAGAAGGTTTAACCTCCACCTGCAGTGCTAGCATCCTGCATGGGTGGCAGTTTAAGTCCTGGCTGCTCCACTTCTGATCTAGCTGCCTGCTAATGGCCTGGGAAAGCAGTGGAGTATGGCCCAAGTCCTTAGATCCCTGCACTCACATGGGCGACTCAGAAGAAGCTGCTGGCTCCTGTCTTCTGCCTGGCCCAGCCCCAGTCGTTGCAGCCATTTGGGGAGGGAACTAGTGGATGGAAGATCTCTCTCTCTTTTTCTCTCTCTTTGTATCTCTGCCTTTCAAATAAATAAATTTAAAAATCTTAAAAAAAAAGTGATGTCTAGTCCCTTAGTAACATACTATACAGAATGAAAAAGAATGAATATGGTATCAATCCAATGAATCTCTTAATCATAATTTTTATTGATAAAAGCTATTTGCAAGAATGTGTAGAGTATCCTATTTAAAATAAAGAATACAAAGCAAAGCTATGTTTATGATATACATTTATATAAAATGATTTTTAAATGAATTACAGTGATATATACTGTATTAGTTGCTGTAACAATATTTGATACTAGCCACTTTATAATGAAAAGAGGTTTATTTAGCTCACAGTTTTGGAGGCTGAAGAACTAAGATCAGGTGGCTCCATCTGTTCTGCTTCTGGTGAGGGCTATGTCACAACATTGCAAAGAAGCGGAAAGGGAAAGGGAATTTTGGCTGTGTGCAGAGAGGCACACATGGGGTGACCGCACTTTATAACAACCTGCTTCTGTAAGAACTTCCTCAGAGAGACCAGCAATGCCCCTATGACCCAATCAGGCCCCAACTCTTAAAGGTTATACCACCTCAACACTGCCACCCAGGGCACCAAACTTTCAACACATGAAGCTGTGGGGGAAGTTACTAGTCAGCTTTTCATTACTTTAACTAAAATACTTCAGAGGAGCTCTTGGGAAGAAAAGGTTTATTTTGGCTTCCAGATTGAAATGAGTTCAGGATCAGGCAGTCCTATTAATCTGGCATCTGATAGGGGCTCACAGTAGCAGAAAATGTGCAGAGGGACAATCACATGGAGAGACAAGAAGTTGAGAGAGAAGCTAGGCCAGACCCAGTTTAAATAATCAACTCTTTCATGAGAACTACCTTTAGAGGGCAAGTGCCCAGTGACTTAAAGACCTCCTCACTAGGCCCATCTCTCAGATGCCATCATTAAATCTCTTCCCTTAATCTGTCAATGATTAATGTAAACTCAGTTTAAACATCTGCATGAGTTTGGGGATCCAAATCATGTTCAGTACATAATGGGGACAAAACAAATCTAAACCACAGCTCATAGCAAATTAACACTATTATGATCTCTAGAAATGCATGAAGGGGAATTTGACTGGAAAGATGGGTAATTTTGACTTTTTCAGCAATACTTTATTTTTCTTACTAAAATAACAAATTTGATGGAGACATGATAAAATATAAACAATAATTACTTCTAAGTGGTGAATATGTTTGTTAAATTATTCTGAATTTTATAGTTTTTCAAATTAAAATACAGGGTCATGTTGTATAACATTTCGTACAAGATAGATAAAGGAATTTAGTCCTTTCCCTGTTTTTTGTTTTACTCTTTCCTATAGGAAAAGTGAATCAGTAACTTATTTTAGAAAGTTAATACCTCAGTTATTTAAAACTCCTTTTTTCACTTTAAAATACTCCTCAGTACTCCTCAGTAAGGGTATATCCTGAGGTCAAATTGAGGAAACATTTTTTTTTTAAGATTATTTATTTGAAAGTCACAGTTACAGAGGAGAAGCAGAGAGAGAGAGAGAGAGAGACAGAAAGAGAGAAAGAGAGAAGAGAGAAATAGAGAGATCTTCCATCCACTAGTTCACTCTCCAAATGGCTGCAGTGGCCTGGAGCTAGGCTGATCCAAAGCCAGGAGCCTCCTCCAGGTTCTCCCATGGGAGTGCAGGAGCCCAAGCACTTAGGCCATCCTCCACTGCTTTCCCAGGTGCATCTGCAAAAAGCTGATGATCGGAAGTGGAGCAGCTGAGACTCGAACCAGCGCCCATGTGGAAGTTCTGGAAGAAGTTCTTGGCTCCTGGCTTCGAATAGGCTCAGCTCTAGCCATTGTGACCAGTTGGGGAGTGAACCAGCAGATGGAAGACCTCTCTCTCTCTCTCTCTCTCTCTCTCTCTCTCCATCTCTCTGTAACTCTTTCAAATAAATATTTTAAAAAAATTAGTGAGGAACTGGCATTGCGGCATAGCAGATAAAGTTGCCCCCTGCAATACCAACAATCCCATATGGGTACCAAGTTGTGTCCCAGCTGCTCTACTTCAATCTAGCTCCCTGCTAATGACCCGGGAAAAGAGCAGAAGATGACCCAGATACTTGGGTCCCTGCCACCCATGTGGGAGAACCAAATGAAGCTCCTAGCTCCTTGCTTTGATGTGGCTCAGCCCTGGTTATTGTGGCCATCTGTTTAGTGAACCAGCAGATGGAAAATATCTCTCTCTCTGTAACTCTTTCAAATAAATAAATAAATAAATAAATAAGTAAATAGATAAGATATATCATTTCTACCTTTTAAATAATATATTGTTCATTGTTACTAAGGATACAGTGTGAAGAAGACATCCCTACACAGTGCAAACAGAGTTATAACTGGTCCAATCATTTTAGAAAGCAGCTTGGTTACACTATGTAATTTACCCATAAATAAAATGATTCAGAAAAGTGACTATCATATGGTAGAGCATTATATTCCATCGGAATGGTATTTTCAAAGGTCATTAAATTACATAGCTGAGTTCTCATGTGATTATGTTAAGTAAGCAAATCAACATTGATTGCTACAATGATGAAATAATGATTATAAATTTATTTTTTTAAAAAAATTATTTACTGGCCGGCGCCATGGCTCAACAGGCTAATCCTCCGCCTTGCGGTGCCGGCACACCGGATTCTAGTCCCGGTCGGGGCACCGGATTCTGTCCCGGTTGCCCCTCTTCCAGGCCAGCCCTCTGCTGTGGCCCGGGAGTACAGTGGAGGATGGCCCAGGTGCTTGGGCCCTGCACCCCATGGGGAGACCAGGAAAAGCACCTAGCTCCTGGCTCCTGCCATCGGACGAGCGCGGTGCGCCGGCCGTAGCGCGCCGACCGCGGCGGCCATTGGAGGGTGAACCAACGGCAAAAGGAAGACCTTTCTCTCTGTCTCTCTCTCTCTCACTGTCCACTCTGCCTGTAAAAAAAAAAAAAAAATTATTTACTTTATTTGAAAGTCAGAGTTACACAGAGAGAGAAGGAGAGGCAGAGAGAGAGAGAGAGGTCTTCTACCCTCTGGCTCACTCCCCCATTGGCCACAACTGTTGGAGCTGCACTGATCCGAAGCTAGGAGCCAGGAGCTTCTTCCGGGTCTCCCATGCAGGTGCAGGAGCCCAAGGACTTGAGCCATTTTTCACTGCTTTCCCAGACCATAGCAGAGAGTTGGATCAGAAGTGGAGCAGCTGGGACTTGAACTGTAGCCCATATGGGATGCCAGCACTGCAGGTGGCTTTACCTGCTACGCCACAGCACCAGCCCATAAATTCATTTTAAATACATCTAACTATATGAGAGTATTAATAGTATGTGTAGGGCATATGAGTGATTTTAGTTTTATATTTCTGTGTTTTCCAAATTTTTCAATTAGTGTATACCACATTTATATTCATAAAAACAATGATCATTTTTGGAACTAGAAAATCATTTATAGTTACTAAGATTACAGTCCATGCTGGGGTTACTATTGTCCCATCTGCCTTTATTTTTCTCTATAGAAAATCTTTCACTGATTCATCAAACACTTGGCGGTGATAGGGATACTTCAATCTTAACTCTATGACACCTTCTGGTATGCCAAGTACAAGTATCCAAAGGAATGTCATATATATTTAAGTACTAATTCTCATTTTCCTTACAAAGAATCTGGGATCAGTGTGATTTGACAAAGAGGATGAGCGACTGGGGAAGATCTTATAATTTGCTGCCCACCCCAATATGAGCGAAGGAGCAGACTTCAAAAAAAAAAAAAAAGATAATTTCTCCATAGGAGATTCTACTCTTAGGACTTAATTCTGTGAACTTAATAAATGTGTGAACAAAAAATATGCTCAAGGATGTTGTAGGGTTGAATAGAATCTCAGAATGTCACCTTATTTGAAAATAAGTTTTTGCAGATATATGAGGGACCTCAAAAAGTTAATAGAAAATGCTTGTTGTTAAAAAATAAGGGGGCCATCACAGTTTTGGGTTTTTTTTTTCCCAGGGGCCAACCCTGTGGCGCAGTGGGTTAATCCTCCATCTGTGGTGCCAGCATCCCATGTGGGCGCTGGTTCTAGTCCCAGATGCTCCTCTTCCAATCCTGCTCTCCGCTATGGCCAAGGAATGGCCCAGGTCCTTGGGCCTCTGCGCCCACATGGGGGAGGTGGAAGAGGTTCCTGGCTTCAGATTGGCGCAGCTCTGGCCATTTTGGCCATTTGGGGAGTGAACCAACGGAAGGAGGACCTTTCTCTCTGTCTCTTCCTCTCACTGTCTGTAACTCTGCCTCTCAAAAAAAAAAAAAAAAAAACCATGCATGGATTTCAAAACATTTTGGAACAGAATAAATTATCTTTTAATTTCAGCTTCCCACAAACTTTTTGAGCTATTAAAGTCCAGTGTGTAGTATTCTTGTAAGAAGAAGAAAACACACACACACATAGAGGGTACAAGGCTATGTGAACATAGGGGTAGAGATGGGAATGATGTATCTAAAAACCAAGGAATGCAGAGATTTCTGGGAACCACCTAAAGCTCAGAAAGAAGCATGGGAGAAGGTTTCTCTCAGAAGGAACCAACCCTGGTAACACTTTGACACCTTGATTTCAAATTTGTGGCCTCTTGAACGGTCAAAAAATAAATTGTTTTTTAGAGCCATGTATTTTATAGTAATTTATTATGGCAGTCCTGGGAAACAATACAGAAGATCACAGTTTGGGTTTTTTTTTTTTTTTTCCCAGTGTAAAAACCTGGAAATTAACATAACTGCAAATAAGGGTTTGTTACCTAAATTATATCCACACCATGTAATATGATATGATTGTTATTTAAAGTAATGATTGAACTATGTTTATGGGTTAAAAATGACAGGGCAGGCATTTAGTTTGCTGGTTAAGGCGCCTGCTTCTCACACTGGAGTAGCTGGCTTCGATACTTAGCTCCAGCTCCTTAGCACAGCTTCCTGCTACTGCAGACCCTGGAAGCAGTGGTGATGGCTCAAGTTATTGGGATTCCTGCTAGGCATTTGGGAGACTAGGATTACATTCACAGTTCTGGCTGCTGTATTTGGGGGTGAACTAGTAGATGAGAACCCTCTCTCTGTTCATTTTCTCTTCCTCTCAAATAAATGAAAAAATATTTAAAAGTCAGTGATACATTCTGTTTTTCAAAAGGTTACAGACCCAGAACACTCATTTGTGGGAATCCCTGAGAGTCTTGAACAGAGTAACTTGCAGAAGGTGTAGTAGTTAGAAAAGAAAATCTTTGTTCTTCTTGTGCTAACACAAGAAAAAGCTTTTGTAAAACTATTTTTGCATGCTTTATGGCAATTTAGGAAATGCTTATGGCATTGTAAAAATTTAATAAAAAAACTGTGGAAGGTATTTTTGGTGAGATTTTAATGGTAGTAGTAAATCATAGTAATAACTAGTCTGTTTTTATTAAAGTTAATTTTATCTAAAATTTAAAATGCATCTTAAAGAATTTATGCATTCATAATTTTTAATTTATGAATTTCCACTCTAAGTAAATGAAGAGTGAATGAAAAATTGTAGTGAAATTAGTTTGGGGTAAAGGATGAAGCTGTTACAACAAATTAATTTTGTAGGAAAAGAGTGACTATTTATATCATAATTGAGCCACATCTAAAGTAATGTCTATTAGCTCTTAAATATCTTTAATATTTTATAAATTTGCTACTAATTTAATTTGTATGAGAGCAGAGTGCCTTTTGCAGTAGATGATGCTCAGTGACAGTTTTCAAATGAATGAATGAATGAATGAATGAATGTAGGGCCAGTGCTCCCAAGAAGTCTGAGAGAGAGAGCACATAAACATCTATTCACCCGTTGAAAAGAGAACTGTCTGTGCAAAGCAGTCTGTGCTAAGTGGCAGTTGAGAAGTTAGAATAAGAAATGCTCTAAGAAGACTGGTCATTTCCAGTGGGGTGAAGAGGAAAAACTTTACCAGATGGAGGTAGGATTTGAGTTGGGGCCTGAAAGTGTCAATAAAAATGGAGAGGAAGTAGATATTATCAAAATTTTTGTCATTTCATTAATTCTTCTTCATTCCTGAGCATGGTTTGGAAACTTCCCCCTTTTCACCTTTGGATAAGTCTAAAAATCATTTCACCAGTTTCTCTAGGGAGTTCAAGACATTTTATTTCCCTTGCTATTTTCTGAATCAAGTCATCTTCATCATGTTTAGCTATTACAGTCTATTTCCCTGTCATCACTCATCTTTGGGCTTCTTTCAAAGTGGCATTACATACCTGTAATATTTTTTCTTCCCTCGTCCCTTCATTCTATCTTGTTGGGCCACAGTTTACCTGAGTCAAATGGATATGGAGCTCCCAAGTTCTTCTCTTATCTCTTTACTAGTATGTATTTAATATGATTGTTTCCATTTTTACAATATGTAGTTTTCAAATATTTTTAGTTATAATGTACATGTAACAGTGAAAATATAATGCACATATTTTAAAATGTGGAAAAAAGTAACTTTCATAAATTAAATAACTTTAGCTACTATATGTATTCCAAAGAAAAAAGGATAACTCTTCTGTTAATAGTGATAAAATTTGGAGTCAGTGTCATGGCACAGTAGGTTAATTCTCCATCTGCGGCGCTGCATTCCATATGGGTGCCGGTTCTAGTCCCAGCTGCTCCACTTCCAATCTGGCTCTCTGCTGTGACCTGGAAGGGCCATGGAGGATGGCCCAAGTCCTTGGGCCCCTGTACCCACATGGGAGACTGGGAAGAGGCTCCTGGCTCCTGGCTTCAGATTGGCACAGCTCTGGCCATTGTGGCCCAACTGGGGAGTGAACCAATGGATGGAGGACCTTTCTTTCTGTCTCTCCCTCTCACTGTGTAACTCTACCTCTCAAATAAACAAATAAAATCTTTAAAAAAAAAGTGATAAAATTTTTCCATTTCTTTCTTTCAATCAAGGCATTTCTTAGATTTTTTTTTTAAAAAAAGACATTTATTTATTTGAAAGGCAAAGTTATGGAGAGGCAGAGGCAGAGAAAGAGAGAGAGGTCTTCTGTCCACTAGTTCATTCCCTAAATGGCTGAGCTGAGCAGATTTGAAGCCAGTAGCTTCTTCTAGGTCTCCCACTTGGGCCATCTACTGCTTTCTCAGGCCATAGCAAGGAGCTGGATTGGAGTGGAGCAGCCAGGACTCTCGGAACCAGCACTCATATGGGATACCGGCACTGCAGGTGGCAGCTTTACCTGCTACACCACAGCGCCGGCCCCATTGCTTAGATCTTACCAACTTACTGACTCAGTTCCATTTCTCCATGTATGATGTTGGTTTGTGCTCGTAGGCAGTGTCATTCTCTCTTGCTAGTTCTTTTTACCTGTAAGCTTAATACATACTTTTCAGGGCAGGAATCACCGTTACTCACTTTACTTTTATTCTCAGTTGCCAACTCAGTGTCTTGCTTGAAGAAAATACTTAATGAATATCTAATTGAACTGAATTTGTGTTTAATACTATTTAAAGTAAGACATGTTTGTATTGGCTTCCTGTTTTTATTCTGATAGCTGTCTTAATTAAAAAGAAATGTAAGGAGTATTTTGTATGATAATATGCATTTATGTGATGATCTTTTTTTTTAAAGTCAGTAAACCAGAGTATGCTACAACTTTCTTGATTACTGGTCTGAATTGGAAGGCAATCCCTTATAATAACTGCTCTCAAGCCAGTCTAAGTACCAAGGCAATTCCCAAATGGCATTTAAAGTTTAACTTAGCAAGATGTGGAAGTTCTTTTATAGTATTCAATGGATTTTTCTCATATCAGAAATGATCTTTATATGTATTATTTGGGTCATTTTTATTATTTTTATCATATATAATTATTGAAATAATTTAAGTGTTATTAGTTTTTTCACTTTTAGGTCAGGAAATTAAAGCTAAGCATAAATTAGTTGCCCAAGTCCACACAGCTAGAAAGTGGGAGTAGACATGAACAAAATGTTGACTAGTATAAATTGGGGAAATTTAATTAGATGATTTCCCTAATCTTTAGACTTCCAGCTCTGAAGTCACCGAAGTTCTGAAAATGTTTAACATTATTTAGATATAACAGTAAAATATCTGCCAGGATGAACTTGCTTTGGGGAAAGTGCTGGGTTGCTTTCAGGCTCAAACCCGTTAGAGCTTTCATCTAGCTCATTCTCTGACTGCCCAAGAAGTCTCTTCACAATGGCATTCAAGCAGAATAGATCACTTTTCCACCTCACCAGATTTTAATGCTTCTGTTTTTTCATCCTTAGCTCTGGGTGATGGCTGTAAAACTGTAAATACAATGGAGCTACAAACTTTATCTGGTGACTGAAGGACCCTACATACTGCCAAATATTGAACTCTTTAGACTACTGAGCACACTGGCTCCACCTACTGTCAGACGAAAGCAAATGTCTTCCTACTCTGATTCAGAGTTCCCTTTTAAATTTACCCTTTGTATATTGCTCTTTTCCCTTCACTTTTCTTTCCCATACCTTTTATATTTGAGCTTTTCTTTTTCCCTTGCTCAAAGCTGACTTTAATAAATATTGAACTTATTGGAATGTTGTCAACTTTGCCTATAATTTTTTATCATATAAGGAGAATATGCTGAGAATGGAGATGGTGATAGAAAAATAGCATAATTTTCAGATGTTTTTAGTCTCTTAAATCAATTTCTAAACAGGATTCCCCTCTAGAGGAAATTTTTTTAAAAACAATATTGTAATACAGTACTTTGTTTTGTATGAGTCTATAGTTTTTAATTCCAGAAAAGAAACTGTTTTAATTGAATTTTATGAGTGATTAACACCAAATCCAGTTAAATTATTTTTTTTATTTGAAAGGTAGAGTTAGACAATGAGAGAGAGAGAGAGACAGAGAGAAAGGTCTTCCTTTTCCGTTGGTTTATCCCCCAAATGGCCGCTAAGGCTGATGCTGCACAGATCCGAAGCCAGGAGCCAGGAGCTTCTTCCTGGTCTCCCACGCGGGTGCAGGGCCCAAGCACTTGGGCCATTCTTCACTGCCCTCCTGGGCCACAGCAGAGAGCTGGACTTGAAGAGGAGCAACCGGGACAAGAACCCAGTGCCCATATGGGATGCCTGGGATGCCGGCTCCGAAGGCGGAGGATTAACCAAGTGAGCCACGGTGCCAGCCCCCAGTTAAACTCTTAGTAGATATAATATAGCCTTTGTTTTTAAATTCTTTTTAGTACCTTAATTTTAAATTATAAAAACAATGTAACTATATTATAGAACATTTTTGGGAAAGAAGAAAATTCATTATTTTACTATCTTATTTGGGTGGTCAGGGAGCCCTCACCAATCATAGTTTTGCTCAGTCCGTTGCGCTAGTTATCAGTTTATTATCTCAGCTCCATGGCAGCCTGCTCTGGTGGTCTCCACAGGCTGTGAGCTCTGGGTATGATTTAGCATTGTGGCTGCTCTCCCATTTCTCCCCTCTCAGGCAGTATTGAGAGAGTAATGATCTGCTTGAGAAAAGGGAAGACTTTGTGTAAGAACCTGGGACTGGTACCTCCACAATGAGGCCCAGAGCCAGTTGGAATTCCATGGTACTTGGCCATAGGCCTGTGACTGGAGTCTACCCTGGTTCCAGGAAGAGGCTTACAAGAATGGATTACTCCTTTCTCTCTCTCTCTCTCTCTCTCTCACTGTCCACTCTGCCTGTCCAAAAAAAAAAAAAAAAAAAAAAAAAGGATTACTCCTTTTTAGACACTTCCTCAGTTCATTCTGAACAATACATCAACTGTGGATTTGAGGCAAACCTGTGATGGAGTGCCCTCTAGTGCTGAAACAATGACAACACACCAACAGCAGGCCTTAGGCTGATGAAGATGTGGAGGAAAGAGATAACCTTGTACACTGTTGGTGGAAATGGTTAGCAATTGCACAAAACAGTATGGAGATTACTCAAAAAATTAAAAATATAACCACCATATCCCAACAATGCCATTATGTGGTATACATCCAAAGGAAACAAAATCAAGCTGAGCAGCTCTCCCATATTTGTTGTACCACTATTCAGAAATGCAAAGAAATGGTAGAAAACCTGCATATCCATCAACTAATGAGTAGATAAAATATGATGCGTATACACAATGGAATACTATTCAACCATAAAAAGGATGAAATCGGGGATTAGGGCAAGATGGCGGAATAGGAAGGCAGCACACTGATAGTCCCGGGAGAAACAGTTTAATAAAAGTGGAGATACTGCAGGTTCAAGGAAGAGTAGGGGAAGAAACAGCAGAGGAAACTCTTCCGGAACTAGTGATTCACAGTGGACCTTCAAGAAGAGCGTGGGAGCCCGCGGTTCGGGACACCAGTGGCAGATTCATCGCACCAGCGCTGGAAGGCGAGGTGAGCCGAACCTCAATAGCCCGAGACACCAGAAGGGAAGCGGAGGGAGGAGACTAGAGCGAACAAGGCTTGAAACCCTGTGGGGGAAAGTTCACCAGGCTAACTAGAAGAGAGAGAGAAAGAAAAAAGTGACCGATATGGACACAAGTTTCTCTCCCTCCGCCCACCTCTCAAAGGTGAGCAAGACAAAGAGCAGGCGCCATTTTGGACATACGTCATAAGCAGGGTGACCTCAGGTCTGCACCGGCCCTGAGCCTAGCAGAAAAACCTGACTCTGGGCTTAGGGGTGAAATAACAGGAGATTAGAACCTAATGAATGTGTGGTGCTAATGAACTGAGACTGTGAAAGAAAAAGAGACTGTGGGGGAGAGAACTCACGGAATTCACCACGTGAGTACTCTCCAGAGACGCTACAGTTCGGTAGCCTTGGTAGCCCAGTGGTGAGACTGCAGGAGAATTTGAACCCACACTGAAGGCCACAGAGATTCCCTCTGTGGTCCTTGGGAAAGAGCTTCCGATCTCTGGCTCCTGTGGTTATATCATTTGCCTCCTAACCACCCCCAATTCCATTCAGCTGTGTGGAATTACTTCCCCTTTGAATCAAAAATAAAGAAAGAAACAGAGAGAGATTTACCTCGCCTAACGTGGGAGTGTCACTTTTGGCACACCCTCAACCCTGAGGAACCAAACACAGCTATCAGGCCACACCCATCTCAAGCCTCTAAGGCTCCATTGAAAGCAGACAGTCCACTTAATCTAGAGTCATAGTATAACAAGAAAAAACACCACAGTGAAGAAACCAATATGCCAAACAACAAACGCAAAAACCGATGTAACAAGAACAAGGAAGACACTATGACACCCCCAAATGAAAAAGACACCCCAATTCAAGATTACGAAGATGATGAGATAGAAGAAATGCAAGAAGCGGATCTCAAAAAATTGATAAGAACACTAAGAAGTACTCAAAAACAAATTCTTGAACTACAGAAATCCTTAATGGACAAGGTAGAAAATCTCTCTCGTGAAAATGAAATATTAAGGAGGAATCAAGCTGAAATGAAACAACTAGTAGAACATGAAACTGTGATAGTGACGAGAAATCATAATGAAGTGAAGAATTCAATAGATCAAATGAAAAACACATTAGAGAGCCTTACAAACAGAATGGGTGAGGCAGAAGAGAGAATATCGGACTTAGAAGAGAGCACAGGAAAGTATACAGTCAAACCAAAGAAAAGAAGAGGAAATTAGAAATCTAAAAAATATTGTTGGGAATCTACAGGATACTATTAAAAAACCCAACATTCGAGTTCTAGGAGTTCCTGAAGGCATGGAGAGGGAGAAAGGATTAGAAGGCCTTTTTAGTGAGATAATAGCAGAAAATTTCCCAGTTTTGGAGAAGGACAGAGACATCCTAGTACAGGAAGCTCATAGAACCCCTAGGAAACATGACCAAGAGATCCTCATCACGACACATTGTAATTAAACTCACCACAGTGAAACAGAAAGAAAAGATCCTAAAATGTGCAAGAGAGAAATGTCAGATTACTCTCAGAGGATCTCCAATTAGACTCACAGCAGACTTCTCATCAGAAACCCCACAAGCTAGAAGGGAATGGCGAGACATAGCCCAGGTACTAAGAGAGAAAAACTGCCAGCCCAGAATATTATATCCTGCAAAGCTCTCATTTGTGAATGAAGGTAAAATAAAGACCTTTCATTGCAAACAGAAATTGAAAGAATTTGTTGCCACTTGTCCAGCCCTGCAAAAGATGCTTAAAGATGTGTTACACACAGAAACACAGAAACACGGCCATCAACATGAAAGAAGGTAAACGAAGGGAACCTCACAGCAAAAGATCACAGGGAATTCAAAGCATACATTTGGATAAAGAAATTATGGGACATGTACTCTATAGAATACTATACAGCAGTCAAAAACAATGAAATCCGGTCATTTGCAACAAGATGGAGGAATCTGGAAAACATCTTTCTGAGTGAATTAAGCCAGTCCCAAAGGGACAAATATCATATGTTCTCCCTGATCGGTGACAACTAATTGAGCCCCAAAGGGGAAACCTGTTGAAGTGAAATGGACACTATGAGAAACAGTAACTTGATCAGCTCTTGTGCTGACTGTTGTTGTACAATGTAATACTTTATCCATTTTAGTATTTTATTATTCTAGTACTATTGGTTGAACTCTGTAATTAACAAACAATTATTCTTAGGTGTTTAAATTTTAACTGAAAAGTGATCCCTGTGAAATATAAGAGTGGGAATAAGAGAGGGAGGAGATGTACAATTTGGGACGTGCTCAATCAGTCGTGCCCCAAATGATGGAGTTAGAAACGTGCCAGGGAATTCCAATACAATCCCATCAAGGTGGCATGTACCAAGGCCATCTCACTAGTCCAAGTGATCAATTTCAGTTCACAATTGATCACACTGATAGGTCTAAGAGTCAAAGGGATGACACAAACAAGACTAGTGCCTGCTAATACTAACTGATAGAATCAAAAAGGGAGAGAATGATCCAACATGGGAAGCGAGATACACAGCAGACTCATAGAATGGCAGATGTCCCAAACAACACTCTGGCCTCAGAATCAGCCCTTAAGGCATTCAGTTCTGGCTCAAGAGCCCATGAGAGTATTTTAGGCATGGAAAGCCAAGACACTCTGGAAAAAAAGAAAAAAAAGAAGACCTAAATGAAAGATTTCTGCAAGTGAGATCCCAGTGGAATGAATGGGGCCATCAAAGAAGGAGGTACCTTTCTCTGAAGGGAGGAAAGAACCTCCACTTTGACTATGACCCTGTTGGAATAAGATTGAAGTCAGCGAACCCTAAAGGCTTCCATAGCCTTGGCAACTCATGACTAGAGCCTAGGGAGATTACTGACGCCATAAACAAGAGTGTCAAATTGTTAAATCAACTTCAGGAGTCATTGTGTACTTACGTCTCGTGTGGGATCTGTCGTTAATGTGTTGTCCAATGTGAAGTAATGCTATAACTAGTACTGAAACAGTATTTTACACTTTGTGTTTCTGTGTGGGTGCAAACTGATGAAATCTTTACTTAGTATATACTGAATCGATCTTCTGTATATAAAGATAATTAAAAATGAAAAAAAATCTCGGTGTTAAATTGGAAATTGCATAGAAAATTAATCAATTTAAAAAATATATATCATGTAGGATCTCTGTCCTTAATGTGCTATACATTGTGAATTAATACGATAACTAGTACTCCAACAGTATTTTTCACTTTGTGTTGCTATGTGAGGGCAAACTGTTGAAATCTTTACTTAATATATACTAAACTGATCTTCTGTGTATAAAGAGAATTGAAAATGAATCTTGATGTGAATGCAAGGGGAGAGGGAGTGGGAAAGGGGAGGGTTGCGGGTGGGATGGAAGTTATGGGGGGGGAAGCCATTGTAATCTATAAGCTGTATTTTGGAAATTTATATTCTTTAAATAAAAGTGTTATATATAAAAAAAGGATGAAATCTTTTTATTTGCAACAGCATGGAGTTCATCAACTGACATAAGTAAGGCAAAAAAAGACAAGTACTACCTGATCTCAGTCATATGTAGAATCTAAAAAAAATTAATCTCATAGCCAGCATGGCACAGAGGTGCAACAGGTTAAGTTACTGCCTGAAATGCTGGCATTCCAAATGTATGTACCCTATAGATAACATATACTATAGATAACAATAATGTAATACATACATACATGTAATAAATACATATGTAATATATGTTTACATTATCTATAAAATAGATAGCTATTATATGTAGATATTATAGAAAATAGTACATATATTAAAACTAGGATAAAGGATTCCAGATGATTTCACAAAAAACAAATGCTAAACATTTCAGATAGCTATGTTTACCTTTTATTGAACATTGTATAATGGATATGTGTATTATTACATACATATTAATACAAGCATTACAAGTATCTCATAAATGTGTACAATTCTTATGTATAAATTAAGAACAAAAATTTTTTAAAAGTAAGGAGATAATTTTATGAATACTAGAGGATGAAGGTGAAACTGCTGTGCTCAGGTTTAAACGAGCACACATGCATGGATTTGCTTGTTTCATCAGACTTTCTTGATCACCTGTTCTTTCCTTGGTACTGTGTGTCAAGTGACAGGGATACTAATTTGAATGAGAAGGTGTCCTTGACCCCAGAATGTTGTACACAGGTTTAATTTTAGAACATTTTGCCTTATTTCAGGTAGAAATCTGCTTCTCTACATCTTTGTTAGTTTAAGATATTTTAAAGCTATAACCAGCCTTACATACCTTTAGTTTAATAATCCTTCAAATATTTGAAGATAGCAATCATTCTTTATTCCTAAATAGAGATGCTTTTGTATCTCTTTTTTTAAAGTATGGCACCACAAATAGACAAGTAATCCAAGGAGAAGCTGAATTAAAGCAGAGGGAAACAGGAAGACTCTTACCTAGCTTTTTTCCAGTTTTAGCTCTAAATGTTGTTTTGAGGTAGTCTATTGAGATCCCCCACCTCCCCCCACCCCTAGATAGACTGTCTTTGGATCTTTCTGGGGTTTTTCTTATTTGATTTTCACACAAGCAAATATTTTTAGTTTGCAATAGGTTTGTCAGTATGTATTTTTCTTTTTAAATCCTCGACTGTTTGAAAAATTTTTTTTTCTATCCTTAGTTAATTGATAATTTGTCTTAATATTGGTACCTATGTTGAAAATCATCTATTTGGAGTTTTGAAAGTATTGTGCCACTTTTTATTTTATTTTATTTTATACAGAATTAAATTTATAAAATGCTGTTTAGTTGTTCCTTTCCCCATTGTATCTGTTTATTTCTGTTACTGGAGTTTTATTATTCCTTAGATATTAATGTTTTAGTTTTGCTTTTGTAAATATGAAAGCAAAAATCATATTAAAGTTTATTGCCTTTTGTGTTTCACTAGAAACATAGAAACTAAAAATTTACTAGAAAAATGAAGTTTTAAAAATGGGTATTAGACCATTTTCCATTGTTATAACAAAATACATGAAACTGGGTAATATATAAAGAAAAGAGGTTTATTTGGCTCACAGTTTTGAAGACTCAAAGCTCATGATTGGGCAGCCCTATTTATTTGGTAAGGGGCTGTGGTAAGGGCCTCATAGTAGGTGACATTATGGGAGGAGCTCATGTGAGAAGGATCACAGAATGAGTCAGGAAGCCAGAGACAATTCAGGGGTCAGGCTGACTCTTAATAACAGGCCACTCTCTTGGCTGGCACCGTGGCGCAATAGGCTAATCCTCTGCCTTGCGGCGCTGCCACACTGGGTTCTAGTCCCAATCGGGGCGCTGGATTCTGTCCAGGTTGCCCCTCTTCCAGGCCAGCTCTCTGCTATGGCCCAGGAGTGCAGTGGAGGATGGCCCAAGTGCTTGGGCCCTGCACCCACATGGGAGACCAGGATAAGCACCTGGCTCTTGGCTTCAGATCAGCGCGGTGGGCTGGCCACAGTGTGCCGACCATGGCGTCCATTGGAGGGTGAACCAATGCTAAAGGAAGACCTTTCTCTGTGTCTCTCTCACTGTCCACTCTGCCTGTAAAATAAATAAATAAATAAATAAATAAAATAACAAGCCACTCTCATGAGAACTAACTCATTTCACAAGACCACCACTAATCTGAGTGCAATCCCCCCCACTCCCCCAGTGACGCACCCACCCTATGCTAAGCCCCATCTCTTAAACTTCCTAATACTGCCACATTGGGAGCCCGACTTCCAACATGTAAACCCTGGGGGATAAACCACATCCAACCTATAGCAACATGCAAAATGCAAATCTCAATTTGTTGCTTCTTTACTCAAAAGACAAAATTAACTCAATTCTTTATTTTTTTATACTGCATCCATAGACTGTACTTTGAGTACCGTTGGTGTAGCCTGCCCTCTCCAATCCATTTTTTGCTTTATCTTTGAGGTTCTTTCTGAGATCCTTTTTCTACTTGCCTTCAGAATTTAGAATTTCCTTTTGTGGATATGCTGTGGAAAATTCTTGGCTTCATTGTCTGAATTTTTGTAAGAAATTTTTGTTGAATATAAAATTATTTTCCTTTAGCACCATGAGAATAGCTTCCCACCATTTTCCTGAGAAGTCATCTATTTAACTGTTGCTTAAGGCCAAGTAACTATGTCTTTATTTAAAATGTTATTGATTAATTTAAATATATTTTTGTGTTTTTCTCTTATAGGGAATACAGTGAGCAACCTGATTATGATCATACCTCCAATTTTTGGTGCAATTCAGAGTGTTAGAGATGGACTGGAAAAGCGGTACATTGCTTCATATTTAGCACTCACAGGTATGTAACACTTCATCTGAAAAAATGATGTGCAGTTCTCACATGGACTGTTTCTCTTAGTTATTTTAGTTGTCAATATTTTATTGTTTATTACATGACTCAACCTTGAGTGTAGTGTTTATGAAGTCCACGTTAATATGCAGTATTATTCTAGGCCTTCACATTGACTCACTATTCACTCACACACAGAGCAGCTTCCAGTTCTGTATAAGCTCCAAACACAAATACTCACCATTGTGTTGGTCTTGCCTTTAGTACTCAGTATAGTAACCTGCTGTACAGGTTTGTAGCCTGGAAGCAATACAGCATATGAAATAGCGCAGGCATATAGTAGACTGTATCATCTGGGTTCTTGTAAATACATTCTGTGATCTTTGCACAACGATGAAATTGCCTAAAAACACATTTCTTAGAATATGTCTCTGTCACTAAGCAGTGCATGATTGTATTATGAATTTTAAATTATTTAAAATAAGAAATGAACACCAAACTCTTTTACGGTGTTTCCGACTTGTGGTGTGGGGTGAGGCTTAAAAACTATATGGGGCCAGCGCCGCAGCTCAATAGGCTAGTCTTCTGCCGCCGCGTTACTGCCACACTGGGTTCTAGTCCCGGTCGGGGTACCGGATTGTGTCCCGGTTGCCCCTCTTCCAGGCCAGCTCTCTGCTGTGGTCCGGGAGTGCAGTGGAGGATGGCCCAAGTCCTTGGGTCCTGTACCCCATGGGAGACCAGGAGAAGCACCTGGCTCCTGCCATTGGATCAGCGCAGTGCGCCGGTCACAGCGCGCCGGCCGCGGCGGCCATTGGAGGGTGAACCAACGGCAAAATGGAAGACCTTTCTCTCTGTCTCTCTCTCTCTCACTGTCCACTCTGCCTGTCAAAAATAAAAAAATTAAAAAAAAAAACTATATGGGAAAGACGAGAAAGAAATTGGAAGCCTACATCTGACAAAAAAAAAAAATAAACAATAAAGTAAGTCCCCAATAATTCCAAAATCTCTGAAAATGTTCTAAGATCCAGTAAATGACAGTACTGACTGAAGGTGAAGGACTAGGAAGTGTGTGAGACCTAAGGTAGCAGTTTTGAATGATGTCATTCCTGGGAAAGAGATAAATAGAAAGAAGTACCCTTTGGAGATATGTTAGTGAAAGGGTAAAAGAAACTTAGAGGTGGAAATTAAGATCCTATGAAACAACAGAATTACAAAATATATTAACCCCTTCCCTATTCTTCCCTCTCATTTTCTGAAAAAATGGACTTAAAAGATAAGTTTGTTTTTGTACTAAACAATTGAAATCCATGAATCATCTTCTCAAAATATATCATTTCCATGAATTTTTGAATACCTCTTATTTACATTATTTTTTTGCATCAAAATAGAGCTGTGTATTTTTAAATTTTTAAATTTTAATTTTTAATTATTTTTTAAGAGATTCAGTGTGATTTGTAGATACAGTTCTAAGAACATGATGATATTCCCTCCCTCCCCACCTCTGCCTCTCACACCCTCCTTCCTTTTCCTGGTCTGTCTTTGTTTTTCTTTGTTTTTGAGATAACATATTTTTAAAATTTTAAATTTTAAATTTTAAAAAATTTAAATTTTAAATTTAAAAAATTTTTTGATATAACATTTTAAAAATTTTAAATTTTAAAAATTTAAATTTTAAATTAAAAATTTTTTTGATATAACATTTAAAAAATTTTAAATTTTAAAAAATTTAATTAAAATTTACATTACAGTAAAAAGGCTTAATACTTAAAATTTAATTAAAATTTACATTATAGTAAAAAGGCTTAATGCTTCAGTGAGTAAGTTTAACAAATAAAAAGCAAAATGATCCTAGTTTGGTGGGTGTACAGACAATGGCTATAAACAATAATTGAATGGAAAAATGATAATTTCACCCAGTACAATCAATTTTAAAGTAATCACAGCACATTAAAACTGTAACCATTGATTTGACAAAAGTATAAAACAAAGATTTACAAAACTATATTTGCAGCAGTACTAATATAAACAGACTTTATTTTTTTTAATTTTAGCTCCCACATATAAGGGAGAACATGTGGTGTTTGTCTTTTTGGGTCCAGCTTATTTCACTCAACATGATATGCTCCAGTTGTATCCATTTTGCCACAAATGGTAGAATTTCATTCTTTATTATAGCTGAGTAATATTCCATTGTATATGTATATACCACATTTTTTTTATCCATTCATCTGATTATGGACACCTTGGTTGATTCTGAATTTTGGCTATTGTGAACAGTGCTGCTATAAATATCCTGGTGCAGGTATCTTTTTGATACATTGTGTTCAGATCTTTGGGGAATATACCCAGTCTTGAAATTGTTGGATCATATGTCAAGTCTATTTTTAGTTTTTAAAGGAACCTCCACACTGTTTTCCCAAGTAGCTACGCTAATTTGTATTCCCCAACAGCGTATAAGTGTTCCCCTTTCTCTGTGTCCTCACCAGCATTTGTTATTCTCTGTGTTTTGTATTTTAGCCATCCTCATAGGAGTAGGAGATGTCTCATTGTAGTTTTGATTTGCATTTCCCTGATGGATAGTGATGTTGAGCATTTTTTCATATATTTGCTGGCCATTTGTATTTCTTCTTTTGAGAACTGTCTTTTGAAGTCCTTTACCCATTTCTCAACCGGATTGGTTGTTTTTTGTTGTTGTGTTTTTTAAATTGCAGATATAGTTGGTATATTAGCCCTTTGTTAGATAGATGGTTCGCAAATATTTTTTCCTATTCTTTTGGATGTCTCTGCTCTTGATTGTTACCTTTGCTGTGCAGAAGCTTCTGAGTTTGATATAATCTCATTTGTTTAGTTTTGCTTTTGTTGCCTGTGCTTTGGGGGTCTTATCCAAGAAGTCCCCTCACACCAATGTCTTGGAGTATTTCTCTTATGTTTTCTTCCAGCAACTTCATAGCCTCAGGTCTCAAATTTAGGTCTTTGATCCATGTTGAGTTGATTTTTGTATATGATGAGAGGTATGGATCTAATTTAATTATTCTACATTTATACATCTAGTTTTGCTAGCACCTTTTGTTGAAGAGATTATCCTTACTCCACTGTATGATCTGAGCACTTTTGTCAAAAATCTGTTGTCTGTATACATGTGGGCTCTTCTGTTCCATTGATCCATGTATTGGTTTTTATGCCAGTACTGTGTTGTTTTAATTACTGTAGCATTATGTAATATGCTTTGATGTCAGATATTGTGATGCTACCAGCTTGAATTTCTTGTTCAGGATTGCTATGGCCATTCTGGATCTTTTGTGATTCCATATGAATTTTAGGATTGCTTTTTCTAATGTAAAGAATGTCATTGGTATTTTGATAGGGATTTTATTAGATCTGTACATTGCTCTAGGTAATACTGGCAATTTTTTTTAAAAAAAGATTTATTTATTTATTTGAAAGGCAGAGTTACAGAGAGGCAGATGCAGAGAGAAAGAGATCTTCCATCTACTAGTTCACTCCCCAAATGTCCATAACAGCTGGAGTTGGGCAGATCTGAAGCCAGAAGCCAGGAGCTTCTTCTTCCCAAATGGCCGCAATGGCTGGAGCTGAGCTGATCAGAAGCTGGTCTCCCACCTGGGTGCAGGGGCCCAAGGACTTAGGCCATCTTATACTGCTTTCCCAGGGCATAGCAGAGAGCTGGATTGGAAGTGGAGCAGCCAGGACTAGAATTGGTGCTCATATGGGATGCGGCACTGCAGGCGAGGGTTAATCTACTGCACCACGGCGCTGGCCCTGAAAGTTTTTTTCTTTTCAGACCTTGAATATGTATCATCCCACTCTCTTATGGCCTATTGGGTTTTCGCTGAGAAGTCTGATGTTAATCTTATTGGTTTTCCTTTATGTGTTACTTGCTGCTTTTCTCTTACCATCTTTAGGATTCATTCCTTGTGTTTAACTTTTGACAATTTGATGACAATATGCCTTGGAGAAGACATTTTTAGATTGAGTGTGTTTGGGGTTCTTTGAGCTTTTTGTAGCTTAATGTCCATGTCTCTTTCAAGACCTGGGAAATTTTCAGCTGTTATTTAATTTAGCAGGTTCTCAATGCTTTTTTTCTTTTCTTGTCCTTCAAGAATACCTATAACATGAATATTTGGTCATTTAGTGGTATCCTGTATTCCATATAGACTTCCTTCATTCTTTTTAACTCTTTTCTCTTTATTTTGTCTGATTGGGTTGTTTCAAAATTCTTGTCCTCAAGGTCAGAAATTCTTTACTCCACGTGGTCTATTCTACAGTTATAGCTCTCAGTCGTATTTTTTATTTTATTGACTGAAGATCTCATCTCCAAAATTTCTATTTGGTTCTTCTTGATGAGTTCTATCTCCTTAGTATATTTTCATTCACGTCACTCATTGCTTTCCTCATTTCTTTGATCTGTCTATATTCTCTTGCGTCTTATTGAATTTCCTTACAATCATTATTTTGAATTCTGTATCTGTCATTTTCTTCAGTTCAGTATCTAATTCTGGAGGAGCATTCTATCTTTTGGAGGCATCATGCTACCTTGCTTCTTCATGTCTTCTGTGTCCCTACATTGACATCTGCCAATCTGGTATTTTAAAAGAGTTTATGGTTTAGCTGGAATGCAGGGTATCACTTGGCTTGTTGCTTTGGCTTTTGTTCTAGGTGATCCCAGGAGTATAGTTCCTGAGTGATTTCTTTTGTCTTAATCAGTGTCGACTGTGTCTACCAGTGACAAAGTTGGCTAATCTGCTGCAGTTCATATGGAGAGAAGCCTGGCTTTGAGGTGAATAAGGATGTCCTTTGGTGTGTGTCTTTGGTCCACAGAAGTTCAGTGTCTGTCTTCCTGGTGAATGTGATAAGCAGGGCCTTGTACTTAGTGATGAGGAGACAAGGGTGAAGCTGCCACCTGCAGTGCCAGCATCCCATATGGGCATCAGTTCAAGTCCTGGCTGCTCTGCTTCTGATCCAGCTCTCTGCTATGGCCTGGGAAAGCAGTAGAGGATGGCCCAAGTCCTTGGGGCCCTGCACCTGCATGGGAGACCCGGAAGAAGCTCCTGGCTCCCGGCTTCGGATTGGTACAGCTCCAGCCGTTGTGGCCACCTGAGGAATGAACCAGTGTATGGAAGACCTCTCTCTCTCTGCCTCTCTTTCTCTCTCTGTGTATAACTCTGACTTTAAAATAAATAAGTAAAATAAATAAGTAAAATAAATAAGTAAAAAAAAAGATGCCCCTTTGTCCTCCTGGGAAGCCCAAGTGATGCTAGGGCTTGTGGCACCAGTAGCTGTGGTTCTAGGAGTGTGTGATACAGATGGATCCTTCTTCAGGTTCTGCTAGGAGAGTCAAACTGGTGCTGTGGCTTATAAAACCAATAGCTGGGGCTGGCGCTGTGGTGTAGTGAGTAAAGCCACCACCTACAGTGCTGGCATCCCAGGCATCCCAAATGGGTAATGGTTCTACCTGCTCTGTTAGTGAGTTTGGTGGTGTCATGTGTTTTCATAATGTTTACTTCTAATGCAGGATGCCCTTCAGAATTTCTTATAAGGCTAGTCTGGTGGTGGTGAATCACTGTTTTGCTTATCTGGAAAATATTTTATTTCTCTCTCTCTGTCTCTCTCTGTGTAACACTGACTTTGAATTAAATAAATAAATTTTAAAAAAAAAACCTCAATAGCTGTGGTCCTAGATTTAGGGAATGTGAACTGAACTCTGTTCTACTCCTACAGGGTGACTACAAGGTGTACAGATATTTTATTCTGCAGGGTATGAGCCTAGAGGAGTGGAATGCACTCCGTCCAATGGGTAGATTCCAGTGGCACCACAAAATTTAGAAGGAATTGTTACAGTCCTGATGTTGCAGGATATGGTGGATCATTACCCAGATCTCCCAGGGTGGGAGCAGATTTTTTTCATGGGATACTTCTGGTGTTAGCTCCCAGAAACTAAGGTGAGTCCCCCTTGCTCACATAGAGTGTGTGAGCCTAGCTCTGGGCTAATGCCCCGAAACTCCACAGTTGCAGGTTGCAGGGGATCTGTCCTTTGCCCCACACGTTGCCCTGACTCTGACTAAGATGCTGGTGGGATAAAAGAGGCACACTGCACAACTTTTTGCTGCTGAGTATGGCATAGAGCTATATTTTAATTCCATCTTTTCATAAGCTTTTTGAAGTACATTTGTGTGTGTGTGTGTGTGTGTGTGTGTGTGTGTGTGTGTGTGTTTCATTATTCTGACAGAAGGGGGCAGTCTTGAAATAGGAGTCTTGTAAGCCATCCCTTTACTGTGTACTTACAATGTACTAAAATAAGCAATGAACATTCTAAAAACATACTGTTAAAACAAAACCCCAGAAAGTAAGCATCAAAACCTTTGGATAATGGAAGTTCTCTCCTACAAGTAACTATAGAGCTGAGGGAGACTATAGCATTATACTCCTTACTGAATTAAATATTCCCAAGCAAAGAAGTGAAATAAAAAATTTGAAAGCTAAAACATACAAGAGTTGATATCAGCAAGACAGTGGACTAGGTGCACATATCCTGCAATAAGAATCTGTGTTCATCCAACGGAAGTCTCTTTTGGAGCCTCAGGATTCAAGTACTTGGAACTCAGGTAGAGCCCAAAACCTAGGAGGGTTATTTGAGACTGCAGACCCACACACAAGTGGCAGACCTGGCGTTTGTGCTCTCTTGTTCAAACCCAGAAACAGCCTTGTTCCCCAAAGGGCATGACTGCAGCCCTGTTTGGCCTTAAGCCAGCAACTAAAACCGTCTTTCCAGAATTCCAAGAGGAAGCATGTACACAAGTGCCTTGGCAGAGAAACTTTGCTGTTTGCTGACATTGGTCTTAGCAGTGGGTAATTTTGTTATTCTGTGGGTCAATGCCAGCCTTCCTCAGCTGTATTTCTGGCATAGTACTACTCACACAAGAATCCAGAGGAAGACTTGCCTATATCTTACAACCACTCTGTCATAGCCTCCTGTCCCACAAAAGTCCTGAGGAGGCACAATTTTATCTCTAGTTCCTCTTGCTGCAGCTGCTGGAGTGTTATCTTGCTTTTGCTGGAAACTGCTGGGATATGCACGCCCATGGGGGCCACTGGGACAGATTTACCAGCTTCCATCCTACAGCAGACCCTGAAAGGGGACCAGTCTTGGCACCAGTCCCTTTAATGGCACTTGGGGAACTGTGCCACCTGTTCAGGGAACTTCTTGGATATCTACTCATCTGGGTCACTAGGATGTCTTTCTGGCTTCAGTACCCTGTCAGATTTCCCACATAGTTTGGGTAACCTCCCTGGTGGCAAAGGCACACCAACCAGAGAGCCCTTATAAGACTTGCAGCAAATCTGGGCTTAGGACACCCCATGGTGCTGAAGTATTTGCAGTGGTCACTGGCATAGAAAGCAAGTGATTGGGCCCTGCACCCCATGGGAGACTAGGAAAAGCACCTGGCACCTGGCTCCTGCCATCAGATGAGAGCGGTGCGCTGGCCGCACGCGCCATCCGCGGCAGCCATTGGAGGGTGAACCAACGGCAAAAGGAAGACCTTTCTCTCTGTCTCTCTCTCTCACTGTCCACTCTGCCTGTCAAAAATAAAAAAAATAAATAAAATAAAATAAAATAAAAGAAAGCAAGTCAGTATCAAAACTTCTGGACATTTCGGTAAAAAAAAGATGGACACATGAACAGACATAGACACATATCTGTGAACACTGAGAACAAGCAAGGAAATGTCACCTCACCAGATGGACAAAACAAGGTGCCAGTGATTGACCCTAATGGGGTGGAGGTATGTGACTTGTCAAAGAATTCAAAATAGCTGTTTTAAGGAAATTTAGCAAACTCTAATAAAACAAATGGAAACAATTCAGAAATTTATTGGAAACTTCTCAGAGATATTGAAATGATAATTTAAAAAAATTAAAAAGAACTCCTGGAGCTGAAAAATATAATACAGTGAGAGAAATTAAGCTCAGAAAGCATCAGTGGCAGAACTGATGAAGCAAAAGAAAGAAACTGAATCTGAAAGACAGGGTATTTGAATATATAGAGGAGATAAAAGGAATGAAGAGAGCTTAAGAAATTTATGGGATACTATCAAAAAAGCAAGTACAGGTCATTAGTGTTCAAGAAGGAGTAGAGAAGGAACTGCTGTTGTGGTATGATGGCGGGTTAAAAAGGAGCAGAGAAAAAGCCAGAGGGTAAAAAGCTTGTTTAAACAAATTATGCATGTGAATATAGAATGGATTAAAATTATGTCTTTGTGGGGCTGACTGCCGCATCAGCATCCCATATGGGCAGTGTTTTGTGTCCTAGATGCTCCTCTTCCAATCTGTCCAGCTCCAGCCGTTGCAGCCATTTGGGGAGTGAACCAGCGGATGGAAGAGCTTTCTCTCTGTCTCTCCCTCTCTCTGTCTGTAACTCCACCTCTCAAATAATTAAAGAAAATCCTTTAAAAAATTATATCTTTGTGAATGCTGATGAAGAGAGGGGAGAGATGAAGAGGTATTGGGGGTGGGGGAAGTGAAGAGTGAGGGAAATGTGGTTGTCTTCTTGGAATTGTACCTATGGATTACAGAAAATCTGTTCTATTCATATTAATAAAATTTTTAAAGAGAAATGGAAAGATGAAGACTTTCCAAGACAAACAAAAACTGAGAGAGTTTATTACTGCAGGGCTAACTTATAAGAAATACTAAAGACAATGCTTTGAGCTGAAAGAAACGGACTTCAGTGATCAATGTGAAAACAAGTGGAGGTTTGAAGCTCATGGTAAAAGTAAATGTACAGTTTATTCAGAATACTATAATGATGTAATGGTGGAGTATAAATCACTTATATCTTTTATAAAGGGTAAAGTACAAAATATTAAAAATAATAACTATAATTTTATTGGATATGTAATACTAAATGGTATAAATCCAAAATGCAGAGATGAGAGGAGTTAAAGTACACACTTAGTTATTTGCTTAATATAAGCTATTAAACTATAATTATACTCTAAAAATAAAAAGCAAGGAGTCAAAACATAAATACTAAAGAAAATCACTTAACCAGAAAGGAAAACAGTAAGAAGATAGAAAGAATATGCAAACAACTAGAAAACCTTAAAAAATCCAATAGTAAGTCCTTATGTATCAATAACCAGGCGTAGGATGGCCAAGTGGATAAATATACAAACTCCTAGGGCAGATGTTGTGGCATAGCAGGTTAAACCATTGCATAGGATGCCTGCATCCCATATCGGAGTGCCTGGTTCAAGTCCTGGCTGCTTTGTGCTTCCAATCCAGCTTCCTGCTAATGCATGTGGGAGGCAGCATATGATGGCATGTGAGTCACTGTCATCCATGTGTGAGACCCAGATAGAATATTTGGCTGTGGCTTTGGTCTGGTTCAGTCCTGGCATTTGCGGGCATCTAGGGAGAGAACAAGCCAAGGAAGATGTATCTGTTTCTCTCTCTTTCCCTACTCCCTCCCACCCCATTACTTTGCCTTTCAAATAAAATTTTTTTTTAAGATTTATTTTTATTTTATTTGAAAGGCAGAGTTACAGAGAAACTGAGGCAGATACAGACACACACACACACACACACACACACACACACACACAGGTCTTCCATCCTCTGGTTTGCTCCCCAAATGGCCGCAATGGCCAGAGCTGTGCCGATCCAAAGCCAGGATCTAGGTGCTTTCTCCAGGTCTCCCACACGTGTGCAGGGGCCCAAGGACTTGGGCCATCTTCCACTGCTTTCCCAGGCCATAGCAGAGAGCTGGATCAGAAATGGAGCAGCCAAGACTCAAACCAGAACACATATGGGATGCTAGCACTGCAGGCAGCGGCTTTACCAGCTACGCCAGAGCCCTGCTCCCATAAAAATCTTTTAAACATAATAGAAACTCCAACTGTTTGCTTCCTCCAAGGGACTCACTTCACCTGTAAGGACACACACACACACACACACACACACACAGTGGTATTAGATTGGAATTAGAGGTAAGATTGATTTCAAAAGATCTGTCCTCTGAAAGGACCTGTAAGACCCTCTGACTCTAACTTTAGGTAAAAAAGATTCTTGCTTTTGAGGATTTAGGTGATTAGGTACCCTAATAGGTATTAGGTATCCTAATGATCAGACTAAATTTCCTTTCCCCCACTCAAGGTCCTTAATTTAATCACATTTACAAGCTCATTTATTGCCATTTAAGGTAACATGTTATGTTATGATGTGGACATGTTGGGGTATTATTCTATCTGCCACATTAATGCGGTTATTGTTGCAGCCCACTACTTACTAAATTAAGGTAGTAGCACATTTACTGTGAATGTAGCACCATCCTTGTGGGGAGTATGAAGGGAGAAGGTAATCTGGAATACACTGATAAGGCTAATATAGAATATTCTGGCTGTGTGTGTGTAGGTTACTATAGCAAAGTTATATGATAGGACTTCAAAAAGTTCTTGGAAAATGGAATTAAAAGATAAAAATAAAGAATATAAACTTTCTCAATATAAGTCCATCAAGTTCAAGACACTTTTCAAAGCGATGATACCCACCATTTAATCCATACTCAAGGAGCTAACAATCCTGGTAATTTAACCATGTCAATATAGTCATTACATAATTGACTAAAGAAAAATGAGTGCTCTTTAAAGATATATATTTTTTAAAGATTTATTTATTTGGGAGGCAGAGTTATATTCAGAGAGAGGGAGAGGCATAGAGAGAGGTCCTCTATCTGCTGGTTCACTCCCCAAACAGCCACAACAGCTGGAATTGGGCCAATCCAAAGCCAGGAGCCAGGAGCTTCCTCTGGGTCTCCCACATGTGTTAAGGGCCCAAGCACTTGGGCCATCCTCCTCTGCCTTCCCAGGCCATCAGTGGGGCACTTGATTAGAACTAGAACAGGCGGGACTTGAACCTGTGCCTGGCCCTGCAGGCAGAGGCTTAACCTGCTTCATCACAGTGCTGTACCCAAAGATCTTTTTTAGATTAGGAAGCAGGTGCCAGCATTGTGGTGCAGTGGGTAAAGCTGCTGCCTGCAACGCTGGTATCCCAAATGGGCACCAGTTTGTGTCCTGGCTGCTCTACTTCTGATCTAGTTCCCTGCTAATGGCCTGAGGAAAAGAGAAGAAGATGGTCCAAGTGTTTGGGACCCTACCACCCATGTAGGAGACCCAGATGAAGCTCCTGGCTCTGGCCTGGCTCAGCCATGGGCCATTGTAGCCATCTGGGCAGTGAATCAGAAGATAGAAGGTCTCTCTCTGTAACTCTTTCAAACAAATAAATAAATATTTTTTATTTTTATTAAAAAAAAAAAAGGCACATTAGCAGAGAGCAGGATTGGGAGTGGAGCAGCTGGGTCTCGAATCTGTACCCATATGGGATGTCAATGTCATGGGCAGTGGCTTCACCTGCTATGCCACAGTGCTGGTCCCTGAAAGGAAAGATTTTCAAAGATGACTTTCAGGTTTCTAGTTTAAGGAAGCGTGTAGATAAAAATTCCATGAACCAATAAAGAGAAGACTAAGAAAGAGATTTGGAGGGAAGATCTGGTATTGTTTAGATAATGTGGGTTTGAAATCTTCTGAAGATATTGTAAACAAAGACTCAAATAGGCATTTAGATACATGATCGGAATTCACAGGTAGAGTTTAGGCATTATATATATATAATATATAATTATATATATATATAATGCCTAAACATATATATTTATATGTATTTATATATTTAAAGATTTTACATTATATATATAATGCCTAAATATATATATTTATATGTATTTATATATTTAAAGATTTTACTTATTTATTTGAGAGGTAGAATTAGAGACAGTGAGAGAGAAAGAAAGGCCTAAATGGTCTCAACAGCTGGAGCTGTGCCGATCTGAAGCCAGGACCCAAGTGCTTCTTCTGGGTCTCCCATGTGGGTGCAGGGACCCAAGGACTTGGGCCATCCTCTACTGCTTTTCCAGGCCATAGCAGAGACCTGGATTGGAAGAGGAGCAGCAGAAATTAGCACCAGCGCCCATATGGGATGCCAGCACTGCAGGCGGTGGTTTTACCCACTATACCACAGCACAGGCCCCCTAACATTAGAATTTAAAGTCATGGGAATTAATCAGTGAGGAATTAATCACTGATCAGAGATCAGTGAGGGAGTGAATATATAGAGAGAAGAGAACCCAAAAATAGATATAAGTGTTACAAATTCATCACCCAAAAGCAGAAACTGGAATGTAGACATGTTTTCATTAGCCCATATTTAAAATTGAATTGTGTTTCTAATTAGTTGCTCACATTTTAACACTGAAAGAATTTACAGAAAAATCTAGACCTCTATGTTCTCTTTAGAAACAGTCTTTAAAAATCCATGGAAAATGTATATCATTAAAAAAGACTTATACATGGATTTCAATTTTTTGTGTCAAGTTATCCTTTAGTTTTATTTTTCTAGAAGCTCTTTGAAGTACCCTTATATTTTTTCACCATAGCAGTCAGCCTGAGCTCTTCTTTGGTCTGTCCAGTTGACTACGGACTCTGTACTGCTCCTTTTTTACTTTCACTTAGAGTGTTTTACTCAAATGCCTCTCTCTGTTTTTGAATTCAGAACCCCAGGTTTAGAAAATTAGAACAGATTGAGCCAACAGAAGAACCTATAAAGGAGAGCAGGTGCTACAGAAGGCTAGACAGGGACGTGTTGAATACTCCTGAGAGGCTGAGTAGAAGGAAGGCAGGGAAGGCTGGTTCAGCACTGGGAATGGTTTTGAGGTGAAGACAGATGAGAAAGGAGAGGCAGTTATTTTCAGAACTCAGAAAACTGAAGAGCACAGTTAGAGGGGCAAGAGGGTGGTCTTTAGAGATAGAAGAAAATATATGAACAGTGCGCTCAGGAGGTAGAAATTAGTGATGCAGGGAAGATTGTTATGAATTGCAGACCTCGGAGAGTGGGTGGCCTTGCTAGGTGAAAGCACTGAGGCTCAGGAAGGAGGGAGGAAGGCAGTGGTCCTGGTGGAGGGGAAACACCGAGGGTAGCAGAGACGGGAATTGGCAGTGTTCACGCGGAGCCAGAGAATTATTCTAAACTGAATACGTGGGCTAAATACAGATTTATTTAGACTAAATACAGACCAGAATTCAATTTGTTAGAATCTGATGGCAGTTTTCATAGTGAGCATATACTATTTGTAATTAGTTTCATGATGTTGAAAATGATCAGAAACATTATTTCATACATTACAGGTAAGAAACCGAGGCTCAGACATGGGAACTTTGAGTTCCCCACTGAGACAAACTGGAATTTGAAACTACATCATAAGCCCCCTGACACACCAGTAGTTCTCAGTTGTTTAAGTGAATAATGAGGTACCTTAATTAATCTTGGGGAAGTGTTAGTTGATTATTTTTGTTCAGAGTTTAGAGAACATCATGACTGGGAGAATGTAAAAGGAAAAAAATTTCTAAAGCTGATTTGGAGACTTTCTCTTGAAAGCATTGTTAAAATCACAGAAAATACTTCTGTTGAGAGGAAAATATATTGAATGTTTACTTACCTGTTACTAAATTTAAAGACAAATCTGAAATCCCATCTTTTCTTCATTTTCTTCCTGCTTAATAAAAATATGTTTGATTCTAAATATGTGCCTTATAATTGCCCTTCTGGCTTTTGAATTGTTTTATTTGATGCCTCTAATTTTGTCTTGATTCACATTCTTACCAAGAAATGATCCTTTCAAGTTTTGGATTAGCCCTAACTTGCCAAAGTTTGTAAACTGAAAGAATAGTTCCTAAAGAACCTTAATCTTGGCCGGCGCCGTGGCTCAACAGGCTAATCCTCCGCCTTGCGGCACCAGCACACCGGGTTCTAGTCCCGGTTGGGGCGCCGGATTCTGTCCCGGTTGCCCCTCTTCCAGGCCAGCTCTCTGCTGTGGCCCGGGAGTGCAGTGGAGGATGGCCCAGGTGCTTGGGCCCTGCACCCCATGGGAGACCAGCATAAGCACCTGGCTCCTGGCTCCTGCCATCGGATGAGCGCGGTGCGCCGGCCGCAGCGCGCCGACCGCGGCGGCCATTGGAGGGTGAACCAACGGCAAAGGAAGACTTTTCTCTCTGTCTCTCTCTCTCACTGTCCACTCTGCCTGTCCATAAAAAAAAAAAAAAAAAACCTTAATCTTTTCAGGGAAATTTTGTGTACACTCTTAAATTGCAGCTTCTTTTCCATCACATCATTCATAAATGAGAGCCTCTACGGAAGTAAATCAGGAAAATAAATAAAGTTAGCAAACTGGTGGGATTGCTTAAGTTGCTCTTTTGCTTTTATGACTTGTTGATTTTTACAGCTAGAAGGATTTTACCACACCCATCCCCATTAAAGCTTGTCATATTTTCTCTGGCTCTGAGTATAGACAGCTCAGATAAATGATAAAGCATTTTAAGAGGCTCACAATGTCAGTGTTTATCCTCATGGTCACATTTTCTTTTCAATATTTTAATGTCTGGAAAGCACTTGAACTAATCATTGATAAGAAAGGAAGCAATCAAAATGCTCCCTGACCTCCTCTGATTAGTTATGAAATGCAGAGATATGATTGCATTTTCTCTGCCTAGTTCACATTAAGGGACTGATTTCAGGAATCCAAATTTATTTCACCCTGTTCCCTTTGCAAACCATTTCCTGCCTTTGTTTCCTGTGCCACAGGTTTCCTAGATCCTGGTCACAAAAATCACAGTTTTATCCTTGACAAGTCCTCTTCCAGCTCTCTCTGGATTCCCATATTAACTTATTCACCAAGTCTTTAGGTTCTATCTTTGTGATCTCTAGAATTTGCCTTTTTCCATTTTAGTGTCATCACTCTAATTGAGACCGTTGTGTCTTTCTTAGCTGAACTTCTTACTGACTTGACAGTATACCATAGATTCTTTTATTGAGTAAAAAGTTCTGTGTTTGGACACCACCTCTCCTATCACCTTACCAAAATTCTGAAATTTCGTTTGTTCATTGCTTCTAAGGGGAGCTATAGCACAGAGGAAGACTTTAGGATCAGACAGGCTTAGTTCTAATCTCAACTGATGAGAATAATAATGGCTGCCTTGTAGGATTTTTTTTGTGAGATTTGGAAATAGAGTGTATATTATTTCTTGGATTCCTTATATGGTAGACTTAACTGGAAAGGGAGCAGAGGAATTTTTGATTTAGAAGGATCTGGGTTACAAAGTACTAAGTAAAAGGATTGATGTATCTCTTACCCTTTCATAAATGGTTCAGAAAAATAATTTTTTTTATTTGACAGATAGAGATAGACAGTGAGAGAGAGAGAGACAAAGAGAAAGATCTTCCTTCTGGTCGTTCACCCCCCAGATGGCTACTATGGCAGGCGCTCTGTGCCGATCCGAAGCCAGGAACCAGGTGCCTCCTCCTGGTCTCTCATGCAGGTGCAGGGGCCCAAACACTTGGGCCATCCTCCACTGCCATCCTCCACAGCAGAGAGCTGGACTGAAGAGGGGCAGCCGGGACTAGAACCCGGTGCCCATATGGGATGCTGGCGACGCAGGCAGAGGATTAACCAAGTGAGCCACTGCACCGGCCCCCAGAAAAATAATTTAAATAAATATATATATTTCAAAAGAAAATTTTTTTAAATTATTTTTGACAGGCAGAGTGGACAGTGAGAGAGAGAGACAGAGAGAAAGGTCTTCCTTTTGCCGTTGGTTCACCCTCCAATGGCTGCCGCAGCCGGTGCACTGCAGCCAGCGCACCGCACTGATCTGATGGCAGGAACCAGATGCTTCTCCTGGTCTCCCATGGGGTGCAGGGCCCAAGCACTTGGGCCATCCTCCACTGCACTCCCGGGCCACAGCAGAGGGCTGGCCTGGAAGAGGGGCAACCGGGACAGAATCCGGTGCCCCAACCGGGACTAGAACCCGGTGTGCCGGCGCCGCAAGGCGGAGGATTAGCCTGTTGAGCCACGGCGCCGGCCTCAAAAGAAAATTTTAAAGGTTATAATAAAGAGCAAAAATAAATTTAGAGGTTGCATACGAGTTCAATAAGCAGAGAATTAGGTTGGGGTAGGGAGGATTGGATAATGGAGGGAATAAGTAAGTATTCCAGGCAGAAAGAACAGGGTAAGTTTAAAATGAGTGAAGAAGAGCAGACTAGTGCTGACAGTGTGAGATTAGAGAGACCAGGGACAGTCGTTACAATGAGAGAAATTAGATTATGAAGCCTTGTGTATGTCTTGCATAAGTGCCTTTGTCGCTTAAAGTAGCCACATAGGATGCTCACACCCTAGGGGATGAGAAAATCGGTCTGTTGGGACACAAAAAGAAAATGCTCTAATGTTTGGATATGTTTCTTTTACATTTTTCCAAAATTCTGTTTTATATGTTTTAAAATATATATGGTATCTTAGCACCACAGTATCTATACTTTATAAGTAAATATGCATAAATGAGGTTCATTAAACTTATTTTTGCTCTCAGAGTTGGGAGACTACTTCTTTAGATATTTCTTGGCTTGTGACCAGAGTGATTTTTTTTAAAAGGCAAAACAGATCATTCCGATCCCATATGTATATGTGCATGTAGTTTTTTAACAGTTTTACTTTGTCCTTAGGATAAAGTCCAAATCTGAATCAAACATTTTTTTTAGATTTATTTCTTTATTTGAAAGGCCAAATGACAGAGAAGAGGCACAGAGAGATTAAGATTGATCATCCATCCACTGGTTCATTTCCTAAATGGTCACAATAGCCTGGTTTGGGCCAGGCCAAAGCCCAGGAACCAGGAGCCAGGAACTCTATCTTAACACATGGGTGGCTGATACCCAAATCTTAGGCTGTCTTCCACAGCCTTCCAGGGTGCATTAACAGGAAGCTGGATCAGAAGTATAGCAGCTGGGACTGGAACTGGCATTGCAATATGGCATGTCTGTGTCACAGATGACAACTTAACTACAACTCTGGCCTCTGAATCAGGTTTTAACATGGATTTAAAAGCTCTTATTAGTCAAGCTCCAAAAAGCCATGCCAGTCTCAACATCAGATTCCTATTCCAAATCATTGGTGGTCTAATCCAAGCTCTTTTTTTTTTTGGATATGCAGAGTAGACAGTGAGAGAGAGAGGTCTTCCTTTGCCATTGGTTCACTCTCCACTGTCCACTGTGGCCAGTGCACTGCGCTGATCTGAAGCCAGGAGCCAGGTGCTTATGCTGGTCTCCCATGGGGTGCAGGGCCCAAGCACCTGGGCCATCCTCCACTGCACTCCAGGGCCACAGCAGAGAGCTGGCCTGGAAGAGGGGCAACCTGGACAGAATCCAGCGCCCCGACCGGGACTAGAACCCGGTATGCCGGTGCCGCAGGTGGAGGATTAGTCTATGGAGCCGTGGCGCCAGCCCCAAGCTCTCTTTATTTATTTTTTTTCTTTTGGTGTGCCTTCCTGCCTTCCTGCCTTCCTGCCTTCCTGCCTTCCTGCCTTCCTTCCTTCCTTCCTTCCTTCCTTCCTTCCTTGCTTCCTTCGACAGGCAGAGTGGACAGTGAGAGAGAGACAGAGAGAAAGGTTTTCCTTTGCCGTTGGTTCACCCTCCAATGGCAGCCATGGCCAGCAGCTTGAGGCCGGCGCACCGCGCTCATCTGATGGCAGGAGCCAGGTGCTAGGTGCTTTTTCCTGGTCTCCCATGGGGTGCAGGGCCCAAGCACCTGGGCCATCCTCCACTGCACTCCCGGGCCACAGCAGAGAGCTGGCCTGGAAGAGGGGCAACCGGGACAGAATCCGGTGCCCCGACGGGGACTAGAACCCGGTGTGCTGGCGCCGCAAGGCGGAGGATTAGCCTGTTGAGCCATGGCGCTGGCCATATTTTTTAAAAATTAATCTGAATTAACTTTGCATTATCTTTCTACATAGGATGATTCCTTTAAAAAAAAAACTTCAACTCCTAGCTTAAATGTGTCTTTTGACCCCCCTATATGAGGTAATTAATTGCCCTTTGAAGAGATTACCATAGTCCTGAAACCTTCCTTTTTGTAATTTTCATGGTTTGGATAAAGTTCTGAGGTAGAAACCACATTTCTGTTGTTCTCCCCTTCTGCTCAGTGGAAATGCTTGGAGCATTAAGTACAGAGTGAATATTTGTTGAAAAGGAATGGGTTCTTCATCAGAGAAATGCTGGTTGAAATCATAATGAAATACCACCTCACATTTACTGGGATAGCAGTCATCACTAAGTCAGACAGTAGGTATTGATAAGATTATAGTGAAATTTCATATATTGCTGGTGCGAATGTAAAATGCTACAGGTGATTTAAAATATACTTCCTGAAAGTGTTAAACCATATGACCCAGTATTTCTACTCCTAAGTATACATCTTTGAGAAAGAAAAACATAAGTCCACATAAAAACCTGTTTATCAATGTTTACAGCAGCTTTTTATAATGGCCAAAATGTGGAAACAACAGCTGTCTGCCTTAGCTCAGGCTGCCATAACAAAACACCATAGACTGGGTGGCTAAAACAGTGAACATTTTTCTCATAGCTCTAGAGACTGGGTCTCTAGAGGGTCTAGAGGGTCTAGAGACCCTCTTCTTGACTTGCAGACATGTGGCTTTGCTCTGTGCAGAGAAACAAGCTTTGATCTTTTCCTTTTATAAGGACTTAAGATGATGACTTCATCCAAACCAAATTACATCCCAAAGCTCTCACCTCTAGATACTGTTGCATTGGAGGATAGGTTCGACAGATGAATTTTGGAGAAATACAGTCAGTCCATAACAATATCCATCAGCTGGTGAATGGAAAGCTAAAGTGTAGTATGTCCATATGATGGAATATTTCTCATCTATAAAAGGGATGAAGCACTGATGCCTGTTACTGTATGAATGAATATTAAAAATATTATTAAGTGAAAGAAACTAGACATAAAAGACTGGTTGCATGGTTTCATTTATGTGAAATGCCCAGAATAGGCATTATAGAGACAGAATGTTGATTAATGATTACCTAGGACTGGAAGGATTGAGGGAAAATATAGAATGATCATTAATAGGCATGGGGTTTCTCTTGGGGGTATTGACAATATTCCAAATGTAGGTTAATATGATATTTGTGTAATTCTGAATGTACCAAAACAACTGAACTGCATGCTTTTTAAAATTTTTGATTAACAGATAATAATTATATTTTTAAAACTGTTTATGTTTAATTTGAAAAGCAGAGATAGAGGAAGAGAGACAGAGATCTACCTTCACTGGTTCATTTCAGATGCCCACAACAGCCAGGGCTGCTCCTGGCCGAAGTTGGGAGCCAGGAATTCAATCCAGGTCTCCCACATGGGTGGGTGGCAGGGACCCAATCACTTGAGTCATCACTGCTGGCTCCTAAGGTGCACATTAGTAGGAAGCTGGATTCAGGAACAGAGCTGAGACTCAAACCTAGACATGCTTAACTGTTACACCAAACTTCCCACCACCCTCAATGAATTGTATACTTTAAATGAATCAGTTTAATGGTATGTGAATATACCTCAATAAGACAAGTATAAACAAACTTTAGCATAAACTTATAGTTTGCTTTAAAGGGCAACATAGAAAATACTGTATGGAGAAAGGTGATGCTGTTCTGTTACATCTCTTTGTATTCTCTATGTACAGAAATGTCTATTGCAGCAGAGTAATTTATAAAGGAAATGATGGAAATAAAGAAAATGGAGGTCTAAATCTAAAGATGCCCCCTCCACCAAGTCCAAAAGGAATTTGTAACCCTATAGCTATTGAATGGACTTTCCTTCAGAATCCTGTTTTATGTGTTGCCCAGATTGTTGAATGGAAACAAATTGTAGTGATCTCTTAAAATTAAATCAGACATTTACTGGCGGGAGTTTGGTCTAGGGGTTGAGATGCCATTGGGATGCCTGCATCACATTTGGGTCATGGCTCTGCATCAAATTCCAGCCTTTTACTAATGTACACCTGGGAGGCCGCAAGAGCTGGCTCAGTAGTCAGGTCCCTGCCACCCATGCCAGAGACCTGGATGAAGTTTCTAGCGCCTGGCTGTTGCAGGCATTTGGGGATTGAACCAATGGATGGGAACACTGTGTGTGTGTGTGTGTGTGTGTGTGTGTGTGTGTGTGTCTGCCCTTCAAATAAGTCAAATACATTAAAAATGTTTTCAAAATAGAAAAATCAGGCATTTAAGGCTATATAATATAAAGTAACAAGAAAACATTTTGAAAGAGTTTGAACAGAACAGTCCACGAGTAAGGCAAAGTTAAGTGGCTGCTCTGCCTTTCAGGATACACAGTCTGCTTCATTTTTGTTTTTGTACTTCATAGTGCACTGTGTGACCAAGTAACTCACATGGGTTTATCCTTCCCTTAAATAATTTTTCCATCTTTGAACCTTCTAATTTATCATTTGGAAACAAAACAAAGTAAAACATTAACTATCTCTGGCAAAATTAGTGTAGAATATATTTTTATTTTTCCCATCTTATTTTGAGGAGTAAAAATAATGTAATAACAGTGTTTTGTGTTGTGACTTTTTAAAAAAGCAGGAGTAACAAACACCTTAAATTTTTTCTCATGTGGCATCTATAAATTATTTGGCGATATTCCTACTCAGCATGTTTGTTGTGATAACTCCTATACATCCTCTACTGTCATTTGTACTTTCTCTGATTTCCTTTACAATGTCCCTCCTCTGTGCTCCCACGGCACTCTACATATCTCCATGCACAGGCTCCTTTTGCCTGGCTCCTCCATTAGAACATTTGCTTTATTAAATCTTTAAAAAAGGGGGGGGGGTGCTGGCACTGTGGCTCAGCGGGTTAACACCCTGGCCTGAAGCGCCGGCATCCCATATGGGCACTGGTTCTAGTCCCGGCTGATCCTCTTCCAATCCAGCTCTCTGCTATGGCCTGGGATAGCAGTGGAAGATGGCCCAAGTGCTTGGGCCCCTGCACCCGCGTGGGAGACCTGGAGGAACTCTTTGGCCCCTGCCTCCTAATCGGCACAGCTCCGGCCATTGCAGCCATCTGTGTAGTGAACCATCGGATGGAAGACTTCTCTCTCTGTCTCTACCTCTCTCTTTAACTCTGCCTGTCAAATAAATCTTTAAAAAAAAAAAAAAAAGGCCAATGACTGGATCTGATCTTTGTACCTCAGCATCTGAACTGAATTTGGCAAATAGGAAGTGCTTAGTAAATGCTGAACTGAACCTAATCAGAGAAGTCCTGTTGTTAGATGTTATAAGGGCTGATTGGTCAGTTGATTTTTTTTGAAGTTGAAAATATATATATATACACACACACACATACATATCCATACACCCTCTTTAAGTTTTCTTTTTGTTAACATATCCAGTTGTATAGTCTTTGAGAAAGATTTGATGTAGGACATGACCTCTGAATATGGAACCCTAAATTTAGTTCTACTTAGTGTTTTGTGTATTACAATGGACAGTTTTGGGGGCTGGTGCTGTGGCATAGCAGGTAAAGCCACTGCCTGCAGTGCTGGCATGCTATATGGGTGCTAGTTCGAGTCCCAGCTGCTCCGCTTCCGATCCAGTTCTCTGCTATGGCCTGGGAAAGCAGCAGAAGATGGTCCAAGTCCTTGGGCCCCTGCACCCATGTGGGAGACCTGGAGGAAGCTCCCAGCTCCTGACTTTGGATTGGTGCAGCTCTGGCCATTGTGGCCAGTTGGGGAGTGAACCAGCAGATGGAAGACCTCTCTCTCTCTGTCTCTGCCTCTCCTCTCTTTGTGTAACTCTGACTTTTAAATAAATAAATAAATCTTAAAAAAAAAAGACAGTTTTAAATACCCTAAAACAAAAACAGTTCATTTAAAATTCAGGCAGTTGCTGGAAGACTTAACACATGAATACAGAATCTTTTTAAGTTTTTACTATTTTTCCCAAACTTTAACAGATACCTCTCTCACATCTAATTCAATAGCAGTTGTTATCAGCAACTCACTCTTACTGAATCTGTTGTAGCATCTAAAATGGTTCATATAGAAACAACAGCTCTCTTTTTGCAGTTGTATTCCTGATAACTAAATTCAGTGGCATCAACAGGATTGGTAACAAACATAACTCAGTCTCTTAGTCAGCATACAGCACAGCAATTTAGATCCGAAGTACAAGGGAGTACCAAAGAGTAGCTAACCGGCTATAAGCACCAGAACTTACCTGAGTGTCAGATTATGTGCTTTAGAAATAGTGGAATATGTTGGTCTAGTAAATCACTTAGTACAGGGAATTTGAGAGAAATATTTATCCTGTACTTCTGTTTTCCTTTAAAATCAATGCTTTGAAATATCTTATTGTCTTCTCAAGTCACTCTGATAATCCCAAAGAATTTTACGCTAATTTTTAAAATTTGTTTTAATTTCAGTGGTAGGAATGGGATCCTGGTGCTTCCACATGACTCTGAAATACGAAATGCAGGTTAGTAATGACAAAAATGATTAAATGCTTATTTCTCTTAATCCAGAGAATCTAGACACACTTCAAATTTAAGAAAAGAACATGTAACTAAAGGGTGGTTAAAAGATGGGATTTGTAGGGGCAGGTATTTGGCTTAGCCATTAAGATGCCCACATCCCATTGCCAGGGTTTGACAGCCACCTGTGGCTCCTGATTCTGGTATCTTGTAATGCTCACCCTTGGAGGCAGGAGTAATGGCTTAACTAGCTGAGTCCCTGGCACCCTAATGAGACCTGGATTGAGTTCCCTGCTCTAAACTTCAACCTGGCCCTGCCCTTATTGCCTTGGGCATATGGGGAGTGAACCAGTGAATGGGAGCACCTTCTATATATCTCTCTCTCTTTCTTTCACTGTCTCTTTTTCTCTTAAATCTCCTTGCCTTTCAAGTAAATAAAATAAAAATAAGTAACAATTTTTAAAGAAAAATCACACATGGAGTTTATGGTTTTTATTTTTTGGTGAAAATAAGATTTATATTCGCTAGTTTTTTTCCAGGCAGGGGATCCAAATCAACCCAGTGAAGTAAAGAAGGAAGCAGATAAGGTATCCAAAAGGAAACAAGTGAAAGCAGTAGGGCCTTTTGACTGTCCCTTTGCTATTATCGTGTGCTTTTAGAGCAGTGATAGAAAGTAGGATCTCATGGGGACCAGCATTGTGGCACAGCAGGTTTAGCTGTGGCTTCAGATGCCAACATCCTAACTGGAGTGCTGGTTTTAGTCCTGGCTGCTCCATTTCTTATCCAGCTCCCTGCAAATACACCTGGGAAAGCAACGGAAGATGATCTGAGTGCCTGGATGGAGTTCCAAACTTCTGATTTCCACCTGGCCCAGCCCTGGCTATTGTGGACATTTGAGGAGAGAACCAGTGGATGAAATATCTCACTCTGTCTTCCCTCTCTCCTTGTTGCTCTGCCTTTCAAATATATAAATAAATTTTTTTTTCAAAAAAAATTACAATGAAACATCTTTAAAAGAGTTAGTTCACCAAGACAGTACATTCTTATTGTTAGATGCCTACAGCTTTTCAAGTCTCTATAGCATCCATTTGAATGGGCCAGCCCTACTAGCTGGTAAAGTGTTAGAGCTATACAAGGATTCTTGCTGTAAGGAAACCAGCTGTCTAGTCTCCAAATTTTTATCCCTTGGTTTCCCATAATCAACTCAGTACCTTCTAGAACAGCACTTGTAATAAAATGTGAACTACATACATAATTTTGAAATATTTTGTGGCTGGAGTTGTAGCACAGCAACCTGCAAAGCCAGCATCCCATTTCAGAGTACCAGTTTGAGTCCCAGCTGCTCCACTTAGGATCCAGTCCCTGCTCATGTGCCTGGGAAAGCAGCAGAATGTGGCTCAAGTGCTTGTGCCCCTGCTATCCATGTGGTAGATAAGGATGGAGTTCCTGGCTCCTGGCTGTTGTGGACATTTGGGGGGTGAATCAGCATACCTTCTTTCTCTGTCTATCCCTTTCTCTGTCACTTTGCTTTTCAAATAAACTAAATATTTAAAAAATATTTTAGAGATGGGTGTTTGGTACAGCTATTAAGACACCTCTTCGACACTCATATCCTGTATCATACTGCCTGGGTTCTAGTTTCAGCTTCACTTCCAAGCCAAACTTCCTGCTAATGCACACTCTGGGAGGCAGCAGATGATGGTTCAAGTGCTTGGGTCTCTTCTACCCATGTGGAGACACAGAGGGAGTTCCTGACTCCTGACTTTGGCCTGTCCTAGCCACAGCTGTTGTGAGGATTTGGGGATGAACCAGTAGGTAGGAGATCTCCGTTGCCCCTCTCCATCTCTCTTTTTCTCCTCTCTCTGCCTTTCAAATAAATAAAAATAAATTTAAAAGTTAGAAAATGTTCTAGTATCCATCTTGAGATAAGTAAAAATAGGTGAAATTAGTTTGGTAATGCATTTAGCCTCATATATCTGAAGTATTCAACATATGAATATAATCAATATAAAATTTATTGGTAAGATAATTTACATTTTGAAATGGGTTTATTTTATACTTGAAATAAATTTTGATTCATATTAGGTTTATTTTTCAATGTTCCCTAGCCACATTGGAGCAGCTACTGGCTACCATATTAGGTAGTGATATTCTGAAAAGATCTGCATATACAATCATCTATGAGTGTTTAGTTACAGCCATATGACATGTATGATCATTAACTATTAGGATGGATTCTGATAATCAACAGATATAATAAGGTGTCATGTGTACTAAGTGTGTTCTGCTTGACTTGGAGAATTTATAGATGGATAATATACTAATCTGACCCTTATCAAGCATAGAATATACTTATTCTCACATTTTATGACTGGAAAAGCAGGCTTATAAACAATGATACAATATGAAAATTATTTTTAAAGAAGTATGACAGCACAACAGGAATTGAAAGTGTCTATGAAAGCTGAAGACATTTGGGATTCCCAGTTGGAAAAGGGAAAGTATGCACTGCTTTAGGTCAGGGGAAAATAGAAGCAAAAAAGTAGAAGTGCATTCCCAGGGAAGAGTTGGAGAGAAAGCTGCAGTGAAAATTCTGCAGAAGGAAGAAGGGCAGTGTGGATTGGCCTAGAAGGTGCTGACACCCAGCAACAAGCATGGACACTACAAGACCCCCACAGCCAAGAGCCAGAGGAAGTGCTAGCTTTGGAGAATGAGATGAGAGCAGGCCGCAGAAGCCTGTTCCACTGGCAGTATCACTGGAGTGACTGGCAGAGTACACTGTCTTTGAGTCCAGCCTGGGGCCTTAAGGGGGACAGAGTACTCACCTAACCCAGCAAAAAAAGGCATGCATTTCTTTCTCCCTATCCCCCCACAATGCCTTCTGGCAACCAGTTGGCAGAGGGGCCATTTTGACATCAGTAGCAGCTGCAGAGGCTCTTGTGCCCGTGCCCAGCAACTGGCGGGAACAAGGTGCTATTTTGACACCAGTAGTCTCTCAACATATCACAGGCTCCGGGGTTCAAACCACCTATGTGGAGCAGCCACAGGCAGCTGGCTCTGAAAACATGTCTGCCTCTCCATGGACAGGATAACCTAGCAGGGTGGAGTGGATCCTCTGCAGCCTGTGACTGTGGGAGCCTTGTGTGCGGAGACTGTGGGAACTCTGACTGCGCTATAGGATGTATCTGGGTCTCTGGGCAATCACTGTGTGTGGTGCCAAAGGCTCAGAGCTCCCTGATTGTATGAGGAAGGTCATTGTAGCAGGATCCATGTTCACATGAGAAATGCACAGATCCTTTGGGTGGCTTATATGGCAGCATGGGTGAGTCTTGCAGCCACAGTGGACTAACCCAGGACATTGATCACCTTGGAAGAGATGAGGTGAAGGTGTGATTATACCAAGAGAGGTGACCATGCCCTCTTCCCTGCTGACAAAAAAGATCTACCACACCCAACTTGGGTGTCACCCTGGATATTTGCACCACACTGGAACACTGAGGAAACAAAAGATTAATCATAGGATTATTCAGAAGCAATGAGAAGTAAATCCACAAAGTAAAGAAATACACACATTACATGGAAGAAAAATTCTCCCATGAGATTGAGATTTTGAAGAGGAATCAAACTGAAATATTAGAAATGAGAATTCAGTATGTCAAATAAAAATTCAGCAGAAAGCCTCAGCAAAAGACATGGTGAGGTAGAAAAAAAGAGTATCTGAGCTAGAAGACAAATCTTTGGAAATTTATCAGACCAAAAAAATAAAGAAAGAAAAAAGAAGAAGAACTTAGAAAACTTAGAAACAATGTTGGAGATTTATGGGATACTTTCAAATGACTTAAGATACAGGTCTTAGGAGTTCCTGAAGGTGTAGAAAGAGAGAATGGGTTAGAAGGCCTATTCTGTGAAATAATAGCAGAACTTCCCTAATTTAAAGAAAGAAGGGGACATTCCAAGTCCATGAGGCACATAAAACTCCTAATAGATATGACCAGAGAAGATCTTCACCTTGACACATTATAGTCAGACCTTCAGCACCTAAACATAAAGAAAAGTTTCTAAAATGTGCATGAGAGAAATGCCAGATTATATTCAGTGGATCCCTAATTAGACTCACAGCTGACTTCTCATCAGAAACTCTGCAGGCTAGGAGAGAATGGAGAGACATAGTCCTAGTCTTAAAAAAACTGTCAGTGTAGAATACTGTATCCTGTAAAGCTCTCATTTATGAATGAAGGTAAAATAAAGACCTTCCATAGCAAACAGAAATTGAAAGAATTTGTCACCACGCATCCAACCTTATAGTTGATGCTTAAGGATGTGCTACACACAGAAACACAAAAAAGGTAGTCATCATTATGAAAGAATGTGAAGGCAGAAAATATCCCAGTAAAAGTTCAAAGAAAATCCAAAGCAAACACTAGGAATTATGGAAAAATGGCAGGACCAAGTCATTACTTATCAGTAGTAACCTTGAATGTAAATCACCTAAATTGTCCATTAAAAGATACAGACTGAATGGATTAAAAAACAAGACTTATCTTTGCTGCCTATAAGAAACACACCTCACCAATAAAGATACATGCAGACTGAAAGTGAAAGGATGGAAAAAGATATTCCATGCTAATGGAAAGGAACAAAGAGCAAGTGTAGCCATCCTAATATCAAACAAAATAGACTTTAACACAAAAACTGTTAAAAGAGAAAAAGAAAGGCATTATGTAATGATTAAGGGGTCAATATGCACCTAATTCCAGGGTGCCTGGCTATTTGCAATGAAAGTTAATAGAGTGGGGGCCGGCGCTGTGGCGGAGTGAGAGTAAAGCCTCTGCCTGCAGTGCCAGCATTCCATATGGGTGCTGGTTCGTGTCCCAGCTGCTCCACTTCTGATCCAGCTCTCTAGTATGGCCTGGGAAAGCAGTAGTAGATGGTCCAAGTCCTTGGGCCCTGGAACCCGCGTGGGAGACTCAGAAGAAACTCCTGGCTTCTGGCTTTGGATTGGCATTACTCCAGCCATTGCGGCCAATTGGGGAGTGAACCAGTGGATGGAAGACCCCTCTCTCTCTGTCTCTCTCTGTCTCTGCCTCTCCTCTCTGTGTAACTCTGACTTTCAAATAAATAAATAAATCTTTTTTAAAAAAGTGAATGGAGTGAAAGGGAGGCATAGACTCCAATACACTAGTAATGGGAGGAGCCAGTGCTGTGGTGTAGCAGGTAAAGCTGCCACCTGCATTCCCAGCATCGCATATGGGGACCAGTTTGAGTCCTGGCTGTTCCACTTCCAATACTGGGAAAGCAGTAGAAGATGGGCCAAGTCTTTGGGCCCCTGTACCTGCGTGTGAGACCCGGAAGAAGCTCTTGGCTCCTGGCTTCAGATCAGCACAGCTGCAGCCATTGCAGCCAGTTGGGGAGTGAACCAGCAAATGGAAGAACTAACTCACTCTCTCTCTCTCTCTCTCTCTCTCTCTCTCTCTCTGCCTCTCCTTCTCTTTGTGTAACTCTTTCAAATAAATAAATAAATCACTTTAAAAAATAGTAGTGGAGGACTTCAACACTCCACTTTCATCAATGGACAGATCAACTAGATAGAAGATCAACAAAGAAACAGCAGAGCTAATTGACACTATGCATCAAATGGAGCTAATGGATGTCTACAGAACCTTTAATCCAACAGTTGAAGAATAGTCAATCTTTTCATCCACGCATGGAACTTCCTCTACGTTAGTCCATATTCTAGGCCATAAAGCAAGTCTCAGCAATTTAAAAAAAAAAATGAAATCCTACCATGCAACTTTTCTTACCAAAATGGAATGAAGCTTAAAGTCAACAACTCAAGGATCTCTAGAACATATGTAAATACATGGAGGCTGAATAACATGCTCCTGAATGAAAGTGGGTCATAGAAGAAATGAAAAGAGAAATAAATTACTGGAAATGAATGAAGATTACAGTATAACACATCAATACTTATGGGGTATAGCAAAAGAAGTGTTAACAGGGAAGTTTATAGAAATTTGTGCCTACATCAAGAAATTGGAAAGGCATCAAATAAATGAGCTATGAGTACTTCACAAGGACCTAGAAAAGCAACAACAAATGAAACCCCAAATTAATAGGAGGAAGCAAATAATTAAAATTGGAGAAGAAATTAAAAAAAAGAAACAAAAAAATACAAAAGGTCAATGAAATAAATAACTGTTTTTTTGAAAAATAAAACTGATACACCATTGGCCCAACTAACCAAAAAAGGGTGGAGGAGCCTTGAGCTTTTTCAAGATGGTGGCATAGGACGGGAGCTTACTGCTCTAGTCTAGGGAAAGATAGTATAAAAAAAAAAAAAAACTGGAGAGAGTGCAATTTCAGTGAAGAGTTAGGGATAAAATGGTAGAGGAAACTCTACAAACAAATTAGAAGGAAACAAATTAGAGGAATGCTGTGGACCTAAGTGGAGGGTGTGGATGTGCACAACTCAAAACCCCAGCAGCCGAGGGCATCAGCACCAGCTTTGGAGAGTGAGGTGAGACCATACTGCAACGGCCCAAACCATTGATGATAAAGCTGTGGGAAGAGCCTGGCATGAGTCTGGCTTGGAGTACTGTGGGGGACAGAGTACCAACCAACCTAGAGGGAAAAAAGGTGGGGACTATATAAACACTGGCTGTCTGGGAAGGTGCAGGGTGTGGCTGAGTCTAAGGGCAGTCACTGTGGGTGGTTCCAAGTGCTCAGGGCTCCCTGATTCTCTGGTAAGGGTCATTACTGTGGGATTGATCCATGCTCACACTGAGGATTGCATGGATCCTTTGTGTGGTTCTTGTGGCAGTGTGGACATAAATTATATGAACTGGGGCTAGCATATAGGCACCGTTCTCCTTTGAGGAGAGGGGATGAGCGTGAAAATATACCAACAGAGCAGAACAATCTCCACTTTGATAAGAAAAAAAAAAAAAAGGAAGCGTTTTACCACACCAACTTGAGTATTACCTTGGATACTCCCTTCACCCTGGAGCATTGAATAGAGTTCCCTGGCCATACCCAACAGTATCTTTCAGTATTCACTGAAAGAGCCAGCACTCCACTAAGCCAAAGAGGCATAATCCAAAGATAAAAGCCTTCACAGGGGTAAAAAATCATCAAGTAATTCCACAAATGCCTAATAATGAAAGCAGTAATTCAAGAAACAAGAATAAGGAAGACAACATAATGCCTTCAAAAAGAAAACAACTCTTCAGTACTAGAATGTGTAGATAGATTGAAGAAATGTCAGAAATGAAATTCAAAAGAATTCATCATAGGATTACTTAGAAGTAATCGGAAGCAAACCCACGAACTAAGGAAATCCATACATGACATGAAAGAAAATTTCTTCCATGAAATTGAGATCTTAAAGAGAAATCAGAATGAAAATTTGAAATGAACGATTCAATAGAACAAATAAAAAATGCAGTGGAAAGCCTAAACAGACTCAGTGAAGCAGAAGAAAGAATATCTGGATTAGAAGAAAATCTCTGAAATTTTACAGTCATAACAAAAAGAAGAAAAAAAAATAGAAAACTAAAAAACCGTGTTGGAGATCTCTAGGATACTATCAAACAACCCAACATATGGGTCGTAGGAGTTGCTAAAGGCATGGAAAGAGAGAATAGATTAGAAGGCCTTTTTTAGTGAAATAATCACAGGAAACTTCCATAATTTGCATAAAGAAAGGGACATTCAAGTACAGGAAGCACATAGAACTGCTAATAGACATGAGCAGAAAAGATCTTCACTGCAACACATTGTAGTCAAACTCTCCACAGTAAAACATAAAGATTCTAAAATGTGCACAAGAGAAACATCGGCTTACTTTCAGAGGATCTCAAATTAGACTCACATCAGACTTCTAATCAGAAACCCCACAGGCTAGGAGAAAATGGAAAGATGTATTCCAAGTCTTAAGACAAAACCTGTCAACCCAGAATACTGTACCTTGTAAAGCTCTCATTTAGGAATGAAGGTGAAATAAAAACCTTCTACAACAGAAATTGAAAGAATTTGTCATCATTTGCTCAGCCTTACAAAAGATGCTTAACGATGTGCTACACACAGAAACACAGAAACATGGTCATCACTATGAAAGAAGGTGAAGGAAGAAAATCTCCCAGTAAAAGTACAAAGAAAAACCAACATAAACCATAGGAATCTTTATGGAAAAATGGCAGGGCCAAGTTGTTACTTATCATTAGTCACCTTGAATGTAAATGGCCTAAGTTCTCCAATTAAAAGATAAAAAGTGGCTGAACAGATTAAAAAACAAAACCCATGTATTTGCTGCCTACAATAAACACATCTCACCATCAAAGATACATGCAAACTGAAAGTGAAAGGATGGAAAAAGCTATTCCATGCTAACAGAAAACAGAAAAGAACTGGTATAGCCATCCTAGTATCAGACAAAATAGACTTTAACATAAAAACTGTTAAAAGAGACATGGGCCGGCGCCGTGGCTCAACAGGCTAATCCTCCGCCTTGTGGCGCCGGCACACCGGGTTCTAGTCCCGGTTGGGGCACCGGATTCTGTCCCGGTTGCCCCTCTTCCAGGCCAGCCCTCTGCTGTGGCCCAGGAGTGCAGTGGAGGATGGCCCAGGTGCTTGGGCCCTGCACCCCATGGGAGACCAGGAAAAAGCACCTAGCACCTGGCTCCTGCCATCGGATGAGCGCGGTGCGCCAGCCACAGTGCGCCGACCACGGCAGCCATTGGAGGGTGAACCAACAGCAACGGAAGACCTTTCTCTCTGTCTCTCTCTCTCACTGTCCACTCTGCCTGTCAAAAAAAAAAATCTATAAAAAAAAAGAGACAAAGAAGAGCATCAATTCAACAGGAAGATGTGACTATTATAAACACATATGCACCTAATTACAGATCACCTGTATATATAAAAGAAATGTTAATGGATCTAAAGGAAGACATAGACTCCAATACAATAGTAAATGGGTGACTTCATACTTCACTTTCAGCAATGGACAGATCAACCAGACAGAAAATCAACAAGGAAACAACAAAGGTATTTGACACTCTAGACCAAATGAACCTAACAGATATACAGACAGGCATTTTTCTATAGAGGAAATCCAAATGGCCAACAGACACATGAAAAAATGCTCAAGATCACTACCTGTCAGGGAAATGCAAATCAAAACCACAATGAGGTTTCACCACACCCCCATTAGAATGGCTTTCACACAGAAACCAACAAACAACAAATGCTAGTGAGGATGTGGGGGAAATGGTACCCTAATTCACTTTTGGTGGGTCCAGCCACTGTGGAAGACTATAAGGAAATACCTCAGAAATATGAATATAGACCTGCCATATGACCCAGCCATCCCTCTCCTGGGAATTTGCCCAAGGGAAATGACATTAGCATATGAAAGAGTTATCTGTACCCCCATGCTTATTGCTCAGTTCACAATAGCTAAGATATAGATTCAGTCCAAATGTCTGTCACCTAAAGACTGGATAGAGAAATTATGGTATATGTACACCATGGAATTCTACACAGCAGTAAAAAAACCAATTGAAATCTTATTGTTTGCAACAAAATGGATGAAACTGGAAAACATCATACTTAGTGAAATAATCCAATCCCAAAAGGACGAATACTATATATTCTCTCTGATATATAATAACTAATAGAACACCTAAAAGCAATCTATGGAAGTTAAATTGACACCTTGAAATGCACTGACTTTGAACAGTAGTTGTCTTTACTATTGAGGGACAGTCTATGTTGAATTTTTTACTTAGTATAGAGTTAATTGTATGTGTTATAAAGTTAATCGAAAATAGATCTTAGTAAAAAAAGTAAGAATGAGAATAGGAGTGGGAGGAGGAAGGGGCTGGGAAGGTAGGTATAGTGGGAAGAATTACTATGTTCCTAAAGTTGTATTTATGAAATGCATGAAGTTTGTGTTCCTTAAATAAAAGGTTTCTTGGGGGAAGAAAAGGAGGGCAGGAGCGAAGATTCAATTTAATAAAATCAGAGATGAAAAAGGAAATGTAACCAAAATAGGCAAATGGGAGTACATCAAGCTAAGAAGCATCTGCACAGCAAAAGAAACATTCAGCAAAGTGAATCACCACAGACTGAATGGGAGAAAATATTTGCAAAGTATGTAACTGGTAAAGGATTAATATCCAGAATGTGTAAGGAGCTCAAGAAACTAAGCAACAACAAAACAAACAACCCAGTTAAGACATGAGCTAAGGACTTGAACAGGCGTTTTTCAAGAGGATTTTCAGATGGCCAAGACATGAAAATGCTCAGGATCACTAGCTGTCAGAGAAGTGCAAACCAAAACCACAGTGAAGTTTCACTTCAGCCCAGTTAGAATGGCTCTCACAAAGAAATCAACAAGCACAGGCATCAAAGCCAAAATTAACAATTGGGATTGCATCAAATTGAGAAGTTTCTGTACGGCAAAAGAAACAGTAAGGAAAGTGAAGAGGCAACAGACAGAATGGGAAAAAATATTCACAAACTATACAACAGATATAGTAACCAGAATCTACAAAGAGATCAAGAAACTCCACAACATCAAAGAAAACAACCCACTCAAGAGATGGACCAAGGACCTCAATAGACATTTTTCAAAAGAGGAAATCCAAATGGCCAACAGACACATGAAAAAGTGTTCAAGATCACCAGCAATTAGGGAAATGCAAATCAAAATCACAATGAGGTTTCACCTCACCCCGGTGAGAAAGGCTCACATTCAGAAATCTACCAACAACAGATGCTGGGGAGGATGTGATGAAAAAGGGACACTACCCACTGTTGGTGGGACTACAAACTTGTAAAGCCACTATGGAAATCAGTCTGGAGATTCCTCAGATAGCTGAATATAACTCTACCATACAACCCAGCCGTCCCACTCCTTGGAATTTACCCAAAGGAAATTAAATTGGCAAACAAAAGGGCTTTCTATACCTTAATGTTTATTGCAGCTCAATTCACGATAGCTAAGACCTGGAATCAACCTAAATGCCCATCAACAGTAGACTGGATAAAGAAATTATGGGACATGTACTCTATAGAATACTATACAGCACTAAAAAACAATGAAATCCAGTCATTTACAACAAAATGGAGGAATCTGGAACACATCATGCTGAGTGAATTAAGCCAGTCCCAAAGGGACAAATCTTATATGTTCTCCCTGATCAGCAACAACTAACTGAGCACCAAAGGGGAAACCTGTTGAAGTGAAATGGACACTATGAGAAACAGTGACTTGATCAGTCCTTGTCCTGACTATTGATGAACAACTTAATACTTTATCCCTTTTAGTATATTTTTTGTCCTACTTAATACTATTGGTTGAACTCTGTAATTAACACACAATTATTCTTAGGTGTTTAAATTTAACTGAAAAGTGATCTCTGTTAAATATAAGAGTATGAATAAGAGAGGGAGGAGATGTACAATTTGGGATATACTCATCTAACTTGCCCCAAACAGTAGAGTTAGAAATGTGCCAGGGAATTCCAATCCAATCCCATCTAGGTGGCATGTACCAATGCCATCTCACTAGTCAAAGTGATCAATTTCAGTTCACAATTGATCATAATGATAGGTCTAAGAGTCAAAGAGATCACATAAACAAGACTAGTGTCTGCTAATACTAACTGATAGAATCAAAAAGGGAGAAATGATCCAACATGGGAAGCGGGATACACAGCAGACTCATAGAATGGCAGATGCCCTAAACAGCACTCTGGCCTCAGATTTAGCCCTTAAGGCATTCGGATATGGCTGAAGAGCCCATGAAAATATTTTAGGCATGGAAAGCCAAGACACTCTGGAAAAAAAAAAAAAAAGATGACGTAAATGAAAGATCTTTGTGAGTGAGATCCCAGTGGAAAGAACGGGGCCATCAAAAAGGAGGTACTTTTCTCTGAAGGGAGGAGAGAACTTCCACTTTGACTATGACCTTGTCTAAATAAGATGGAGTTGGCGAACACGAAATGCTTCCATAGCCTTGGCAACTCATTGCAAGAGCCTAGGGTGATTACTGACGCCATAAACAAGAGTCAATTTGCTAAGTCAACGACAGGAGTCACTGTGCTTTTACTCCTCATGTAGGATCTCTGTCCTTAATGTGTTGTACAATGTGAAGTAATGCTATAACTAGTACTCAAACAGTATTTTACACTTTGTGTCTCAGTGTGGGTGCAAACTGTTGAAATCTTTACTTAATATATACTAAATTGATCTTCTGTATATAAAGATAATTGAAAATGAATCTTGATGCGAATGGAATGGGAGAGGGAGTGGGAGATGGGAGGGGTGCAGGTCGGGGGGAGGTTATGTGGAGGGGAAACCTTTGTAATCCATAAACTGTACTTTGGAAATTTATATTTATTAATAAAAGTTAAAAAAGAAATCAACAAATAATAATGCTGGTGAGGATGTGGGGAAAAAGTGGAAGACCTTTTTCTCTGTCTCTCACTCTCTCTGTAACTCTACCTCTCATTTAAATTAATTAAAAATCTTTTTTTAAAAATGAAATTTGTCCAGCTCTACCAATTGCCAGTTGCTTTCTTATTAAAATCTCAAAACAACTCTCATATACTTACTACTTGTGTTTTTAATAATTCTAGTACTATAGCTGAAAGAGGTTAATTGATTTTGCCAAAGTACCCACAGATTGTAAATGGTATCCCAGACAGTTTTCACTAACTTCAAATCCTAAAGCCTTATCCCCAAATTAATCTCCCTTGTCCTTTGTCAATATGAGAGAGAGATGAACTCTCTGGAGGACCTGTTGTCAACATTATCAGAAGCCTTAAAAATGAGAGGGATGTTCTGGCCCAGACTAGGATATCGGAGCCTTAGCAGGAAAAAGAGAACTTCCACATGGCAGGGTGGAAAGTCAAAGCCTGAGTGGGCATACAGCGTGTCAGTATGGGATGGAGATCGTCCTGCACAGAGCACTGGCACATGAGTCAGGCAAAGAAAGTGTCCACATAGGAGGTAATTGAGTGTAGGTGTCAGAGTCTGTACTTAGGGGTAGGGAGGGAGCTTGTACAGTAGGGTAACCCAGACAGGGTGTATGTGCAGAGGTGACAGCTCAATGCAATATAAAGAGACTTTTCACATAAGCTGAGAAGGTCTTTTTGGAATAGTTGGAATCTGAGTGGAATGGGAAGAGTGCCACATAGTGGGAACAGCTTTATTTTGTTTCAGTACCCTAGAAGGCATTGAATGAGAACGTGGACTATCTAAGTGAGGGTTCAGCAGCAACTCAGCATAGATATTGGAACTTGAATGAAAAAATATTAATTGGGAGACTAAGAGAGGTAGCAGAATGGAATCTTGGTCATATTCAGGGCAATGAATCGAATAAATGAATATACTAAAGATGATGGGAAGCCACATTTCTCACTGTTAGAGAATAGAGTCAAATAATGGCAAACTTGAAAATTAGAATGAACTCTTGGTGATAAATTGGAGACATCAGTGTAAACTCAGGTTTACAGTACATCCATATGTATATTTGTGCATATAAATGTATGTACATATACACACATATATGTATATATATATATGTGGAAGAAGAAGGAGAAATGGAAAAATATAGTTGTGAATCTGTGAAACATTGTACACATGTACATATTTTTATGCACAAAATCAATCTCCTTTAAAAGAAAGCAGAGCTAATTTCAAGGAATGGGGCAAAAAAGGATGGTGGGGCTGATACTGTGGCGCAGTGGGTTAAACCACCATCTGTAATGCCAGCATCCCATATGGGCACTGGTTCAAGCCCTGGCTGCTCTGCTTCCAACAAAGCTCCCTGCTAATGAACCTGGGAAAGCAGTAGAGGATGGCCTAAGTGCCTGGGTCCCTGCACCCACGTGGGAGAACCAGAAGAAGCTCCTGGCTACTGGCTTCTACCTGGCCCAGCCCCAGCCATTTTGAGAATTTGGGGAGTAAACAACCTATGGACAAACTCTGTCTCTCTCTCTCCCTCTCCAGCTCTGGCATTCAAATACATAAATAAATCTTAAAAAAAAAAAAAAACAGAAGAAAAAGGACAGTATGAGCCTGGGTCATCTTTCTATGCTAGAAAGAATGGAAATTTTTAAGAATGATGGTGATATGTCATAAGAACCTTGGCATCCAGTTTGAAGGGATTCCCAGTGACCAAATTTGAAACAATTTGAGCATCAAAATAAATAGTAATGAATTATAATAGCCTTATAATCTATTGAATAAAATGAGAAATCATCTGACAATATAAGATAATAAATGGTATATTAAATGAAATAATATATGACTTTAAATAAATGAACAAAGTAAAATGTTTTTTTTTTAATATTTATTTATTTGTGAGATAGTGTTAGAGAGAGAGGGAGAAATAGAGAGAAAGGTCTTCCATCCCCTGGCTCACTCCAAATGGCTGGAGCTGGGCTGATCCGAAGCCAGGAGCCAGGAGCATCTTCCGGTCTCCCACCTGGGTGCAGGGGCCTAAGCACTTGGGCCATCTTCCACTGCATTCTCAGGCCATAGCAGAGAACTGGATCAGAAGAAGAGCAGCCGGTACATGAATCCTCTACCAGTATGGGATGCTGGCACTGCAGGTGGAGGCTTAACCTACTGCCACAGCTCCGGCCCCCAAAGTCAAAGTTTAACGTCAAACAGTATATTTACACTGTTTCAGAGTATTTCTCCACAAAATAATTATAAGGGATAAAAAGAATAACTTTATAGCAGAGAAGCCTAGCTGACAGTACTAACCAAGCAACTGAATGAATACCATCAATAATGGGACAAATCAAAATTGTATGCCATCTGATAGGATGCAGTGACAAGAACACAGCATCACTTCTCTAATATTATTAGAAAAGATGCATAATCAGAATTTTGTAAGATATCAGATAAAACCAAATTGAGAAACATTATTCCAAACAGCTAAGATGTAATTTTCAGAAGTATTGTGATCATGAAATTCGAAGATTGAGGACTTCTTCCAGATCGGAGGAGACCAAAAGACATGACAACTAAATACAACATGTAATTCTGGACTTGTTTGTGCGTGCATGCGTGTGTGTTTGTGTGTGTGTAATTTGAATGGGGTCTTAGGGTTACATGTAATAATAAATCAATATTAACTTCCTGGTTTAAAAATGTAATTCACATACCATTAAAACTCACTCTTTTAAAGAATACAAGGCAGGCTGGCGCCGTGGCTCAATAGGCTAATCCTCCGCCTTGCAGCACCGGCACACCAGGTTCTAGTCCTGGTTGGGGCACTGGATTCTGTCCCAGTTGCCCCTCTTCCAGGCCAGCTCTCTGCTGAGGCCCAGGAGTGCAGTGGAGGATGGCCCAAGTGCTTTGGTCCTGCACCCGCATGGGAGACCAGGAGAAGCACCTAGCTCCTGCCTTTGGATCAGCGCGGTGCGCCAGCCTCAAGGCGCCGGCCGTGGCAGCCATTGGAGGGTGAACCAATGGCAAAGGAAGACCTTTCTCTCTATCTCTCTCTCACTGTCTACTCTGCCTGTCAAATAAATAAATAAATAAATAAATAAATAAATAAAGAATACAAGGCAATGGTTTAAGTATATTCACAAAATTGTGGAACCATCACTACTAGTTTCAGAATATTTTTATTACTTCATGTGAACTAGCAAGCAGTTACTCCCTAATATTAATGTCCCTAATAAATGTCCTATTCTGGACATTTCATTTTAATGAAATCATGCATTTTTATGAAATATGTGACCATTTGTATCTGCTTCTTTGATTTAGCATGTTTTCATGGTTCATCTGTGTTGTGGCATGAAGCACTTCACTTTTTAGCTGAATAATATGTTACATAGAGATATCCTAACGACTAATTAAATTGAACATTTTTTCATGTCTTTATTGACCTTTTGTATATTTTCTTGGAAGAAATGTCTGTTTAGATCCTTTGCCCATTTTTAAAATTCTTTATAAATTCTGAATACTAGACTCTTATCAGGTATATGGTATGTAAACATGTTATTTTGTGAGTTGTCTTTTCACTTTGTTAATGTGTCTTTTGAAGCAAAAAGTTTTCAATTATAATTAATTTTTTATTTTTTGTTTGTTTTTTGGATGCTTGTGCTTGTAGGTAATAAGCTGTTGACTTTTTTTTCTTACCTAATTACCCTAGACAGAACCTTCAATGCACTGAAGAATATTAGAATTAGAAGGAGCATTCTTTTTCTTTTTTTCAAAGATTTATTTTATTTATTTGGAAGAGTTAAACAGGGAGAGGCAGAGAGAGAGACAGGGAGAGGCAGAGAGAGAGAGAGAGAGAGAGAGAGAGAGAGAGAGAGAGAGAGATATCTTCCGTTCACTGATTCATTCCCCAAGTGGTTACAACCACCAGAACTGAGCCAAGCCAAAGCCAGGAGCCAGGAGCTTCATCTGGGTAGTTGAACCATCTTCTGCTGCTTTTCCCAGGGCATTAGGAGGGAGCTGGATTGGAAGTTTAGCAACCAGGACACAAATGGGATATCAGTATTGGAGGTGGTGGCTTTACCTGCTATAGCTTGATGCTAGCCCCAGGTGCAGACACTCTTACCTTATTCCTAATCTTAGATAACAAAGACATGAAGAGTGACATCTTAATATTAAGCCTTCTGGGGCAGACATTTGGCACAGCAGTTAAGATGCCTCTTGGGACACCCACATTCCTTATTGAAATGCCTTGGTTCAAGTCCCTGTTCTGCTTCTGATTCCAGCTCCCTGCTAATGCACACGCTGGGAGGCAACAGGTAATGGTCCAAGTACTTGCATCCCTGCCATCCACATGGTGGGTGGATTGAGTTCCCGGTTCCTGGCTTCAAGCTGGCCTACCCCTGGCTGTTTTAGGCATTTGAGGAGTGAACCAGCAGATGAGATCTCTCTCTCTCTCTCTCTTTCTCTCTCTCTCTCTCTCTCTCTCTCTCTCTCTCTCTCTTAATCTCTTCCCTCTCCCCATCTTTGAAATAAGTAAACAAAAAATTTAAAAATATGGTGTCTTCCATTCTATGAACATAGATTGTCTTCCCATTTATGTATGTCTTTAATTCCTTTCAATGATAATTTTGTGTGACTTCCTTTGTTAAATTATTCCCTAAGTATTTTATTCTTTCTGATACTGTTGTAAGTGAAATTGCTTTCTTTTTTTAAAAAAGATTTTTATTTATTTTGAAGTCAGAGTTACACCGAGAGAAGAGGCAGAGAGAGAGAGAAAGAGGTCTTCCATCCACTGGTTCACTCCCCAGATGGCTGCAATAGCAGGATCTGTACTGATCCGAAGCCAGGAGCCAGGAGCTTCTTCCAGGTCTCCCACGCGGGTGAAGGGCCCAAGGACTTGGGCCATCTTCTACTGCTCTCCAGGCCATAGCAGAGAGCTGGATCAGAAGTGGAGCAGCCGGGTCTCCAACCGGCGCCCACATGGGATGCCAGTGCTTCAGGCCACAGCATTAACCCACTGTGCCACAGCATGGGCCCCTGAAATTGCTTTCTTAATTTCATGTTTTGATTCCCCATGTCTAATGTATAGAAATACCAATGATATTTACATTTTGATCTTACATTCTGATATTCAGCCCTGCTGAACTTATTACCTCTAATAATGTGTGTGTGTGTGTGTGTGTTCCTTAGGGTTTTCTTTGTAGAAGATCATGCTATGTTCAAATAGAGATAGTTTTACTTCACAATTAAATATTTGTTTAGCATTTGCAAATAGAGATAGTTTTACTTTGCCCTTAACAATTAGATGCCTTTTATTTCTTTGCTTACCTAATTGTCCTGGCTAGAACTTCCAGTACACTGTTGAATGGAAGTGGAGAAAGCGAACATCCTTGTCTTGTTCCTGATCCTAATTATAATGTTAGCTGTGAGTTTGTTTGCAGATGCCTTTGATTAATTCACAGAGTTCCCCATCTATTCTTAGTTGTTGAAGATCTTAATAACATAAAAGTCTTGGGATTTTCAATTTTTTCTGCATCTTTTGGGATGATCATGTGACACTTTATTGTGTTAATATAGTTTATTATATTGGTTGATTTTCACATGTGGAATCAACCTTGCATTTCTGGGATGAGTCCCATTTGGTCAAGGCATTCTTTGTGTTTTTTGGCTTTTTCCAAGTATTATATCTATATGTATACATATACATATTTCCAAACCTGTATTTGATATTAGAAAAAATAAATGCCAATGAGAAAGAAATGTATTCATCTATTACTTGTAAATAAAAATATGTTTATCCTAGAAAATAAAATGAAAGCAAAAATGTTTATCATAGCTTTATTTATAATACAAAGACAAGCATAGCTTAAATGTTAAATAATTATATAAGGTAATTTAGAATTTATAATATAAATAATAGATGTTTTGGTTGTAGGTACTGCCCTTCATTGTCCTTTGCTCCTATTTCAGTGAATGGAACCACCTTACACTCAAAGTCCAAGCCCCAAACTTGGGATTCATCTTAAATGCCTTCTGCTTTCTTCTTTCTACAACACTCAATTCAACTTCCATAGTAACTCATGAACCCATCTGTCTCTATCTATCTCCATTGCTGCTATCTTAATTTGTCATCTCTACCATCATCTCCAACCCATATTCTATTGGTATGTCTGCCAACCCCATAAATTCATCATACAGGCACAGAAGGTCTTTTCCTACATAAGAAGATAATTGTTTTCATTCTCTGAGCAATGTTTGCTAGGCTTTTGACAAGTGTTGGGGATGGAATATATAAAATAAAGTCCATACTCTGCAGATGTCATGTTACTTTTTAAACCTCATTGGTATTTCTTACAAACCACAAGCTTTGTGATCTAGCCACTGCCTTACCTTTTCAGACCCGTCTTCATAATTTTTTATAGGTTAATCCCTCCACCCCAGAACTCTGCTGTTTTACCAATCATAATTGTGCTAATTATGGTTTATATTTTTTATTTTTATTTTTTAAAATATTTATTTATTTGAAAGGCAGAGTTACAGAGAGAGAAGGAGAGACAGAGAGATCTCCCACCCACTGGTTCACTCCCCAAACAGCCACAACTTCCTGGACTTGGCCAAGCCGAAACTAGGAGCCAGGAGCTTCTTCTGGGTCTCCTGTGCTGATGCAAGGGGGCCCAAGGACTTGAGCCATCCTCTGCTACTTTCCGAGGTGCATTAGAAGGGAGCTGGATAGGAAGTGGAGCATCTGGAACTCAACCAGTGCTCATATAGGATGCTGACGTTGCAAGCGGCAACTTAACTTGCTGTGCCACAACTCTGCCCCCTATTTTTATTTTTTAAAGATTTATTTTATTTGGAAGGCAGAGTGACAGAGGAGAGACAGATCGTTCACCTGCTGGCTTACTCCCCAAATGGCCACAGCAACAAGGGCTGGGCCAGGCTGAAACCCGGAGCCTGGAATTCCATCCAGTTCTCCCGCGTGGGTGGCAGGGGTTCAACCACTTTGGCCATTCTCCACTGCTTTCCCAGGTGTGTTAGCAGAGACCTGGCTTGGAAGTGAAAAGGCTGAGACTTGAACCAGTACTCATAGGGGATGCTGGTATTGTAGGCAGTAGCTTAACCAATTGCACCACAATGCTGGACCCTAGTTATGGTTTTAAAATGAGACCTTTTGTTTGTATTTCTCAGATTTTAAAGTTAATGCTCTTTAATATACATATATATTCAGTTCAGTCTAGTCACTTTTCAAAAACAAGCAAGCGACCAATATCTGGACATTTGATTGTCTTACAAATACCAATTCAAAATGTTGAAAACTATTCTCAGAGTTTTCTCTATTTTCATAATCTCAGTGAACACAGCTTTTCATTGTGCTCCATTTGTTTTTAATCACATTTGTCATTCCTTTTATTTCATTGTTTTTTAAAAAAGATTTTATTTATTTCAGAGGTAGAGTTACAGACAGTGAGAGAGAGAGAGAGAGAGACAAAGACAAAGATCCTCCATCCACTGGTTCACTCCCCAAATGGCCACAATGGCTGGAGCTGAGCCAATCTGAAGCCAGGAGCTAGGCGCTTCATCTGAGTCTCCTACATGGGTGCAAGGCCCAAGCACTTGGGCCATCTTCTACTACTTTCCCAGGCCATAGCAGAGAGCTGGATTGGAAGTGGAGCAGCTGGGACTCGAACTAGCACCCATATGGGATGCCAGCATTGCAGGCAGAAATTAACCTACTTTGCCACAGTGCTGGCCCCTATTTCATTGTTTATTACTGTATTCTCAGCTTCTAACATTGTTTAGCACATAACAGATGTGTTACTAAAGAATTAATTAAGTATATCTGGTAACAAAGTTTAGAAATAACTTCACAGTTTATAAATAACCTGTCTGGATTGACTAGCTTAGTTTCCAGCATGCAGTTTAATACATAAAGGCAATAATTACTATTACTGCTCCCAAATGAGGTTGCTCTCTACCCAGTAAACAAATGAACCAACCTGTGACCCTGGTTCCTTTGGAAAAAAGAAGGCTTTCTCTGTATGTCTGACCACATGGAGACAGTGGTAACACCCAAATATTTCTCCTCAATTGGAGATCTGGGGAAAGTTTTACAAATTGGCTAGGGAAATCTGGTATGCAGAAACACTGGCAAGGCAAGTTCGGATTGGAGGGGCTGGGATCAGGCCATTTGTGATAAAGTGGACCCCTCATGTATAAGTTCTGGTCATGCTCCTGTCTCCTTGGTTCCACAGATTAGATTTTTCCTTCTACACATGCCCAGGTGCCTTTGCAGTTACAGCTCTCATAACAAAATAGGAACGTTTAAAGATTTGAGCAGATATTTATTGCCTGAACCTATTGTTAAAGCATAGGAGGGAAAAACATTTAGCCTAGAGGTTAAGATGCTCACATCCCACATCCAAGTCCCTGAGATCAATGCCTGACAACAGCTTCCTGCAAATGCAGACCCTGAGGGGCAGCAGTGATGGATCAAATGCCTGGGTTCCTGCCACCCATGTGGGAGACCTGGACTGAGTTCCTGGCTCCCAACTATGGACCCAGCCTAGCCCTGGCCATTGCAGGCATTTAGAGAGTGATCTAAGGGATAGGAGCTCTTTCTATGTCTGTCTCCTGCTGCTGCTCAAATAATTAAATAAATGATTTTTAAAAAGAACAACCTCATAGGATGGGAAGGAATGAGGGGGCACACCAGGAGACATCTGGGTTCTAAGGATGTCTAGAGGAAACTCAGTTAAGGAGGAATTCAGCTTCATATTATTATGACTAATAATAAATACTTTTCAGAGACATGGGTCACTTGGATTAGTGAAATTATTTCCCTGATTGTTATTTCTTTTTATATATATATTAACATATATATTATCCATTTAAAGTATGTCAAAGAAAAAATTTAGCTTAATAATCTTAGTTGGCTTGATTTTTAATTGAATAGAATTGGGCAACACTTAAGTCCATAAAATAGTATAAGTGTTCTGATGGGGCTTCACATTGTGACAGTGGGTTAAGTAAGCCACGGTTTGGGACACCCACATCCCATGTCTGAATGACTGGGTTAGAGTTCCACCTCCCTCATGGCCCAACCACTTGAGTCCCTGCAAGCGCTATGGGAGACCTGGATGGCGTTCCTGGCTGCTGGTCTTTGCCTGGTTCTGTTCCTATTGCTGCAGACATTTGGGATGTTAGCCAGTGGATGGAAGATCTCTCTCTGTGTGAGTCTCTCCCTCTTTCCTTCTTCCTCTGTTCCCCTCTCCCTCAAATAAATTAAAGATGACATTTAAAAAAAGTGTTATGAGCAGAGCAGATGAGGTTGATTTTATAGACAGGGAAAGGCTGAAGAAAGCATAAGGGAAGAACAATAAAAAAATAATTGATTGACTTGAGGTTATTTCATCCCCCCCCCCCCTTTTTGAGTAAGAATTAGGGCAGAAGGACCTTCATTTTCATGCAACTTGAAACCGGCCTGTTAGGAAAATTTGGCTTTTATCTCTTAAATCCTGATTTAAGGAATGACTTTTTATTTTTAGCCTAATCTGTGGGGCTCACTGCAGGACTTTGGTCTAAATAGATGGCCTCATGTAGTTTTTATTTAGCAGGAGCTATAGGAAGGAGGGACATGCAAAAGGATACTGATAGGACCTATGGATGGTAAACTTCTTTTATTCCTGGAGGTATGATATCCTAGTTTGTATTATAATATGAGCAGCACAATTACAAGGCTACCTTCCAGGAGTAGGGAGTCAGATATCCTATATAGGTATATACCTTAGGACAGATGAGTAGATAATCTTTTTTGTTCAAAAACATTCTCAGAGGCTGGCACCGCGGCTCAGTAGGCTAATCTTCTGCCAGCAGTGCCCCCACCCTGGGTTCTAGACCTGGTTGGGGTGCCAGATTCTGTCCCGGTTGCTTCTCTTCCAGTCCGGCTCTCTACTGTGATCCGGGAAGGCAGTGGAGGATGGCCCAAGTACTTGGGCCCTGCACCCGCATGGGAGACCAGGAGGAAGTGCCTGGCTCCTGGCTTCAGATGGGCGCAGCACGCCAGCCGTAGTTGCCATTTGGGGGGTGAACCAATGGAAGGAAGACCTTTCTCCCTGTCTCTCTCTCACTAACTCTGCCTGTCAAAAAAAGAAAAAAAAAAACATTCTCAGAGTAATTAGATAATAATAAATATGTTAAAGAATTAGTAAAATAGAGACCAGGAAGAAGCACCTGGCCCCTGGCTTCGGATCAGCACAGCACAGGCTGTAGCGGCCATGTGGGGAGTGAACCAACGGAAGGAAGACCTTTCTCTCTCTCTCTCTCACTGTCTATAACTCTACCTGTCAAATAAATTTTTTAAAAATTAGTAAAATAAATAATGTGGAAGTCTTAGTCATTCTGATGTTTTATTGTAATTTGTAAAAATATTTGCAGTTCAGTGATATTCAACCCTACTATTTTTCTGTTTCTTGTAGCTGTTGGATGAGCTTCCAATGATCTACAGCTGTTGCATATTTGTGTACTGTATGTAAGTACTTATATTTAAAATTCAATTTATTTTAAAACTTACATTTGTTATGCAGTGTATTAGTATAACCAGCCCAGTTATATTCCTAGAAGAGTATAATCATATAGGTTATAAATTTTGTATTATTAAAATAGAATATAAATTCTGGGACATTATAATAATGCTGTTGATTAACTTTTGTGATCTCAAAAGCCTGTAACCAATTTAGATAGAATCTTGATTTGACTTATATTGCATAATTTGCATTTGTTATCCACTTTGTTGGGCGGCCCCATTGTGTGGAGTGGGACTTCAATTTGGGTCCTTTGTGCATTCAGTGTCACAAAGCTAGTGATGAAACCAAAGCTGAGCATCAACAGCACAAGCTTTATTTATGGCAAAGAAATGGAGAAGTGGGAGCCTTGTACACCAGTCACTTCTCCACTGCTGGGGGCTAAGGATTCATAGATGCAGGGCAACAGGAATGAGGGGGAGGAATGTGCCAATAAGTGGGAAGAATATTCATAGATCTTTTGGGAAAGGGGCGACATAATTATTAGAATAGAGGAGCCACCTTCTTTTTTTCCTTTTAAAATCTTTTCTGGTGGTTATCATGGTGATTGTCAACCATTTGTGGTGCTGTTGTGTCATTGGGCTTGGAAATTGGATTATAATGAGATTTGCCTCTACTGGTCCTAACAGGTTAGCCTGAGGAGGAACTGTTGACTGCAAGGCATCCTGTTCTCAAAGGGAAATAATGTGATGGTGGGGTAGAAACTTAACTAGGAGGTATAGGGAAGGCTCCCTGGTACCCAGGTCCTTCACTTCACTTCAAGAAGGAATTCGGACATGAGTCTGAGAATAGCGAGCAGCAAGCATTTTGTTGAGAAAGCAAAGATACACACTCCAGAAAGTGGAGCCTATACAGAGGCGTGGAGCCCTCACTGAGGGATGAGGCCTCATCTCTGAACTGTGTTTAATATTATGTGAGTCATTTAATGAAAGGAGAGCTGCATTCTAATAAAGATGAGGAATATTCATGGTTTTCCTGAGAAATAGATGGGCAGTTTCCCAAAGTCTAGCTTCCACCTCTTTTCATTCTTTATATGATTCAATGTTTCCTGTCCTGGCAGCTGGTATCTGTGTCATTTAGCCTTCTAGCATATAACAGTTGGCGTATAAAGAGCTATAGAACAATGCAGTTCAGATTTGGCCCCTTCTTAACTGGTCTGAGCCTGGTCTGATCAGGAGGTCTGCTTATCTTTACTGCAAGGGGCACTAAACCAGTATCCTGTAGGTCTTGAGATAATAGGAACCATTATCTCCAGGTGGCTCAGCTGCTTTCTCCACCTCCCTGTGTCACAGGTATTATCCTAAGTAATATTTCCTTGAGTAAAGACTGAGAACAAATTTTTCGTTTTTTTATTTTTGACAGGCGGAGTGGACAGTGAGAGAGAGACAGAGAGAAAGGTCTTCCATTTTGCCGTTGGTTCACCCTCCAATGGCCGCCGCGACCGGCGCGCTGCGGCCAGCGCACTGTGCTCGTCCGATGGCAGGAGCCAGGTGACAGGTGCTTCTCCTGGTCTCCCATGGGGTGCAGGGCCCAAGCACTTGGGCCATCCTCCACTGCACTCCCAGGCCACAGCAGAGAACTGGCCTGGAAGAGGGGCAACCGTGACAGAATCCAGTGCCCCAACCGGGACTAGAACCCGGTGTGTCGGCGCCGCAAGGCGGAGGATTAGCCTATTGAGCCACGGCACCGGCTCTGAGTACAAATTTTAAAAAAATATTTTATATAGTAGGCCACAATTTTTTAGATAAAATTTTTTTATGTTTGTTAATAGAAATTTCAGAAAAAAGGAGTGCATTTCTAGTTGTACAGTGATTGCATCATTTACTCTCCTCTTGGCTTTGAGCTTATTTATTAAATTGATGTTATTTTATATAAACTTCTTATTCTAAAAAAAGTAAATGCTTTCATAAATATGCTTATTTTGATTGACTGTTCACAAACATAGAAGAGAACAATGTAACAGCTTACAAACCATTCTAGTCCAAAGTTTCCTTCATGGATCATTTCCCATTTAGTTCAATAACAAGCTAATGTTCTCTTCCTGAGTGTTAGGGAAATAAAATCAATCTTGAAAAATAAGTGATTGGGGCTGGCATTGTGATATAGAGAAATAAGCCACTGCCTGCATCCCGTATAAGCACCAGTTCAATTCCCGCTCCACTTCCAATCCAGCTCCCTGCCAATGCATCTGGGAAAGCAGCAGAAGATGGCCCAAGTGCTTGGACCCCTGCACTCACAAGGAAAATCCAGATGGGGCTCCTGGATCCTGGATCCTGGCTTTGGCCTGGCCCAGCCACGGCCATTGCAGCCATCTGGGGATGGAAGATCTCTCTCTTGGCCTCTCCCTCTCTGTCTTTTCCTCTCTCTCTCTCTCTCTCTCTCTGTCTTTTCCTCTCTCTCTCTCTCTGTAACTCTACCTGTCAAATAAATAAGTAAATCTTGTTTAAAAAAGAAAGGAAGTGATTAAGAATATTAATAAGTGGAAATATTTATTGACTTTGTATTGTGCTGCAGAATCTCTAATTCTCAACAATGGTCTAAGATAAATGGGCATTATTCCCATTTTATAGACAAAGTGAAGCACAGAGTTAGTAACTTGTTATAGGATGTTACAAGCTAACATTAGGGTTATTCTTATTGAATTGACACTTGTTCTTATTGAACTGTAAAAGTTTGTTGTATTTTTGGGTTCAGATCCTGTCAGATGTTTCTATTTTAAATGTTTTCCTCCATATAGGAATTACCTTTTCATTTTCTTAAAGGTGTCCTTTGAAGAACAACAGTTTTAAATTTTTATGAAACCTACTTTATAAAAAAAATTATACTAGTGCTTTTTGTGTCCTAGGTGATCTTTATCTTACTCAGGGCAAAAAATATTTTCTGTTTTTTATTTTCTATAAGTTTTTTTAACTTTAGGTTTTACATTTAGGTTCATGAACCATTTTGAGTTAATTTGGTATATAAATATAAGATGAGGCCAAGGGCTAGATTTTTCCCTACAGTTATCTGATTGTTCTAAAACCATGGTTTGAAGAAACTACTGTTTCCACATTAAATTATCTTGGCATTTATTTTCTGTTTCCTATTCTATTGATTGCTGTGTATATCCTCATGTCAGTACAATACTGTCTTGCTATTGTAGCTTTTTTGTAAATCTTGAGATCAGTAAATCATTTAATTTTGTTATTTTGCAAAAAGCTCAGAAATTCTAAGTAATTGGCATTTCTGCATGAATTTTTGTCAGCTTAAATCTGACTCTAAATGAGCAGGAATATTGATGTGATTACATTAACTCTATTGATCAATTTGGAGAGTTACCTTAACAATATTAAGCCTTACAAACTATATTTGTGGCATAATTTCTCATTTATGTCTTTAATTTATTCCAGTGGTGTCCTGTGGTTTTCAGTACATAGGTCTTAAAAATCTACTTTGTTAAATTTAACTGTGGTTTTTTGTGATTTGGAGTACTAGTTAAAAGTACTGCTTTTTTAAAACTTTAAATGCTATTTAAAACTTTAAATGTCATTTAAAAGTGTTGCTTTTTAAATTTTTTTTAAAGATTTATTTATTTATTTGAAAGAATTACACAGAGAGAGAGACAGAGAGAGAGAGTAAGAGAGAGAGAGAGAGGTCTTCATCCGATGATTCACACTCCAAATGGCCACAATGGCTGGAGCTGGGCTGATCCAAAACCAGGAGCCAGGAGATTCCTCCAGGTCTCCCACATGGGTGCAGGGGCCCAAGGACTTGGTCCATCTTCTACTGTTTTCCCAAGCACATTAGCAGGGAGCTTGTTCAGAAATGCAGCAGCTGAGTCTTGAACTGGCACCCATATGGGATGCTAGCATGGCAGAGGCTTAACCTAATATGCTACAACTCTGGCCCCAATAAAATCACTTTTAGAATAATGTTCTTTAGCTAGGGATCACTAGTTGCAAGATTAAAGAAACCCACACAAGCTAGCTGGAGTTAAGAAAGACTTTTTTTTTAAAAGGATATGAGAAAATTATATGGATCCCAGAAGCAGGAAATACCACCTTCCTCATCGGAACTGAAGGGCAGCCTCTTCCCTCCCTCTGCTGCATTCCTTCCTCTCTACATGGCTTCCAGTCTTTGAATCTCCTTTCCTTGCAGATTTCTTCTCTGCTCATTCATTCACACACTTTGTCCCTAAACAACAGACTCAGACCTTTAGTTTACCGGATTCTCTATTTTGACTCTCTATACCTAATTCAATCTCTGGCTGCCATACTCTCATTTCACAAGAGAGCCTCTTTTTCCCATGTAAATCAGATGTCTATGACTCCTGATGTCTACTCTTGGAGGCTATGGACAGTGCAGATTTTCTGAAATAAGAATGTGTGTGGGAATAATGTGGGCAGGGGTGTATTAATATTTATTCCAAGTTCTTATTTCATACATAGATAAGAATTGTATGTGAAGACAATTACGTGGGTGCACAAATAAAAACATTATTTATTGAATGATGAGAGAGAAAGCATACATTCATATGTGAGTGTGGGCCACCCCACACAGAGAAATACCCATTCTGAATGGGCCAGAGAGTTGCACAAAGTGGGGTGGGAAACCCAAGTACCACCTCCAACCATGGTCCATGGAAAAAATAGAGTGCTTTCTCCCATTGTCAGACTTTTTTTTAAAGATTTATTTATTTTACTTGAAAGTCAAAGTTACACAGAGAGAGAAGGAGAGGCAGAGAGAGAGAGGGAGAGAAAGTGAGAGAGAGGGAGAGAATGAGAGAGAGAGACAGAAAGAGAGAAAGAGAAGTCTTCCATCCACTGGTTTACTCCCCAGATGGCCGCAATGGCCGGAGCTGCACTGATCTGAAACCAGGAGCCAGGAGCTTCTTACAGGTCTCCCATGCGACAGCAGGGGCCCAAGAACTTGGGCTGTCTTCTACTGCTTTCCCAGGCCATAGCATAGAGCTGGATTGGAAGTGGAGCAGCCGAGTCTCGAACCGGCACCCATATGGGATGCTAGCTCTGCAAGCGGCAGCTTTACCCACTATGCCACAGTGACACCTGCCCCCTCCCCCCAAGTCTCTTTTATGAGGTGAAAGATGATGCCTTACCATGCATGAAGCCATCTGGGAAGTTTATGATCCCTCCATAAACTTCATGTATAGCTTCATATTCACCTAGCCTAATGCCTCTCCTTCTTGTTCCCAGATGAGACACATGGGCATCTTGGGGAAGAGGTGTCTTTGGTTGATGGATAAAGATTACATTGGGAGACTTGCAAGAACTTCCAGCTCACTCAGACCTAAACTAGCTGCTTAGTTACACCACACCAAGAAGTGATGAGTTCAACTAGATCACAGAGGCACATAGGCAAGTGATATAGCAGCATTTTAATTATGTTCCTAGTAACATATTCTTAAAAAAATTTCTTTCTCTCTTTTTTTAAAGGTTTGAATGTTTCAAGAGCAAGAACTCAGTAAACTACCATCTGCTTTTTGCCTTAGTTCTATTCAGTTTAATAGTAACCACAGTAAGTCATATTTTGTTTCTCACAGATTAAGTATGTGAATTAGCCATTTGTGGAGTTTGGCACATTTTATTTCCACTGTTTGCTACATCCTGTTCAAACTGAAATGTTCCTGCACAAAACTGGAATATCTCACAGATGTGCTCCTTTGTTTCCTGTTCACGTTTTCTTTTTCACTGTAAAACTGAAGTAAGTTTTTAAAATTTGGTTTTGTAAAAGTAATAGCAATGCAAGAAAATTAACTTTTATCATGGATGGACATATTACTTCCTATTTATTAAAAAGAAGAGATTGGTTCTGCTCTGTTGGGATTGCTGTGACTATTTTGATAGATATCTCTTCTTAATAAGTTGAGCTAGCCAGTTACTTCTGATCTTACCCAAGTGCTTTTTTCCTCAAATGAATTACACTTTTTAGGTGTAAAAAACATGCTCATTTCAGGAAACATTTATTAAAAATATATCATGACACGCACTAGAAATAAAACAAGGACTAAAAGGCAGTTGCTATCCATGAGGAATTCATTCTGTTAGAGAAGTCAGATATGTTAGCAAAGAACTGGACCTAAAGATGATAACTAGAATAAAGGGATAAGAACTGTTACAGGGAAAGTGATAAAGCCTATTCCAGGAGTCAAGGAAAGCTTTATGAAGAAGACACAAGAGCTGGATTTTAACTGATTAGGAGTTTTCCAAGCCCCTGGGCAAGAGTGTGATGAAGCATTTCTAGAGTATTGTGTGTCCATAGACAAAGAGCCTTGGAAAACCCAGGAAACTATTTTTAAATTACTTACTATGTGCCAGATATTATACTGAGTACTTTACCTTCATTGTCTCATTAAATCATCACCACCAGTAGAATTGGGAGAGATTTTATACAGGTAGAACATATGCAAATAGGGAGCAGTGATGAGTCCAGTTAATCAAATGCCAAATTTTAAAGACCCTTTGTTATATGCCACGTTTAAAAGTTGTAATTTTTATCCTCAGTGTAGTCTGTGGCCATAACAAGTTTAAGGTAGAGAAAAAACATAATCAGAGATTGTTTCAAGAAGATAACTCTGGTTGTGGAGGGTGAATTAGAGTCTAAAGGTTAGACCCAAGGACACTTGTGTTGCTCTGTTAGATGTCAGACTCAGGGGCTGGTAAGCTAAGCCTCCAACTGCAGTGCTAGCTGTATATCCCATAGGGACACCTGTTCAAGTCCCAGCTGTTTCATTTCCCATCCAGCTTCCTGTTAATGTGCTTGAAAAAGCAGCAGAAGATGTCCCAAGTACCTGGGCCCCTGCACCTACATGGGAGACCTATATGAAGCTCCCAGCTTCTGGATTTGGTCTCGCCCAGCCCAGTCCATTGCAGCCATTTGGGGAATGAACCAGTGGATGGAAGATATCACTGTGTCTCTCCTTCTCTCTCTGTATCTCCATATTTGAAATAATAAATAAATAAATCTTTAAAGATATTAGACTCAGACTAAAGTAATAGGTCTGTAGGAATATAAAAATCTATCATAAATAATCATCTCTAGGATATGTGACCCAATGATGAGATGGTACAGAAATAGAGTAAGGAAGGAGTTGTCTGGAATGACTGAGTCTTCAGTCAGGATACATGGTATGGATGAGCAGCTTTTGCAGGAAAGGTAATGAGTAGTGTTTTGTTGTAGGTTAGGGATAAATTCAATTGGCAATATGTTGAAGGGGCTGTCATTAGTAACATCTGAATCTTAACAGGTTTGGCTGAAGATATGGGTTTGGGAGTTGTCAGAGTATTGGATAGTACTAGCAATGTGGGAATTGATAAATGGACACATAAAAAGCATAGACCATTAAGAAGAGTACAATAATGCAACCCTTTGGAATACTGGCATTTGAGTACCAGATACTTTGGAAGAAACAGAGCCATCAAAAGAGACTGAGAAGAAGTTAATAGGAGATGTAGAAAAGCTCCAAGAGCCTGATGTCACAGAGTCAAAAATTTCTAGAAGTGAAAATTGTAACGTTTCTCTGAGTGAAATGAAGATTGAGAGCTAATAGAAATTTTCAACTAAAATACCAGGTAACCTAAACAAGGATACTGTTAGCATTTAATTGAAGGAAGCAGAATTAAATAAGAGGTTGGAAGAACACATACATGCACATTGTTTTCTTAAATTTCTACATTTGTTTGTTTAAATTACGTATTGGTGAATAGTGAGAGAATCCCAGAACTTAAGAAAGGAAAAAAGTCATGTTACTGTATAAAAAGAGAGGACGAAGTCCACAGAGTGTCAGTGGCTTGCCTGGTCAACCAAGTTTATAAAGAAAGAATTGATAGCAGAATTAAGAACATACGCTTTCGTAAGTGAAGAGATAGTGTGTAGTTAGAAACGGGCTTTGGAGTCAGTCATATCTGAGTTTGGATTCAACAATGTTATGAATAACTATGGTACCTTGGTCAAGTTATTGATCTCATTCAGCTTTAATTCTCTTTGTATGTAAAATGAAGATAGTTAATCATATACTTTTCACATTAGTGGTAAAAACAAGTACCTAGGAAATAGTAAACATTCCATAATCGTTTTTCTTAAAAATAAATATTTAAGAGGCATGACCTTTTGCATTTCTTTTATTAGTAAAAATGATGATCTAATAGTACTAACAGTATAAAAAGAAATTCGTATTTTGAAATAAGGAATTCAGATTAAAAGCATTCTCCCTACTGAGTTTAGAGTTGTAGATATATAATATCTCATGCACATTATACTTTTAAATGTCTCTGGGTGCCTAAAGGAAATAATCTGTACTCTGTATAGTGAAGAATAGACACTTTCTCCAGGAAGAAGAACTTTTGTAGCCAAACTGCAGTATTATGTAAAATTTTATGAGATCACTACTTATTATATGAGGATATAGATATATTTAAGTCCAATTCTTACTATCAAAGAAATGATTGTCTTGTAGGGAAGAGAAACAAATAAATGACAAGTTTATACCTGGACAATATTAGAAAGGAGGATGAATGGTTGCTTCTACTAAATAGAGAAGAGATCAGGGAAGCTTCAAGAAGGAGGCATAGTTGGAAGTGACGCTCAAAAGACGACTATTTGCAAATGGGGAGGATTTCTGAACAAAGTAAAGAGCAACATATTTAAAGATACAGAAGCATGAAACACAAATTTAAAGAAGCATAGTACTTCCTGGAGCCTAGGACAAGAAGGAAATAGGAACATAGCAGTGAGTCCTAGCAGGAAGACAGGAGCCATAGAAGGATTTGAATGTCAGGCTGAGAAATTTGAATTTGTCTTGTAAGTGATGATAGTTATTGCAGTCATGATTTATTTGTGGTTGATTCCTCTATGCCATGCCAGTTAAACATTGTGCTCCTACAGGGGAATACATTCATGCTAAATCTTAAACAACCATTGAAGTTAATTACCCTCAAGACATTGAAACCCGAGACTAGAGTTTGTGTAATTAGGACTACATGTGAGTTAGAAAATTCTGGAAGCAAAAGAGAGCACAAGAAGTTGGTTCTAAATGTCTTCACTAATGAACACCCACTATGTACTACACCATTACACATGTTTTAGCTTATCATTCTTCACTATCATTATTCTCCATTATCTAGGTATGGAAAAAGTATTTTGGTTAAATTTGTTCAAGATATGTAGTAACTGAATTAGTTGAAATTTAACTCTTGTTTCTGAGTCCATTTATTCTACAGTAGAATATATCTACTGCAGAAATTATCAGCATAATGTATCAGTAGTATTGATGTCTCCTTGTCCATTCTCGGTGCTGATGCAAAGACCAGGAGGCTAGAGTAATGCACAACAGATTTGGAACACTTCATTTATGGCGGCAGAGCTGGCACTTGGGCAGCGCTCCCTGCCCTCCTTTGGTGTGCTACCCAATCTGATTGGTTTTACAGGGCTAGAGTCAGGCCTAAGTACGACAGGGGAGGCAGCAGCGGGTTGGAATCTGCAGCATAGTTGGAATAGATTTGTACCCCCTCTCCATAGTGCACTTCATTCACTTATGTTTCTTCTAATATTTTGCAGGTTTACCTTAAAGTAAAAGAACCTATATTCCATCAGGTAACTTTTTTTAATTATCACAATTTGATTGCTCAACAATACATGTCTACTTGTGTTTTCTTGTTCTAAGAAATTATATGCAGACACAGTTTTTGAGAAATGAAATGGTAGATGTACTAGGAAAGTTCAGTGTGTAAAATAAAGGTTGTGAATTCAAGTACCTACAGGAGCCGGGTATAAGTTACAGGAATATACCTGGGATAGCCAGTGTTCAAATCCAGCTGGTTGTTGGTATTCAGTAAAACAGGTACAGCGTTACTCTTAAAGGCAGAAAAAAACAGGAAGCATTACACACTTGCACACAAAAAGGGTTTTTGTGACATTATGATCTAGAAAAGATGGACTGCACATTCCTTAAATATTTTCCCCCAATACATTTTAGTATTTCTGAAGGAGGAGGTTATTTACATTGAAGGAAGCAAACATAGGAAATTGCTATAGAAATTGATGATGTAAGGGTGTTCCATAAAGAAACTGGAGTTAAAGTTGCAGACTTTAAATGAAGAAAGCTGTTACTTAGGAGCAGATGTTTGGTGCACAGGCATCTCATATCAAAGTGCCTTGGTTCTTGTTCCAGCTCTACACTATTCCAGCCTCTTGCTAATGTGCACCCTGGAAAGCAAGCAAGCGATAGCTCAAGTAGCTGAGTCCCTGCCACCCACATGGGAGACCTAAATGCAGTTCCTGGCTTCTGGCTTCAGCCTGATTCAGTCCCCATTGTTGTGGTCATTTGGGGAATTACACAGCAAATGGAAGATAGATCTGTCTGTCTGTCTATGTCTCTCTAGCTCTCTCTTACCCTCTCTCTCTCTCTACATTTCAAATTAAAGAAACTTTTTTTTTTTAAAGAAAGCTGTTATTTATCCAATGCAACCATGTTCCTGGCACTATGCTCATTACTACACAAACTTCTCATCTCACCAACAGTCCTACAAATTAGAGATTATTATCTACATTTTAAGGCAATTTGCTCCAGGCAACACGGTTACCAAGGGGCAGAGCCAGGATTATTACCTAGATTGGTCTGACTCCTGTCAGGAAAGTGAAGAGGCAACCAACAGAATGGGAAAAAATATTTGCAAACTATGCAACAGATATAATAACCAGAATCTACAAAGAGATCAAGAAACTCCACAACATCAAAGCAAACAACCCACTTAAGAGATGGGCCAAGGACCTCAATAGACATTTTTCAAAAGAGGAAATCCAAATGGCCAACAGACACATGAAAAAATATTCAGGATCACTGGCAATCAGGGAAATGCAAATCAAAACCACAATGAGGTTTCACCTCACCCCGGTGAGAAAGGCTCACATTCAGAAATCTACCAACAACAGATGCTGGGGAGGATGTGATGAAAAAGGGACACTACCCACTGTTGGTGGGAATGCAAACTAGTAAAGCCACTATGGAAGTCAGTCTGGAGATTGCTCAGAAATCTGAATATAACCCTTACAGTATGTTTATATAATAAATGAAAGACTATTAATGTTACTGCCCTTGCTAGAATATCCATGTGTTTTCCAATTAATAAATATTTTCTTCTATATGTAGAGTGGTGATTTTTGCTGATAAAGAAGGGAAGCAGGTGGAACCCAGGGCTAATCCATGACTGCTGTGGCTATGTCGTAGGCCTGGAGATTAAAAATCAAAGTAGAGAAAGGGATTCAAATCAAAGTAGTAAAGGGATTCCAGGGTGAAACAGATAAATAAACTGAAAGTAAAAGATATCTGTTCATTCAACAGATATCCACTGTGTCCTTTCTCAATAACAAATTGTGAAACAGAAGTTGGAGATAGGCATTAAAGACTTCAAGATCTAAGTGAGGGGCCAGTGCTGTGGTGTAGCAGTGCTGGCATCCCATATAGGCACCAGTTCAATTCCTGGCTGTTCCACTTCTGATTCAGCTCCCTGCTAATGTGCCAGGGATAGAAGTAGAAAATGGCCTAAGTGCTTGGAGCCCTGTACCCATGTGGGAGACCTGGAAGAAGCTTCTGGCTCCTGGCTCCTGGCTTCAGTCTGGCCCAGTTCTGGCCATTTAGCAAGTGAATCAGTGGATGGAAGACCTCTCTCTCTCTCTCTCTCTCTCTCTCTCTTTCTCTCTCTGCCTCTCCCTGTCTCTGTAACACTACCTTTCAAATAAAGTAAATAAATATTTTTAAAAAAAAGATCTAAGTGAAGTAAATTGGATTTAAATCTCGTCTCCTCTTCTTACTAGTTATGTACTCTGGACAAGTTACTTAACCTCTCTAAGTTTTGGTTTCCTCATTTTTCAGCAAATAATTTTCAAGTGCCTTCAATTTTCCAGGTACTGTGGTAGTCACAGGATAAAACCTTAGTGAATAAAATAACAAGATCCCTACTATCAAGGAGCTTATTGTTATCTCTTATCTTTAAAATTGATATAATAACCTCCCATAAACTCCTAGGATTATCTGAGAATTGAATGAAACAATGCATATAAAACCCTTGCTACATAGTAGGCACTCATAAATGATAATTCCTATAAGTATTTGACTAGGTCTCAAGGAGCTCACTGCTAATCAGGAGTAGAGACTTGTAAAAACAACTGCAATATGTAAGTCTTGTAATACATAAGTAAAAGCAGTGCTAATTTAGACAAGGGCATAATCTGTCTGCTTAGTTGACTCAGAGGAGCTTCATGAGAGCCTTGAAGGGTGAAAAGATGTCACCAGGTAGACAAGTTGAGAAAGGATATTTCACCCAGAAAGAAATATGTTAAAGCACAGAAGTGTGAACTGGTAAGTCTTACATATGAAACCGGAGTACAGGTTCCCCCAAAGGTATGTGGTAGCATGCTGAGGAATTATAAAACCATTGACTGCATGCGAACATGACCTGTCTTCTTGCAACATTTATTTTATTCAAGCATATTGTGGGGGATTACATTTTTAAAGTTAAAACAGATGTAGGAATGTTACAGAATAAACTATAATGACCACATGAATTTTTAGGATAAAATAGGAAACTCCAAATGGTGGCTCCTCAAATACATTTTTACAATAAATCTTGGGACGGTTGTTGTGCCTGCAATGCTGGCATCCTATATGGTTGCCAGTTCACATCTCGGCTGCTTTACTTCCAATCCAACTCCCTGCTAGTAGCTTGAGAAAAGCAGTGGTGGAAGATGGCCCAAAGACTTTGACCCCTGCTACCCATATGGGAGACCCCAAGGAAGCTCCTGGCTCCTGGCTTCAGCCTGGCCCAGCCCTGCCATTGTGGACATCTGGAGAGTGAACTAGCAGATGGAAGATTCTCTCTTCATCTCTCCCTCTCTCTTGTAACACTGACTTTCAAATAAAAAAAATAATTTTTAAAAATAAATAGATAAATCTTAGAAAAAAAGAACAATTCATTGGAGAACTACTACAGATTTGAGGAAGGAAGTAAAAGGGAAAATAAAGAGACAAGTTTGATTTCTGTTGCACTAATCCATTGAGAAAAGATGAAAAAATACTATAAAATGATACAGAGCAATAAACTATAGTTATAACAAGTAAACTTATATGATATATGTTAAAATTTGATAAATAAGTGCTATTAAAAAAAAAGAAAAGCCATGTTGGAATAGGAGGAAGTCCTTCTGCTCGCCCCCTTCTTCACTTTCTGATTACATTGCCTTCCTACTTGATGTTTCACCATAACAAGCATTCAGGACTTTTGCACTTGTTGTTTCCACTACCTAGGATACTGGTATCATCTGTCTGTATGATTTCTTCACTTCATTAAGGTCTCTGATGAAATGTTAACTTAGCACAGAGGCCTTCCCTGACAACTCTACCAAAAATTACAGCCTATCCTCTATTTGTTATCCTGATTTAATTTTCTTCTTGGCATGTATCAGCCCCTGACACTGTGTGTGTGTGTATGTGTGTGTTTCAAATGTATTTTATTTTGTCTCCCATACGAACACAAAGCTCCATGAAAGCAAGAAGCTATATTCCCCAGAGCCTAGAATAGTGCCTGGAAAAAGTTATTTTATGAATGAATGGGATGTGTGCCCATGGAAGAAAGTGGCTGAGGCAGGACAGAGAAAGATCACTAGAAATGGGCCGGCGCCGTGGCTCAACAGGCTAATCCTCCGCCTTGCGGCGCTGGCACTCCGGGTTCTAGTCCCGGTCGGGGCGCCGGATTCTGTCCCGGTTGCCCCTCTTCCAGGCCAGCCCTCTGCTGTGGCCCGGGAGTGCAGTGGAGGATGGCCCAAGTGCTTGGGCCCTGCACCCCATGGGAGACCAGGAGAAGCACCTAGCACCAGGCTCCTGCCATCGGATGCGCGGTGCGCCGGCCGCAGCGCGCCAACCGCGGCAGCCATTGGAGGGTGAACTAACGGCAAAGGAAGACCTTTCTCTCTGTCTCTCTCTCTCTCACTGTCCACTCTGCCTGTCACAAAAAATAAATAAATAATAAAAAAAGATCACTAGAAATGAAGAGCTGGTGTTGTGGTATAGCTTGTTAAGCTGCCTCCAGCAACACCAGCATCCCATATGGGCACCAGTTCAAGACCTGGATGCTCCACTTCTGATCCAGCTCTCTGCTAATGCGTCTGGGAAAGCAGTGGAAGTTGGCCCCAGTACTTGAGCCCCTACACCCATGTGGAAGACCCAGAAGAAACTCCAGGCTCCTGGCTTTCACCTTGCACAGCACCAGCCATTGCAGCCACTTGGGAAGTGAAACAGCAGATGGAAGATATCTTTCTCTATCTCTCCCCTTCTCTCACCCTTTCCCTCTCCCTCCCCCTCTCCCTCTCCTTCTTCCTCTCCCCACTTCTCTCTGTAACTCTTTCAAATAAATCTTTTGAAAAAAATTTTTTGTGAAACCAAACCACGAGGACAGTTTGGATCAAAGAAATTCGTGTTATCACTAGGACTTTCAAAGGTTCATGTGTTAGAAACGTGGTCTTCAGGGTGGCAGTGTTGAGATGGTGGAACCTTTCAGAGGTGGAGCCTGGTGGAAGATAGATAGGTCATTGGTGGCTCCTCATGAAGGGATCAGTGCTGTCTCCTGGGAGTGGGTGAGGTCTTGTGGCACCAGGTTAGCCCCCCTCAGAATGGGTTACTATGGGCCTGACTGCTCCCCTGAATCCTTCTGCACATGCTCTCACCGTGTGAAGCTATATACTATGAGGCCCTCACAGAGCTGATCAGTGTCATGCTCTTGGACCTCCAGAACCGTGGGCTTTATAGATTACCCAGTTCAGGTATTTTGTTATAGCAACACAAAACAAAACAGAATAAGACAATAATTTTTTAAACATTTATTTGAAAGGCAGGGAGAGAGACAGAGAGCTTCCATCTGCTGGCTCACTCCCTAAATGCCCAATAACAGCCAGGGTTGGAACGAGCCAACCAGGAAACTCAATTCGGGTCTCTTGTGTGGGTGACAGGGACCCAACTCCTGGAGCTATCCTGCTGCCTCTCAGAGTGCACATTAGCAGGAAGCTGGAATCAAGAGCGGAGCAAGAGCTCAATCCCAGGCACTCCAATATGGGACGCGGACATCCCAAGAAGCGCCTTAACAACTGCACTAAACACCCGTTCCAGACAATTGATAATTTATAAAATAGAGGAGTAAAATGATACATTACCACCCTTAATAATAGATGTTGCCAAGTAAAATAAAATAGTAAAATAACCAGAAAATCATTATTTTTTCTGGTCTAGTCATTATTTATTTTTTTTAATTTTTATTTTTGGACAGGCAGAGTAGACAGTGAGAGAGAAACAGAGAGAAAGGTCTTCCTTTACCGTTGGTTCACCCTCCAATGGCTGCCGCGCCCAGTGCACTGCACTTGTCTGAAGGCAGGAGCCAGGTGCTTCTCCTGGTCTCCCATGGGGTGCAGGGCCCAAGCACTTGGGCCATCCTCCACTGCACTCCCGGGCCACAGCAGAGAGCTGGCCTGGAAGAGGGGCAACCAGGACAGAATCCGGCGCCCCCACTGGGACTAGAACCCTGGGTGCCGGCGCCGCAAGCAGATTAGCCTATTGAGCCGAGGCGCCGGCCTCTAGTCGTTCTTTATTGTGATTAATTTCTCTGGCAGGGTTTTGGGTGCTTCAAATTTATAGTAAGCTTTAAAAGCTAAAAATTATTCTAATTATACTTTAAATGTTTTAATGAGCATATTTGTTCTCTATTTTTCAACTGTAATAATCTTTCATTTTAGTGTTCAGACATCTATTTCAGTCCTGATGTTTTGTAACAGTTGCCACAAAGTGGATAGGAAAGACAATTTTCATTTCTCTTTCTGAAATGAATTCCAAGTCTATAGTAGCTCAAAACTTGAAACTTATAATATTTTTTAAAGAATTATTTATTTATTTGAAAGAGATACAAAGAGAGGTAGAGACAGAGAGAGAGGTCTTCCATTCATTGGTTCATTCTCCAGATGGCCACAATGGCCAGAACTGTGCTGATCCAAAGGTAGGAGCCCGGATCTTCTTCTGGGTCTCCCACACAGGTGCAGTGCCCAAGGATTTGGGCCTTCTTCTACTGCTTTCCCAGGCCATGGCAGAGAGCTGGATTGGAAGAGGAGCAGCATGGACTAGAACCGGTGCCTGTATGGGATGCCAGCGCTTCAGGCCAGGGCTTTAACCCGCTATGCTACAGCGCTGGCCCCCACTATTGTACTTTATTGTAATATTTCTCACTACTCTGGAAAGCTTTACTTGAATATGCCTTTGTCTCAAATGTTTAATCTAGAATATCCTATTGCTGATCTGTTAAGTAATTAGAATTGATACTTTATATGCATGGCTTTTTAAAAAAACCCTCTTTATTCTTTTTTGGACAACATTCTTAAGAGAACTGCTTTTTCTGAGCATCTTCTATTTGTCCAAGTTTCAAGTGTTGCTCTTAATCTTTCATATAACTCTTGATATTCTTATATGTAGAAACTAGGAAAAGTTGTTTTGAAATTTATAAATGACAAGATTTAAAATAACTTTCAAGGTCTAAAGGTAATGGAAATGCAGGAAGCACAATATTGTCTCACCTAAAGGAACAATGGCTTCAGAGTTTGAAATCTGATGTCAGACCCTGGATGAATGTCTTGCTGTCTCTATTTCTTAATTTCTTCATCTGAAAATGTCCCAAACATATATTATTCACACATATAATATAAAAATAATTAATACAAGATAGTGCAAAGTACAAGCAATGAACAATAATATAATGTGATAATAAAAGTGCATATGAAGGTGTAAGGTGACTTGTAAGTCTCTGCCTGTTATAACCATGGAAAGCTCCTGAAAGGAGATATTTGAGTTGGGTCCAAGGAGATAAGTAGTTAGATAAATTCAGAAGGAAAAGGGGCCAGTGCTGTGGCATAGTAGGTTAGATATCCACCTGTGGCACCGGCATCTCATATGGGTGCCGATTTGAGTCCTGGTTGCTCCACTTCTGATCCAGCTCTCTGCTATGGCCTGGGAAAGCAGTAGAAGAAGGCCCAAGTCCTAAGCCCCTGCCCCTTCGCAAGAGACCCAGAAGAAGCTCCTGGCTTCGGATTGGCCTACCTCCAGCCATTGTGGCCATATGGGGAATGAATCAGAGGATGGAAGACCTCTCTCTCTGTCTCGCTCTCTCTCTGTAACTATGCCTTTCAAGTAAATAAATAAATCTTGTAAAAATAAATTAGAAGGATAGGGTTAATACCTAAAGTGTTTGCTACAACCAGGATTATTTGTCTCATTAATCAGATTAGCTTCTCTGAGGAGGAAAAATACTGATATCAGTTTTCCTTTACTATATTAAATCTGAAGTGATCAAATGAGAACTAAATGCCATTTATTTAATTTGACCTTGCAAAGGATAATGTCCAAATCACATAGCTGGAACATTCAATAGGAGCACCCTTATATCTTAAGTGAGATAAAAAAGAAAAATATCCATAAGAGTAATTAAAAGGGATGTTTAAGAAGTTAATCCTCTTTAATCAGATAACTGAACAAATCAGTAATTGAATATCTCAGATAAGATCTCATCCAATGTCTCAGGGAATACTATTGCTAAAATCTTGCCAAAACAGATGTCTCCTAAAGATTATTGCTTAAAGGAGTTTTTTCTCCACATGACATATCAGTGTATAAATATGTTTTCCTTCTCATTTGACTCTCAAGGTTTGCAAGAAGGAGAATATCATGTAAATTTGAAAAACAAGAATGTTAACATATTTGTTTAAATTTTATTGTGTTTCATTTGTGCCATTTTATTACAAATTAGGGAGTAAGGAAACTACTAACATAAGCATATTTGAAAAAGGGTGGAAAGTGGCATTTTTAGTACTGTATCTGATATGAGCCAGATATTATATGTCTTCTCACAGTATATCTGGTCACGTTGTTTACATAGATTGACTTACTTGTTATTTTACTAAAATATCAACAAAGCTACATAGAGTTTGTTATCTTCATTTTATAGGTGAAATAACTGAGAGTTGTCAGCATTGTTAAGTAAATAGTTTGCTCAATGTTTCCTAGTTTCTGGAAGAGCTTTCTCTTTCTAATAAATAAAAATAATTTTTAAAAACCTGCACAGCAGATGACACATTCAAAAGATTGAGAAGGCAACTAAAGAATGGGGAAAAGCATTTGCAAAGCATTTATCTGATAAGAGATTGCCAAAATAAATTGAAAGTAGAGTCTCAAAAAGCTGTTTGCATACCCACATTTCCTCAACACCGTAATAGCCAAACAGTGAAAACAACCCCAATATCTACCAGTAGCTCAATGGATGAATCAAATGTACCTGTGTACACACAGAGTAGGATGTTATTCTGTCTTAAGGGGAAATCCTCTCCCATGCTACAACATGGATGAAACTTAAGGACATTATGCTAAGCGAGATGAGCCAGCAGCAAAAGAGTAGATTCCATGTGATTCCACTTACATGAGGTATCTAAAGCAGTCAAATTCATAGAGACAGGAAACAGAATGGTGGTTACCAGGGTCTGGAGCGAAGATGAATTCACAACATCGTGAGCATGCTTAGAACTACTGAACCATACACTGAAAAGATTGTACATTTTATTGTGTGTAGAAATTTAGTGGAATATGATAAATTTGTGCAAATAAGTTTTAAAATTTATTTTTTAAAGTAGATCCCTTAAAAAATGTATAACCTGCCGGCGCCGTGGCTCACTTGGTTAATCCTCCGCCTGCGGTGCCGGAATCCCATGTGAGCGCTGGGTTCTAGTCCTGGCTGCTCCTCTTCCAGTCCAGCTCTCTGCGGTGGCCTGAGGGCAGTGGAAGATGGCCCAAGTGCTTGGGCCCTGCACCCACATGGAAGACCAGGAAGAAACACCTGGCTCCTGGCTTCGGATGGGTGCAGTGCGCCGGCTGTGGTGGCCATTTGGAGGGTGAACCAACAGAAGGAAGACCTTTCTCTCTCTCTCTCTCTCTCTCTCTCTCTCTCTCTCTCTCTCTCTCTCTCTTTCACTGTCTAACTCTACCTGTCAAATAAGTAATAATAATAAAAAATGTATAACCTGTAGAAATGTAATAAGCAAGACAGCAATGGCAGCTGGTGGAGTTGATTCACGGACACAGCTCATCTTTCCCAAAGCATTTGAAATAGCTGAGACACTTCTGAATTCTGCATACGCTTCTGGGCCGTCCAAAGCAGCAGAATGAGAGGGCAGAGGATGAACGGAACTGTCAGAGGTCTTCATGATGTCTTTGACCACACGGCACATTTCAGTCATTTCAAACACAGAGACCATTGCCAGCGTCCGTAATTTGCTGTTCCAAAAGAAGCTTCGTAAGTTTGAGTTGGCCTGTTTGTCTAGAGATTGCAGAGTCCAAGGTCCTGCTCCCACGCCTGGAGGGGCAGTTTGAAAATGAGGAGCTGCAAAAAATTCTTGATGATATCCAGACAAAGCACAGATTTCCATGTTAATCTCCAGATTTCTCTGCTGTTTGAGGGAGCCACATGCCCACTATGGGCTGCCTTCCCTAGAAATGTTATTGTATTTCCTCTGGAGAGCACAGCCCAGCTTGGTGTTGGTTTAGGTTGCTGTTTTGAAATGTGACTGCCAGGATAAGCACATAGTCTTGGAGTGGCCTTCCAGTGGCTCTCTGTGTCTTCCTGAGCAAGCAAAGAGTTGGGAGGGATGAGGTGTAGACTGTTGACTGCCTCATGCTATGGTTTTGGGCTCTGATATCAGTATTTTTTATTACTGATGTTTCATATTTTAATTTAAATGTTCATAGTTTTTTCCTAAAGATTTATTTATTTATTTGAAAGTCAGAGTTACACAAAGAGAGGAGAGGCAGAGAGAGAGGTCTTCCAACCGATGGTTCACTCCCCAAATGGCCACAACGGCTGGAGCTACCCCGATCTGAAGCCAGGAGCCAGGAGCTTTCTTCGAGGTCTCCCATGTGTGTGCAGGGGCCCAAGCACTTGGACCATCTTCTACTGCTTTCCCAGGCCATAGCAGAGGTCGGGATTGGAAGTGGAGCATCCGGGTCTCGAACAGGCACCCATATGGGATGCCAGCGCTTCAGGCTAGGATGTTAACCCGCTGCGCCACAGTGCCAGCCCCTCATAGTTTTTAGAACTAGACTAGGACATAAAAAGTTCAGATGGGGAAAAAACAATCTTACCTAGATACAAAAGGAAGAATTAAGCCAGACAGGTATTATCATCTGAAATTCTTAAAGAAAGTATGAAAGTGTTAATGGCTGTGAGAGAGTGTTGGCATCTTTGTGCCTAACTCAGGAGATGGGGAGGAAGTGCCCCATGAGAAGCAGTTAGACCAGGGTGGCTGTGCTAAGTGTTGTGGGGCCCTTAGCCTTGAGGTACACAAATACCTTTTTTCTTGGGCTTTTTTTGCAGAGGGGTTTGGAATAAATGGTTCTGAAGCCCTCATTTTGTCACCCTCAAATTAAGATGTTTCCTTCACAAGCCAGACCTGAAAGTCTGAAGACTGTGAAGTCAACTACGGGCATCCAAGTCTAAACCTCTGGCTTGGCCGGCGCCGCGGCTCAATAGGCTAATCCTCCGCCTAGCGGTGCTGGCACACCAGGTTCTAGTCCCAGTCAGGGTGCCAGATTCTGTCCCAGTTGCCCCTCTTCCAGGCCAGCTCTCTGCTGTGGCCCGGGAGTGCAGTGGATGGCCCAGGTGCTTGGGTCCTGCACCTGCATGGGAGACCAGGAGAAGCACCCGGCTCCTGGCTTTGGATCAGCGCGGCGGCCATTGGAGGGTGAACCAATGGCAAAAGGAAGACCTTTCTCTCTGTCTCTCTCTCTCACTGTCCACTCTGTCTGTCAAAAAAATAAAAATAAAAATAAAATAAACCTCTGGCTTAATCCTTAGCAACAGGTGCTCCGTGATGGGGGTGCTGAGGCGGGAGGAAGGGTGCCTCTCCAGAGCTGCTGCTGTGAAGTCATTCAGCCTCAGACTAGGTTGGGAAACACTGTAATAGAAAATATTATAGCATTGATTTTTCTGAAGAGAAATAAACCTGTTTTCTTCATTAAAAAATAGTAAGAAATAGAAAACCTATAGGAATTTTCCTATGACCATTAAAACTAACTGAATCAGCGATCAGAAAGCTTCCTTATAAATATGACTTCACTAGAATGTTCTGCCCTACATTAAATGGAGGAATAATCACAATCTTATACATATTCTCATGGAGAGTACAGAAAGGGCAATATACTCTGAAGTCATGTGTGAGGCTAGCAAAACCTTACTATCAATAGGACAGCATGAAAGAGTTAAAACTACAGGCAGAAATCCTGAGCAAAACATTTGCAAACTAAGTCTATCGTATGAAAAGTAAAATAAGATATCATGACTACACTGAATGTATCCCAGGAATATAAAGTTGATTAGACTATTAACCAATGTTGCGATGTCTTCTTAAAAAATTATAGGATAAAAATTATGTAATTATCTCAAGAAACACAGAAAAGTATTTGCTAAAGAATATCAACTCATGACTTGAAGCAATATCTTAGCAAACTAAAAACAGGAGACTAATTAACCTGATAAACATTATTTTAAAATATAAAAATCCTATATTAAACATATTTAATGGTGAATAATTTGTAGCTTACCATTTGAGATTAGGCATGAAATGATACTCTATTATTACTAATTGTTCTGAAGGTGCTGGTCAGGTAAGAAAAAGGTAAGATAAGAAAAAGAAATAAAAATTATTGAAAAGTTCATCCTAAATATTCACAAACTAAATATTCACAAATATTTGCATAGAAAATTTAAAGGCTATACTGATAAGTTATTAGAGTTAGAAGAGTTTTTTTAAGTTGCAGAATTTATAAACAATATACAAACAGAAAATGACATTTTAAAAAATACCACTTACAATAATCCTCCAAAGTTATAAAGTAAATGCAACATGAATGTGTAAGTCGGCCGGCGCCGTGGCTCAATAGCTAATCCTCTGCCTAGCGGCACTGGCACACCAGGTTCTAGTCCCGGTTGGGACGCCAGATTCTGTCCAGGTTGCCCCTCTTCCAGGCCAGCTCTCTGCTATGGCCCGGGAGTGCAGTGGAGGATGGCTCAAGTGCTTGGGCCCTGCACGCCATGGGAGACCAGGAGAAGCACCTGGCTCCTGCCTTCGGCCATTGGAGGGTGAACCAACGGCAAAAAGGAAAACCTTTCTCTCTGTCTCTCTCTCTCTCACTATCCACTCTGCCTGTAATAATAAAAAAAAAAAGAATGTGTAAGTTCTGTATATGGAAGACATTATAAAACATATTTAGAGGTCTTAAAGAGTCCCTAAATAAATGGATAGCCATTCCATTATTAGGATACACAGTCAACAGTAACTATTTATCTTAAAATTAAGATGCCACCATTGAGAGTGAGAATGTTACAGAGTAAAATAAGACATTCACAAAATATATAATCAAGCAAATGCTAATGGTTATAAAAATTTCCTATAAACCAATAAAAAGAAAGTAGAAGATCCAATAGAAAATGTACAAGAAATTTTAAGAGACTTTTCACAGGAGTATATCCAAATAGCAAATAAACATATGAAAAAGTACTCAATCTCATTAGTTACCAAAGTTATGCAGGTGATGACTCAAGCACTTGGATCCCCATTATCCACATGGGAGACCTGTATTGAGTTGCTGGCTCCTGGCCCAGCCCCAAATATTATAGTCATTTGGGGAGTAAACCAGCCAATAGAAGATTACTGTCTCTGTATCTCTGTCTCTGTATTTCTCTCTCTCTCTCTCTCTCTCTCTCTCTCTCTCTCTCTCTCTGTGTGTGTGTGTGTGTATGTGTGTGTGTTTGTGTGTGTGTGTTCCCCCCCCCAAATAAATAAGTATTTTTTAAAAGAAAGGAAAAATTTAAGGCCGGTGCCGTGGCTTAGTAGGCTAATCCTCCGCCTTGTGGCGCCGGGTTCTGTCCCGGTTGCCCCTCTTCCTGGCCAGCCCTCTGCTATGGCCAGGGAGTGCAGTGGAGGATGGCCCAAGTGCTTGGGCCCTGCACCCCATGGGAGACCAGGAGAAGCACCTGGCTCCTGCCATCGGATCAGCGCAGTGCACCGGCCGCAGCGTGCCGGCCGCGGCGGCCATTGGAGGGTGAACCAACAGCAAAAATGAAGACCTTTCTCTCTGTCTCTCTCTCTCACTGTCCACTCTGCCTGTCAAAAAATAAAAATTAAAATAAAAAAAATAAAAGAAAGGAAAAATTTAAACATAATGAGATAGCACTACATACCAGCAAAACGACTTTATAGCACGTTACTGGCTGGTAAGCATGTGAGTAACCCTCCTATATAGCTGGTGAGAATATAAATTGCTGTAACCACTTTGGAAAACAGTTCGCATTTACTACTATAGTTGAACTTAAGCATCCTTGGTCCTTGGCAAATAGCCAATAAAAATCCCTGCATATGTATTCCAAAAATGCATATTAAAAAGTTTGTAGCAGAATTCTCATAACTAGTTTAGAATTAGACCTCAGTGTTTCAGCCCTCAATGTCCATTAGTAGTAGAAAGGATATATAAAATATGCACAAATAATCAAATACCTCAGTGAAAACTAATACACCATAGTTACTTGGATAGATTACTGTCTCTGTATCTCTATCTCTGTATTTCTCTCTCTCTCTCTCTCTCTCTCTCTGTGTGTGTGTGTGTGTTTGTGTGTGTGTGTGTGTGTCTGTTTTTCTCCCTGCCTCTCAAATAAATAAGTATTTTTTAAAAGAAAGGAAAAATTTAAGGCCGGTGCCGTGGCTCAATAGGCTAATCCTCTGCCTTGCGGCGCCGGCATACACCATAACTCACATAACAAATTGAATGGTACTAACAAATATAATATTAGGTAAAAGAAGATTGACACAAATAAAAATAAACTGTATGTTTCCATTTATAGTGAAGCTGAAAACTAAACTAGATTCTAATATTAGAGGGCAGAAACTTTGGGCAAGAGGTGTAGGGCTTGAGATGTGTTAAGTGTACTTATGATATGACTCAAAATTCAATTTTTTTACCTGCCAGTCAAAAATTGCCAAAATATTTGTTTTTTAAAAATATTTATTATTTATTTGAAAAAGTCACAGAGAGTAGGACAAAGCCAGGAGCCAGGAGATTCATCTGAGTCTCCCACATGGGTAGCAGGGGACCAAGTATCTGAGCCATTATCCATTGCTTTCCCAGGCCATTAGCAGGAAGCAGGATCAGAAGTGGAGCAGCGAGATACAACCCAGTGCCCATATGGGATGCCAGCATTGAAAGCAGCAGCTTATCACTGTACACCACAACACAGGCCCCAAAACATTTGTTTTACTATAATCACTAAACTGTGCTCTGAGCACTTTTCTATATATGTATGTGTACTATTTTTCAGTTTTTAAAGATTTTTAAAATTATAAAAAAAGAAAATATCAGACAACTGAATGGAAAAGTATTTTTAAACATGTAATCCATACTAAAGGACAACAAATGGCCAATAAACAAAATATAATGTTTGGCATGTAATCAGGGAAATACATATAAAATCTACATAGATAGTCAAAATATTAGAAATTTGACTGTTTCATGTATTTTTCTTATTGAGCAGAAGAAACACTCATACACATTGGTTGGATTATAAACTGGTATAACCGCTTTAGAAAATAGTTTGATGTTTTAGTCATTTTGATAATACAAGTGTATACACACACACACACACACACACACACATACCCTCACCCAGCAATTACATACCTAAGAACATACCCTGGAGAAATTTGTGTATTTGCACTACAGTGTGAATAAAAATACCCATAGTGGTGAAAACTGGAAACATGTTTGTCAACAAAAGAATGGAATGGAGTGGAATTCTCATCCAAGTAACTAGTATGTAGCATCAAAAATTAATAAGCCATGGGTATCTACAACAACATAATAGAATCATAAAAAGACAAAACTTCAAATACATAGAATATTCTATTGCAATTTAAAAAATTTAATTAAAATTCTGCTAGAATTCAGACACAAACGATTTTTTAGGAAGGCATGTTTAGGTAACCAGTTTAAGTCAGTAAATATAAAAAAAGAAAATGTTTATTATAAAAGTCAGGAAAGTGGTTTTCTCTAAGAAGGGAGACGATTTTACTGACGAGACACTCACAGCATCTCCGGACTATAAACAGATCCTTTTCTTCACCTGAGTGGTGCTTTTGCAATTATTGACTTTGTAAATGTTTGTAAAACTATGTTTTACATCTTGTGAAAATTTTTTGTATTTAATATTTTACACTAAGGCAAATTAATTGCTTCCACTAAGTTCACTTTTCCATGTAGTAATAGCCATCCATCCTCAATGAAGAAGAGAAGGCTAGGAAAATATAGGAAGATAGAGAGCACCGGAGAATAGGCTGACCTGTGTCAGGAAGTGGACACCTCTTTTTTTGGAGACTGAGGATGGGAGAAAGAACACAAAGGAAAAATGCATATGAATACAGACATTTAGGAGAAGAGTTGAAATAGATATATGTTCTTGTAAAGTGGGAACCACAATTATTTGCTGAAAACAAAGCTCAAGAGGAGGGTAGGAACTAGTGTGGGGCAAAATTATAACATTTGTTCAGGTTTCGGCAAATATTTAAAATTTCCTGTAACCAGTCAGAATTGAAATTGAAATTGTACTTCTGATATTGTTCATTATGAACAGATCCTTAATTTTTCCTCAGACACTAAAATGGCTTAATTACATAATTAAACATTTTCAAGAATTCTGTTATTTAAAATGTAATTAGAGATAATAAATGTTTACATTGAATATGGAGGGCTGTTTTGGTAGGCAAAATATACTTTCTTTGGCAAAGAATTATTGTGCTAACTTGTTTTTTTTTTTTTTTCTATTCAGGTCATGTATGGAATGTTGGTTTTCACATTAGTCCTGCGATCAATTTATATTGTTACGTGGTAAGTAGTTTGGATCGCCAACACTATAATTAAAGCATATTCAGTTTTGTAACAGTAAACCTATACCCTAAGTTGAAGAACACACACAACTTTACTCCAGCAGAGATATTGATAGAAAACTATAATACAACACTAATTTTGGTAAAGTATAAGGGATCAGGCAAGTTAATATCATGTGAGAGTTCCAAAACTAAAGAAATGTGAAACAAGTTGTACACAATGGCCTCGTCTTAAATATTCATAGTGTTTGTAATATAATAGACCTTGAAAAATGCTACAGTAAAAAAAAAATTATCTTTCTCAAACCTACCTGACTAGAGAATGCTTTTTATATAACACTTCTAGAGGAAGGCTATTCACATCACAAAGAATTCGGATTCTAGGAAAGATCATTTGGAAAATGAGCATAATTTTTAAGAGTTAAAGAGCATTAAGAACTAACGCTTGTGATGGGATATATCTTAAATATGAACTTGCTGTACAGCAGGTGCTCAATTAATATATAAAATGATATGTAGGTTTGTTTTTTAATCTTTTAATTAGGTTTTGAAGTTTTAGATAATTGTAGAAATGTATACATTTGCAAAAAATAGTAGAGGGAGAACCTCTGTACCCTTTACCAATTTTCTCCCATGGTAACATCTTGGAAAATTATACTACATTACACAGCCAGGATTTGATAATGACACAGTGAAGATTCAAAACACTTCCATCACAGGAATCCCTGTGTTCTTTTACAGCCACACCTAATTCCATCCCACCTCTAACTCACCCCACACTCCCTGTCTTTAATCCCTGGTAGTCACTAATCCATTTCTATAATTTTGTCAATTCAAGAATGTTGTTTAAATGGAACTATATACTACATAATCTTTGGGATTGGCTTTTTTTAATTCAACATAATTTGCTGGACAAGTTGTCAGATGTTTCTACTGTTCATTCCTTTAAACTGCTGAGTAATATTATCTGATATAGAATACCACGGTTTAGTCATTCGTCTGTTGAATAACAACCTGGGTTGTTTCCAGTTTTTGCTATCGTGAATAAATCCAGGGAGCTGGATCTGAAGTGGAGCAACTGGTACAGGAACTGGCACCATATGCGATGTCAACATTCAAAATGGAGGCTTAACCCCCTGCACCACAGCACCAGCCCCTAGTTTTCCACAAAACCACTAAACATTTTCCACAGTGCCTCTATTTACATTCCCACTACAAATGTGTTAGTGATCTAGTTTCTCTGCTTCCTTACTAGTATTTGATGATATTTATTTATTTTAGCCATTCTTATAGGTATGTATTGATATATTACACTTTTGTATTTCCTTAGTGGCTGATGGTGTTGAACATACTTTCATGTGCTTTTTTGTCGTTTGTGTATCATCTTTGGTGAAATGTCTGTTTATGTCTTTGCCCATTTTCTCTTGCTTTAAAACAATTTTAAAAAGAAAGAACAACAGATAATGTATTAGACAGCTTTTCATTGCTACAACAAAATACTTGAGGCAACCTACTTTGTAAAGAAGGGGCTTTATTTTTAGCTCATGATTCTAAATCTGAAAAGGGACCTACTGTTTGTGCAGTTTCTCTCCCACTCCTTATATACCCTCCAGGATTCAGTCATGGAGGCCCCACTGCAATGACCATTCAGTTTCCCAAAGCTCCACCTCTAAACCCCATAGTCAAGTTAGCTTCACACCCTCTTAATTAAAAAAAAATAGCATTGACATAAGACTGGGTATTAAACTCCTGCATGAGTCTGGAAAGACAAATCATATTCAAACCATAGCAGATAATAAGAAGAGTTTCTCTTGCTTCTACAGTTGAGTTTTGAGACTCAGATTTGTCAGATATGTGATTTGCAAATGTTTTCTCCCAATCTGTACCTATTTTTTTCATCCTCCTTTCAGGGTTGTTTAATGACGAAACACTTAAATTTCATTAGATCTAATTGACGAATTTTCCTTGTATGGATTGTACTTTTGGTGTCAAGCCTAAGAACTCTCTTCCAGCCTTCACTCCCTAAGATTTCCTCCAATTTTCCTAAAAGAGTGTGTAGTTTTACATTTTCCATTTAAGTCCACGATTTATTTTGAGTTAATTTTGTGTAACATAGGACACTTAGGGGCTGGCATTATGGTGCAGCAGGTTGAGCTGCTGCCACCTGTGATGCCAGAATCCCATGTGAGCACCAGTTTGGGTCCTGGCTGCTACACTTCTGATTCAGTTCCTTGCTTGTGTGCCTGGGAGGAGCAGCAGAGGGTGATCCAAGTACTTGGGCCCTTGCCACCAACGTGGGATACCTAGGTGGAGTTCCAGTGTGTATTTTTCAACTGTTGGATGAAATATTATATAGATGTCTGTTAGATCTGTTTAATTTATAATATAGATTAACTCCGGTGTTTGTTAGTTTTCTCTCTGGATGACCTGTAATCTTGTTAAAAGTAGGGTCCTGAAGTCCTCAACTATTGGTGTCTATCTCCATTTAGATCCGATAATATTTGCTTTATATTATTGGATACACTGGTGGTAGGTGTATATATACATATTTTTTTAGATTTATTTATTTAGTTGAAAGAGCTACAGAGAAAGAGAGGAAGAGAGAAAAGAGAGAGCTTCTGCTGTTGGTTCACTCTCCAAATAGCCGCAGGGCTGAGCCATGCTGAAGCCAGGAGCTTCATCCAGGTCTATGGATAGTAGGGCCCCAAGCACTTGGGCCATCTTTGCTGCTTTTCTCAAGCCATTAGCATGGAGCTGGATCAGAAGTAGAGCAACTGGAACACAAACTGGTGCCTCTGTGGGAGCTGGCATCGCAGGCAGTGGGTTCAACCCCATATACCGTGATTCCAGCCCCTGAAATTTGTTTTAAATAAACACAGTGCTATATCCTCCAAGCCAGCACTCAAGATATAATTCATAAAGAACTGCACTCTCTCTATATAAAGTATTCTCTAAGAAAAAATATCATTTTCATCCTCACTATTTTTCTTATCCCTGGACACTGTTAAGAGGAAGTTGCATGCAGATCTGCATTTCTATGGCTGAAGTCATAGCTATCAGGAGGGTTGCCTTTCTAGTCAAATCATAAGTTATTGGGTTTATATTCCTAGATATTCCCACTTACATTCCCAACACCACCACTATTTTTAGTGATGAAGGTATTTTTGCTTTTAAATCTGTTCTAGAGTTACGAAATTTGTGTTGCATTGTATGTATCTCAAGACCAAGAGGTTGGGCATGCTCTTCATTCCTGCCACTCTCAAACTATCTATCCTCTTTCCTTCTTCAAAATTTGGAGTTCTTAATTTTTTTGTTTGTTTTCCCAAAAACCTTTTATTTAAGGAATACAAACTTCATACATTTCATAATTACAACTTCAGGAACATGGTGATACTTCTCATTATACCCTCCTTCCCACCCACTCTCTCAGCCCTCTTCCTCCTCCCTCTCCTATTCCCACTCTTATTTTTTACTAAGATCTTTTATAACTTTATACACATAGTTAACTTTATACACATAGTTTTCTCAACTTTATACACTGTTCCTCAACAATGGAGACAAGGACTGTACAAAGTCATTGCTTCTCAAAGCATCAATTTCACTCTTTTAGGTTTTTTAGATGCTCTATTAGTTATCATAGGTCAGGGAAAACATATGGTATTTGTCCTTTTGGGACTGGCTTATTTCACTAAGAATGATGTTTTGCAGTTTCATCCATTTTGTTGCAAATGACCAGATTTCATTGGGTTTTTTTGTCTGTTTTTTTACCACTGTGTAGTATTCCATGGTATACATATCCCATAATTTCTTTATCCAGTCTTCAGGTGATGGGCATTTGGGTTGCTTCCATGTCTTAGCTATTGTGAATTGAGCTGCAATAAACATGGGGGTGCAAATAACTCTTTCATATGCTGATTTCATTTCCCTTGGGTAAATTTCCTGGAGTGGGATGGCTGGGTCATATGGTAAATCTAGATTCTAATTCCTGCGGTATCTCCATACTGTCTTACTTAGTGGTTTTGCCGGTTTACATTCTCACCAACAGTGGATTAAGGTACATTTTCCCCCTACATCCTTGCCAGCATTTGTTGTTTGTTGATTTCTGTATGAAAGCCATTCCAAAACGGGAAGTGGGGGGTGAGGTGAAACCTTGTGGTTTTGATTTGCATTTCCCTGATGGCTAGTGATCCTGAGCATTTTTTTCATGTGTCTGTTGGTCATTTGTATTTCTTCTTTTGGAAAATACCTGTTTAAGTCCTTTGCCCATTTCTTAACTGGGTTGTTTGTTTTGTTGTAATTGAGTTTCTTGATCTCTTTATATATTCTGGTTATTAATCATTATCAGTTGCATAGTTTGCAAATAATGTCTCCCATTCTGTTGGTTGCCTCTTCTCTTTACTGAGTGTTTCTTTTTCAGTACAGAAGCTTCTCAACTTGATGTAATCCCATTTGTTAATTTTGGCTTTGATTGCCTGTGCCTCCCGGGTCTTTTCTAAGAACTCTTTGCCTATGCCAATGTCTTGCAGGATTTCCCCAATGTTCTCAAATAATTTGATGATATCTGGTCATAGATTTAGGTCTCTAATCTATTTTGAGTGGATTTTCGTGTAAGGTGTAAGGTAGAGGTTTTGCATGTGGACATCCAGTTTTTCCAGCACCATTTGTTGAAGAGACTGTCTTTGCTCCTGGGATTGATTTTAGCTCCTTTGTCAAAGATAAGTTGGTTGTAGATGCATGGATTGATTTCTGGCATTTCTATTCTGTTCTGTTGGTCCATCCATCTTTTTTTGTACCAGTACCAGGCTGTTTTGATTATAATTGCTCTGCAGTATATCTTGAAATCTGGTATTGTGATGCCTCTGGCTATACTTTTGGAGTATAAGATTGCTTTAGCTATTTGGGGTCTCCTGTGTTTCCATATGAATTTCAGCATAATTTTTTCTAGATGTGCAAAGAATGTCCTTGGCATTTTCATTTGTATCACATTGAATCTGTAACTTGCTTTTAATAGTATGGACATTTTGATGATATTGATTCTTCCAAGCCATGAACATGGAAGTTTTTTTAATTTTTTGTATCTTCTTCTATTTCTTCCTTTAATGTTTTGTAATTCTCATCATAGAGATCTTTGACATCCTTGATTGAATTTATTCCAAGATATTTGAGTTTTTTTGTGGCTTTTATAAATGGGATTGATCTTAGAAGTTCTTTCTCAGCCATGGCATTGTCTGTGTATACAAAAGCTGTTGATTTTTGTGTGCTGATTTTGTATCCTACTACTTTACCAAACTCTTCTATGAGTTCCAATAGTTTCTTGGTGGACTCTTTTGGATCCCCTATGTATAGAATCATGTCATCTGCAAATAGGGATAGTTTGACTTCCTCTTTGCCAATTTGTATCCCTTGATTTTTTTTTTTCTTGCCTAATGGCTCAGGCTAACCCTTACAGCACTATATTGAATATCAGTGGTGAGAGCAGGCATCCTTATGTGGTTCAGGATCTCGGTGAGAATGCTTCCAACTTTTCCCCATTCGATAGGATGCTGGTCGTGTATTTGTTATAAATTGCCTTGATTGTGTTGAGGAGTGTTCCTTCTATACCCAATTTGCCTGGAGTTTTCATCATGAAAAGGTGTTGTATTTTATCAAGTGCTTTATCTGCATCTATTGAGATAATCATATGGTTTTTGTTCTTCAATTTCTTAATGTGATGTGTCACATTTATTGATTTGTGAATGTTGAACCATCCTTGCATACTAGAGATTAAATCTCACTTGGCCTGGGTAAATAATCTTTCTGATGTGTTGTTGAATTCAATTGGCTAGTACTTTGTTGAGGATTTTTGCATCTATGTTCATCATGGAAATTGGCCTGTGATTCTCTTTCTCTGTTGTGCCTTTTTTCAGGTTTAGGAATTAAGGTGATGCTGGCTTCATAGAAGGAGTTTGGTGGAATTCAGCAGTGAAGCCATATAGTCCTGGGCTTTTCATTGTTGGGAGGGTCTTTATTACTGATTTAGTTTCCATCTTGGTTATTGATCTGTTTAGGTTTTCTATGTCTTCATGGATCAATTTAGTTAGGTTGTCTGTGTCTAAGAATCTATCCATTTCTTCTAGGTTTCCAAGTTTGTTGACAAACAACTATTTGTAGTAATTTCTGATGATTCTTTTTATTTCTGTGGTGTCTGTTGTTACATTTCTTTTTTCATCTCTAATTTTATTGATTTGGGTCTTCACCCTCCTTTTTTTTGTTAGTTGGTTCAATGGCGTGTCAATTTTGTTTAGTGTTTCAAAAAACGAGCTCTTCGTTTTGCTGATCTTTTGTATTGTATTTTGGTTTCAATTTTGTTAATTTCTTCCCTAATTTTAATTATTTCTTTTCTTTTACTAATTTTGGGTTTGGTTTGCTGTTGTTTTTCTAGGCCCTTGAGGTGCATTGATAGCTCATTTATTTGGTGCCTTTCCAATTTCTTGATGTAGGCAATTGCTATAAACTTTCCTCTTAACAGTTTTTGCTGTATCCCGTACGTTTTGATGTGTTGTATTATTATCTTGATTGATTTCCAGAAATTTTTTTATTTCTCTTTTGATTTCTTCAATGACCCACTGTTCTGCCAGGAGCATGTTGTTCAATCTCCATGTGTTTGTAAATGTTTGTGTGAAGCACATCCTGAAGCATCTTTTGTAAGGCTGGACAGGTGGTGACAAATTCTTTCAATTGTCTTTATTTTACCTTCATTCATAAATGAGAGCTTTGCAGGATACAGTATTCTGGGTTGTCAGTTTTTTTTCTGTTAAGACTTGCAGTATGTCTCACCATTCTCTCATTCTATAGGGCTTCTTTTTTTTTTTTTTTTTTTGCACGCAGAGTGGACAGTGAGAGAGAGAGAGACAGAGAGAAAGGTCTTCCTTTGCCGTTGGTTCACCCTCCAATGGCCACCCCAGCCGGCGCGCTGTGGCCAGTGCATCGCACTGATCCGAAGCCAGGAGCCAGGTGCTTCTCCTGGTCTCCCATGTGGGTGCAGGGCCCAAGCACTTGGGCCATCCTCCACTGCACTCCTGGGCCACAGCAGAGAGCTTGCCTGGAAGAGGGGCAACCGGGACAGAATCCAGCACCCCGACAGGGACTAGAACCCAGTGCGCTGGCGCGGCAGGCGGAGGATTAGCCTCCTATAGGGCTTCTGATGAGAAGTCAGTTGTTATTCTAACTGGAGCACCTCTGAAAGTAATCTGGCGTTTCTCTCATGCACATTTTAGAATATTTTCTGTATGTTTTATGGTGGAGAGTTTTACTGCAGTATGTCATGGTGAAGATCTTTTCTGGTCATGTCTATTAGTAGTTCTAAGTGCTTCTTGTTCTTGGATGTCCCTTTCTTTCTCCAAATTAGGGAAGTTTTCTATAATTATTTTGCTAAAAAGGCCTTTGAATCCATTCTCTCCACACCATCAGGAACTCCTAAGACCCATGTGTTGGGTCATTTGATAGTACCCTGTAGATCTCCAACACTGCTTTTTAGTTTTCTAATTTCTTCTCCTCCTCCTCCTCCTCCTTCTCCCCCTCCTCCCCTCCCCTCCCCCTCCTCCTCTACTGCCCCCCCTCTCTATTGCATTCTTTATTTCCAGTATTTCATTTTGATTTATCTTTAAGATCTCAATATCATGGGAAAATTTTTCTTTCATGTCAGGTACAGATTTCCTTAGTTCATGGATTTGTTCCTGATTACTTCTAAGTAATCCTGCGATCAATTTTTGAATTCCATTTCTGGCATTTCTTTGATCTCTTCATCTTCACATTCTAGTATTCAAGTGTTGTATTATTTTTCAGATGTCATATTGTCTTCCTTATTCTTATTTCTTTTTTTTTCTTTGACTGGCAGAATTAGACAGTGAGAGAGAGACAGAAAGAAAGGTCTTCCTTTCCATTGGTTCACCCCCAAAATGGCCACTACGGCTGGTGTGCTGTGGCTGGTGTGCTGCGCCAATCTGAAACCAGGAGCCAGGTGCTTCCTCCTGGTCTCCCATGCAGGTGCAGGGCCCAAGCACTTGGGCCATCCTCCACTGCCCTCCTGGGCCACAGCAGAGAGCTGGACTGGAAGAGGAGTAACTGGGACAGAATCCAGCACCCCACCTGGGATGAGAACCCGGGGTGCCAGTGCTGCAGGCAGAGGATTAGCCAAGTAAGCCATGGTGCCAGCCTCCTATTTCTTGAATTGCTGCGTTTATTCAGCATTTGTGGAGATACTTGTTGGTTTATTATTTTTTTTTCCTTTGATGGCTTTTATATTCGGACTATTCCTCTGTGGCTTAGTGGAGTGTCCATTTTTTCAGTGAATACCTAGAGGTGTATGGGTATGACCAGGGAGCTCTTTTCAGTGCTCCAGGGTGAAGGGAGTGTCCAAGATGACACCCAAGTTGGGCCTGGTAAAGCTCCTCCTTTTTTTTTTTTTTATCAGTGGGTGATTTGTTCTGCTCTGTTGGCATATTCTCATGCTAATCTCCTCTCCTCAAAGAATATCAGTGCCTGGGCACTAGCCCCAGTGGGTACAACATTTGTCTGCACTGCCACAAGAACCACACAAAGGAATTGTGCAGTCCTCAGTATAAGCATGGATTCCACAGCAATGACCCTCACCAGGGAATCAGGGGGCCTCAAGCATGTAGAGCCTCCCACAGTGACTGCCCAAAGTCCCAGCCACACCCTGAGACCTCTCATGCAGCCATAGTGTTTTCACATTCCTGGCGCACAAACCCTCCACAATCATGAGCACCCAGCCCCTTCTCAGTTCTCCCAGGCAGATTCATGCATCTCCACATGACTAGTTGCTGAGCGCACAGACACGAGCTGGCGTAGCTGTTACTTATGTCCAAAATGGCACCTGCCCTTTCACGGCTTATTACAGGACACCAGTGCAGGGTGACTGGGGAGAAAGAAACGTGCCTCCTTTTTTTTTCTCCTTTAGTTTGACGAGTATACTGTCCCCCACAAAGCTCTAAGCCAGATTCCCACCAGGCTCTTCCCACAGCTTTATTGCCAGTTGTTTGGGCTACTGCAAACTGTTCTCACCTCACTCCAAACCTAGTCCTGAGTTGTGCATGTCCACACCCTGCACATAGGTCCACAGTGTCCTTCTAATTTGCATGGAGTTTCCTCTGCCATTTTTCTCTAGAACTCTTCCCTGAGACTGCACTTTCTCCATTTTTTAAAAACTATCTTCTAGACTAGAGCAGTAAGCTCCCTCCATACTCCACCATCTTGGATCCAATCTCATGCATATATATTTACAGTTGTTATATCCTGTTGCTGAATTGATCCCTTTATCATTACATAATTTTCTTCCATGTCTCTTTTTACAGACTTTGACTTAGTCTACGTTATGTGATATAGCTACTCCCTCTCATTTTTGGTCCTGTTTGTGTAGAATATCTTTTTCTATTCCTTCACTTTCAGTCTGTGTGTATCTTTACAGTGAAGTGAGTTTCTTGTAGGCAGCATGTAATTGAATACCCCCTCTTTTAATCCTCTTAGCTAGTCTGTATCTTTTGCTTGGAGAATTTAATCAATTTACATTCAAGGCTATTATTGATAGATAAGAACTTACTCCTACCATCTGTTAATTATTTTTTGATTGTTTTGTACCTTCTTTGTTTCTTTCCTCCTCCTTTATCTTTGTAGTTTACTGATTTTTACACATTTTAAATTGTCTAGACTGAAGGTTTCTGTGGAAATAGCACTGTATTTTTGCAATGAATGTGGGCTCCATGGAAACAAGTACTACCAGTAGTGGTGGCTGCCAGAATGCTAGGAATTGGCCTCAGAAGTATGTCCTGCACTCTAGGAAAAAGGTGGCCTAACAGAGTAGGGGGGTGCCACTAAGACCAAAGGCACTTGCCCCTTGGGGCCTGAGGACCCATTCCCCACAACCCCTCTGAACCTGGACCTTGGCTACCACCACAGTCATCAGCACTCCTCTCTGGGGCCTAAAGACAGGTACCTCAATAGCCCATGGCCCAGAGGTCCGGCTGCCATTGTGAGACTGGAGGACACAACTGCTTTATAGCCTGCAACTCTGGCATTATAGCTGCGATTTCTACAGACTCCAAGTGCCGTTAGTACTTCCCTCATGGAGCATGAGGACTACCTCTGAGGCCATGTTCCTGGCATTTTGGTTCCCATCACTACTAGTAGTACTTGCCTCCATGGGGCCCACATTCATTGCAAAAATACAGGGCTACTTTCACAGGCACCTTCAGTTTAGACAATTAAAGCACTTTCAGACACTGCTGACATTAACTACACCTGAAGAAATTACTCAGCAATTACAATTCTGTGCCCACTCAGAACCAAAGCCAAATAACTTATCCAATCAATACTCTACAGTCCACCTAAATGAAAGTCTTTCCACAGGAAAACTACTTTAGTAGTGGTTCCATTCTCAAGATGGTACCATGCTATAGCCTCCTGGACCCTGGGCATTTGTGGTGGGGAGGGAGGGAAGTAGCCATGAGAGTTCTTTCTCTGGAGAAAATCAGTCACATGGACTCCAGGAAGCTCCCAAAACTGGGTTCAAAGCTTATGAGTACTATGGAATCTCCTAAAGTTAGTACTGTATTAGCAAGGACTTCTGGAGCTTCTTCACCACTCTCTGCCAGCCAGGGAGCCAGGGTTACAGTTGCAGTGCACTTTGTTCTCTGTCTATGCTGTCATCCAGAGTCTCTGTGCCTTGAAAGATTCCTGTCAGTCCCTTGCTGAATTCCCATGTCTTTTTTTTTTTTTTTTGACAGGCAGAGTGGACAGTGAGAGAGAGAGACAGAGAGAAAGGTCTTCATTTTTGCTGTTAGTTCACCCTACAATGGCCACCGCGGCTGGCGCACTGTGGCCAGCGCACCACGCTGATCCAAAGGCAGGAGCCAGGTACTTCTCCTGGTCTCCCATGCGGGTGCAGGGCCCGAGCACTTGGGTCATCTTCCACTGCCTTCCCTGGCCACATCAGAGAGCTTGCCTGGAAGAGGGGCAACCGGGACAGAATCCGGCGCCCCAACCAGGACTAGAACCCCGGGGTGCCAGCGCTGCAAGGCGGAGGATTAGCCTATTGAGCCGCGGCGCCAGCCTCCCATGTCTTCTTTGCTGAATGTCCCATGTCCTGAATTCCCATGGTCACTTTCTTGAAACCTCGTCATTAGTTATCCTGGTTCTTCTGCAAAAGCATGGGGCGCCTCTCTTCAGACATTTTGGATCTCTATCTCTATCTATGCTTTTTATTTCCCTTTTTCCTTATTCTGACTAGAACCTCCAGGACTATGCTGAATAAGAGTGGTGAGATCAAATGTCCTTGTTCCCAGTGTTAGGGGAAAAGCACTCAGTCTTTCAGTGTTAAGTACAGTGTCACCTGTATGTTTTATGTAGATGTTCTTCATTGAGATGAGAAAATTGTCCTCTATATTAATTTGCTAGGACTGCCATAACAAAATACTGTAGACTGCGTAGCTTAAACAACAGAAACTTTTGATGTCTACAAAGTCTGTGGTGCTATCACGCTTCATTTTTCTCAGCAGTCTTGTTGGAAATGTTTAAAGTTCTATGAATTTAAAAAATTTTTACTTTTTTTTTTTTTTTTTGACAGGCAGAATGGACAGTGAGAGACAGAGACAGAGAGAAAGGTCTTCCTATGCTGTTGGTTCACCCTCCAATGATAGCAGGAGCCAGGTGCTAGGTGCTTTTTCCTGGTCTCCCATGGGGTGCAGGGCCCGAGCACTTGGGCCATCAAACACTGCACCCCTGGGCCACAGCAGAGGGCTGGCCTGGAAGAGGGGCAACCGGGACAGAATCCAGCACCCCGACCGGGACTAGAACCCGGTGTGCCAGCGCCGCAAGGCGGAGGATTAGCCTGTTGAGCCACGGCACCGGCCTAAAAAGTTTTTAAATTCTTCTCTATTTTTTACTTTCCAGGGTCTTTGATTTCTGCTCTTTATTTTCTTATTTTTGCTTGCTGAGGGTTTGTGGTTATGATTTATTACCTAGAGGTCAAAGTGATATAGCAAGGCCCAGGACCCCGGGCAAACAAAAATAGGCATTCACTATAAATCATATTATTAACATAAGCTGTCTGGCATGGCCCAAAGTGTCAGGTATACAAAGACATATTTATTGGACAGAATTTTCCAAGGACTTAGAAATTTTGTCTCCCATGAGCCTTTCTTTGGAATGTGTAGTTTGTGCTCTCTGAGCCCACTGGGTTAGCTACTTAATGTGTAATGGTAGTGTTGAGTTCTTCTGTGTTGTTGATTTTGTGTCTGGTTATTCTACCAATTGTCAATAGGAGTGTCGTAGTACTCTCCAAACAATTTTGGATGTGTCTGTTCATTCTGTCAGCTTTTGCTGCATGTATTATGCAGCTGTGTTATTTGATGCATAGACATTTAGAATTGCTGTGTCTTCTTGGTGGGTTGCTCTTTCTGTCAGTGTTTCTGGTAATTTTCTTTGCTCAGAAGTCTACTTTATCTGCCATTTGTATTAACATAGGATTCTTTTGATACATATTTATGTGACTTGTCTTTTTCCATCCTTTAACTCTCTACTTGCCTATATTGATATATTTGAAATTAATTACCTTTGAACATGATATACTTGAGTCATATTTTTAAATCCACTCTTCCATTCTCTTTTAATTGATATATTTAGATAATTTACATTGTTGTAATTGCTTATATACTTAAACCTACCATTAACTTTTTATTTTTGCTTTGTTTCCTTTTATATTATTTGTTTCTCTGTTTTCCCTGACATCCAGCGAGTTACTTAAATATTTTTCAAATAACTCCTCCCCTTTATGTGCCTATAATTAGTTTCCAAGGGCTGTCATAACAAAGCACTACTAACTAGGTGGCTTAACAACTGATATTTATTGGCTCACAGCTCACAGCTAGATAGAAACTCTCTCTCTCTCTTGCTCTCTCTCTTTTTCTCTATCTTTCCCCTCCTCATCACTCTACCTTTTAAAAAATAAATCTTAAAAAAAAAAAAGAAGCCAGAAAATATTTCAGGGAAGTAACGTGTCTAATCACTGTTCCAAAGGGAGAGAATAGCAACATTGGGGGAAGAAGTATTCAAAGAAGTACGAGGTGAGAATTTCCTAGAATTAATAAAAGACATGACTCCTCAGCTTCAAGAACAACATCAAATACAAGCAATTTTCATAAAAAGAAATCTTTCTCAGCTGTGGCAGATTTGATAGCTTAGCTCACTCAGTATCATTCCAGCTTCCTTCATACTGTCAAGGGAACCTTTTTTTCTGTTAAAGCCCATTTGATATTTATAACATCATTTGTGGGACCATAAAAATTACCAGCTTAAAAATTAGCCTGCTAAAGATTTATTGAATTTTGAGTCTTGCCTGTGGGACAGGGCCAGACCAAATGATTTCATGGGCCTCATATGGGGGAACAAACTGGACATTCCCCTGCCCCTGCTGTAGATACTTTTAAAAAGTTATACTTCCCATATTTCCTTGCAGGTGAGGTTTTAGATAGCATTTGGGGTCTGCCAGCCATATGTATTCACATGAGACTTGAACGCAGAACCAAACTGAGGAATAGATGTAGTGGTATGTCAGCTATTCATAACTGCTGCGGATCTTGAATTACATCATGACTCTGGAGCAGACAGGTGTAATGACAGCTTTCTGATCTGTGAATAATACTAAGATAGTGTGATGATGGCTATAGCAGTTGCTTCAGAGGCTTCCCAGTTCTCCCGTTTCCTAGTTAACAAGGAGAAAAATTCCTTTGGCAAGATTTTTCTGTGGTAGTGTTCATGAACCATTCCTACAGATCCTGTGTCTTACTTATTCAGCATTTCCACTGGAATTCAAAGTAAAAAATTCTTTTTGAATAAATAGAGTTATTTCTGTTCTCTATTAATGAGTTGATTAATACATAGAGAAAAAGCATATTGATGTTGCTGAAATCCAAAGAGATAGATCTTTTGAAGAAAGACTTATTTATTTGTTTATTTAAAGAGCAGAAATACAGAGAAGGGGAGCTGCATCAGCTAGGGCTAGGCCAGGCCGAAAACAGGAGTCATGAAATTACTTCTGGTTTCCCGCATGGGTGCAGGGGCCCAAGAACTTGAGCCATCATCCATTGCTTTCCCAGGCACGCTAGCAGGGAACTGGACTGGGAGTGGGGCAGCTGGGATTTGAACTGGTGCCCTTAGGGGATACTGGCACCGCAAGCAGAGGCTTAACCTTCTATGCCACAGCACCAGCTCCAAAGAGAAAGATCTTAAAAGCATTTGAAGATAAAAAGACATATCACTAATAAAGGAATAAAAATGGGTCTAAAACCAGCTTATCAACAGCAACATTGTAAGTCAAAACACAGTGGGTTGTTATTATCAAAGGACTGGGAGAAAAATTGACCACTGGGGTGGGTGCTGTGGCACAGCAGTGCTGGCATCCCATATGGGTTGTGGTTCATGTCCTGGCTGCACCACTTCTGATATAGTTCCCTGTTAATGTGCCCTGGGAGGCTGCAGAGGATGGCCCAGGTGCTTGGGCCCCTGCACACACATGGGAGAAGGAGCTCCTGTCTCTTGGCTTCAGACCAGCCCAGCTCCAGCTGGAAGATCTCTCTATCTCTCCCTCTATGTATAAATGTAACTTTGCTTTTCAAATAAAATAATTTTTTTTGACAGGCAGAGTTAGACAGTGAGAGAGAGAGAGAGAGAGAGAGAGACAGAGAGAAAGGTCTTCCTTTTTCTGTTGTTTCACACCCCTCCCCCCCAAGTGGCTGCTATGGCCGGTGAGTTGTGGCTGGCATGCTGTGCCGATCCGAAGCCAGGAGCCAGATGCTTCCTCCTGGTCTCCTATGCAGGTGCAGGGCCCAAGGACCTGGGCCATCCTCCACTGCACTCCCGGGCCACAGCAGAGAGCTGGACTAGAAGAGGAACAATGGGGACAGAACCAGTGCCCCAACCAGGGTGCCGGCGCCGCAGGCAGAGGATTAGCCTAGTGAGCCACAGCGCCGGCCAAATAGTTTTTTTTAAAAAAAGAAAAATTAACCATCAACCTATGATTCTATATTCAAATATCTCTGAAGAACAAGAGTAGGGAAAAGGTATTTGTAAACAAAAGTGGAGAGAGTTTGCCAATACAGTAGTTCCTCCTCCTTATCTGTAGTTTTGCTTTCCAGTTTCAGATACCCACAATCCATGGTTCAGAAATATTAAATAAAAAACTCTGGATTAATGTCATGAAGTTTTGTGCCATCCAGCATCCATTTCTGTCCTATGCAGAATATAAAGCATTCTTTTCCCAGCATATCCTTGTTTTATGTACTACCATAAGTCATAAGTCATTCACTATCTGGCTAGCTTAATAGATCAGCTATTGTGGTATCTTGGTGCTTGTGTTAAATTAACTCTTACCTTACTTAAAAGTAGCCCCCAAAGCACCAGAGTAGTGTTGCTGGCAATTCAGGTATGTGAAAGGAAAACCATAGGTGCCCCCATAAAAGTCTGAGTAACATAATAATGAAGTGATCTCTCAGGAGTAAAAAAATGCACAAGCTTCCCGAGCTTGCATAGAGCAATCAGCAAAGCTGCCAGATGCTAGCTCTAGAGCACACTTCAAACAGTTGGTGTCATGCGTAAATGTTCTCCATAAAACAAACAAAATAGAACTAGTCAAAATAACCCACATTTTTAGAAATTTAAATCCATTCTTCTCCTTACTTGTGAATAAAAAGAAAACTCATAATGGAAATTTTAAAATACTTAGAATGTAATTATAATGAAAACACTGCAAATCAAAATAGTAAGTAGCTAACATAGATGTTTGGGGGTAATTTATGATCTTAGATGTTTGCATTAGAAAATAGACTAGATGGGGCCGGCGCTGTGGCATAGTAGGTTAAGCCTCCGTCTGAGGCACCAGCATCCCATATGGGCACCAGTTCTGAAGCTCCACTTCTGATCCAGCTCCCTGCTGATGGCCGGGGAAAGCAGAAGATGATGGTCCAAGTGCTTGAGCCCCTACACCCACGTGGGAGACCCGAAAGAAGCTTCTGGTTCATGGCTTTGGATTGGCCCAGCTCTGGTTATTTCTGCCACTTGGGGAGTGAACCAGCAGATGAAAGACCTCTCTCTCTCTGTGTTTGTAACTCTGCCTTTCAAGCAAATAAATAGATTTTTAAAAAAAAAAAAAGGAAGGAAGGAATTGAGGGAGGGAGGAAGAAAATAGGCTAGGTGTGGGCATTTGGCCTACCAGTTTAAAACACTGGTTGGGATGCTCACATCCCATAGCACAATGCCCAGTTTCAAGTCCCTGCTCTGCTCTTGACCCAGTTACCTATTCATGTACTCCCTATTAATGTACAGGAGGCAGTAGTGGTGGCTAATGTAGCTGGGTCCCTGCCTTCATATTTGAGATCTAGATTAAGTTCCCAACTCCTGGCTTCAGCCTGGCCCAGCTTCAGCTATTACGGACATTCAAGGAGTGAACCAGGAGATGGGAGCACTTGCTCACACTGTCTCCCTCTCCCGCCCTCTCCCCCTCCTCCTCCCACCATGTGTCTCTGAAATAAACTTGTAAAAAATAAATGGTCTGAAAAATAATGAACTAAACATACAACTTCAAAAATTAGAAAACAGATCAGTAGAGTAAAGCTGAAGAAAGAAAAGTAGAAAGAATAACAGGTAAAAATTAATGAATGAGGGGCTGGCACTGTGTCACAGTGGGTAAACCACCTGTGATGCCAGCGTCCCATGTAGGCACCAGTTCAGTTTGAGACCCAACTGCTCCACTTCTAATCCACCTCCCTGCTCATGTGCCTGGGAAAGCAGCAGAGAAGGCTCAGTTGCTTGAGCCCCTGCACCCTCATGAGTGACCCAGAGGAAGCTCCTGGCTCCTGGCTTTGGCCTGGCACATTCCCGGCTGTTGCGGCCTTAGGGAGTGAACCAGCAGATGGAAGACATGTGTGTGTGTATGTGTGTGTCCCTCTCTTTGTAGCTCTACATATCAAATAAATAAATCTTTAAAAAATTAATTAATGAAAAAAGACACACAATATTAAAGATCACCAGTTATCTAGTTTTGCTCCCTTCTGAAGCCCTTCTAAGACTATAACAAAGGAATTTATTTAAAAATCCTAAGCCATAGAAGACTCAATAAATATTTAAAGCTGGAAAGTCTATGGACTACTACTAACTGCCTAAACCAACTCAAGAGAGCCATATCTTAAGCCAGAAACCTTAAGTTTGCAACACAGAATTTTCTCAAGTGTCGGCATTAGCAAAGCCCGCAGTTTGGAAAAGAGGATAGAGGAGGAATAGTCTAAAAGAGGATTGGTAGATCTCTAGATCCCTTCACCTGCTCTATAATGCTGAGTAACTGCAGACGCTTGAAGGTTTTTCTTTGGAAAGGGTATACGATGTCTAGACCGGATTTTCCAGACACAATTCTGTGAATACTCTCCTGAAATCAGGACATTGGAATACTGTGTACATTACTTGCTTACTGCAAGATTTCTAGGAAGATAATTGAGTCTTTTTTAGGGAATGTGAGCAGTCTAAAAGACCTAAAAGTATTGGCATTGGAGATCCCCACCAACTGACCCAGCACAATCACCCTAGAGTGAAGAAAGGCTGCTATTCCAAGACTTCAATCACATGCTCGGGGTTTGTTGTCACCTTTTATAGACTCTTAAAATGAGACAATAGTGGACGTAAGGTGAATCTATCTAAGGTGAAATGTGAAGGGCAAAACAAGGAAGAAAATCAACTTGAGGAACCAACTTATGCATAAAAGAAGGAAATTCAAAAACAACAAAACAAATATCATTAATTCATTGATATTCCTCAAAACATACTATACCTATGAACCAAGAATAGGATGCTATAAAAAAAGAACAGAGAATTCCTTAAATGTCTTAAAAAATGATGAAATGAAAAACTAAGAGTTTGAATGATACAGTTAAAGAATCCATACTAGGGCCAGTGCCGCGGCTCACTAGGCTAATCCTCTGCCTGCGGTGCCAGCACCCCGGGTTCTAGTCCCGGCCGGGGCACCAGATTCTGTCCTGGTTGCTTCTCTTCCAGTCCAGCTCTCTGCTGTGGCCTGGGAGTACAGTGGAGGATGGCCCAAGTGCTTGGGCCCTGCACCCGCATGGGAGACCAGGAGGAAGCACCTGGCTCCTGCCTTTGGATCAGCACGATGCATAGCCACAACTTGCCGGCCATAGTGGCCACTTGGGGGGGGGGGTGAACCAACGGAAAAAGGAAGACCTTTCTCTCTGTCTCTCTCTCTCTCACTGTCTAACTCTGCCTATCAAAAAAAAAAAAAAAAAAAAAGAATCCACACTAGTATAGGATGAGAAAGAGAAAGAAATGAACAACAGAAGAGACTCACTAGGAATATTCCTGAATCAATAATGTTGAACCAAAATGGAATAACCAATATCAAAAAAGGAGAGCAGGGAACAGAGAAAATGGAGGGGAGGAAATCACTGAATAATTTGAGAAAATATTGTATCATTGAAGGACGTGAGTTATTAAATTGAAAGAACCAATTGGACACCCAGCACAATGGATGGAAATAGACACATGTGATATTCAGAATTCTTTAACAAGGAAGATTGCACAAGTTCACAGAGTCAGACTTACCTTGGATTTTCCCAGTACTAGAAACTAAAAGGCAGCAGATCAGTGCCTTCAAATTTCTAAACAAAAATGACCTCCATAATTCTTTACCAATGAAACTGATAAAATATGAGGAAAAATTTATTTACATGTCTTCAAGTTTAAAAAAGACCTTAAATCTCACAAACTGTTGCTCAAAAAGATGTGTTTCACCAAAATGAGAAAATAATAATAATTAAAAAAAGGAAGGCATGGGATACTAGACAGGAGATCCAACACAAGACAAAGGGGAAGGCAGTTCCCACGGTGAAGGTGAAGGTGAAGGGAAGAGCTTTCTTATGATATCCAGAATCAGCCAGCCAGCCAGTCCAGAATGAAGCGGTGTGACTCCAGAGAGATTCTGTTGAGGACTTTCTGTGTTCACACTCTTCTACCTGATAACATGGCAGGAAGTAGGTCCCCAGAGTCTTATCTGTGCTTGGTTTGCATGGACCATGTGCTGATGTTCTTGCTCTCTCCTCCGTGCTCTGCTACCTGGATAACCAAAGACATTCATTTCACCCCACAGAAGAATTTTGCTTTGACCTACTTCTGAAAGCTGAAGATTTTGCCGTGGTAAGTAAGTTTAGTAGCAGAAAGCAGATGGCATTCCCCCCCCCCCCCCCATCCCAGCACCTGGCCCACACTGTCATCCCCCGGATGCCTGCACTGTTTTGAGTCCTGGGTTTCCTGGAACTTATTATATTCCCCAAATGGAAGTTGTGATAAACTCTGAAAAGCTGAAGCCAGACTATGACCCTCTTTGCTCTTCCCTTGAGGATCTTCATCAGACAGTGCATCGTGCCCTTTATGTACATTGCCAGGTTTGTGCTTTCCTGGTAATTTTTAAATTAATCAAAAAATTCCGTAAAAATCTGTTGTTGCCATTTACCATATTTTTTAAAATTACATAATGATAGCAATAAATTTAGAGAAAGAATTCTGTAGAATACAACACCTATATGTGATCTAAAGAAATAAAATCGAATTCTTGGGGCTGGTGTTGTTGCATAGTGGGTAAAGCCGTTTCCTGTTGGGTGCTGGTTCAAGTCCTGGTTGCTCCACCTCGGGTCTAGCCTCCCTGCTAAAGCACCTGAGGAAAGCAGAAGATGGCCCAAGTCCTTAGGCCCCTGCCACCCACATGGGAGATCCAGATGAAGCTCCTGGCTTCAGCCTGGCCCAGCCTGGCCCAGCCCTGGCTGTTGGGACCATCTAGGGAGTGAACTAGCAGATGGAAGATCTCTCTCTCTCTTCTTTCTTCTTTCTTCTTTCTTCTTTCTTCTCTCTCCCTCCCTCCATCCCTCCTTCTCTCTGTGTAATTCTTCCAGATAAATAAATAAATCTTTTTTTAAAAAATCAAAATCCTTTACAAACTAGTAGCAGGATAGAACTTAAAATGTTTTTTCTTGTTAATTTATTTGGAGGCAGAGATAGATTAAGAGAGCTCCCATCCACTGTTTTATTTCCCACATGCCTGCAGTGACTGTGGCTGTGTAGAGCCAAGGCCCTGGACACACAATCACTGCCTTCCACATGGGAGGCAGGACCCTAATCACTTGAGCCATCACCACTGCCTCCCAGAGTCTGCTTTAGCAGACAGCTGGAGTCAGGAGTCCGAGCCAGGTATCAAGCCTAGGTGTTCTGATATGGGAGGGAAGCGTTTTAGTACTAGGTTAAACCCCTTCTCCTGAAGAGAACTTTCTTTACCTACAAACTCTACAGAATATAATATACATAGTCATGATACGGTTTTAAAGATTTACTTGTTTATTTATTTGAAAGGCATGGTTACAGAGAGAAGGAAAGACAGAGAAAGATCTTTATTCTGCTGGTTCACTCCCCAAATGGCTGCAATGGTCAGGGCTGGGCCAGGCCAAAGCCAGGAGCCTGGAGCTTCTTCCAAGTCTTCCATGTGGGTGCAAGGACCCATGCACCAGGGCCATCGTCTGCTGCGTTTCCCAGGTGCATTAGCAGGGAGCTGGATTGGAAGTGGAGCAGCCAGGTCTATAATCGGTGCCACATGGGAAGCTGATGTTGCAGGTAGCAGCTTTACCCAATAACACAATGCCAGCCACATGACATGTTTTTTAAAAACTTTCCTTTAAAATCAAGAATGAACTGGGATCTGTACTATCATTGTTTATACTTATCATTTTATTGGTGGAAGTCTATCCAATGTGGTATTAGCAGATTTTGTGATTATATATATAGAAAATATTTAGAATATGTGCAAAAGAAAATACTAGAAGCAATAAGTGAGAGTTATCATTGCAGAATTCTAGGCAATATTAAAAAAAAAATCATTCCTGGGGCCAGTGCTGTGACACAGTAGGTTAAGCCTCTGCCTGCGGTGCCAGCATCCCTGTGGGTACCAGTTCAAGGCCCAGCTGCTCCACCTCTACTCCAGCACCTGGGAAAGCAGTAGAAGATGGCCCAAAATGCTTGGTCCCCTGCACGCATGTGGGAGACCCAGAAGAAGCTCCTGGCTCCTGGCTTTGGATTGGCCTGGCTTTGGCTGTTGCAGCTATTTAGAGTATGAATCAGCAGATGGAAGATCTCTCTTTCTCTCTCTGCCTCTTTCTCTCACTGTCTGTGACTCTGCCTCTCAAACAAATAAATCTTTAAAAAATAAATAAAAATAAAAAATCATTCCTATGGACTAGCAGTGACTAATTAAAAAGTGAAACTTTAAAAATATAATTTACAGTAACATCAAAAAACATCAAATATTTTGGGATTAAATTAGCAAATAACAAGATCTGTACACGGAAAACTACAATGTGCTGTTTTTCCTGAGATAAATTAAAGATCTAAATAGATGGAGAGATACACCATGTTATGAATTATAAAAATCAGTATTGTTATCAATTTTCCCAAATTGATCTGTAGGTTCCAGTCACAATCAAAATCTCAGCTGGCTTTTTTTGATAAAAATTAAGAAACTGATTTTGACATTTTTGTGAGGATGCAGTAGATCTAGAATAGCCAAAATAGTTTTGAAAAACAGTAACAAAGTTAGAAGACTTATTTGATATCCTCTATGCTTCAAGACAATGTATTGGTGGTAAAGATAAATTTAGATCAATAGAACATCCAAAAATAGACCTCACACCCATACTGACCTGATTTTCAACAAACACACCAAGATAATCCAATGAGGAACAAATTGTGCTGCAGCAACTGAGTATTCTCATTAAAAAAGTGAATTTCAACCTTATACCATTATAAAAATTTAATAGGAGTGAATTACATCCCCAAGTGTAAAAGCTAAAATTGTGAAACTTCTAGAAGAAAACATAGAAATCTTCAATAACAGCTTCATATCTCAGTTAATGCTTTTTTGGTTAAGTAAAAATTCACTAATTAGGACACAAAAAACAAATTGTAAAGAAAAGTAAATTGAACTTTAACAAAACTACAAACTTTTGTTCTTCAAAAGATTATGTTCACAAATTGAAAGACAAATCAGACTTTGAGAATATATTTGCAATGTATATAAATATAAAACGAAGAACTTAAATATAAAGTATATAAAGAACTCTTACAACTCAATAAGAAGGCAAACAATACTATCAAAGAAGATATATGGATGGCAAACAAGTACGTGAAAAGATGCTGAATTACATTAGTCACTGGGTGCACATTAAAACCACAGTGAGATACCACTACATACTACTAAAATGACAGGACCGACATTGTACCGAATATTGGCAAGGACAGGGAACAAATGAAGCATTCATGTGCTGGTAGTGACGTGAAATGGTGCAGTCTTGTAGGAAAGTAGCTCAGCGGTATCTTAAAAACATAAACATTACCTGTTGTACAGCCCAGCCACTCCTCTCCTAGCTTTTTACCCAAGAGAAATGAAAGCCTATGTTCATACCAAGTCTTAGTTATGATTATTCATAGCTGCTTTATTTGTAAATGGTAAATGGTCAAAAACTGGAAACAGCACAAATATTCACCAGGATTTGGACAGATAAACAAATTGTGCTATTTCCTCAGCAGTAAAAGGAAAGAAAGTATTGATTTACATAACATGGGTGAATCTCAAAACTAATTATGTCAAATGGAAGAGGCCATATGGTAAAGAATATATGTAGTATGATTTTGTTTATTCCATTCTAAAAAAAATGTAAACTATGCTTTTGAAAGTGATTGATATGTTGTTATGATTGTAATGGTGGTTCCATGGATGTATACTGATACACACTTTAAATAGCATATACAGTTTGATGTAAGTCTGTTATACCTCGTTGAAGCTATAAAATGTGTATAAGCTGCTTTTACTATTTTGGGTAACTGACCAAGCTTCAGTTTCTTTATCAGCAAAATGAAAAGAATAATAGCTGCCTCACAGGACTACTTAAAGCGTTTCAGGATGTGTGTGTGTGTGTGTGTGTGTGTGTATGCAAACCCCATCCAAATACCTCCGTATCATTCTCCCCTTAGCAGCTCTTATTTTTCCTCAAGGTATTCATAACCAGTTATATACTTACTTGTTTATTTCCCCCAATTATACTGCAGATTCCTTGGGAGCAAGTACTTTTTCTTTATTCACTGCTAGTGCTTAAAACAGTGTCTGGCACACACAAGTACTCAACATATACAAGGGTACATCACAAAGTTCATGGAAATGGAATTAAAAGTAAGTTTAGGGACAGGCATATAGCCTAGCAGTGAAACCTCCAGTTAGGATGTTCCGCATTGGAGTGCCTGGGTTCAATCAGGACTTAGGCCTCTGATAACAGCTTCCTACTGAAGCAGCCCCTGGGAGGCAGTGCTGGTGACATAAGTAGTTGGGTTTCTGACATCCATATGGGAGACCTGGATTGAGCTCGCATCTCCTGGCTTTAGCCCCAACCCAACCATAGTGATTGCAGGCAATGGGGTGGGGGGTGGGGGTGGGTGAACCTGCAGATTCAAGCTCTTCCTCCCTATCTGTCTTGCTTTCTCTGTCTCTCAAGTGAAAAAAAAATTTTTTTTTATATAGCTTTTATTTAAAGAATATAAATTTCCAAAGAACAGCTTATGGATCACAATGGCTCCCCCCCCCACAACTTCTCTCCCTCCCCCTACCCTCCCCTTTCCCGCTCCCTTTCCCCTTCTATTCAAGTGAAAATTTTTATAAATAAAAAAAGATAAGTTTGTTTTAGTGTAAAAAATTTTTAAAGTTTTAAAAGTTCCCTGAACTTTCTGAATTAAGCAGTATTACTGATTTAGTTAATGAGTGTGTATGTGTGTTTGTGTAATACATACCTGACAGAGTATGTGACTCTGCTAATTCTAATCCATCAGTCCCATGTCTCCTCTTCCTGAAGAAGTTACTGGGCACTTTCAGTTGCCTTCTTTATATACTTTGCAAAGTCTTGGTGGCCCAGTGCTTTTTAATGGCTAAATATAGTAGGCAAATATATTAGAGAATTTAAAGGATCGGTTTCATTTTAATACTAATAAAAAACTTTCCTTCTCATAAAAGTGTTAACTTCAAGCTTTGACTATGACATGACTTAAGAAAATTTTCTTTGTTTCTTTGTTTTCTTTTTTGCCCCACAGGGTTTATCCATGGCTTAGAGGACTGGGTTATACCTCCTTGGGTGTATTTTTGTTTGGATTTTTGTTATGGAATATAGATAACATCTTTTGTGTTTCACTGAGGTAAGATGAAATTTTTCATTTCTTGAGAAATATTTTTAGAAGCATTCTGTTAAGCAGAGAGTTTCATAGGCATGTAGAAAAAATAATGCCCTGAGATGAACTTCCCATTGTTGACATGTAGCAGCTGTATGCAGCTGAATAAGGTTGAGATGTAGGAGTACCTATTTAAACTCCCTAAAAGTTTGGAGAATACCTCAACATGTCCACAGGGCTTGGGTTTTGTGTATGTACTTCACAGAACTTAGATAGCTAATCAAATTTTGAGTACATCTTTGCAACCTACTTCATCTACTTTCTTGAATAATTAGAGATGATTTGTAATAAGCATATGAAATAACATAAATATAGATCTATGCTGTTACATACTTAATGTTATTTTCTAAGAAAGGTAAGTGTTCCTTTTCTTATCTTATCAGCAATTATGTATTGTCAAGAATTTAAATCTTAGACCCATGTCTAAGATAATCATAAGATATTATTTCTCCAGGCCTTAATTTTCATAAAATCTTGTTAAATACATTATACTAGTGAGTCATTCCAGCTGCAGATTCTTTGACCTAATAGTTTGCACAAACACAGAGAAATATAATGAATAACACAGCAATTAGCAATGTTTAGACTAAGAAGTGTACAAGATATGTGTCCTGATCCCTTCAGCAAATGAATTACAGAACAGGGGGTGATGGAAACACATAGAGGATGACATCGATTAAGAGGTCTAAGAGATGGATTAACCAAATGCAATCCACTGGCCTTTCTTAGATCCTGATTCAAACAAACCAGTTGTAAAACAAAATCTTAAAGAAAACTTGGGCTGGCGCCACGGCTCACTAGGCTAATCCTCCGCCTGCGGCGCCAGCACCCCGGATTCTAGTCCCGGTCAGGGCACTGGATTCTGTCCCAGTTGCTCCTCTTCCAGTCCAGCTCTCTGCTGTGGCCCGGGAGGGCAGTGGAGGACTTGGGCCCTGCACCTGCACGGGAAACCAGGAGGAAGCACCTGGCTCCTGGCTTTGGATCGGCGCAGCGTGCCAGCTGTAGCGGCCACTTGGGGGTGAACCAACAGAAGGAAGACCTTTCTCTCTGTCTCTCTCTCTCTCACTGTCTAACTCTGCCTGTCAAAAAAAAAAATGAATGAAACGTGGATTTTTGTTCAGTAATTACTTATTTATTTGATATTAAGGGATTATTGTTAATATTTTTAGATGTAAATGGTATGTGGTTATGTTTTAAAGAGGTTTTAGGGCCGACAATGTGGTTCACTTGGTTAATCCTCCACCTGTGGCGCCAGCACCCCATATGGGTGCCCGGTTCTAATCCCGGTTGCTCCTCTTCCAGCCCAGCTCTCTGCTGTGGCCCGGGAGTGCAGTGGAGGATGGCCCAAGTGCTTGGGCCCTGTACCCGCATGGGAGACCAGGAGGAAGCACCTGGCTCCTGGCTTCGGATCCACGCAGCGCCAGCCATGGCGGCCATTTGGGGAGTGAACCAACGGAAGGAAGACCTTTCTCTCTGTCTCTCTCTCTCACTGTCTAACTATCTGTCAAATAAATAAAAAATAAAAAAGAGGTTTTAATCTTTGGAATTATATAGTGAAATATTTAGAGATAAAAATGTTATAATATATGGGATTTGCTTCAAAGTAAAATGGGAGAGAGAAGTAGATGAGAGTTTAGATGCCACAGATGGACCATAGGTTGGTAAGTTGTTCAAGTTGGATAATCAGTACTTTATTATTTTATCTACTTTTGTATGCTTGAAATTCTTCACTGCAAAAAGTTAAATAAGAAAATGTAGACCTTAAATGTGGACAAACAAGCAGTGTATCCTGCTTAAAAAACTGAGTTCCAGGTGAGTGGTTCTGAATGAGGAGTGAGCAGAACACCACGAAGCTTCCATCTGCTGAGGGAGAGCATCCTCCCCGGAAGGAACCACTGAGAAGCAAAGTTGGCCCTTGGAGACGGAAGGCATCTCAGAAATTCATGCAGAGGTCTAGACAAGTTTCACATGGTTTTTCTCCTCTAATACATGAAAGATCCAGAATTTGAGACCCAGCTGTGCCACTAGCTCATTGACCTGGGAAACTCATATAATGTTTTCTCTGAATTTTAAATTCCTAATCTGTAAAGTAAAATTAATAGCCTTCCCAAATAATCACTGACTATGAAGTGAATTGACAGCTATAAAACAATTTTGTGAACTATATGGTGCTGTGAGAGGTGATGGTTGTATGTAGGATACAGGAAAAGCATGGAGCTAGTTTGATTAAGTGTATAGCTGACTACAAGTCTGTTTTCCAAAATATGTTCCAAAAACACTTATTCCATGAAATATTAATAAGAATCACCTGAAAAAATCCATAAATTAGTCACCTGAAAGTAAATGGAAGATAATTTGGTTTTGGTAGGGTTTTTCAAAGCCTTTAATCTGTTAATAAGCATTAAAAATCTCCAAGACAGTGATAAACTGTATGATGTTTCGCAGATTTTTTTTGACCTCAAGAGTCATTTGCTCAAGAAATTTTCACCAGGAATGTTATTCAGCAAAATACACTGTGGAAAACAACATGGTGGACTATGACACACTTAAGGAAATTAAATAATACCCATATTTGAGAATGCTACTTCAAAGTGTTCTATATTTATTTACCAAATATTTTTAAAATTTAACATGGTGATTTCCCCCTCTTTCCACACAGGAATTTTCGCAAGAAGGTGCCCCCTATCATAGGTGTTACCACCCAGTTCCATGCATGGTGGCATATTTTAACTGGCCTTGGTTCTTATCTTCACATCCTTTTCAGGTAGGAAACGGAGACTTTGGCCTCACATTGGAGTGGCTGGTTTTGTTTTCCTTTTCTCACTGAGTAGGATGGAGTGTATGTAAAATAGTAAGATACAAAGTCCACAACTTATGATCCAGCTTTGCCTCTGCCACTGAGTAACCTTAAGCAAGTCCCTTCCCCTCTCTGAAGTTTCCTCATCCTTAAAGTGAAGCACTTGTACTGACCTCTGACACTTGATGTATATTTTAGGTAGATCATTCATCTCCATTTTTAGTACAAGATAGAAACATTTCTGGTTTCCTGTTGATCAGCATATCTTTGCTTATAGAGGTCAAACTTTGAAGGGAAAAGGAAGGCAGCCAGGGGCAGGTGTTTGGCCTAACAATTAAGATGCCTGAATCCCATACTGAAGGGCCTGGCTTCGAGTCCCAGCTCTGCTCCCAATTCCAGCTTCCTGTTGATGTGTCCCCAAGCAGGAAGCAGGTGATGGATTGAGTTCCCAAACCCCAGCTTTAGCCTGACCCAGTCCTGTGTGCTGTGGGCATTTGGAGAGTGAACCTGTAGATAGAAGATTCTCTCTGTCTCCCCCTCCCTCCCTCTCTTCCCCCTCCCTTCTTTTCCCCCCTCTCTCCTTCTCTCAAGTAGAAGAGAAATAAATAAACTTTCTTTTAAAAAGGGGGGGAATATATTTTATATAAAGTGGGCTATAGTTTTTGAAATTCCCCTAAAGTTTACACTGAAAGTGGTTTGAGCTCACATTACCTAGCATGTAAATTAATGCAACCATTTGGACAGAAATTTGACATTATATCATGTGTTCATATAAATGTTTACTTTTTAAATTCCAGATATTATGTCCCCAGGAATTTATCCTAAAGAAATAACCCATAAAATTAAAATATGTATGTAAAAACAAAAATGTTCATCACAGTGTTATTTAATTTAGCAAAACAACAATAAAAGAAAAATGAAATGACTCAAAAGTTAGGACAGAATCATAAAGTAAGTTTTAGAATGTTCTTTATTCAGACATTTGAAATTATAAATACGAAAAATTTATAGCACCATAAAAGATACCATGATTTTAGGTGAAATGAATAAAAATCTTGTCTGTAATTATAAAATCAGTGAAAATGAATTCACTTGTGGAAAAAAGGGGGCCCACAGTGGCACGGTGGTTATGCCACTGCCTGCAACATGGAAATCCCATATGGATGCCAGTTCAAGTCCCAGCTGCTCGACTTCTGATCCAGATCCCTACTAATGTGCCTGGGAAAGCAACAGAAAATGACCCAAGTTACTTGAGCCCCTGCTACCCCTGTAGGACACCTGGAGGGAGTTACAGACTCCTGGCTTCAGCCTGGCCTGGCCCCAGCTGTTGTAACCATTTGGGGAATGAACTTGTAACTGAAAGATCTATTTTTTTCTCTCTGTCTCTTCCTTTTTCTTTTCTTTTTTTTTCTATAACTCTGCTTTTCAAATAAATATCTTAAAAATAAAAAGAGGGGCACAAGGAAACTTTTGGTATTAATGAACACATTTATTACTATGTGGTGATGGTTTCAAGGTATATGCATATATCCAAACTCATCAAACTGTATTCGTTAAGTATATGCAATTTTTTATGTATCAGTTGTATCTCAGTAAATCAATTTGTGAAAAAAGTGGATTTAGAACTAAAGTGCAGTAACTTAACTAGCACACATGGTGCCACTAAACAAGAAGAAAAGCATGGATAATCAGATGCTACAAATAACAGAAAGATAATTTTAACAACTTTATGTAATAGTTATGTTCATGTTTCAAACTTTCCATAAAACTAGTTTGACTTTTTAACACATAGCCTCATTTGGGCTAGGGACTTTATGTGTGTGTATGTGTGTTTATATGTATATATGTATGTGTAAATATATAAAATATATGTATGTATACATACAAACATCCTTTAGTCTTCATACCAGTCCCCTAAGGCAGTTATGTTATCCTTGGGGAAAATAAGCTCAGAGAAGTCAAGTACCTTGCACATGATCTCATGCTAATTAGTGTTATCACCTGGATTTGAGCCCAGAATTTTCTGTCTTCCTAAAGAGGGATGGGGTACCTTTTTTTCTGTCAAGGACCAGCTATTTACAACATAGTTTGTGAGCCATACAAAATTATTAACTTTAAAATCAGCGTGCTGTAGACTGATTGAATTTCAGTTCCCACCTGCAGTTGCCTTGGTGGGGTCAGACCAGATGATCTCGAGGGCCTTATACGACCCACGGCAAGACATTCCCCAGCCCTGCACCACATCTTAGAAACCACCTTCTTCATTTGATGAAGGAAACTGGGCCCAGAGATAAGTGACTTGCCCAGGGTCGCGGGCTAGTTAGGGTTCCTTGTATTAGTTAAAGGTGTCACAGAGCCTACATTCAAAGTCCTGCTTCTGCCCTTTACTAGCTGTGGTCACTTAAATGAAATAGTTGACCTTTCTGGGACCATTTCTCATATGCACAGTGAGAATGGTAATGCCCACCTGGTAAGTAGTTTCAGAATGAAATGTATGGAAAGCTGTTGGTCAAGTGTCTCTCCTTACGTTATAGGTACTTAAACAGTTGGGAATCCTGGGGTAACTGCAAGGATTCAGTACAGGGCCTCTCTGACCCCAGTTCAGAATTCTTTCCTAAAGAGAAGGAAAAAGGTAGCAACTTTATTTTAGAGATTAACATCTGAAACACACTGTTAGAGTAAGGTTGTAAGCAATTTCCTTCCTTCCTTCCTTTTTTTTTTTTTTTTTTTTTGAATGCCATTTTCTTGAAAGGCAGACTAGCAGACTGACAGACTGACAGAGAGGGAGAGACAGAGAAAATTTCTATCTACCGGCTCATTCCCCAGATATTCACAAAAGCTAGGGCTGGGCCAGGCCAAAACCACAATCCTGGAACTCCATTTAGGTCCTCCACTGGCAGGAACCCACGTACTCAAGCCATCATTTGCTGTCTCCCAGATTGCATTAGGAGAAAGCTGGATCACAAGCTGGGTAGGGGCCAGCTCTGTGGCACAGCAGGTTAAAGCCCTGGCCTGAAGCGCCGGCATCCCATATGGGCGCCGGTTCGAGTCCCGGCTACTCCTCTTCCAATTCAGCTCTCTGCTACAGCCTGGGAAAGCAGTAGAAGATGGCCAAGTCCTTGGGCCCCTGCACCCACGTGGGAGACCTGGAAGAAGCTCCTGGCTTTGGATCAGCACAGCTCCAGCCATTACAGCCATTTGGAGAGTGAACCAGCTGATGGAAGATCTCTCTCTCTGTCTCTACCTCTCTCTGTAACTCTTTCAAATAAATAAAATAAATCTTTTTTTAAAAAAAGAAGCAGCAGCAGCTGAGGAACTGGGACTAGAACTGACACTCTGATATGGGATGCAGGTGTCCCTAAGTGGAGGCTTAACATGACACCTGCCCTGACAATTCTAAATAATATATTTGGGGCAGGTGTTGGCCTAAATGTCAAGATACTAGTAAGAATACCTGCATCCCACTTGGAGTGCCTGGGTTCAGTTCCCAACTCTGGCTCCTGACTCCAGCTTTCTGCCGATGAAGTCCCTGGGAAATATCAGTGATGACCCAAGTGATTTGGGTTCCTGCCACTCAAGTGGGGAGACCTGGATTGAGATCCTGGCTTTTGTCTCCCAGCTTCAGCCTGGCCTAGTCTCTCCCATTGTGGGTATTTGGAAAGTTAGTCAGCAGATGGGAACAGTTCTCATTCTCTCCTTCTCTCTCTCTCTCCCTCCCTCCCTCCTCTTCCTCTACCTCTACCTCTTCAATAAATAAAAAATAAACTTAAAAACAATTATATCTGATACTTTGCACTTATTTTAGACTGATCTAATCTCCAGAGGCAACTCACTTCAAAGGATGCTATGAAAGAGTTTGTTACCTTCCTTGTTAGCATTTAATCCATGCACCACAATACCAACCTTTTACCTGCATTTAATCCTTGTAGAGCTGACATACTGTTTCCAAAATTTGCTGAGAATGCTCTACCTTAATCCTTGTACCCCAAAACTAGATGGATCACTAATCAGAGCAAGCTTCAGTGGAATGCTCACTGCCAAGCTACAGACGTCCTACAGGCAGTCTGGGAGTTGATCATTTCTGTCTTGCCAAGAGTCTTCCAAGTGTTCTACACAGAGTAGCTGCTCAAAAAAGATTGCTGAATAAACAAAAAATAAACCAATGTCGTTTTTTCTTTGTATTTAGGAAGGCATTATGGTTAAATTTGTCAGTAAGTCAGTTTTCATGGATTACAAAACAAATTAGTCTGAAGAGCTTTCCCTCTCTCCCTTTTCTTTTAGTTTATATACAAGAACACTTTACCTGAGATACAGGCCAAAAGTGAAGGTGAGTCCCTAAGAGATATGTGTGAGTGTGTATGTGTGTTGGGGGGGACTTTGGGAGCACGGGATGGGGATGGGAGAAGAAAGGAGGACCAGAGAGGTGGTGGAGTGAGCACAGGCCTCAGAACCAGAAAGCATTGCATCTCAGTCTCCCACTTACTACTAGTGATCTTGGACACGCCTCTTCTCTTGAAGCCTTAGTTACTTCAACAGTAAGAGGGAATTGTTAACAGCTACATTCGAGTTGTTTCAGAGATCATGGAGGATTGAAATACCCAACTCCATGCTTAACAAAGTAGATGCTTAATACATTTAAGTAAGTTCAATGAAAGTAGCTTCTGAGATAGGGTGCAAGCCTGGAAGGGGTACAGGCCTCAAATGCCAGGACAGTCACTAGCAAACCTACCAAGCACTGTCGTGTTAGCCCCACTTATTCTCATTCTTTCTAAGGATAGCATGCCACAATTTTATCTCCTCTCATTTTGTCCTAACTTGTTTCCGAACAGTTTCTCTTCGGAATCTGGCCAGTGATCATGTTTGAGCCTCTCAGGAACCACTGACGAATTATTCCACCAAGGGAAAGAAAAATATATCTACCATAGGCCTCGCAAAAGGAATAAGAAAATCCTTAGAGATCTACATGTTCAAATATATCATGACCATCGCAATAAAGGAGGGCCCGTCAAACTAATGCTACCAGCCACACAGCGCATGCAGAATGGGGCCTGTTGGGTGTTTAGCTCGTGGCTTTATCTCATCCTAAGTTGTTTATGAAGAAACAGTTATGATGTGTATGTACATACTTGAATGCTGGGATAACTGAGCTTTTCTTAACAGATTAACAGTTTGTGCTGGACATAGGAAATTAACCATTTTCTCTTTTTGACAAGGGTTACATGTGAATTATAACTTTCTTAATATTTGATTAATAATGAAAACAGTGAGCTAAGGACTGGAAAAACCTCATATGCAGATGGTCAGCTTGAGCCAGCACTTAGCTGTGTCAGCCTTGATTTATACTTTGTCATGTTAACCTCATGGATGGTTTTCCAAGATGGAAAAAGAAAAGAAAAGAAAAGAAAGCTAGCTAGCTGCAGGATTCTGGGTAGCTCTTCACTGTGTCTCAGTGTTGTAGACAGGCTCGAACTTACCACCGGGTTCCATGCTTGTCACTTCCCAGTCTGAGCAAATGGGCCCTCCCGTGATCTTTCTGAGGGCCCACAGCACCTGCAGAATGCTACAGCCCTGCCAGTTAAAGGTGATTGCTCTGCTCCTTTTGATCTTTGTAGATCTTTAGGTTATTTATGTTTTTATGACTCAGCAAACATGACTGGTGGTGTGAGCCTTTGATTTTCCATCCTAATAGCATAACTTGCTTGAAAATATCAGAAAACTGACTTTTAACATTATGCAGTGTTTTCCCATCTCAGGCCATGGGTTGTGCTTAGGAGGACATCAAACTAAACAGTTCCAGTGCCCAGGTCAAAAGACTTTTCTTTCTTGTGCCTCACGACTGACTTCTGGCTGTATTTCATCTGCAGCCACCAGGGCCACTAGCTAGTGCACACTTGCATGAGTTCATTGGTTTCATCCCATTATCTTTTTGTACTTTCAGCCAGATACAATCCTTCATAGAGCATCTACAGGTAGAAACAGAGGCACTCCTTCGTGACTGAAATTCTGCAGTATTAAAAGTCAGATTCAGACGGAGGCCAGCAGGGCAGTTTGTTGAGTGAGGGATTCAGCCACCATCACCCTTAGTAACGTGAATAAGCTCCCCAGCACCTTACTGGAAAGGCAGCTGCACGCCTGGAAGACTTTTAAGAGTGTGGCCAGTTCTTCACAGATGCCAGTTCTGATCGACTGTCGAGCTTGCGAGCTCAGCCTCAGGCTTGTTAGATGTGCTGAGCAGAGGCAGAGACAGAAGCCGGCCTCTACTTCCCCGCAGCAGCTGTGTCTCCCGCGGCGGCTCTGTGCAGCAACAAAAGCGAGCACTCCGGATCGGCTGTCTGTCTCTGCCGCTGCTGACCGAGGGCATGTCGCTAGCCACCTTTATATCAGTGGCTTTATCTTTCTCCTTCTAGGATTCTAGGACATTACAAGGTTGGACTTGTCCCTTCTCCCTTCCCTCTGTTTTCTTGGAAAACTTCCTGTTAACTAGAGAATACAGAAATCCAGTTCCCCACTGAGCACGTACCGAAGTAGAAAGCGCTCCTCCGTGAGCCTCTATCACGAACTCTGTGTTAGAGAACATCCACTTTATGAGGGTGTAAAAGAAGTAACTTGCTTGCACATCTGAATATCCATCTTGTGCTGCCATTTCACTCTGGGAAACTGAAGCAATTTTACTTTTTTCTTTTCTTTTCTTTCTTAAAAACTAGGTGAAAGGTAATGGTGGTCATCTGATTAGCCTCTCTAGCTGCCCCTCCCTACCTTGGTGCTTTTATGAAACATCCCCACACCTGAAGTAATTCCTTTTATCCTTGTGATAATGATTTGCTTGTGAATAATCTGCAAATGAGAACCCAAATAACAGAAGTAGATCAAATATTATGGTTTAACCAAACTGCAACATTCCAGGGCAGTAAATCTGAATTTTCTGTATACAAAGAGGATCTTTCTTATAAGGAGAGGTGGTGTCAGTCAAAGACAATTAAGAAACCAATGACTTCTTGCATATGGTGCGTGAACATCTGTAAACGCCTCTCATCATTACTTCTGTTGTGAAGCCAGTGTCCCTGAAAGTGCATGGGAGTTTAAAGATTGCTTACGAGTTTTATGAATTCCATACTTCATCCTTGAAAACAATTATTTGTGGCTAAACTTGACAGTTAAGCAAGTTAAGGCAATTCTTTTGACCCTGTGGTTTATGACGTGCTACTGGACGAGCATTTATGTAAAACTGATGTTTCAGAAAGAACCAGTCATTACTGGAATTTGCAACTGTGGCTATTTGCAGATCTACCTCTCCACCATATCAATGCTATAATATAGTTGGATCACGGTGTCTGGTTTTTTGATGTCTACACTTACGTTTTATTTACTATGCTCTAACCATTTGGAAATAAGGATTAAAATGTGGTTAAAAGCTGGGAAGGCATTTGACCTAGCGGTTAAGGTGCCTGTGTCACTTATCAGAGTGCCTGGATCCAATAAGCAGTTCCGCTTCTGACTCCGGCTTCCTGCTAGGGCAGACTCCGGGAGACAGCGGTGACGGCTCACATACTTGCGTTCCTGCCACCATACCGGAGACCTGCATTGGGTTCCCTGCTGCTGGCTTTGGCTCCTGCCCATTTCAGGCATTTGGGGGATAAACCAGTGGATGGGAATGCTTGTGTTTTCTCTCACCCTCTCTGCCTCTCAAAGAAGTAAACTTTTTTTTAAGTAATTATAACCTTTTCATGGAGGAGAAGAAAAAAAGAAGCCATGTCACCTTGATCCATCTAACTGAAAAGTTCCAATGCTGTTTTTTCAACTGTTGCACTTCTGTTAAGAACCAGGAGACACCTTTTTCCTAACGTCTAGCTGTAGTTGCAGCGGTGGGAGTGGGGTGGTCTCCAGCATTGCTGGGGTCTGTGTGGGCATGCCAGTGAATTAATTTCCTCAAAATTGCCAGCCAGATCAGCTTTCCTATACTCAGATAAAGAGTCACACTCAGATAAAGTCATTTGAAATTCAAACAATAATTAAGGAAAATTCAAACCCAAATTAAGAAATTCAGTTACAGTCTGCAGACGACCTAAAAGTTCCCCATTCTGTTTATCTGAGCAGCTATAAGTACTATAGCACCAAAGGTCATACCATACTCAGATAAAGAGTCATTATAAATTCTTTGTCCTATAGACTTTGAAACCTTGACAGTGACATATAAATTATAAGAGATAACGAATCTTACCAAGGCACAGGCCTTTCTGTGCTGGGCAATCACAGCAGCTAAGATAAATCACTAAAGGACTGAAGCAGTGTCGTTATCTTCAGAATTTCTACTGTTGTTGACACACATTTAGCCATTTGTAGTAAAAGCTAAGCGTTACCAACTGCACCCCCCCCCAATTTAATATACTTTAAATATCTAAGACTGCCTCTCAAGGTTTTCATTTCTCAGTAAACCCAGCAAATTGCTACCTGTTTTGGATAGTGGCCAGTGTAGAAAAGATGAACCACAAGAATATTTCATACTAGAAAACCCAAATTAAGAAATTCAGTTACAGTCCTACACATGAGCTGAAGTTCCCATTCTGTTTATCTGAGTAGCTGTCAGTATTACAGCACCAACCACAGGTCATCCCACACTCTGCTCACCTTGTCAACCCTTACTAACAAGACCTACTGCATTGCTTAAAGAGCAAAATGTGGTACTTGAACAGTATTTAGTCTTCAGTTACTTAAATATGCACAAAAAGGAGGTGGACATTTGGCCACAGGTTACAATGCCCAAATCCCACGTCAGAGTGCCTGGGTTCAATTGCCAGTTCTGACTCCTGATTCCAACTTCCTGCTAATGCAGACCCTGGAGGCAGCAGTCACAGCTCAGGTGATTGAGTTCCTGCTGCCCACATGGGGAGGCCGGGATTGAGACCCTGGTTCTGGTCTTCAGCCGCCAACCCTCTGGGAGCTTTTGGGAAGCGACAGTGGATGGGAGCTCTCTTTCTACCTTTCAAGAAAATAAATTAAGAATTTTTTTTAATTCAAAAAATGTCATAAAGCTTCTGAAACCTTCCCAGCAATGACAGATCTGCCAGTCATCCCTTTTAAATCAAATTTTGCAGAATTACCTCTAAGAATGCAGCAGAGCGCACTTGTTAGATCTTTTCAGCATGTGAATATGAGTCCCTGAAAATACTCATTTTGAGACCATCTGTGCCTAAAAGAAAGTGACAGAAACAGAATATCCGAGGGCTCTAGGCTGGGGGTCGGTGAGCTGCCACCCACCAGCCAGATCCGTTCTGCAGCTGTGAAGTCTACGAGAGAGGAGTGGTTCTTACGTTATAAAGGCATGGTTTCCACCAACAGCAAGACAGAAAGAACGTGTGGCAGAAACCCCCTGAGGCCTGTGAAGCCTAAAACGTTCACTCTGTGGCCCTAGGAGTTTGCCTCCCCTGCCCCAGACGATCAGCGCACGAGCACTGCCCAGCTGCGCTTCTCTGCAAGGTGACTCTCGAGGGTGTTTGTCAGACTGAAAATACACATCTCAGCTCTTTGTTGGACCAAATCATAGGGTTTGTGTTCAAGATTTACATTATTATTGTTCAACATCTGTTTTACTAGATTGGCAACAACCTGTAAGGTGCCTAAACCTTTGAGAAAATTTATTATAAGCAAAGCTCATGATCTTGTTTTTGTTATAAAGGAAATTCCTTTCCATTCTATACATAAAATCCAGAAATGCTAGTTGTATTCAGCTTTTGAGTTAACGTCCAGAAAATTCAGATCTTTGGACCATTTCTTCCCATGTAAAATGTGCCACATGGTAATTGTCAAGGACCTAATAAGCTATTGTGGTCATGTACACTTTTTTTTTTTTTTAACTTTCTTAAAAGGAAAAATTCAAAGCCCTTTCTACAATTAGTCCTGATTTCTTTTTGGCTCTCTTTACAAATGAATAAGTGAATCTATTTTAAGAAATAGAGACTGTTGGGTCCAGCATTGCGGCACAGTGGGTTAAGCCGCCAATATCCTGTACTTGTGATGCAGCAGTTCGAATCCTTGCTGCTCTGCTTCTGATCAGCTCTCTGCTAATGCACTTGAGGAAGCAGTGGAAGATGGGACTTTTTGGGCCCCTGCCACCCACAGAGAAGACCAGAATGAAGTTCCGGGCTCCTGGCTTTGCCCTGGCCCAGACTGGCTGTTGTAGCCATTTGGGAAGTGAATCAGAAGATGGAAGATCTCTCTCTCTCTCTCTGTCTCTCCTTATCTGTCACTCTGCCTTTCAAATAAATAAATTTTAAAAAACCAATAAAGACTATTTTCAAATTTTGTTCAATATACTGATTGGGAATTGTTTCCTATGAAGCATTTCTATGCTTTTAATATTTGAGTGAAATGTGTGACCAACAGATAACCCATTTCGGCTAATATTACATTTCCCAGTCTCATATTTGCTGCACATTTATTCTACTAGTCCTTATTTAATAAAATATGAATTGTGCTGAGTCTCTACAAGGAACTCACCGTTTCTAGGGAGGCTCTCATCTGCTTATTCTTAGTTTACCAATACCACAGTCATTTTTCTAGAGTATAGCAGGATAATGTATTTTTATCTAAGCTGCTAAAATCTACACTGTATTTGAGCATTCATAACCTGTTTTAGGTGAAAATGTTAAATCAGAGTGTTTTAAAAAAAGATTTCTGGTAATGTTTAACCTCTGGTTTACATTTGAAATACCTGCAGGGTTGTACAAGCGCAGAACCACACAGGATCACACACTGGTGCTCTCTGCATAGGCACAGTTGAGGGAGGGAGGTGAGCGGGTGAAATCCAGCTGGAGCTCAGCCTGCCAAGGTAAGCACTGGGTCAGGTTGCGTTTCAGGGGACACACCTTGCTCCAGTTTGCTCAAGGAGGCAGCGTAAGCTGTACAAAGGAAGGTCATTGAGAAATTATGCTGGGCCTCTTTGTCATCACATTCCTGACACGGTGCTGTGGCACCTTTCTGCCCCATGCCTGAGTGAGGGACAGGGCTACAAGGAGTCACTTTTCAGTGGGACATTTTTGCTGTATGAATACACAACATCCTCAACTTTAGGAAGTCTGGAATAAACATGAACCTTCCAGCTTCATTCTATGAAGGGGACAGAATGGAAACAGAAAAATTCACACTGCATAAGCCACATGTATCCGTGGTTTCTGTCTTTGACAATGACCAAACTGCCATAAACAAGATATAAAACAGAATTTCCCACAACTGCTCCAGTTCACCAACCCAGACTTTTCAAATATTAGCTCTCCTAGCTAAGCTTCCTGGAATGGGGCTGTGCAGTCATTGCTGACCATATGGTTGATTCTTCAATTAATTCCTCCTTTGTGTGTCAGGGAGGGGCAGATTTGCCTAGATCAACAAGTGGATGCGGGCAGGAAAGAGGTAAACCAGGAACCTTTGCTGCCAGCACACACAGGTGAATCAGCAGGGCAGTTTTAGCTTGTTTTGTGAAGGAGATGACGGGAAAGAAGCTGGGCGTATTTTAATCCCACTTCTGCATAGTATGCACCTCTCTAAACCACCCTGCTACACAAACCCTCCAATATAGGCATCCATCATTTGATCCAGCAAATTGAGTTTAACTGGGCTTCTTACTATCATGGTCTCTAGTAAGGGTGAGCTGTCGGGCTCTTCTTTGTCCCCCTTCCAGCTCTGGACTGGAGTGTCCTCTACCTAGAATGTGTCTGCCTGGCTGTGGGGTTTTTCAAATGAAGAGACCGGACACGGGAGCGTCCATTCTAAGAGCACATCTCTGGATAGCCTTGTGCTCCCACTTTTATTTAGAGGGCACCAGCAATTCTACAAACCAACAGGCATGTAGGCAAGATTTTACATCAACTTAAGGATTGGGAAAAGGAATTCCATCTGGTGGACTAAGATGGGGAACAGAACTGTGGTGTGAATCTTCAGACTTGCTCGTGCAAGTTTACAAATTCCAAAAAACACCTCCGGGAACCACTAAGGTCCATTAGCTCCCTGCTGTGTCCGCTGCCACACTCCTTTGGGGCTGGGTGTGCCCATCCCGGGCAGCTGTGCCTCTAATTTCAGGAGGGGTGTGCCCCCTGAGAGACACTTGGGCAGCAGCATCTGCACCTGGTTAAAGAGAACGCAGGAATTGTCTCACTCGGTAGGGTCACCTACCCCAAAGTAGGGCTTGGTTCTCACAGGTAAAGGTGGAGAAAGAAGAAGAAAAAGAGAAAAGGGATTCATTTCGGGAGGCCTGCCACCCCTTCCACAGACTGGAATGCCGTATCCGTGTTGGGTGCTAAGAACACAGTGGAAAACAAGACGTCTGCCCTCCTGGTACCTAGTGTCTGACCCATAACAGTGCCAGTTACATCTGGGGAGAGTGTTACGGGGGAAGGGTAGAGAGCTTGAGCAGTGTCGATAGGGACCAGAGGAGGAAGCCTTCTCTGAAGCTGAACATTTGTCAATAATTGAAGGATTTGGGGAGGATTACAGCAGAGAGACCGTCAGGTGGGTGTGTGGAGAGATGGGCGGGAGTTCAGTCGCACAGGGCTTTGAAAGCCTAAAAAGTGAAGCTCTTGAAAGGGTGGAGAGTAGATAAAGGGGGACGTAGGAGGAACGCAAGGCGTGGGGACCAGCAGCCCCCATTAGAATGGTGGCTAGGAACCCAAATCTAGCTATCAGTTACGTGGGAAGGAGACTGGGCGTTACCGTGGAGTAAGTTCGGGCCCACTGAGCCTGAGCAGCCTAGGAGAGCTCTGCAGGCAATCAGCGTGGGTCTGGGGCTTATCAGGTCAGACCAAATGGATCCGTGTACGAACTGTGGATTACGCAATAGAAGGGCTGGGAGTGGAATCTGAGGTTCGCAGCCCGGATCCTAGAAGCCAGACTATTTAAGGATTTGGTAGAGGGCTGTTGAAAGACAGGTCACCTCAAACCAAAGGGAGTCCCAGGGACGGGGAAGGGAGACTGAGTGAGCACCTGACCACGAGCTCCCCAGGTCTACAGACGCCTGAGCCCGGGCTGGGACAGCAGTGGCCATCAGCACAGCTCTCCAGGTGGCCTGGTGGCTGGAGCGCAGGAACCCCAGCGCCACACTGCTGAGGCAGCAGGCGGAGTGGGAGCCCACTGGCATGGGTCCTACTTCCTGCTAGATAACCACATCGCCTTGCTGGGTGTCTGAAGACCTGGCTGAGGATCCTGGTCCTCCACTGAGAATCTGTGGTTGTGGCCCAGTCACTTGACTTTACGTGTTGGACTAATGTCTGTAAAATGCAGCAGTTCCTTGGGGTTAGCACCATGAGGTAGCATGAATGTAGTTTCAACGGGTTCCTTCCCTCTGCAAGAGTGCCTGGCCTGGGCCTCCCAGGGCCACCTCCAAATTTCTGGACAGAGATGAGGCAGAGTCAGCCCCTCTTCCTGATCCGTCTGTCACTGGTCAGCACTACCAAGAACGAGGGACTGTCCGACTCCCCTCCCCTTCCCGGCCATCAGGGCCCGGCCTCTGTCTTGGAGCCTTTGCCCTAAATAGCCTTCCTTTTTCCAGTTGAAGGTGTGGCAGGAGAGGCACCACCCATCGTAAAGGGGAGGGCTGCAACCCCGCCTCTGAACAGCACCCACCTTTCTGAAGGCCCCACTGCTACACCCCTGGACCCCCGTCTCCCTGACCCTGGGCCTGGCACTCGGCACTCCCTGGAAAGACCCAGCTGACCGCTGAAGTCTGTTCATTTTGCTCTGATAGCTTCACTTTCTCCCCACTTTAGTTCTTCCGCAAAAGACATTTCTGCTAAAGGAAAAAAGGTGAGGGGGGTGAGGGGCTTGCAGAAAATGAGTTCCTGGAATCAGTCACTCCATCAGCCTCGCAGGTGTCTGCCGGGCCAGGCACTCGCTCTCAGCTGGGAGTGGCCTGGGCAGGAGTGTGCTCAAGTCCCTCCCTGGCTGCTCTCCCGGCCCCTCCCAGGAAGCAGCAGGAAGTCCGTGGGCTTCCCAGCCCCATGGGAGGCCTCCGTGTGCCCCGCCCTCCTGCCTCACCACTTTCCTCCTTCTAGTCCCTGAGAAGTGAGCATCCAGGGCACCCAGCCAGGCGGGGGCCCACTCTCCACTGCACCCCTCCCCCGGGCTCCCTCCCTGCAGCCCTGTCCTCTCGGCCACACGCACCAGCACGTGGACAGCTATAATGGACCCCTGAAATCAGGGCCTGGGAAAACTTCCAAAGGATCAAGTTAAAACTTCAGGCACGGCATTCGAGGACCACCTGCCAGGGTACCCCAACCTCTCTTTGCACCTTCACTCCCAGTGGTTACCCCTCCAACCACACCCGCCCTTGCAAGCTTCCCAGACACATCTGCTTATTCCCAGAGCACTCGCCCTCATTACATGTCCCCTTGCCTGCTGGGAAACTTCCTGTCACCTGCAAACCCTTAAGACAGGGTAAGAATGGGCACAGAGGCCAGCGCCACGGCTCACTTGGCTAGTCCTCCGCCTGCGGCACTGGCACCCTGGGTTCTAGTCCCAGTTGGGGCACCGGATTCTGTCCCAGTTGCTCCTCTTCCAGCCCAGCTCTCTGCTGTGGCCCGGGAGTGCAGTGGAGGATGGCCCAAGTGCTTGGGCCCTGCACCCCATGGGAGACCAGGAGGAAGCACCTGGCTCCTGGCTTTGGATTGGCGCAGCACGCCGGCCACAGTGTGCTGGCCGTAGCAGTCACTTGGGGGGTGAAGCAACGGAAGGAAGACCTTTCTCTCTGTCTCTCTCTCTCTCTCTCTCTCTCTCACTGTCTAACTCTGCCTGTCAAAAAAAAAGAATGGGCACAGACTGTTGGCACTGCTTCCCAGCCCTTGCATCTAGGGTGCTCTTATAAGGCGTTAACCAATAAGATGTGGTACGGGTGAAGCAGAGCAAGTCTGGATCCCAGACCTCAAGAGGTCTTGAAGCCGCTGCCCTGGCCCCCTGGAGCCCTGAGAGCACCCTGCCGAGAGGCAGCCAGGAGAGCAGGTGGGAGGAGGAAGGCCTGGTCATCCAGGCAGAGCCCAGGCCCAGCTTTCCACTGGCGGAATACGGCCAGGGAGCCCACCCAGGCAGGTGCAGCATGAGTCCCTCCCAGTCAATCTACAAAATCCTGAGAAATTTTAGGCCACTGAGTTATGGAATGACTCCCAGCAATAGCACCTGATAAAATGGGACTCTTTCGTTAATAGTAATTTTAATTTTTAAATTTATTTTTATTTGCAAAGACAGGAACAGACAGATCTTCCACCTGCTGGTTCACACCGAGCGGAACCAAACCGAGCCAGGCAAAAGCCAGGAGCTGGGAGCTCCATCTGGGTCTCCCATGTGGGTGGCAGGGACTCAAGAACTTGAGCCATCAACTGATGCTTCCCAGGATGCTAGATTTGAGGTGGAGGAACTGGGACTCCAATCCAGGCACACTAGTATGAGATGCAGCCGTCCCAAACAGCATCCTTTTTTTTTTTTTTAAGATTTATTTGAAAGAGTTACACACAGAGAAAGAAGGAGAGGCAGAGAGAGAAAGAGGTCTTCCATCCACTGGTTCACTCCTCAATTGGCCGCAATGGCTAGAGCTGAGCCAATCTAAAGCCAGGAGCTTCCTCCAGGTCTCCCATGTGGGTGCAAGCACTTGGGCCATCTGCTACTGCTTTCCCAGGCCATAGCAGAGAGCTGGATGGGAAGAGGAGCAACTGGGACGTGAACCAGCACCCATATGGGATGCCGGCACTGCAGGTGGTGGCTTTACCCACTACGCCACAGTGCCGCCCCTCCCCCCAAACAGCATTTTAACTGCAGCACCAAATGCCCACCCCTCCCATGCAATTCCAGCATGAAGCCTTCCCCAGGCTCACACAGTTCCCTGCTCCGACCGCCTCTCTGCTTTGTACCCATCACGTCATTGTACAATAGTGTCACATCTGGCTCCCTCTCCTGAGACGACTGGTTGTTTACGGACCAGGACTGACTGGCTCATGGGAGTGTCCTAGTCCCTCACGGGGATAAGGCATGAAGCCATTGACCATCTGCCAACTTCATGTGCTCAGATTCTCATGTGTTTAGAAAGCACTGCTCTGTGGGCATTTTGCATGCAGTTTAGCCAACAAAGACTCACAAGCTTATGTAATATGACCAGGAGAGGGCCCCTGGTGCTGTGGCAGAAGGGGTCAGACCTCTGCCTGCAGCCCTGGCTCCCTTATGGGCACTGGTGCAAGTCCCAGCTTCTCCACTCCAGATCCAGCTCCCTGCTAATGCGCCTGAGAAAGCAGTGGAGGATGACCCAAGTGCTTGGGCCCCTGCACCCATGTGGGAGGCCCAGAGGAGGCTCCTGGCTTCTGCCTTGCCCAGCCCCAGCCATTGTGGTCATTTGGAGAGTGACCCAGTGGATGGATGAGATCTCTCTCTCTCTCTCCTTCTCTCTGTATCTCTGTCTTTCAAATAAACAAATAAATCTTAAAAAAAAAAAAAAAAAAACAGAATAGGGCCCCTGTCCTCACTTGCTCTCAGCTCAGCAGGGCAGGCTGACCATGCAATGCCATCTCAGACATCTCCCCAAAGATGTCTCTGCCTGCCTGGAGAGCACACGCAGCTGTGGGTGCAGCGCTCAAGAAAAAACACTTGAGTTTACTCCCGAATGGTAGGCAGGCAGGAAGCTCGTGGCCGCCCTCCCCCTCTGCTCCCTACCCTCAAGGAGGAGGAGTGATGTCATGGATTGGTCAAATGCAAGAATAATGAACTCAGCCACAGACCTGGGGGTGGGGCTTCAGAGTGAGAAACAAGGGGGTTAAAGGTTGGTCCCAGCCTGGGATGATTCCTGTCCACTTCTCCGACACACAAGGTAAGACGGGGGCGTGGGCTCTGCCTACTGGGAAGCAGGTGCATTGTCCCCCTCCTTAGAGCGCCACCCAAGAACCAGCTGGAGGCCAAGGGCAAAGGAAGCAGGACTCAAGCTCCTGTCCAGGGCGGCCCCCTGAGGCGAGGGCTTCCTGTCAGGGTCTGACTGGCAATAAACAGATCCTTTGCCTGCCTTGTCTGCTGTGCACAGCTCTCCGGGGATACCCTGGGTGGCAGGGGGCGGCGGGTGGCCCAGGCATCTGCGTTCCAGCCATCCAGACATCAAACCAGAGATGGGAAGAACCAGAGTTCCTGGGTCCTGGGACGAGACGGGGCAGGGTGGAGGGGGCATTCCCGGCAGTGAATAGCAATGCGCTGTGGGAAGGGGCTGTGGCGGGCGGACCACACAGGCACCTGTTTCACCGTGCGGAAGGACACGCGGGACCCAGACCCACCCACGGACAAGGTCCGCTCCATCCACACTTCCCCCTTCAGCCGGCGGCTGCTCTTAGCACCGCGCAGACTCCACGCCAGGCGCGGTTCTCCATGCCTCGCAGGAGCTAACTCGTCTAATCCCCAGACGCTGGGGTAAATAACTTGCCCAAAGCCCCACGAGTAAGTCAGAAGAGCCAGCAGTCTGGCAGATCGGTCCTCTTTCACCAACACTGCTGGTCGGTAGCTGCAGCAGTGGCAAGGACACAGGTCCTGCTGACCTGGACTTACCAGGAGGTGGACCTGCAGGAGGTGGTCCTTGAGCCGAGTCCTGCGCTTGGAAGCCTCAGCGCCCGAGAAGCTGAGGGGCAGGAGCCCGGGGCTCCTGCTGGAGGAGTGCTCTGAGCAAAGGGGACACCCAGAACAGAACCAGAGACACCAGAGAACCAGAGAACCACAGCTCCCGACACGGCACAGCCCTCAGGCTGCCCAGCACAGCAGCCAGAAACAGAGAGGAGCCAGCGCCACCCTCCGGAGCAGGGCCTGGCCCCACACCTTTTTCAAAAGTTGGCTGACCCAGGTTCCTGGATCAGCATTATCAAAGTAAAGGCAAGTTTCCTTGAAACAAGATTGGTTAAGGCTGAGATAATTTTTATTTCTAGAAATGGCTTGGGAGAAGGAGAAGGGCAGAGGAGGAGGAAGGCTTTGTAATTTTTTTAAACTAGTATTTGTCCAGCACACCCGTGTTCACAGAATTCTTATTTTACTAGGAAATGAGTGTTACTTGGGGCCGGCACCGTGGCTCACTTGGTTGATCCTCCGCCTGTGGCGCCGGTATCCCATATGGACGCCGGATTCTAGTCCCGGTTGCTCCTCTTCCAGTCCAGCTCTCTGCTGTGGTCTGGGAAGGCAGTGGAGGATGGCCCAAGTGCTTGGGCCCTGCACCCACATGGGACACCAGGAAGAAGCACCTGGCTCCTGGCTTCATCAGCATAGCTCCGACCATGGCGGCCATTTGGGGGGTTAACCAACATAAGGAAGACTTTTCTCTCTGTCTCTCTCTCTCTCTCACTGTCTAACTCTATCTGTTAAGAAAAAGAAAGAAAGAAAGAAAGAAAGAAAGAAAGAAAGAAAGAAAGAAAGAAAGAAAGAAAGAAAGAAGTGTTACCTACTCAATTTTACAGTTGAAGCAATGGAAACCTAGGAGGTTAACTAGCTCATGCAAGGAATCGGGACTCAAACCCCGTTATTCAGATCCCAAATACGATTGTCTTATTCTTTCACTCATTGGAACACAAAGAGTCTTGGCTGCCCCAAATGTGCCAGCCCCGGGACTGTGCAGCGATACAGAGTGATGGAGACAGGGACACCGCAACCTCCCTCCCCGCCCAGTGCACCACACCCTGAAGCCGCAGCGTTAAGAGCAATGGGAACTTGTATCTGGTATTTCTACCAGGTACTCGGTGGTTACACTGATGTCTGCGAGGTTCTCCCACTTGTTTTATTGGTTGGTTGGTTGGTTGGTTTGAGAAGCAGAGGACAGACTGATGTCCCACCCACTGCTCCACTCCCAAATGGCCACAACAGCTGGAGATGGCCTAGGTCAAAGCTGGGGGTCAGGAACTCCAGCCAGGCCTCCCAGGTGGGTGGCAGAGACCCATCTACTTGAACCCTCACCTGCTGCTCCCCAGGGTGCGCATTGGTAGGAAGCTGAAATCAGAAGTGGAGCCAAGCCTCAAACCCATGCACCCTGATCTGGGAATGCAGGTGTTCCCAGTGGCACCTTAACTCTGCATCAACCACCAGCCCTGCTCCCTACCTTCTGTTGCCAAGTGCTAAGCAATGCCCGTTCCATCACCTCGGGTCAGGGCTCCCCTGTATTTGCAGTGCATGCTGCATTCTTGGTCTCACCCCTGCTTTGTACCCACCCAGCGCCCGACACTGCAAGGACAGTAGCACACAGCACTAGAGCCAAGCTCAGCCCGATTACCCCTCTCTATGCACAAATCGCCCCATCTAAAAATATTTAAGGAGCACATATGCAGGCAATGTGGCCATTCAACAAGTATTTATTGGCACTCTGGTAAGCCTCACAACAAAATTTACTAGACACTCCTATGCACCAAGTACCACACTGGATTCTCCATGTGCGTTATCATTTAGTCTTCACAATAACCCCTAAGAGCTTAAATCAGCTTGCTCGAGAGGTAGAATGTGAACCTGGGCAACCAGCTACCTCCCACCCCATGCAGGGCGACTGTGACCACCACAGGTGGGCTCCCTGCCTCCAGCATGGGGAGGAGTACCGCCCTGGGACTGTCCACGACAGGGGACCTGGGCCCTTTGAGTTGTATTAAAGCTGCGCCACAACTATGTTTTTTCAAGTGGCCCCAGAGGGTCATAAGCACAGAATGGGGTGGGCGTTTGGCTCAGCAGTTAGGGGCCCACTTGGCACATCTGCATCCCATATCAGAGTGGCAACTCAAGCGCCAGCTCCTCCACTTTCCATCCAGTTTCTTGCTACGCACATCCTGGGAGGCAGCAAACCAGGGTTCAAGCACTTGGCTCCCTGCCAACCATGTGGGAGACCCGGATGGAGTTCCGGGCTCCTGGCTCCGGCCTGGCCCAGTCCAGGATCCTGCGGGCATTGGGGAATGGGTCAGTCAATAGATCAATCAATCTCTCTCTCTCTTTCTATTTCTCCCTCTTTCTCTCTCTCTGTATGTGTGTGCTTTTCAAATAAAGTGAAAAATAAGTAATAATATTTTAAAAGGTCTGTGGAACATAGAATTTGAAGATTTAAAAAACAGGAGAAAAACAGAAGTCAGTACGCAGGCAGGGGAATAACACAGGGAAAGTTCCACAGTGGAGGGCTGATGGCCCAAGTCCAGAGCTGTGCAGCGTCACGGGGAGGCCGAGGACGAGAGCGTGGGAACTACTCACACCCACACAGGCCCCAGGCCACCCAGCTACTCTAAGGAAGGCTGGGCTGAGAGCACAGGCGTGTGGGAAGACCTGGCAGGCAGCTATTACCTGAGCAGGGGTGCTAGTTTGGGTTAACCTGCTGGTAGAGAGAATGGAAACGCACAGGTTGATGAAATATTTAAAAGTCAGAACTGGCAAGTCTGGGGTGGGTTGTGGCTCGATGCTGCCACCCAGGATACCGACATCCCATACCCGACTGCTGGTCTGAGTCTCGGCTGTTTGCTCCCCGTCCAGCTCCCTGCTAATGTGCCTGGGAAGGCAGCAGATGGCCCAAGTCCTTGGGTCCCTGCCACTCACATGGGAGACCCAGATAGAGTTCCTGGCTCCTGGCTTTAGCCTTGCCCATTTGGGAGGTGAACCGAAAGGTGTGTGTGTGTGAGAGAGAGAGAGAGAGACTCTTTCACATTAATAGAAACAAAGAAATAAACTTATTTACAAGAGAGCAGAAAGCGGAGGTAGATGGGGAACAAAGGCCAGGGCCCCCTGCGAGCTGGCCTCTGGCCAGGTGATACCGGCTGGCAGTGGTCGTAAATCAGTCGTCTGTCCGCTGCCTGGGCCAAACCGGATTGCTTTACAACCTCCTCCGGCTTTCTCAAGGCCAATTTCTGGAATTCTCAAACACTGATTATTTATCTACAAAGTTAAGTATAAGTCTGATTAGTCACAAAGTCAGAAGTTAAGCTTTGGTTAAACAAAATGGAGCCCTCTGAGCTACAAGAACTCCAAAGCCGCCACGTTGTGGGTGTCCCCCGCACATGTGTGCCGCAGACCTGCAGAGCAGGCACTGACCCTGCGTCCAGGCTGAGAACACCCCGGGATCTGAACCCACGTGTTGTTGGGTGCGGGCCTAAGGGGTGACTCCAGAATTCCGAGCGGTCAGAGCCATGCTCCTGCCTCCTGCGTCCCTGCTCTGGTGGCCACCGGCGGGCGGGTCGGAGGGGATCCGGGATGGCCAGGGATGGGTAGGAGGGATGTAGGGCGCTGGATCAACAGGAGGGGAGCCGACGGAGCCAGGGAGGGTGGGAGAAAGAGGGCTTGTGGTGGGCACAACTGGTGGACGGTGGGACCCTTCACTGCGGTGGGAGAGCAGGAAGACGGAGACTCTCTGGGCGCCGAAGCAGCAGGGGACGTCAGGGGGCAATGCGACAGCGACACTCAGACCTGAGAGGCAGGAGGACTCCCTGGACTGGGAGAGCCCTGAGATGCTTGGGCGATGGCGCCCATGTTTTGTCATTTTCACCTTGGAACAGCAGAGCTGAGAAGGCGCTGGGGCTGGGTTCTGGGACAGACGTGATGGGGGTGTGGGAATGGGGAGGGGGCGTCCCGCGCGACTCTAGGCTCACCTCGGACTCAGTCTCCCCACCTCCCCCTACAACAGATGGCTTCTCCCTGCCGCAGGTCCACCAGACCCCAGACCCTGGCCTGCCTTCTACTCGGCGTGGGTCTCTTGGCGCTGCACCTGTCGCTCCAGCAAGGCCAGAGGTCCCAGCAGGTGGTGAAGCCGGAGGATCCCATTGACCACGCTCCCACCACTGCGGCCGCCGTGCAACCGCAGCCACGCCACGCAGCGCCCCCGTGCGTGGCCAACGCCTCCGCCAACACCACAGCCGGCTTCGAGGGGCTGCCGCCGCGCATCCAAGACTTCCTGCGCTACCGCCACTGCCGCCAGTTCCCGCTGCTCTGGGACGCGCCGGCCAAGTGCGCCGGCGGCCGCGGCGCCTTCCTGCTGCTGGCGGTCAAGTCGTCGCCCGCCAACTACGAGCGGCGTGAGCTCATCCGACGCACGTGGGGGCAGGAGCGCAGCTATGGCGGGCGGCAGGTGCGCCGCCTCTTCCTGCTGGGCACGCCGGCGGCCCAGGAAGCTGCGAACGCGGCGCAGCTGGCCGAGCTGGTGGCGCTGGAGGCGCGCGAGCTCGGCGACGTGCTGCAGTGGGCCTTCGCCGACACCTTCCTCAACCTCACGCTCAAGCACGTGCACCTGCTCGACTGGCTGGCCGAGCGCTGCGCGCAAGCGAGCTTCGTGCTCAGCTGCGACGACGACGTGTTCGTGCACACAGCCAACGTGCTCCGCTTCCTGGAGACGCAGGCGCCCGACCACCACCTCTTCGCCGGGCAGCTCATGGACGGCTCCGTGCCCATCCGCGAAAGCTGGAGCAAGTACTTCGTGCCGCCGCAGCTCTTCCCCGGGCCGGCCTACCCGGTGTACTGCAGCGGCGGCGGCTTCCTGCTGTCGCGACACACCGCCGGGGCCCTGCGCGCCGCGGCCCGCCACACCCCGCTCTTCCCCATCGACGACGCCTACATGGGCATGTGTCTGCAGCGCGCCGGCCTGGCGCCCAGCGGTCACGAGGGCATCCGGCCCTTCGGCGTGCAGCTGCCCGGCACCCAGCAGCGCTCCTTCGACCCCTGCATTTACCGCGAGCTGCTGATCGTGCACCGCTTTGCGCCCTACGAGATGCTGCTCATGTGGAAGGCGCTGCACAGCCCCGCGCTGAGCTGCAGCCGGGGACACGTGCTCCCCTGAAGCCACCAGGCGGCGCTGGGCCGACGGTTGGCCTCGCTTCGTGGCCACCACACGGGAGGCAGGTTTTCCGTGCTGTGGACGCACCTCGCCTGCTCTCAGCACCTTCGTCGCTCAGTTGGGGCCTTTGAAACTCGGGTGCGCGTTGAAATGGCCTGGAGGGTGGGGAGGGTGGGAGGATGGGTGGATGGGGGCGGGGCGGAAGGCACCTGCATCCGGGCCCCATCTTTGGAGGCTCTGACATTGTTGGCCAGGGGTAGCCGGAGACAGGTAGGTGGTTCCTCCCGCCCCCGCGAAGGTGCTTAGCGAGTGGAATGCGTAGCTAAACTTGGGGACCACGAGGCTTCGACAACGAGGTTCGGGCATTCTTGCTGTCCAGCTCCATGGCTCCCTCTACAGGTCTTCCTCGGCACCCGACTCCCGTGCTCACTGTGGGCAACTGAGCAAGAAAATAGAAAGTATGGAGGCCAGGATCAGTGTCACCTGCCCAGTGCCGCTTCCATCATTTCCTCCACACGTGGAAACCTGGGCCCCCCTGGGGCAGTGACTATCCCAGGGACATGTGGCCACACTGTGGTCCACTCCACCCTCGCCCTGACCAAAGCTGCCAGGCTCTTGCACCTGCTCCTCACACGCCCATCCGCACTCATTCCTGAAGGGCCAAGCAGACTCCTCATCGGGGGCGGCACCTGAGATCCATCACCCTTGGAGAACCCAGCCGGGGCTGGGGGTGTTGTGGGGGGGGGCGTTTGTGGCGGGGAAGTTCTGCAGAGCTGTGCCTGGGGGATGGGGCACACTCCGCGGGGGAACTGTGCTAGGAGCTGGGGCCATCCGATGAGCGACTGCGGAGGCCGATCATTTGGGGTACGCAGGAGTGGCTGGAGTCTCTGCAGGACCGTGACTGGGCGGCCGGGAGGGCAGTGGCTGGGGCTCCGAGGGCCACATGGGGTCCTGACCCCCAGCACTGCCATTCATCCTGGCAAAGTAGGAAGTCCAGGCAACAGCAAAAGGCAAGACAGACACACGTGCTTCCCAAGTCACAGCCCTGGCAGGTGGGTAAGACGCGCTCAGGAGGAAAGAGCCCGCGCAGGGAGTTGGGAGACTGACCAAGCGCCCGGGGCTCCCTCGGGACAAAAGCGAGACTCCACATTACAGCACTGAAGGCCCCTGCCACCCAGCTGCTGCTCACCCCCCACCCCATCCTCCCGCTATGGGACTCTGGCCAGTCAGGGTCAGCTCCCATCTCAGCCACCAGCACCGTCCATGTCTCTTGTATCGGTGAGGGTCAGGGAGGCTGCTCTCTGCCCATCAAGTCCCTGCACCTTCTGCTGGGCACACACCTGCCTCTCTGCCAGCACCCCTCCCCCCCAGGTGTGGCCATGTGATAGACTCTCCAGTGGACATGAGTGACGTGATGAGGATCGCTTGTGGCCCTGGCCCGGCTGTGCTCACTCACACGGGCCCGTGACCCAGCTCTGGTGTTGCAGATGAGGACAGCAGTCCAGGCCCAGCCCAGGGTCTCTCAACTGCCATCGTTCAGCCCAGGGTGTCCCTTGTTGTGTGGGGCCACCCTGTGCACTGTATAGCTGCAGCCACCTCCCTGTCCCCTTCCTCCTGGACACCAGTGTCACACCCTGGTGTCATGGCAACCAGAAATCTCTGCAGGTGTTGCCAAATGTGCCCTGTGGGCAAACTGATCCCCAGGCGACAACCCTGGCCTACAGCAGGTCAGGAAACAGGAAGTTTATGGAGTGTGCACATGGCGACGAGCTGCCTGGGCGCTGCGGCTGGGATAGTCGGCTCAAGCTCCTGAGCAAAATAAACAAACGTGCCTGGGATTTCGTCAACCCTTTATCTCTGCTTCCTTGGCCTCCTCGTGCTTTGGTCCAATCGGGCTGGGACAACAATGCCGCAGGCTGGATGGCTGATGAGCAACAGACACTTCTCTCCCACAGCTCCGGAGGCTGGCCAAGTCCAAGGCCAAGGTTGCAGCGTGGATTCTGAGGGCCGGCTCCTCATGCCTTCTTCATCCCCCCATGGTGGAGGCAGCTGCTTTGATAAGGGCCAGACAGCTCACAGGGGATGGGGATGAGGATGCGGAGGTTCTGCCCTGGATCCGACCACCCTGAGGGTTAGAAGTCCCTCGTAGCAAAGTTTGGGGGGACATAAACACCTAGACCATCACACTTAGCAGCCCAGTGTCTGTCTCTTTTGAATTACTCATTTATTTTTATCAGAGACAGAGGGGTTGGGTCAGGCCAACGCCAGAAGCCCAAAACTCAATCCAAATCTTTCCCGTGAGTGATAGGGACCCAATTAGCTACTAAGCCTTTACCTTGCTTCCCACGTTCTATGTTAGCAGGAAGCTGGAATCAGGAGCTGGAGCCAGGTGCTCAGCCTGCCCCTTTTGTGGCCTCTCTGGCCCCTGTTTCTCCCCAGCTAGCCTGGCTGTTCTCAGAGGAGCCCCGTCTGATTCACTGCATGTCCAGTGGATGCGCCCTCAGGGAACCAAGGTCCAGTCCCTCCACCCTCCCTCCGGGAACCTGAGGTGGTTTCAACTCTCGTCCGCTCTGCGCCCCACTGCCGCCAGGGGGCGCGCCCTGCACACGATCCGCGTCGCCGGGGTCCCCTCCGTGAACCCCAGGTCTAGTCGGCCACCCGCCCCCTGCCCCGACCCTCTCCTAGCGTGGGCGATTGGGGAGGAGGCGGCTAGGCCACTGGGGCTGGCATGAGCCTCGGAGCCCAGCGCCCACGCCAGCGCTCTGACACCGAGCCTTCCCGGGACGAAGCCGGGCACCCGTGTCACTCGCAAGCAGAGACGCAGAAGCCGTGCACAAAAACACCCGCAGGCCAGCGTGGCCAGACGAAGAAGAGGGAAGGCCCGGGACCCGGGGTTTGGGCCCGCGAGGTCGGACGCGCGGAACGCGGGGGCGGTCCACTGCCTTGCGTTCGTGCGCTGTGCAGAGCCGCAGGTGCGGGGCGCGGCGTCCGACCCAGGTGTGAGCGTCTCGGGTACGGGAGAGCACGCGTGATGCCCACAAAGCCGGGACGAGTGGCGGAGGCTTCATAGGCGGGTCCCTCGGGTCACCACCGCTGTCCTCCCCTCCCGGCTGGCGAGCTCAACGGACAAGACGCAGGGTACCTGGGGGGAAGAGCACACGGCCGCTGCCAGCGCGTCGGGGCCTCTCTCCCCATCCGGAAGTGGAATTCCTAGATTACGTAGTCAGCCCACACGCAGCTTTTCCGAAGTCAATGTAACGCCTTGATTGTATTGTAAAAGGTAACGACGTGAGGAGATCTGCCTGTAACAACCAAGAACTTAACCTAAGTTTTTTGATGTGCAAATTATTGGACGGAACAAAAAGTCCCCAGATCTCTCGCTAGGGGGCAGTCCTCCTCTTCGAGAACTGAGCCTGCAGATAAGCGGTTAAATTAACAAGAAAATGTATCAACTTATCGAGAGACATAACCAATGCGCAAAAATCGGTGTTTCTTTTTAAATTTGTATTTATTTTTGTTTGAAAGGCAGAAAGAGGAAGATAGAAAAGGATATCTCCCGTCTGCTGGTTCGCTCCCCAAACGCCTGCAGCTTCCAGGGCGGGGCGGGGCTGGGCTAGGAGCCGGGAGCTCCTTCTGGGTCTCCCACGTGCGTGGCAGGACCCCGAGTGCTTAAGCCATCACCACTACTTCCCAAGGGGAACTCAAACCCAGGCCCGCCAGCTCATGAAGGGGGTGGAGGGGTGGGGGGCGTGTCCCGAGCACCATCTTAACTGCTGCCCCAAACGCAAACCCCATTTAATTCCTATACGAGCAGCTGGGGAAAGTCCATTTGAAAAGCACCAGTTATGGTAGAAGCACAAAAGGTACTTAGTCTACCGAATCTAGAACATGATACAAAGTAATTTTAAAATTCCAAACATATTTTGGGGCCAGAGTGGTATAGCAGGTTAAGCCACCACCTGCAACAGCGCCATCCCATACGAGTGCTGCTTCGAGTCCCAGCTGCTCCACTTCTGACCCAGCTCTCTGCTATGGCCTGGGAAAGCAGCGGAAGATGGCCCAAGTGCTTGGGCCCCTGCACCCTTGTGGGAGACCCAGATGGAGCTCCTGGTTCCCAGCTTTGGCCTGGCCCAGCCCTGGCTGTTGGGGCCACTTTAGGAGTGAACCAACAGACAGAAGATCTCTCTCTCTCTCTCTCTCTCTCTCTCTCTCTCTCTCTCTTTCTCTCTCTCTGTGTAATTTTGCCTTCCGAATAAATAAATCTTTAAGAATTAAAAAATGGAATAGATTTTTAAAATATGCAAATTAATGTGGTGAGATAGGTGTTAGAAAGGACTCCTGAGCCCCGACTTCCTTGGATCCTCACCACGACCAGAAAACAGGCGCCGCCACCCTTCTGACAGTTGTGGAGACTGAGAGCTGCAGAGGGAGTGGCCTGCCCACAGTCATAGTCTCCTGGGCATCGAGGAATGAAGGCCCAGGCCCCCGCCCACCAGCCCTGGGCGATGACAGCTTCCCCAGCCACCTCCCAGTGCAAAGGCCACCGCGGAGGCCGCGACACCAGGCTGCAGGGCACTGTGCGGCTGTGACGTCACTGGGGCACTCATGGGTGTTCCCAGAGTGCAAATTTCAATAAAAACATACTAAAAATAGAAGACACACCCAGGGAGAAACCAGCCACATCTCTGTTCCGGCCTCCCTGCCCCCACCCATCTCAGCCACATGGGGAGGCGGGATGGGCCAGCCAGAGTGGAGGGTGGATCTCAAAGGTGAAGTCCTGCCTCAGTTTCCCCCAGCCCGGGGCTACACCCATCCCCTGCACCAAGCCCCAGAGAAACAGCAAATGATGGCATGGAGAGAAAGGAAGTCCAAGGCCCTGCAGGGCCCTCAGTGCTGTTCATCCTGGCTCCCTGCAAGGAGCTAGAGGGCCCAGAGAGGGGCAGAGGCCGGTCCAGCATCACACAGCAGGCCCGAGGCCGAGCTGGGAGCCCAGCGACCGCCCTGGGGCGGGGTGGCCTGTGGGACCCTGAGTCACACACGAGTGTGCCTGTGTTCGCGGAGGTCACTGGGACAGAGGTTCTTGTCCTCGAACGAGGAAGAATGCAGAGGGAGACCGCAGTGGGAGCTGAGGTAGCAATGTTTCATGGGCTAGGGCATCTGGCAGAATGGATTCTTGGAGGCAGCTACTGGCTTCGGACCAGCCCTGCTCTGGCCTTGCAGCCATTTAGGGAGTGAACCAGGGAATGAAAAATCCTTCTCTCTCTCTCTCCCTCTCTCTGTAACTCTGACTCTCAAATAAATAAATAAAATCTCAAAACAAAAAAAAATACTGGACTGCCTCCAAGGCTGCTGGGGGCTGCTGCAGCTCTTTCCCGGGTGGGTGCTTTGTTCTCCTTAGGCCCCTCTCACACCCTCAGCCTGCCTGGGCTGCGCAGGTGCCATCAGGGGCAGGGGACCAGCGGGCCCAGACTTGAGTAGCAGTTTCCAAACTGTGAAGTGAGATCCATGAATGGGTCATGCAGTAAACTCGGAATCTGAAATCCACATTAGAAATGAAAAAGTCAGGGACCAGTGCTGCGGTGTAGCGGGTAAAGTTCCTGCCTGCAGTGCCGGCATCCCATATGGACACCAGTTCAAGTCCTGGCTGCTCCACTTCCAACCCAGCTCTCTGCTTGGCCTGGGAAAGCAGTACAAGATGGCCCCTGCACCCACGTGGGAGACCCAGAAGAAGCTCCTGCCTTCAGCCTGGCCCAGCCCTGGCCATCGTGGCCATTTGATGAGTGAACCAGTGGATAGAAGACCTCTCTTTCTCCCTTTTTCCCTCTCTGTCTCTGTCTCCCTTTCTCTCTGTGGCTCTTTCTTTCGAGTAAATAAATTAAATCTTTATTTTAAAAATCCAAAAAAGATAAAAATAGAATGGGTGAGTAAAGAAACCCATACCCCACATCAGGGTGCCGGGGTTTGATTTCCAGCTTGACTCCAGGTTCCTGCTAATGCAGACCACAGAAGGCAGCGGCTCCGGCTCAGGTAGCTGCTGCCCCCCTGGGAGATCTGACTGTGGCTGTGGTTCAGCAGCGGCAGCTACAAAGCCCTCAGAGCAAGGCTGCAGATTCAGGATCCTCAGGAAAGACCAGCAGCATTTCTCCACGCCGGGCACAACAGCTCAGAATGTCACTTTAAAAAGCTCTATTTTATTTATTTGAAAGGTAGAGCCACAGAGAGAGTGAGAGGGAGGGAGAGGGAGAGGGAGGGGGAGGGGGAGGGGGAGGGGGAGGGGGAGGGAGAGGGAGAGGGAGAGGGAGAGGGAGAGGGAGAGGGAGAGGGAGAGGGAGAGGGAGAGGGAGAGAATCTTCCATCTATCTACTGGTTCACTCTCCAAATAGTCACACAGCCAGAGCTGGGCCAGGTCAAAGCCAGGATCCCAGAACTCCATCTGGGTCTCCCACATGAGTGGCAGGGGCTCAAGTACTTGGACCATCATTTGCCATTTTCCCAGGTGTAATCGCAGGGAGCTGGATCAGAAGTGGAGCAGCCAGGACTCAAATCCAATATGGGATGCCAGCTAGGCAAGCAGCGGCTTAGCCCCGCGCACGCTGAGATGTCAGTTTTTAAAAGGCGGCCTTCGGGGTCAGGTGTTGTCACACAGTAGGTGCGCCCTGTGCAGGCCTGGCTGTGAGCCGCCGAAGCCTCACGAGCCCATTGGGCCAGCAGCAGCAGCGCTGAAGGCAGCTGCAGGGGAAGCCGCCTCGGTGGAGCCCCGTGCTCAGGGGACGCTGGATTGCAGAATCACCCGTCTGGGTGCAGGCCTCTTCCGCCCAGCCCGACCCAGCCCAGCCAGCCTTGGAATGACAAACAGCTCTGGCAGTGTAGCTTTCCCTGCGGGTGGCAGCCTTTCCCCAAGATTGATTCTGATGCCCTGGGGGACCGAGGTGAGGTCAGCTCGCCACTGTCGTCCTGGAGTGCTACTCCTGCCTCCAGGGCCCAGCAGCAGAGCCAGGGACTGGCCGCCCATCTCAGGGGCAGCAGGTGGGCACGGGGGAGCCCATCCTGGCAGAGAAAGGAGTGGAGGGGACAGAAAGGTGGAGAAGTGAAGAGGTGACCATCGCTGGGTGTGCGGGGCTGGGTGCCTTGTGGGCGGCCAGATGGGAGAGTGGGCGGGGAGAGTGGGTGGTGCTGCAGGACCCAGGCCTGAAGGCGGGGTGGGGGTGAGGCGGAAGGCTGGGATTCCTACACGATACATTCTGAGGCCTTTCTTCTCAGTTGGCATAGTACTGCCCTGCCTACTGTATTTCCCTCAACTGCTCCTCCACAAACAGGTGTTTCGATCGCTTCTGATCTTTTGCAGGCCTATGGTTAGGGCCCCACTGGGGAGCCTGCAGCCTGTATCAGATGCCCAGGTGTTTCGGGTGGGCACTGCTTCCTGATTTCAGCTTCCTATTGATGCAGACCCTGGGAGGCCGCAGGTGATGGCTCGGGCATTTGGGTGTCTGCCCCCGACCTGGGAGACCTGGCTTCAGTCGTCAGGCAAATAGGATCCTTCTCGCTCCCTCTCTCTCTCTCTCTCAAATAGAGGAAGATTTTTCCTTAACATTTCAATTTAAAAAGACCTCTTGCATATGTGTTTTCACACTGTTGGAAGCAAAGCGCCTGGCGGGGGATTCCTGGATGTGGACTGGCAGGGAGGGGCTGATGTCCACGCGGCTGTGTAAGGTTCTGCGGACAAAATGGCGTCCCCGTGCATCCCGCGGCCGTGCCCGGGAGAGCCATTCCGCCCCAGTGCTGCCTACAGAATGTGCTAGGATGTGCCTCCTTTTCTGCCAGCCTGCCAGGTGAGAAATGGCGCCCACTGGGGTTGTACTTCGCCGCGCGCAGATTTCTTGGACTTTTTTTCCCCACACATTTGGTGAATCGTCTGTTCTGAATCTGACCTCATCTTATTACTGGATTTTGGGGCTTCCTCCTCTGTCTGTAGGAGTTGCTTATAGATCGGGAATACCCACCCTTTGTGGGATGCGTGGAAAGTATTTTTTCCGCTTTTTCAGTTACTCGTTGAGTTTGTTTACCGCGGGGAGTGATTTTTTTATGTCATCAAATTTCTCATTCTTTTCTTTTACTGCTTCTCTAGTTTGAGCCACAAATCTTTCCTGGGACAGGCGTTGTGGGACAGAGGGTTAAGCTACAACTGTGGCACCGGCATCCCACAGGAGTGCCAACAGGAGTTCTGGCTGCTCCACTTCTGAAGCCAGGGAGCCCTGGAAAGGAAGGAAGAAGCAAACGTGACAGACTCCAGGAGCCCGGGGTGAGGGAGAAGGGGGACACGCCTGCAGTGGGATATTCAGGTGCTGTCACTTGTGCAGAAAGGACCTGATTAAGTTCACTGTGAACCTCTGTGCAAATGACACGTCCGTTCCCTGATTGGTTCAGGCAGAATCCTCATTAGCATGCACCTCAATCGATCAGAGAGTACTTGCCCCGTTAGAAGCCCAGAAAAGACCAAGGCTGCAGGCTTGAGAGGCAGTCTGGAGGAAGCAGTGCCCTGGAGCAGGCAGCCTGGGCCGGGCAGGCCCTCCTGGCTGCCGCAGACCTTCTCTGCTTCTTTCAACAAACGTCCTTCGCTTTGCTCCCTCCTCCCGTGCTCTGTGTCTCCTTCTCCACGGTCAGGAGACAGAGAAGCCGACACAGAAGCAAAGCAGCAACCCAGAAAACTGCGCACCGGGAGCCGTGACCCAGCCACAACAGGGCAACCGCAGCACGGGAGCCGCTGTCCTGGAAGGAGCCCCGGAAAGAGGAGCCTGCCGCAGCCCTGGGGACCAGTCGCTGAGCCGAGCCGTGGCGTCGCGGACTCCTCCTCCACCACTCCGGCTTGGGCTTGGGCCCCTGCCACCTGCATGGGAAACCCGGGTGGAGTGCCTGGTTTTGGCACTGTCATTTGGGGAGTGAACACGCAGATGGGAGATCTTGTAACTCTGCCTTTCAAATAAGCCAATCTTTGTAAAAATGAAGTCTTTCTCAACATCCAAGGTGAAGAACCCATTCATGTTTTCTGCTCCTTGTAGGGTGTGTAGGGCTGGATGTGTCCTGGCCCCCCAACTTCCTGCTTTGAAATTAATCCCCAGTGTGCTGGTATTTGGAGGCGGGGCCTTGTGAGTGGGGTCCGAGCTCTCCCAGGAGAGGGCTAGAGAGCTCCCTGGCTCTCGTCTGTCCTGTGTGAAGATGGATGAGAATTCGGCCTCTGCAGCCTGGAAGGGAGCTCTCACCAGAACCCACGCCTGACCTGGGACTCCTGGCCGCCAGAACCGGGGGAAGTGAAGGTTGTTCATAAGGCATCCAGCTCCTGGTTTCGTGTTCTGGTAGTCGGAGCTAAGATTCGTGCCTTTGTGTGTTATACTTGAATCTCTAATCCATACAGAGTTTGTTCTTTGGGCTGTAACATGTGGGTCCAATTTTATCTTTTCCCACATGGCTACCCAGTTGTTCCAGCACCATTTATTACAACGTCCTTCTTCAGTGGGTAACAAAGGCGGCGCCCCAATTCTCTGGGGTAGGAATGTACTTGAGCCTGATTCAGAATCTTCTAGTCTGTTCCAGTTAGTCTCTTCATGTGCCAGAACCTCCCCATTTTGAATCACATCTTGTATTTCTTGAATGATAAAACAGCTCGCTCTTGCTGTTTTTCTTTTCCAGTGTTTTCTTGCCTAGTTATTTTTCCATGTGAACTCTACCATCAGCTTAGATATCTGTAAAATAGCTTGCTGGTATTTGTATTGGGATTGCCTAGAATTTAAAAAAGTAACATCGAGAACGGACACATACGTAGCGCCAGCTCACCTTCCTGGACGCGGGGACTGCTTCCTGTTTGTTTTTTCTAGTGTCTTTCAAGAGTGTTTTTTAAATTGCCTTGGATAGGTTTTACCTATTTCTCACTGAAGTTCTTCCTTCCTATTTAATCTTTTTTGTTCTTACTGTAAATGGGATATTCTCTTCCATTATGACCTGCAGGCATATAAATAAAGCCTATTGAATTTCATCCTGCTATGTCGTTGAACTCTTTTACTATTTGAATTAGTTCTGGGGTTTTTCAACTATAATATTATATCATCTGAAAATAGAGACAGTTTTATGTCTTCTGTACCCATTCTTTTAATGTTTATTTATTCTAAAGAGAGAGGTCTTCTATCTGCTGGTCCACTCCCTAAATGCCTGTTCTAATTGCCAGGACCTGGCCAGGCTGAGCTAGGACGCCATCTGGGCCTCCCTCGTGGGTGGTAGGAACTCCAGTGCTTGAGCCATCACCTGTTGTCTAGCCTAAGGGGCACATTAGCAGGCAGCTGAAGTGGAAGCAGAGCCAGGCCTCAAACCCTATAGGATATGGGCATCCCAGGCAGCATCTGACTGCTGCGTCTTGGGCCTCCAATTGAATCCTCTTGTGTGATGGCATTGGCTAAGGCCTCTGGTAGAACGTGGAACCACGGGAACAGCAGTGGGAGGTGTTGGTGGTGAGCTGCTTTGTTCTCAACCTTCGTGGAAACACCCCCGGTGCTGCTTGATTAAACAAAACGGGCTGTAGGGCGGGGCACTTTATCCCCTTGAGAGTTTCCCTCGGGTCCTTTCTCGCTGAGTGCTCTGATCATAAGTATTCGCATGGTTTGAACTGGATTTGGCTCCCCAGACGTTCACAACTCCAGGCCGTAACTTCATGGTTAACAGGTGAATGGGGTAGAGGTGAGTCTCCATCTGATTGCGGAGCTGAGACGGAAGCCTGGCGGGCCGGCTCTGGGTAGACCTGGCTACCTAGGCAGAGAGCACTTCCTGTCCCTCAGCTTCCGGTCTCGCAGCGCTCTGCCCTCGCTGGGTGCCTGAACTCGGGGTCTTGGGGTGTGAACCTTCAAACTACAAGCTGAAACAAACTTTCTTCCCAGATGACACCCCCTGCCCCGGGTGTTGTAGTTAAGGGAACGAAATGTTGTCTAATAAGGCTTGTTACAGCTTTCTCGGCGTTTATAGAGAACATCGGGCCGGTCCTCCTTAGGCTCGTCACCGTGGACCAAGCGGATTAGGGGTGGAATTGCGTCATCGTGTCTCCCCAGTACCTGAGGTTGTAACTGCTTGTGAAGACAGGGTCGTTACAGAGGGAACTAAATGCAGAAGCGGCCGTCAGGGTGGGGGAAGTCGGAGCAGAGATGCCAGGAGAGTGCCCCGTGAAGTCGGAGGCGGGCACTGGGTGACACCTCCGCCACCCAGCGGGTGGCAAAGACCCAGTGGCCACCCGAAGCTCAGAGGCCAGCATGGAATGGGTTCTCCGTCAGTGTCTTCACGAGGGACCAGTCCTGCTGACACCTGTGAGACAGGAAGTCTCTGTCTGTGGGGCCTTTGTTACGGCAGCGTGGGAACTGGTATTAATATTCTGTTACTGGCTGGCGCCGCGGCTCAATAGGCTAGTCCTCCACCTGTGGCACCGGCACACTGAGTTCTAGTCCTGGTCCGGGTGCTGGATTCTGTCCCGGTTGCCCCTCTTCCAGCCCAGCTCTCTGCTGTGGCCCGGGAGTGCAGTGGAGGATGGCCCAAGTGCTTGGGTCCTGCACCCCACGGGAGACCAGGAGGAAGCACCTGGCTCCTGGCTTCAGATCAGCGCGGTGCGCCGGCCGCGGAGGCCATTGGAGGGTGAACCAACTGTAAAGGAAGACCTTTCTCTCTTTCTCTCTCACTGTCCACTCTGCCTGTCAAAAGGAAAAAAAATATTCTATTACTGGGTTTCCTGGTAGTACACCAAGCTTGCACTCCTGGGAGAAACCCCACCGGTTCTTGCTGGTTGTCAGTAGCATGCAGGATAATAACAAATGCAAGCAGTGTTTGCAGAGGAGGATGGGACTGAGAGCAACTCCAAGGTCATTTTGTTTCCATGGCACCTGCCCGGTGTACAGTGGGACATTCCCATCGCCCAGCCGCTGGGGCGGCTCTCTCAGCAACCATTCCCTGCAGAGGGGGTGCGGTAGGACCTGGTGGGCACAGTTGCTGGGCCTCCAGACCCAGGCCTGGAGGCCACCAAGAGGGGTCACTCCCAGAGTCAAGGAGCAGCTTTCTGGAAGGTTCTCAAACAACAGCTTGCCAGTTAGCTCTGCTGGGATCTTCCAACAGATAGGATAATTGTGAGTTTCACCTGGGAAATCCTGTTGGCCCCAGGAGCAGGGGCCAATGGGGGTTTTCTGGCTGGGAGCAGAGATTTCGCCTTTGGGCTCTGGGAGGAGGAGGAAGAGGGGGTGGGGCAGCTGTGGGAGACAAGGCTCCCCCAAGTACAGGAGGAAGGGCATCCACTTCAGTTCTGGGGGAGCCAAGCCGAGGCTGGGCATCCCTCCCGGGCCCCTGTGGGAGCACAGAAAATACAGTCAGCTTGGATCCCAGTCCTGCCCTCCACGAATTGTGTGGCCCGGGGCATGTGCCCACGGCTCAGTGCTGTCATCTGCGAAATGGGGCTACCACCAGGCAGCTCCACTGCCAGCCCCCTCCTGGCTCCATTAGATGACTCAGCTTATGAAAACCAGGCAGCAAGGTCCTGGGGCCACAGCACCATCAGGGCCCCACCCGTTGGGCAAACTTGTTGGGCAGGCCCGGCTCTTCTTGGCTGTCTGAGCCCCTCCTCCCCTCCCCCACTAGGCTGGGTGCTCCAGACAGGTCCCTGTCCCTCCAGGCCTCCTCGCCTGCATGGAGGAAGCGGAACTGCAGCAGGCGGGCCCTCCCAGCCCCAATGTTCTAGGAGGCCTGGTTCTGTTCTGGGGACAGGTGCCCTTCTCAGCACTACGGCAAGCCAGAGGGATGGAAGAGCCTTCCAGAGGGCCGCAGATCAGCAGGACCCTGGGTGGGGGCTGGCGGTGCAGCTCCTGAACTGAGCATGGAGCAGCTGTCGGGCAGTGGGCAGTGGCTGGGGTAGCGGCCCTGGGGTGCAGACTGCAATGCTGCTCAGGGGGTGGAGCCACTGCAGCTACTCCTGGTGGACGCTTAGGAGGCCTCGCTTAGGAGGCCTCGCCGAGAGGCAGAGGTCTGGGTGACTGAGAGGTCGGTGAGAGGTGAGATCACGAACCGAGACTGAGAGCCTGGAAGCGCAGGAGGAGTGGGCCGCAGTTTCTCCATGTGCAGTTTCTCCCCTGGATGACCGAGGGGGCGTCTGCCGAGCTGCCTGATGGCTGAGGCCCTACTGTGCGCCAGGCTGGGGCATCCCTGGAGCTGCGAACGGTGGGTGGGGAGGACAGCCCCCCACTGTGCGGACTGAGCAGCGAGGCTCAGGGCCTTTGCAGGACATCCTGGGAGTCAGCCCACAGCCGATCAGGAGCCCCGGATGCAGGCCGTCACAGCCCAGGGTCACCCGGGGTGAGTGCTGCGTGCCGTTCGGGCGCCGAGCCAGCCTTCCCCAGCTGACAGGGGCCCTCTGCGTCTCACGGGGCCTAGGTCCCCCTCTTGCACCCCGCACCTTGGGGGATGGACGCGCAGACTGGCGGGAGGGCGGCCCTCGTAGCCGCGAGCGTTCTGGGGAAGCCCTGGCTGCTCGCACCAGACCGCCGCCGCCGCCGCCGCCGCCGCCGGGTGCCTAGCCCGGTCCCCCGTGCTGCGCCAGCCCGCATGCGCACCGCCCGGGCCCGTCCGCTCCACCGAGGCCACGCCCCTGGCCCCAAAGGGGCGGAGGCCGCGGGACGGGGCGGGGTCCAGGCGGCGGAACCCCGGGAGTCTGAGCTCGAGCCGCCGCCCCAGGCCGGCCCCGGCTACATCTCGGGCCGGTGCAGCCTCCGCGCCAGCGCGCGCCGTGCACGGCACCCCGGGTCCAGCTCGCCCGCCGCGGCGCGGCAGGTAGGAGGCGCGGCGCGGAGGAAGGCGTGTGCGGGCGCGCGTGCTGTGCGCGTTTCAGGGGTGTGTGCCGGGCGCGCGGCCACACGGAGCGCGGAGCCGGGAGGGGGCTGCACGCCCCGCGAACCCGGGGCCAAGGAGGTGAGCGCCGGCCTGGGGCCCGGGGGTGAGGTGGGGGCGGGGTCCTCTAGTCCTCACCCCGCCCCAGAGGCGAGGGTCCTTTCCCTAAGTCCTCCTGGGGTTCCGGGGTCGTTTTCCGAGTGTAGACGCCGGGCGTGCTGGACACCTGGGGCTCGCCTGCTTCTCCCCTCCTCCCTGCAAGTCCCCCTTCTCGTTTCCCCCCTCTGACTCCCAGCACCCGTTCAATTCCCCAGCCCCGTCTGGTGGTCCTCCGGGTGCCCCGGGCTTGGGGAGGGGGCGGCCGAGGCCCTTGCTGTCCGAGCGGCTTTCCCTGGCTGGCATTCTCCGCGGGTTGCCTGGGGGCCATTCCTCCTGCCTGCCGGGTGCGCGCCTGGATGTGTGGCAGCGAGGGGGAGAGGATGGATCCCCGCTGTTCCCATCCCTGGTCCTCCGCGCCTCAGGGTCGGGAGGCTGAGGGCAGCCGTCTAGGGGCGACGATCATTAACAGGTGTCAGGTTCTCTCTTAGCTTCGTCTCCTGCGGTGGGATTCGGGGGCAAAGCCCTGGCAGCCAGGGGAGGGGCTCAGAGGAGTGGAGTGGCTGCCCTTTCAGGACTAGAGAAGTGGAATTTGCATTCACGTCCACCTGGTTCGAGCCAGAATGCCGTTTGTGCACAGACTGCTGGAGGAGCCCTGCCCGGGGCCGCTCAGTGCTCAGAGAGGTGTGGGGCCTGGGATGGGGGCAGGGCCCCCTGTGTTCTGCAAGGGCTGAGGTGCCCGCGTGAGTCCTGGGGTGCAGTTTGAGTGCCGGCTACTGAGTGCTGGGTAGAGTGGGGTGGGCCCAACTGCGTGCCAGGCCAGGACTGAGTGCCCTGCACCAAGGGCCACTCAGGCAGGGTCTGTTGCCTGAGGAGTGAGCGCCACTTCTCACCACCTAGGCAGGTGTGTGAACAGATAAGCCCCTGGGGTCTGGGGGCACTGGGTCACTCACTGCCTCATCAGAGCAGGATCTGGAAGAAGTTCACCAAGCAGAAGAGCAAGGGCCGGGCACTGGAAGCCAGGAAGCAGCTGGGGCCGAGGCTTGGAGCTGTGAACTTGAATGCTGGTACAGTGCCGGGGGGGTTGCGTAGACCAGCTGTGGCTCCGAGGAGGAGCGTGTTGGCTGCTGTAAATGGGGGAGTTGCCGTCCAGGCCATTGAGGAGGAGGCTCTGCTAGGGAGAGGCCCCCCCTGGCCTCTCCTCCCCTCCCCAGAACCCTGGTCAAGGCTAGGGCTTAGCAGGGGAGGTGGGGACCTGATGGGAGTGCTCGGAGCAAGGGTGGGATGGGTGGCAGGTGCAGGGGACCGTGCAGAGCCCCAGTGCTGGGGAGGGTGGATGGGGTGCTGCCGGGGATGGAGCAGGTCTTGGGGAGGCTGAAAGGTGAGGGTGGGCACCATTGTGAGAGGCCTGCAGGCTTTGGGTGGGGGGCACCTGGAACCCTGCTCTGAGCGGGGGCTGTCTCTGACTTTCTCTGCCCCTACTTGTCCTGCAGGCTGTCAGGACAGCCCTGAGGAGGCCTCCGGGAGCCCTGGGACTCAGAGCGACCTCTCTCCAGCACCCCTTCTATCTGTAGGGTCTAACTCTTTGTCCTGAAGACTGGCTCAATCCCTCCCCACATGCCAGTGACCCTGTGTCTGTTTGCTGCTGTGTGGGCTGGGGCTGAGTCTCTGGGACTGGGGGCTAGTGTGATTAGGTTAGGTCTGAGGACCGAGTGTAGGTCTTGTCAGTAGAAGTGTTCCTGCAAGTACATGGTGCTTGGTGGCCGCCGTCCTTAGCAATAATTATTATTAGCAGTAGTGATGAGCCTTGGGCCTCACTGGCCAAGGCAGGAGGGGCTCACTTAGGGGGAAGGGCGAATGGAAGGGGGGCTCTCTCCTGTTGACACGGAAGCCCCTGTTGGCTTTGGTGGGCAAGGGAACTGCTGACCCCTGCAGTACCCTGGCACAGGGGTCCTCCATTCTGCCTGGCTTCCCCAAGGGCTCCTGTCCCTCGGGCAGAGGCAGGGCCTAGGTGGCCCGGAGCAGCTCAGCGCAGGTCTTTTTGAGGTCAGCAGCAGGCCCTGTGCTCCCACAGCCGCTGAGGGCAAGGTCTGTACCCTGGCCTCATGCTGAACCCACCCCGCGCCCTGGCATCTCCTCGCCCCTGTGCTGTCTCCTCCCCAGCTGCCCAAGTGTGTGAGCCCCTCTGCAGCCTCTCCTAGCTGTCCCTGACTTCCCAGAGGCCTCTTCGGCCTCCTCGCTCAGAATGCTGCTTGGCTCATGGGGCCTCTGAGCTTGGCCTTCGAGGCCCCCGGCGCCGCAGCCTCTTCTCTGGGCCGCTGGTGCCGCCCAGGGGTTGCCTCACCGCCGCGCAGGCCGGGCAGCTGACTTCCCTTTGGCCTCAGGCCTTGCCTTTCGCCGCTTACTAAAAGCAAAGTGGGCCAGGTCCCTTTGGGCTTCTGCTCCTGGCTGTCTTACGGGGCAGCCCTCGGGCTCAGACGCGGAAGCCACCTCTGCTCGCCTGTAATGGCCGGCGCGGCTCCATGCCCAGCCAGCACTCCCCGGGCTGCGGCTCAGCAGGCCTGCGTGGCTGGGATTTGCTGCCATCCCGGGGCCTGTGGTCAGGGAGCCCCACGCACTGCTGCCCAGCCGGGGACGGTGGACAGAAGGCTGGGAGCCCACTGGCCGGATCTGCGTGCTCTGCACCCCGCCACCGTTCCTAATGACAGCGACTGTGACGCTGAGGTGTGGGGTGACTGTCCCACAGCGGAGCAGTTCGTGGCTTCCCTGAGCACAGAGGGGTGGGCCCTGTCACCCACCTTCCGCCGTCCACTCGGCTTCAAGGGCGGTAATCGCTTCCTGTCGCCTCGGAAGCAAATCGCCACACACTGAGCGGTCTGGTTCCTCCCCTCGCGGTGCTGGAGGTCAGGGGGCAGCGTGAGTCCAGGGGGCTGCACCCTTCCACAGGCTGCCGGGCACAATCGGAGCCTTGTCCCCTCCAGCTCCTGTGGCTACGTCACCCCCCCTTCCCTCCTCTGAAGCCCCCCCTTTTACAAGGACTCCTGGGATTGCCTTGAGGGCCCGTCAGACAACTGGGGCTCCTCGCCAGCCTCCAGGCCCCGTGTCGTGTAGGGTGACATAGGCAGCTTGTGGGGTCTTGGACGCGGACGTCTGTGGGGGCCGTTGTTCAGCGTGTCACAGGAGCCCATTGTAGGGCAGTGCAGGCACCAGGCCCGGCCCCGGCCCCTCCCCGGGATGCCCGCAGCTGCTGGCTTCCCCGTGAGGTCCCTCTCAGTGTCTGTCGTCCCAGCCTGTGCCCCTGGTAGCTGGAGCTTGGAAGGTTTGAAAGGGGGGAGCATGTTGGCTGGGCCCCTGGGCGCCCAGTGACTGGGCCCACCCTGCGTGTGACAGTGTGCTAGGCCTGCCCACAGCTCACTCTAAAGCCGGTGCTGTGTGAGGGGGCAGGGCTGGGGCTGGGGGTATGGGGCGAGGCGCAGGTTGGGCCAGTGGGAAAGACCTCCATTTTATAGATGCGAAATTGGAGGCACAAACAGGCTAAGTGCCTGCCCCTCCCTGGGCCTCGGCCCCCCGTCTGAGGCTGGGCAGGTGAGTGGGTGCCTCTGGGGCTGCCTGCCATGCAGGGGCTCTGATAGAGCCCTGCTGAGCGCAGGGGGAGGCGCTGGCATTCCACACTGCTGTGGCAGAGACAGGGCAGGGTGCAGAGCAGTTGCCCGGGCCTGGGTGCTGCCAGCAGGCCACTCGCTCAGGGAGGAGCCCTGCCACCCCAGGAGGCAGAACCCCGGAAACCGCAGACGCCCTGGCCAGTGTGCTGGGTCTCCGTTCATCTCTGCGCTGGGGCCTGCTGCTCCCCGGGCTGTGTCTGTGGCCTGGCCTCCCCGCCCGTGTCCCGGGCTCTCTTCTCTGTGACCTCGAGAATCGTCACGTCTCACTGCACCCTGGGTTCTTAGCCGCCACACCTGGCCATGGCGCTATTTCTGAGCCAGCCCCTACTTCCTTCTTCACGTCCCCGTGCCCTGACCACCAGCCTTGCCTGAGTGGCTCACTCTCCCTCAGTGTCTTTTCCACCCTCAAACCTCGCACCTCAGTCTTGAAATCTTGGACCACACTTTGAGACCCTGCTTCCATGCCACCTCCTCCATGCAGCCTTCCTTGCTTTGTCTGAATGAATTCTGCACTCCCTCTGAGGGCAGATCTCTGCCTAGTGTTGGGTCTCTCTGTGTCTCCTCCACCAGGCCGAGCTCTGGGGCAGAGCCCCATCTCACATGGACAGGCTCGGGCCTCTGTCCAGACCACGCTTCCTCCTGCCTGAGCCCCTGTCACTGTGCAGAATGGGTGTGCCTCAGGTTACCCCTCTGGGAGACAGGAACCATCTCACCAGCTTTCAACCCTGAGTCTCGGAAGCAGGCAGGAGGCGCCAGGGGTGCAGACTGGCGCTGGACAGGAGGGGCACGCAGGCGAGAGGGAGCAGGGGCCTGCCAGGGCCACACGGCCCGTGGCTTCGGTGAGCTGATCGAGTCTCTGTGTCAGCTTGTCTCCCTGGGGGGGAGGGAGCGGCACCTGGGTCGCACCCAGGTGGGAGGGAGAAGGCCCCTCCCTGGGGTGCGCTGCTGTTTGTTGGGGGGGCCCTGAAGTAGGCGACCCGCACTGCCCTGGGTTGCCCAGGACTGAGGCGTTTCTTGGGGTGCGTGTCACCTGAGGCCAAGCCCAGGCAGGGAAGCCGCCTGCCTCCAGGACTGTGTCCTCCTGTCCCTGCCCAAGGCCCTCAGCACCCCCTGGCCAGATCGCATGGTGGAGCCCCCCTTCTGCGGACTCCTGGGCCCGACCAACTCTCAAATGAGGAACAGCTGTGGGTCAGGCCGCGTGACTCACTCGGGTCCCCCAGAGCCAAGCCTGAGGCTGCCTCTTTCTGCTCACTTTGGGGGACCCCAGAGCTCCCCGACCTCCATCCCTGCAGACTGGCAGGAGACCCTGTGCCCATGCACCTGGCCCTGCCATGCCCCCCACCCCTGCGCGCGTGCGCACAGGGCAGTCACCCGGTTGGATTTACATGTTAGAGAGATGTCTCTCTCTGGCTGGGTGGAGAATGGACTGGACACAGAAATGATAAGGGAGGGAGTGGGGAGGAAAGACAGGATTTCCCGGGCCTGGTGCCGGCCTGCCCGGCGTGGGCTAGAGTGACTCACCGGGCTTGGCCGCCTCTGCTCTGGAGTCGGAGCCCAGAGCAGCCCGGCGGCCTGGAGCCCAGCTCTCTCTGCACACACGGTGTCTCCCTCCCCTCCTGCCGCCGGAGGTCAGAGTTCACCCACAGTGGCACCAGGAACCACGTATAAGAATTGGGAGTGATGGGTCCTGGAGCAGGTGCAGGTGGCTGTGGAGTACGGGATGAGGAAGATTGAGACACAAACAAGACAACACCCCTGTAACAACCCACCCCGTGGCTCAGAGGCTCCCCCTCCCCCATCGGTCTGGCTCCCCACCCCGGCTGGCTCCTGCTCAGTGTCTGACCCCTGTGCTCCTGAGGGAGCTGACAGCTGGCAGCCACACCCCTGAGAAGTGTCCTTTGAGCTGCCAGGGCCCTGCCCCTGCTCCAGCTCTTCCTGGGGGCCCCCCTCCACCCCACCCCCCCCGCCATGGCCTCCTTTTCTTTCCCTCCCTCACTGATTCCTGATCCTGAAGAGCCACGCTGTTCTCCCTGCGCCTGTCCCCCGTGCCCCTCTTCGCCTGTCCCCCGTGCCCCTCTTCACAGGGACCGCCTGGAGGGCCTGGTGCCCGCCTTGTCAGCCGGCTCAGGGCCAGCCCACCGTGGCTTCAGTGTGGACCTGCAGGTTGGGGGCGGGGCCCTGCATGAGGAAGACAGCCATTCAGCCCCTCCCCTCCCTATGGCAAAGGGTGACATGGCGGTGGGAGTCGGGGGTGGGGAGCGAGGGGGCTTTGATCGCTGGGGTGTGAGTGTGGGCATCATAAGCCCCTGGGCTGGCACTGGGTGATGCCCACTCTGCCAGCCTGGGCCGTGCTGGACCCTGCAGTGGGGGGTGGGGAAATGCGTTTTCCCTTCTGCCTCCCCCCAGTCGGTGCTGAGCCTCCCTCCCAGCCGCAGCAGAGCCCACCTGTCTCCTGCCCGGCACGGACCTCAGCTTCAAGTTCTGTGGCCTTCCTTCCGCCGCCTTGCCCCAGACTTGTCCTTTTCTAGTCCCTTCTCCCTGGTGTGGCGGCCGGAGGGGTCTTCCTGATACAGTCACAATGCAGCTCCCTCGCCCACCCTGTTTAGTGCCTTCCCCAGCTCTTGCAGCCCAGGGTACAGCCCCGTCCCCGTGCTGTGTGTCCCAGGGTCTCTGCATCCTGGACAGTTGCCCCCGTGGTCTCTCCCCCTATCCCTGCTCTGCTCTGGGTCAGCTGTGTGCCCCTCCCAAGTGTGGCTCCTAGGGAGGGGCTCAGGCGCTTGGCAGCCCCTTCCCAGGTGCAGAGAAACCTCGAGGGGGTGCTTGGTTGGAGCATGGGGTGCCCCATGTGGGACGTCTCTGGACTTAAGCGCTTAGGGCGTCCTGAGAGGTGGGGAGCTGAGGGCCTGGAGCCCTTTCCCGCCCCACACCCCACCATCCCGACAGGGCTGGGGCTGGGTCCCGAGCCTCAGGAGCCCCCTACCTAGGGCTCTGTGCTGGCTTTTGCTGGTGAAGTTCTTACGGAAGCAAAGCTGGTCCTCAGAAAAGAACGTCAGACCTCAGTTCAGGGGGTTTTCAGGGTGGCCACGTCCGGATCAAGAAACACTTTCTGGGGTGGCCAGGCCTCAACAACAAGAGCCTGCGACACTCCACATCTGAGCACTGGGTTGAATCCCGGCTGCTCCGCTTCCCAGCCAGCTTCCCACTGACGCGTCTGGGAAGGCAGCAGAAGGTGGCTCAAGTGCTTGGGTCCCTGCCACCCACATGGGAGATCCAGATGAAGCTCCAGGCTCCTGGCCATTGCAGACATTTGGGGAGTGAACCAGCCCCCTCGTGCCCCCTCCCCAAAGTAGCTCCCACCTTGCCCTCTGTTCACCATGGATGACTTATCCCTTCTTCTCTTTGAAAACTATTTTTAATCAACACATAGAGATGGTATGTGTTTGTCTAGCAGGGTGTTTTGAAATGTGTGCACATCGTGGACTGGCTACGTGGAGCTAATTCCCGTGCGTTCCCTCGCGTGCTCACCACTTCCTGTGGCGAGAACACAGAGTCAGCGTGTGTGGTCCTCGAGAGCACGCTCCGTCGTTCTGCACCGCAGTCACCGCGTACAGCAGGCCCCTGAGCTCACGCCTCCTGTCCGCTGCCACCGTCTCCCCAGCGGCCCCCTTCTGCTCTTCGAGTTGGGCCCTCTTGGGTGCCACCTGTGTAATCGTGCGGTGTTTGTCTTTCTGTGCCTGGCTTATCGCTCTTAGCATAGTGTCGCGTGGGCTTGCCTGTGTCGTCCCAGGGGACAGGAGTTCGTTTCTCGGAGGCTGGGTGGCGCTCTGTGGTGCGTGCACCACGCTCCCTTGATCCATGCACCTGCGGGCTCTTGGGGTGACTGTGCATCTTGGCTGTTCGGACCCGTGCTGCAGCAAACGCCGTGTTTCTTCAACATGCTGAGTTCGTCTCTTTGACGTCTCCCCAGCAGTGGGACTGCGGCTCTGTTCGTCATTTTCTTGTGTGTCCTCCATGCTGTTGTCCGTGAAGGCTGCACTAATTTACATTCCCACCAGCGGTGAGCACGGGTTCCTGTCTCTCCACATCCCTGCCAACACTTAGCCTTTGTCTTTTCGATAACAGCCTTTCTAACAGGTGTGAGGTCGTGTGTCGCTGTGGTTTTCGTTAGTGTTTCCCTGGTGGTTACTGATGCCAAGTGTTTTTCATGTCCCTCTTGGACATTTGCATGTCTTTTGAGAAATGTCTCTCAGTCCCCCCCCCCCCTTTTTAAAGAAAGATTTATTTATCTTATTTGAAAGGTAGAGTTTCAGAGAAAGAGAGAGAGAGAGAGAGAGAGAGAGAGAGATGGAGAGAGAAAGATCTTCATTCTGCTGGTTCACTCCCCAGATGGCCACAATGGCTGGGGCTGGGCCAGGCCGAAGCCAGGAGCCAGGAGCTTCTTCCGGGTCTCCCACAAGGGTGCAGGGGCCCAAGCACTTGGGCCATCTTCCACTGCTTTCCCAGGCACATTAGCAGGGAGCTGGATTAGAAGTGGAGCAGCTGGGACTTGAACTGGTATCCACATGGGATGCTGGTGTTACAGGCATTGACTTAACCTGCTGTGCCACAAAGCCAGCCCCCCTTTGCCCATTTTTTATTTGGGCTGTTTCGTTGCTGTGAGTTGTTGGAGTTGCTTGTATATTGTGACACTGACCCCTTTTCAGATGTTTGGTTTGCAGATATTTTCTTCTAGTCTGTGGTTTGTCTCTTTGTTCCATTAGTTGTCGCTTTGGCTGTGCAGAAGCTTCTTAGCTTGACGTGATCCTGTTCGTCTGTTTTTGCCTCTGTTGGGCTTAGCATGAACAATCCTTGCCCAGAGCAACGTCATGGAGCTTCCTCCCGTGTCTCCTTCTGATAGTTTCATAGATTTGGGTCTCTCTCTTTCCTTTTTTTGACTCTGACTTTTTTTTTAAACCATTATTTGAAGGATGGAGTCTCACACACACACACACGCACTGCAATAGACAGGGCTGGGTCAGGCCAAAGCCAGGAGCCAGTGACTCCACCCTGTTTTCCCATGTGGGTAGCAGGGGCCCAAGTACTTGGACTATCACCTTTGTCTCCCAGGTACGGTGGCAGGAAGCTGGATTGGAAGCTGCGACAGGGCTCAATCCCAGGCGCTGTGTATGGTAGGCAGGCATCTCGAGTGGCCACTTAACCTGCTGCCCCCAGCACCCACCCCCACATTTTGGGTCTTACCTTTCTGTTTTCTGTCCATTTTTGTATATCATCTGTGATAAGGGCCTGAGTTCACTCTTCTGCCTTTGGATATCGAGTTTTCCCAACACTACTGACGAGACTGTCCTTTCTCCATGGTGCCTGTGGTTTTCTTGTCGATGTCTTTAGCTTCGGTATCAGGATGATGCTGGCTGTGCTTTTCAGTTTTAGATAAATGGGACCGTATTGTTGCTTCTTGCTTGTGATTCTCGTGAGCTTCATCCATAGAGTCACATGAAGCAGCGATGGTCACATGAAGCAGTGGCGGGTTCATTTTCATTATTGTTTAGCATCCCATCATATGCACACACAGCAACACATCTGTGCTTTCTTACGTTGATGGACGTTGGGGTTGCTTCCAGTTTTCGCCTGTAACAAATACTCCTGCAGTGCACATGCTTGTTCATGATTCTGGTGAATATGTGCATCCATTGCTGTTAAACACAGCCTGAGGAGAGCACTCACTGGACAGAGAGTATACGTGTGTTCAACTTTCGTAGTTATAGTCAAAGAATTTTGTGACGTGATCGTACCAGTTTATGTTCTCACCACCATGTCGAGGAGCCCTCCTCGGGATTGTTTGCGGTGCCTTTGTGGTATTTTTTTGCCTTAGCTATTCTGGTGGGAACAGCAGCATCAGGCTGTGGTTTGATTTTCCATTTCCTGATGGCTAGTGAAGTCGAGCGCTTCGTCTTCCATTTGTCGGCCATTTGGAGGTGCTCTGTTCCTTGTCTTCTTCTAAAGGCATTCTTGTTTCCCTCTCAGTTGGATTTGGCACAGTCTGGACTCGGTCTTTGTGTGCGGTGTGAGGTAGGGATCAAGACGAGCGCGTCCCAGTGCAGAGCCCGAGAGCCCAGCTCTGTTGCTCGGTCCCCTCCTCAGTGCTTGCTCATGGCTTCGGTATTATTTCTGGACTTTCTGCTTTTAATTTTCAAAATGTACTTATTTTCGTTTTTTATTTGGAGATGGAACAACAGGGGGACCAGCAGAGATCTCCCGCCCGCTGATTCATTCTCCAGATGCCCACAGCAGCCAGGGCTGGGCCAGGTTGACACTAGGTGCCTGGAACTCAGTTGAGCCATTCCCTGCTGCTTCCAGGGTGAGCATTAGCAGGAAGTTGGGTAGGAAGCAGAGGGTCTGGAACTTGAACCGGGCACTGTGATACGGGTGCGGGGCGAGGGCATTCCATGCCATGTGGGGCTTAACTGCTGAGCTGCACGCCTGCCCCTGGGCTCTCTGTTCTGTTCCATGGCGCACTTTGGCTGCCATTGCACCAACATTGCACACTCTCTGTGACTGGGCCTCCGTGATGGGCCTTGCTCGTTGGTACAGGTGGCCTCCGGCTGGTTCTCTGAGGATGACCTTGGCTGTTCTGGGCCCTTTGTGTGCTGGCTTTGAGGCCCTCTTGCTGCCCATGTCCCATGGTCATTGTGAGACCCCTGAGGCTGGTGCTGGCTCCATGTCGCCAGCACTTAGAGGGGTCAGGGAGGCCAGGGACAGTCCCTGCCCAGGACCCCGGTCTCGGCTCCTGCCTGCTGTGGACCAGGGTCCCGCCCACTCCACTGATGACGTAGTATTGTTTAGACTCCTAGTTCTTCTCGAGACAAACGGTTGTCTATCTGCCATAAATGGAACGCCACTCTGACTTTCTGTAAATGTAAAGTAACGGGAGGGATTGAAAAACATCAAATAAAAGTAAAAATAAATAAATAAATAATAGCACACAAGAACACTGTTGCTTGGGGGAGCGCCCAGCCCAAGCCTACTTCTTCCTCATTGAGTTGGAGGCAAGCAAGGGCCGTGGGGAGATGAAGGCACGCTGGACCCGACCGCGTGCCCCCTGGGAAAGAGTAGGCAGGCAGTGACGTTCTTACTGAGTTCATGCCGCGGTGTTAGCCGAGACCCTGCTTCACGCAGCTTTGGTGGAATTTGGGGTCTGAGGCTTGGGATCCAGCTAACCAGCCATGGACTTTCGATCAGTGCCTTGATGTTCCCATCTGTAAAGTGGGACTGGATCAATGCCTTGATGTTCCCATCTGTAAAATGGGACTGAAACTCTCCCTCCTGTTTCTTTCCTGGCTTTTGTGGCTGTAACCCCCAGGGAAGCTCACAGGGGTCAGCTGCTTCCTCTGTAGCCTGCTCAGTGCATGGTGTGGCCTGCCGGAACGGGAGTGCTTACTCCGCCCCGTGCTTGGCCAGGCTGGCCCGCCCCCTGCAGCAGCCTTGGCCCCAGCCTCCCCTCTACGGCTGGCACGGACTGCGCTCCCTTAGGGCAGGCCCAGGAGCAGAGGTCACTCTCTTTCCGTCTCAGAGGAGCCTTGCTGATGAACAGCAGCTCAGAGGGGTTCCTGACTCTCCCAAGGATGCACAGCGGCTAAGTGGCACAGCTGGGACTCAGACTCAGGCCGGCCTGACTCATCTCCAAGAAGCCCCTGTGGGAGCCTTCCCAGCCCCTTCACTCTCACCCTACTCGGCCTCCACTCTCAGACTGCAGGGCCTCTGCTGTCAGACCACATGCCCCAGCCGTGCACGTCGCTGCCTCTGGGCCTTTGCTCGAGCCGTCCCTTGCACGGAAGGGTCTTTCTCATCTACAGAGCAGTCGGTCACTTTCTGTTGCCAGGCCCCTCCTGGTGGAACCTCCGCAGTGAGCACTGCCCGCTCTGCCCCGTGGGTGTTGGCCACACGAGGCCGCGGTGGTCCTGGGGCCGGGAACCCTGGCTGCGGGAACCTCTGTGCCTGGCAGGCTCTGGAAGTGTCACAGAGAGCCCCAGACACTGCCGGCCTGGGGGCACAGTCCTGGGGCCCAGTGCCTCCAGAAGCCACCATACCTCCTGCAGGGTGGTGTTTCATTGGATCCTCACAGGGGCCCGGCCTGGTAGCTCCTCCTTCCAGACAAGGACAGAGTGGACAGAGAAGTGAGGGGGCCGTCCAGGCTCTCACAGCTTGAGTGAGCCCTGGGGAGCCAAAGCCGAGGTCCCGTTGCGGGCTGAGCAGGGCTGCAGCTGCCCCTCAGCCTGCCTGGTGGGGTGTGGGCACGGGCTGGCACTCAGGAATCAGGAAGAGGGAGGGAGCGCGAGGCCTGCTGGGAAGGGCCGGCCCTGCCTGCCGCAGTCTGGGTGCTGTGATCTGGAAAGCTGGTCCCGCCCGGGAGGCCCTGCCATTCCTGGGGCTTGTTTGGCCATCTGTGAAGGACTTCCTCCTGCACGCATCCTTGTTGGTTCACTCAGCTCGGTCGCTGGGTCCCCTGCCCCCAGCACGGAGCCTGGGGATGCAGGGAGGAGGTGGGCGCAGACGCTGCCCTGGAGGGCGTGCAGTGGGCGGGGAGGTGGACAGGAGAGTGTGGCTGGGGCACCGTGTGCCCGTGTCCTGGAGTTCCTGGGACAGCCGAGGCGGAGGGTGCTTTGTGGGAGGAAGAGCATGCGCGAAGGCCCTGGGTAGAGTTTTAGTGACACCGCGAGGAGCTCATAGCCACTGGGCTGCGGGACACGGGTGGAGGATGCCTGGCCCAAACACGGGGTGAAAAAGCCAAGAAGACAGAGCGGGCCACACCCAAGGCCAGGCCCGCAGAGGGGAGGCTCAGGGGGTGGGGGGGAAGCAGGGCTTCCTGCCCCCTGTCCTGTCTGGGAGAGCAGAGCTCAGAGACAGGTGTGGGGTCTGTGAGCCCGGGCTCCCCGCCTCATGACCCAGAGGGTGCAGTGAGAGGTGATCCTTGGGGTGCAGCAGGGCCGTGTGTACAAGGCTCAGGGGCTGGAGGACCTGGTGTAAGAAGTCCAGGGTCAGGCCGGCACTGTGGCATAGTGGGTAAAGCCACTGCCTGCAGTGCCAACATCCCATACCAGCCAGTTTGAGTCCCGGCTGTTCTACTTCTGATCCAGCTCTCTGCTGTGGCCTGGGAAAGCAGTGGAAGATGGCCCAAGTCCTTGGCCCCTGCGCCCACACAGGAGACCTGGAAGAAACTCCTGGCTCCTGGCTTTGGATTGGCCCAGCTCTGGCTGTTGCTGCCATCTGGGGAGTGATCCAGTGGATGGAAGACCTCTCTCTGCCTCTGCCTCTCTGTTAACTCTCTGCCTTCTAAATAAATAAATCTTTAAAAGAAAAAAGAGGAAAAAATTCAGGATTGGCTGGTGGCAGGGGTGAGGCTGGAGGGATGGAGGGTGAGGCAGGAGGGCTGACTGAGTCCTCCCTGGGGTCTGGCACAGCTGAGCTTTCCCTTCTCAGTCCCCACCTCCCTCAGTCCTCCCCCGGATCCAACCCCCTGGGTAGCATTGATCCAGGCATGGTCTAAGGAGCAGCCAGACCCTCATTTTCCACCTGCCTGGCTGTGTGCCCTCAGCCAGCTCGCTCCCCCTCTCTGGGCCCTCGGGGCTCTGAAATACTGGAATCGCAAACCCTCATTTCTGGGCTCCTGCTTTCAGCCCCTCTGATCTAATTCTTGCAGCTTCAATTGCTTCCCGAGCTGACCCTGCCAGGACCCGTGCTGCTAATGACTCCTCGGTAACCGGGTGCCAGGAACCGGCTCTCCAGCCTCCCCCACCTCCACTTCCCTCAGGCCTTGGAGGCTGGGGGCGGGGCGCAGGGCCATGGCCTCCCTGGCAGAGGGGCAGCCAGAGAGGTTAAGTGGCTGAGGTCACACAGCGTCAGGGCGGCCAGGGAGCAGGCCTTTGAGGATGTGGGGACGGAAATGAAGTGGCTGCAGGTGCAGAGGGACCAAGCTGTGTGCCCGCCCCAGCCCTGCCGTCCTTCCAGGGGCAGAGAGGGGGCTCAGGCCGAGTGATCGATAAGGGTCACCCAGCAGGTGAGCAGAGCGGGGAGTGGCAGGGACCGGGCGTGGACGGGGCGTCGGTTCCCGCGCTTGGCCAGCCGTGTGCACAGCCACTGGTGCCGTGATGTGCCAGGCTCCAGTACTGCTCCGGCTCCACTCCCTCACCAGAGTCCTTCCCTGTCTGTGTCACCAGGTTTGTGTGGCTTTGCCTTTGGGCAGTGTGTGAGCATGCGTGGGTCCCCAGGGAGCAAAGGGAGGCCCAGGGGCTGTGAGGCAGCTCCTTTCGGAATCAGAGGCATTGGTTGCAGAGGTGCGGCGAGGGAGATGGAGAGGGAGGATGACGGGGCCGTGCCGTGAGCTGTGGCGTGGCCACGTGCTGCTCTCTCTCGTGGCTGTGGTGCCAGCCAGGGAACGGCAGGGGCCGGCCCCTTGTCTGATTCAAATGGGGGCCAGCTGGTGGGGTGGGGGTGGGGGTGGGGGAGGATAAATAAGGGAGGGAGGGAGGTGAGGGGCTCAGAGACAAGCAGGCTGCAGAGCCAGGCCAGTGCGTGCCGTCCCCACTCTGCCACGCACAGCGTGATCCTGCGGGCAGCCCGGGCCCCTCTCCCAGCCGCCTTCCTTGCCTGGGTGATGGGGGGAGGGAGCACGGGGCCTGACGTCCCTCACCTTGCCTCCTGCAGGTGTTCCCGGCGCCCAGCCCGGGCCGGCGGCCACCATGTTCTCGTGTGTAAAGGCCTACGAGGAGCAGAACTACGCGGCCCTGAAGCGGGGCTGCCTGCGCAGGAAGGTGCTCTTCGAGGACCCCCACTTCCCCGCCACTGACGACTCGCTCTACTATAAGGCCACCCCGGGGCCGGCCGTCAGGTGGAAGCGGCCCAAGGTGAGTGCCAGGGCTGGGGTGCAGGGACACCCGCCGGGCCCTGAGCGCCCAGGAAGCTCCTGGCTGCGGGCTTTGGTTTGCCGGGAGGGGGCCAGGCCCCCACCCCCACCCCCCGGCCAGCACTACCCAGCCAGGCCCACTTCCTCCCAGGGGACACGGGGCAGTGACCCTCTCCCTCCAGGTCACTTGTTCGATCATGATGAGGTGACTGGGTGTGCCTTTCTTTTTCAGTAAGAAATAGAGTGAAGTTCAAGTGCAAGGTGGCTACTTTCCTGATTATTACTGTCATGATCTGGAAATAGTCATTTGCTGTGTGAAGAGTGTTTATGATGGTGATTAGTCAATAATGTGTGTAATAAAAAATAATGGTGCATCCCCTCGTAAGGTTGTGGTGAGGATTAACAGGGGGAGCGTGTGGAGAGCTTGGCACGGAGCCGGGCACCCGGTCCAAGGGCCATTAGCGTGCGCGTCAGTGAGGCTGGGGCCCCGAGGCTGCAATGTTGCCCTGCAGTGTGATTTTATCCTCTCTCTCTCCCCCCATGAGAGGCAGAGAGACAGAGACAGAGAGGTCTTCTTTCTGCTGATTCACCCCGCAAATGCCCTCAGATGCTGGAGCAGAGCCAGGCTGAAGCCAGGAGCCAGGAGCTTCTTCCCGGTCTCCCATGCGGGTGCAGGGGCCCAAGCACTTGGGCCATCTCCTGCTGCTTTCCCAGGCCACAGCAGGGAGCTGGATTGGAAGCAGAGCAGCTGGAACTCGAACTGGCGCCCACATGGGATGCTGGTGGCACAGACGGTAGCTTAACCTGCTGCACCACAGCACTGGCCCTCAGGAACCCAGTTACCATGAGCCGGCACTGCTGCCTCCCAGGGTCTGCAGGAAGCTGGAGCAGGTGTTGAACCCGGGCCGTCGCATATGGATCAAGGGTGTCTTAACCACGAGGCCAGATCCCCACCCCAATTTTGTCCTCTTGAACCCCAGTTCCTGAGTGTGAGAGCGGGCTGGGGAGGGGCCTGCCTGGGCTGGGGGCCTGGCTAGCAGGGAGGCTGCTGCAGGTGGTCTGCTCAGCCCCCTCCCCAGGTCCCCAGCGGTGCCTGTGCCACTGTGTGTCGCACAGAGGGGAGTCTGCCGCCGAGGTCGTGCTGGACCAGGACACCCAGGGCTGAAGGGAGGCTGTGGGTCCTACCGCCCGGTCCTCAGGAAGGCACCCACTGCATGGCCGGGCCCCAGGTTCCCCCGGGCAGTGGCAGTGCAGTGGGGACACGGGGCGCTAGGCCCTTGCTCTAAGAGCAGCGGGAGCCATAGAAGGTTAGGCTCTCAGCCGTGTGTGGCTTGGCTGGGTTCACAGGTCCAAAGCTCCCCCTGGCCAGCAGAGGGGACTCAGGCCGCTGGGGAACCACAGAGAGTAATGGGCGGAGCTTACTGATGCCAAGTCCCTTCCAGCTTGGCCTCCTTTGGGTTTTCTTGGACTGAGGGGTAGAGAAATGGCCACCTGGGATTGGGGGAGGGGGCCCATGCCTGGGAGCTGCCCCCCGGGGGGCTGGCAGAGATTGATGAGGCCCCCAGCACCTAGCTCCTAGGCCTGCCCCCTGCCTCCAGCTCAGGGGCCCTGTGCCTGTGACCTCAGCCCCTGAGCTGTGCTAGCATCTCCGACCCCAGCACTGTGTCTCGAGCACTCCCGGGAGCCTCCGGCCTGGCCACACGAGTCCTGCCTCTGGCCCTACTCCCATGCCTTCCTCTCCCTCCTGTGTGAGGTGGGTGGGGGAGGAGGCCGGCCTCAAAGGGCCTCTGTGAGGCTGTGGGTGCGGTGGGGAGCCGGGAGCGCGGGGAGGAGCTGTAGCCACTGGAGCTCTTTGCTGTCCTTGCTCCGACCGCTCGCGGGCCTCTCCTGGCCGCCCCTGCCTTCCAGCGGTCACCTGGACGTTTTAGGTCTTGGTTCGGGAAGGCGGCTGGTGAGGCCCAGCTGTGGCGGATGCTAGGAGGAAATGCAGGAAATGCAGTCCATTGCTGTGTGTCCTGGTGGAGTCGCCTGCCATCTCTGAGCCGCTTTCCTTGCGGTGCGAGAGTCCCGCCACACCTGCTCTCTTCGCTGCCTTCCCTGCTGGCCCCTTTGTGGGCAGGGCCGCAGCACAGGAGCAGGGCTGCCCTGCCTGGGACGTGGAGGCAGGTGCCAGTGTGCGGGGTGGGTGGCAGTTGAGGGGGCCCAGGACCCCAGTAGGGGGACCAGCTTCTGGTGGGGAGCAGCGCGAGGCCGGGCGCAGGCTGGTCCTCGGTGGCCGAGGAGGGGAGAGCAGGTGGAGCAGAGCACGCATGGTGTGCTCCACGCTGTGGCTGCCACGCAGCTGGGCACTCACGTGGGCAGTGCTTGCGGGAGCTGGCAGGGCCCTGCCCAGGTGGCGCCCTCTCCTCTCATACTCGGGCGGTGCCGACAGGAAGTCAAGACTGTCATGGCAAGGGTGGAGCAGGATCACCCGTGGGTGACCATTAACTCCCAGCTGCTTGCCCCTTGGCCAGCCAGAGGGGACTTTGGCCTGAGGCAGCTGGCTTTCCAGGGATCCCCGCCTCTGGCACCTGTCTGCGAAGTGCAGGGAGCCAGTGAGTCCCCTCCCGCCGCCTGCCAGCTGCTCTGCTGGTTGTGCCCCTGTGTTCTTGGAGGATCTCTTGGGCCAGCCCCCTGCCTTCCTTACTCCCCAAGTAGAAAGAGGAGCCTGGCTTTTACGTAGTTGTTTATTTTTAAAGATTTATTTATGGAAGCCAGGAGCTCCTTCTGGGTTCCCCGTGTGGGTGCAGGGATGCAAACACTTGGCCCATCCTCTGCTGCTTTCCCAGGTGCATTAGCAGGGAGCTGGATGGGAAGTGGAGCAGGCAGGATGTGAACTGGTGCCCACGTGGGATGCAGCATCGCAGGCAGAGGCTTTACTTGCTGCGCCGTGCCGGCCCCCAGGAATCTGGTTTTTAAGCCAGGTGGACTCGGCTCTGGCCTTGGCCCTGCCTTACTAGAGATCTGACCTTGAAGGAGACTTTTTCCCCACCTGGGCCTCAGCTTGCTCATCTGTGTGGGGGGAGTCATCCTTGCCCATGGCGGTCTCTGGAGGTTGAGACGACTGGAGGTGGTGGTGTGTCCGGCTCGGGGGAGGCAGGTGACAAGCTGCAGTCCCCTCCTGCCTAGCGCCTGTCCTGCCTGGAATGTCCCTTCTCTAACTGGCCCTGCAGGTGCCACCGGGACACCTGCCCAGCCCACGCCCCGTTGCCCTGAAGGCCCATTGTTGGTCCCAGGATGGCAAACATCTCCCAGCCTCCCTCACAGGCCCAGCAAGGAAGTAAGAGAAGCAAAGGCACAGTCAGGGAGGCCTGGGAGCCCCGGGGCATCCCGAGGGTGTGGACAGGAGCCACCTGCCTCCTCCCTCTGGCCCAGGGGTCACCTGTCATCCTGGGGGGGGCAAGGTGTACCCCCATGTCTGGACATGAGCCCAGGGGTCCTTGTGGGAACACTGTTGGGGGTCCTGGAGTAGCATCCGCCCTGGAGCCTCGCAGAGTTCCCCCCAGGCAGCCTGGTGGCCGCCAGCACTGCCCCCCGGCCTCCAGCTTGCTAAGCCGTCTCCTGGCAGAGGCACCGCTGCATGCCTGGGTGTTCTATGCTATGAGCCTGGCAGCAGGGGGCGCACCAGCCGTCTGGGCCTCTGTCCCACCTGGGACAACTTGCGGTGGCATCAGGGAACCCTCTGACAGGTGGCCCAGAAGGGAGGCGAGGGGCCAGTGGGGCTGTGGGGGAGGGCGGCTACAGGGCAAGCGTGAGACCGCCCCCTGCTTTCCTGTCGCATGCAGGGGTCCCACCGCCTTCTCCAGCCTCAGTTTGCTCAGTTGTCTGATCGCCTTCCTCGGTGATCTGAGATTCTAGGGCGGTGGCGGTGGGCGGGTGGGGGAAGGTGGATTGTCAGGAGGGAGTGGGGGAGGGCGGGTGAGCTCGGCAGGTGCAGTGCAGGTGCTCTCTGCTTGCCGCATTCCTGTCTGTGCACCAGGCTGGCACCAGTTCCCTTTGTGCACAGAAGGAGTGGGTCAGGCTGTGGCCTGCAGTCTGGTGGAGCCGGTCTAACGGGCTGGGAGGCCTGGGCAGAGGACAGGAGGTGACTGCAGGTGCAGAAGGCTGTGCCCTAGAGGTATGCTGACCGGAGCGCTCGCCTCCTAGCCCTTGGTGTGGCTTGGCCCCGGGATCCCAGCGGGCCCTCAACCAGCACAGTCCTGCGTGCCAGTTTGTCTTCCGTTCCCCCTGGGGATCCTGCCAAGCCCTGCTTAGCTGGAGGAGGGCGGAGTTGGCCCATGCTGTGCCCCGGAGCCCGCAGGCTGGCAGGGGGTGATGGATGGGAACACAGGTGCCCAGGAGGATCGAGAGAGGCAGCATCGGACTCCGGGTGTGGCCTCTGGAGTGCCCATGCCCTCCTTAGCCCCCCTGCCCACTGGCCTGCTCCGTGCAGCCGCCTGGCCTCCTGCTGTCACCGCTCTGCTCATGTGGGCGGTCAGGATCCAGCCCTGTCTAGTCAGGTGCCCTGGTGTTAGGGGTGAGCTCCTGGGCTTCTCCCAACCCTCCGTCTTGCACAGCCTCTGCTGCACTGGGGGCAGGGGCAGCGGACAGGCGACTTGGTCACCCACCTGGCGGCTCCAGAGCGAGACTCCTGAGCTTGTACCTCAGTGCACCTCTTCCTGTGTTGCTCTGGACGAGTGCCCTAGCTCTCTGTGCCTCAGCTTTTACACCTGTGAGCAGAGGATGCTGGTGGTGCCCCCTCCCAGCGGGGTTTTGTACAGCCAGGCCCACCACAGGTGTCCAGTTCTCGTGGGCTGTTTCCGTGATTGTCCCTTGACAGTTGCCCCACGAGGCCTTTGGACGCTGCTGCTGGCCTCCAGTGGATTCTCTGGGCTGGAGCTGGCGAGCCTGGACCCCTGTGCAGCGGGAACCCCAGGCCACGCCTCCTCCTGGGAAGCCTGATGTCCCCGCTGCCTACCCTGCCACAGCGAGTCAGGGCGATGGAGCCCGCGAGCCCGGACTCCCTGGCTGGTCTCTCTCTCACAGGCTGGAGAAGCACACAGGGCACGGCTGGGGCCGCCAAGTCTGCCGCACCGGTGTGCCCTGGCTGTGCTGCCCCTGGCAGAGGCTGGAAGAGCTGGGATCCAGCCCCTCTGTGTGTCCACTTCCTTCCCTGGTGACCCCTCCTCTGTGGAGCAGGGCAGTTGCGTCTCTGTCCAAGGGCGCTGGCTGAGGGCATCAGAAGCAGAGGGTGCTTTGAAGACCCCTGTCCCACATCCCGCAGGCCTGGGGACACCGGGCAGGGGCGTCTCCCCGTGGCACGCGTGCTTGGAGTCCTCTCTGCCACCTACCCTGCCTGCCTTCCTGGTCTCCCAGGCAGATGCCAAGTCATGGCTGGCTGTGGCTGAGACTGGGATGGGTGTGGCCAGGACTGGGAGATAAGATAAGGAGCCCAGGGAGGCCTGTGGCTTGCTGAGGCTTGGCCTTGGGACAGATGGTGCTGGCGATACCCAGCAGACCCATGCTCTGGGGAAGCCGCCCTGCAGTCCAAGCTGTCAGGAGGGGCCAGGATCCACCCATGTGATCAGGGGACTTGGGTCCTTTCTCTGGCCCTGGGCAGAGGAGCCCCAAGCACCTGCATGAGCACTCGGGGCCCTTTGTCCCATCTCCCCGCTGGATGCTCTGCCTCCCTGATCTGATCTGATCTGTGGAGGTCTCCCACAGCCCTACAGGGATAGCTGTCCAGCTCCTTTGCACAGCTCGGGCAACGGAGGCACAGAGAGGTTGAGCCACAGGGCCAGGCAGGGTTGCACAGCCCTTAAACAGGGAGCAGGAATTTGAATTCCAGCGTCCTGACTCTGCTGCCCTCTGCTGGCCGCCTGCAGTAGTCCGTAAGTCACTGCTGGACTTGAACTAGCCCAGGAGCACCTGCTGAGGTGGAGACAAGCAGAGGTGTGCGATATCCTCCCAGGGCTGCATGGCTAAGCGTGTCAGCCCCTCCCCTGTAGGATGGACATATTGCCCACCTCCCATGGCAAAGGCAGCATTGATTGTGGTGCCTGGCACGCGGAAGGTCAGTCTCCGTGATCCCCCAGATGGGAGGGGGGTGGAGGGAAGATGCTGAGGAGAGGTGTGGGTCTGCTGGAACCGAGTGGCCCCTGCAGGCCCAAGCAGAGACCTGCCTGCCCAGGGAGAGGGAGCATCCCACTTTGCAGCAGCCCACCATAGCCTGCAGCCCAGGCAGGGGCTCAGGGAGCTCTGGAGGTGGCTCTGGGCCAGGCAAGGGGCTGAGCTGGGCACTTCTGCCGCTCCTGCAGGCAGCTGACAGCTGCTAGCCCTGGGCCCAGAGTGGGCCATTAGCGGCTGCGGGGATGCTGGGCAAGCTGACCCAGCCCGGGGAGGGCGTAGCGTCCGAGCATCTGAAAGTGTCAACAGTCGTCCAGGGTCACGGCCGGGTGCTGGGCACTTTACAAACACGGATTGCTCAGAAAGCGGAAGGAACACGCTCTGCGGGGGAGGAGGCCTGGCAGAGGGCTCGCTGGGCCTCATCCTCTGGCCTGGAGCCCGAGCCTGTGTGGGGCTCACTCCAGAGTGCTGCTCCCGGGGACTTTTAAGGAAGTAGCCCCTAACGCATGAAGAGGTGGGGAGCCCAGGCCCCAGCACCGTGGGCAGCAGCTGACCCCAAAGCCTAGCATGGCAGGCAGAGCGAGGGGCTTCTGGAAACGAGGACGGGCTGGGCTTGAGGGCTGCCTGGAGGGCATGAGTCCTTGCCCAGCCCTGGCTGCCACACCATGTCCTGTGCTCAGCGCCTTGGGCCATACCTGCCAGTCTCCACAGAAAACCCAAAGGAGTTTCTAGTGGCACGTGTTTGCTGAGGGGTTACGACAGCCCTTGGGACATCCACATCCCATATCCTGGTGCCTGGGTTCAAGTCCTGGCTCCACTGCCAATGCCTCCTCCCTGCTAATGCACAGCCTGGGAGGCACCTGAAGGTTACTCAACCACGTGTTGTCCTGCCACCCACGTGGGAGACCCGGATGGAGCTCCAGGCTTCAGCTGGCCCAGTCCTCGTCACTGTGAGCACTTGGAGAATGAACCAGCAGATGAATGTTATCTCTGTGTCTCTTTGCCTTTCAAATTTTTCAAAATTTGAAAATATTTTAAAATGCGTTTTTGCCGCATTGGGGTTTTTGCGCGTTATGTGCCATTGTCAAGTCAGTGTTGCATTCCCCATGCCTACAATGGAATGGCTCATGCAGATGCTTGCTGCACCCCGCCTGCCTCTCCCTGACCAAGGCCCCAGGGGGCTGGCTGGTCGGGAGGACCAGTGAGGGTAGGAGGACGGTGGGGACCCCGGGGCCAGCCTCCTGGTGTCCTGCTGCACTTTCTAGTCACTGCTAGGTCTTCGGCAGAAGAGCCTTCTCTGGCCACGGAAGGACAGTCCAGGCCAGCCCGGGAGAGGCTGGGTTTGGGCAGCAGGGGTCCACGTAAGGTCCCCAGGTCATGGGGGAGGGGGGCAAGCCCCACACTGACCACGAAGCCTCATGGTCCCCCCCACCCCCGCAGGACATCTGCGAGGACCCGCGCCTCTTCGTGGACGGCATCAGCTCCCACGACCTGCACCAGGGCCAGGTGGGCAACTGCTGGTTTGTTGCGGCCTGCTCGTCCCTTGCCTCCCGTGAGTCCCTGTGGCAGAAGGTGAGTGCGGGGGTGGGGGCGGGGCGGGGTGGGGTGGAGCTGCCTGGCTGGCACCAGACAGGTGGCCCTGAACATGGCAGATGTGCCAGGGCTGGCTGGGGAGTGACCCTGGGCCCCTAGTACCGGCCCAGCAGCATCGCCTTCCCTCGCTTACCAACTGTGCGTGCCCAGGAGCAGGTCCAGGGATCTGTGCGGCCCCAGGTTCCCGAGGTGGGTCTGCCATGTCCCCTGCTCAGTTCAGTGGCCCCAGAGCCCCTTGGCAGGAGATACACCTGTGAAATGTGGGAGCTGCCTGCCTGGGTTCAGGGTGGAGACCCCACCAGTGGCCTGCTGTGGGATTTGGGCCAGTCGCTGTCTCCCTCTGGGGCGCTGCCCAGTGGTTCAGCAGTGCCTGCGGGTGTTCCAGACCAGGGCCAAGGCTTGGGCTGGAGAAGGCAGGTCTGGTCTGTCCCTCTGCCCTGTCATGGCGGCAGGGCCCTTAAATGCAGTGCTTAGGGCTGCCCTCCCCGGGGGGCGAGGAGGCTGACGAGGACACCTAGCTGCCCCCCCGGCACGCACACTCCAGCCAGTGCCCCTGGTCCCTCCCTGCCCTGTGAAGGGTGGGCAGCGGGATTTGAGAGCCTCCCAGGCTGTGGTTCGAGCCCCAGCTTCCCCACTTGGTAGCCCTGTTACTGGCTTCAGGTTGCTCAGTCTGCAGATTCAGGATCTGCCTCTCGGGGATGTATGAGGGCGTGGCAAGATGGGGTCCATCGGGCACCTGGCCAGCGTGAGACCCAGTGCCTGGGCTGCCCAGGCCAGCACTAGGTCATCCACCATCATTTGTCAGGGGCTCCCTGCAGGCCGGGTGGGAGGGGCAGGGAGTTTCTCCTGTCCTTCGAGACATCCCTCGCCAGCAGGGGGAGCTGTGCCCTCGGCTGGGGCGACACTGGTTGGTGCCCTGTTCTCATCTGTGTCATCTGCATGGCGGTGCCACCTCAGGGGGCATCCCTGGGGCCTGGCCCCTGCTGGTCGTGTACGGGTCGAGCAGCTGCAGGCCCGAGGACCTGGGGCCTCAGCAGAGGCACGGCTGTAGTCTGCAGACAGCCGGGCCTGGGGCGGCCGAGCTGGGGCTCCTCCGCCGGCGTCGTCTGGCATCCTTACACTGCGGGGCGCAAGGCCTGGCGCTGCTCTCTGGTGTGAGGCTTCCCCCACTCTCCGGCTTCCTTCCAGCCTCCGGCTCCATCCTCTGGGCCCCAGCCCAGCTAGGTCGGGTCTCGGTCTGGGCCTAGAGGGGGCCCATGGGAATTCTGTCGGGCCGGCCCCCACCGCCTGGCCTGCCCTGTAATTGCGTGTTTACCTGCCATCTCCCTCTGAGGTAAGCTCCCCGCAGGCCGGCCAGGCCCAGCTCACGGCTGCCTGCTGAGCCAAGCAGGGCCCTGGCGTGGGGAAGGCTCCGGAGAGTTGTGGGCATGGCCGCCCTCCCTACACGGTCAGTGCCAGCTACCTGGCAGAAGCGCCACAGCCCTCCCAGGGCCTGCAGGGGGTGCGGCCCACCCCTTGGAGCGGCCTGGGTGTTAGCAGAGGGAGCCTCAGCTTCTGCGGGCCCTGCCCCGGCCGCAGGCAGTCCCCTGCTGCGTCTTGTGGCCAGGAAGAGGCCGAAGACCCTTAGGGAGCCTGGGGCTGATGCTGTGTGACCTTCAGCGGGGCTGCTGCTCTCTCTGGCTGAGGGTTCCTCCTGTGGCGCTCTGGGGCCCTGTCCTGGGCCGGCCCCCGGAGGCCAGGCAGAGCGGGGTGCTCTTGGCTAATTGCACTCCACCTCCGGGTGCTACTGCGGTGACGGCCCTGGGGACTGAAGGGAGGCCCTGGGGAGCTCATTAAGGCACCTCGTGCCCCTGCCGTCCCTGGTGAGACCCTGTTTGTTGTCGCCCCTCCTGTTCCCGGCCTGTTGCCCTGCAGGTGTCTCCCTGGCAGGGCAGGGGTGGGTGGGGATGGCTCAGCCCGCCCTGCAGCCCTGCTTCCCCACCTGGACACACATGCCTCCGCCTCCTGGAAGTCACTTTAACAAATATATTTATTTATTTGAAGGGCTAAGTGACAGAGAGAGAGAGAGAGAGAGAGAGAGAGCGCGCCAGATCTGCCATCTACTGGTTCACTCCCCAAATGGCTGCTATAGTCGGGGCTGGGCCAGCCAAAGCCAGGAGCCAGGAATTCATCCAGGTCTCCCACGTGCCTTCCCAGGCCTGTCAGCAGGGAGCTGGATCGGAGGCAAAACAGCCGGGACTCAAAACCGGTACTGCAGTGTGGACTCAGGCATCATGGGCAGTGGCTAAACCTACTGTGCAACCCCGGCCCTCTTTGCTGGTTTGTGGCAGCCTGCTCTTCGCTCCTGGTCCTGGAGGTGGCCCAGGGCCTGGGCACAGGATTCAAAGCAAGCCAGACCTGGCTGGGTCCCCTGCCATGTGACTGGGCAGATCACTCCTCCTTTTTTTTTTTTTTTTTTTAAAGATTTATGTATTTGAAAGGCAGTTACAGAGAGGCAGAGGCAGAGAGAGAGACAGAGAGAGAGAGGGGTGTTGCATCCAAAGGTTCACTCCCCAATTGGCTGCAACAGCCAGAGCAGCACCAATCTGAAAACAAGAGCTTCTTCCGGGTCTCCCCCGTGGGTGCAGGGGCCCAAGGACTTGGACCATCTTCTACTGCTTTCCCAGACCATAGTAGAGAGCTGGATGGGAAGTGGAGCAGGCGGGACTAGAACCGGCGTCCATATGGGATGGCGGCACTGCAGGCGGCAGCTTTACCAGCTACACCACAGCACCAGCCCCTACTCCTCCTCTTGGTCTCTATGGGAACCTACCTTCCTGCCTACAATGTGGTGGTAGGAAGATCTAAGGAGGCAAGAGGGGCATGGCAGGGGCAGTAGTGGCTCTCTGCACACCTCGAAGCCTCCCCAGCTCCCCCCTTTCTCTGTTCTTTTTTTAAAGACTGATTTATTTCTTTGTAAAGCAGAGTTACATAAAGTGAGACACACAGAGAGAGATCTTCCGTTCTCTGGTTGCTCCCAACAACGACCTGGACTAGGCTGGGCCAGGCCAAACCAGATTTTTCTGGGTCTCCCATGTGGGTGGCAGGCACCCAAACACTTGGGCCATCTTCTGCTGCTTTCCCAGCCTCATTAGCAGAGAGCTGGATCAGAAATGGAGCAGCCAGGATTCAAACCGGCTCGCATATGGGATGCTGGCCTCCCAGACAGCGGCTTAATCTGTCTTGCTTCTGCCGCCTTTCTCTGTTCTGTGGCAGAGGCCTCTCCCTCCTGTGGGCTCCCTGGTCGGGGGTCCTGGACTAGACTGGACGCTCCCTGAGTCAGGGCAGTGGACTTCGGGTGATCAGATCTGGTGAGCCTGAAATCAGGACGTGGTGTTTGCCATCAGGCCTGGCCTGGCTGAAGCCAGACCTGAGGGCCCCTGTGAGCATGCCTGCCCTGGAGCCCGGTACAGCCCTGGGCACAGGGACAGGCCTCTGGCTGGAAGAAAGCGTGGCAGTGACCGGAGCCCAGTCATGCACCTGGTATCAGGGGGAGTTGGTGTTGTGCCCGGCAGTGCTGGGGTGGGACCTGGCAGAGGCACAGGGAGGCAGGGCAGAGCCATCTCACTTCTGCCTGACAGTTGTCTGCCCCTCTGCTGCCCCTGGCCTGGTGTGGGAGCCCACTGTGCTCTGGTCCCATGGTGGTCCGTTCCCTGCGTGTGGACCAAGTGCCACTGGGCCCCAAGCACTGGGGTGGGAACTGGGGACAGAGGATTTGACCAAGTCTCCCATGGTGTATGGCAACCTCAGCTTTCCACTACCAGAGGCAGCCAGCCTGAAGGTTCCCTGTGGGTTCTTTTGGTCTTGCTCTCTTCCCTTCAGGATTAAAGAGGTGGCTGTTGGCTGGTCCTGTTTTGTTTCACGCACAGTTCTGCAGCCACACACATAGGTTTGGAGCTCGCGTGTCTCCTCTGGATTCAGTCCTGTACCTGCCCAGGTAGCTGACGGCTGCGCAAAGGCTGTGGACGGTACTGGGCCCAGCCCGCGCCTGCAGCCTCCTGCCTCTCTCCTGGCCCCTTGGCCCCAAGCTGCATGGCTCGCTCCTCCCCCAGCTCCCCTCCCCTCTTGCCCTGGCTGCTGCTGCCCCTCCCTGCTCTCCTCTCTGTGAGGCCCCGGCCCCAGCCTCCTGCAGGCTGGTTCCCCTTTGCTCTGGCTGAGACCACGCCTGCCCAGCAGTCCCATGCCCCTGGGTCCCCATGGGGAGAAGCCGCATGCCCCTCCCCTACCCCCTTAGGATCGAGGGTCTCCTTCCTCCCAGGGGCAGCCTCCAGGCCCTGACCTTGCTACGCAGATGCCGGCTCTCTGCAGGTGGTTGGCGCCGCACCCCCAGTCCCCTGCCTGACCCCTGGCACCTGGGCCTGGTACCTGCAGTGTCCCAGCCTTTTCTACCCCAACTAGCACCGCTTCCCGGGAATGACCCAGCCCTCCCCTGGCCCGCCAGTGCCTGGCCTGGCCCTTGTTCTGTCACCTTCCCCTGCAGCCGCCATGGTCAGTAACTGTCCTGGCCACAGCCCAGGTCCCAGGCTGCTTTCTCTGAGGGTCTCAAAGGGTCAGTCTTCGACCCCACCACCCTGGGGTCTTGCTTCTCCTCACCCATCCCCAGGTCTCATTTTGGCCTTGGCCACTGCCCACCTTCCTCTGTTGGCCGTTGGGCCCCGTGGTCCATGACATTAATGGTTCTGTCAGCATGCCTCCCTCGGGCATTCATTTAACCAGCAGTGTTGCTGAGGGTCTCCTGGGCGGCTGCCCCTGTCCTGGGCGCTGGCCAAGTAAGGAAGGAGAGAGGACCGTCCCTGTCCCCCCAGGACTTCTGGGTGAGTTGGGGGTGTCACAGACTAAGACAAAGCCCGCAGCCAGACACAGGACAAACTTGAATGCAGGGGAGGGTGCGAACAACTCCCCCCGCCCCCCCCCCGTGACCTCAGCCCGGCGGCCATTGCCTGTGTGCTCCTCCAGCCACAGGGTGAAAGGTTCGGGGGTCGCATAGTGGGACGTCTCCCTCTGTGTGGCCCTCACCTCCCCGGCCACACACACTCCCGTTCCTCTGTGTGCTGGATTGTTTACTGGATTCTTCCTTGGCCTCCATCCCCTTGGGCAACATGGGCTCTGTCCAGATGGAGCAAGTGGTGGGGTCACAGTCGCAGCGGAGCCCAATCATGGGGCTGGGGGCTGGGGCTTGAGGCAGCACCAGCAGGCAGAGGCATCTGGGGCGGGGACTCTGGGAGCCACTGGCCGAGGCCCAGCAGCGTGAGCGCCTCCAGGGAGGCTGTTAGGAATGAGAATTCCCAGGTTCTGTCAGAGGCCTGTTCCCTAAGAACTCTGGGAGTCTGTGCTTTAAGTCCTGCAGGTGGCTCTCATGTCTAGGGGAACCTGAGAACCGTGCATGGAGAGGTGGTGGTGCAAGGCAGAGTCCCAGCGGAGGGCATCCGGGGAAGCTTCCAGGGTATTTGGGAGTTGACCCACAGGCTCAGTGACTGGGTGTGGGGGAGTGGGGGTTGGGGCGTCAGCGGTGGCTCCCGGGTTTGGTGGGGGTCACCTCAGACCTGAAGTCAGGCGTGCCTTCTCTGGTCTCTGTTCTCCTCCCCTCCCCGCTCCTGGGAGGGAGGGGGGCTTCTGCCTCTCCTTGCCCCCCCTGCCCCCCTCCTGTGTCCTTAAGAAGGCCTCGCTTCCGCACAAACAAGCCGGCTCCCAGCCCGCCCTGGTAGTCAGGGCCGTTGCCACAGCAGTGACGTCAGTGGCCTGGTCCCCAAGGAGCGTCACCCCTGCTGCCTGCCTGCCCGCAGTGCCCCATCTCCACTTCTGCCAGCGGTGGTGCGGAGGCAGGCAGGGACTCCCCCTCTGCTCACCCCCCATTTTGAGACCCGGTGGACGGGGAGGCGGGGCCCGCTGGGGCGGCCTCTCTTCTCCGGGTGGCCCCCGGGCCCCAGCGCACTCAGCTCCTTGGCGTCGGTGAGAGCAGCAGCAGCAGCGGCGCTCGGGCCATGGCGGAGGAGGCGCCGCAGCGGCCGCAGCTGGACATGCCGCTGGTCCTGGACAAGGACCTGACCAGGCAGATGCGGCTGCGCGTGGAGAGCCTGAAGCAGCGCGGGGAGAAGCGGCAGGACGGCGAGAAGCTGCTGCGGCCGGCCGAGTCCGTGTACCGCCTGGACTTCGTGCAGCAGCAGAAGCTGCAGTTCGAGCGCTGGAACGTGGAGCTGGACAAGCCGGGCAAGGTCACCATCACGGGCACCTCGCAGAACTGGACGCCCGACCTCACCAACCTCATGACGCGCCAGCTGCTAGACCCCGCCGCCATCTTCTGGCGCAAGGAGGACTCGGACGCCATGGACTGGAATGAGGCCGACGCCCTGGAGTTCGGGGAGCGCCTGTCGGACCTGGCCAGGATCCGCAAGGTCATGTACTTCCTCATCACCTTCGGCGAGGGGCTGGAGCCCGCCAACCTCAAGGCCTCGGTGGTCTTTAACCAGCTCTGACGGCAGCTGCTTGCCGCTGCGCCTCCTCCCGCCTGCCTGCCCCCGCCCCTGTCCGCGTCTCCTTCCTCGCTGCTGTGTCTTAGGGGGCGTTCTTCTAGCAGTTCTGCCCGTCCTCAGCTGGGCCGGGGTCCCCTGGGCCCCAGGCCTCCATCCTCTGCTTGCACAGCCCACAGAAGGCTCTGTAGTGTAGAAACTGGACTGGCCCCCACCACCGCTGCTGCCGCCACTGCCGACCCGCTGTAGTTGGCGGCTGAGGTGGGGTCATGGCCCCTTTTTGCCACTCCAGCATGGGGAAGAGAGAGACTGGCAGAGATCTAGAGAGACACCCAAGATCCAGAGAACCCCCCAGCCCAACAGGACAGGGGCAGCGTCCCTAAGGACTCCAGCAAGCAGGGGGTCGCTGCCCCCTGGCACCGTGCCCTTTGCCGAAGCCCGCACCCGGCGGTGGACCCAGCCTGAGGACCTGGGAAGGCATTGCTCCTGCCACAGCCTGACGTGGCCCCACAGTGCCCTAGGGGCCCTCGGCATGTGGGGCAGGATCGCTGGAGGATTGATCGGTCGGGGGGCGAAGTTGCTCTGGGAAGGGAGGCAGGATGGAGCCGTGGATTCAGGGGGACCCGTGGGAAGCCGTGTGGAGATCTGCCTATCTATGGAAGCATGCACAGACTGGGAGCACACAGTGTTCATGTGGGCAGAGCGTGGGAGTCCGTGCCTGCCCTGTAGGTTTGGCCCCAGGTGGCCCTCAGAGGGGCTTCCTGAGCCAGGAGACTGAGCTTCCCACGAGCTCACGGAGTGGGATTCAGTACTCAGAAACGGGAAGCTGCGTGGGGGCGTCCAAGGTGTGGTGTCTGCATGGGGCCCCTGCCGGGCAGCTGGGCTTCTCCCACTCGCTGGTCAGGGCCGGCCAGTGCTCCCTCCTGGCGTCACCTGTGTTGGCATTTCTGGGGCTGCTGTAGTGGTGCTGGGGGCAGGAGGGGGAAGGTGGGGGGGCAGTTATGGTGACTGGTGTCGGCAGCAGCAGTGGAGGGGCAGTGGGACCCTGGCTCCTAAGGTCATTGGGTACAGCCTGGTCATCAGACACATGGGGAAACTGAGGTACGATTACCATCAGGTTCCATTCTGGCCCTGGGCCTTGTTCCCATTCCCAGAGGGCCCTCTCTAGAGCAAGAGGCCTGTCCTGGGCGCAGCCCTGTGTTCTCTCTCTGGCCAGAGCCTCGCCCTGGACACCTCCCCTCCTGAGCAGAGCTGTCGGGGGAACTCGGGGCCCGGGAACAAGGCCCCGGGAGAAGGAGGGTAGAGCTGTCCCCAGCGGTGTCAGAGCAGGGCGAGCAGGAGTGGGTTGTCACCCTCAGGGTCCTGTGGGTGGAGCTTCTGCGCCTGGGCCTGCTCCAGGATGGGCTTGCCTCCTCTGCCTGGTTACTGGACCTCTCCCTGCAGCCCTGGGGGCCTCTTGGGCCAGGCTGCCTGCCCCCTACCCTGCCCCACCGGTTTGAGGGCCTCCACCGTGCCCGCTGCGTGTCTGCAATAAATCCTGTGTCCTCACCTTGGGGGTACAGTCTCTCGCACAGTCCTTTAGCAACTGGGCCCCCTGCCCCTCACAGCCCTAGCACCCACACTGGGCTGCTCCCACATGCCCCAGCCCCCTCCCACCAACTTGCTGGACAGCTGCGGTGCTGCATGGGTGGGGGCAGCCGCCCTGAGGTCTCTGCCTCCCCCAGGACAGGCTGGCTGTGTCTCCCTCCCCTGCAGGGTGGAGCTGGCAGGGGTACACAGAGCAGGGAGGGGGTGGGTGTCCTCACGCAGCCCCTGCCCCTCCCAGCTTCAGTCTCCTTCCGGGATCCATCCCCTTTAGCCCCCTGGGACCACTGGACCCGCGACTCCTCAAGAGGGCTCTGGCACTGATGCGGCCACACCTGCCCCACTGGGCCCTTCAGGGCTCTGCGCCCTCAACAAGTGGTCAAGCTCGCTGTGTTTGGACAGAAACAGCGGGACGCAGAGGCCCAGGGGCAGGGGCTCTTTCTGAGGCTGGGGATTCTGTCCCCGGATCTCTGGGTGATGAGCCCGCCTGGCTGCACTGTCCCAAGGAGGAAGGGGTGGCCCCCAGCCATCCTGGGCTCTGCCAGTGTGGGAATCAGCAGCTGGGAACAGGAATCTCGCGTTCAGCGCCAGGGACCCACAGAATGTTGAATACCCAAAAGGCACCATGCCCATCTCACCCAGCCTAGGCACTGGGGGGCCCCGCTGCAGCTCTGGCCTCGTTGTTCTCTGGGTCCCAAGCAGAAATCAGCACCCCTCCCTCCTGTGTCTCACATAGGCCCAGGCTCGCACCCAGGTCCTGAGCGGTTCTAGCCCTTGGCTGCTGACCCCCCCCCCCCCAGCCCTCTCTGTCACCGTGAAGCCGGGCAGGGTCTGCTGCTGCCCCAGGGGCCCTGTGGGCGCTGCTGTATCATGGATGGCTACTGAGGGGTCACGTCCCTGGGGTGTGAGGGAGGCCCTAAACCTCTGTGGCCCTCGCCCCACTGCCGGGCCAGCCATGGAGGAGCCTCAGCGGCCGCCGAGGGGGCCACATTGAGATTCTCCTTTCTCTTCTCTGGGAGGGGTCGGCGCCGTCCTGCACCAGGGTGGCATGCCCTGCACGGCCTGGTCCACTCACGCCCTTCCGTTTCCCCAGGCTGCAGATCCTTTTCGTGTGTCAGCGTTTCCACGTGCACCTCTGAGAGATGAGGACTCGTTTCACGGGCTAACAACCAAGGGCAGGCGATAGGCCTCAAGGTTAAGTTGCCGGCGTCTCAAATCGGGGTGGGTTTCCTTCCTGGCTCCAACTTCCTGCCAGTGCAGACCCTGGGAGGCTGGGGTCTGTAACTGGGTTCCTGCCTTGCACATGAGAGACCAGGATTGAGTCCAGAACTCCCATCTTGGCCCTGGAGGGAGACAGTGGATGGGACTGCTCTTCTTTCTCTCACTCTCATTCTCGTTCTTGCTCTCGCTCTTGCTCTCTCTGCCTCTTTGCTTCTCCAATAAAAATTCTTTTAAGTAATAATAACTGCAATACCAGTGTAGCACCGAGGTATTTTTAGAGTAATTCTCTGACGTCACCGAATCTGCAGGACCTGTTCCGGTTTCCAATCTGTGCTCTACATATGTTCGCCGTACAGTTTGTTTATTTGAATGTGATCTAAACAAAAGCCTAGCGTTGCAATTGCTTAATTCCCCTTTCACTTTTCTTTTTTGGCATGACTGTTTCATAGATGTCATGTATGAGCATACTTCAAAAAATTCATGGAAAATGAAATTCAGAGAGAAGTGTATTTAATTTTATTGCTAAAGATTTACTTATTTGGGGCCAGTGCTGTGGTGCAGCTGGTTAAACTGCTTGCCTGCAGCACCAGCATCCCACGTGGGCGCTGGTTGGAGCTCTGGCTGCTCCACTTCCAATCCAGCTCCTTACTGACGCGCCTGGGAAAAGCAGTGTGGAAGACGGCCCAAGTGCTTGGAGCCCTGTGGAAGACTGGATGAGATTCTTGGCTCCCGGCTTTAGCCAAGCCCTACCCTGGCTGTTGTGGCCATTTGGGGACTGAACCAGTGGATGGAAGATCTCTCTTTCTCTGTCTCTCTCTGTTTTTATCTCTTCGTAACTCTTTCAAATAAATAAATAAGTCTTAAATTTTTGTTGAGGTGTGGGCCCCCTGGTGCGGTGTGTGCAGCACTGGCAGGATCAGTGCCGGGTCCTTACCTTCGTTTTCCGGTTTCTGAAAATTGAGTCAGCTCTCCCTTGTCCTCCGGAGGCCTCTGTGGTCTGTGTGTGTGAGCCCAGCGCTGTGCTTTGGGGGGCTTTCATCCTGCACAGTCGCTGTCCGTGCCCAGCCCGGTCCCAGGAGACTTTGGTGGCCTCCTGATCCCTGGCACGGCCCCATGTGCTGGGGCCTTGTTCAGGGTGTGTGCCTGTGAACTGCCTGCTTAGACTCCGTCCTCCCAGTCCCTGTTGGCTGCAGAGGGGCAGAGGGCAGAGGGGCTGACCAATTGACCCAGGGCCCATCACATGCCAAGTCCAAGGGCAGGGATTCCGGAGGGGAAATGAAGGCCCGCCGGGAGCTTTGGCCCTAGCTCCCCAGGCCCTGGGGCCTCATCAACTTCTCCTTGAGGCACAGAAGACTCTGGGACAAGCCCTGAGTTGGGCTAATGATCCCCTTGGGTCCCGGCAGTGCCTCCCAGCAGCCCCCCCCCTCCCCCACACTGTGTGGAAGCCGCAGGCCAGGCCCGTGTTCTTGATTTAGGACTCCCCATTGCATTGTGCCTTTGGGTAACTCCTTGCTTCTCTCTGTCCTGAAAGCTCAGTGGGGAGAGGGTGGGGCTCGCTTGGGAGTGTCTCTCAGAAAGGACATAGAGGTGATGAAGGGAGGTGAGGAGGTGGGGAGGGAGCAGGCCTGGCCCCCGCCAGGCTCAGAAGCCCGGGTTTGAGTCCTGCCTCCCTCAGCTGTACTGGGGACAGCCGTCTGTGGGCGACTTCCTGTGGCGTCACCCAGGAACTTGTGCTGAGAGGTGACAGTGAGCAGCCTGGCCCCATGCCTGGCACCCTGGGACTTGCGCTGAGGGGTGACAGTGGGCAGCCTGGCCCCACGCCTGGCACCCTGGGACTTGCACTGAGAGGTGACAGTGGGCAGCCTGGCCCCACGCCTGGCACCCTGGGACTTGTGCTGAGGGGTGACAGTGGGCAGCCTGGCCCCATGCCTGGCACCCTAGGACTTGCGCTGAGGAGTGACAGTGAGCAGCCTGGCCCCACTCCTGGCACCCTGGGACTTGTGCTGAGGAGTGACAGTGAGCAGCCTGGTCCCACTCCTGGCACCCTGGGACTTGCGCTGAGGGGTGACAGTGGGCAGCCTGGCCCCACGCCTGGCGCCCACAAGGCTCTGCTGGTGGAAGAGCCACCTCTTGCTGCACTGAGCGTCTTCATTTCCTGGGTCTCAAATGTCCCATCAGGGAGCACCTCCCTTTGCCAGCCTGCTTATGGGGAGAGGCAGGGCAGGGTGGGGGTGGGGGCGGGGGGCAACTTGGCCAAAGGCAAGGTGTCGTGGGTGTCCTGGGGCAGCTTCTGGCCCCCGGGCCACTCCCCTGACTGGCAGAGTAGGGGTTTTCACTCCCCCATGCACCCGCATGCCCACAGCGTCCCTGTGTGTCCTCATCCGCCGGGGGCTGCCCTCTGCCAGCTCTCAGGGCTGCTGGGGGGCCTGCTGCTCCTTTCCCCCCACAGCCCTGTGTGCGCCTGTGCTGGCCTCAGCACTTGGCCCCAGTGCCTGCCTGTCCTGCCAGACCGGAGCCTCGTGCAGCCAGGGAGAGTCTGGTTCCTCCATTCTTCCATGCTCATTGCGCACAGCTCCTCCCGCCCTGCCTGAGTCCTGGACAAGCCAGAGAGCATGTGAACGTGGGGTTTTCCAGCCGTGGGACCCTGCACACATTCCCTTCCCTCTCTGAGCCTGGCTCAGTACATCACAGAGATGTGTGTGGAGTAGTCACTCAGCCAGTGTGCTCACTGAGCCCACTCTGTGGACCAGGGGCCAGGTGCGTAGCAGTGGCCACTGTGGCCCTGGCCTCAGAGAACTGGTGTCCCAGTGAGAGGCTCAGACTTGAGCACAGTGCCCCACAGTTATTTAATTATAGCTAATAAAAATAAGTATCTCAGAGAAGGGGCCATGGGATGGATGGATAGGGATCCTAGCCTAGTCTGAAGAGTCAGGGAGGGCTTCCTGGAGGAGGAGGTTGGACACAAGAGAGCAAATGGACATCAGCTGGGTATGAGGAGGAGGAGGAAGAGCGGGTGTGGAGCCAGGGTGGGGGCTGCTGCGGGGGGTGCAGTGTGGCTGGGGAGGTGGGCAGAGCATGGGGTGGGGTGGGGCTGAGCACAGCGGGGGTGGGTCTTACTTTCAAGAGAATCGATAGCATCAGGGGGTCACCGCTGTGTGGGGCGAGGGCAGGTGTAGCTGCACGGGCTGTCATGGGGTCCCTGGCCCAGGGGATGTGCCTGAGCCAGGTGGTGCCAGTGAGGGCAGGAGCCGGACTCCAGAGCAGCGCTGGGGTTGGCAGGGCCTGACTGGGTGGAGAAAGGGGGAGAAAGCCTGCCTGGCCACAAGTGAGTGGGGGCAGGGTACAGGGAGAGGCCTGGGGGGAGACGGGAGGTCAGAGGAGGTTAATGGGAGGAGCCTAAGGGAGCCCCACCCCCGCGGGCCCCCAGATGGGAAGGGCTCAGCCGGCTGAGGCCCACACTGGTTGAAGACGGTGAACTTGCCCCCCTGCACCTGCCCCATCCTGGTCGCTCTGTCTCCATGCAGGTCATCCCGGACTGGAAGGAGCAGGAATGGGACCCCGAGAAGCCAGACGCCTACGCGGGCATCTTCCACTTCCACTTCTGGCGCTTCGGCGAGTGGGTGGACGTGGTCATCGATGACCGGCTGCCCACCGTCAACAATCAGCTCATCTACTGCCACTCCAACTCCCGCCGCGAGTTCTGGTGCGCGCTGGTGGAGAAGGCCTATGCCAAGTAGGTGCCCGCCGCCACAGGGGGCTCCGGCAGGCGCGGTGGGGAGCAGGGCCAGCTCCCCCTGTCCTGCTGCGGTGGAGGCTTGGCCCCGGTGCGGTGGGGAAGGGTCCCTCGTCTTACAGAGGAGGCGCTGAGGCCCGGCAAGGTAGCCAGGGCAGGGCCCGCACTCGCACTCCCATCCTGGCAAAGGCCCCGGGCTGCTGGGCCCTCCCTGAGGCGGGGCTGCGTGTGGAAGGTGCCAGTGCCTGCCTTCCCCGCCCTCTGCCCGCACCCGTCCCCTCGGTCCTGTCTGCCCACCCAGCCCTCCTCCTGCCGAGTGTCAGGCCTGGGTCCCTGCCTCCAGCGCAGGGCCTGGCACAGGATGGGCCCAAGGGGAGGTGCCGAGCAGCCGAGGAGGGAGAGGGTGGAGGTCGGGGCACGGAGGCTCCGGGATAGCCCCGCCGGCCCTGCTGGCTCTCCTCCCGGGCCCCTGGTCAGTCTCCTTGGAAAATGTGGGGAGTTGGGGTGGGGGGTGAGAGCAAGAGAGAGAGAGAGAGAGAGAGAGAGAGAGAGAGAGAGAGAGAGAGAGAGAGAGAGAGAGGAAAAACGAATATTCCAAACATCAGAAACAGGAAAGCAGCGTTGGCAGGGTCTGCGCTTACTCCTCAGACAGCAAAGCCTGCCCCCTGGTGGCCACTGAGCCTGCGCCGCCCAGGAGCTCTGACTGTGGCCTTGCTTTGTGTATGCGTGCCACATATATCTCCTGTCGGCTGTGCGATGAGTCTACAGTTGGGTGTGCACAGGCCGTGTGTTGAGTCTACGGTCGGGTGTGCACAGGCCGTGTGTTGAGTCTACGGTCGGGTGTGCACAGGCCGTGTGTTGAGTCTACGGTCGGGTGTGCACAGGCCGTGTGTTGAGTCTACAGTCGGGTGTGCACAGGCCGTGTGTTGAGTCTACGGTTGGGTGTGCACAGGCCGTGTGTTGAGTCTACAGTTGGGTGGCATTCGAGTCACGATGCTGTGTGACACCACCACCCTTGATGCCTGAACCCTTTTCAGCATCCCCAGCAGTGCCTGCCCTGCACCCCGGGCCTGGGGAAGCGCCCTGGGCTCTGGGAGTTTGCCTGCGCCTTAGCGTACGTCTGCTTCTGCCCTGCAGTGAGCTGTCTCTGTGGCATCCGTTCACGCCGCTATGTGTGGAGAGCACGTGGTTACCCACCTGGCCGTGGATGGGCACGGGTCATCAGAGCTTGGCTACGTACAGGAGTCTGCACACATCATTCCGTTCTTTTGAGTAGTGCCTAGGAGTGAAGCTAGGGTCAGTTCTGTTCAACTTTTAATGTTTTTTAAAGATCGATTTTTTTGAAAGGAAGAGTTGTAGGCAGAGGGAAAGACAGAGAGAGAGAGAGAGATCTTCCATCCTCTGGTTCACTTCTCAAATGACCACAATGGCCAGGGCTGGGCCAGACCAAAGCCAGGAGCCTGGAGCCCCATCTGGGTCTCCTATGGATCAGTACTTGATGCTCCAGGAGGCATCAGCAGGGAGCCGGGGCAGGGTCTCGAGCCCTGGCACTCCGACATGGGACGTGAGCCTGCCAAGCAGGTCACGAAACCCCACTACACCAAACCCTCTCCTGTTTAACTTGAGAAACTGCCAGTTTTCCACATTGGCTGGACCATTCTGTGCTGGCTTGTTTTGCTACATTAATTTAATTTTAAAGTGGTTCTTTCTTTTCTTTAGACAGAGAGAATCTTCCATCCTCTAGTTCACTCCTCAAATGCTCGTGACAGCCAGGGCTGGGCCAAGCCAAAACCGGGAGCCCAGAGTCCATCCGGGCCTCCCCTGTGTGTGGCAGGGACGCAGCTGCAGGAGCTACCGCCTGCTGCCTGCCAGGGTGCACATCAGCAGGAAGATGCCCTGAAGGTGAAGGAGCCGGGACTTGAACCAGGAACTCCCGTGTGGGATGCAGGCATCCCAAGCAGTGTCTTAACTGCTGTGCCAAGTGTCAGCCCCATTTATTTATTTTTGCTGTTGTTAAAGAGTTTATTTATTTATTTGAGAGGCAGAGTTACAGAGAGAGAGGGAGAGAGAAAGGTCTTCCATCCACTGGTTCACTCCCCAAATGGCTGCAACAGCCAGAGCTGGGCCAATCCAAAGCCAGGAGCCAGGGCCTCTTCCCAGTCTCATGTGGGTACAGGGGCCCAAGGACTTGGGCCACCTTCCACTGCTTTCCCAGGCCATAGCAGAGAGCTGGATCAGAAGTAGAGCAGTTGGGACTTGAACCAGCGCCCATACGGGGTGCTGACGCTATAGGCAGCTTAACCCACTATGCCACAGCACCCGCCCCTTAAGTGGCTTTTAGTTTACGTGGTCACCGGATTTGGAATGCAACAGTGTTGCTTTGTTCAGTGTAACAAGAATCTCTAGCTGGTTCCCTGTGGCAGGAATTCCCTGTGGTGTGGCTGCAGCATTAGCTTTCAAAGGAATTTCCTGTCTGATTAGGTTGTCTCGGATTTTCCACCACTATAAACCCTGCAAAGAGTGGCTACATTTTTGCACAGCTGATTTTTAAAGAGGAGCTGCTGAGGCTTAGAGGGGCTTGAGCCACTGAATGCCGTGGCTGGGTGGTGTTGGCCTGGGAGTGGCCTGCTGTGCGGCCACTGCAGTTTGCGTGACCTCTCTGGGCTTCAGAGCTCTGGCTGGGGAGCTTGATCGGGGCATTCTCTCCACGTTGCCTCCCAGGCTGGCGGGCTGCTACCAGGCACTGGATGGGGGCAACACGGCGGACGCGCTGGTGGACTTCACTGGTGGCGTTTCAGAGCCCATTGACTTGATGGAGGGGGACTTCGCCAACGACGAGGCCAAGAGGAACCAACTCTTCGAGCGCATGTTAAAGGTGCACACCCGGGGAGGCCTCATCAGCGCCTCCATCAAGGTGAGGATGCCAGGCCGGCCTCCCCTCCTCCTGCCCCGCCTGGGATGCAAGGTGCCAAGTCCCAGACTGGTTCATACTGCAGACGCTCAGCCTCGCATGCTGTAGCCACACCCCGCTTCTGAGTGTCGTGGGCGTCTGAGGCTCCCTCGCTCACCGTGGGAGGCTCCAGAAGCTCAGGGCAGGTGGGAGGAGGGGAGGGAGCCCCACGGCGAGCCGGCCCGGGGCCAGGTGCTCCGAGCAGCTCATCTGATCTCACCTGCGGCTCATGACTGGCTGCGTAAGTGGGGGCTCAGAGATGGCAGGATTTGAATCCAGGTTTACCTGACCTTGAGGTTGCTGGTATACAGGCTACAGAGAAGTTAACAAGCCCTGGTCGGCGGCATCCACTGATGTCTCTGGTGTGAAGACTCACCCGGGTTGGTTTCCAGCTGCCAGTGTTTTCAAGCCCCACTCTCAAAAGTCCTGAATGTTTAACGATCAGCTGAGCCAGTGTGAGTCAGCTCCTGCATGTCTTGGAGCTGACCCCATTGCTGTCCCTGTGAGGTCTGTGCAGACCTGTGGACGCAGTACCGCCCCATCACAGCCTCCAAGGTCGTGTGGGGGCTGCAGTTCCCGCTCCATCCTGTAGGGGGTGCTGCAGTCTCCTGGCTCTAGCTCCAGCCCCTGAGTCCCACCTGCCTTTTGCCTCTCTTGAGTGGCTGTGTCCTCCTGCAGGCGGTGACAGCTGCAGACATGGAGGCCCGCCTGGCGTGCGGCCTGGTGAAGGGCCATGCATACGCTGTCACCGATGTGCGCAAGGTGCGCCTGGGCCACGGCCTGCTGGCCTTCTTCAAGTCAGAGAAGCTGGACATGATCCGCCTGCGCAACCCCTGGGGCGAGCGGGAGTGGAACGGGCCCTGGAGCGACACGTGAGGCCCGGGCATAGGGAGGAGGGCTGGGCCTTCCAGGAGCTGGGGCGGGTGTTGCTGGGAAGGCAGAAGGGAGGCTTCCTTGGGGTGGTGCGGGGTGGTGGATTCGGCATGGGCAAAGTCCCGGCGGCGGGTGAGCTGCCCTGCAGGGACTCGGGGACCAGGCTGTCAGGTGGCCAGGAGAGGCCCCCAGCAGGGAGGGAGAGGGGATGACAGTGAGGCCCATGGGCCCTAGTGAAGGAGCCGCCCCCACCCAGGGCCATGGCCTGAGCCCCGCCTGCTGCTGTTCTCTGGGTCTCCTGGGGCTAGCATAGGGACAGTGGGAGGGGGCGGCAGGGCCTCTCAGGGGCCCCAGCCATGCGCTCAAGGGAGGTCTGGCACTGAACTGCACGCCGCCGTTGCACTGGTTCCAGTGAGACCCCACCTCTCATTCTGGCCCCTCTCCCCGCCCTCCCTCTTACCCCAGCTCCGAGGAGTGGCAGAAAGTGAGCAAGAGCGAGCGGGAGAAGATGGGCGTGACCGTGCAGGATGACGGCGAGTTCTGGTCAGTGTGCTGGCCTGGCCGGGAGTGGGGGTGGGGTGGGGGCAGTCAGCGGCAGCGCCTCGCCCTGTGGTGCACAGGAGCCGCACCCTCTCTCCGAGCCTCTCCATGTCTCCTGTGAGCTGGGCAGGAAGGGGCCCCTGCGTCCCCACAGCCCACTCTGGCACCTCCCACGCCCAGGATGACCTTCGAGGACGTGTGCCGGTACTTCACCGACATCATCAAGTGCCGCGTGCTCAACACCTCCTACCTGAGCATCCACAAGACGTGGGAGGAGGCCCGGCTGCGGGGCGCCTGGACCCGGCACGAGGACCCGAGGCAGAACCGCAGCGGCGGCTGCATCAACCACAAGGACACCTTCTTCCAGAACCCGCAGGTGGGCCCCGGCGGACTCCCGCCCTGCCAGGGGCTCCTCGTGCCCTTGGGCGCATCCTAAGCCTCAGGGCGCCCGTCTGTCCGCGGGGGTTAGTGGGATCACTGGTCCCGTGGGGGGGGGGGCGCTCCTACAGCCCCAGCCTCGCACTCTGACCTGCGAGGGTAAAATGACGAAACTGCAGCTCGGAGGGACTGGTAGTGACAGTCGTGCCCAGAGTCTCGGGGACATTTAGGGACCAAGCCAGGGACTCAGACCTCTCACTCCCACTGCAAGCTCCTGGTGATTTTGGCCAGGCGGGGCTCCCGGCATGACCTGCGGCAGCTACTCGAACCTCAGGCTCCATGGCGAGCCTTTGTTGGGCCCCGGCCGCGCGCCAGCATCTTCCTCCCAGCCTTGCTGCGCCGCCGGTGGTCAGCGCCGCCAGGCCTCTGTGGCGAGGGAGGGGCCGAGGCGCAGAGGGGTCACGTGACCGCGCCACGCATGCGCTCCACGCGGCTGAGGCCTGGCTGCCGGAGGGGGCTGGCGAGCCGCCTCGGTGTGGTCCCACGGCCGTGTCTGTGTCTGTTTCCTCGGCCACACCTGCAGTACCTCTTTGATGTCAAGAAGCCGGAAGATGAAGTGCTGATCTGCATCCAGCAGCGGCCCAAGCGGTCCACCCGCCGGGAGGGCAAGGGCGAGAACCTGGCCATCGGCTTCGACATCTACAAGGTGAGGCCCGCCGGAGCCGGGACCGAGCGCTCTCGGACACCTGGCCGCCGTGGGGACGGCGTGGCGTGGGCCCGGCTTCCGAGGGGAGTGGGGGAGTGCTCAGCCTAATTTCTTCCTTGCTAAGACCCACAGCCTCGGGCTGTTTGGTGGAAGAGGAAGGGGAGGTTGGGGCTCGCTGTGGGCGGTCCTGGGGGCAGCTGGGCCCCCGGCTGCTCCGCCCTCCACAGCTGCGGGATCTCCGGATCTCCGTGTCAGGGCTTTGCTGGGCAGGCTGGGCAGACTCTCCCCCGCCTCTTCCCCTGGCCTGGAAACAGCCCTTCCCCAGGAGGTGATGCCCCGTGAGTGGTGCCAGTGGGCACGGTGAGGCCCCCCCGGGCTTGTCAGCCCCCGGGCACCTGATGAAAGCACGGGGGTAGGCCAGCACTTGGTCCACACGGGCCCCCGGGGGTCTGTCCTGGCCATGCGTTCCCGTCACCGAGCTGGTGCGTTCATGGTGTGCCGACATGCTGGGACACTGTTGCGACGTTGTGGTGTCTGACCCCACTGACCGGATGACAGCAGGTCACGGCACCTGTCCGGAGGATTGTCTGGTACACCCTGGCAGCTGGTGGGTCCCTTCAGCACGTGGCTGTGACCCTGGACAGCTTTTATGGAGCTCAAACTCCAGACTGCACAATCGCCCTTTGAAAGAATCTGATGTAGTTTCTTCGGCTGTGGCCACAGGGCTGTGGAACCATCACCAGGGTGCATTTTAGCTAATCTCCACACCCCCTAGCCCCGCACCGCAAGCAATCTCCTTTCTTTCAGCCATCAGTGCCCAGCCCTCTTAGCCCTAGGCAAGTGCCAGTCTCCTACCCCCATAGCTGTGTCTGCTCTGGACATTTCATCTAAATGGATCCAGGTCCCCTTCCCCGGTGTTGAGGGGCCGTGGGTGGCCCAGGGCCGGGTGGGGCGGAGTGGCCCCTCCCCCGGTGGCGGAGGCGTGGCCCAGCCCTGGCCTGCCCGCAGGTGGAGGAGAACCGCCAGTACCGCATGCACAGCCTGCAGCACAAGGCGGCCAGCTCCATCTACATCAACTCGCGCAGCGTCTTCCTGCGCACCGAGCAGCCCGAAGGCCGCTACGTCATCATCCCCACCACCTTCGAGCCGGGCCACACCGGCGAGTTCCTGCTCCGAGTCTTCACCGATGTACCCGCCAACTGCAGGTGCGCGGGGGCTAGCTCAGGCCCAGGGCTGCATATGGGCTGACTGCGGGCTGCAGCCCAAGGTGCACCAGGGCTGACTCGTCCTCTGGCTTGCCCGGCTCCCATGGTCACAGCTGGAAACAGCTCCCCCCTGCAGTGCACTTCTTGGCTTACAAAGGCTTTCGCTCATCTCCTTGGAGCTCCCTGCGCCCCTGAGCAGGAGGCCTGACAGAGGAACATAGGTTAGAGGGGTGTCCAAGGCCAAGTGATTGGGGGAGTCAGGCAAGGCCTCCCAGCCTGCCTGATCCCAGGGTCCTGGGGTCTTGTCACCATAATCGCCTGCCCCCTGGGGGCTGCCTCTGGGCCCAGTGGACTTTAGGAACCAACCCCATTCCTGCCGAGTACAGTCCTGTTGGTCCCACACTGCCCTGCTCACCTTGGGGTGCAGCCCAGACTCCGTGTCCCCACGTCCTAGCCCCGGGAGGCTGTGTGTGGTACGAATGATGGCCCTGGGTGTGCCAGCCCAGGCTCTGCCACTTTGTGCTGTGTGGGCAAGGCCCTTTCCGCCCGGTGGGCCAAGTCATCCTGATCTGTAGAACGGGCATAAGCACGTCCCCCTGGCTCCCAGGGTCTTTGAGGATTAGCAATAATATGAACAATAGCCCAGCGAGGGCCCAGCACACAGCAGGTGCTCCGTTCATGGCTTTTCCCTTGGGGGGCGCTGCAGCCCCCTGGGATGGCAGAGGGAAGGGGAAGCCCAGGTGGTCCAGGATGCCCGGGGCTTTTGCCTAGGACTCAAACAACAGAGCACTGCTTCCCTCTCGTCCACTTTATTTTATTGAAGGGAGGAGACTGGTGGATTTCTTTATTTTTGTTTCTTTGAAAGGCAGAGAGACAGAGCTAGACCTCTCCCATCTGCTGGTTCACTCAACAAATGCCTGCAACAGCTGGGGCTGGACCAGGCCAGAGCCAGGAACCAGGAGCCCCATCAGGATCTCCGACATGGGTGGCGGAGGCCCAAGTAGTTGGGCCGTCACCTGGTGCCTCCCAGGGTGCTCATTAGCAGGAGGCTGGAAGGGAGGGTGGGGCCGGGATGCGAACCTGCAAGCTCTGACATGGGTTGTGGGTGTTCAGGCTGTGTCTTAACCACTGTACCAAATGCCCACCCCGCCCTCCCACTTCCTGCATCCCCTCATTCCGCCTCTCTCCCCTGCCCCATATTAGGGAGCTGCGCCTGGATGAGCCCCCCCACACCTGCTGGAGCTCCCTTTGTGGCTACCCTCAGCAGGTGACCCAGGTGCATGTCCTGGGGGCTGCAGGCCTCAAGGACTCCCCGACAGGTGAGCTCCCTCGGGGCAAGCCCCCCAGCCCTCCTGCTGATTGCCCCAGCCTTCTGCCAGTGCAGACCCCGGCCCCCAGAGCTGTCCTGCTGTCACTCAGCAAAGCAGCAAACCTTCCCTGATGCCTACTGTGGGCCCAGCCATGCCTGGGTGATGCCTGGCACACAGGGAGGAAGGGGTATACCTCGTGCTGTCAGGAGTTTCTAGTGTGCTGGGGCAGTGAGGCACAGGAACAGCAGCTGGGGAGAGGCTCGGCGAAGGCTGCCTGGAGGAGGTGGCCATTTCCTGGGCCAAGGAGGTGTTAGGGTATAAAGCCTGGGAAAAGAGGAGGAGAGAAGGGTGCTCTGGGCGGAGACACGGGTGAAGGCCTGGAGGCCGGCCTGCCTGTCCGGAGCTGAGTGTCTCTGGGATGAACCAGGCTCCAGTCTGCCTTCATGGGCCCTGCCGCAGCCTCCAGCCTCAGTCCCTGTCCCACGCCTTCTCTCCAGGGGCCAACTCCTACGTGATCATCAAGTGCGAGGGGGAAGCAGTGCGCTCGGCCGTGCAGAGGGGCACCTCAGCTCCCGAGTACAACGTCAAGGGCATCTTCTACCGCAAGAAGCCAGGCCAGCCCGTCACTGTCCAGGTGAGCCTGCCCCGCACAGGGCCTTTGGGCCCGCCTGCTGTGAGCTCGCTCAGAGCGCGGGGCCCCACGGGGAAAGCGCCCTTGACTGCATCCTAGGTCGGGTTCTGGTTCTTAGTCTGTCCCCGACCCTCAGTGCGGCCTTGGTGCCACCCCTGGCACACCCGAGCCCACTAGGCAGACCCAGTAAGTCAACTGGTGTGACTGCGGCCCAGCAGGCTCGATCTCCTGGCTGCGTGCAGAGCGCGGCTCCGTGGCCTTCACCCCACGCCTCGGAGCTGCCCCTCCAGCTCCCCTCCGGGCAGAGGTTGGGACGGTGTGGGTCGCGGTGGCTGACTTAGGGGTCTCGAGCAGTGATCTTGGACGTGCGCTTCCTTCTCAGCGAAGGTGGCCAGGGTACGAGGATTCTGAGCTCATTAGCAGGATGCCATCTGTCCCCCGGGCCCAGGGCGGTATCTCTGTGGGAGAGAAACCTGCTGTAAACAAACACCCGGGACCCTGGGGAGCCACTGTGGATTTTCCACGTTTTCTTAACCCTGGGCCCCACTGGATCAAACCACAGACCCATAGGTATCAGGACTGCAAGGCCCCTAGGGGGAAGTCGATCCAACCGTCATGTTAAAGATGGGGAAGGGGCCGGTGTTGGGGCGCAGTGGGTTAAGCCACTGCTTTTGTTGCTCCCTCCCGTATCAGAACACGGATTGAGTCCGGGCTACTCTGCTCCCTGCTAATGCAGCTGGGGAGGCAACAGATGATGGCTCAAGTACTTGGGCCCCTGCCACCCACTGGGAGACCCAAATGGAGTTCCTGGCTCCTGGCTTCAGCCTGGCCCAGCATTTAAGAGAGTTGTGGGCATTTTGGGAGTGAACCAGCAGATGGAAGGTCTCGCTCTCCTTCTTTCTCACTCTCCCTTTTGAATAAATACGTATACATATATATATATAATTTTTTTAAAATAATGAAGATGGGGAAACCACAGGGTGGGCCTTGTGGTTCAGCAGGCTAAGCCGCTGCCTGGGATGGCTGCAGACGCAGGACCAGAAGCAGAGCAGCCAGGACTCAGACCACTGCTGCAATGTGGGACTGTGGGACGCTGGCATCACAGGCCGTGGCTCTCTTATGCCCCAACACCGGCCCCTGGGAGGAAGCGTGGATGTGTGGGGAGCCTGATGCCTTGTCCAGGGTGCATGGCGAGGCAGGTGGTGCGGGGATCTTAGCCCGCAGCTGGGCTTTGCGCTGCAGCACGTGGGCTCAAGGCCTCGCTGCTCCTGCCATTACCCGCCCCCGTACACCTGTGTCCCTAGTCTTGAGGAAGGCCCTGCCAGTCTCCCGTCTCCTTGCAGATCTGGAACCACCGAGTGCTGAAGGATGAGTTCCTGGGCCAAGTGCAGCTGAAGGCCGACCCCAACGACCTGCAGGCCCTGCACACCCTCCACCTGCGGGACCGCAGCAGCCGGCAGCCCAGCGACCTGCCGGGCACCGTGGCCGTGCGCGTCCTCAGCAGTGCCTCCCTCACGGCTGTCTGATGCCTGCCCACCTGCCCGGCCCCAGCAGCTCCCACCACCACCTGCATGTCCCTGCCAGGCCCGAGGCCACCTGAGAGCCAGACACTGGGGGCCTTTGCCCACTGTTGCACTGGCCTGCTGTGTGCCCTTGGGACGTCTCTGCCTGTCTCTGAGCCTCATGTCCCAAGGGCTCCAAAGCACTCCCTTCTCACGTGGGAGTCTTCTTGCCCAAGATTTAAATCAGCCCTTCCCAGCCCACCTGGCGCCACTGCTATGGGACGGGACAGCACTTAACGTTGAAGACATTTTCCCAGGGCCTGCAGTCCACCGAGGAGCGCCAAGATGTCACTTGTTTACACACAAACTGCCACATTCCCAAGCCGGTCCTCGCCTCGCTGGGCCTGGGCCTACCCTGTCTCCCTCACCCCCTTCTCTCTCGGCTCCTGCCGGGCTCCTGCTCAGGCTGGACTCTGGGAGATGTGCAGGTGGCCTTTGCTGACTCTCTGGCCTCGGCCCCTTGGCCATCATCCACTTGTTCACTCAAACAGAGATTTGCCAAATGAAGGTAGCCTGGGGTGGCCGGTGCAGGCCATGCGGGGTCAGACCACCCTTGGTTGTGGCAGGAGATGGGTAGCTGTCACCTGGCCAGGGACCCCTCCGCCAACATTCCCCCAGAACGCAGCCGAGAAGGGCACCCTTCCTGCTGCCTGGGCCAAAGCGTTTCAGTCCTTAAGCTTTCTATCGTTTCCTGTGGGAGAAAGTCTCCCTTTCACCCAGGGCTTCTCAGAGACAAGCTACGAGCCAGGAGCCCTCTGCTCTTCTCCTGGCGTGATTTTGGCCACACGTGGGGAGGGCTGGAGAGGTGGGCCCTTTCCAGAGGGACTGTGGCCCTGGCGAGGGGGCGAGGTTTGCATCAGGCGCTCTGGTAGCCGGCACCCACCGTGTTCTAGAAGCCTCTGGCTGAGCTTTGGTGCCAGGACGCCCTCACTGCCTCCACGGGGCCCTGCTTGGGCCTCCAGGCCAGGTGTAGCCACAGAACAAGTGTGGCGGCTTCAAGAACGGGGATTCCTCTGGGGCACCTGAGTCTCTGGCTGCAGATTCCACGGCGTGTTCGCTCTGCGTCTCACCCACAGCCGCCTGGACCCTGGCTCCCTCGGCCACAGCAGAGGCCAGGGACAGAAACAGGGGGAGGACGAGAGGATCCCTTCCCAAAGCCGCGACCCCCCCACCCCCCGCCCCAAGGACCTAGGCCTGGGGCCAGGACTGTGCGCGTGACCAGGAGCGAATCACTGAAAGCTCCCGTGCCTGCGTCCCCGACGCCTGCGCTGTCAGCCCTGCTGTCGCTGAGTGGCGGACAAGGGCAGTGTGGCGCCCTCCATGCTCCCTGCACACCCGTGGAACCCCCACTTCCCAATGTCTGAGATTAGGCAGGGGCTGGTAAGCGCTGCTCGGCCAGCCTGGGCCTGAGCAGCCAACACGTGCTGCCTTGCTCAGCCACGCCCCCTGGTACGTGGAGGCAATGGGGGGTGCCAGGACCAAGTAGCAGATGGGCTTCAGCCCGGGGGCAGCCGCTGCCTCCCACCCCCGCAGAACGGAACTGGTACCGCAGCCCTGCTCTCTCTTCCGGCCCCTCGAGGTGGGCCAGGCTGGCTCCTGGCTGTGCAGGGATCTGGGGACCCGGAAGCTGAGGGTCGAGTGTGGATGGGGAGAGAATTGCTTCATACACTGGGGTCCCCATGTGCAAATGGGTGTCGCCTGCAGCCTCCGCCACGCAGCCCAGGCTTCACCCCTGAAGGCCCACACGGGATGGGGAGAGGGGGCCTGATCTAATCTCACAATAAATGTTACCACAGTTTCAGAAAGGCCTTCTCGTGTCCGCCCGCCTCTCTGGGGGGAGGGGCAGTGGAAGACCATCTCCCCGGCCCGAGGATCTGGCCTCTGGTCAGAAGGACTTGGCAGTCATAACCGAGGCTGGCCCCAGCTGCCGTGCCATGAGTCTGAACTGAGATCCCCGGGGTCGCTCAGTCGGACCTGCCACTGACCATCACATCTGCACCGGGCGGGCCCTGTGCCGAGCCCTGCCCAACGGGCCGGCTGCCCCCCCCCCCCAGCAGCCTCCCAGCTGGTGGGGATGGCCAGTTACAGATGCTGGTCAGGACAAATGCGGGGCCCTTCCAGGGCTCGTTAACCTGGCAGATTCTAGAAGGCTTACACCTTGAAGGACCCGAGAAAGATGAGCTTGGGAGGGGGGCATGGGAAGGTGTGGGGTGACCAGAGCAGGGGCCGTGAGGTCGAAGGTGCTGGCAGCCCCAGCGAGGAAGCGGGGGGGGGGGGGGGTTGCATTTGAAAGGTCCTTTTGGAGGGGGCGTGGGTAAGTGCAATGTGAGATCAAAGCTAACCAAGACCAACTCTGCTATGGTTTGGATGTTTGTCCCCTAAAGTTTCATGTGCTAGAAGTTCTCCCAGTAGGCAGGGCTAGAGGTGGTGGCCCTTTAAGAGGTGGGCTCTGGTGGGAGCCAGGCAGTCATGGGATAAAAGCCCAGAGAGCCAGCTCTTGGGCTTCCAGCGCACAGACCTCTGCTCCTGCCCGCTGTGTGACCGACCGTGTGCCACGTTGTGACGCCTGCCACCGCGCTACAATGCAGCACGAGGCTCTCGTGCAATGCGCTGCCTGAGCTTGGATTTTTCAGCCCCCAGAACTGTGAGCAAAATCTTTTTCCTGTAAAGTACCCCATCTTAGGTGTTTCGTTACAGCGAGACAAAACCCAGAGACACCCGTTATGTCACCTGCTTAGCAAAGCGCCTGTTCGCAGTGGGTATAGGGGAATGTCGCGGTTACCGTGGTGTGGGAGACTGTCACCCCCACTCCTTAACAGCTCACACCTGCGTTCTGCCCCAGCTGCCAGCGAGGGCCTCGGTGCCCTCGTGCTCCCACCTGGGCCTCATTTGCCCCAGCTGTGCAGGGCTGAGCCCACGTGTCCAGCCCAGCATGGGAGGCCAGGAGGGGCAGTTTGAAGAGCCTTAGGTGCTGAGTATTGGCAGCAGGTGTGAGTGCAGTGTTCCAGAGCAAGCCCTTTAAAAAAAAATTGGGGGAGAGGCCAGCACTGTGGTATAGCGGGTTAAGCCGCCACCTGCAGTGCCGGCATCCCACGTGGGCGCCAGTTTGAGTCTTGGCTGCTCCACTTCCGATCCACCTCTCTGCTATGGGCTGGGATAGCAGAAGATGGCTCAAGTTCTTGGGCCCCTGTACCCATGTGGGGGACCCAGAGGAAGCTCCTGGCTCCTGGCTTTGGATCGGCGCAGCTCTGGCCATTGCAGCCATTTGGGGAGTGAACCAGCGGATGGAAGTCTCTCTCTCTCTTTCTCTCTTTCACTCTCTCTCTGTTTCTCCTTCTCTCTCTGTGTAACATTAACTTTCAAGTAAATAAATATATTTTTAAAACATTGGGCGTGCTGGCATTGTGCCACAGGGGGTTAAGCCATTTCTTGCAGCATCCCATATGAGTGCTGGTTCAAGTCTTGGCTGCTCCACTTCCAATCCAGCTCCTTGTTAATGCCCCAGGGAAGGTAGCAGAAGGTGGCCCAAGTGCTCAGACCCCCGCCAATCATGTGGGAGATGTGGATGGAGTTCCAGGCTCCTGTCCTGGCCCAGCCCTGGCTGTTGCAGCCATTTGGCAAGTGAACCAGGTGGAAGATATTCTCTCCCCCCCTTTCCCCACTCCCTCTCCCCTTTCCCCCTTCTCCCCTTTTCTCTCTCTCCCTCTCTCCTTCTTTCCTTACCCTACCTCCCTCTCCCCCTGCCCTTCAAATTAAAAATTTATTTCACAGAGAAAGATCTCCCCTCTGCTGGTTCCCACCCCAAATGCCTGCAGCAGCTGAGGCTGGGCCAGACTGAAGCCAGGAGAGGGAACTCCATCCGGGTCTTCCACGTGGGTGGTAGGCACCCAAGTTCTCGAACCATCATCAGCCACTTCTCAAGATGCACATTAACAGGAAGCCAGAATGGAGAGCAGAGCCAGGACTCCGACGCAGGGGCTCCTGGAAGGGCTGCAGCATCGTAACCGCTGTGAATGTCCACTCCCAGAGCAGCTCGAGTCAGGGCCACAGGGTTGAGGTGTGCTACAGCATTCGGGGGTCTCTGTGGGAGCCCTAACCCGCCAGAGGCTGCCTCCTCGGTTCCACGCCAGCAGTGGGCGGTGGAGCCTGTGCCGCCAGCAGGTGGCGCTGCTGGGTCATGGGTCCCCCTTGGTCACCCCCTCCCTTCCTTCACATTCCTGGCCCCTCACTCCGTCTTCTGGGCGGGATTCCTGCAGACACACCCCAGTTCCAGAGCTGGGGAATCCCAAAGCGCCTCTCCCTCTGCAGGGCTAGCACTGCCCCTGGAGAGTGCACCAAGGGCACAGCTGTTGGGTGCCGCTGAAGGCAAAGGGTGGGAAGGAGGGAGTGCCCGGGGCCAGGGGAAGCTGTCCCGTCTTGCCAGGTGTTTCTTGTCTATCTCCTGTCCTTTGAATGGCATATTTCACTTCCCTCTGTGTGTGTGTGTGAGTGTGTGTGTGTGTGCGCGCGCGCGCGCGCCTGTAACCTATGGGACTGCTCCTAACCAGCCGGTTTGGTGAAGTTTCCTGTTGATTATAGAACAATACACATCCCCAACCCCCAGAACAAGCTGTGCGGGGTAGTGCTGAGTTGATGCAGCTGGGGGGGGGGGGCTGCCAGCATGCCGGCTGCAGCGCCCCCTGCTTCCCAGCAACCACCAGGGAAGACACAACAGCCGTGGGGGCGCACAGGGGCTGGGGCTGCAGCCAGTGCGTGACCAAGTCAGGATCCAGCCCAGTTTCCCTGCCCGGGTACCAAGGCAGCAGGTAGCAGCACTGCAGATGGCAGGGCGGGAGGCCCAGGCCTCTGCCCCGACGCGGATCCGCAGCGCAGCCAGAGAGAGACCCAGTGCCCTTGCTGCAGCGCACAGAGCCCCGGGCAGTGTCTGGACATTTGTCCCAGCCCTGACAGCCCGCCCCCCATGCTGATGTCACCACACCAGACCTTGGAGGCCCCCTGCGGCTCCGCCTCCTGGGAGAAGGCTCTGGAGTAGGGAGGGGAGGGTGACAGTGTCGGCTGGACAGCCGCCTTGGGCAGGAGAAGACACAGAGAGACACCCAGAGTGAGCTGCGGAGCAAGACTCGGGGCGAGGGCGGGGGCAGCAGGTCTGCACACACAGACCTGTGACCTCGGCTTCCTGAGCCCTCTGCGCAGGCACAGCTGCCCCCACTGCTGGGTTGCCGTGTCCCAGGTATGGATGGGCTGCTGGGTGTGCTGGGTGTGGGAGAGGGTGGTTGCACTGGGGGGAGCCATGGCATGGCTGTCCCCATAGCCGCTTGATGCTGGGCCTGGGCTTCCTGGCACCTGTCAGGGCTCAGCCCTGGCAGCCATTGAACGAAACTGTCCTGGGCCTGGAAAGATGGAAGCTTGTGCCCTGCAGAGGGGGAGAGCCTGTAGCATGGAGTTCATGGACTGCTTCTGAGCTGAGGCTAGGGCTGGACAACCTGGGCCCGGGGGGCAGTCGTGTGGGGCGGGAGAGAGAGAGCGACAGAGAGACACCTCTTTCCCTGTTGCTTGGTTTCCTCTATACTTTATCTGACTCTGTCTCTCTCCTTAGATCTGCTACTTTCTTCTGTGCCTCAAATTTCCCAGCTGTGAAATGGGCATATGGAGCTTCAACTCCAGGTTGTTGAAGTAGAGGCAAGGGAAAATCGGGTGTGGGGTTAATAACCTAGCGAGAGTCTATAGTCCCTGCTGCCAACTGGAAAAGCGATGGACTTGCACATGGCCTAGTTTTATTTTTAGGAGTAAAATGTGTATCTGAGTTTCTCCTAACGTCTGGCCCTCAGGTCCTATGCCCTCACTACTCTCCTCCACCCCCCACGTCCCAAATCCTTTGTGGATCCCTGTTCTGTCCCCGGCTCTCGCAGCTCACGCCGGTGTGTAGGAAGCCAGCCCAGCAGCTGGGCGTCCAGAGTCCCCCAAAGCAGCTGCCTGGTGGCCTTGTTGAGTCCACCTCCCCACCAGGCAGCCAGGCGGGTGGGGGTCCCAGGGGCGCCGTGAGCCCACTGTGTCCCAGGGCTTCAGGGCCAGGGTCAAGGCTCGGGTGTCGGGCTGTGTCACAGACAGAGGATCAAATGCCCCAGTGCCTGTGAATGGGCCCTTGTGAAAAATTGATGTTTACCCTGGGGACAGGTTGGGGGCCCGAGGAGCCTGGTGCCAGGCCTGTGGGCTTGGCGGGGGCAGGGAGGATTCAGTAGCCATGGTCAGCCCCACAAGGCCTTGCTGAGCCATGTCTGGGCCTGGCCCCAGGCTAGGCAAGGCTGAAAACAAGGAGAGGGTGAGCCCCTTCCCTGTGGCCATGCCCTGCCTTGGATCAACTGCCGGGATATAGGGACTGACTGACCCTTGACCCAGATAACAGCACACACGTGGTCAGTATAGTTGCCGGGTCAGAATAGAGGGAAGCAGAGGCCCGGATGCTGTCTGAGCAGAGCCACGGCTCGTGGCTGGAGTTAGCCAGGCACAATTTCAGATGGGGGTCAGCATAGGTAAAGAGCTGGTGTAGTGAGACCAGAGAATGGTCCGAGCAAGATGGGGACAGGGAGAGAACAGGCTGGCACGTCAGCAGGGGTCCGCTCCTGCTGGGCTGGAAAAGCCAGGCTGGGGGTGCTGCCCCTCCATCATGCAGGAAGTGGGTGGTCCGGAGGCGCTGCAGCCCAGGAGTGCCATGAGCAGGTCACGCTCCGCCCTGGGCTCCCTGCAGGCCAGGCTGCCGTCACCCACACTCCTGAGCAGCTCTGAGCTAGGAGGTCGGATGCTCAGTCCTAGGCCTGCACTTGCCCTGTCGTGCTGTGTGACGCTGGGCAAGTGTTGCTCCCTCTCTGGGCCTCTTGGCCCATATGTCCGGGGTGAGGCTAGACTTGCGACTTTCTAGGAGCCCTTTGGGAATTTCTGAATGACAGTGGCCGAGAGAAGAGCTCAGCTTGGGCAGCAGAGCTGGCAACGGTGGTTGAGGCTCAGGTCACGCGGGCTGGGCTGTAGCCAGAGGGAGAAAAGCCAGCGAGGGTTCCCTCCGAGGGGAGGGGCTGGGGCTTGGGGAGGAGCCCAGCTGACCCCAGCCAGAAGGCCGCAAGGGCCAGCTGACTGTTCCCAGGCCTGACATGGTCTCTCCCCACAGAACTGCACCTGGCCGGCCGGACAGCAGGGGCATCTGACACAGGACCATGGTGATCCTTCAGCGGGTGAGTGCCGCCCACTCCTACCCCCACTGTCCCCATCTGCGCCCTTGGAGCCAGGGCCGGCAGCTGAGGGGCTCATCGGGTCCCTGGGCCGTATCCTCTCATCTGCCCACTTGACCGTGAACGTCATCCCAGTTCTTTCTCTCGGAAAACCCCTACTTGGTCTGCAGAAGCCGGCTGCGAGGCCTGGGCTGGACGCACCTGCTGCGTGTCTGCACGGCTTCCTTCTCCAGCCAACCCACCCTGCTGGGCAGAAACGCCTGCTTTCCCGACGTCTCTAATCGGGGCATCCAAGGCAGTGGGACAGCAGGTGCAGACACAAACGTGGGAAGTCCCTGGGGAAGGGGAAAGGGTAGGCGACAGAGCTACTGCAGACCTGAGCCCAGCTGACCCTGAGGACCTGGGGGCACGGTGAAGGGGCCCCGTGGCCTGAGTGCAACCCCCAGGGGTTTATGGGAAGCGGCAGAGCCGCCGCCCCCCCCCCCCCCAGCTGAGTCTTCCTGCCCAGGGCTACGGCAGCCTCTGCCCCTCAGGCCTTCCCCATGATCAGCCTGAATCCTAATGAGCTCCCAGTCCCAGAGTACAAGCACGGAATGTGGGCATTGAGCCAGGTGGGCCTGGCCTGGGGCCCAGGAGCCGGTGGGGGCAGGCGCTGTGAGGGCTCCATAGGAGCGGCCCGGCCCCTGTCCTGCAGCCGCCGGGCCACCTGGGGCCAGTGTGCTGGGTGGGGGCGGGGGCTGTGTTGAGGGGCAGGCAGGCTCCAGGGCAGGATGGGGACCATCTCTTGTCCTGGGGACTGGAGGGACCCCTTCTAGAATCCCTTGGCATGGGACCCGTTCAAGGGCTCATTACAGATGGCTGGGGTCTATGTTACAAAGAAAGGTACCAGCACTGAGAGTTTGCTGTGTGGTTGAAGACAGCTCCCAGGAGGGTGGGCCTGGGCCTGGGCCTGGGCCCAGGCCCGGTCTGGCCCTCGGGATTGTGAGGAGGGTCTCTGGCTCACTGGACCGTCTCCTAGCCCCTGCCCCTCCTGCCTCCTGTGAACGCCAGCCCACCCCACCTTGCGGGCGGCTGCTACTGGGAGCAGGTGTTAGCAGGTACGTCCAGCTCTGCCCAGCCCTCCAACAGAAAGTACCTTTCAGTTACTTTCATCCCCAGAAATGTCGCAGCTCTGGGGTGGGTGTCAACTGGCTCTAGAGTCCCGCAGGGCAGAGCTCAGGCATCCAGGCTCCACATGGGCCTTGCTACTGATGAGTGGGAGGCCCTGGGCATGTGACTCTGCACCCCCCGCCCAAGCCTCAGTTCCTCTCTGTGACAGGAGGATGAGCCACTGCTCCCGGGGCTGCTGCTTGAGACAGTGCCTCTGCTCCCCCCACCCCCGGCCCCGGCCCCTCCCCTGCCCCACGCAAGGCTTGGCCTCCCCTTCTCGCCCATCTACCTAGGCCCCAGTGCGGCCCCTTCCTTCCGGAAGCCTTCCCTGATTGGCTCACACCATCCGGGTCACACACGGTCTGCCTCTTTCCCTCCCTCCCTGGGGTCTCCCAGTCAGTTCTGGATGGGCAGGCTTCATCCACACCCCACTGTCGACTCAGCTGCAGGCCCTGCCCCTCAGACATGGAGCTTGGAGCTGAATGAGTGAATTGGATCACTCACTCCTTTGGTCTGATGGACTGGTCATGAACCCCGGCTCCATCACTTTCTAGTGATGTGGCTGTAAACAAACTGCTACACCTATTTGCCTTATCAGTAAGTAAGGGCCCACAGTGGTGCCTGCCCTATGGGAATGTCTGAGAATCAAATAGCTAATGCAGATTCTGCTTGATGCAGGGCTCAATAGATGTGAGCTGCCATGACTACTGGTGATGAAGGGGTATAACAGTGTCCTGTATGTGACATTCCCCTACCCATAACTGTCTTTCACTTTTGTGGTGATTAAAAAAGTTTGAGAGCTCGAAGACTAAGACGGCTCTTTCTCTATATGGAGAGGTCCTGATGTGGAACAAATCAGTGACAAAGATTCATTCCTCTGTCCTTTGTCCATCCATCCACCATCAATCATCCGTCTACCCATCCATCTATCCATTCAACCATCTTCTACCCATCTACCCACCCACCCATCTGTCCACCATTTACCCAACCACCCTCGCACCCACCGATCGATCCATCCATCCATCCATCTACCCACCCATCTGTCCATACATCATCCTTCCATCTACCAATCTACCCAACCACCCATGTACCCACCAATTCTTCCATCCATCCACCCTCCCACCCTCCTAGCCCTTCTAAGCCCCACAGAATGCCAGACACAGCAGATAGCTTCAGAAAGATGGCCTAAGAGCACAACTCTCTTCACTCATGAGAAAGAATCTTATTATTCGCAGCCTCCATGGTGGTCCTCCTGTTGGCTAGGCAGTCTACGCATGGTCTCACTTTATCCCACAGGGCTATGAGGTAGGGACTGCTGTTCAGGGAGGCTAATTGGAATGTAGCCTGGGGCGGTCCAGACAGCATAGGCAGCCCTGGCGGGGAGGGGAGTCAGGAAAAGGAGGAATTGGGGGCTGCTGTGTAGGGCACAGGGCTTGGGGGAGGAGGGTCAGACGCCAGTGCAGGGTGGCAAGTGCAGGACATGGGCTCTTTCTTAGGGACCCCTTGGCGGTCTGAGCAGACCACCGTGCTGCCAGTCCTGGGAGTGGGCTGGGGTGCCTGGGGATGCCAGGTATGTCCTCCAGCCACATTCTCACCAGCAAAAGGGCCCTGGGCCCCTTCTCTGCCAGGCTGAACACAAAGCATGTAGAGAGAAAGTGACTGTTTCTGCCCCGGAGGAGCTCCACTGTGGAGACTGCCAGAGACCCTGTGAGGGGACCCCGGGGGGAGCCTGGGAACAGGCAGGCTTCTGCCCTGCCTGGGAGAGGGCGTCGGGGAGGGTGGGAGCCTGGAAGGGGGGTGGGGTCTCTAGGAGACAGCCTTGCCCAGGGATTTGAGGCCAGCAGGGCCAGGGTAGGAACAAGAACCCAGGGCTCGCTGGTGACATGACCCCGTCTTTCAGGCTGACCTGATTTCCATCTCTGAGGTGGGGCCAGGGTGGAGACTGCCTGTACTTGACCCTGATTTGTGGGTAGGGGGCGGTTGGAAGATAAATCTGCGTGCTGATGGTGACACTGGGGTTGACACTTTCACTAAAATAGATGCCCTTTGTTGTCTCTTGGAAAAGTTTCTGACTCAACGTCTGCTTTGCCTGACGCTGGTATAGACAGCCTGGCTCTCCTTTGCGTATTGTTTGCATGGAATGCCATTTGCATGAAATCCTTCTGCCCTGAACCCATTTGTGTCTTTGGATCCAAAATGGATTTCTTGCAGGCAACATAAAACTGGTTTTTAAAAAAATTTTTTTGTAAATCGATTTTGCCAATTTGTCTTTTGATTAGAAGTCCAATCTACTTCCCTTAAAAAAAAGATTTATTTATTTGAAAGTCAGAGTTACACAGCAGTGGGGAGGGGAGGGGCAGAAGCGCACTTCCACTCACTGGTTCACTCCCTAGATGGCCACAATGGCAGGGACTGAGCCAGGCTGTAGCCAGAGCTCCTTCCAGGTCTCCCAGGTGGCAGAGGCACAAGTACTTGGGCCATCTTCTGATGCTTTTCCCAGGCCATCAGAATGGGGGCTGCCTTGAGGACTTGAACTGGCACCCATAAGGGTGACAGCTTTACCTGCTATGCCACAATGCTGGCCCCTATTGATCTTAATTTTTTTTAAAGTATTTACTCTACTTATGTGAAAAACAGAGAGAGAGGGAAAGGGAATCTTCCATCTACTGGTTCACTCCTTGAACGGCTGCAGCAGCAGGGGCTGGGCCACGATGAAGCCAGGAGCTTCTTCCGGGCCTCCCTTGTGGATACAGGGGCCCAAGGACTTGGACCGTATTCAGTTGCTTTCCCAGGCGTATTAGCAGGGAACTGGATCAGAAGTGGAGCAGCCAGGGCTTGAACCAGTGCTATTTTGGGTGTTGGTGTCACAAGTGGTCGTTAAACCTGTGCCACAACACTGGCCCCTCAATCTATTTACTTTTTAAAGTAATCATTGATAAGAAAAAAATACTATTTTGCTATTTGTTTTCTAGGTGTTTTCTAGATAAATTTCCCCCTCAATTCCTCTACAACTGCCTTTTTTGGTGTTTCCTTTTTTTTTTTCTGATGTGCTGGCTTGATTTCCTCTTCTGTATATATTTTTCCTTAATGGTTTCTTTAAGTTTATAATTATCTTAAATTTGCAACAGTGTCATTTAAGACAAAGTTAGCTCCAATAGTGTTTAAAGATTATGCTGGCTGCCCCATCCCTCTCCCTTTATGTCGTTGTCACGAATCACATCTTTATACATCGAGTGTGACTCCCCTAGCTTGATCCGTTATTGTACGTGCTCATCTTTAAATCTCCCAGGGAGGGAAAGACGAGTTAGGAAACAGCACGACCTCCGCACGCTGGCTTGTGCACTCACCGACACAGTTACTTTTGTCAGTGTTGCGCTTCTTCCCTGAGTAGTTCAAACTTCCACTTACTTTTCTAATATTCTGTTATAAAACATGCGCAACAAAATGGGCCATTGCTAAGTGCACAGGCCACTGGCATGATGTACATTCCTACGCTCGCACACCTCCGCTATCACGCATCTCTGTAGCTTCTCATCTCGGAAAGCCAAACCTTGACCCACTAAACAGTAACCCCGCGGCCCCAGACCCTGGCACCCTCCCCCCGCACCTCCTGGAAGTGCAGTCCCCTGCGATTTGGGCTTCTGTGACTGGCAGGACACTGTTCCAGGCACGCCCAGCCCCTTGGTCATTCATGCGTCTAGGAACGCTGGGGCTGCTTCCACGTGTTAGCGTTGTGAATGAAGCCGCAGTGAACGGGGGTGCGCAGGTTTCTCCCCGAAACCCTGCCTTCCACCCTTCTGAACATTTGCCCTGAAGGAACTGCTGGCTCACGTGGTGACGCCATTTTTCATTTTTTGGGAACTGCCATCCTGTCTTCCACAGTGCCTGCACCCTTTGTCCCCCGCCCAGGGTTGCCTTCTCCGGGTCCTCCCCGGTACTTAGCTCCTGTAGCCACATCCCTCCAGCTGTTTCACACTCACACAGACGACGCCACAAAGGCACAGGGCGGTGACCCGGCTTGTGAGAAGCTGAGCAGGGATCAAACCTCAGCCATCTGGCTCCAGAGTTCAGGCGCCCAGCAGCCCTGCTGTGCTGTCCACTATCTGGGGCTTCCACCCTTATCTGCCTCTGGGTCTGCCCTCCCTGGGCTGGGGGCTTCGAGGAAGAATGCCCGGAAGTCCTCCAGTGCCTCCTGGGTTGCGGGGTCTGGTTCCTACCCCAGGGGATTCCAGTGAGCAGGGGCAGGTGCCGTGGTTCTGGCCTTGACCGGGAAAGGACCTCTCCTGACAGCAAAGTCCCCAGGAGAGTAGAAGTGGGCGGGAGTCGCTGCAGCCAGCTCGCCCTGTGCTGGGGTCACGCCCTGATGTCCCTAAGGCTGGGGTGCAGTCCGGGCAGCTCTGTGCCGTCTCTGTCCTCGGCACCCCCACCCCCACCCCACAGACACTGTTTATTTGCTGGGGTTTGGGCAGGGGGTGGCTTCCAGGATTCCAGACAATGCTGTCAGGGGCCTTGAGGAGATAAGAGGGGGAAGGAGGAAGGAGGGGAGGCGGACTCAGATAAGCAGGGAGAAGGAAGCACCAGGCTGTGGGAGGAGGGTGCCAAGGCCTGCACCGGCCAGGCCCTCTAGACTGCTGGGTAGCCTCTGGCTCCCAGCCCAGCAAGCACGGGAGCCAGGTGCCCGTCCTGCACAGGTGCCAGGGCACGGGAGCCCAGCACTGCCCACTGCAGGGTGAGCTCTGAGCAGTCCCCAGGCTTGCTGCCCTGCGGGATCCGAGAGACGTCTGCCAAGCCTCAGTGGCCTCTCCTGCTCGCCAGACACCCCTGCACGGGTGACCTCGGGCTGGGTGAGGAGGACGGGCTACCCAGGGCTTACCCGCCGGCGGCCACAGAACCAGAAAGCTCTTTGGCCCACCTTCTCCTTCGTCTTAAAAATTTCCAGGCTGTGTAGTTTCCTTCCATAGAAAGCGCTGGTTTTCTTCCAAGCTGCAGGCAGAGTCAAGTGCAGGTGCCTCCTTCTCCCCGGGCCCTGGAGTCGCGCGGCTGCCTGGGGTCCCGCCGCTGGCGCCCCCTCCCCATCCGCCTGCCAGTCGTCACCTAAGCCGCCGTTGCCATGGGCCCGCGGCAGATGGCCTGGTTTAGGGTTCCCCGGCGGGCGCCGCGCGCACGGATTAGGTGAATTAGGGAGCCGGAGCCTTGAGCTTCCGCGGGACCCTCCGCGCCATGGAGTCCCCCGCCGGGCCTGCCGACCCCGACCCCGCCGAGGAGCGCGCTCCGCAGTCCGGCAAATGGGCACTCGTGCGCAGCCTGAACCAGGCCTTCAAGACCTTTGCGGTCCTGCCGGTGAGGCCCGGGCCCGAATGGGGGAGGGTACGCGCGGGGCCTGCCCCAGGGGGCCTCAGTTTCCTTGCGTATCAGGAGTCACACAGGAGGGTCTGCGCAAAAGGGGTCCCAAGATGCTGCATGGGCTCTCCCACCTGCAGAGCGACCTCGGCTTTGGCCACCCCTCTGCAGGCACAGGCGGGAGGGTCTGGTGCCGGGGTCCCCAGCAGGGAGCGCCTACAGGTGGGCAGGCAGGCCTGAGAGGCCGGCTCCTGACACGGCTCCCCACGCATAGGCCTGTCTGGTGGACACTTGGATTACACTTCCCGCCTGGGAAAATAAAAACCAGTGTCCCGCGGTGACAATGGAGAGAAATGAGGGCGCCATCCAGAGATAGGCTCCTTCTCTTTGCACAGATGGGGGCTGGGTCCCAGAGGAGGGAAGAGGCAGGCATGGCCAGGCTGGTGCTGGGAGACAAACACGGACAGCAAGGACAGCTGGCATTTGCAAGGGACTATTGGCTGTACACGCACTCCTTTCCTGTTAAGTCTGGTGAAAACTGCTACCCAGAGAGGCTGAATAACTCACCTAAAGTCACACAGCGTTAGTGACAGCCACAGGACAGGAACCCAGACCTCTTTTGTCTTTAGTGGTTCTTTTTTCCTTAAGGTTTATTTTATTATATTTTGAAAGGTAGAGTTACAGAGGGAGAGACAGATTTGTTTGCGGGTTACTCCCCAAATGGCTGCAATGGCCTAGGCTGGGCCAGGTCGAAGCCAGGAGCTTCTTCTGGGTCTCGCACGTGGGTGGCAGGGGCCCAAGCACTTCGGCCATCTTCTTCTGCTTTCTCAGGTGCATTAGCAGGGAGCTGGAATGGAAGTGGAACAGCTGGGACTTGAACCAGGACTCATATACGATGTCAGTGTTGCAGGCTGTGGCTTAGCCTGCTGTGCCACAGCGCTGGCCCCAAGAACGCGGCTCTCTTGATGTGTGTTTACTATGGCTGCGTGCTGGCTCTCCTGAGGCTTGGGGGGTGCCGTGAGAACACTGAGACAGCCCACGCTAGGAAGTCCGCATGTGGGGGCAGGGAGACCATCTGCTCTTGCCACACGGGCCGGGTCACAAGAGCCGTCTCTGACGCGGGGCAGGGCGTCCCTCATAGCATGTGGTGCTGTTACTGAGTTGTTGCTTTTCTGGCCATGGTGCTCAAACTGGGGCCCGGTGCAGTCACGGTGGGCTGGGGACTGTCTTGGGGAGGCGAGGAGCTGGTGGGATTAGAGCTGGTGCCCAGTCTCCTCCCCTCACCACCCTCCTCCTGCCCCGCAAAGCAGCTGAGGCGTTCACGCCTTCCTCCCCCTCTTCATCCCCTCACCCTCCCAGTGGCTCTCGAACCCCCCACTTTGGGGTCCTGGCTTCCTCCTGCACAGCCCCCGGGTCACTGCTGGACCAGCGACCTCGGCCAAGTTCCCTCCCAGCTTTGGGCCTCACTTCCTGGCTGCAGTCTGCTGCTCCAAGGACGTGCGCTGGGCCACAGGAGCCCTCCCCTCAGGGCTTCCGGGGCCCCAGGATTCCCCGTGGAGCTCTGAGCTGCCCTGGGAAACTCTGTCCTCAAGCTCCCACCTAGAGCAGAGCCAGTTAAGCGCGCCCTCCGGATGACAGCCCTAGCTTAGAAGCCACTGCCACTTGCTGTGTGGCCCCCGGTTCCTCACTTGGCATCTCTGAGCCTCCACACCTGCTCGCAGGAGGTTTCAGTAGGATCGGGGCTATTCTCTGTTCCTCCAGGACGGCTTGCCTTTTGGGCCCGGGGGCCACCCAGACCCAGGGACCCCAGCAGTGCTTCCCATGCTGACCGGGATCCGGGGTGGGCTTCAGCCCCAGCTGTCAAAGGCCCTGGCCTCTGGAGCACACGTGTGCTTGTGTGTGTATCGCACACAGCTCCACAGCCTCACCCCCTCTCACACACACCCCACCCTTCGCCCTTCCTCTCACGGATGCTGCTCTGCTGGGCGCTGAGGACTCACAAGTGAGAGACTCCAACCCCAGCAGATGCAGCATGGGGCGGGGCTGGCCGGCCGTGGGGCCCCGTGGGACGGCTCCAGCTCCGTCCAGCAGTCAGAGTGCAAAGGTCCATCTGTCAGGCCACCTCTTGGCTTCCTGTTTCACGTGACGGCGAATCCAGCTCCTGGCTGTGGCTCACAAGGCCCGGCTCGCCTTGCTGCAGCCCTGCCCTCCCTGGGCACTGTGCACCTTCTGCTCCTTCTGCCCCGGAGTCAGAGGGGGCGGGCAGCGGCGGGCGCTCTGCACGCTTGACTTTAGGAAGGAATTAACTGGGAAGGGGACTGCCAAGGCGAGGACGTTTGCTCTGGGTCTGTGCAGGGGCAGGCGTCCCTGGAGGGAAGGCGGAGAGGAGCAGGTGGGCCAAGCAGCCCGTGGAGCCCCACGGCCACGGCGGATGTTCAGGAAGCCCCAGGGCTCCTCTCCAGCTCGCTTTTTCCAGGGTGGAAGCTCGGGCAGGGCCCAGCCTGTGTCTCCCCATTTCTACAACGTGAGGGCCCGCAGAGGCTGCTGGGGGCAGGCGGCGGCTGAGACAGCGCAGGTTGGCCTGTGACTCACTGAGTCCATCCTCCCTGTGGTGGAGTGAGGTCAGCGGCTCAGCCAAGTCCGAGCAGGGCCTGGGCCTGGGCGCTTCCCCCAGGTTCGCTCCATTGTGAATTCTTTTTATCAGCAGTTTCGTTTCTCATTGTTCTTTGATATTAAGTTATATTTTTTGTTAGAGAGTCTGTGTTCTCCCGCTCCAGGGAGGTTTAGGAACCAGCCCCAGAGGAAGACTTTTCTAAGATTAGAAGAAAATGCAACCTTTTACCCTGAGGCCAACAAGGGCCTCTGTGTTCCGGACCAGGCCCCTCTCTCTGACCTCCCCCTCCAGGTCCTTCGCCCTTGACATTCTTGCTGGCCAGTTACTCCCCCTTGCCCTCTGCAGGACTGCCGCTTGCCCTTCCAGTCTCTGCTCAGAAATGTCCTCCGCAGAGGAGGACTGACGGCCGAGCCTCAGGTTGGCCGGCTCTGTCTTGGCGCACTGTTCTCCCGGCGCTCACCTGACTCTATTTGTTGCCTACTTTCTCAACGAGAACATGGAGTCCATCATCTCTGCTCGACTCCCCACATAGCAATTCGTCGTCAGCAGGTGCCCAGGACATGTTGGTAGGGCATCACGGCGCTGAACGTGCTTGTCCTAGGTCCGCCACTTTGACTCTTGAGTTTAGATTCAAGTCCTGTTAGTCCTGGGTATGTAACAAGAGCTGGATGCTGCAGGGGACACACAAGCCGCACCCCGCCCATCCAGGTTGGGAGCGCCCCCACGAGCCAGGAGGCAGTATGGCTGAGCTCACCCTGGGCCCAGCACAGAGCATGTCACTGGCTCTGATGGTGACCCTGGGTGTCCTCTGGCCCCGCCTCGAGGACAGTGAAGATGTGGTTTGGGTGGTTCAGTGCTCCTGCCTCAGCCCTAGGGAGTCTGTCGTATACACGCAGGGTGCAGAGCCCTGGGGAGAGCCTCGGCTCGCATGGGCCTGGCCCCGCGGCTGCCCTGCTCTGTGAGCTCTGCTTCCCCCCTGTAACACGGGAGAACACTGGCTGCGCCGCAGAGGCAGTAGTGAGCCGCATGAGCACGCAGCCCGGGGCCTGGCAGCAGATGGGAGTTTGGCACCAGGCCTCCGGTGGGGGCAGAGGTGGGTCTACGGCTGCCCAAAAGGGAGCCTCACGCCCCGGGCTGCTCACCTGGCCTGGGACTCTCTCTCGCCCACAGGGGGACTACGTGTGGATGGACCTGAGGTCCGGGCAGGAGTTCGACGTGCCCATCGGGGCGGTGGTGAAGCTCTGTGACTCTGGGCAGATCCAGGTGGTGGATGATGAAGGCAACGTGAGTCGGCCCCTCCGTCACCCAGCCTGGGGGGATCACAGGCTGCCAGCGGCCCCGGCCAGGCGCCAGGCAGCATCTTGCCCTCAGAGGATGGAGGCACTGCCTGAGCCCCCTGCTGCCCCTCATGGGGCTCTGGTGCCCACAGAGAGGGAACCCCTCCCCTCTTCCATGGAGCTCTGGCGCGCCGCCAAGAGAGTACCTCCCCAGGCCAGGCTGCGTGTTCTGTTTCCTCCTGCACGTCACTGCATTGGGTATTCCAGTCATGTGTGCTCGGGGTGACGTCAGGCTGGGCACTTCTCACGCACAAGGGTGCTGTGTGGTCAGACAGACTGCATCCCGGTCCCGCCTTGCCCACTTGTGGGCCCTGTAGCCCTGGCCAGGTCTCTGACCCTTCTGAGCCTCAGTTTCCAGCTCTGTGAAAGGGGGGCGTGAGTAGCTGTGCTACAGAGTTGCTGCAGTCACACATGAGGAGCACCTTGTCAAGTTAGCGTTGGTCTGTAAGCTTAAGTTAGTCTTGCTCTGATAGGCTACGGCCTCATGCGTGTTCATTGTCCCCCGTGATGTGGCTCTAGGAGTCAGTCCTAACCCTCTCTCTCGGCCCAGAAGGCCAGGCAGTGCAGGTCTGGTAGGCAGTCATGGGGAGGACTTGAGTAGGGAAGGAAGGTCTGAGGGCAGGGCCTGCCCCGGGTCCTCTGGGCACAGGTGCACCTGTAAGGTGTGTGCGTGTGTGGTATGGTGGACATGTAGATGTGATGCAGAACAGATGGTTGCAGCCTAGGGGGGACAAGAACGTGCCAGCAAGATTTCAGTTCCAGCTTAACTTGGGCTGCACTAGTGCTGTGCCAGGCACCGAGGACATAGGGATAACATGGAGTTCCTGTTTTTGCCTCCTGGTCTGAAGGGAGAGGATCAGGAAAAAGAGTGGACTGCAAGTTGGAAACAGGCTGTGCTGGGCATCAGGGGAGGGTCAGGACCCTCAAGTCCTGGGTGTGGATGTGGAGTGGGCAGGTGCACCACACGTAGCCCTGTGGCCCTCGGGCTTTGCAAAGCTCTTTCATCCAAGTTCTGCCTTTAGATGTTCACGGCGTGTCTGAAAGGCGGGGAGAGTTGTAACTGTTACCTCATGGGGAAACTGAGGCACCACGAGGGACCACGTGGCTAGCTCACAGCTGTAAGTGGAGGTGCTGGGTTCTGAAGCCGGGACCTCTGGACTCTCTGCCTGAGTTTTCCCTGTACACCTCAATGGTGGCTGTGGGTCTCGAGGTCTGTGCGGCAGGCTTTTGTCCCCTGGGCTTCAGAACAGAGCGCCTAAGACTTTGTTCCCGAGGCTCCAGGGCAGGGCCCTCCAGGAAGCCGCTGTGAGGTCGCAGACACAGATGGGGTGGCGCACAGACAGACCCACGAGCTTGCCTGGGCTCCCCCCTTCCCGGAGGGGACCAGGGACTCTCTGCAGGCTTCAGTTTCTCCTGGGTCATGTTGCAGTCAGATGGCATCCTGTAACTCCGTGTCACTGGATCCTGAAGGAGCCCTCCCGTGTCGCCCCCTCCAAGGCCCTGAGGGTGGGGGCTGCCCGAGGGCTGGAGCGTGGCTGCTGGGGGCTCAGGTGAGGGAGGCTGGGGTCTGACTTGGGTGGTGCTGGCTCCGGGCTTCTGGCCCCTCCTCCGCAGGCTATTCCTGCCCCCTCCACCCTGAGCCATCCCCCTCTGCCCCTCCATCCTCCCTCAGATGTCTAGTGACTTGCGAGCAGCACCAGGCCAGTCACTTGGGGTTCCCAGAGTCAACAGGGGGTGTGGCAGTGGGACTTCTTGGAAAAGCTTCCTCCGTGAGTCAGTGAATGAATGAATGGATGAATGAATGAATGAATGAATGAAAGGTTATGACTCAGGCCTCAGAGGACTCCTCGGGCTCTGACTGTCCAAGCCACGCCCATGGCCATCCATACCCTCGACAGAGCTCAGTGGCCCTGTCTCTCCAAGCTCAGCCACAGGTCAGATCTTTACCAAACACTTTCAGGCCCTGGGATTGGCCATTAGCCAAGGTGACCCCAGGCTCTGTCTGTCCCTCTCCCCATCATTCCTTTAGCTGTATGCATCACCTACTTCCCTGGTTCCCCTTGGCCTTGCCGCAGGTGCTGGGCACCTTAACCTGAGGGTCTGACCTCAGCCAGGAGCCATCACAGGCAGAGGCTCGGCCTCTCCCTCCTGCGTGTGACTGGCCCCTAGAAATGGGTTAGGAATTCTCTCTTGGGGGTACTAGGAGGAGCAGATGAGGTCATCTATCTTCTTTTTATAAAAAGTCATTTATTTATTTTTTGACAGTTAGATAGTAAGAGAGAGACAAAAGTCTTCCTTCTGTTGGTAACAGGCAGAGTGATGGGGGTAGAGAGAATGAGAGAGAGAGAGGGAGAGAGAAAGATCAATCTCCTATCTACTGACTCACCTCCCAAATGGCCACAACAGCCTGGGCTGGGCCAGACTGAAGACCGGAACCTGGAGCTGTATCTGGGCCTCCCAGGTGGGTACCAGGACCCAAGCACTCAGGCCATCTTGCACTGCATCTCCAGACACATTAGCAGGGAGCTGGATTGGGAGCAGAGCAGCTGGGACTCACGGCTTAACCTGCCACACCCCAACGCCAGCCCCAGTATTGATTTGTAGAACGGAGCGCAGCAACCATCACTGGCTTCATGGGCCTGGCCGGAGAGAACTGTAAACCAAGCTTGGTCACTGCATCAGTCAGTCCCCAGCATCTGCCACCCAGTGGGGTGGGGGGTGGGGGGGTAGGGGCCTTCCTCTTTCATAGGTGAGGGTGTGGCAGCTCAGGCAGGTAAGGTGACATGCTCCGGGGGTCCAGGGCCCTGCAGTGCCTGAGCTGCCCCTTAAAACGTCAATGGTGACACTGGGGACCCAAAGTCAGGGTCAAGTGGGGAAGCTAGATAGCCTGCCAGTGAGCTCTCTCTCTCCTCTGGCCTACAGCGGGGCCTAGGATTGAGTCAAGGCGTGAGGACCAAGCAGAGGGAATTTTCCAGTCAGATCAACTTTTATCAAGAACAGGTACCCGGGAGGAAGGAATGTTCCACACTGGATTGGAAAGTCCAGGTGGGCCTGTGTGAGGGCCCGACCTGGACTGAAATACTCTTGGTCCAGGAGGTGCCGGAAAATGCCAGGGAAACTGATCTGTGGCCTCCAGCTGGCCTGATCCCTCGGAGAGCCTCAGGCAGGCCCCACCCTGCTCCGAGTCTGCAGCCTCCTGGGGGGTCTCTCCATGACTGGGACTTGTCTTCTGGTTCAGACCTGGTCCCCAGCAGTCACCACCCATCAGGGCTCCCTGGCACACCATGTGTGCCTGGCTCCAGTACGAGGCACTGGCCTGAGGTGCACAGGTGAGCATGGGGGTGGGCGGCCTTCCGCACTGGGCCACACTGGGGCTCAGTCTCCCCGCTGAGTAGGCAGCAGGTGGAGAGAGTGCAGCAAGCAAAGCCACAGTGGCATTTGGGGAAGTGGAGTGCCAGCCTGGGATGAGGCGCCCGGGTCCTGGCCCTTGGGGTGGGCAGGGCTGTGGGGGCTGCCCCCGGCTGTGGCATAGGTTAGGCCCAGGGGAGGGGAGGCTCCCAGTGCAGGAGGAAACCAGGACTCTGAGGCTTGGGGAGCCCGTGCCCTCTTCCCCTCTGCCACCACGGGGCGCAGGGTGGTGCAGGCAGCAGTAGGAGACTGGGAAGGGTGGCAACCCCAGACTTCCCTCTGCTCAGCTCACAGCTGCTCAACCTTCATCTGGGGGCCACACAAGTCATCAGCAAGCCCTGTGGAATATATCCCAGGGCTGCCCCCCCCCCCCCCCCCGCCACCGCCATTGCCCCGCCTCCTGGCTCTCCTGGGCAGGGCCAAGCCTTTGCCAGCCACAGAGGCCTTGCTGCTCGCTTGGCCTGGAATTCCCACCCCCACCTCTTACAGTGGTCTCAGCGCCAGTGTCACAACCCAGAGGGATGGGCCCTGGCCACTGAGTCCCCAGCGACCCCCTCTGGGCGTCTGGGGCAGGCACCCTGCTGGTTTACACGGGGCACTGTGGGGAATTACTTTGTATGCATTTGTTCCTGGGAACCTGGATTTGAAGCAAGGTTAACTCCAGTCATTCCATGTTCCATTCCCTCCTGCAAAGTCACTGGGCCACTCTGTTCCCCTTAATGTCGCTCATGTGGTGGGGAGGGACCCCAAGAGAAGGAGGTGACCTGGGGTTTGGGGGGCAGCAGGATCCTGGAAGAGTCAACTCTGCTAGAGCTGGCAGACTTTGGCCACGGGTTGCAGGGACCCGGGCTCCCGCCCCCGCCCCCGCCCACCCTGCAGCCTCAGCCTGGAGAGTGAGCTAACACAGCAACCTTTGCCCCGCAGGAGCACTGGATCTCCCCGCAGAGCGCCACGCACATCAAGCCCATGCACCCCACGTCTGTGCACGGCGTGGAGGACATGATCCGCCTGGGCGACCTCAACGAGGCGGGCATCCTGCGCAACCTGCTCATCCGCTACCGGGACCACCTCATCTACGTGAGTGCAGCCGCGGCCCCGCCCACGGCCTCAGGCCCCGCCTCCAGAGGGCTCCCCAGCAGCTGCTGGTACCGTGGCTCCGCCTCCTCCTGTGGGGTTTGTGTGCCTCTGTAAGCCTCAAAACCTCTGGGCAGCAGGGAGAGGCTTAGCGCTTTGCCCAGGAGCTGGGAGCCAGTGCCACTGGGTGTTTGCTGGGGCCTGGGGCCTGCCACAGGGTCCTCATGGCCTGGGGGAGGGTGGATAAGGAGCCCGGATCCTCAGCGAGGCCCAGGGCAGGCCCCTGTGGGAACATTCTGAGGCTGGGGCGCAGAGGTGTGGGATGATGTGGGCATGAGAGAAATGCTGTGGCAGCCCTGAGGGGCTTGGGAGTTTGGGGCGGCACAGGGGCGAGGGGTGGACAGGCCCCTGGTGCTGGGTGAGATGGAATTCAGCAGGGGGCGCTGTGTGACTAGAGGGCTGGAGGCAGGACCTGGCCAGGGCAGCCAGCGACACAGTGCCGCTCAGGCTGTCAGGGCCTTGAAGCAGCAGGGAACGCTGGGGCTGGAAGAGTCTGGGGCACCCAGTGCGCCTGAGACATGGGGGTGACCCTGCCCCTGCTACAGTGGCAGCTCCACCCCACTGGCTGGGTGATGCCCCCGTGTCTGGAGGTGCCACCTATGCTCTGCCTCCTCTGAGCAAGGAATGGGGGACAAGGCAGTGGGGTGGTGAGGGGTCCGAAGGGCTCCCTGCAAAGCGCCTTGCTGTGCCTATCGCGTGGACACCATGGGCCAGGCACAGCCTCCCCTGGGAGCCCCCACACCGCAGGGGAGGGCGGGTGGCTGGCGGCCTCTCGAGCAGGCAGTGGGGGCCATGGTTCCAGGGCTTCTGTGGGAGGCTGGGCCCTGGCTCCCAGAGCTCTTTGAGCTGCCACTGCTGCTTCTGGAGCCTGCCTCAGCAGGAGGCTGGAACCAGGAGCTGGACCCGGGTTCTGCGGTATGGGACACAGGCATGTGAAACACACTAGGTTAAATGACCACCCCGGAACTTTATTTTTTTCTGCACGCTTTTTGAAGTCGCCTTGTAGGTGAGCAAAGAGGTTGCCAATCCACCCGCCCAGAGTGGTGACTGTCAGGGCAGATCCCCCGTCACTGGCCGTGTGCCCCAACTCAAGGCCAGCTCTCCCATCCAGGGAGCCAGGGACCCCTTCCCAGGGGAGGTGCTGGTTGCCATGGGAGTTTCCCCACCCAGGACCCCGCAGATGGGTGTCTGGGAACCCCCAGGAGGCGTGGAGCGCTTGGTTCGGTGATTCTGTAGGCGGTTTTGTTCTTCATCTGTGGGGGGGTCCCTGGGCTGAATCAAGGCAAAGACAGGCCGCCTACGGAAGAGGGGGGGACAGGCGCTCGGCCAGCCCAGAGCAATGAAGCTGCGCCAGAGATCGGGGCTGTGCTGAGCTGGTCGCTGCCGGCTGGGGTCACCCCGGCCTTCTCTCCTTGGAGCGTGACCTTTCCTCTCTGGGGGACCAAAGACTGATCCCAGAGGCTTATGGGTGCTCCAGAGAGCCCTGGAATCTGCGCCGTGTGCCTCTCGGGCGCTCAGCTGTAGCCTTTCTGACAGGGACCAGGGAAGAGCCCACAGGAGCCACCTGCCACCGGCTGCTCGTCAGGGCCTCCTGGCCGGGAACCATGCCGTGGCAGCTGTGGGTCCGGGACCCACGCTCAATCCTTGCAGGCTCAAAGGGGTGGCCGGGCCTGCTGGGTATGATGCTGTGGCTTGGAGGATGAGGCGCGTGAGAGCAAGGCCTGGAGTCCCGCCCGGAAACCATGCCCATCCCTCACCATGGCAACGCCTGTCACTTTGTGGGTCAGGTTACCTTGGGCACAGCCCATACGCCTGTGATGTCCTCGCATTACCAAGGCTGCCCATAGCCTTACGATGTGTCCCTGAGCCGAGCGGCCTGCACCAGGAGCCCCAGGCAGTGTCCCAGGGATGTGATCAGCCCGGGCCCCCAGAATGAGGGAGGGGCCTAGGGATGCCTCCAAACCCCTCACTGGGTGGTCCAAGAAGCTAGCAGTTGTGCCTAGTCCTGTAGGAAGTAGGGGCCAGGCTGCTGGGACACAGGACTCCTTGGTGCTGGACAGAGGCTGGGGGCCTGCTCTGGGAAATGTGGGACTGGGACCCAATGTTGGATGTGGCTTTAGGGGGTCCTTGGCCCTGTCTGGGCTCAACCTGCTCTCGGGCACAGCCCTGGGGTGAGTGCCCCAGTCACAATGGGAAGCGGAGTCCTAGGAGGTGCTTTTGGTCTCCTTGGCTTGCTGGACGCTAAGGAAAGTCCCCAGTTTTGCAGGCCTGGGGGCTCCCTGGAAGAGGCGGAACTGGAGGTAGAACTGGTTCCTGCCCTTCCTTCTGGTCTCAAAGAGGCCTCTTGATCTTGACTTGGAGACTCGGGACCCCATGGGGACCTGGGCTCTGTCCTTGGCCTGGTAATGGTCCTTCCCCCCGCCCCCAGCTCTGCCTCCCCCAGTCCTCAGCTCTGCCCTGTGCTCCACAGGCGTTTGTTACTGAAGAACAGAGCAGGGGTCTCTATTGGGCTGGCCCCTTAGAAACGGGGGGGGGGGGGGGACAGAGAGCGCTGAGGCACAAAGAGGGCCAGGACCTCCCTGCCAGTGCTGGCCTAGCCGCCACACTCTTCACCACCCCAGCTGCCAGCCCCGCTGGTCTCGCAGGTGCCTTCCGGGAGGGACCAGCGCTGGGGCCCCGTGCCGAGGTCCCTGGCTCATCCCAAGCCCTGCTTCTCTCCTGTACAACCCAGGCACATCCCCCACTTTTCTGAGGAACTGAGGCTCAGTTCTCTCTGATAAGGGTGACGAGTGAGGGCATCAGTCTGCTCTCTTCACTGGGGAGAGGCCTCAGTGTATGATGCATTTTGGAATGGGTAGATACGCTGCAGGCTGGAACGTGTTCACAGAGAAAGTGACACTATTTTTCATCAGTTCTCCAAGGGTAGGACAGACTGTGTACATGTGTACACTTGTGTGAGTGTGCCTGTATGTGTGCACACGTGTGTGGTGTATGTGCACATGTGTGTGCATGCACATGTGTGTATGTGTGGTGTGTGTGCATACATGTATGTGCAGGCACGTGTGCTGTGTTGCGTACATGTGTTTACACATGTGGTGTCTGCGTGTGTGCACATATGTGGTGTGTATGTGTACATATGCGCGTGTGTGCATGCATGTGTGTGTGGTATGTGCATGTGTGTGGTGTGTGTATGTGTGTTCATGCATTTAGAGCCTCACCCCCCCAGTGGAGGGCAGATGGCAGGGAAGGTGGGAGCCCATGGAAGGGGTCTGCAGTGGTCAGCTGAGACACGGGCCAGGGAGGTGGCCACACAGGGACAGAAGGGGAGCAGTGCCCAGGGGCTGCCCGGGGTGGAGGGTGGTAATGGCACCCTAGGCCAGCTTGGGCAGGCGGCTGAGCCCTCCGTGCTGGGGGACACCCAGGAGGCAGGGAACCCCAGGGCCTCGTGCTCAGGAGGACCTGCTGGGGTGTGGGCAGAGTGGAGAGGGCCAGGGGAGCCGTGGGTGGGAGCCGAGTCCCGTCCCAGCCCCAGGAAGCCTCATGGCGTCTCGGCATCCTCTGTGTCCGTCTGTGGCAGTGTCCCCGCCTCTCAGGGCCGGCTCCGTCTGGCCCTCACCCCTCCCGCGGGCTGGTCATTAGGGCTGAGCCAGCCTCAGAGACTGCCGTTCCTCGTCCCGGGTGAGCTTTCCCCAGTAGACCTCCCGAACGTCGCGCCCTTTCACGCCTCTGCTCAGTGCCTGCTGCTACCACCCCTGCCTCGAGCTGCGCTCCCAGCCTCCCCTGTCTGAGGGAGGGTCGCAGATGCTAGATGCTGGTGTGGGCTCAGCCATCTGCACCTGCTGATCACGAGCTGGGTGGCTGAGCCTCACCATCTGGACAGGGGGTGGCACTGGTGCCCCAGGTACCCGGAAAGGCTGGTTCTCTGCCCTTCCGTTTCTGTAACAGCCATGGGAGGTGGATGTCAATCACTTCCTTTTACAGACAGGCAGAATGCTCCCTGTAGCTGATTCCCCATCTGATGTGGGCCCTTTCGCCGGCCCCAGACACCGCTGTTCAGCTGGTTCCCGTGGGGCAGGGCCCCGTGGCTGGGGGCTGCAGGCTCTGACCTGCGAGTCTAGGGAACACCAGGCGATGTGGGGTGTTGTCGGTTGTCTGCTCACCGGCTCCCTTTCCTCCTGCCTGACACGTGACACTGCAGACCAGCTGTGGAGGGCGGGTGAGTGTGGTTCAGACAGCACCCAGGACGGTCCTGCTGCTTTGCTTGGTCTGGCTGCCCGCTGCGGCCTCCTGCCCACCCTGGCTCTGCCTGCTTGGGCCCGGGCTGCACCCTTGGTCATCGGCAGGGAGTGTCAGCTGCTGCTGGCCGTGTTCACGTGGAGGAGGAGGCTTGTGGGAGAGGAGACTCTTCCTGGCCCCAGAGAAGGGGGGCTCTGGCCAGGGCTGCCGGCCTGGGGGACCTGCGCCAGAACATGAGCCCCAGGCTGTTCCCCAGAATGCGGTGCCTGCAGCCTGCTTTCCTCGCATGGCCGCCTTGGGCTGAGGCTGCTGGGATATGGCTGCGGCCCTGGGGGGATGCACGGAGCCCTGGGTGGGAGGGGGTGGCCCCACTGTCATCTGCCTTGCGTGGGCACATTTTTCCTCTGGCCCTGTCGGCCCCACATGTCCATACCTCCATGCCAGTTATAGACAGGGCCTGACCTGTTCAAGCTCGAGTTGCCAGTGAGAGAGGGAGGAGGAACCCTCCAGTACCTCTGGCTGTCCTGGTGGCAGGAGGGCCAGGCCACACTGTCCCTGTGTGTGCCAGGGCCTGGCCTGCAGCAGTGGGTCTTTCCATGAATGGCCACGCTGTGCATGGACCGAGAAGCCCAAGAGGGGAAAGCCCACAGAAAGCTGAGGCTTGTAGGCCCCTGCTGCTGCCAGCCTGGTCAGTAGGAGGTGCCCCGTGCCACCGAGTACGAGGCCGCTCACCCTTGCTCCCCCAGCAGCTCAGCCTCCCCTCGGGATGGGCTCCTGTATCCGAATTTCCCTCCAAAAGCTGGGGGTGCAGGCCTCGGAAGCCAGGATTTGAGGCCCCAGCATGCTGTGGGTTTCACAGTACACGGGCTCCCTTAGCCTTCCGAGGCAGCGCTCTGGTGCCCATTTCACTGATACAGAAAGGGAGAACGAGGCTAGAAACCCCGTCTCCCTCTCGCCCCAGGTCTCTCCTCCCTCCCCCTGCACCACTGAGTGTGAGCCAGCCCCAAGCTGGTCTGGAGGCCCAGCCCAGCTCCCAAGGAGGCAGGGTCTGCACGTGGGCCCCCAGGGCCTGGGGAGCAGGGCACGGCCTCCCGCGTGGCAGTCCTCAACACCCCTTCCTCCCTGCTGCCCGCAGACATACACGGGCTCCATCCTGGTGGCCGTGAACCCCTACCAGCTGCTGTCCATCTACTCGCCCGAGCACATCCGCCAGTACACCAACAAGAAGATCGGCGAGATGCCCCCCCACATCTTCGCCATCGCCGACAACTGCTACTTCAACATGCAGCGCAACAGCCGCGACCAGTGCTGCATCATCAGGTGGGCCGCTCGCACGCCCGGAGGGCTCGGCGGCATGGCCGTGATGGTCCTGGTACTCCCCGCTGTGTCGCGACGTGGAGAATCCCCCCCCCCCCCGCCTTCCCTGGGTCTCCCGTCTCTACTGAGGCGGCAGAGCTCGTGCCTTGTTCCCTGCCAGCTCCTGATACGTTAGGAAATCCTGGGGCGCCTGTGTTCTCTTGGGCAGAGAGTTGGCTGAGCGTCTGATGTGTGCCAGGCTCTGTGGCACCTAAGAGCGGAGGAGTGCAGATCTGAACCTTGGGGATGGAGTGACCTCTGGGTGTGGCCATGCGTGGAGCTCCTCCGGTCCTCCCCTGGCCTGCGATGGTCCAGATTGTTGGGTCAGTTAGAGATGGCAGTGGGGAGGGGCGCGGCGTGGGCTGTGACGGCTCGTGGGCTCCCTCCCTCCGCAGTGGGGAGTCTGGGGCCGGGAAGACAGAGAGCACCAAGCTGATGCTGCAGTTCCTGGCCGCCATCAGTGGGCAGCACTCGTGGATTGAGCAGCAGGTGCTGGAGGCCACTCCGATCCTGGAGGGTAAGGCCAGTGCGCTGAGGGCGGGGCGGGGAGGGGAGGGGGCTGCCCTTGCCCGTGACCTTCTGCGCACCTGCAGCCTTTGGGAATGCCAAGACCATCCGCAACGACAACTCCAGCCGCTTTGGGAAGTACATTGACATCCACTTCAACAAGCGGGGTGCCATCGAGGGGGCCAAGATCGAGCAGTACCTGCTGGAGAAGTCCCGCGTCTGTCGCCAGGTGGGCCTGAGCCCCGGGCTCGTGGGAGTGCATGTGGTCCTTCCCTGGAGCAGAGCGGCACCTGTCCCAGCACCGGCCAGCTGCGTAGCTCTGGTGGTTCCTCACCTGCCCCAGCTGCCACCTGCTGGCCTCTGCGCCTGAGGTCCCCTTGGCTTCCTGCCTGACCATGTTTGTGACCCTCCTGCTGTCCTGTGTCCTGACGGCCTCTCCTGCCTCCTCTCCGCCCCCTCCTGCGCGCCCAATGCTTCCAGGCCCCTGATGAACGGAACTACCACGTGTTCTACTGCATGCTGGAGGGCATGAGCGAGGCTCAGAAGAAGAAACTGGGGCTGGGCCAGGCTGCCGACTACAACTACCTGGCCATGGTGAGGTCCCGACGGGCACCCCGTGGGCTGCGGGTGGACCCAGGCCTCATGCACACAGGCTCCCCCAGCTCCCAGTGGTTGGCAACGCATGTGGGCCGTCTCCTGTCCCCGACCTGCTCAGCCCACCTGGGGCTCGCCTGTGCCCTGAGGCCTGCCGTCCACTTGGCCACGCGGCCCCTTGCACGTGCATCACAAACCATGTGCCCCCAAGCGTGTGGACACATACGTGTGTAAGTGTGCATGCATCTGTGCCCACACGTGCTATTAGGGTTTAGTCTTTGAGGATATGAAGGACTGGGCCTCTGACAGGCAACGTGGGGGCAGGGCTGTGGTGCCAGCCTCCTGCTGCTGTCTGGGCACCCAGGAGAGAGGGGCCTGGGACCCTTGTTGCCACCACCAAGCACCATCTCCTTAGCCCTGGGGGGAGCTGTTGCCTGGGGCTGGGCTGGACCAGGCCACAGACACAGGTATAGACTAGGGTGGCCTAAGGGCTGTGTGTGTGTGTGTGTGTGTGTGTGTGTGTGTGGTATGACAGCACTTCCTGGACACTCCCTGTAGCTGGCTGGCGCGTATGTACACACAGGTCTCACAGGCAGGTTCCGCAGGCTGCCATCATTGCTCTGCCTATCCGAAGCTGCCCCGCCTCCATCCATATCAGGCTGCACCTGGGGAGGGGTCAAGTCCCTGAGTGTGGGTGTCCCAGAGGGAATGAGAGGGCATGGAAGGCCCTGGCTGTGTGACTGCCAGACAGGTGGCCAGGGCTCTGTGACCCGGCTCCTCTCATTCGTGGGAGGGAGGGAGCCCGGGGTCCCTGCGTGGATGTGGTCGGTGTGTTCCTGAGAAGCCTGGGCCAGAGCACTGTGGACCTCTGGAGGGGTCCTGAAGCCCACCAGGTGAGATCAGTACCTGGGGTCCTGAGCCCTTCGGCCCGGCGCTGCCCCCCTGCGTGCCCATGGCCTCCCTCAGGCCCTCCCACTACCTACCCCCTGCCCGGCTCCGCCCACAGGGTAACTGCATAACCTGCGAGGGACGTGTGGACAGCCAGGAGTACGCCAACATCCGCTCGGCCATGAAGGTGCTCATGTTCACGGACACGGAGAACTGGGAGATCTCGAAGCTCCTGGCTGCCATCCTGCACCTGGGCAACCTGCAGTATGAGGGTGAGAGGCCGTGCAGGTGTGCCCTGCCCCACCCCCTGCTGGACACCTGACCGCGCACGGGGTACCGGCGGCAGTTTCTGCCCCAGTGACATGTACCCTCCTTGGAAGGACGCCTGGGAGAAGTCCCGTGCGGGTCGGTTTGCAGAGGTCGGCTAGCTTGGCGGCAGCCCCGGGGGTGGCATCACTGGGCTGCGACCATGTCCTGGAGATGGACGGTCACAGGAAGTTTCTGGAAGCTGACTAGGGGCCCCTTAAGTTTGGCCTCTTCTGTAAGGTCAGCCGCCTTAGAGTGAGGGCCAGTCTTTGAACTACTTCACACATAGATGTGGGTGACTGTAGCCATCTCCCGAAAGCCGGAAGGCTAGGAAAGGGAGCACATTCACACCTCTGTGTTCCCTGGATGTGGACTCTGTGCCAGGCCGAGAGGTCCTCTCTGCTCATGCGTGAGCCCCAGGTGGAGCTGGGGCTCTGTGGCATTTGCTCCGTGCGTGAACTCTGAAGAGAAAACATGGGATTGGGCGCCCCAGGCAGAAGGCAGGGCTGTGAATAGGGTACAGGGGAGGAAGGGCGAGACTGTGCCTTTTGTCGTAGGAGTGGGGCTGCCCCTGAGAGCTCGGGAGTCTGGGATGGAGAGGGAGGGAGAGACATGCACACTGCCAGTGTCTGCCACTTGGATGGTAGGAATGGGGCCAGGTGTGGAGCACGCAGGGTCCCTGCCCTCACGGACCCCATGGATCCCTGGCAAGAACATCGCTCATGGATCCCACAGACACCTGGTGAGAACATCGCCCAAACATCTGTTGACCCAGACAAGCATTTAGACAGGGTAGACAGGGCACTTGTGTCCTCTGTGGATAGGGCCGACCCTCCCCCCAAGAGTGGGCATGGCTCCTGGTCCCACCAGGACTGCCCCTCGCCCCTGTGTCCACCTCCCTGCCCTGACGCCATGCCCCTTGCTGCCGACAGCCCGCACGTTTGAAAACCTGGATGCCTGTGAGGTCCTCTTCTCCCCGTCGCTGGCTACAGCCGCATCCCTGCTGGAGGTCAGTGCCCAGCCTTCTCTCCCACCACTGCCTCTGCCCCCGAGAATCCAGCTGGCTGTGAGCTCAGCGGGGCCAGGATGCGGGAAGTAGCTTGCTGGGTCCCCTGCTTGGGAGAGCCCTCACTGTTCAGTGTTGAGAACCCACGGTGTCCGGGCTCTGCTGGGCACGGGTCCCAGAGGAGCAGAGCCAGATCGGGGATCCTCACTGGCCTGTGCTAGCCAAGTGCCCCCAGAAGCTGTGGGCTGGGGCGGGGCATGGGAGCCCAGGGACCCAGGCTGGGCGCCCTGGGCCAGTCATTGCCGGCTTCAGTCTCCGCATCTGGGGACAGCGTATGGGTATCCATGCATCAGGCACATTGTCTGTCACTCATCCAGCAGATGCCAACGAGGCTCTGCCCTGGGTTAGACAACTGACCGATAGAGCCAGAGGCACAGCCAGTCCTGGCAGGGCCAGGGAACCTGCTGGGGCAGTGGAGGGGCTGTGAGCCAGGAAGATTCCTTGTGTGCAGGGTTTGGGTGTGAGCCCCAGGGAAGGGCGGTCTCGGTGCAGTGGGTGGGGGGAGGGAGAGGCCGCAGATGTCTGGGGGTCCTGGGTGAGACCCGGGTGTCCCTGCACCAGGTGAACCCCCCGGACCTGATGAGCTGCCTGACGAGCCGCACCCTCATCACCCGTGGCGAGACGGTGTCCACCCCGCTCAGCAGGGAGCAGGCGCTGGATGTGCGAGACGCCTTTGTCAAGGTGGGCTGGCATGGAGTGGCCCTCCACCCCTCTGCCCCGGCGAGGATGAGCTGCCAGTGGACAGGTGCCAAGGAGTCTGTGGGGCTGAGCAGATCACTGAGTATTGACCCCTGCCTGCCTGGGGCCCAGAGTCCAGGCACCAGCCACTGGCTGCCTCTGGGGCCTGGGTGCCAGCGCACCTCCCTGTGAGCCTCAGGGGCCTGGCCATCCCTTGGGAGCTGGGCACTTTGCACCCCCACCCACCCCAGGACCTTACCAGCTCCATCCTCACAGCCCTCAACTGTTGGTCTGCTTTGGTCAGCTGTTTCCAGCCGGGAGATGCCCTCTTCAGGGTGCATGGGGGACCCTTGGGTCCTTGATGTTTCTGCAGTCATGCACTTGCCATTCACAGAGTCCCGCAGCCCGTGCTGGGCCCTGACCTGGGCTCTGGGACCTTAGTGGGAAGGAGGGCAGAGCCAGGAGCCCCCAGGAAGGCCCCTTCCCAAACCGGCAGGGCCAGGGAGGGACTCAGCGGGGCCCATCTCTCAACAGAGCTTTGAAACTCGGGCAGTGGGTTCTCCAGGCAGGCTCGGGGCTCTGGGCAGAGGGCGTGGCTCAGGTAAAGGCTGGGCAGCCGTGAGCACACATCGCTCCCCAGGCGGCTGCAGTGGGGCTACCGTGCCTCTGGCAGCCTGGCGATCTCACGGGCGGGTGTGCTGGACGTGAGGCTGCGGTGGCCGCTTTCAGGGAATCTACGGGCGGCTCTTTGTGTGGATTGTGGACAAGATCAACGCGGCCATTCACAAGCCGGCCTCCCAGGAGGTGAAGAGCTCTCGCCGGTCCATCGGCCTCCTGGACATCTTCGGGTTCGAGAACTTCGCTGTGAACAGGTACCACGTGGGGCGGTGCCCTGGGGGATGGCTCTTCCTCAGCACAGACGTCACATCCTCCCTTTAGGCCGCCTGGAGCTGGCTCAGGCAGGCCCTGCTAGGCCGGTGGGAATTTGCCTTCAGTGGCCTGGAGGCCCAAGGCTGTGACACCGTCCTGGCCACTTGAGGAGGCCTCCTCTGGCCTCCAGGCTCCACCAGCTACTGCCGATCTGCCCAGGGCTGAGGCTGGGCCTGAGCCAAGCCTGAGCATCCTGGTCTTGGCCACTCTTGAAGGATGGAATAGTCACGGCTGGATCCTGGCCCCTCTTCCTGTCTGGGTGACCGTGGTAGGTCACTCCCACCCATCCTGATTGGCTGTCACAGGGACACACTGAATACGCAAGGCTGGGTCTGTGCAGCCAGGTCAGCAGTCCAGACCCTGATCGCCGAAGTCTGCGCTCTGCCGGGCCCTGGGCACCCACCTGCTAGCTCTCCAGCCCTCCCTGCGTACTGATCACGCAGGCAAATGTGGGCTCTGAGCTGGGAGGTCCTCAGCCCTGGGTTCAGGCCTTAACTCTCCTGTTTCAAAATGTTTATTTATCTTATTTGGTTGAAAGGCACAGAGACAGACAAAAGTCTCCCATCTGCTGGTTCTCTCCCCATTGCCTCTAACAGCTGGGGCTGGTCCAGGCTGAAGCTGGGGGCCAGGAACTCCACCCTGGTCTCCCATATGAGTGGCAGGGACCCAAGCACTTGAGCCTTCACCCACTGTTTCCCAAGATGTATATTAGCGGAAAGTTGGAACCCGGACTCGAACCCAGGCACCCTAGTATGGGATGCACATGTCCCAAGCAGTGTCTGAGCTGACCCTGTCACTGTCCTTCCGGTACACTGAGTGACCTTGGGCAAGCCCTCTGCCCTGCTGGGCCTCTGTGTCAGCCCCACCCCCGCCTTAGAGGCTGGAGAGTCGGTGATGGGGAGGCAGCTTGTGGGAGGTCACTCTGCAGGTCCAGGCTGTGCTGGGCTCCCGAGTGGCAGGACAGGGACCTGAGCAGTGCCCCGTCCCACCCCACCCCTCGCACCCCTGCAGCTTCGAGCAGCTCTGCATCAACTTCGCCAACGAGCACCTGCAGCAGTTCTTCGTGCGGCACGTGTTCAAGCTGGAGCAGGAGGAGTACGACCTGGAGAGCATCAACTGGCTGCACATCGAGTTCACCGACAACCAGGACGCCCTGGACATGATCGCCAACAAGCCCATGAACATCATCTCCCTCATCGACGAGGAGAGCAAGTTCCCCAAGGTGCCCCCCGCCCCCCAGCAGGCCGGGGTCCTGCCAGGGCCGCCTACAGGCTGGGGCATGGGCAGGTCCCTTCCCAACTCCAAGCGTTAGCTTCCCTTGCCTGCAAAATGGGAGTCATGACACCTGCCCCTAGGGTGGCTCGGGGGCAGATTCCAGGGCACCCACTTGACATTCAGGAACCACCTGCAGGTTGCAGGTCTGGGAGCTGCAGATCTAAGCATGCAGTTGGTGCAGAATTAGGTGTCCAAGGCTCAGAACATGTCTAGGAATGGTGAAGGGGAAGGGGGAGAGGCTCCCAAGGTTTTAATCATGGGAAATCGATTTCTAAATGGAAATGGACTTCCAAGCTCATATGCTGCCAATTTATCCACACGGCAGAGAGCGCCTGTCTGGGTTCTAAATAAAGGGAGGGTAGGCTCATGAAGAGGGGTGCAAAGACCCGAGAGGAAAGGCCGAGGGCCTGAGGCGCAGGGGTGGGGTCAACAGCAGCCCCTCCATCCCCACAGGGCACGGATGCCACCATGTTGCATAAGCTGAATTCACAGCACAAGCTCAACACCAACTACATTCCCCCCAAGAACGCCCACGAGACCCAGTTTGGCATCAACCACTTTGCAGGCGTGGTCTACTATGAGACTCAAGGTACAGAGGGGTGCCAGGGGCTGTGTTTTCTGCCTGTGCCCCCAGCTCCCCTCCACAGCCCGGGAGAAAGGTCTCAGGTCCTGGAATGCAAGGAGCGGGAGCTGGAGGCATGGGGTGCAATGCCCTTTTCTCAGATTTTAAAAAAAACTGTCGTAAGATTAAATAACATAGTCTACCATTTTAACTGTTTTAAAAATAACTCTTTGAAAGGCAGAGTTACAGAAGGAAAGAGAGAGGGAGTGTGTGTGCGTGTGTGTGTGTGCGCGCGTGTGTGAGAGAGAGAGAGAGAGAGAGGGAGATCTCCCATCTGCTGGTTCACTCTCCAAATGCCCATAAAAGCTGGGTCAGGGACCGGGAACTCCCTCCAGGTCTCCCACATGGGTGACAGGAGCCAAACACTTGGGCCATAGTCTACTGCCTCCCAGGAGCGTTAGCGAGAAGTTGGATCTGAAGCAGAGGCAGGACTTGAACCCAGGCATTCCCGTATGGATGAGGGCATCCCAAGCAGTGGCTTATCCTGCCACGCCACACACCTGCCCCTGTGGTAACCCTTTTTAAGCAAACAATTCGGTGGCATTAAGCACATGGCACAGCCATCACCACCGGCGTCTTGCAGACTTACCCTCGACAGAGACGCCAGACCCACTCAGCAGGAACTTCCTGTCCCTCCCTGCTGCCCCCACCTCCATTCAACTTCCTGTCTGTGCATTTGACTATATGCAGACTCCGGCACTATTTGGCCTCTTGTATCTGGAGTGGGCCTCTTAGCAGGACACCTTCAGGGCTCATCCTGGCACTGCCAGTCCCCTTCCTTTCCCTGGATATGAGCCCCATTCCAGCACGTGGACCCTCTTTGTGGTTGATCCGTTGCCTGCTAATGGGCAGCGGGATCTCCCTCCCTGTAGGTTGCTATAAATACCACTGTAAAGTACCCCTCTGAGTCCCCGCTGTCGATTCCTTTGAGTTGGCTCCTTGCTACTTTGTACATGTAGGGAAACTGAGGCTGGGAAGTTTGGGGCAGGGGAGTTGACTGTCCTTACGTGGCATGGCATGACCTATGGCACGAGGCCAGGCACAGCAAGCACCCAGTTACCCACCAAGGCTGAGCTCTGAGGGGAAGCATCTTCTTCCCAGTGGAGTTCATTCTAAGTCTGCAAGAAGCGGGGTCAGAGCGCAGCTTTATCGCACTGGGTCTCTGTGCCGTCTGCCATCCAGGCAGCCCAGTGACACTCCCCAGCCATCCCCAGCCAGCAAAGCTCCCCACTACTCAGCCCCTCAGGTCTCAGCCCCAGGAGTGGCTGCCTCCTCCGGGCCTGTGTGTTATGAGCAGCACCCTGGGCTGGGGCTGGGGCCGGGGCCGGGCACCCCGGGCGAGGATGGAACTCAGCCTGGCACAGGTTCTCTGGGCACCAGCTTCTTCCCTTGAGGTGCCTGCCTGCCCCACTGTGCAGGGGAGCGGGGAGGGTGCCCTGTAGGAGGCAGGGGGGACCGGGATTGAATGGGCTCCTGGACTCAGCTCGCACCCGTCGCCAGCGTCCTCGCCCGGGCAGCGTGCTGCCTCAGCAGAGGACCACAGGGTGGCTTTGGGGTGCTCAGGAAGGTGGCCCTGCTGTGATCTAGAGACCAAGCCCCCCTGTCTTTCTGGAATAAACCCAGAAGGGGGCTGTGTGTCGGGGAGTCAGCCCCTCGCTTCCAGTGGTCATGGGCAAGCCGCTGCCCTCCCCAGGCCTCAGTGTCCGCCTACTATGGGGGTGAATCCTTGTGTGGGGGGGTCCTCCCAGCTCAGACTCGCTGATTCGGGAAGGACCAGGGCTGTCAGGCGGGGCGAGGTCTGAGCCCTCTTTGTTGCTGCCTAGGCTTCCTGGAAAAGAACCGGGACACCCTGCACGGGGACATCATCCAGCTGGTCCACTCCTCCAGGAACAAGTTCATCAAACAGATCTTCCAGGCCGACGTCGCCATGGTGAGCTTGGGGGGGTGGGCTGGGAGGGGGCTGCAGGGTGACCAGGGCCCTCACCCTAGAGCCAACAGCTGCGGTCCAGCTCCAGGAGGGGCCTGCAGGACCCCTGTCTGGTCTTCTTGTGCTGATTGAGGGGTGCTATGGGCCGTGGGAGCAGTCAGACCTCAGCTCACCATGGAGGTCCACCCAGGAGCAGGTCCGATCTCCAGATGTGGGAAGGGTGTGGCATCCAGCCCCTGGCACAGAGGCCAAGTGCGCCCCGCTGCCCTTCCTGATCTCCAGGGGCGGCATCCCGGCCCCTCTCCTGCTTTTCTGGTTCAGATGTAGCCCCGTCCCTGTAGCTCGTCGGGAGGGCGGAGCCCTTGGCTGCTGGCCACACAGGCTTCTCCCCGGGGCTTCTGCCCACCACGTGGCCCTCGCCCGCACCTCACTCGCGCTGTGGTTCCCCTTGTAGTTTCTCTGTGGGTACTCATCGGGCACTCTCCGCCAGCCAGCAGCTTCGGCCAAGGTAACAGAGCCCAGCCTGGGGCCCAGGACGGCAGGAGCGGCCTCCGCGGCGGGGCTGCGCGTTTTCTCCTTCCTTGGAGTGTGTTTTCTGGAGTGCTTTGTGAAGTGGTTTTTGGCTTGGGTTTTTTGAGTTGTGTGTGCCGCCAGCGGCTCAGTTTCTTCGCGGAGGAAACTGAAGAGGGCGGGACTTGGCCAGGGTGCCCGGGACTGGGGGCAGAGCCTGGACCGGGGGCGGAGCCGAGGCCAGGGGCGGAGCCAGGACCCAGGTCTCTGGAGCCCTCTGCCTGCCAGGAGGCACGGGTGTTCTGTGCGCTCGGATGCTCCAACATGGGGGCGACTCAGGCCCAGGCGCTGCATCTTGCTGGGGAGCTGGGCCTCCATAAGCCTGGAGCAGCAGCCCTGTGTCCTGACCCCACTTCAGGCAACCCAAGTCCCAGAGGTGCTGGGACCCGCTCAGCAATAGCCCGGCCCCGCTGTCCCTGCCACCTCCCTTGTCCATTTACAGCTTGTCTCCTTTCTGCCTGATGCTGTCACTGCCAGCCTACTTGTGGCCTCCTGCTGAGCCCTTCCCCCTGCGCCCGGTGCCTCCCAGAGCAGGGAGCTGCTCTGCACAGCCGCCCCTCTCCTCTGGGCCCTGGCACTGCTTTGCCACGAAACACAGGCCAGTGCTGTGGCCCAGCCAGCTGATGGGTGCACACAGGGCCGCCCCCATAGGGGTTCCAGGCACTCAAGGGTCCTGCACCTAGGGGAGTCCCCATCTGAAGCCCACACCTGTTAGGATCCCAGCGTAGGTGAAACAGGTGTGCTCTGGACTCCCTCCACCCTTCCCTCCTGTCTCACCCTGCCCGACGCTGAGCTGGGGACCCACTGTTGTGGTCACAGCACGCAGTCCTCCACCCCGTCTTCTCCCTGCCCCGCCTCTCTCTCCTCCCCCTCGAGAGCTCTCAGAGGCATCCAGGGCCTCTCCACGGAGCTACCTGTCTAAGATCCCCTGCCCTGACGCTGGAAACTGTTGGCTAAGGAATCGTAGTGAGGCCCAAGTGCAGGAGCCCGGGGTCTCCCAAAGTGACCCACTTGGGAGGGAGTTTGGGGAGAGAATTGGATGCTACAGGGACAGGTGTGATATGGATCACATCTCCTGGGCCCCTCTTCTGAGCCTCGCACTAAGCACTGACATCTCTCATCTCATTCACCCCCAAAGCCACCCAGTGAGTAGTTGTCATAACTCCCGCTCTGTAGGTAAAACAGAGAGGCCAGGTGCATGCTCAGGGTCACACAGCTGTGACTCAACAGGGCCTGGGACTTGGGCCTGTCTCCAGGACATACTGGGAGCTGTCCAGGGGCCTACACAAGTAAGGGCTAAGTGTTCAAAGTCTTTGTGTTACATTTTTTTTTTTTTTACGTAATTTTTTAAAACCTTGGGCTGTCTGTAAGCATCACATTCAAGAAAGAAAAAAGGCTTTGTAACTGCAGGCACCTGCTGGCTTTCCTAACGGGGCGGAAGTCAGCTTGGCTGATCGTGGACACTGAGAGGCAGCTCCCCAAGGGGCAGCGTCCTGGCTGCAATGCAGCTGCAGGGAGGGAAGCCACCCCGCCTCCCCGGGGATCGGGGCTGCCCAGCCCCTCGGGGTTCCTCCTTCCACTCCTGGGGCTGACTCCCCAGGGAGCTGCACAGCCACGAGGAGGGCAGGCAGCCTGGAGTCCTGTCCACGCCGGTCACGTGTCTGGTCATGGCTCTGGCCCCGGGTCCACAGGACACCTGCTCTCCCTGCATGTGGCCTTCTCTGCCTGTGGCTTCCCAGGTGTCTCTCCTCAGATCCCGTGCAGAGCCACTTAACCTTGGCCTTGGGACACTGCCATCTTCAGCCCATCCCCAGACACCTGCCGATTATCCCCAACAACACGATTGTCAGGGAGGCTTCAGAGAAAGGAAAGCGAGTCGGAGACCCAGAGGGCCGCGTGTGAGAGCGGACCCACCCACCCCCGCCCCAGGGTTCCTGTGCGCTCATTCGCCCGCGCATTCCACCTGCAAGTATTTGCCCAGTGCCCAGTCTGTGCAGGCTGCTCGAGGTTCCGGAGAGCGGCCGTGAATACAGAGGAACGTCTCTTTCCCCAAGAAATGTGTGTTCTAGCAGAGGGGGAGCCGTCAGAGGCAGGCAGTAAGCGCACATGACCCTGTGCCCCCTGGTGGTAGGCAGCGTGGAGACAGATGAGGGAGGAGGACTGTGGGGGCGGGAGGGGCGCTATTTTGAGTCAAGGTCAGGAGATGCCTTGCTGAGAAGCAGGCAAGGAGGGAAGGATGCCAGCTGCAGCCACCTGCCATCGGGAGGAAGGGCTTTGCAAGGACAGGGGCAGCATGTGCAAAAGCCCTGGGGTGTGCACGGGAGCCGGAGCCTTTCTGATGCTTCCTCGGCAGGGCCAGGAGGCTGCGGAGGCCGGGAGGGATGGACAGGTGGAGAGAGCACAGAGGACCCGGGAGCACGCCTGTAGGATACCGTGGCTACTTCCTGCAGAGTGGACTGGGGTGGGGCGGAAGTCAGGGGAGACCCTCGCCCAGCTGCTGTGTTGATGTGTGTGGGGGGGGTCCGGTCTGGAGGTCAGTGCAGTAGTCTGAGAGCAAGGCTGGGGCTTGGGCACGGCTCATAGTGAGGGGAGTGGTGGAGTGGGGGCTGGGTCCAGGTTTGCAGGAGGAGCCAGTGAGACCTGCGGATGCGGATGCAGTGATGAGAAGGGGAGGCGCTGGGGGAGCTGTCTAGATTCCTGACCCGAGCAATCTGAGCCCCCCGCTGACACCAGGATGTTCGCGGTCAACTGCTCCCTTCCACGGGCTCTGGCAGCTCAGCTGGCAATAGGGCTCCTGTGGCTCGGCCAGGGAGACAGGGAAGGGAGCCACGAAGCCACAGAAAGTGGGGGATGTGTGTATGTGTAGTATGTGTGTGCTGTGTTATGTGTGATGTATGTGGCGTGCGCTCTGTGCACACAGGTGTGTGTAGCTTATGTGCTGTGGTGTGCATGCTGTGTTATGTATGTCGTATGCACTCAGGTGTGTGTCACAGTGTGTGTGTATGGCATACATGCTGTGTGTGTTACATGTGATGTGTGTGGTATGAGTTGTGTGTAATCTGTGTGTCTGTAGTATATGTGTACTGTGGTATGTGTGTTGTCTGCAGTGTGTGTTACGTGTGATTTGTGTGTGTGCACAGGTGTGCATGCGTGTAGACATGTACCTGCTCATGGCAGGAGCTCTAACCCATGCTGGTGTCGTCCAACCTAGACAGCCCCCTTCATGCGAGGGGCCATCCAGGACTGTGTGGGGTCAGGTATAGGGGCAACCTTGGGGACCCGGATCTGGTCATTCCCCACCCTATTGAAACATCCCCAGGCTCCCTGGACAAAATCCTAGAAGCTCCAATGCAAAGGCAGTGGAAAGGGCGGCTCATGCGGGTGAGCCGGCGTTCGCTGTCTCTGGGCAGGTTTCCCTGCGTCAGGCGGCAGATTGTTTGAACTTGGTGTGGGTTACACACTTGTGCTCCTGGCCAGATACCGCACGTGTGTGCCCCTGCATCCCTGGTATTTATTGCTATAAGGTATCGGATGAAATTAGCACTGTAAAATTCTACAGTCTTAACAACGATAATGGAATTCGCGTTAGAAATTCTCACCCACGCGGGGGCCGCCGGGAAGCGGTGACATGAGCAGGCGCTCTGTGTCCCCTTTCCCGTGCGCAGGGCCTCCCCTTCCTCTCTGGTTGCTCTTAGGTCTACCCCAGCCCCCTCCCATCACAGGAGACCCTGGGCCAGCACAGACTGCCCCTGTGCACAGCGCCCCTGGCACAGGAGCCAGCCAGCTCCTGCGCCTTCTTAGGCGGATTATCTGCCCCACCCCCACTGCTGCCTCAGCTAATCCCAGGGCTTCCTGGGCTGCTGTTTACTGAGACCCCCTCTGACCTCTGGTCCTCTCCCCACCCCGCCCCATCCATTCAGGAAACCAAGGCTCAGGGTTTAGGGACCTTCCCAAGGTCACAGGCTCAGAAGTGGCAGGTCTGCCTCATCTCTAGCCCCCCCCACCCCCCCCACCCCCGTGTCCTGAGGCCAACCCTGGGAGGGGGACAAGCTTCAGCGAGGCTGTGCCCTATCCAGAATCCCCCAGCACACCAGGCGAGAAACAGACTCCGAGACCCCTATAGTGCAGAGCCCCTCCTGCCTGGTTCATTTCCTCCTTGTCCGGAGATGAGGGCTGGGCAGGTCCTGGGAGGCTTCCTGGAGGGAGCGTGCAGGGTTGAAGCTGCAGCCCAAACTAGGGGGCGTTCCAGGAACACTGAGTGCCTGGCCTCCCCTCAGGCTGTCCCCTTCCACTTCCCTCAGGGCAGCTGCTGAGAGGGCTGGGGGGGCAGCACAGCCCCTCCCACTGCCTGTCTGCCTGTCCTCCCAGGGTGCTGAGACCAGGAAGCGCTCGCCTACACTCAGCAGCCAGTTCAAGCGCTCGCTGGAGCTGCTGATGCGCACACTGGGCGCCTGCCAGCCCTTCTTCGTGCGCTGCATCAAGCCCAATGAGTTCAAGAAGCCCATGGTGAGTGGCTGTCGGCGGGGGGGAGATCGGGGCTCCCCTGAGCGGGCGGATAATACAAAGCCTGCAATTGCCTGGAGGCTGCAGGTGCGGGAAAGAACCTCAACCTGGCAGGGCTCGGTGCAGGCTCCCAGCCTGGCCGATGGCTGACCTGCCGGGTGACAGTGGGCGAGTCACTTGCTCTTCTGATGGCCAGCCCCTCAGGTGGACGTGGGCCCCTCAGGCCTCACTCCCGGGGATGTTTTGTGCAGTCACACCCGCACACCATCTGAGACCGCATGAGTGCCCGGTGAATGGCAGTCATGCTTCTGGCTGCGGCCCCTCTTCTCCTTTAGCCCAGCTCTACTCCTGCCTCCTCCGGGAAGCCTCCTGGGATTGCTCTGAGTCCTTGGACATGTCCTCTTTTGTTGAGCCCTGTCTGTGTGCTGGGCACAGGTGGGATGGTCCACAGCTTCAGTGAACCTTTGCACATCACCCGTGAGGGAGGCCCTGTGGTCGGGACCCTGGAGCGCAGAGGCTACAGTCAGGGACATTAAGGGGCCCTCTCCGTGCATTTGTCCACAGCACGGGCTCTGGGAGGTGTTGTGTGCCTGGAGGCCTGCAGGGCGGCCCCGGGAGAAGCCAGGGGTCCGGGGAGGGAAGGAAGGAAGGAAGGAGGCCGGGGAAAGTGGAGCAGAGGGAGAGGAAATGGGCTGCGGAAGCCGGCTGTCCACACGCGCCCTCCCGCCCGCCGTCCCCTGCCAGGAAAACATTCCTGGAGTGGGGGAGCCTGTCCACCCGGGCCTCGGACCTGGAGCGGCCGGAGAGCCTCAGGGGGCCTCGGCTGCCGTCCTGCTTTGGGGGCTGCAGGCGGGCGGAGGCTGTCTCCCCTGCTCTGAGATCGCTCCGGAACCCTCTCAGCCCAGACCGCAGCATCTGTGGTCTGGGCCTTGGCGGTGGCATCTACAGTCTCCTGCCTCCCCTCTTGTCCCTCCCCATGCTGGTGACATCATTCTTGGATGCAGAGCTGAGCTGGTCTCACCCTGGCCCATACCTTCTCCTATTCCTGTCTCCCTGGGCTGGGCGCCCTGGCTTGGCCTCCGAGGCCCCACAGCCCGGCACCCGCCCTCTGCTGTCTTTCCCCAGCCCTTACATGCGCCCTGGAGGCTGGCCCAGCCCTGCAGCCAGGACAGGGTCTCTGCACAGGAGTTGACCCACGGCTCCCCCATGCTCCCCAGGCACACAGCTCTGCCACCGTGAGGTCCTCCTGCGTCCTGCTCTGTGGCCTTGGCCTCTTTGGGTCTTTGTCTGGGGCTGGGCCCTTGTAGAGCAGGCCTGGCTTCCCAGCAGGGGCCTGGGCTCTGATGTGCTTGGCTCTGTGACCGGCAGCTGTTTGACAGACATCTGTGCGTGCGCCAGCTGCGCTACTCGGGCATGATGGAGACCATCCGGATCCGCCGGGCCGGCTACCCCATCCGCTACAGCTTCGTGGAGTTCGTGGAGCGCTATCGTGTGCTGCTGCCTGGCGTGAAGCCGGCCTACAAGCAGGTGCCCCCGCACGCAGAGACAGCAGGGCAGGCTCCTGGGGACAGTGGGCTGGCCACGACAACTGCTCGGCCTCTCGGGTGCTGCCTGGGAGACTGGGGGCCGAGCTGCAGGACCCATCCAGAGTCTCCTCCCGCATAGGGGTTGGGGGTGAGGCGAGGAATCACCCGGATGAAGCAAGGACAGAGTGGAGCGGGGTGGGGGTGTCAAGGGGAGGGCTCACCAGGGTCAGTGAAGCAGGAGCAGAGCTGGTGCGGGGGTCCCATCTCCTGGCCTTGAGAGGGACACCTGGGGACTTCCTGTGCCCTTGTGTCCCCGCAGGGCGACCTCCGGGGGACATGCCAGCGCATGGCTGAGGCCGTGCTGGGCACCCACGATGACTGGCAGATCGGCAAGACCAAGATCTTCCTGAAGGTGAGCGTAGCCTTTGTCCCGGGCTGCTGGGGACTGTGAGCGTCGTCACTGCCGGGGGGGCAGGGAGCTGGAGCAGCAGAAGGGTTGGGTGCTCCTTCCTGCTGGCCTCTGGGGGCGGGGGGAGCTTGGCATTAGAGACCACGTTGACCTGGGGAGGGGCCACAGCACTGGCCGAGGGTTAGAGAGGGAAGCTCAAGGGGGGCTGTCCCAGGCCCCCAGCAGGGAGGCCTGCGCTGAAATCCCACAGGTCCCTGGCATGTGTGAGGGACAGGCCACTGGCCCTTTCTGGGCCTCCTCTCTTACCATCTGTGAAATGGGCCGCTGGGCCGGGGCGGGGCAGCTGGAGTGTGTCAGCTCCCTTCCTGTGGCTTCCTGCCAGGCCGCTGTCAGCGGGGTCCCACTGCCCCTCCTCTGTCCTGGCCGCCCTGAGCTGGGAGAGGGGAGCGGGAAGCGGGGCCACAGGGAGTCACAGCCTTGGACAGCTCGCTGGAAGCTGTGGTGGCGGCAGCTGCGGCGGGGACAGTGTGGACTTCCCTGTTTCCATTTCCTCTGTGCTAGATTTCTGGCTGTGCGGTGGGGGGAGGGCAGGGCTGGGCGCTGGTGTGGGGGTGGGGCGGGGCACAGCTGGGAGGAGAGGGAAAGGAGGTCCAGCCCCCAACCAGAGGGGTCCAGGCTCCAGGCTACCTCCCCGCTGCCTCTCAGCCAGTCTCACTGGCCCTGCTTTCTCACTGGAAGAAGTGCTGTGCACGTCTGCGTTGCAGCTCTCCCACACCCACCCCAGCCAGGGGCCTCGCCTCTGTGACCCCCCCCACCCCAGCCAGGGCCTTGTCTCCGTGAGCCCCCACCCCATCCCAGCCTGAGGTAGCAGGTGTTGTGCCCCTCCTGGGCCGAGGTGGCGGGAAGCAGAGCCTGGGCCGCCTGGGCAGAGGGCAGGCAGGGGCCAGGCAGGCGCTGGGTGCCAGGATCCCTGAGGGAGCGCATTGTCCTGCCCGCCCACTCCGGCTCTTCAGAACTGGGCCATGGCCCCAGGCTCACTCATTCATTCAGAAAGCCTGGGCTGAGCCACTGTGGGCACCGGGCGGACGTGGCTCCCACCCCTGTGAAACCCTAGGCTCCCCGAGGGCAGGGGGCTGCATACAGGAGCCTGCTGGGGGCCCCTGGAAGGGAAGTGTTACCCCTCTACACTAATGATTAGGGCCAGGGGGGCTGGGAGTCTGCGGGCCTGGATCGTGCAGGGCCTTGAGTCCCAGGGCAAGCAGCCCAGGCTGGACCAGAAACCATTCCGAGTGGCTGTGAGGTTGTTTGTGGGACAGACCCTCCGGCTGGGGTGCAGGGGAACCAGGGGGATCTCCAAGGAGGCTGTGCGGAGATTCTGCAGAGAAAGGCAGTGGCCTGGCCCAGGTCTGCGGCTGTGGGAGGCTGCCCGCCGCATGGGAGCCCTGGGCCTGGGTGCCGGGTGAGGGAGGAGAGGCCTTGCCGGGGCAGAGCCCTGGGCCCCTGGGTGGGGGAGACCTGGGTGGGCTGCTGCTCAGGAGCTCCGCCTTCCAGGACCACCACGACATGCTGCTGGAGGTGGAGCGGGACAAGGCCATCACCGACAGAGTCATCCTGCTCCAGAAGGTGATCCGGGGCTTCAAGGACAGGTGCGTGCCTCCGCCCACAGGGGTGCGTGTGCCTGTGCGCATGTGCCGGTCGCGCCTTTGCCCCGCTGCGAGATCACTCCGGGGTAGACACGCGCAGCATCCGCACTGCCTGGCACACACACGGGGGAACACGCGTACATGCCTGACACCGACCTGCTGCGCCGTGTGAGCCGAGCATCGGCATGCGCCAGACACACAGGGGCGCCCTCGGTTCGTCTCAGGCCGATGAATTCCTTAGAGAGGAAATCAGATTGTATACATCACAGTTTGTTCCGTGGCTATGGAAGGGACGCAAGTACATCTGTGATGATTCATGAGTGGGAGGGTTGCAGGGTGTGACGCCCGCCGGCGCCAGCCCCTCCGGCGGGTTAGACTGTCGCCCCGCCCCTCCACCGCGGCTCCTGGGCCGCTGCGTGCATGCGGGCGCGGGCCCCGCCTCTCACAGGCACCCCGAAGTGTCCCTCCTTCACCCCCTCTTTGACCTGCTGGTGGCCGACCCCGCTGTGTGGTGTGAGGTCGAAGGTGCCTGTTATGCTGGAGAAGCAGCCTACTGTGTGCAGGGGAGCAGCACCGCCCTCCCGCGGTGCCCGTGGGTCACTCGGGGCTCCACTCCCAACCTCAGCAAGTCTCCGTTTCCTGCCCTGCAGAATGAGGAAGTCGGACCGCCCAGAGGTTTTCATCGTTGGTGGCACTCGCCTCACCCATCTGCACACACGGCTTTATTCAGCAAATACCTTTGGAAGGTCTCCCTTAAGGAGCTATGTGTGTGGCGAGGTTGTACATCAGGCGTTAGTCTACCCATCTCGCAGATGGGGAAGCTGAGGCGCAGTGCCTTGCCCGAGATCACTCAGCCCAAGAGTCACAAGGCTGGGACTCAGGGAGCCCGTCGCCTCCCAGGCCTGCCCGTCTGCCGGCCGCCTGAGGGCACAGCGCTGCCTCTCACCTGCATCGCCACCGCTGTTTCAGGTCCAACTTCCTGAAGCTGAAGAACGCGGCCACGCTCATCCAGAGACACTGGCGAGGCCACACCTGCCGGAGGAACTATGAGCTGGTGAGCCTCGCCCGCGCCCCTCCCCACGCCAGGCCTTTGGACCCGGTCTTGTTGCCGGGGCAGCAGCCTAGCCAGACCCGGGGTGGTCTCCTGCCGCTGCCCCAGCTGGCCCCTACCTCCCGCCAGCCCAAAGTCCAGCTCCGGCTCCTGTGACTCGCTGTGCTTCCGGAATGTGTTGGTGGGTCCTGGACAGACCGGGGCTCTGAGGGGACCCAGGGGGCTGCGAGTGGCCGGCTCCCCTGGGCCTCTGCAGAGCAACTGGGCTACAACCTGGCCGGGGGGTGTGCAGGAGGGAGATCAGTGGACTGCAGCTCCCGGTCTGTGCCGAGGTCCTACGGGGCACCTTAGGGATGTCAGCGCCTGAGCCCCTGCAGGTGCGGTGAGTCTGCGGGGAGGGTGGCCAGGCTCTGAGCACGCGCCGCTGTCCCTGCAGATGCGCCTGGGCTTCCTGCGGCTGCAGGCGCTGCACCGCGCCCGGAAGTTGCAGCAGCAGTACCACCTGGCGCGCTGGCGCATCATCCAGTTCCAGGCCCGCTGCCGCGCCTACCTGGTGCGCAAGGCCTTCCGCCACCGCCTCTGGGCCGTGCTCACCGTGCAGGCCTATGCCCGGGGCATGATCGCTCGCAGGCTCCATCGGCGTCTCAGGGCAGAGGTGAGGGGCCGAGCGTGGGAGGGGAGCGGCGTCACCCCGGCTTGGGCCTGCTCTGGGGAGGCCTCAAGCCAGGCAGAGGCTCCCTCTGGGCCTCCCCAGTGCTCCAGGAGTGTTTGGGAGGCCAAGGGGAGTCCCTCTGGCTTTGAGGTCAACAGACAGTGAGACTGGATCTCGGGGTGGGGCCGGTGGAGTGGGGTGGAGCCTCATGACATCGGGCGCCATCCTGTCTCTAGTACCTGCGACGCCTCGAGGCCGAGAAGATGCGGCTGGCGGAGGAGGAGAAGCTGCGGAAGGAGATGAGTGCCAAGAGGGCCAAGGAGGAGGCAGAACGCAAGCACCAGGTGAGCCTCCTCGCGCCCACTGCACCGCACCTGCCTGTGCCCAGTCGCCCAGGTGTCCACCCAGACCTGCTCCCGGGGGCCTGGGCTGGCCCTGCAGGCAGGACGAGTGCATGGCTGCAGGCTAAGAGGAGCTAGGCTCCCCGACATGGCCTCCCACTGGGGGATGACACCCAGATCAGAGGCCTCAGCTTGGGGAGAGGACCCAGGGGCTGCCCTGCCCTGGCTACCGAATCCATGAAACGTGGCTCATCCAGGTGACGGACGCAGCCTTCTACGTGTGAGATGCGTGCTAGGGTTTGAAGACTGCTGGGCCACCAGAGCACCAGAAACATCAGTGTTTTATCATAATACTACTTACATGTTAAAATAACGTTTGGGAAATGATGAGCTGAAATATACTACTGGGGCAGGTGTCTGCTCCGGCAGTAGCCCGGATGTCCATTGAGGTGCCCGCCTCCCACACAGCAATGCCTGGGTTTGATGCTCAACTCTAGCTCCCGACCCCAGCGTCCCTGCAGAGGCCACTCTGGGAGGCGACAGTGACGGCTCAAGCACTTGAGTCCCTCCCACCCACGTAGGAGATCCAGAGTGAGTTCCAAGCTCCTGGCCTTGGCCTTGGCCTGCGGCTGTCGAGAACAGAGGGAATCAATCTCTCTCTCTGTCTCTCAGATAACTAATGTTTAAAAAGTCAGTCACCAAAGTTAACCTCGCCCATTTCTTTTTGCTCTTTAGTGCGTGGCTTACATTGTGTTTCTACTGGGCAATGCTGGTGTAGCGCCTTGAGCTCACAGCTGTGGGATTTGTGGGTTAGGAGGTCCCTGTGGGCCTGGGGAGTATATAGGGCAGACTTCCTGGAGGAAGTGGCTCCCAGCTGAGCCTTGAAGGGCAGGCAGGCTCCCTGTGGCCCAGAGATGCTGGACACCCATGTGATTGGGCTGCGAAGGCCAAGCTGAGTGTGGCCCAAGGCGGGGACGCGCAGAGCCTGGTTCCGCAGGGCCCAGTGGAGTTGGGACTGAGGCCCTGGCTGCCGCAGGGGTGCTCTTGGGCGCCCTGGGAGGGCCTGTGCCCCGAGACTGTGGCACCGGCTGCTGCCCTGGCTCCTCTGTGCCCCCGCCTCCAGGAGCGCCTGGCTCAGCTGGCGCGGGAGGACGCTGAGCGTGAGCTGAGGGAGAAGGAAGAGGCCCGGAGGAAGAAGGAGCTCCTGGAGCAGACGGAGAGGGCCCGGCACGAGCCCGTCAATCACTCAGACATGGTGGACAAGATGTTCGGCTTCCTGGGCACGTCGGGCGGCCTGCCGGGCCAGGAGGGCCAGGCGCCCAGTGGCTTTGAGGTACCAGGCTGCGGGCCGGGTTCCCTGCACACCCCTGTATGACATGCGCCCCCTCCTTGGTGGCCCTTTGCATTAGAGCCCACCCAGTGCCCGAGAACCAAAACGAGGCTGGGGGCCCCAGGCCGTTATGTGACCTTGGGGCATCACCATCCCTTCCCAAGGCCCCTCTCATTGGTGAGCCATTCACCACCTGAGCACCTGCTGTGGCCTGGGCCTGCCTGGCGGAGGGCAGGACAGCATCCTGGAGGAAGAGCTGCCCCTGCACACGCAGGCTGGCGGCAGCAGCCCTGCCCCGAGTCCGCCCCAGGCCCCCTCGCCTGCCGGGCCAGGCAGGAAACCGTCTGTGTCCACCAGGACCTGGAGCGAGGGCGGCGGGCGATGGTGGAGGAGGACGTGGACGCCGCCCTGCCCCTGCCTGATGAGGACGAGGAGGACCTATCCGAGTACAAGTTCGCCAAGTTCGCCGCCACCTACTTCCAGGGCACAGCCACGCACTCCTACACCCGACGGCCGCTCAAACAGCCGCTGCTCTTCCACGATGATGAGGGCGACCAGCTGGTGAGGCTGCCTCGAGGGTCCCTGCTGTGGGGCGGCAGCGGTGGAGCCGGGGTGCTGGGTCCTGGTGGGCAGGCTGTGGGTCTTGCTGCGATCCTCACCCTGGCACCCAGCCGTGACCATGACCGTGACCGTGAGGGAGGCCTTTCTGCAGCCAGCCTCTCCCCACCCCCCAGCCTGATTTGAGGGCCGCAGCGCCTCTGTCTGCCTGACCTTCTGATCAGCGCACCCTGTCCCCAGGCGGCCCTGGCGGTCTGGGTCACGGTGCTGCGCTTCATGGGGGACCTCCCTGAGCCCAAGTACCACACGGCCATGAGCGACGGCAGTGAGAAGATCCCCGTGATGACCAAGATTTACGAGACCCTGGGCAGGAAGACGTACAAGCGGGAGCTGCAGGCCCTGCAGGGCGAGGGCGAGGTGAGGCCCAAGTCCCTGGCCCACAGCCCCCAGGCCGAGGCGGCGGCTCTGCCGGCAGAGGGTGCTGTGGTCCTCCTGTGCCTCGGCACCCCCGGCCCTCCCACGAGTGCGTGGACGTTTTGCAAGCTGTGAGGTGTCCACCAAAATGGAGGGGCGGCGTGGTGCAGCAGGCAGGGGCCTTGCAGTCGGAGGCGGCTCCCATATTGCCTCGCTCCTTGGGCAGCTCTCTATGCTGCTCAGAGTGTTTTCCCATCTACCAGTGGGTGGGGTGGGGTGGGGTGGCAGTGGCTCCCTGGGACTTAGCGTGCAGGCGTGCTGGCCCCTGGCTCCTGCCACTCACCTGCCCTGAATCTTGGTGCTGCAGGCCCCGCTCCCCGAGGGGCAGAAGAAGAGCAGCAGTGTGAGACACAAGCTGGTGCACTTGACCCTGAAGAAGAAGTCCAAACTCACCGAGGAGGTGAGAGCAGACTGGGGGCAGGTGGCCTGGGGGGCCAGGCCAGGGGCTGGATGCATGGAGGACCTCAGGAGCAGCAGTGGACCTCAGGGGTCCCTGCTGAGGGGGAACAGGAGAGCGTGGCGGGGTGGCAGGCAGGAGTGAGTGAAGAGGACTGGGGTCAGGAGGGCTTCCCAGAGGAGGGCGCCCACAGCGGTGAGGGAGGAGTGGCGTGGGGGCGGGTAGAAGTTGGGGATCTCAGAGGGACACAGACCGAGGCCCCCACGTTCGCACTCACCAGCCCCTCTGCCTGAATCCTGCCTTCCTCTCTCTCTGCCTGGGGTTCCAGCCCTATTTTTTTTAAACTCAATGGTAATATTCTTTTTGTTTTATAATAGCCACATGTTACATCATGTCTTCTGCTCAGAACTCGCCAATGGCAGTCCATTTCCCTCAACGTAAAATCCACAGCGCTTACGGGGCCTGATTTCCTGTCCCATGAGCCACCTCCTTGCACACAGTTTCCTGACTTCTCTGATAGGCTTCGACACACCATGAGCTCTCATGACAGGGCTGCTGCTCTGTTTCCTTCTCACCCTTCACGTCCTGACTGCTGCTCGAGTCGGGCCCTGGCTCTGCCTCTGCCGCTGTCCCCACCTAGGTGCAAATCCAGCCTCGCAGCTGTGTGGCCTCGGATTTGAATCCCAGCTCTCGGTATCCGAGTCTCACCGAGGCAGACGATGCCCACTCCACGGGGGCCTGGAGGAGGGTGCAGGATGGCAGCTGTGGTGCCAGGGAGGCGGGAGCCCTCCGGTGGCGCTGCCCGCAGAGCGCACTCTCACTACCCCCACATCTCCCAGGCAGAGCAGGGGTGGGGGGGGGTGCGGAGGAGCTTCAGCCGCTGACTGAAGTGGCGCCCGCCCGGCTATTGCGCCCCGCGTGGGGTCTGCACGGTTGCGGGTGGTGACTATGGCAGTGTTCGGTGCACTTTGGAGCCCAGCTCTCTGCCTCTCCTGGGCTTCTGCTCTCTGTGGAGCGGGCAGACTCGAGTCCAGGACCGCAGCTGCAGAGGCAGCACCCCCCACTCTGTCTGCCCAGTCAAGCCCGCCCCTGCCTGTGGCGCAGGTGACCAAGAGGCTGCACGACGGGGAGCCCACGGTGCGCGGCAACAGCATGCTGGAGGACCGGCCCACCTCCAACCTGGAGAAGCTGCACTTCATCATCGGCAACGGCCTCCTGCGGCCGGCGCTCCGGTCAGTGCCAAGGGCGGACGCAGGGCGGGCTCTCCGCTTCCGGGGCGGGGCCTGAAAGCTGTCAGTGGCTGAGCGGTGGCGCCATCACCTTCACAACAGACTAATCCAAACAGGGATGGTTCGGCTCGGTTGGGAGCTGAGCTGGTTAATGACCTTGGCTGAACCCTTTCCCCTCCCTCCACCTCCATCTCCTTGTCTGGAAAGGGGTGGCGTTGGTGGTGGCTACTTCCTTGGGATGTGGGAAGGTAAAACCCAGAGCTGGGCATAACACGTGAACTGGCTCCCAGTGGGCAGACAGCAGTCGAATCACACCTCCTGCTCTGTCACTGTGGTCGCCAGCTCACTGGAGCAGTCCAGTTGTCACTGCTGGGAGCACATGACAGGTCTGTTAGGAGAGCTGAACCCACGTCCTCGTGTGTGCCGCTGGGAGGACAGCAGAGGGCCCCCTTTCCCTGATGGAAAAACTGAGCTGCAAAGTGGGGAAGAAGTGCCTTGGGCACCGGGCCTCCCAGCCCTCCTGCCTTCCAGCCAGGCAACCTTCCACTGCTCCCAGAAGGAGGAGCCTCCTTCCCATTGTTGCCACCCTGCTGGCACTTGTAGGAACACAGGGCTGGGAGCCAGAGGCTAGGGTGTTGCCTCCCCGTGGGACCACGGCCAGTCTCTCCTTTCATCCTGTGGCTGCCCAGCAGCCTGGGTCAACCATCTCACAGCCTGGCACAGCCGGGAGACGGAAGGAAGCTTCCCAGCTGAATTCCTTTACTCAGGGCAGCTTTTTGCTCTGGGTGTTTGGCCGCCTTGCTTTCTGGATATGAAAATTACTTGCTTTATGAAATGATGGGGGAGAGTGGGCAGAGTGTGTGTGTTTTAAATATTCTGAGTTTTGTCATAAGTTGGCAACCTCCAGACTCGCTTAGAAATTGTCCCACAAAGTCTCAAAACCCGGGAGCCAGTGAAGTGGATCATCCCTTCTTCCCCTAGGGAGGAGGGTGTGGCAGTGCCCCCTGGTGGTCACTGCATCCTCATGGCAATGCCTGGCAACAAACACAACCGCTGCAGCCAGTATTCTTTTTAAGATCTATTTATTAATCTGAAAGCAGAATTACAGACAGGTACAGGCAGAGAGAGAGAGATCGATTGATCGATCAATCGATCAATCTGGAGCCAGGAGCTTCTTCTAGGTCTCCCATGCGGGTGCAGGGGCCTAAGGACTTGGGCCATCTTCTACTGCTTTCCCAGGCCATAGCTGAGGGCTGGATGGGAAGTGGACTTGAACTGGCGCCCATATGGGATGCCGGCACTGCAGGTGGCAGCTTTACCCACTACGCCAGAGCGCCGCCCCATGCAGCCAGTATGTTTGAAGGTTTGCTGTGCTAGGTGCTGCGTATGTATTGGCTCATTTTTCTTTCATGGTAATGATGTAAAGAGCCCTTTAAAATTAATATAGAACAACAGATTACCTTCATGCTTCCATTTCATGACAGAATTAATACTCAGCCACTGAAGTATTCGTGTTACAGAAACAAGCCAAGAGGCAGAGTCCCTCCTGGTCCCACCCCCAGAGACACTTGGATGCCTTTCTCATCTCTGCTTTTCCAGCTGCAATCAGTAGACACTGCACCTGCTGCCCTTACTGTGGGCTGGGGTCAGAGACGTTCGCTTGCCTGGGCCACCCAGCCGGTCAGGGCTGAGACAGGGACAAGCCTGTGCTTCTCCTCAGTGTGGTCACCAGTGGCTGCAGCCATTGTGCCCAGAGCAGGACACATGCCACCCTCTGGGTGGTGGGGCCCTGGCCTTGGAATCTGCCCTGGGGTTAGGAAGGGGATTCCTCTCTCTAAAGCAAGATCCTCCTTTGAGGCTCAGACTTCCCCCACCAGCCCCCACCGGGCCCCAGCCTGCCACCTCCTGAGTGGTCTCAGGCATGCTGGCAAGGACAGCTGTGCCCCGCCACGCCTGTGCAGGGAACGGCAGAGCCGGCTGCTGCTCTCATGGCTACTCTGCCTTCCTCGCCCTGCTGCCCAGGGATGAGATCTACTGCCAGCTCAGCAAGCAGCTCACCCATAACCCCTCCAAGAGCAGCTACGCCCGGGGCTGGATCCTCGTGTCTCTGTGTGTCGGCTGCTTCGCCCCCTCTGAGAAGTTCGTGAAGGTAGGGGAGGCACCTGGGTAGGGCTGGGAAGGGGCAGGAGCACAGGCAGAGGCTCAGAAGCACCTGCTAATGGAGTGCTCGTCTCTCAGGCCTGGCCATCTCCTGTTGGCCACTTCCTCCCAGCACCTCTGCCCGGCCACCACTGGCGCCGTGCCTCAGGAGGAGGCTGTCTGGGCCCCTGCACATGTGACCTGGGGCAGGTGGTCCAGTTCCTCCAGGGTGTTGAGGACACTGAGGCAGAGCAGGGTTGACCTGAGTGGTGGGTGCTGTGAGGGTGAAGGCGGAGGGGCAGCCAAGCCAGGGGAGCAGGGGAGATGGCCACTGTAGGGGGAGGTGCTGCTGAGACCCAGGGGGGTGGATTGTGGTGGCCTTGCCACTAAGCCAATGGGAGCCACAGAAAGCAAAGGCGGGATGTGGGCAGAGGCCTCGGGGGAGGCCTAGGGAGTGGGTGGGGCTGTCTCATGGGTCCCTGTCTGCAGTACCTGCGGAATTTCATCCATGGGGGGCCGCCCGGCTATGCCCCGTACTGTGAGGAGCGCCTGAGGAGGACTTTTGTCAACGGGACGCGCACACAGCCACCCAGCTGGCTGGAGCTGCAGGTGTGGCCCGTTGTGCTGGTGTGCTTTGTGTGTGTGTGTACGTGTACACATGCATGACTGGTGTACTCCTATGCCCCAGAAACATTCCCTGCCCTGGGCCTCCGGGACTCCTCAAGTGTCTGTTCTCACGTTGAGGGATCCCAGGCCCTGGGAACCAGAAGGCCTCCCAAGCATGGTTGAGTCCCTGGTTCTGTGCTGAGACCTGGGCGGGGTAGGGTGTTCCTTGTACATCTCATGGTCCCTTTGGGGTGGGCCACACAGCAGGGAGTTAGGAAGGCACCTGTGGCAGGGACAGGCAGTTTCCCAGTTTGATGCTAGGAACTCAGGTTCAGGGACAGCTGCAAACCCACTGGAAGCCAGAGCCCAGAGAGCTGGCCTCAAGTGGAGGGGCCCCATACACACCATGTTGGCTTACTCTCAGGCCACCAAGTCTAAGAAGCCCATCATGCTGCCTGTGACTTTCATGGACGGGACCACCAAGACCCTGCTGACAGACTCCGCGACCACTGCCCGGGAGCTGTGCAATGCGCTGGCCGACAAGATCTCACTGAAGGACCGCTTTGGGTTCTCCCTCTACATCGCCCTGTTTGATAAGGTGCAGCAGCTCCACAGCGCCTCCTCCTGGTCCCACACAGGCTTGGTCCTCCGGCTCCCATCCTGGCGCTGGCAGCTCCTGGCTTGGGTGACCTGCCAGGGAGCCTAAGTTCCTCTTTCAGCTGGGTGTAAGCCTGGCTCTGCCTCACCCAGTAGGATACGGGGAGCTCTTGGGCACTGAGGGAGCCTTGGGCCCATGGGGAGTGGAACCCAGAGCATTCCTCTATCAGGTTTGCCCAGGGCCCAAGAAAGAACATGACAGGTGGATGGGAGGGGCAGCTTTGTTCCGGGCCAGTGGGATTTCACTGTTTGGCTGGGATGTGTGGAGAGCAACCAGGCCATGGTGGTCGCTTTCCCTCTTCCTCATGCAGCTTGAGTTTGAGCATCCCCTGGACACACACTGGGGACCAGAGCTTCCCCTGCTCAGCTGAGTCTGAGGGTATTCCCAGCCCCAGCCCCAGCCCCAGCACGGGCACCCCCACCCAGCACGTCCAGAGACGGAACCACAGTGCTGGGCATGGTTTGCCTGGATCTTCCTTACCTGTAGAGACCATCTGCACTTTCAGTGACAACCTCAGTTTCTCAAAAAGCTTGCGCTAGGAACAGGGAACTCCCTCAAAACTGCCCCAAGCTGAGGCTAGAAAGGTGATACGTGGGTGTGCCAGCTCAGAGCCCGTGGCTAGGACCATAGGTCCCGATCCTGTGTGTGTCCTAGAGGCCTGAGGCTGTGTCCACGCCTCCAGAGCAGGTGGCAGAACCCCTTGCAGCCCCTCCCCTCCACTGGACCTGCTCCACTTGCCCACAGGTGTCCTCGCTGGGCAGCGGCAGTGACCACGTCATGGATGCCATCTCTCAGTGTGAGCAGTATGCCAAGGAGCAAGGTGCCCAGGAGCGCAATGCCCCCTGGAGGCTCTTCTTTCGCAAAGAGGTCTTCACACCCTGGCACAACCCTGCGGAAGACAACGTGGCCACAAACCTCATCTACCAGCAGGTGGTGCGCGGGGTCAAGTTTGGCGAGTACAGGTGTGAGAAGGTGAGTGAGAGCCAATGCTTGTCTTAGCTTGCTTGCTGTTCAAACATGGGCTGCAGGCTGCTGTAGCTCCTGGAGCGTGGCTGTCTTGTGGCTGGGCATCTCCTGGCTCTCGCTGGACTTACCACCGCCTACCCAAGGGGCTCTGTGGGACCCCTGGCATTATATCAGCATCACCTGTTGCAGCAGAGTAGAGCTTCAGGACTCAGGGTATTGTCCTGAGTTAGCCTTGTAAAATGTGCTCTAACAAGAAAGAGACCTATTGGTTCAGACCAGAGTTTGCAAACGTGGATCCTTTTAATACCACCTAAGAATGAGAACAATGAAATTGATGATGGGGGGAGGGTAGTGAATATGGGGATGATGGAAACAAACAGGATGGCTGCTGGTGATTGGGGAGGGAGCAATGGTACACACTGTGTGTGGTGGTGGTGATAACGATGGTATTGAGGGGTGGGTAAGCTGACACTCCATCAGAATACATTTGTGCAGCTACATTTCTGTGATACTTCTGATGAACTGGACCAATGTGCTGCCTTTGGGGCTCTTTGAAAGAGCCTTTCTCTACAGCCCCAGGCAGGCAAACCTGGGGCTGCCGTGTGCCAGCCTAGGGGGAGAAGGGGCATGGGCCCAGGCCTACCAGGCTGTCTGAGCCTCTGCAATAGCACCTGCTGGTGAGTAAATGCTGCAGGTACACAGTGATGTGCTGGAGATGGCCACGGTTGGGGCCCTGCCCCTGGCCGTATTTCCACTTTGCAAGGCAGGCACTTCTTCTCTGGCTTGTCTGTCCCAGGTGGTGTCTCACAGGGCCCAGTAAGATGGGTCAGTTCCTGTGTCCCAGGCAGAGTCCAGCTCTCTGTCAGTGCTTGGGGGAGGGGACCTGGAGAAGGGAAGGGGAGCTCACAGCGCCTCTGAGCAGGCAACAATTCTGTGGTGGATCAGGGAAACACAGCGGCCGACAGGCCAGGGTCTGGGGGCTTCAGTGGTCTGCAAGGGGTTCGCCAAAGGGCCTGGACCATGTGTGCGACTGAAGCCCCTTCCCCCAGGAGGATGACCTGGCCGAGCTGGCCTCCCAGCAGTACTTCGTGGACTATGGCTCTGAGATGATCCTGGAGCGCCTCCTCAACCTCGTGCCCACCTACATCCCCGACCGTGAGATCACGCCGCTCAAGACGCTGGAGAAGTGGGCCCAGCTGGCCATTGCTGCCCACAAGAAGGTGAGGGGTTGGAAGAAAGCCAAGAACTTCAGTGTCCACCTGACACCTGTGTCCATGGGGCTGCCACGTGGTTGTTGGACGGAGCTCCTTCATTCTCTTCACCTCTACCCATCTCTGTCCTTGCCAGGGTATCTATGCCCAAAGGAGAACTGATGCCCAGAAGGTCAAAGAGGATGTGGTCAATTATGCCCGCTTCAAGTGGCCTTTGCTCTTCTCCAGGTTCTATGAAGCCTACAAATTCTCAGGTACTGCCTGGTCTCTAAGTTCCCCGGCCCCCCTTCTCAGCCAGTGGGATTCCTGCCTAGGGGGCTGCTTGCCCCTTTCAGGTCCATGCTGCTGGAAGGTGCCTGCCTCCCCACAGTCCAGTAATGCCCCCATGGTGCATAGCAGTGCTCACTGGTTCACTGGACTGAGGACTGGCAGCATTAAAGCACCAGCTAGGTATAGAAGACGGAGGCCACAGAGGGTCTGCTCTGCTGGGCTCCGAAGCCAGAGTGGGTGTGGCAAGCACAAAGCCACAAAGGCCATTTTCCCAGCCATCCTCGGCCATCAGTGCTGAGCCTCTGCTCTGTGTCAGTCCCTATGCTGATGCTTGGATTCATGCAGTTGCCACACAGCAGGGCCAGAGGGAAGCTCGGGGCTTGTTTGTCCAGCCTTCCCCCTCTCCCCTCTTAGTGCAGGGCAGGGAAGGGACTCAAACTCCAGTTCCCAATTCAGAGCGCTCACCCCGCCGCATCTCAGGCTTAGCCTGTGGGGAGGCTGTGCGTGCTGAGGAGCAGTGTCCCTGTCTGGGGAATGGTGGATTTCCACAGTAGCCCCTTCCCTGCAGGCAAGCAGATTGGGAAGGGTGGGGCCTAGGGGCAGAGACCCCTCTCTCAGTGCCCCATCCCGGTCCCAGGCCCCAGTCTCCCCAAGAACGACGTCATTGTGGCTGTCAACTGGACGGGTGTCTACTTTGTGGATGAGCAGGAGCAGGTGCTTCTGGAGCTGTCTTTCCCAGAGATCATGGCCGTGTCCAGCAGCAGGTGTGCAGGGGCAGGTGGAGCCACCAAGAGGGTGGGGTCTGGGGCTCTTCCGCAGGGCACAGGGGTGCTGAGGCACACGCTGGCCTGACCTAGGCACATGCCCCTCATGGGTCTGTGCAGTGCCATGCACATCCTCCTAATGGGGGAGGGAGCACGTGCCAGCACACACTGGTTCTGATGTGCTGGACACAGGACTGGCAGGGGCAGGTGAGTGTATACAGACAAAGCTTGGCTCCAAAGTCAGGGGCTTGGGTGGGACTCGGCTCCATGTAATCTCTACAATATGGTCTTAGGAGGTGAGGAATAAATGCCTAAGTGATGGGAGAATCCTCTGTAAACCCCGAAGTGGGGTATACCTATTGGCATGGTGGTGGTGGGTGCCAGGAATAGGCTGGTTTCCCAGCAGTGCAGTGGCTCCCGCCCCTCATCCAAGGCTTGCAGGAGTGTCTCTGGGCTGCATCCTGTGTGGGTCAGGGTTGAGTATTGTCCAGCTGTGATCAGGCATCTGGTTTGCAGGAGTGAAAGGATAGTCCTTGCCCTCTTGAAGCATCAGTTGAGAGGGGACAGATATTGATCAGGCCACTTTAAAGCAGGGACAATGTGATGAGGGCTGTGTGGAGGTGGGGAAGACTTCCTGGAGGAAGGGGCAGAGAGAGGCAAAGGAGAAGTGGGCTGGGCTGCTGTGGGGCTCCCTTTGGACCACACCTGACTCTGCTGGACCTCGTCTGGTTGCGACTGAGACGTGGTGCACTTGGGCCACATCTCCCCAGGCCGCGCTGTATCTAACTCAGCGGGCCTTGGTGTCCTGCAGGGAATGCCGTGTCTTGCTCTCACTGGGCTGCTCTGATCTATGCTGTGCTGCATCTCATGTGCGCCAGGCAGGACTGATCCCGGCTGGGCCCTGTTCTCCGTGTTGGTCCTGCAGGGGAGCCAAACTGACCGCCCCAAGCTTCACACTGGCCACCATCAAGGGGGATGAGTACACTTTCACCTCCAGCAATGCCGAGGACATCCGTGACCTGGTGGTCACCTTCCTGGAGGGGCTCCGGAGGAGGTCTAAGTACGTGGTGGCCCTACAGGACAACCCCAACCCTGGTGAGTGACTGCCAGCAGGGCTGCAGGCACGGCTTGGGGGCACTCAAGCTGCTCTCGCCACGTTCCCATCCTTGCCCAGCTGCTGGGCTGAGGAGCAGGGCTTGTGTCTTTCCCATGGACCCTGTGCCCTCCCTTCCCTCAGCCCGTCAGCAAGGCCAGCGGTCAGCCTCAGTGTTCTCCACATCTCCATCTGCAGTTGACAGTAGCCGGAACAACCGCCCTGTGGCCCTGAGTCACTAGGCCCCTGGTCAAAGGAGGGAAAGACAAAGATGAACTGTCAGCTGCTCTGCCTTCAGTAGGGAGGAGGTCGAGAAAGAGCCAGTAGGGCCCCGGGGACAGCACAGGAGTAGGGACGCAGAGAGGTCCTCGTGGAGCTGGGGCCCAGGGAGGTGACGTGTGAGTAGAGCCGGAGGGAGCCAACAGGTCCAGGAAGTGCACAGCTTGCGTTGCCCAAAACAGGTGCAGTGAGGGAGGAGGAGGAGAGTGAGGGGTAGAGGGATCAGAGAGGCCAGCTCACAGCAGACTTAGGAGCATGAGCGGCCCACTCAGGGCCGCGTCCGTGTGGAAGGCTGGGATGAGGTGAAGGCGGGTGGGCAGACATGAGTGGGACAGGGCCTGTTCTTCAGTGGGGAGTAACAGCTTACGGATCAACCCCAATAACGTTCTCTTTCTATCCTTCATGCGACCCCATCACCTCTGCTTGGCAGCGGGGGAGGAATCAGGCTTCCTCAGCTTTGCCAAGGGAGACCTCATCATCCTGGACCATGACACCGGGGAGCAGGGCATGAACTCGGGCTGGGCCAGTGGCGTCAATGAGAGGACCAAGCAACGTGGGGACTTCCCCATGGATTGCGTGTATGTCATGCCCACCGTCACCATGCCACCACGGGAGATTGTGGTGCGTATGCTTCCTCTGCCCAGACCCGTTCAGATGCAGTGAGGGGCTGTGACAGAGGAACGGTGTGCAGCTTCTGTGAGCATGAGCTAGGATCCTGGGGGACCACAGACCCAATGGGGGCAGCTCCCAGACTTGTGTCAGGGGAGGAAGGAGGAAGGTGGCCTGGGGAGGGCCCAGGGAGCACAGCCCTGAGGCAGGCTCAGCTGAGCAGGCAGGCTGGGCCCCGCATGAGGAAGCTAGCAGTGACTTCAGAGCTCCTAGAGAAGGGAGAGGCTCCCAGAGTCAGACTAGGGCATGGGCTCCACTCGGCGGGTCATCTCCCTCAGCCTCATTCTGGAAGGTTCTGGGCCTCATGTTGATCCCAGGTGGGGAGCTGACTTTAGTCCCCTGCCTCTCGGCCCCTAGGCCCTGGTCACTCTGAGCCCTGACCAAAGGCAGGACGTTATCCGGCTCATGCAGCTGCGAACAGCAGAGCCTGAGGTGCGCGCCAAACCCTACACGCTGGAGGAGTTCTCCTACGACTACTTCAGGTGACAGGCTCCTGCGGTGGCCAGGGAAGGGGAGGGGCTACGGGACAGTGAGCTACAGCCTTCTGCAGCTAGTTTTCTGGGGAGGTGCTACCTGCTAGGTAAGCCTAGGCAAGTTGTCTCACCCTTCCTGCCTTCATGTAAGAGATGGGAACTGTGCCCACCCCTAGGCAGGGCCTGGCTACTCAGGACCCACACCTGTGCCTGCCTCACCAACTCAGAAAGGTGGGAAGCCAGGCAGGAAACAGGCAGCTGCAATTCCACTTACCTGAAGAGGAGGCTCTGGTGGGGGGCAGGGCAGAGGCTGCCTGGAGGAGGTGGCACGTGCACATCACAGGTCATACAGCAAGGCAGGGCCTGTTCTCCGTCCTCAGCCTGCAGGCACAGGGTTGGACAGGGGTTCTCCCCAGGGCTACCTGCAGTTGGGTCAGGGTTCACTGTCCCTGTGCTGTGGCAGGCCCCCACCCAAGCACACGCTGAGCCGTGTCATGGTGTCCAAGGCCCGTGGCAAGGATCGGCTATGGAGCCACACACGGGAACCCCTCAAGCAGGCGCTGCTCAAGAAGATCCTGGGCAGCGAGGAGCTCTCGCAGGAGGCCTGCATGGCCTTTATCTATATCCACACTGGTGGGGGTAGGGCCGGGGTGGGGCGGGGTTTCATTCGGACACCTTCCTTCCTTCTCAGGGAGCCTGTCTGGTCTGCCACGTGCACAGCAGCTGCCTTGCCCACTCCTTCCCTTGATCCTGTCATTTGTTTGACACATATATTGTGCCTTGTGCTGGGCCAGGCATAGGGACACAGCCATGACCAGCCCCAGCCCCATGGGGTGACAGGTTGATGGGGATCAGTGCCAGCATGGTGAACTGACCCCACCTGGAGGAGGCAGCAAGGGCCTCCCAGGAAGTGGCTGAGGCCAGAGGCTGCAAAGAATGTTGCTAGGCCAAGGAGAGGGAGAGGGTTCCAGAGGGAAACAGGTCTGCAGGGCCGTTTCAAGGGCACGGAGTAATCATGCAGCTGGTGGGCAGGTGTGGGACACAGAAGAGCCTCAAGCCCTATAAGACTGGGCTATGCCCCAAGGCCAAAGGAGCCCTCTGTGGGAGTGGCATGGTCCCAGGAGTGATCTGGAATCCATCCAGGCTAGTGTGAGGACTTGAGAGACTGGAGGCTGGGAGCCTGGGGCTGGTGCCTGGGAGGAGAGAGGATGGGTAGTTTATGCCCATTTCATAAATGAGTAGCCTGAGGCTCAGGGACCTACCCAGAGGCACATGTGTGAGGGGAGGCAAACCCTGCCAGGGAGTGGGGGCCTCTGACCTCTGGTCTCAGGCCAGTATTCCCAGGTGCCCCGAGCCCTTCCTTAACAACCTCTCACCTGTGCTCAAGTACATGGGTGACTACCCATGCAAGCGCACGCGCTCCGTCAACGAGCTCACTGACCAGATCTTTGAGGGCGCTCTGAAGGCCGAGCCCCTCAAGGATGAGGCGTATGTGCAGATCCTGAAGCAGCTGACCGACAACCACATCCGGTGAGCGGGCAGGGTGGGCAGGTGGGCGACGGGTTCCGTGTCCTCCTGAGGCAGTGGCCAGCCCAGCCTGGGAGCCATGCAGCCTCCCAGGCCTTCCTCACACAGGAGGGAGCTGTTCTTGGCCCCTCTAATAGCTGAACTTGGCCTTGAGGCCCAAGGACAGCCTGTCAGGAACACAGAGGTGGTGGCTGTGCCCTTTTGAGCCTTCAAGTTAAACAGCCCCAGTTCCTCTAGCTGGTCCTCCCGCCTAAGCTGCCGGGACTATCCCTGCCTGGCTCGGGCCCTGCTGACCATCACTTGAAAGCTCTGGCTGCAAATTCTCATGTGTCAGGGGTGTTGGCCCCCAGTGTCCCCACCTCCTCTCCAGGGGTCAGCCTGAGGCAGGCGTGGGAAGTCAGGACTCTGCTCATCTCAGATTGTAGGAGAGAAGTCCCACCCTCCCTCCCCCCCCCCACACTCAGTTCCCAACTTCCTCCACAGCTTGGTTACCCTGTATGTCTCTTTCACAAACTCACCAGGAACCACATTTCAGGGGTTTTCACAATGCCAAACCCTAGCATCCACCAGGCCTCCAGCCAGGATACACTTCCCTCCCTTTCTCTGCATATTTCAAAGCCTAGATCAAGGTCACCTCCTCCTAGAGCCCTCCCAACTTCCCTCCCGTCAGGAACACTGAACTTTGAATAGCGCTGAGTTAGACCAGCTCCCCTGGGCTCCTGCAAGCGCCACTCTAAGCATGAAGAGTTAAAGAGCTTCTGCCAGACGTAAATCACACCATGCTCTCTCTCAGGAAAGTCCCAGTGGAGCAGGGTTGCTAACAAGGTGGATTTTCATTCTGGCACCAGCACCTTGTATCCCTGTGACTGGTAGCAAGCAGTGTGGGGCCTGGAGCCCCACGTCGAGGTGTACTTACTGGATGTGGCCGTCAGGGAGGCGGGTCCGTGCTGGCCTCAGAGAGGGTGAAGGGCAGGGCAGGCATCTGCTGCAGCAGCAGGCACCAATTCCCAGCTGGCAGCTGCTCCTACTGGCCACTGGGCCTGTCTTTCAGGTATAGCGAGGAGCGGGGCTGGGAGCTTCTCTGGCTGTGCACAGGCCTCTTCCCACCCAGCAACATCCTCCTGCCCCATGTGCAGCGCTTCCTGCAATCCCGCAAGCACTGCCCACTTGCCGTGGACTGCCTTCAGCGACTCCAGAAAGCCCTGAGGTACAGCGGCTCCCAGGGGCAGGGGTGGGCACTCCCGTGGGCGCCCAGCCACACTAAGCTGTGGGACAAGCTCGTTGGGGATGAGGACACGGCGGGGCCCATCCCTGGGGAGCCTCATTGCTCGGAAGCACTTAGCTCATACCGTCAAGTCTGTCCTGGAGCCACAAACACCTGAGTTGTGAAGTCTGCTCACTTCCTTTGATTCAGTCTCCTACACAGCCCTTGGTGTTGGCACCATTAGCATCCCCTGTTACAGCCCAGGTGGTGGGGCTCGTCACTGGCTTGGAAATGCTGGACGGGGATCAGATCCAGTGTTTGCCTCCAAAGTCTCTGCTATTCCTTGGTCCCCACAAACTCACCCATCCTCATTTTCAGAAACGGGTCCCGGAAGTACCCTCCGCACCTGGTAGAGGTGGAGGCCATTCAGCACAAAACCACGCAGATCTTCCACAAGGTCTACTTTCCTGATGACACCGACGAAGTGAGAGTCACTGGGTTCTCAGTCTGCGGACACCTCACCAGGCCGGGCCTCCTGGTTTGCCGCCGCCTGAGGCCTGTGCACTTGCTGCCTTGTCCTCGTGCCCTTCAGAACGGTCAGGGTGTAGTCAGAAGCCCACAGCTTCCCTGCTTCCCAGAGCTCTCCTTGGAAGGGTGTGCTGCCCGCCCTCTCCCACCGCCTGGGAGGAGGCTCTGCTTTGGAGAAAATTGTTCTTTTCCTGCTGAGAAAGGATCCATAGTGGGGCCTCCTTCCTTCCCTGCTTTTTCCAGGGCCTCCTAGCTCCAGGCCTTCCCTGTTGTCTTCAACCCTGGCTCCATCCTCAGTGCATACCTGGTGTGGTCGAGGTCTCCTCCACACTTGTCCTTCCCTCCACACATCCTGTTTGTCTGTCACATCCAGTCAGGCTGCCTCATAATCCCCATCTCAGAGTCCAACATCTAAACTTGAGTGTGAAGACCTGTGTGTGACTAACGTCAGGATGCCACAATAAGATTCAAGTTGCAAGGACGGAAAACTTGCTACAATCTGTTCCCTCCAGTAGAAGCCATCCCCACAGCTCTTTGCTGCACCTAAACCCCAGACCCTCACATCCTCGCTCCGGTCTGGGCTGCTTTCCCCCTTACACCCCTTACACAGCCAGGGCCAAGTCCTGCTTGGTAGGGCAGGGAGTCTGAGATTTGGGAAGGCCCGGAGAGGAGCTGCTTTCCCCAGTTTTATGAAGGCTGTGTTGGGCTCTGGACCCCCAGGGAAGACACCGCAAAGGAAGGCTGTCTTACGGGGAGGGGGTATGGGAGGAGTGCAGAAGCCAAGTGAGCGCCACCGCCCCCTCCCCCAGGCCTTTGAGGTGGAGTCCAGCACCAAGGCCAAAGATTTCTGCCAGAACATTGCCAGCCGGCTGCTCCTCAAGTCCTCCGAGGGATTCAGCCTCTTTGTCAAAATCGCAGACAAGGTGGGTCTGCCTGACTGCTCTGGCCCATCTGTGGGGAGATCTGCTGGAGCCATAGGAACTTTTGGGGGAGAGGGAGTGGGGGGGAAAATGGTTGTGGCTGGCATGGGACAGCCTTCACACATCCCTGTAGCCTGCCCGTGCATGGAACAGCGGCTCCTAATTTTCTCTGAGGCGTTGCACATGACCTCAGATCATCTGGGGAGCCATGTGCCCATTCTAGGATTCTGGGCATGCCATGTGCCCCCCTGCCTTGCTGCACACAAGTACTCTCTAGCTGTGCTTTGGTTCCTCAGCTGCCACACTGCCATCAAGTCACCCTGAAATAATCCTTGCAGGGGACCGTGACTGTCCTCACTTAATAGATCAGAGGAGGAGGGGCTGAGAAGCAGTGTAACATATCCCAGGTTGCCCAGCAGGTGGCACCCTCCCACATAAATGCCCCCACCATGGACATCTTAAAGGCACAGAATTAAAGGCGCTTCCCTGCCCTGTGGGACAGAATTAGGAGCTCCCTCCTACTGAGCACTGACAATCCCTTGGACATCCACATTTGTTTCCACACTTCATGCCTTCCCTGTGCCAGACACAGGGACCCAGAGGCAACCTTCATGAGGTCCTAGACTCGGGAGGGCAGAGCCCATGGCAGGAGTGGGCAGGGACTCTAAAGAATGTCTGAGGCAGACTCTGAGCCTCGTTCCGGGCTGTTTTCCCTAGGCCCCAGGAGGACCTTGGTGTCCTAGGTGCTGATCTGGGCAGGAAGGGGGCTTCTTTCTGACAACACAGCAGGCACTGTCAGGGCGGGTGGGGCCGATGCACACTTCTGACCAGGAGTAGACTCTTTCCAGAGCAGGGGCCACCAGCAATGCCTTGGAGGAGGGAATCAGAATGCTTAGAACTGCCTGAGTATGCTCTAATGACCACGTCTCTAGGTCATCAGTGTCCCTGAGAATGACTTCTTCTTCGATTTTGTTCGGCATCTGACAGACTGGATAAAGAAAGCACGTCCCATCAAGGATGGTAATGAGGCCCGGGCCCGAGACCACCTGAGGCCCAGACCAGGGCAGGTGCCATGGTGCAAGGCCTACCTGGGTGGGGCCCAAACAAGGGCATCCTCTGTGCTGGGACTTTCTGGGTGACAGTCAGCTCTGTGCCACAGGAATCGTGCCATCACTCACCTACCAGGTGTTCTTCATGAAGAAACTGTGGACCACGACAGTGCCAGGGAAGGACCCTATGGCTGATTCCATCTTCCACTATTACCAGGTGAGCCACCGAGGCCTCTCTGCTCCTGTCTTCTCCATACACCACCAGCCCTGCAGTACTCTGAATGTTGAGGGGCCTGTGAAAGTCAAGGCTGTAAAGGATTCCTTCCGGACCACTGGGGCCCAACCACTGATCCTTTTATCTCTTAACCCCTCAGCTCTTTCTCTGAGCTCCTAATCTCTACCCATACAGAGGCCTCCCTCAGTGCCCAGTGTCCTCTGAATTTGAGATTCTGCTGCTGTAACTGAGTATACTCAAGACCTCTGTGCCATTCTGTAAACCTCTGCTAGCACAGGCATGCACCCACAGGAAGCCAGCACGGAAGTCTACCATGTGTGTGTCTACTAGGCCCTGAGAAGTAGCACGTTGTTCCTGTTACAGAGAAACAGACTCAGAGCAGTCAGATGACGTGATTAGACTCAAAGAGCTGGGGGACCTTGGGCCTGGCTCTAGTCTTCGTGGCTGCAGATCAGGGCTCTTGTCTGGACTGTAGCCTACTTACATGCTGGACAGGGTGGAGGGGCGGGGATAGTGGCTGCTGTGGCACCTGACCCAACAGCTCCTCCAAGGTGGACTTCCTCAGCTCCTGTGTCCTGGACTTCACCCGATGATTTTCCCTCTGGAGTATCTGGAAATCCAGCATCATCCCCACCAGCTGGGTCAGTCTACCATCGTCTCATCTGGATGAAGGCAGTGGCCTTCTCCCCAGCTTCTCCCAGCTATTTTTGTCCCCTTTCAATCTCTTCTCCGAAGCCTGTTCATCCTGCTTCCTGAGCCTAGCAGGAACTTCCTATTGCTCTTGGGGTCCAACTGCAAATCCTGACTGTGGCCCTGCATGGTGGTACCTGTACCTACATCTGCTGCCTTGTCTTGTACCCCATGTTCAGTTCATTAGAGATACATTCTTTTTTTCAAGTGTGCCATACAGCCTTTGTAATGTTCTATCTGGGGTGTTCTTCCCACAGCACTGAGCTTTTAGAATCAATTCAACCTTCTGTACCTTAAAGGAACTTATCCCTGCCCCAAGACTAGATCATAGATCAGGTCGCACTGTTACATGCTCTCACAGCACCATGAACAATTCCATTAAAAACTAACTATACCTCAGTTATTAATGATTATTAATGTCTGTTCTTGCCTCGAGTCTACACGTCCCATGAAAGTAGAGAGGGTATGTGTTGTTGCTTGAAGGGCTGGCTCACAATAGATACTCAGAAAATGTGGTTGGATTGATGGGAGGATGAATAGTGAGTGAATTTACTGGTGGATATTGTGAGGAGGTGATTAGGCTGATGATAAGGAGATGTGTGTGTGAGTGTATAGACTCATAGGTGGCTAGGGTATGGGTGAGTAGATGGAAAGGTAGATGGATTGTGACTGACTCAGCTCTCTGCTGGGCAGTGTGTCCTTAGGTCAGCCTCTGCTTCCCTACCCTTGAAATTGTAGACAAGATGATCCAAAGGCTCCAGGAGCCTCTGGGCAGCGCTGGTGCTTCAGAGCCTTTATCTTTGGTCTGTCTCACATCCTCATTGCTCTGGTTCTGGGCCTGCAAGTTCAATGGAGTGGGAGCGCTGGGCTGAACACACTAACAGGCCGTGCTGAGTTCTTCCAAGAGAGGACAGACACGGGGGGCGGGGAGGTGTGGAGCATTCTCAAGTTCAACAGCTGGTCACTCTGAATTTCTGCTTAAATGGGGCTGCTTACCTCACTGTACTGTTGAGGTAGAGGAGACAATATTCAGACATGGCAGTGCTTTCAAACTGTACCGCTGAATCTGCAGGCACATTTGCTATTTCCCTGTCCTGTGCCACCTCCTCTGGGGGAGCAGTGTCAGCTGAGGCTGCAGAAATGGTGGGCCCAAGTGCAGGGGTAAGACAGCAGCTCCCAACTTTGGGGTAGTGGGGAATGAGCCTGCTTCCTCCAGCTCCTTCTACACCTGTGACCTGCTACATCTCTGGCAGGAGTTGCCCAAGTATCTCCGAGGCTACCATAAGTGCACGCGAGAGGAGGTGCTGCAGCTGGGGGCGCTGATCTACAGGGTCAAGTTTGAGGAGGACAAGTCCTACTTTCCCAGTATCCCCAAGCTGCTGCGGGAGCTGGTGCCCCAAGACCTCATCCGGCAGATCTCACCCGATGACTGGAAACGGGTGAGCAGGCTCTGTGCACTCCGGGGTTGGGGTGACAGGTGCTGGCCAGCAGCGCAGGGAAGTACCCCCTGTGGCTTCTGTATGATGAAACCTCCCTCTACCTGATTTATTCTCCAGTCCTCCCTGGATTCAGCTGGACACTTGGCAGTGACCTGCCCTGTCCTGCTACCATGGTGGCCTGATTTCCTTTCTGCTTGTGAGAGGGAAGGGAGATCGGAAGTTCATCAGCTGGGATGAGGGAGGAGACTCGCTGCCCATGTTCTGGGCCTGGCTCTGACAGTGCAGATGGAGGGAGAGGACTCTAAATGGCATGCCTGACCCGCTTCCTCCTGCAGTCCATTGTCGCCTACTTCAACAAGCATGCAGGGAAGTCCAAGGAGGAGGCCAAGCTGGCCTTCCTCAAGGTCATCTTCAAGTGGCCCACCTTTGGCTCAGCCTTCTTTGAAGTAAAGGTATGCTTGTGGGAATGGTGGGGGGGGGGGGTCCTCAGAGGAGGAAGATGATGATGAGGGGCAAGAGATGGCACAGAGACTTCTCCCCAGGCTGAGGAAAACAATTATGGCCCTGGGCACCTACCACAGCCAGGAAAGGAGAGAAGCCGCTTAGCCTTGTCTCGGCTAAGGACTCATCCCTGGAGACAGAGGAAACAAAAGCTCAGTGAGGCAGGGGAGGCAGAGTGGAACGCCTTGAGAAACGAAGGACAGCTTGTGATGTGACAATGAAGAGCCTTCAGGAATCTAGCAAAGGCCTGGCCTAGATCGAACAGCTGGAGGGCTTCCTGGAGGAGGTGGCACATGAGCTTTCTAAGAGACCCTACCCCTGGAAGCGAGACTGCCTGAGAGGTCAGATCAGGATGGGTGAATAGATATGTGAGTAGGTGGAAAAGTAGATGGACAATGACTCACTCAGGTCTCTGGGAAGTGTGTCCTTAGGACGGGCCTCCATTTCCCTACTCATCAAATAGTAGACAAGATGATGCAATGGTTCCAGGTGCCTGTGGCAGCCCCGGTGCTAGAGAGGCTTCATCCCTCCCTTTGGTCCACCTCGTGTCCTCATTGCTCTGGTTCTGGGCCTCTGGGCTGAGGACACTGAGAAGAGGACATAAGGAGGGGGCCCAAGAGAGCACAGATCCAGCAGGGGATGAAAAGGAAGAGGCTCAAGTTCAGCTTCAGGGGATGAGTGTACAAGAAGCCTTTGAGGAGTTTGCCTATGGAAGGGAGAGAGGGGTAGGTGGGTATCTGGAGGCAGGTGTAGGGCTTTTGGATGATGGGAGACATAAGGGCTGAGAGAAAGGACATAGCAGACTCCCAGAGAAGTAGGAAGAAGCCATGCAGCTGCAGCTGGGGACCCATGAGAGGAGGTGTGGTAGCACTGAGGGCCCAGCAGAGGGGGCTGCCGTGAGACAGGGAGGGGCTGTCAGTATCTCTGCACTCTGAGCACCACCCAGGCAGCAGCAGAGGCTGAATTTATCCCTGTCGGGAGGGGCTTCATCCCACTCCCCAGATGCGTCCCCTGTTCTGGCCCACCCATCTGACGATTTCCATCTACCTTTTGCCAGCAAACTACAGAGCCAAATTTCCCTGAGATCCTCTTGATCGCCATCAACAAGTATGGGGTCAGCCTCATTGATCCCAGGACCAAGGTGAGCAGGGACAAGAAGGTGGGTGGGGGCTCCTCTGCCTGCACAACCAGGGTCCCAGACCCAAGCCCCGTAGGCCCCTGACAGCCTCCTCCCCGCGTCTCTAAACAGTTTTGTTTGCTGGAAACTCCTTACTTCTCATTTGCATCTTCAAAATTGCTCCTCCTGAGTTACTAACAAACTTCTTGCTACCATACCCCATGGACTCCTCTTAGTACTTGGCCTTTCAGCACCAGTGGATGCTACCACACTCCCTCCTTCCAAAGTGTTCTCTCCCCTTCTTGGTCAGGGTACAGACTGTGCTGGGGTACCTGCATGTCACTGCTGCTCCCGTCACGGGCCACAGCAGTCCTGACCCAAGGGCCAGGAGGGAGGGCCCTACCTCATTCCCAGAGGGGTCCACCGAGACAGCTGAAGAGCACTCACGCCCACCGTCTTCCCCTTGGCTTCGTGAGCCACAAATCCCTGCTTGCCTCGCCTTCTCAGACACCTCTGCGGGTTTCTTCACTACCCAGCCCACGCATATGATGCTCCCCAAGTCCCTGTCCTGTTGTCTTCTTGTCTGCTTCTTTAACTCTCCCTGGACCATCTCACCCCAGGCCTGCAGTGGGAGTTCCCTCAGGCCTCCCAAATTTCCAGTTTCAGCCCCACGGCCCCAACAACCTGCTGGACTGCCCTCCCCCTGCGGGTGTTGGTTTGGGCCAGTGGGTAAGACACCTGTCCCCGCAGCAGCTCCAGGCAGAGCAGGCCTCTGCCTCTTGCTCGGATTCTCACGGGAGGGCCTCAGGCCTTCTGGAAGTGGAGTTGCTTGGGCTGGAGCTGGGGGGAAGGCCCCCGGGGCCAGCTCTACACCTTCTTGCCCGTTCTACTCCCCTAGGACATCCTGACCACACACCCGTTCACCAAAATCTCCAACTGGAGCAGTGGCAATACTTACTTCCACATCACCATTGGGAACCTGGTGCGCGGGAGCAAACTACTCTGTGAGACGTCACTGGTGCGTGCTTCCTTCTGAGCCTGGAGGGGGTGGCTCTGCCTTGCCTGCAGCTTCAGGGCAACCAGCAGAGCTGTGGCAGCTTGGCCTGGGGGCAGAGTCAAAGATCAGCCAGGATCAAGGTCAGGTCTGTTTGAGGTTCAGCTTAGGCCTGGGGCAGGGGAGGAACAGATCTCTCATTCAGCAAGCATGAAGCACCTTCAGCACATTCCATCGAGCCTGTGGTGGTAGCCCTTCCCCAAGTTCAACAGCAGAACCCTGGCAATGAGCCCTCCTGGGCTGAGCTCAAACTTCCAAGGTGTAGCTCAACTGATGGGAGGGACCCAGGAATTGAGAGACCACAGCTAGGGGCTTCACGGGGGCCCCTCAGCCTATGACTTCGCCGTCGGCTGGGGAAATCCAGCCCTTCCACTGCAGGTGGGGGCGCAGGCTCTGCCTTGGCCTGGGTTCCTGTGTGCACCTCAGGACCTGTATCTGCTGTGAGGGGCTAGCCTTGTCCTTTGTGCTCTGCCTCTAGGGCTACAAGATGGATGACCTCCTGACTTCCTACATCAGCCAGATGCTCACAGCCATGAGCAAACAGCGGGGCTCCAGGAGCAGCAAGTGAACAGCAGAGAGGAGCTACTGGCTGCCTGGGGAGCAGCTGGCTGCGGCCCATGGCTACTCCTGCCGCCGAGGGGGACCCTGTGATACAGATGGGGAGGCAGCCACACTGACACCACCAGCGGGGCCCCTGCACTTCTCCAGGGAGGGAGTCTCCTCCCACCGCTGCGGTACCTGGGTTAACTTGAGTCCCAGCTTGCTCTGTGGCCTTCCCAGCTGTAAGAGCCTGCGCTCCTGGATGCCTCTTTTTTGTCTCAGACCAATGCTACCATGCAACCCCCTTCTGACTTTCTGCGTCCTGTTGGCACAGAGAAATTGGGAGGAGAGCCTAGCTCCCCGTAATGGGAAGCACCCAACCAAACAGGCACTGAACAGAGACCTGAGACCAGGACTCTCAGCTGGGTGAGGGAGACAGTCTACTTTTATACACTGTAGTGTGAGTGCTGGACCCGACCTGGAGTCTCTGATCACCCCAGGGCATAAAGCATGTGTTTCATCCTCTGGCCCTACTGTGTCTTTTCTGGCAGAGGGAGAAAAGGGGGTGTGTTCAGGACGGTGCCCCGTCGCAGGGTGTCCTAACTGCTTTCTCAGTCTGTCCCTGCCAGGCCAAGCTGGTCTGAGTTTGAGGGTTGGGGTGATCGAGCCCAAGGTATACTTGAAGCTGTCTTAAAGGGACCATCTGGGAGCAGAGCAGGTTAGGGGCAAATGCTGGTCATCGGGCTGGGAGCCAGGGAGCAGGCACGCATGGCTGGGGTAGGGAGAAATCAGTTTCTGGGCCTTACCTGGGTCCTGTGGAGCCAGAGCAGCTCTTCCATCCTGTCAGAAACTTCTCCTCGGCTCATCAAGACATGTTCAAGAACACTGCCATCTTGGGTTAAATCCCTGTATCTGGCGGGTGTCTATAAAATGTTGCTTGTGACCAGGATGGGACAACCGGCTTCTGACAGGGCACTGTGATCTGAGGTGAAGCACCTTCCCGGCTGTGGTTGCACTGAGTGCCTAGAGAAGTGACAGTGGAGAAGGTGCTTGAGGGAGCTTTCTCTGACACTGCAGTGACAGTATCCAGGGCCTGTCTGCCTTCACACAATCACCCACCTGCTCTTCCTTATCTCCCACCTGCCAGTGTAGCAGAGGGAGGGGCTGGTGTGTGTAAATGAAACCTCACTTTCTGCAATGATAATGTGGCCTCTGAGGCACCCACCTGTCCCACCAGTGTTTTCAAGACTCCATTTAAGCCCAGGCCAAATAGAGTCAGAAGGAAGGTGGTCTGCCCCTATACCAGCTTTATAGAGATGGGGATGCTCAGGCCCAGAAAACACTGTAAATGGGTGAAGATCACACAGTGGAACTCAGCTCACTGCTCTGAACTTTGGGTTTCCCTACAGACCAAAGGCTGATCTCAGGAGATGCAGGAAAAGCATTTGGCAACATCCAACAACTGGTACTCATAAAAATTATCAGCAGATTAGGAACAGAAGGAAGCTTTTTCAGTTTGATAAAGCTGTATCTGGAAAAACTTCAGCTAACATCTGTTAAATGCTTTCCCCATTAGATCATTAAGAAAGCAAGGATACTTATTCTCAACGCTTAAATTCAATGCACTTGTAGTTCTAGCCAATGTAATGTTGCAAGAAAAAAATCAAGAACATTCAGACAGAAAAGGAAGAAGTGAAACTATCCTTAATCACAAATGGAATGATCATCTATGTAGAAAATTAGAACTGACAATAAAAGTGGGTAGAACTAATAGATGAATTTAGCAAAGTTACAGAATATAAGAGCAATATATAAAACTTAAATTTCTATGTGCTTGCAATGACCACTGGAAATTGAAATTTTAAAATACTATTTATAATAGTAGAAAAATCTAAGGGATAAACCTGATAGGCATATATGCTAGAAAGCAGGAAATCTTGCTAAGAACTGAGGAAAAGCCTAAGTAAATGAAGAGCTCTAACTGTCTTCCATGGTTGTGGGTTCTGCACCTGCAGATTCAACCAACTGTAGACTGAACATATATTTTAAAAATTGCATCTGTATGTACTGAACTCCACAGATACCAAAGGACTACTGTACTGTACTTATGTATTGTGAGACTGAATGTGAAGATGTTAATTCTCCCTAAGTTGAAGTGTAGGTTCAGTGCAATCATGAACTAAATCCAAGGATGCTTTTTCTTTTATAGAAACTAATACAGCAATTCTAAAACTCAGATGGAAATGCAAAGGATCTAGAAAAGCCAAAACAAGAACAAAGAACAAAGTTAGAGAACTCACACTATTTGATTTCAAGTCTTATTAGAGAGCTATAGTAATCAAGGTAATATGATATTGGCAACAGCAGATCAATGGAACAAAAAGTGCATAAACAGACTCATACATGTACATGAAGAGGCATAAATGTAATTCAGTGGAGATAAGATAGTCTTTTCAACACATGGTGCTAAAGCAACTGTGTATATGCCAAAAAGTTTTGCAAACTTCAAACCATACCTTACAAAAAATTAACTCAAAGTTGATCATGAACCTAAATATGAAGCCCAAGCCCCATAAAAACAGTAGGAAAAAATGTAGGAGAAAGTATGTGTTACTGTAGGCAAAGAGTTTAGAAATGATACCAAAATTATGATTTATAAAAGGAAAAAATAAATTGCATTTCATCTAAATTTTAAAATTCCACTTTTCAAAAGATATCCTTAGAGAAATGAAAAGTTACAGACAAGAGAAAATTATCTGCAATGAATATGTCTCGTCTTAGACTTTTTGCTGATACCACAGACTAGGTAATTTTCAAAGAATAAGCTTTTTTCAACTCACAGCTTAGAGGTCCGAGGTCAAGGGCTGCATCAGGTGACGGCCTTCTTGCTGGAAGAGTCCTGAGGCAGGGCAGGGCCTCACAGGGTGAAAAGCTGGGAGCACACGTGTGCCCTCTGGTCTCTTTCTTGTAAAGCCACCGAGATTCAATCATGGGGGCTCCACTTTGATGACCTTCTCTAATCTTCATCACCTCCCAAAGGCCCTACCTTTTAACACCAGAGTTGGATTCAAAGTTCCCACCCTTTAGTCCCTCTTAATGTGGATTAAATATGAGTTTCAGAGACAATAAACTATATTCAAATCATATCATGGATAAAACACTTACATATAGGGGCTGGTTCTGTGGCATAGCAAGTAAAGTCACCGCCTGCATTGCTGGCATCCTGTATGGGCGCAGGTTCAAGACCCAGCTGCTCCACTTCCAATCCAGCTCTCTGCTATGACCTGGGAAAGCAGTAGAAGATGGCCCAAGTCCTTGGGCCCCTGAACCCACGTGGGAGACCCAGAAGAAGCTCCTGGCTTCTGGCTTTGGATTGACGCAGCTCCAGCTGTTGTGGCCATTTGGGGAATGAACCACTGGATGGAAGACCTCTCTCTCTCTGCCTTTCCTCCTTTCTCTGTGTAACTCTGACTTTCAAGTAAATAAATAAATCTTAAGAAAAAGAATGTACTTTTTTTTGAAAGGCAGATTACAGAGGGAAGGAGGGAAAGAAGGAAGACTGAAGAAGGGAGGAGGAGAGGGAGAGGGAGAGGGAGAGGGAGAAGGAGAGAGAATGGATCAATCTTCCATCTTCTCATTCACTTCCCAAATGGCCACAATGGCTTAGGCTGTTCCAGACTGAAGTCATGAGTCCAGAAATCAATCTGGTCTCCCAGGTGGAACATAAGGGCCCAAGATCTTGGGCCATCTTCTGATGCTTTCCTAGGCTCATTTGTAGGAAGCCTGATCAGAAGCAAGGGAGCCAGAACTCAAACTGGCACTCCAGTGTGGGATGCTGGCATCACATGTGGCAGCTTAATCCACTGTGCCACAATGCCGATTCTTGCCCTTGTTTTCTTGTGGGCATTTGGGGAGTAAACCACTGGATGTAAGCTGTCTACCTTTCAAATAAAAAAAATTAAGGAAGAAGAAGAATTACAGGAAAAAGAATGTTTCTATGGGCAAGCCCACCTACCCAGCCAAGGATGGACTCAGAAGCTTGAAGGAAGCAGAAAGTGAGGCACTTACTGATAGCTGGTCTTGAGGGCAGTGACCAGCAGCTGGGCACAGGCACCTCCCTCAGAGATTCCGCTCCTTTTGTCTCTGCCACGCAGAGATCCTTCCCCCCAGTTCTTCATTGATTGAGCAACTTGGGAGGTACAATTTCAACTCCAGAAGGGATCTAAAGTGTGGGGTGTTGGGGATGAATGATGCTGGGCAAATTTAAGACAGGGCAGGGAGGAAGTTACATGGTGATGACAGGACTTGGGACTGGAGAGAGCACCTTGTACTAGGCATCTGGTGGTTACAGACTACAGAACTACTAAAGGTTACAAAGATAACACATAGTGTAGTTTGTAGAGCAAGCGCAGCAGCTGACCTACTTTGGAGTTTTTGTAACCCTCTATTGTACATGCTACTGAGTCCTAGTGTCATGGCTGCAGTAAGGCTAAGCTAAGTCTTTGTGGTCATTTCTCACATTCTGAACACTGTATTGAAAAGACTAGGTACTAACACAAATATAGCTATCACATAAACATTACAAATCTTGTCAGTGTGGAGATGCTCTACCACAAGGGGAAGAGGGAGAAGATTCAAGGTGGCTGACTCCTCATAATTAAGCTTCTTTTCTAAGAAGCATGAGACTCAAAAGATAGCAATAAATCCTGTGGCAGAGGTTTATTTAATTAGTAGAGTAAAAATTCTATAAGGTAATACTGGTTAGTTTTACCCCCTCATGCATTCTCTTAATGACCACAGAGAGCAACAAGGACACAAAAAACACATGTAACACCTTGAGGAAAAAACCTCAAGTTAAGCAAAAACATGCAACTAAATCCAGCAGAGTTGGTGCTGGAGTTCCTGCTGGAAAGAGGAGACTGCAAAATTGTGAGACAATGTGGGAAACGGGGGCGGGCGGGGGAGGGGGGTTCTTACAGCGTGGTGTCTAAACAATGTCAACAAAGGAGAGGCCCCATACTGAACAGAAACTATTGGGAGCAGATCGGAGTTCTGTCAGTGAGTGGACTGACAATGAGAGGAAAGGGGTTTGAAGTGCAGGGCACCATAAGAGAGTCTTGGAAGACACTTGTGATGCTAAGACAGAAAGTGCTGGCACCTTGTGAAGGCAGCAGTCAGCTTCTGAAGAGAAGTAAAGACACACCTGACACCTAGGGCTGCTATTGCAACAATATAGGATAGAAAGATAAAGAGAAATTTGGCCCCTAAAGGTCACAATACATTAAAAAAACAAGAGTAACAAAAGGAGCCTCAAACTAAGAAAACGGAAAGTGCCTGAGATTCTCCTCTTCTTCCTATCACAGAATTTCACTGCTAATAGCTGGCCCATGACATTCAAAATACAAGCAACAATACTTACACTGAAGTATTTTTACAAGGGTACTAAGAGCCAACAGAAATGAAAAACAGAACTTCTGGACAAACAAAAGAGTAACATCTGCCCCCTCCCCCCAAATCATGCCATGAAGTAAAGAAAAATTGTTAACATACTCCAACATCAAGTAGTCAAAAATTTTAAAATCAAGTGATCCCATAGCTAAAAGAATACCATAAAGCAAAACTGAAAAATCTCAAAAAACAGAGATCTGAAACATAAATTGATATAAACAACAAAAAGAAACTGATAGAACGGAATGAAAAATGAAAACAAGACAAAAGGTAAACTCACAAAGGTATACAAAGAAGAAAAGCTGGAGCTGGCATGGTGCAGTAGGTTAAACCACCACCTGCGACACTGGCATCTCATGACAAAGCACCTGTTGGAATCTTGGCTGTTCCACTTCTGATCCAGCTCCCAGCTAATGTCCCTGGGAAAGCAGTAGAAGATGGCTCAAGTGCTTGGGTCTTTGCTACCCATGTGGGAGACCTGGATGGAGCTGTAGGCTCCTGGCTTCATTGTGACCAACTGGAGAGTGAACCAGTGGAAGAAAGATCTCTTTCTTTTTTTTCCCCTCTTTCTCTGTCACTCTATTGTTCAAATAAATAAAACAAATCTTCATAAAAAAGAAAAGTTGAATGAACTGGAGGATTGTAACATCCAGATTCAAGAAAATAAAATAAATGAAGAGAATAAAAAAAGACCACAGAGAACTTGCCGTGAAAAAAATCAAAAAGTAAAAAAAAAATTCATATATGATAGCATTACAACGAATAAAAGACTTGAGAATAAATTTAACCCAAAGAAGAAAACTTATACATGAAAAACTAGAAAATACTGCTGATAGAAATTAAAGAAATAAATAAATGGAAAGATATTCCAAGTTAATGGATTTGAAGATTCAATATTGTCAAGATATCAAAATGATCTACAAATACACAATAAGCACTATCAATATCTCAGTGACATTTGTTATGTCCTAAATTCATGTGGAATCTCAAAGAACCTCAAATAGCCAAAATCATCTTGAAAAGGAACAAAGTTGGAAGATTCACAAACTTCTTGATTTCACAAACTACTACAAAACTACAGTAATCAAAACAGTATGATGCTAGTATAAAAACAGACATACAGACCAAGGGAACAGCATACAGAAACTAGAAATAAAATCTCATATTTATAGTAAATTGAAATCAGACAAGGATACTAAAATCATTTAAAAAGGGAAAAGACAATCTTCAAAAAAATGGTGCTGAGGAAACTGGATATAGACATTCAAAAGAATTAAATCTGATCCTTACGCCATATACAAAGATAAATTCCAAACTGGGGTGGCTGATGCGATGGCGCAGTGGGGTTAATCCTCTGCATGTGGCGCTGGCATCCCATATGGGCACTGGTTCTAGTCCCAGCTGCACCTCTTCCAATCCAGCCCTCTGCTTGGCCTGGAAAGGCAGTAGAAGATGGCCCAAATGCTTGGGCCACTGGATCCGCATGGGACATTGGGAGGAGGCACTCGGCTCCTGGCTTCAGATAGGCGCAGCTTTGGCCGTTGTGGCCATTTTGGGGATGAACCAATGGAGGGAAGACCATATCTGAGTACCTGGTTCAAGACTCCAATGTTTCACCTTTCCAATCCTGTTTCTTGATAATGCACATCTTGGTAGGGAGTGGTCCAAGTGCCTGGACTCTTGCCACCCACAGGCAGGAACTGGATGGAGTTCCTGGTTCTTGGCTTCGACATGGCCTAGTGCCTGCTGCTGTGGGCATTTGAGGAGGGACCAGTGGATGGAAGATCTCTCTGTAGCTCTGCCTTTAAAACAAATAAATCCTAAAAAAGATTTTTTTCATATACCATACAATGGGAAATAAATAATCACCACCATTAAGCAACTGACACATCCATCATAATACATACTCAAGAGTTACTATTTTTCGTGGTGTGAACAGTTAAATTCACTCTCCTGCCAAATTTCAAGTAGAGAATATTATTACCTTTAGTCAGAATGCTGTGCATTAGATCTTTGGAACTTATTTGTTTGTATAACCAGCACCTCTCTTCTTTCTTCACCCCCTAGACCTTGGTGAGTCTTTGCTTCTGAGTTTGACTATTTTAGATTTCACAAGTAAGTGAGACCATGCCATACATTTCTTTGTGTCTAGCTTAGTCCATATAACATCCTCTAGTACCAATTATTCATGTCCTGCCTAATTCCTTGAAGATTTAAACATTTATATTGATAAATACTTATATTTATCTAGTCTCTTACAATAGACTGAATCCTACTTGACAGAAATGGCAACATCCCCTTCTTATTCAGTCAAGAGGACAGGCTATAGAGCTTATGCCTGTGTTTGACTAACGCCATATTTCAAAATATTCTATTTTTAATCATTTTACTAATAGCTCTCACTTGGCAGATCTTGGGCCTTTCTTTTTTGGAATTCTCCAGATTGACTGGGATCCAGACATGTGCTGTGGGTCTGGTTTTCTTTTCGAGCCAAGGGCCATTGGGTGGCATGGGATTATGTCCATTGGGGAATCAACAAACCACAATGTATTAGGAAGCATCCCAATGCATAGTAGATCAAAAAGTTGTGTGTGGAATGAAATCCTTGCCCCTGACCCCTCTTAGTCTCTGACATAGGAGGCCAATGACTATTGTACCCATACTTTAGGCTTTGTCAACCTGAGTGATCACAGAGGGCGCTTAAAACCACATAATTTACCTTCAGATTCCCAACAGGTTGCCTTTATTGACATGCTGATGTTACTAGTCACTCTTATCATGGGATACTATGGAAGTGTTAGGATAAGACAAACTGCAATACCCACAGAGCAACTCATTCTAGATCCAAGATCACACATTTCCCCTTGCCTATCCTGTCGAGATACATTCTTATGGGAGGGCTGGACCTTTCCATAACCTTTCTCAGGAGAAAGGTTCTCCTGAGAGCCTCAATGGCCCTCTGTATGCCTTTCTTGACCATCCCCTACTTGGACACAGACAGTAGGAAGGAGAAGGAGAGTGAGATGTGGCTAATTCTTCTTTGAAAAGAATATGTTGTATGGAGTGGAATATAGTGTTACAAAGGATTCACTGGAAGATTCAGTCATGGGTGCCTCTATGGTAGTACTGCTGGTAGCCTCCTGGATGGAGTTACACCAGTTAACACAGGCTGAACCAGTTAACAGGGTTTGGCAAGCACTAGTTTCTTCTTGGCTGCTAATGAAAACTGAAAAGTGCCTGGATGTCTATTTACATCCTTGGTTAAAACTGAGTAGAGGGCTGAGTCCAAGGGCTTTGCACAACTCTGGAAGGAGGCTTTACATATCAGCGTGGAGCTTCTTGAATCTCAATTCTTTCCTCTGGAAGGTTTATGCTCTCTGTGGGATAGAAAAGAAACACAGATTTCTTAAATGTTACTGTCTCTGTCTGAAATCCAAGTCATCTCTCAAATGTCAGCTCATCACTCACCCTGCTAGATTCTTTCCTCCAAGCCCTCCCCACTGTCCCAGACTTTCGGCAAACTTCACTAAAGCTATCTAATTGAGCTTGGGCTTGGGCTTTAGACTCTAGTCATAAGCACTAGTTCACCATGGAAGCCCTCAGAAGGCAAAGGCTGACTTCTGCGTAAAGCTGATAACATTTCTCAACTATTAGTTGATTACAAATTATTCAACAGAAAAATCAACACATTCTCAATTACAATGGTAGTTTTCTATGGATAGAGAATTTGTCTTGCTTGCCACTGCAAATATCCCTCAGAAGTGTTTGCTACGCATTATGTGCTGAATAGATCATTTTTGCCTGACTTATAGGAAAAAAAAGATAGTAGAGACTTCTAATAATGGAATTAGGAAATTGAGACCAATTCTATCAAAAACAAATTAAAAACTAGATGATCTACAAAAACAAAAAAAAAATCTTAAAATTATGAGTTTTTAATATGGTGAGGAAATAGGGGACAAGAATCTAGCTGAAAATGAAAACTCAGAGATGTAAAACCAGAATTCAAAGTTATTTTTGTGGGGGCTGGTGTTGTGATGTACCAGCTTAAGCTGCTGCCTGCAACACTGGCATTCCATGTGGGTGCTGCTTAATGTCCCAACTTTTCCATTTCTAATCTAGTTCCCTGGTAATGCACCTGGGAAAGCAGCGAACAATGGCCCAAGTGCTTGGGCCCCTGCCACCCATTGTAGGAGATCTGGATGAAGCTCCTGGTTTTGGCCTGGCCCAACCTTGGCCATCATGGCCATTTGAGGAGTGAACCAGCACATGGAAGATCTCAAAACTGAACATAAACAAACAAACCTAAAATAAGTTTTTTGTTTGTTTTTGCCATGGGGATTTCCACTGGACTTGAATTTTTAGGTCAATTCCATGACAATATTTTCATGATATTTTCCAATCATGAACATGGATATATGGCTCCAATTATTTGGGTCTTTTATTTTCTCAGTAGAGTTTTATGGTTTTCAGTGACCAATGTTTTTACTTGTGAGGGCCTTTAAATTTAAGTCTATTTTGTCTTTCTTGCTTTCTTTTGTTTACTATTTTAGAATATCTCTTTCTCATCCTTTCGCTGTCAACCTATTTGTATCTTGGGATCTAAATTGAGTCTTTTAGAGATAGCATTTAGTTGGATCATGTTTATGTAATCCATCCTGCTAATCTCTAACTTTTGTTTGGAGAGTTTAATCTATTTACACTTACAGTAATTATTAATAAGGAAGGACATCTGTTGCTTTGCAATTTGTTTTCCACATACCTTATAATTTTTGTCTTTCATCTCCTGAATCTCTTTTCCTCTTAACAGTTCTACTCTAACCTATCTTGGTAAAGTCTTCTTTGAGTTGATTCTACTTGGTAGTTCCATGAGCTTTTTGAATATTTATATTCATCTCTTTTAAAAAAGGCTATTAAAACTGAAAAACTTCTAGTGAGACTGATCAATAGATAAAAAATTAAGGCACAAAATTAAATGAAATGACTATCATTTAGGAACCTTTGGATGGCTCTGAGATCCTTTTGGGAGAGGGGATGTACAATATTAAAATCATATTAATAATGCTACTGATATGTTATTTACTGTTTTCATTATCATCAATGTATAGTGGAGTTTTGCAGAGACCACATGATAGGTGATGTTTGCAAGAGCTTGAATTCAGGAGTAGACTTGAGGATGCATATCATCTATTAATCCATAAAAAGATTTGTAACAAGTAAAATACTTCCACACTTCCCACTATAGTATTGTTTTGTCATTACTTTAGGGTGAAATCTTTATCTGATTGATTAAAAAGGTAGACAGGCAGATAGAGGGAGGGAGACAGAGATACAGAGATCACCCATCTGCTGTTTCACTTCACAGCTGCCCCACAACAGCCACAGCTGATCCAGCCTGAAGTTAAGAGTCAGGAACTAAATCTGGTCTCCCACATGTGTGGTGGAGACCCAACTGCTTGAGTCCTTACTAGTGCCTCAAGACTCAAACCCAGGCACTCTAAATGGCATGTGGGCATCCCAAACAGCAGCTTAACCATTCCATCAAATGCCCACCCCTAAAATTATTTTTAAATGAATCAGTAAACACTTTATGGTATTATGGTAAAAATGATAGATACTAGACATGCTAAGAAGCAAATCTATATTCAGAAAAAAGTATCAGTTAATAGAACCAGACCCAGAAATGAGATGACAGAACTTGCAGATAAAGATATTAAAATAACAACTGTAACTATATTCATAAATTTAAAGGAAACATGAACACAATGAAGACAGAAAGGGGGAAATATTGAGAAAGAATCAAGTGAAACCCCTAGAGATAAAACATATAGTATCTGAAATGAGAATCTGATCAGTTGAAATTAACAGCAGATTAGATATTATAGAAGAAAAGATCAGTGGAGTAGAAGACAATCTATGGAATAACCCCATGATTCCCAACCTCTGGTTTATGTCCCTTGTATAAACACCTTCCCTTGAGCTGGATGAGAAAGGTAAAAATGATAGACTATGCATGCCTCCCTTGATTAGGCTATATTATATGACAAAAGTGGTGGGACAGTTACTTCTATGATTATATTACATCATAGCAGACTAGAGAGATATGGTATTAACTGGCACTGAAGAAGCAAATTGCCAACTTGTAAGATAACCAAATGGTTAGGACATGAAGATGGCTTCCAGAAACTCAGAACCAAACTCTGTCACAAACATCAAGGAAACAGAGCTGACTTCATTCCTACAACTACAAGGAACTTTTTTCAGAACAATTAGTGAGCTTGGAAGAGAATCCTAAACATCAGATGAGACGGCAGCCCCAGTAGACACCTTGATTTTAGCCTGTTAAGACTCTAAGCAGAGGGCCATCTCACTTTTGCCTATGGAATAATAAAGTTGTCTTAAGCTACTAGATTTGAGGTTAATTTTGAACACAGCAATAAAAAACTAATACACTCAATGAGTCCACCTCCCCAAAATAGGCTAAAATTAAAAATGAACAGTTTCAGAAACTTATGGGATAATACATTCTCTATTACCTATGTAATTAGAATCTCCAAAAGGAAAAGATCTGAAGAAATAAGGCCTGAAAATTTGTCTAATCAGATAAAAATTACAGTCTGACATATCTAAGAATTTCAGTGAATCCCAGGCAGGATAGAAACATCTACACACATACTTACATACATACCAAGGTAAACTATAATCAAATTACTAAAAACGTAATTAAAGAAAAAAATTAAAAAGTAGCCAGAGGAAGGAAAAAGATGTATTCAAACAGAGAAAGAAACGAAAACTGAAGACTTTTCATAAAAAATGACAAAGACAGAAGACAAAGGATTGGCTACTTTAAATTGTTAGAAAGGAGGCAAGCAGGCACTAGCACTGTGGCACAGTAGGTTAAGCCTAATGCCTGCAGTTCCAGCATCCTATATGGGTGCTGGTTTGAGTTCTGGCTGATCCAGCTCCTTGCTAACAGCCTGGGAAACCAGCAGAAGATGGTTCAAGTGTTTGGGCCCCTGAACCCATGTGGGAGACCTGGAAAAAGCTTCTAGCTCCTGATCAGCCATTGCAGCCATTTGAGGAATGAACCAGTGGATGGAAGACCTCTCTGTCTCTTCCTTTCTCTGTCTGGAACTCTGCCTATCAAATAAACAAATAAATCTTAAAAAAAGATGTAAACATTTTGGCACAACTGGTTAACCAGTATGCAGGATGCCCACGTCACATATTGGAGTGCTAGTTTAAGTCCTGGCTGCTCTGCTTCTGATCCAGCTTTTTGCTAATGCGCATTGGAAGGCAGTGGAAGACAGCCCAAAGAATTTGCATCCCTGCCACCAATGTGGGATCGCAGTTGGCGTTCCTGATTCAAGGCTCTGTCTTACCCATCTCTGACTGTTGCTGGCATTTGATAAGTGAACCAGTAGATGGGTAGATGGAATATCTGTCTCCGTCACTCCGCCTTTCCAGTGAATAAATAAGTAAATAAATCTTTAAGAATAATTAAATAAATTGCTGAAAAAAAATCCTTAAAGGAGAGAAGCAATAAATGTCTTCTGGTGGTAGTCATGGCATCAGCAGGTACATGAACATGGCCAAACTGCAAGTGGTTGTGGTACAAGATGTGGCACGGTATTTAATGCTAGGGGGTCAAGTCTCCTCAAGATGAATGGATGTGGTTTTTACTGCAGTATGAGAATCTGATCAGTCTTTTTTTTCCCTAAAGATTTATTTATTTATTATTTGGAAGGCAGAGTTACAGAGAGACAGAGGCAGAGAGAGAAGTCTTCCATCCGCTGGTTCATTCCCCAAATGGCCACAGTGACCAGAGCTGAGCCAATCCAAAGCTAGGAGCCAAGAGCCTCCTCTGGGTCTCCCACAAAGGGGCCCAAGGACTTGGGCCATCTTCCACTGCTTTCCTAAGACTTAGCAGAGAGCTGGATTGGAAATGGAGCAGCCAGGACTCGAACCGGTGCCCATATGGGATGCTGGCACTGCAGGCAGTGGCTTTACCCACTATACCACAGAACCTGCTCAGTCTTTTTCCTTTGCTGACTTTAAACTTATTTTTCTTTTTTTTTTTACATGATATATATTTTTTTAATTGATTAATTTTCTATGCAATTTCCAATTTAACACCAAGATTTTTTTTCATTTTTAATTATATTTATATATAGAAGATTGATTCAGTATATACTAAGTAAAGATTTCATCAGTTTGCACCCACACAGAAACACAAAGTGTAAAAATACTGTTTCAGTACTAGTTATAGCATTACTTCACATTGGACAACACATTAAGGACAGATCCCACATGAAACGTAAGTACACAGTGACTCCTGAAGTTGATTTAACAATTTGACACTCTTGTTTATGGCGTCAGGAATCTCCCTAGGGTCTAGTCATGAGTTGCCGAGGCTATGGAAGCCTTTAGGGTTTGCTGACTTCAATCTTATTCCAACAGGGTCATAGTCAAAGTGGAGGTTCTCTCCTCCCTTCAGAGAAAGGTACCTCCTTCTTTGATGGCCCCATTCGTTCCACTGGGATCTCACTCGCAGAGATCTTTCATTTAGGTCTTCTTTTTTTTTGCCACAGTGTCTTGGCTTTCCATGCATAAAATATTCTCATGGGCTCTTGAGCCAGATCTGAATGCCTTAAGGGCTGATTCTGAGGCCAAAGTGCTATTTAGGACATCTGCCATTCTATGAGTCTGCTGTGTATCTCGCTTCCCATGTTGGATCATTCTCTGCCTTTTTGATTCTATCAGTTAGTATTAGCAGACACTAGTCTTGTTTGTGTGATCCCTTTGACTCTTAGACCTATCAGTGTGATCAATTGTGAACTGAAATTGATCACTTGGACTAGTGAGATGACCTTGGTACATGCCACCTTGATGGGATTGTATTGGAATCCCCTGGCACAATTCTAACTCCATCATTTGGGGCAGTTCCGATTGAGCATGTCCAAAATGTACATCTCCTCTCTTATTCCCACTCTTATATTTCACAGGGATCACTTTTCAGTTAAAATTTAAACACCTAAGAATAATTGTTTGTTAATTACAGAGTTCAACCAATATTACTAGAATAAAAAAACACTAAAATGGATAAAGTATTTCATTGTACAACAACAGTCAGCACAAGAGCTGATCAAGTAACTGTTTCTCATAGTGTCCATTTCACTTCAACAGGTTTCCCCTTTGGTGCTCAATTAGTTGTCACTGATCAGGGAGAACATATGCTATTTGTCCCTTTGGGACTGGCTTAATTCACTCAGAATGATGTTTTCCAGATTCCTCCATCTTGTTGCGAATGACCGCATTTCATTGTTTTTGACTGCTGTATAGTATTCTATAGAGTACATGTCCCATAATTTCTTTATCCAAATGTATGCTTTGAATTCCCTGTGATCCTTTGCTGTGAGGTTCCCTTCGTTTACCTACTTTCATGTTGATGGCCGTGTTTCTGTGTTTCTGTGTGTAACACATCTTTAAGCATCTTTTGCAGGGCTGGACGAGTGGCAACAAATTCTTTCAATTTCTTTTTGCAGTGAAAGGTCTTTATTTCACCTTCATTCATAAATGAGAGCTTTGCAGGATATAATATTCTGGGCTGGCAGTTTTTCTCTCTTAGTACTAGGGCAATGTCTCGCCATTCCCTTCTAGCTTGTAGGGTTTCTGATGAGAAGTCTGCTGTGAGTCTAATTGGAGATCCTCTGAGAGTAATCTGAGGTTTCTCTCTTGCACATTTTAGGATCTTTTCTTTCTGTTTCACTGTGGTGAGTTTAATTACAATGTGTCGTGATGAGTATCTCTTTTGGTCATGTTGATTGGGGGTTCTATGAGCTTCCTGTACTAGGATGTCTCTGTCCTTCTCCAAAACTGGGAAATTTTCTGCTATTATCTCACTAAAAAGGCCTTCTAATCCTTTCTCCCTCTCCATGCCTTCAGGAACTCCTAGAACTCGAATGTTGGGTTTTTTAATAGTATCCTGTAGATTCCCAACAATATTTTTTAGATTTCTAATTTCCTCTTCTTTTCTTTGGTTTGACTGTATAGTTTCCTGTGTCTGTCTTCTAAGTCCGATATTCTCTCTTCTGCCTCACCCATTCTGTTTGTAAGGCTCTCTAATGTGTTTTTCATTTGATCTATTGAATTCTTCACTTCATTATGATTTCTCGTCACTATCACAGTTTCATGTTCTACTAGTTGTTTCATTTCAGCTTGATTCCTCCTTAATATTTCATTTTCACGAGAGAGATTTTCTACCTTGTCCATTAAGGATTTCTGTAGTTCAAGAATTTGTTTTTGAGTACTTCTTAGTGTTCTTATCAATTTTTTGAGATCTGCTTCTTGCATCTCTTCTATCTCATCATCTTCGTAATCTTGAATTGGGGTGTCTTTTTCATTTGGGGGTGTCATAGTGTCTTCCTTGTTCTTGTTACCTTGGTTTTTGCGTTTGTTGTTTGGCATATTGGTTTCTTCACTGTGGTGTTTTTTTCTTGTTATACTATGACTCTAGATAAGTGGACTGTCTGCTTTCAATGGAGCCTTAGAGGCTTGAGATGGGTGTGGCCTGATAGCTCTGTTTGGTTTCTCAGGGTTGAGGGTGTGCCAAAGGTGACACTCCCAGGTTAGGTGTGGTAAATCTCTCTCTGTTTCTTTCTTTATTTTTGATTCAAAAGGGAAGTAATTCCACACAGCTGAATGAAATTGGGGGTCATTAGCAGGCAAATGATATACCCACAGGAGCCAGAGATCGGAAGCTTTTGCCCAAGGACCACAGAGGGAATCTCTGCGGCCTTCAGTGTGGGTTCAAATTCTCCTGCAGTCTCACCACTGGGCTACCAAGGCTACCAAACTGTAGCATCTCTGGAGAGTACTCACGTGGTGAATTCTGTGAGTTCTCTCCCCCACAGTCTCTTTTTTCAGTCTCAGTTCATTAGCACCACACATTCATTAGGTTCTAATCTCCTGTTATTTCACCCCCATGCCCAGAGTCAGGTTTTTCTGCTAGGCTCAGGGCCGGTGCAGACCTGAGGTCGCCCTGCTTATGACGTATGTCCAAAATGGCGCCTGCTCTTTGTCTTGCTCACCTTTGAGAGGTGGGCGGAGAGAGAGAAACCCGTGTCCGTATCGGTCACTTTTTTCTTTCTCTCTCTCTTCTAGTTAGCCTGGTGAACTTTTCCCCACAGGGTTTCAAGCCTTGTTCGCTCTAGTCTCCTCTTTCTGCTTCCCTGATGGTGTCTCAGGCTATTGAGGATCGGCTCACCTGGCGTTCCAGCGCTGGTGCGTTGAGTCTGCTGCTGGTGTCCCGAACTTCGGGCTCCCACGCTCTCCTCAAAGGTCCACTGTGAATCACTAGTTCTGGAAGAGTTTCCTCTGCTGTTTCTTCCCCTACTCTTCCTTGAACCTGCAGTATCTCCACTTTTATTAAACTGTCTCTCCCCGGACTATCGGTGTGCTCCCTTCCTATTCCGCCATCTTGCCCTCCAAACTTGCCTGGCTGCTCCATTTCTAATCCAGCTCTGTGCTAATTACCTGGGAAAGCAGTGGATGGTCTAAACTTATTTTTCCACTTCCTTAGGCATCACTTAGAGGTACCTAAATAGCCTTTCAATATATTTTCTCTCTGCTCAGATCAAGTAAAACTATTTTCTATAACAGACAACAAAGAAGAGTTCTTAAAAATAAAAAAAATCTTAAATTTATTTCCTACCTACCCTATTTTCTTGTGACCGTTTCAACCTGCTGGGTGGTGGGGTCAAATTAATGGAATACTGTACCTAAGGCATACAGCTACCTCCTTCATCTAAATTTATGCAGTTCTTCAAATTTTCCTTCAAAACTCCTTTCCTATTCAAGCTTTCCTTGCCATTTACATGTCCTAGTCATTTCTTGGATGAATGTTATAGAAGGAATTATCCTCAGCCCCTAATTCATCCGTGGAAGCCCATACCCTTAATGTGACTTTAAGGAGACAATTAAGGCTAAATGAGGCCAGAAGGTGGGGCCCTAATCCAATAGGACATATATCCTCATAGGCACAAGAGAGACCAGAGATCCATCCCTCTCTCTCCGAGAGAACACATATAGAAAGGTCATGTTAGGACACAGCAACTGTCTACAAGCTAGGAAGAAAGCTCTCATCAGCAATCAAATGTTACAGTTCCTTGATCTTGGACTTTCAGTTTTCAGAACTGTGAGAACATAAATTTCTGTTGTCAAGGCACCTGATCTGTGGCACTTTGTTATAACAGCCCTAAATTACTGATACAACTACTGATAATCATAAGGTGGAGGGAATACAGCCTTCAAACTTCTTTATATAGAAAGCACAGCATCTTTATTTAACTCAGTTAAAATCCAAGATCTCTCTGCCATTTATAGACTGGAGTGAAATGGGCTTAAACCTTAAGTCCATTTCATAGCATATGAAAGACCACTGACCCTCATTTGATTTATTCAAATTTCCTAGCATATTTTTTTTGTTTTGATAGGCAGAGTTAGACAGTGAGAGAGAGAGAGAGAGAGAGAGAGAGAGAGAGAGAGAGAGAAAGGTCCTCCTTTTTCCAAGGTCCCTGTGGATCCATTCCTGCAACCCTAAGTGGTGTATCATTTCAACTCTTGCCACCAGGTATATGGAATTTTAGGCTCCTCACCATTGTACACAAGAAATTCTATTAACTCATGGTTTTGTGACTGCACCAACTTTACTTAAGGTTCCAGAGCTGTGGAAGGGAACCATAACCCATTCTGCACAGTCTTCTGTCTCCTAATCAGTTTTCTCTTTGACACTGGCCTGAGTTCCCAAACTAGTCACTCACTGTGTGATTCTCCCCAGAACATTCTAAGAAATGAACTCCAGCTCTACCTCCTCTTGCTGGGTCCATTGCACTTCCTTAACCCTGAGTTATTTAACTGAATAAAATAATGTCCTTCCCTTTACAGAGAAATCTGTCCATGCCACTCCCTTGTTTTAAACTCACCGGCCACCTCCTGATGGCATACATGCAGAGACTAGTCTCTAGCCCAGCATTCCAGGACTTAAGTAGGTTTCTTCCTTCACTCTTCAACATATGTCACCAATAACTGAAGCCCCATAAAGCACTGTCAGCCCTAATGGCCATGGTACTTATTCTGTCCTGCACCGAGGAGCCTGGCCCACTGATGTCAATGCTACTTTTGCCTGCTTCCTCACTGCTCCTGCAGGTCAGTCCTCCTCTCTCTTGGATGGCTTTCAGTTACCTACAACTCCTACTGTATACCTGGAATACAGTGGGTACTAAAAAACTGTGATGGATGAATGTGTGAAGAAGTGAACAAATAAACACCCATGCTTGTAATCTTCCAAGGGATCTCTCTGCTTGGATTATGAAGTCCCAGGTCTGAAGGCTGATCACAGGGTCATCCAGAAGCTGTGCCCAACCCATACAGTCAGCCTTACACATCTGTGGGAGTCTAGGATACCAAAATTTGCAGATGCTAAAATCTGTGGATGCTCCAGTCCCATATATATTATATATATAATATATATAATATATATTATATATATATTATAGGGATATCTAACATACATATAACACATCATCTCTGGAGTACTTATATACAGGCTAATACACTGTCAATGCTACGTAAATATTTGTTACACTGTATTAAGAAATATAGTCATTTGCCTCAAAAGGAAGCTTTGATTGACAATTAACTACATATATGATGGTGTTCCCATAATATTATAACAGGAATGAAAAGTTTCTATAACCTAGTGACTTGTATGTATTGTGTGTAGTACAATGCATTGCTCATGTGTTTGTGGGAAATCTGGTGCAAACAAACCTATTGCATTGCCAGTCATATAAAAGTGTAATGCATACAATATATGTAGTAAAAAGTATTGATAATAAGAATAAATGACAATGTTAGTGGCTTATGTATTGACTATATTTTTAAAATTTTTTAAATTGAAAGACATAGATTAGGATAGAGGGACTTCAGATCCATTGGTACACTCCCCCAATGCCCATAATGGCCAGGGCTGAGCCATTCTGAATCTGGAAGCTGGGAATGCAATCCGGGTCTCCTACCTGGGTGACTGGGACCCAACTACTAGCCATTACCTGCTGCCTCCCAGAACATGCATTAGTTTTGGTGGAATCAGGAGTGAAACCAGGTCTGATTTCAGACTCTCTGACATGGGATGCAAGTCTCCCAAACAATGGCTTAAGTACTAGGCCAAACATTTGCCTTTACACTTTTCATCATTGTTAGAGTACATTCCTTATAAATAATAAGTTTACTATAAAACACTGTGTATTATACCAGCAGTAGCCCCATAATGTTGTATTTACTGTGTATCTCTTTTAAAAATACTCATTTTATTTGAAATGCAGAGAAATGGAGAGGGGCAGGAAAGTGTAAGAAAGGGAAGGCAAGAGGGGGAGGAAGAAGGAAGATTTTCCATCCACTGACTCACTACCCAAATGCCCACAACAGTCCCGGCTGGACTAAGCTGAAGCCAGGAGCCTGACCTCTATTTGGTCTCCCATCTGGGTGGCAGTGACCTAAGTACTTGAGCCCTTATCTGTTATCTTCCCAGGATGTGCACTGGCAGGAAGCTGGATCAGAAGCAAAGTTGGCAGGACTCAAATCAGACATTTCGATATGGCATGCTGACATCCCAAATGCTGACTTAAATGCTTCATCAAATGCTTGGGCCTAATGTCTCTGAATGCATCATTTCCCCTCAGGCATGATTTAATCTCATGTTGTTTGTTTTCATCATGGTCCTAAGAGCAACAGGCTATGCCCTACACATACACACACACGGAGCACATAGCCTAGATGTGTAGACTATACCACCTAGCTTTGAATAAGTACACTCTATGATGTTCACCTAAAGAATTGCCTAATGATACATTTAACAGAATGCATCCCTACTGTTATGACTAACAATGAGAAAAACTGTCTGAATATGTTTGGTACAGACATAACCACTAGAAGCCTAAGTTTGTAATGTACTTCACCAACAACAGAATAATTTTTCCTCAAATATTTCCAATCTCTGGTTGGTTGAATACTCAGATGTGGAGCCCACAGATACAGAGGGGGCTGACAATATTTTCTTTCACTCTCTAGTCTTCATCCTCTCACCCCAACTTCCCAGACATCCTCAGCTGTTGTCAGAGACATGAAATGCAGATACCACTCTGTCTTCCGGAAGCACCCTGGTAGGAATGGAGAGATACAAGCAGGCTACATCTTAACTTACCTCTTTGATTTCTAGCTCTTTCAAGCAATTGTTCTGTCTTCATCTTTCTCTGCCTGGAAGGAAGCAGACCATCTATGAACTCATATATCTCTCTTATAAAAGGCAATACTTCAAGGCAGTGACCAGAAAAACAGCATTATCTAATCAGATTCTCATTTGGGCAGAGGGTTAATGCTTCTACCCTTTAAAGGATAAGTCACACATCCAGTAAAGACCGGGCCTAATGACCCATGCTTTCCACTAACTGACATTCCTCTTCCAGGATGTTCCTTCCCTCTTCCACCCTGAAATGTGCAATCCTATAATATTGTCCTGCAAGGATTCTCACATGTCATTTTCCTGGGCAGATAAAAAGGCTATGACCCAGGGAGTGGTAATGATTTTCTCAGGGTCACTTACAAATAAGGGGCAAAACAGGGACCAAAACCCTGTTTTCTGAATTTGCTCTTTGCACAGCACCGTCCTCTCCAATTTGTGGTACGTAGGATGAAGGCACTTGTTTGGGGCAAACTCTCAGGCCCTGCCCTCTAACTAACTGGTCACATTAAATCCATAGTAACAGATTTGACTAAGCTTTAGTGAGAGTCCTTCTCCTGAAAATTCAGTCTTGGGTTGGGAATGTGGAAGAGGTATAAGGAGCCACAGGTAGCATGAGAAGAAATTAGAGGTTTAGATCATAAACTCCATCTTCTGATGTGGGATTACAAGAAGAGCTTAACTCTGTTCTTTCTCAACATTCTTTACAAACCTATTTATTACTCTTACTTTTGGAAAAAGTCACTTAAAGTTACCAATATATACTTACCAGAGAAAATAAAATACTGCACCAATGCAAACTGCAGAAATAATATCCATGATAAGCCATATGAACATATAGTATCCTGGTGTCTGCAAAACATGAAACCAACCACAGGTAAAGAACTTTAAAGTTGGAAGGGGATTTTCGATCCTATGGGCTCAGTCCCTTGCTCTGCTGTCAGAGCTGGAGGACAGGAGGGGAGGAGAGACCAGGTGAAGGAGCCTTGACTGAGGTGGCAGTCTCACACATGGAGAGCACCTGCAGCTCTCCTACCAGTTACCTCTCACACAGGCAGGGGCTCTAACACCACTCCTTATTCTCAATACACACCTCTGAGGGAGTCCTGGAGAAATCACACAGCAAGTCCACTCAGGACCCAACACTCAAACCCCAGGTTTCTGGATTTCTAGTACCTACCTCTATGTTTTCCTTGTATGGCTTCCCCAACTTGGCTGTGTAGTCAAATCTACTAGGGCAGCTTTTAGTAACATACAATCCTGGGGCTGAGGACAGACCCAAGGAATCAGAATTTTTAACATGCTCCCCTGGTGATGCTGAAGCAACTGGTCTGTGAACCAGCTCTGGGGGACCACTGTCAAATCGTCATGCTTCAAAGAAGTATGTTAAAGTAGAATTTTCCCTTACCTACATCTTTCCTCCCCTAAGCTCCTGGCACAAATCATCCATTTTCCAGGGCTCCATTTTCTGGATCTGCTCATATGAGTTTTATAATTCCCTGATTTGACGTTCCCTTCCTACCTCAACTGTTCCTCCTCAAATTTCACTTGATGTTACCAACTGGGCATTTTCTGTTTTCATGCCAACCTATCCCAAATTATTTCCTTGAACTGAATAATAATAACATGAATGATTTTAACAATGATAACAACAACTGACAATCACTGGGCACTGAACAGGTGCTAGTCAACTGTTCTAAGTACTTTAAGGGCATTTTCACATTTAATCTTCACAATAGTCCTACAATCCAGGTGCACAAGGAAGCTCTGAACCAATTTCCAGTAAATCAAGACTCTTGATCATTTCTGAGAAACATACTGATTGATTCCTAGGTTGTTGATTGCTCCAGGATGCCAACATCTGAATCAGTTGTGCTTGTTCCCCAAAAACCAGGTCAACTGTACTTGTTATTGTAATTATGCAATATAATTAAATGTTGCTTAAATCTCTAACATCTGAGTGAAAAAAATTTTTCTTTTTTAAAAAATATTTTATTTTTATTCATTTGAAAGTTGGATTTACACAGAGAGAGGAGAGGCAGAGAGAAAGAGAGAAAGAGGTCTTCAATCTGATGGTTCACTCCCCAATTGGCTGTAATAGCTGGAGCTGCACCAATCCGAAGCCAGGAGCTTCTTCTGGGTGTCCCACATGTGTGCAGGGCCCAAGGACTTGGGCCATCCTGTACTGCTTTCCAAGGCCATAGCAGAGAGCTGGATCGGAAGTGGAGCAGCTGGGTCTCCAACCGGCACCCATATGGGATGCTGGCTCTTCAGGCAAGGGCGTTAACCTGCTGTGCCACAGCACTGGCCACAAAATATATGATTTTCAAGAAAACTAAGCCAAATGTTTTCATTTCAAATGTTTACCTTACATCGATTATCAAAACCACAATACTCTTTCCAATCCTATTTGCAGGCCCCTATGCAATCTGACTTAGCTGTTCCTCTCATTCAAAAGGTAAAGTTTGTTTCTCTCACCTTGACTCTGAACTTGATCATGCGATTCTCTTTAGCTAACAGAAAATTAGCAGACATAACACTGGGAGAACTTTGAAAACTTTGTGTGCACTGGGGCTCTGCATTCTATTGCGACTGGTAGCCCATCTACTTTAGGGGAACACACTCCAGTTAACCTCCATAAAGGTGCTGCTACCACATGAAGAGAAACCAAGCCATCCCAGATAAGACTCTAGACAAATGAATGAAGCCATCCTAGACCATCTGGTTCAGCCAAGCAGGCCCAGACCAGAGGAACCACCTAGCCATCATACAGAACATAAGGTGCAATATTAGTTTGTTTTAAGACACTAAGTTTTAGATGGTTTCATTAAGCATTAAAAGCTAACTTACAAAGTGTGTGCATGTGGAGGGGTATATAAAATTTTTTTCCTGATCTCTCATTTCTTTCTCCCTCATAACTTTCTCTATTAACAGTGATCAGACCAAAGGTAATGGATAAAAGTGCTTCTACCACACTATTATCATTCTCAGCCTACAGAAAACCAGAGACACAGACAACGTTAACTAATGTTTCCACCTTCACACACCGTACATGATAGAGCCAAAGTCTAAGTTGTATAGTTTAACTCCGGATTGTAGACTGCCTAGAAAAGTCTGTGGGACACCACCCATTCCTGAACAAAATGATACATGAAAGGCTAGGAACAACACAATGAGTCCTTAAAAAAGTGTCCAGGCCAGGCATGGAAGATTTCTTTTTTATCTTTTTATATTTTTTGAACTTTGAATCTCATGAAATACCGTGAATTCAAATATTAAAATAATGCCTGAAGAAATGGTAGCATCATTTAAGTAAATGTGCACCTCCAAAAGGAACTTTGACATTGATTCTAGAATATAAGATTATATAGGGGTATGCTGATTTCTAAGTTATACATTTTTGAAATGACTGAACTATGACCATGTTTACTTCTGTAATCAATTTAGAAAAATATAGTGGGGCTGGCACTGTGGCATAGTGAGCTAAGCCTCCGCCTGTGGTGCCGATATCCCATATGGGCACTGGTTTGAGTGCAGGCTGCTCCATTTCCTATCCAGCTCTCTGCTATGGCATGGGAAAGCAGTGAAAAGATGGCCCAAGTTCTTGGGGGCCCTGCACCCACGTGGGAGACCCAGAAGAAGCTCCTGGCTCCTGGTTTTTGGATCAGCTAAGCTCTGGCCATTGTGGCCATTTGGGGAGTGACCAGCAGATGGAAGACCTTTCTCACTCTACCTCTCAAGTAAGTAAATAAATCTTTTTTTTTTTAAAGAAAAATATAGTAAACACATGAAGGGGAGCTAAATGGGGACAGGTGGACGAAACTTAAATGATGAGTTCCTGAGCTGAGGGACCTGCCATTCAAAGTTCCCCTCAGGATCAGCTCCAGAAACTGCCTAAGACACTAGAGAAAGAAGGGTCAGTGATTCCACATTTCCATCACAGGGCCTTAAAGGAGTATTGTGCCCTTGACCCTGATTCTTTTTCTCCAGTCCTGACACTGAGTTAGTTGGAAACAGAGGCAAGTAAGGGTGGAAATACGAAAGGGAACCTGAGACTCCTCCCCACTTATGGTTCTGTGCCTAATGCTTCGACGTGCAAGGCAGTTTGAAGTTTGGGTGATTCCTTTTGACTGGACACTTTAATACTGAAATGAGGCTTTATGATGACTAAAAGTGAACTCCTAAAAATCATCCAAGAGTGAGAAAGGTTGCGGGAACTGAGTGAGATTTCATTCAAGGGCTGAAAGGTCTAGCTCACAGACCAGTTCTAGGGAAACAATGGAGCAAAAGTGAACAGTTTTCTGCTGTATGCCATGTGTCCCATTCAGTCAACCTATTCTCCACATAGAGAAGAAAAACAGCCTGTAACAGTAACTCATTAGCTGCCCCCACAGGTAATAAGCACTACGATTTAGATGGATTATAATCTGGTTTTCAGGTCCCTAAACCTCTGGCAGTGAGTATCAGAGGGCTGTGATGGGAAACCAGGATAGGCAATTTGACACTGGTGCTCCCTTCCTCAAAGGCATTTTGTAAAGGACACACCATTTTCACTATAAAAACAAGCACATCTGGCTTCTTCCCACATCCCATGCCCTTGCCCATTGTTGCTGCACTTCTAGGCAGCTGAGGCTGCAATGACCAATCTCTGGAGGCTGACTGAATCCCTACATCATGAGATGACATGGAAAACACTGTAGAGCTTCAGTTTCCACATGAAATAATAACAGTGGCTAATATCAGAGAGTTAAATTAAATAATGTATATAAAGCACACTTTAAGGGTTCAGTCTTATAACAATGCCCATGTCTCCTAGAAAGTCACAGGAGGATCTGGGTGAGGAATGGAGAATGCCACATCTCAATACTCATAGAAATCCCTGCTATTAAGTAGCTCCCAAGGGTCTGCACAGACAACAACACAGGGATGGGATGGGGACACAAATTCCTTCTGTACCAGGCTTGGAAGAACACTCTGGGCAAGCAGCTCACCATGAAGAAGTGAGGGGAATCAAGCTGACTCAGGAGCGGAATGTTGTCTGTGGTCACCGAGTCAATCCTGGAGCACCAGGCCAGTGAGAAGAGCCAAGGCTCGTTGACCAGGTATAAGTTGATGTTGATGTTAGCTGCTTTATAATCTCTGGAACAAAAAAAGAGAACCCACAGAGGGTTTAGACCCAGCCTGTTCTCAATATCTAGAAGGTGGAACAACCACCATCATTGTGAAAGGCTACTCCCCATATCCCCAGAAGCAGCTGGTCCAGGGGCAACTTAGGATACCATGTGACAGCATGGGCTCATGTCGCAGTGAAATAAAGAACTGGATCTAGTCTTTCTGTTCTTGTAGCAATAATGATGTTCTGGTAAACTACATGTCCTAAGGAGGGCTAGAAAAAAAAAAAACAACAAGAAAAGGAAAGAATGGGGGAAAAACTGAAAAAACAAGCCCTATTTGTAGCATCTGCAAATTTCCATGGTGTAAACATTACTATTTTAGGCAATTTCAAGCTATTACTGGTAAAAATCAATTTTTTAAAGTCCACAAATATTTAATAACTAGCTTCTACAAGGTTGTATGAGTCAGCTCTGGCATACTACTTGTAACACCTATACTCAACTTGCTCTACAACACTTACTACCCCTACTCCAAAGATTTGCTCACCTACAACTCTTCTGAACTCCACCATGCAAGTTAAAGCAGAGAATGTATCCTATTCATCTCTGTACACCTAGCATAGTCTCTGACTCCATGAATATTAATTGAAGGAATTAACAAATATCTGGGAAACATTTTAAATTTCAAACGTGAAGCATTTTATAAGCACTAAGGGCAAGGAAAACCTAAATTTTTCCAAGGCCCTATGACTCAGGGGATACTTATGTACTTTCTATAAACAGGAAGAAAACAAGGTAAGGACTGCTTAGTAATTCTAGTCTAGTTGTCATTATTTGAGGTTCAGTTTCTCAGAAAACATACCATGTAATAAGTGCCTTCAAAGTTTTTAAAATAAACATGGTACAGCATATTGGAAACTGTTCTGTACTAGCCTAGGTTTGAATCCCAACTCTGCTATATACTGACTTGGCAAATATTTATTCTCGATGTACACACTGTAAAATAATGACAACACCATCTCCATTTTAAAGTGCTGGCAATTAGTTACCCAATATATTAGAATTTTCTCTATAATTCCAGAGATCACCTAAAGATAAATTTGAAAAACAGAAATTAGATATAGTAGTAAAATGCTACTTCTGTTTCTCTTTTGAAACCCAAACTCAAAAATCAATCACAGAAGAGGTGTTCGGCATGCTGTTAAGCCATCAGTTGGAATGCCCATATTCCATATCAGAGAACCTGGCTTCAAGTCCCAGCTTTGCTCTCAAAGTCAGCTTCCTGCTGATCTGCACCCTGGGAAGCAGCAGGTGATGGTTCAAGTGGTTGGGATCCTACAGCCCATGAGGAGACCTGAATTGAGTTCTGAGATTCTAGTTGGCCTAGCCTTGGCAATTGCTGGTAATCAGGCAGTGAACCAGTGGATGGGAGCACCGTTTCCCTCAAATAACACTTTTTAAAAATCATAGTTCTGGGGATGGCATCATGTTGTAGCAGGAAAAGCCAGTGCTTGTAGTGCACACATCCCATATGGGCACTGGTTCGTGTCCTGGCTGCTCTACTTCCAATGCAGCTCCCTGCTAATGGCCTGGGAAAAGCAGCAGAAGATGGCCCAGGTATTTGAGCCCCTGCACCCACACGGGAGACCAGAATGAAAGCTCCTGGCTCCTGGCTTCAACAGGGCCCAATTCTGGCTACTGTGGGATGTAGGGAATGAGCCAGCAGATGAGAGGTCTATTACTCTACCAATATCTCTCTCAAAAATATTTTTTTACATATATAATTATCATATGATTAAGTTGCAGAGAACTATATACTTATATATATACATATGCAAATGAATATAAACTTGGGAAAATTTGAATAAGATCAGTAGATTACATCAATGTAAATGTCTTGGTTGTGATACTGTACTACAGTTTTACAAAGTGTAACCACTGGAGGTACAAAGAATCTTTATATACAGTTCTTATATGTTAACTGTATTCAATATGAAAAACTTAATTTTTAAAAACAATATTAATTTTAAAATATACTGTGGAGTTTCAGGCATATACAGAAATAAAGTATATGAAAACAAAAGCACAAAGTATAGTAGACAGTACATGGAATTACACTGCCCTAAATTTTGAATATCCTTTATTTTACATTGTAGAATGTTAGATATTAACTCTAATAACTTAAGGATGCTGTTCATAATACCTAGAGAAAACACTAAAAAATAATTCAAAGACATAAATAGCTAGTATTGGAAAGGAATTACAAAAAACCCACAATGAATTGAGAGGACAGAAAAAAGTATGGCAGTGATGGAAACCAAACTATATTAATAAGTAAATTAAATATTAATGGACCAAACATTCCAATTAAAAAGCAAAGATTGGGCTGGCTCCGTGGCTCACTAGGCTAACCCTCCACCTGCAGCGCCAGCACCCCGGGTTCTAGTCTTGGTCAGGGCACCAGTTGCCCCTCTTCCAGGCCAGCTCTCTGCTGTGGCCAGGGAGTGCAGTGGAGGATGGCCCAAGTGCTTGGGCCCTGCACCCCATGGGAGACCAGGAGAAGCACCTGGCTCCTGGCTTCGGATCAGCGCGGTGCGCAGGCTGCAGCATGCCAGCCGCGGCGGCCATTGGAGGGTGAACCAACGGAAAAGGAAGACCTTTCTCTGTCTCTCTCTCACTGTCCACTCTGCCTGTCAAAAAAAAAAAAAAAAGATCCAAAGTAATAGCAAGATAAAACATACACAAACACAAATAGTAAGAAAGATAGTGTGCTGATATACACATATGAAAAAGTAATATTCAAATAGGAATTATTACCAGAGACATTTTATGAGACAGTTCACCAAGAAGATACAATTATCCTGAATGTAAATGCACCTAATAAAAGTGTTTCTTAAAGAAACCAAGAGAAAAAATAATTAAAAGGAGAAAGACACAGATAAACATGCATAGTTGGAGATATTAAACACTCCTCTTTTGGTAACTGACATATTGGGCATAAGGAACTGTTCTTTTCTCTCTGACTGGAGGGACTGCTCCCAGAAGAAAGAAGACTGGAGGTTTAGACTACTCTCCTTGTCAATGTGATAGCTGTATCTTTTGTACATAGAATACTGACTTCTATTTTTTAGGAAGAGGGGCTTTTTATATGTAATGTTCTTAAAAAGGATATTCCTACTTAAGTGTTTCTTTATTAAATGTTTTGTAAATAAACAATGAATTCATGAGGCATAAGTCTGGAGAATGACACATAAACTAGATAATTTTCTGGGAATAATAAAGGAAGCATTTCCTAGCACAAATGCTTCCTTTGTGTGTGATAACCCTGAAAAACTTCCTTGGAAGCTTTATATATTACTCTGGGCCACAGAGTATGTGTCCAATAAAGAAAAAAACACCTGCAGAGCTAGAACAATGTCTGATCTTTCCTGGCTTTGTGTGAGTCTCTTAACTGCCTGTTGTATCCTTGAAACTAATAACAAATGTGGATAGTAGGTAGATTCTCTGATGTGTGTGACCCATCTGAAACCTAATTCTTTGTGTTAGTTCAACAGAAAGAAGAAGAGAAAAATTAGTATGCTTTTAAAAACATAGTAAATCAACTTGAATCAAGTACATTTATAGAATAGTATACCCCACTATAGGTCTACTATAGGTCATATAGCTTTCAGGGATAGAAATTCACCAAGATAAATCATACAGTAGCCACAAAATAAGTTTTAATACATTTATAAAAATTGAGGGACCAGCACTGTGGTGTAATGGGCCTTACACTCCACCTGCAGTGCTGGCAACCCATACGGGTGCCAGTTCAAGTTCCAGCTGCCATTTCCATTGCCATAGCTCTCTGCTATGACCTGGGAAAGCAGTAGAAGATGGCCCAAGTCCTTGGGCTCTTGCACCCATGTGGGAGACCCAGAAGAAGCTCCTGGCTTTAGGCTTTGGATCGGCACAGCTCCAGCAGTTGTGGTCAACTGGTGAGTGAACCAGCAGATGGAAGACCTCTCTCCCTCTGCCTCTGCCTTTCAAATAAATAAATAAATAAATAAAATTTTTAAAAAGAAACTAAAAGAACAAATTAAGCCTACAGTAGGAGAATGAAAGTTTAAAAAGATCGGAAATCAAGGAAATAGGAAAATAAAACTGCAATAGGAAAAAAGCTAACAAACTCAAAATTTAGCATTTTTAAGTGATCAAAAATTTCATAACCCTGTCACAAGACTGACCAAAAAATAAGAGAGAAAACAAAAATTTCCAGTATCAAAATACATTAACACTAGAGGTAGTAGTTGCCCAACACTGTCCATGTACTAACTATTGAATTGTTTACTTTAAAAACATTAACTTTATGTTACTGGAATTTTACTTCAGTAAATTATTTAATTAAAATGCTAAAAGTACTAAAAATAGATCAGTTGTAAGTGAGGAGATTGAATCAATAATAAAAGTCTCCCAGTCAAGAAAGTCCAAGTCCTGATAGAGTCACTGCTGAATCCTAGCAAACATCTAAAGAAGTAATATCAATCTTTTTCAAACTCATCCACAAAACTGAAGAGAATACTTCCAAACTGGTTTTAAAAAGCATTACCCTGATACAAAAGCCAGACAAGGACACAGTGAGAAAAGGATGGGCCAACGTCCCTGATGAACATAAATATCATCAATAAAATATTAGCAAACCAGTTCAACAGGATATTAAAAAAGATCATTCGCTATGATCAAGTGAGATTTCTTCTTTGGAAGCCAGGATGGTTCACTAACTCAATAAATGTGACACATACAACATTAACAATGAAGGACAAAAACCATAGATACAGAGAAAGTATTTGACAAAATCCATCCTTTCATGATTAAAAATAATAATCATGTGTAGAAAGAATGTTCCTCAAAACAATAAAGGCCATATATAATGAGCCCACAGCTAACATTACACTCAATGGGGAAAAGCTACAGGCATTTCCTCCAAGATCAGGAACACAAGGATGTCTTCTCTCATCACTTCTTTTTAACATAGTATTGGAAGTCCTGGCCAAAGCAATTAGGCAAGAGAAATAAATAAAAAGCCCCCAATGGGAAAGGAGGAAGTAAAACCCTTTCTGTTTACAGATGACATGATCTCTTATACATAAATCCCTAAAGACTAAACCAAGAAAACTGATAAAAGACTAAATTCAGTAAAGCTGCAGGATACAAAATCCATGTGCAAAAAACCACAGTATTTTTTTTAAAGAATTACTTATTATTTGAAAGAGTTACAGAGAGACAGGGAAAGAAGGAGCAAGACATCTTTTATCTGCTGGTTCATTCCCTAAATGGCTACAACAGCCAGGGATGGGCCAAGCTGGAGCCAAGAGCTTCATCTAGGTCTCTCATGTGTGTGGCTGGGGTCCAAGCACTTGGGCCATCTTCGACCGCTTTCCCAGACCATTGGTAGTGAAGTGGATTGGAAATGGAGCAGCTGGGACATGAGCCAGCACACATATGGGATGCTGGCGTTACAGGCAATGGCTTTATCCACTAGCCACAACACTGGTCCCCACAGTATTTCTATACACTAATAATGAACAATAGCAACAAAAATAAAATACTTAAGAATATATTTAATCAAAAAGATGAAAGATCTTATGCTATAAAACACTGTTGAAAGAACTTACAGAAGACACAAATAAACAGAAAGCTAACCCATATTTATGGATAAGAAAACTTAACATTATTAAAATGTCTATACTAGCCAATGTGATCTACAGACAATGCAATCCCTATTGAAATTCTGAGGTACTTTTTCACAGAAATAGAAAAACAATTTTTAAATTAATATGAAACCATGAAAGACTTCCAAGGAATCTTCAGCAAAAAGAACAATGCTGGAGGCATCAGATTCCCTGCTTTTAAAATATACTAGAGTTACTATAATCAAAACAATGTGGTATTGGCATAAAAAAAGATACATCAACTCAACACAGAGAACAGACAGCCTGAAATAAATGCACCCACTTATGGCCCAGTGATTTTTGACAAAGGTGCCAAGAACACACAATGAGGAAAAGACAGTCTTCAGTAAAGGTGCTGGGAAGATGGGCTATCTTCATAGAGAAGAATGAAGTTAGACTCTTACTCACACCATATATAAATGATAAAGGTGTAAATATAACAGGGCTAGCATTATGGTATAATGGAGCCAGTTAGAGTCCTATCTACTCCGCTCCTGATCCAATTCCATGCTATGTTACCTGGGAAAGCACTGGAAACTGGCTCAAGTCCTGGGACCCCTGCCACTCACATGGGAGACTCAGATGGAGTTTCAGGCTCCTGGCTTTGGTCTGGCCCAGCACTGGTCATTGTGGCCATTTGGGAAGTGAATCAGCAGATGGAAGATGTGTGTGTATGTATGCGTGTGCATGTGTGTGTGTGTGTGTGTGTGTCTTTCTACCTCTCTTTCAATAATAAAATGGTTGGAAATTCTGTGACACAGTGGGTAAAGCCACTGCTTGCAATGCTGGCATTCTATATGGGCATAATTTGTGTCGTGACTGCTCCACTTCCAATCCAGCTCCTTACTAATGGGTTGGGAAAAACAGCAGAAAATGGCCCAACTGCCTGGGCCCCTGCCATCCACATAGGAGAACTGGAAGAAGCTCTGGGTCCAGACCCGGCTATTGTGGCCATCTGTGGAATGAACCAGAGGTTGAAAGATCAATCGATCTGTCACTTCCTCTCTCTCCATAACTCTCACTTTCAAAAAACGAATCTCAAATACAATAAAATATTATAAAACAAGGCATCTCTATATTCACATAATTTTCAGTAAAATAAGGTATTTAAAACATTACTGATCAAAATATCAAGTTTACAATGTCTCATGCTTGTTCTGATAGATTAGGAAGTGAACACTGATCACAGAGAATTTACTAAAAATATGATTGCAATAAAAATATTCTTGTTATTACATAAATATTAAAGGTGTAACTGCTAACTTGGGAACTTAGAAGTCTGAGGCAGGGCCGGTGCAATGGCTTACTTGTTTCATCCACCGCCTGCGGCGCCAGCATCCCATATAGGCGCCAGGTTCTAGTCCCAGTTGCTCCTCTTCCACTCCAGCTCTCTGCTGTGGCCTGAGAAGGCAGTGGAGGATGGCCCAAGTCCTTGGGCCCCCTGCACCCACATGGGATACCAGGAAGAAGCACCCACTCCTGGTTTTGGACTGGCGCAGCGCCAGCCATAGCAGCCATTTGAGGAGTGAACCAACGGAAGGAAGACCTTCCTGTTTCTCTCTCTCTCTCACTATTTATAATTCTACCTGTCAAATAAAAAAAAAAAGTCTGAGGCTAATGATTTAGAATAAAGTCCTGCTTGTGAACTTACACAATCAGCTTTGCAGTAGAGCAAATGAAAAACACCTGACTCTCCTTACTACAGCATACACATTCCTTATGGAGAAGGATTGAGTCTAGCTTACGTTGATCTTGAACATGAAAATGTCATTGTATATTGTACATAGTACTACTCATAGTACTTATTCATAATAAGTATTTGCTCAGCTAAATCATTTGACTTTATAGTAGGATCCTGATGTCAGCTGCAGCTATGCCTGTGTAACTATGGCCATTGAGTAACTTTAAAGATACAGTAGGGGAAGAATTTGGACCCTGAAGTCTCTAAGACCTATATTTAAATCCCAGGTCTACCACTGACCAATTCTATCAACTTGCGTGAACTAGCTAACTTCGTCAATGGGAAATGATAAATACACAGCACAACATAGAGGGATGGTGACACTAAAAGCAGCATCTAACATTTACTGTCATCTTATGTTTGCCCGGATTTTGCTGTGTGCATAATAAGAATGATCTTATTTAATCTTTTGACATTCCAACGAGTACCATTGTTAAAGCAACTTACAAAGGAGAAAACTGTGGTTGGTCACACATGTAGGTGATGGGTAGACCAGGATTTGAAATAGCCTATGGTTTAACAAGCACAAACCATGACACATTATAAAGGCTCAATAAATAGAAGCTATTATGGTTATTTTCTGACTACTAGATTAACCTAAGGTAGCATTGAGAGAGAAAGAAATCACCTTTATGTCATTTCTATTTGAACAAAAGTAAAAGGAAATAGAATTATACTCAAAATGAAGTATCTGAGTAGAGAAATCTTCTTTAAGGGCAACGGAGAGTAAAACATAAATAATTTTCCAATGCTAAAAGAAAAAAAGATATTATTATATGATCAACCATGCTATAGCCAGAAACACAGAAAAAAGCAGGAACATGAACAAAAGTGCATGCAATAGCCTGGTTCATGCCTTGGTGTGTAGGAGGATGTACAGGGGAACTTTTATGACACCCAAGCAGACTGTGTATTATATTCGCATATATACACATGGGGAGAGGGAGGGGGAGAGGGAGGGGAAGAGGGAGAGGGAGAAGGAGAGGAAGAAGGGGAGGGGAAGAGGGAGGGGAAGAGGGAGGGGGAGGGGGAGAGAGAGAATCCAAAGAGGATTTTGTCTCTTAAGTATTTAGAATTATCTAACAGCAAGGGGATATGGATTAAATTAAGCAATTATCAATAACAGGTAAGTCTGAAAATTTTACCAGGTTATTCTAAAGTGCTTTCAATTCTGAAAATCTGTCTCCAGTTGTACACTGTAAATATGATAGTTAATAACTTTTTATTCTCATGCTTGGATTTTTTTGTCTTGATTTATTTTAGCCAACTTGGATTCAAAAGTTTTAGTTATTTACTTGAGAGGCTGAGAAGAGAAAGAAAGGAACACAGAGATAGAGTGAGCTCCCATCAGCTGATTCACTCTCCAAATGCCCACAAAGGCCAGGACTGGACAAGGCTAAAGCTGAGAATTCATTTCAGGTCTCCCACATGGGTAGGGGGAACACAATCACTTGGGCCATCACCACTGCTTCCTACAGTCTGCATTCACAAAAAACTGCAATTAGGAGCTAGAGCTAGGCATTGAACCAGACACTGAAAATGGGACACTGATAATAACATCTTAACTACTAGACTAAAAGCTCATCCCTTAAAGTTTTTAATAATAGTTATATTCGTATGCCTACAAGAAATATCTGTATCACAAAAATATTTGAGTTAACGTAATCCATCTGGTACTAGGAAGAGAAAAGAAGCAACTGTTTTTTAGTTCCTATTTTTCAGTGTTCTGCTAAGCCTACAACAAAGTGTGTTAAACGATGATAGACTGTAGCACAAAGGAGAAAGGACATTAGTTTACGCTCCTAGGGCATATTCCACATTTGATAAATGTTTGTGGGCAAAGAGAGGCAAGGAGGGATCCAAGAAAATAACCATAAAAAGAAACCCTACGATGGGAAGGGGAGGTTTAGTTTAGTTGCAACACACATTTTGTGAAAGTAAGGCAATCCTTGCCAAGAAAGCTGTGATCACTTACTTAAACCCCCTGTAGAACAAATTCTTGTAGTCAACATTTATTGTACTGATATTTTCCTTTCCAAGTTGTTCTATGGTATATAAACGGCCTACCATTCGAAAACCAGGAGCATTTTCTCTGACGTACCCTCTATCATAGCCTGGCAACCAATAAATCTGCAAAGAGAAACAAAGTCTTTCCGTGAATAATCACCTGTCCAGGTGTAAGAGGCCTCATATGGAACTGATGGAGTACTATTTCAGCATTCCTAGTAGTCTACAGTGAGCAGAGAGAGATTCTAGCCCTTAATGAAAACAGACAATCTGATCTAATGCTAACTAATGAACTCTTATAATGGGGTTTTCAGCAAGGCTGCTCTAGAGCTGAGTTGTCTTAGGGATGCTACATCCACAAGTTGACATTAAGTGTCAAGAGCCCACTGTATACAGAAAACCTCATACTACCAAGTGGATAAAGAGTTGCTAATTATGGGATGAAGGTAGTAACCAAAAAAATCTGGGGTTGATGATTCTAAAAATCACTTACAAGGAGTCGTTTCCTGCTGACAGATACTACTACCATTCATCTGTGGAAACAGTTCTATTTACAAGACAGACTTTTTTTTTTACTCATAAAACTCCCATATTGAGAATTTAAGTTTTCTGTAACAATTAACTGTTCAAATGCACTTACTTATGAAAAACATGTGGAGTAAATCTCAGCTCAACTAAGAACCAGTTGTCTTTCTATAACATTCAGGAAAGTCAAGTCCTCAAATCCTCAGGGTTACCCAGGCACTAATAGATCTATGTTGGTGACGTGCAGGTCACATCACATAGCTATTACACACACAATCCTTTAACACTGGGGCTGATATTTCATGTAGTTTAGAACAGTAAATAGCCTCAATGTTTTTCCTTACTCATATAAATTTCTCTGGTTTACTCTTAGATCATCTCATGTAGCTGTTTATAACAATCTCCACTTCCATAGAAAGTAAGTTACTTAAAGATCTCAGACAAGAATTACAAGGTAGGTCAAATTCAACTACTATGTTTGTAGGACAAGGTACCCACATCCCAACCTCTACTGTAAATATTGAGATAGACATACCAGATGTGGCTCAATTTTAGAGTCAAGGATCACCTTTGTTACATGCTTGACAAATGAGTGTCTGAGAGGATGTTTTGCTGGAGGGCCATAAAGATCAAATATCACAAATTTATTTTCCTTCTTTGCAAGTTCCAACAAATCATCTAGTTTTGGAATCGACTGATTTCTTGCTCTGCGTTTATCAGCCTCTGATTGGTATGGCATATTGAAATATGGTCTGCGCTAAAAATAAATACATCAAAGAATACATTGGTTCCCATCAATACCGTTTTCTAGTTCTGTTATGTAGTCCCATACATCGCTCCATATAGCTCCATTAACTTTCAATCTAACCTCTGAAATACTAGTTCTAAGATAAAGGGTGCCAGGAAGGGAAATAAAATGTGATTTGTACCAGCAGTTATGGTGTTTGGAATGATTTATTCTGTATTCTAGAACCTGTTGTATTTGCACTGAAAGAACGTCATTCTGCTCTTGACCTTTCTTTCCAGCCTTTGTCCCCTACCTCAAGGTAATACATCTCTTTCCAGTCACATTGGCTTCCTGCATGTGCTTCCACTGTTCTGGCTTTGTGTAAAAGGAAGAACATGCACTTTGTCTTCAAACTGAACTGGATTCGATCCCATTCTATTTTCCTTCCTTGCCACATCCACCTGCTAAAATCCTACCCTCAACTTTTTCACATGATATCTTCATTAAACTTTCCTTAACTATTCCTGAAACAAAGATAGTTCAAGAGCTTTAAATACCAATGGCCTATTTTAATGCCTCTGTGTATCTCAGTCTGCCTTCTGTAGTTATATCCACATCTTAGACCCAGGCTCAAATCCTGGCTCCATACACTTCTTGTTGTGCACCCTTGGTAAATCCATTTATTTTTTTAAAAAGTTGTTCCAATAGATTGGGCCAGCATTGTGGCATAGCTGTTAAAGCCACTGCCTGCAGTGTTGGCATCCCATATGGGTGCTGGTTTGAGTCCCAGAAGCTCCACTTCCAATCCAGCTCTCTGTTATAAGCTGAGAAAGCAGTAGAAGATGGCCCAAGTTCTTGGGTCCCTGCATCCACATGGGAGACCTGGAAGAAGATTCTGGCTCTGGATCGACCCAGCTAAAGCTGCTGCAGCCATTTGGGGAGTGAACCAGCAGATAGAAACCATCCCCATCCCCACTGCCTCTGCGTAACTCTGCCTTTCAAATAATAAATCTTTTAAAATATTTATTTCATTAGAGAGAGACAATAAAAGAACTAAAGAAAGAAAAAGAGCTCCCGTCTACTTGTTCACTTCCCCACATACCCTCAATGGCTGAGGCTGGGCCAGGTGAAAGCTGGAAGCCAGAAGCCAGGAATGCAATCCAGGTCTCCCATATGGATAACAGAGACCCATCTTCTTGAGCCATCACCTGCTGCTTCCCATGGTGTGCATTAGGAGGAAGCTACAAATCCAAGCAATCCAAAATGAGATGCAGATATACCAACTGGCATCTTAACTGTTAGGCCAAATACCTACAGCAGGGAAAAGCATTTAAATTCTTAAAGTCTTCTAACTGCCCAAACAGCAAAATGGGGAAGGGGAGAGGTATCTAAGTATTATCCCTACAGTTATTTTTAAGATTAAATATATTTATACTTTCTTGGAATATGCCTGGTACATAGGAAAGCACACAATTCACATTTGTTCCCTATCTACTGATTCTACTGGAGTGTTATTACTTCATTGCTGAAAGTGTCAAATACTCTTTGCAATAAGCATTTCGCACTACACAAAGCAGGCCATACAAACTCTGGCTATATTAAATTTAATAGATGGTACTTTTATCATCATTTGCCAATTTTAGACCATTTGCGAGTGAAGGCCATAAGAGGCTACCTCTGGAAGAAGCAGTAACTCCTCACATTTTCTTTCTTTTTTTTTCCTTTTCTTTTTGACAGGAAGAGTGGACAGTGAGAGAGAGAGAGAGACAGAGAGAAAGGTCTTCCTTTGCCGTTGGTTCACCCTCCAATGGCCGCCGTGGCCAGCGCGCTGCGGCCAGCGCACCGCGCTGATCCAATAGCAGGAGTCAGGTGCTTCTCCTGGTCTCCCATGGGGTGCAGGGCCCAAGCACTTGGGCCATCCTCCACTGCACTCCCAGGCCACAGCAGAGAGCTGGCCTGGAAGAGGGGCAACCGGGACAGAATCCTGTGCCCCAACTGGGACTAGAACCCGGTGTGCTGGCACTGCAAGGAGGAGGATTAGCCTAGTGAGCCGCGGCGCCGGACCTCACATTTTCTTAAAACTCAAGTATTCTCTCTGCAGCACTGCATTTTCATACTCATGTGCACGTTTGCTATTTACTCTTATCTTTCCATTGGCCTCCTAAACAAATTGCCCTCTCACTTTTAATTTCTTCAATTATAACTTGTTATTTAGTAGCATGTTTTTAATTTTCTATGTGAGTTCTTGTTGATTTCTAATTTTATTCATTTGTGGTCTGAGATGATCCATGCTATGATTTCAATCTTCTTAAATTTATGAAGACTTGATTTGTGGACTAATATATAGTCTATGCTAGAAAATGTTCCATATGCTGAGGAGAGGAACATATATTTTGTAGCTATTGGGTGAAAAGTTCCATGAATATCTTTTATGTCCACTTGCTCAATAGTATGGTTTAACTCTCATGTATCTTTTTATTTTCTGCTTGGATAATCTGTCCATTGATGACAGTGGAGTATTGAAGTCCCCACTATTACTGTACTGGAGTCTGTCTCTACCTCTAGGTCTAACAGTAATATATATATATATATTATATATATATATATATATGGTCTATATTATATAAAATATATATATGGTCTTGGGTGAATATATGATTGCTATATCTTCTTAATCAATCCTTTTATCAATATATAATGTCCTTGTCTCTTTTTATACTTTTTGATTTAAAATGTTTCATCTGATATGAAGATACCTATTCCTTTTTGTTTTTGGTTTCCATTTTCCTGGTATATCTTTTCTCAGCCTTTCACTTTTAGACTATGTGTATATTTACTAGTAAAGTGAGTTACTTATAGGTAGCATATTTGGTTTTTTTTTTTTGTTAAATATGTTCAGCCAACCTGAATCTTTTGACTGGGGAATTTAATTCATTACATTTTAGTTAAAAGTTAAATTTTAAGTTACATTTTAGTTAAAAGCTAATGCCTGTCAATCTATTGACTGCTGAGCCTTTTCACTGTACCCTTCCTTGCACCTGCACTCCCACTCTTCTTCCTCTTCTCTCTCCTATTCCCACTCTTAATTTTTACAAAGATCTATTTTCAGTTTACTTTATATTCATTAACCCTACACTAAATAAAGAGTTCAACAAACAGTATGAGGAAAAAAACTGTTCCTCAACAGTAGAGACAAGGGCTGGAAACAATCATTAAATTTCAAAATGTCAATTTCAATCTTCTACATGACATTTTAGATACTCTATTAGTTACCACAGATAAGGAAAACATATGGTATTTATCTTTTTGGGACTTGCAATTTTCACTAAGTATAATGGTTTCTAGTTGCATCAATTTTATCACAAGACAGGATTTTGATTTTTACCACTGTGCAGTATTCCATAGTATATATATGTCATAATTTCTTTATCCAGTCACAGTCAATAGACTTCTGGGTTGATTCCATATCTTAGCTATTGTGAATTGAGCCACAATGATCATGGGCTTACAGATAACTCTTTCATATGCTGATTCATTTCATTTGGGTAAATTCCCAGGAGTGGGATTGCTGGGTCTTACAGTAGATCTATTTTCAGCTTTCTAAGGTATCTCCATACTGTCATCCACAATGGCTGTACCAGTTTACATCCCCACTAACAGTGAATTAGGGCATGTTTTTCTTTTTAAATTTTTTAAAATTTTGCCAGCCAGAGTTAGACAGTAAGAGAGAGAGAGACACAGAGAGAGTTATAGACAGTGAGAGAGAGACAGAGAGAAAGGTCTTCCTTCCATTGGTTCACACCCCAAATGGCTGTCACAGCCGGCACTGTGCTGATCTGAAGCCAGGAGCCAGGTACTTCCTCCCAGTATCCCATGTGGGTGCAGGGACCCAAGCACATGGGCCATCCTTCACTGACCTCCTGGGCCACAGCAGAGAGCTGGACTGGAAGAGAAGCAACCAGGACTAGAACTTGGGGTGCCAGTGCCGCAGGCAGAGGATTAGCCAAGTCAGCCACTGTGTCAGCCAGGGCATGTTTTTCTATACATCATCACCAAGATTTATTGTTTATTGATTTCCATATTAGAGCCATTCTAAATGGGATGAGGTGAAATCTCACTGGGTTTTAATTTCCATTTCCCTTATGGCTAGGAACCCTAAGCGTTTTTTCATGTGCCTGTTGGCCATTTGAATTTCCTCTTTTGAAAAATGCCTGTTCAAATCCTTTGCCCATTTCTTAACTGGATTGCTTGTTTTGTTGTTGTTGCATTTCTTGAGCTCTTTATAGATTCTGGATATTAATCCTTTATCAGTTTCATAGTTTTCAAATATTTCTCCCATTCTACTGGTTGCCTCTTCACTTTGCTGAGTGTTTCTTTTACAGCGCAGAAGCTTCTCAGCTTGATGTGTTCCCATTTTTCTATTTTGGGCTTTGATTGCTGTGCTTCTGCTGTCTTTTCCAAAAACTCAATGCCTATGCCAATGTCTTAGAGAATTTCCCCAATGTTGTTGTAATTTGATGGTATTGGGTCATAGATTTAGGTCACCAAAATAACCTTCACAATTAATTGCTTTGCTGTGAAAAAGTAGCCAATCCTCCTAATACTAAGCAAGCTAATACTCTTTCAACCACCTTCTAATTACAATAAAGAAAGCCCTACAATGCTATATACAAATAAATTCACTAGATAATTATATCTGAATCTCAAGTTACAGGATACTTCTTGGTCACCACAAAAACAGCATGACTAAATACTACTATAAGCATACAACCTACACATGCCAAAATAAATATCTTAATCCCAAAAATCACCCACCAAAATTTGTTACAATAATATACAATATATTCAACCCTAACCAGTTACAACAAATACAAGATAGTCACAATAGGAGATGGTTTTGAAAAAATATTTGAAAACCAAAGCAACATAATATTAAATGACATAGTTATCACAGCTCTAACTATGACCACTGACATGAAAAATGAGTGTTGTCGGGGCCAGCACAGTGGCAAACTAGGTTAATCCTCCACCTATGGTGCTGGCATCCCATATGGGTGCCTGTTCTAGTCCTGGCTGCTCTTCTTCCGGTCCAGCTCTCTGCTGTGGCCCTGGAAAGCAGTGGAGGATGGCCCAAGTGCTTGGGCTTCTGCACCCGCATGGAAAACCAGGAAGAATCACCTGGTCCCTGGCTTTGAATCAGCATAGCTCCGGCCATTGCAGCCATTTGGGTGGTGAACCATCAGATGGAAGACCTTTCTGTCTGTCTCTCTGTAACTCTATCTGTAAAATAAATAAAAAATCTTAAATTAAAAAAAAATGAGTGTTGTCTTTAAAGGAAAAATGTGGAGAAGATGCTGCTTGGGACACCTGCATCACATACTAGAGTAGCAAGTTCAAATGCTGGCTACTCTGTACTTCTGATTCTGCTTTTTTTTTTTTTTAAGATTTATTTATTTATTTGAAAGTCAATTACAGAGAGAGAGAAGGAGAGGCAGAGAAAAAGAGAGAGAGAGAGAGAGAGAGGTCTTCCATCTGCTGGTTCACTCTCTGGTTGGTCATAATGGCCAGGGCTGCACTGATCCGAAGCCAGGAGTCAGGAGATTCTTCCGGGTCTCCAACATGGGCACAGGGGCCCAAGGACCTGGGCCATCCTCTACTGTTTTCCCAGGCCATAGTAGAGGGATGGATCAGAAGTGGTGCAACTGGGACTTGAACTGGTGTCATATGGGATGCTGGCATTGCAGGTGGCAGCTTTACTCACTACGCCACAGCGCTGGCCCAGTTTTGGCCTTAGCAGGCATCTGGAGAGTGAACTAGTGGATAGAAGTTCTTTCTCTCCCTCCCTCCTGAACCATCACTCTGCCTTGAAAATAAATAAATCTAGAAACACAACTAATGATCACTAAATCCCAATAAAGACTACTGAGGAAAATTACTAATTAAAATTATCAGCCACATACTCATCAACCCCACTGTTTTCATCAAATATTTCAGCCTGAAATTTTCAAGTTTAATTCTAAAAATCATAAAGCTTTTCTCAGCTATATATTACATATAAGATAAAATAGCAGCCTTTCCCTCTAGAAGATTTATATATATATATAAATATATAGGAGCTATATATATATATATATATATATATATATATAAACATTAACTGGCTAAGTAATCTAACACATTAATTGAGCATCTCTTGCTTTTATGTGCCTATGTGTTCATGTATGAGGAGACATATTATGTAGCCTACACATAGACATAGAGGAGGTCATTGTTTTCACATAACAAAACAGAACTTATGAGTTATGGACCCCTAAGAAGACAAACATTCTGGGGAGCTACGGTTATTATAAATCCACTTTCACCTAGTTCTTATATTTACATGAGCTAATAGAATGAATTTGAAGTGAAATCTCACTAAACAAGCCATCTTTAAGTATTTCTTCACTTTTCATTATTTTTACAGGAAATGTTACCAGACAGCCCTCAGGATCAACATCAAATAAAAATCCATTCTACTGTTAGTACATAATCAAAACTACCTTGAAGTTTATTTTATTAATTACACTACTATCTGATAAGGGACTTATGATCACAGCTGACCCCCACAGCTTGCTATATCTGCTACCACATGTGCTAGCAATACAGATGCCTGTTTTCTATACAGTTGAGATGTTTATTTTCAAAATTGAAATCTCAAATGAGTATATCTGATTAAGCAGAACCTAGGTCAGAGATTTTTCCTAGGAAAAAGATAGACCGTAATTACAAGTTGTTTGTTTTCTTTTATCTTGAGAAGGCAGACTGATCTTTGTACACTGCAAATTTTTACCTCCTTTTACCCACTTCAAAATACTCAAGGATAATTTTCAAGTCACTTACTTAAGCATTCATATAATCTCCCTTCAACATGTTTTTCCTATTATAATCTCAATCTAGCTCCTATCTATATCCTGCCCCTCCCTCCCTAATTCCCACCTACTCTTCTTCCTTCCCTCACATCCTCCTTCCCTCCAATTCTCCTCCCTCTTCTCCTTCTCTCCTCCTCTCTTCCTCTCCTCCCCTCCCCTTATTCTTCTCTCTCTCACCATCACCATCATTGTCTATAGTTCCCCTTACTATTTCTTTCCCATGAGGCCGGTGCTGTGGCATAGTGGGTAAGGCCGCTGCCTGCAGTGCCGGCATCCCATATGGGTGCCAATTCGAATCCTGGCTGCTCCATTTCCAATCCAGCTCTCTGCTGTGGCGCGGGAAAGCAGAAGATGGCCCAAGTCCCTGGGTCCCTGCACCCACATGGAAGACCTGGAACAATCTCCTGGCTCCTGGCTTCGGATTGGCACAGCTCCAGCCATTGCAGCCAACTGGGGAGTGAACCAGCAGATGGAAGACCTTTCTCTCTCTCTCTCTCTCTCTCTCTCTCTGCCTCTTGTTCTCTGTGTAACTCTTTCAAATAAAAAAATCTTTAAAAAGTATTGATCTTTCCTTAGCACAAATGACATTATCTTTGAAGTCCATATTCTTCATCTTCCTTAAGAGGGAATATTCATTCTCTTTTTATTTTATTTTTTTTATTTATTTTTTTTATTTACAGGCAGAGTGGACAGTGAGAGAGAGAGACAGAGAGAAAGGTCTTCCATTGCCGTTGGTTCACCCTCCAATGGCCGCCGCGGATGGCGCGCTGCGGCCGGTGCACCGCGCTCGTCCGATGGCAGGAGCCAGGAGCCAGGTGCTTTTCCTGGTCTCCCCATGGGGTGCAGGGCCCAAGCACCTGGGCCATCCTCCACTGCACTCCTGGGCCACAGCAGAGGGCTGGCCTGGAAGAGGGGCAACCGGGACAGAATCGGTGCCCCGACCGGGACTAGAACCCGGTGTGCCGGCGCCGCAAGGCGGAGGATTAGCCTGTTGAGCCACGGCGCCGGCCGGAATATTCATTCTCCACAAGCATTATTAGCCTCTATATCTCCTTCCAGAATACCCCACTTAAAAGTTGGTCTTGTGTGCTCTTAAAGCAATCTCAAATTAACTGTAGTTTATAAAGTGTTTTATTACAATTATCTATTTTTTTCTGGTGGTAAGATTTTTTCCCCAGAAAACTTTTATTTAAGGAATGCAAACTTCATGCATTTCATAAATACAACTTTAGGAACACAGTGATTCTTCCCATCATATGCGCTCTCTCACCCTTCTTTCTCATCCCTCTCCTATTCCCATTCTTATTTTACACCAAAATCTATTTTTAATTAACTTTATACACATACAACTGTAAACTAAATAGTTGAACAAATTGTATGAAAAGAAAACAAAAAACTGTTCAACAGTTGAGACAAGGGCTGTTCAAAGTCATTGCATCTCAGCATCAACTTCACCTCTACTGATTACCTTTTAAGTGCTCTATTATCACAGTTTGGGTAGAACATATGGTATCTGTCCTTTTGGGACTGGCTTATTTCACTGTGTATGATATTTTCTATTTTCATCCATTTTGTTGCAAACAGAATTTTTTTTACAGCTGTGTAGTATTCCGTGGTGTACATATCCCATGATTTCCTTATCCAGTCTTCAGTACACAGACATTACTGTTGATTCCATATCTTAGCTATTGTGAATTAAGCTGAAATAAACAAGGGTGTACAAATCATTTTCATTGGTTTCCAGAATTTTATTTTTCTTTTGATTTATTCTATGACCCACTGTACATTCAGGAGCATGCTACTCAGTCTCCATGTGTTTGTATATGTTCTAGATATTCTTGAGTTGTTGATTTCCAGCTTCACTCCATTGTGGTCAGAGAAGATGCAGGGTATGATTTCAATATTTTTGAATTTGCTGAGACTTGCTTTATGGCTTAGCATATGGTCTATCCTAGACAAAGTTCCATGCACTGGTGAGAAGAATTTGCATACTGCAATTGTAGGAACAAAAATTCTACAGCTATCTGTAACGTCCATTTGGTCTGTAGTGTTAACTGTGTTATTTTCTTGCTGATTTTCCATCTGATCTGTCCATTGCTGAAAATGGGGTGTTAAGGTCCCCTATTACTACTGTATTGGAGTCTATGTCTCCCTTTGGACCTATGAACATTTCTTTTAAATAACTAGATAATCTGAAATCAGGTGCATATATGTTTATTATAGTCATATCTTCCTGTTGAACTGATCCCTTAATCATTACATAGTGCCCTTCTTTGTCTCTTCTAGCAGTTTCTGTGTTAAAGTCTATTTTTTTTTTTCTGATATTAGGATAGCTACACCAGCTCTTTTTTGGTTTCTGTTGCCATGGAATATCTTTTTCCATCCTTTCACTTTCAGTCTGCATATCTTTGTTGGTGAGATATATTTCTTGTAGACAGCAAACAGAAGGGTTTTGTTTTCTAATCAGTTCAGCCAGCCTGTATCTTTTAACTGGAGAGTTGAGGCTATTTACATTCAAGGTGACTATTGATAACAAATGACTTGATCCTGCCATTTTTCCATTTTTTTCTTAATGTTTACTTTGGATTTCCTTTGTACTTTTAGTGGAGGATTTTCTGCCTTCAGCTTCTTTCATAGTAATGACCAGGTTTCTGTGTGTAGCACATCCTTAAGCATCTTTTCTAAGGCTGGATGAGTGATGACAAATTTTTTCAACTTCTGTTTGTTATGGAAGATCTTTGTTTCACCTTCATTCATAAACAAGAGCTTTTCAGGGTATGGTATTCTGGGTTGACAGTTTTTTTTTCTCTTAAAACTTTGAATATATCTTGCATTTTCTACTAGCCTGTAGTGTTTCTGATGAGAAATTCACTGTGGGTCTAATTGGAGATCCTCTGAAAGTAATCTGGTATTTCTCTCCTGCACATTTTAGAATCTTTTCTTTGTTTTACTGTGGAGAGTTTGACTATAAGGTGTCGTGATGAAGACCTTTCCTGGTCATGTCTATTAGGAGTTCTATGTGCTTCTTGTACTTGGATATTTTTCTTTCTCCAAATTAGGGAAGTTTTCTGTAATTATTTCACTAAAAAGGTCTTCTAATCCATTTTCTCTGTCCATGCCATCTGGAACTCTAAGACCCATATGTTGGGTTGTTTGATAGTATCCCATCAATCTCTGACACTGTTGTTTTAGTTTCTAATTTCTTATTCTTTTTTGGTCTGACTGTAAAATTTCCAGAGATTTGTCTTCTAACGCAGATGTTCTTTCATCTGCCTGAGTCTGTTGTTATGGCTTTCTACTGCATATTTTATTTGATCTATTATTGGGGGGGGCAGGCAGAGTTAGTGAGAGAGAGAGACAGACAGAGAGAAAGGTCTTCCTTCCATTGGTTCACTCCCCAAACGACTGCTACGGTCAGCGTGCTGCACCGATCCAAAGCCAGGAGTCAGGTGCTTCTTCCTGGTCTCCCATGCAGGTACAGGGCCCAAGGACTTGGGCCATCCTCTGCTGCCTTCCCGGGCCACAGCAGAGAGCTGGAGTAGAAGAGGAGCAACTGAGACAGAATCTGGTGCCCCAACCGGGACTAGAACGGGGGTTACCAACGCCGCAGGTGGAGGATTAGCCAAGTGAGCCGTGGCACCGGCCAGAATTTCAATTTTGTGTGAAAAATTTTCAGTCATGTCATGTACAGATTTAATTCATGAATTTGCTTCAGAGTACTTCTGAGTAATTCTATGATCAACTTTTTGAATTTTGTTTCTGGCATTTCTTCAATCTCTTCATCTTCACATTCTAGTACTGAAGTGTTGTGTTCCTTTGGAGTGTCATGTTGTCTTCCTTATTCTTGTTTCTTTAATTGATGCATTTATTTTTTGGCATTTGTGGAGATATTTGTTGGGTTATTTCCCCCATGAAGGCTTTATCTTTGGACTATACCTCTATGGCTTAGTGGAGTGCCACCTCTTTCAGTGAATACCCAGAAGCATGTACTGGGTGTGGCCAGGGAGCTCTGCTCAGTGTTCCACAGTGAAGGGAGTGTCCAAGGTGACATCCAAGCTGAGCATGGTAAATTTTTTTTGTTTTAAGTCAGAGAGGAAGTTTGATCAGCTCTGTTGGCATAGTCTCATGCTCACCTCCTCTCCTCCAAGGAGACTACTGCCTGGGTGCTAGCCCCAGTGGGTATAATATTCATCTGCGCTGCCACAAAAACCACACAAGGGATCCATGCAGTCCTTGGTGTGAGCACAGATCCTGCAGCAATGACCCACACCAGGGAATCAGGAAGCCCCAAGCATGTGGAGTTGCCCTGCCCACAGTATCTGCCCAAAGACCCAGCCACACCTTGAGCCCTCTCACATAGCCAGTGTTTCACAGTATCAACACACAAGGCTCCCACAATACCAGCATCCGGCCCCCTGTCAATTCTCCCAGCCAGACTGAGGTGCCTCCTCTCAACTGGTTGCTGGGTGCATGGACATGAGCTGGCACAGCTGTTACATATGTCCAAAATGGCACTGGCCCTCTCTTGGCTGGTTACAAGATGTCCGTGCCAGGTGGTCAAGGAGTGAGAAATTATCCCTCTAGGTTGGCAGGTACACTGTCCCCCACAGGGCTCCAATCAAGACTCACACCAGTCTCTTCCTGCAGCTTTATAGCCAGTGGTTTAGGGTGCTGCAGTTTGGTCTCACCTCACTCTCCAAAGCTGGTGCTGAGACTCTTGGCTGCTGGGATCCTGGGTTGTGTGCATCCATACCTTACACGTAGGTCCACAGGTTCCCTCTAATTTGTGTGGAGTTTCCTCTGCAGATTTCTCCCTAACTCTTCCTTGAGACTGCACTCTCTGCACAGTTTTTTAAAACTATCTTTCCCTACTCTAGAGCAGTAAACTCCCTCCCTATTCCACCATCTTGTGAGTTCTCTATTTCTTAATACTCGTCTATAAACTCCATTAGGGCTAGAGATGTATTACTTCATCATTGTATTTCATGTGTCTAGTACTTAGTAGGTACTCAGTAAGTTTATTGAGTGGCAAGAAGGAATCTTAAATGCCAGTATCCCATATTGGAGTGCTGGTGCAATTCCCAGCTGCTCCACTTACAATGCAGCTTCCTGCTAATGTACCAGAGAAGAGGATGATGGCTCAATTACTTAGGTACCTGGTACCCATGTGGGAGACCCAGCTGGAGTTCATGGTTCCTGGTTTGGGCTGGCCCAGCCCTGGCTGTTGTGGGCATTTGGGAAATAAAACAGCAAATAGAAGATTGGTCTCTCCCCCTTCTCTCCCCTCCTCCAACTCCCTCAAATCCTCTTTGTCTTTCAACCTCTCACTCTGCCTTTTGAATAAATACGTAAATAAACAACTTTTTTAAAAAATGTCTCCCAGTCACCTCATCTATACTCAAAAATAGACGAGAAAATATGTACATGTGGACACATTAAAATTGTGAAATTCTTGGATAAAAAGGAATTATATGACAGGAATAAGTTTACAACTTTGTCTTCAGACACTTTGGCAAAAGTAGAAATTAGATCTACTGAATTACCAGAAAAGATCTCCTGCCAATTCCACAGTCCTGCAACAGAACTGGGATGAAACTGTGTAAACTTGCCTGTCTTCACTTATGGTCTTTACTTCAGGAGCAGCACATGACCCTTCACAGAAGAGGGATTAATTGCAGGTTTGTGGAACTGGGGAACGTTTCTTACCCATGGATCTAGAAACCATCTGCCTGCATTCAGAGTTGACAGGAATGTCCAATTGAAGAAGACAGGACGATCCTTTGCAACTTCAGGCTTGACCTCCCTGATATTGGTTGTTCTTCTCAGATCATAGTCGTGCATGAGGAAAGGCACATTATCAAAACTGCAGGCAGAGGTAGAAAAGAGGGGCAGAATTTCAGGCATGGAAAGCCAAGACACTGTGGCAAAAAAATCTCCTACATAAAGGACCTCGGTGGGTGAGATCCCAGTGGAAAGAAGTGGTAATCAAAGAACGAAGTAGTTTTCTCTGAAGGGAAGAGGGAACTTCCACTTTGCTTTTGACCTTATCTAAATACTGATGGAGTTTGTGGATTCAAAAGGCTTCCATAGCTTAGGCAGCTCATGTCAAGAGCCTCCGGTGGTCATTGACATCATACATAAGAGTGTTAATTGTTAAATTAACAGGAATTACTGTGAACTAACTTCCCATGCAGGATCTCTGTCCTCAAAGAGTTGTACTATAATTATGTCTAAGTGCTCACAAAAGATGTATCATAAGTTTCTAAAAAAAAAGAAGTGAAATTAACTTTAAGAAGCAATGACTTTGAATAGCCCTTGTCTCAACTGTTCAGGAACAGTTTTTTGTGTTTTTTTGGATTTTTTTGTGCAAATTGTTGAACTCTTCACTTAGTATGGAGTTGGTCTTCTGTGTATAAAGAAGAGGATAAAGGATCTTAGTGGAGAATGGGACTGAGAATGGGAGAGGGAGGAGGAGGAGTTGGAGTGTGGGTGGGAGGGCGGGTATAGCGGGAAGAATCACTATATTCATAAAGTTGTACTTATGAAATGCCTGAAGTTTGTATTTCTTAAATAAACAGTTTCTTTGGGAAGGGGGGGGCAGAGGTAGATAGACTGAAATTAGCCACCATGACAGACAGAATCCCCAGAAAGTCCTTCAATGTTACAAGTCCTACAAGGGTTCCTTAATACCTCTCAAATCTCAGCAAAGGACTAAGGACAAGTCATTTGCAATTTGATGTCAGTATCTTTCTGATCTAGGAATCAATCTTGCATGACATATAATCACATCAGTGATGCTGGGAAAAAAACAGTTTCTTTATTTAGGGGTTTTCTGGCATAAGGGGAAGCAGTGGTTATAATAATGGCCTGAGAATAAGAAAATGGGGCTGATGATAACATGGGTGTTGAGTCTCAGGAAGCATACCAACCAGGAATTCACACAATCTGCCTGTATTTTTCTGATTCTTTTTCTAGTCAGGCACAGAGGGGAAAAGGACACCTTTCTTCCCCTCCCTCCTTCCCTCAATTCAAAATAAAATGTACATTCAACTAAGTTTTTTTTTCTCTGAGTTTTCTCTCACAGGGAACTCTTCACACCTGGTGATCCTACAAATTTCTCAGAATAAGCACTTGAACCCCTAACCAGCATTCTTCCTGTCTGGCTAGCACAATACAATCACAAGACCTGCAAGACACCACTGCTGCTAGTTCCTCATGTAGCTTTAAGGTCCGAGATACATAAACATCCCCACGCCCTTCGCGGCTGCTGTTGCTTCTAGCCAATCAGCTCTCTGGGGCTGTTCTTTTTCTTTTCTTTTTTAAAATTTATTTATTTGACAGAGTTAGTGAGAAAGAGAGACAGAGAGAAAGGTCTTCCTTCCGTTGGTTCAGCCCCTCAAATGGCCACTATGGCCAGAGCTACGCCGATCCAAAGCCAGGAGCTTCCTCCTGGTCTCCCATGCGGGTGCAGGGCCCAAGCACTTGGGCCATCCTCCACTGCTTTCCCAGGCCACAGCAGAGAGCTGGACTGGAAGAGGAGCAACTGGGTCACCAATGCTGCCAGCAGAGGATTAACCAAGTGAGCCACTGCGCTTTGGGGCTGTTGTTTCTTAAAGCACAACCCTTCCTCTGTGATGTAAAACCCTGTCCCTTTTCTTTTTCCCAGCCTCTCTTGGACTGTTGCTTCTTAAAGGCACTGCCCTTTCTCTATAAAATAAAACTTCATCAATAAATTACTGCTAAATCGATCTTTGTTGCCTCAGATACCTTGGGCCATTGTACACCTGTTAGGCACCTGTCCTGAGTCATTTTGGTCCTAGATTCTTCAAACTCAATAGTATCATTAAGAAAGTTTCTGGCTCTGCTATTTGCTTTAGAGAACCTCTTACAAAACTATTCCTTTTTCCTTAAAATACCTATGAAGAAAACATCTATAATGACCATGAGAAGGGGGAGGACTTAGTCTCCTGACATAAACAGCTACAAAACTGGGCAGAATAAAAGAATCACATCTAATGATTCCCAATAAATTGGCAACAGAGAGCAACATACTAGGACCTCTAAGATAAAGGACACAAATCAAAGAAAATATCTCATCACATAGGCTTCCTTCCCTTAGGTGAACACCAGACTGTGGTATAGGTACAAGAGGGGCAGACTAAAAGGGACCCAGCTACCTTTCTGAAATGAGGAAAAAGAGGTGAGATTAAAGAGAGGCTACAATGGTTGGAATTTGTGGGTTAGAACCCCACAGAGAATGGAGCTATGTGTGGTTTTGTTTTATTTTAAAAAACAGTACAAGGGAAATATGCAGAAAGGTCCCTTGAGCATGTTACTAAATACCAATTAATTCCTAATTTGCCTTTTGTCCTTATGAATTTGTCTATTCTAGATATTTTATATAGTCATGTATTATTTATTCTTTTGGGTCTGGCTTGTCTCCCTTCATGTAATATTTTCAGTTCATCACCTATATTCTGAAATCCATATTATAGCAAACTTCATTCCTACTTATGGTTGGATAATATTTCATTGTATGTATATAGTACATGTTGTTAATCTATTCATCTGTTGATGAACACTCGGATTATTTCTACATTTTGGCTATTGTGATTATTGTTGCAGTGAACACTGACTTACAAGTATCTATTTCAGTCCCTGATCTCAACTATTTTGAGCAAATAATTAAGAGTGGAATTACTAATTCAATTCTATGTTAAGCTTTTTCAAGTACCTGATTGTTTTTCACAATGGCTGCACCATTTTATATTATCACCAAAGTCCAAGATTTCAAATTTCTCCAAATCTTAAACAATTGTTATATTCCATTTTTGATTATAGCCAGACTACTAGATGTGGAGTGCTATCTACTTGTGGTTTTGAGCTGCATATTTCTGATGCTTAGTGATATTGCATATTCTTTCATGTTCTTATTTTCTATCTGTATGTCTCTTTTCAGAAACGTCTATTCTAGAACTTTGACTATTTTTACATTTGGGTTATCTTTCTGTTGCAGTAAAGGAAATCTTTACAAATTTTGAATATAAACCCTCATCTGCTATAATTTGCAAATTTTCTCTCATTGTGTGGATTGGTTATCTTTGTGCTATGTTGACAATATCATTTAATGCTTAAAAGTCTAATTTATTTATTCTGTTGTTTTGCTTTTGATGTCTTATCTAAGAATCCATTACTAAATCCAAGACTATGTTTTACCTTTAGAGTTTAATAGTTTTAGATCTTATACTTAGAACGCTGATCAATTTTTAGAACACATCATTTTTATGGTGTGGGATAGGGGGCATTCAGTTGCTCTGCACTTTTTAAAAAATCAATTGGTATCAAAACTGAAAATATAAATTACACAATAGGAAAATATTTGCTAATCACATATTTGAATTAGAAAGTTCCTCTTTAATTCATGGATTATTTAGAAGTAGATCTATTTAGAATGCAGGTGTTTAGATATTCTGTTAAGTTTGTTACTGATTTCTAGTTTGGCTCCATTGTGAATAAAGAACTCTTCTGCAATTTAAATTCTTTAAAATTTGCTGAGGTTTGTTTATGGCCCAGGATATAGTGCTTCATGGGTTGAGTGTTGTTATAAAAATGTCATCTATGGAAGGGGGCAGCAGGGATCCCGCGGGCTGCCGACGGGGAAGGCGTGGGCGACCCGTGTGGGGCGCACCTGGAGCCCCACGCTTCAGCCCCAGGGGAGCCAGACAGTTAAGTCAGACTAACAGATGATTTAATGGAAGCTCGGACACATCAGCACCGGATACCGAGGTGAGACGGGACATTCGCCAAGCACTGCGGCACCAGCCGCCACCCCTCCTCCAGCCCGCCCTGGGACGGACACTAGGACACACGCAACTGAGCGGGGAGGAAGTGTGAAAGAGAACAGAGCGTGGGACACCCCGCAGGAAGAGAGTGCAACTCGGGGAATATAATTGAAAGACTAAATAAGAGCCCACGGTGCCTCCACCCCCCCCCCCCCATATCGGAGCGGCAGCGGGCGGGAAGCGGCCATTTTCTTTGTTTACATTCGGGCCTGAGGATCTGCTGTGGCGGCGGTGGCGTGCGGCAGCTTTTGCACGGTGGCGGCGGCGCGCTGCTGCCATCTAGCGCTAATCGAGAGTGGTGCAACCATACACTCTTAATCCAGGGGAAATCCCTTCCGCCAAAGCACTCAAATTATCAGGGGGGGGGGGAATTTTTTTTCCTGAAAAGCGCCTGCGACGCTATACACATAGAAGCCAGAGATTAGAAGCTAACAACCATCAACTCTGCTCAACTGGGTGGTATTACTTCCCTCCGGAGGGAAGAAAAAAAATAATAATAAAAATAAATAAATAAATAGAGATCTACCACAACTAACCCTGAAGAACTAAGCAGAACCCTCAGGCTACACCCATCTCAAACCTCCAAGGCTCCACCAACAGCATGCAGCCCACTTAACAAAGCCATAGTATAACAAGAAAAAAAAATCACAGTAAGGGAAGAAGAATTAAAAGAATCCCTCCAAAATGCGAAACAACAAACACAGAAGTCAAGGGAACAAAAATAATGAACACATTATGATACCTCCAAACGAACAAAACACCCGAACCCAAGAATATGAAGATGATGAGATAGAAGAAATGCAAGATATGGATTTCAAAAAATTTATGATACGATCATTTAGAAGTCTTCAAAAGCAAATTCTTAAACTACAGAAATCCTTACTGGACAAGATAGAAAATCTCTCTCGGGAAAATGAAACTTTAAGGAAGAACCAGAATACGATGCAGGAATTAGTAGAACAGGAAAGTCTAATAGTGAAGAGAAATCGGTCAGAACTGAAGAACTTCATAGATCAAGTGACAAACACTTTGGAATGCCTCAAAAACAGAGTCAGTGAAACAAAAGAGAGAATATCGGACTTAGAAGACAGAGCACAGGAAACTATACAGTCAAACCAAAGAAAAGAAGAGGAAATTAGAAATCTAAAAAATATTGTTGGAAATCTACAGGATACTATTAAAAAACCCAACATTCGAGTTCTAGGAATCCCTGAAGGCATGGAGAGAGAGAAAGGATTAGAAGGAATTTTTAGAGAGATACTAGCAGAAAACTTTCCAGGTTTGGAGAAGGACAGAGAAATCCTAGTACAGGAAGCCCATAGAACCCCTAATAAGCATGACCAAAAGAGAACCTCACCACGACATGTTGTAATAAAATTCACCACAGTGAAACAAAAAGAAAAGATCCTAAAATGTGCAAGAGAGAAACGTCAGATTACTTTCAGAGGATCTCCAATTAGGCTCACAGCTGACTTCTCATCAGAAACCCTGCAAGCTAGGAGGGAATGGCGAGACATAGCCCAGGTACTAAGAGAGAAAAACTGCCAGCCCAGAATATTATACCCTGCAAAGCTCTCATTTGTGATTGAAGGTGAAATAAAGACCTTTCACAGCAAACAGAAACTGAAAGAATTTGTAGCCACTCGTCCAGCCTTACAAAAGATCCTTAAAGATGTGTTACACACAGAAACACAGAAACACGGTCATCAAGCTGAAAGAAGCTAAAGGAAGGAAACCTCACAGCAAAAGATCATAGGAAACTCAAACTAGATATAAGAAACTATCTTTGGCAAATGGCAGGACAAAATTTCTACTTATCAATAGTCACATTGAACGTGAACGGTTTGAATTGCCCAGTCAAAAGAAACAAATTGGAAGCCTGGATTAGAGAATAAAACCAATCTATTTGCTGCTTACAAGAAACACACCTTTCTAGCAAAGATCCATACAGACTGAAAGTGAAAGGTTGGAAAAAGATATACCACGCCAGCAGAAACGAAAAAAAAAGTGGGCGTAGCCATCTTAATATAGGATAACATAAATTTCACCACAAAAACTATTAGGAGAGACAAAGAGGGACACTATATAATGATTAAGGGATCCATTCAACAGGAAGATATAACGATTATCAATGTATATGCACCTAATTACAAGGCGCAGGTTTATTTGAAAGACTTGCTAAGGGACTTAAAGGGAGACTTAGACCCCAACACAATAGTACTGGGGGACTTCAATACTCCACTCTCAGAGATAGACAGATCACCAAGACAGAGGATCAACAAGGATACAGTAGATTTAAATGACACCATAGCCCAAATGGACCTAACAGATATCTACAGAACTTTCCATCCTACAGAGAAACAATTTACATTCTTCTCAGCAGTACATGGAACCTTCTCTAGGATTGACCACTTACTAGGCCATAAAGCAAGTCTCAGCAAATTCAAAAGAATTAGAATCATACGATGCAACTTCTCAGACCATAAAGGAATGAAGTTGGAAATTAGCAACTCAGGAATACCTAGAGCACATGCAAAATCATGGAGACTGAACAACACACTCCTGAACGAACAATGGGTCATAGAAGAAATTAAAAGAGAAATCAAAAATTTCCTGGAAGTAAATGAGGATAACAGCACATCATACCAAAATTTATGGGACACAGCAAAAGCAGTGTTAAGAGGAAAGTTTATAGCAATAGGTGCCTACATCAAGAAACTGGAAAGGCACCAAATAGATGAGCTCACAGTACATCTCAAAGATCTAGAAAATCTCCAGCAAACCAGACCCAAAGCTAGTAGGAGAAGAGAAATAATTAAAATCAGAGAAGAAATCAACAGGATTGAATCCAAAAAAACATTACAAAAAATCAGCCAAACGAGGAGCTGGTTTTTTGAAAAAATAAACAAGATTGACACCCCATTGGCCCAGCTAACAAAAAAAAGAAAAGACCCAAATCAACAAAATCAGAGATGAAAAAGGAAACATAACAACAGACATCACAGAAATCAAAAGAATTATCAGAAATTACTACAAGGACTTGTATGCCAGCAAACAGGGAAACTTATCAGAAATGGATAGATTCCTGGACACATGCAATCTACCTAAACTGAACCAGGAAGACATAGAAAACCTAAACAGACCCATAACTGAGATAGAAATTGAAACAGTAATAAAGGCCCTCCCAACAAAGAAAAGCCCAGGACCAGATGGATTCAGTGCTGAATTCTACCAGACATTTAAAAAACAACTAACTCCAATCCTTTTCAAACTATTCAGAACAATTGAAAAAGAGGGAATCCTCCCAAATTCCTTCTATGAAGCCAGCATCACCTTAATTCCTAAGCCAGAAAAAGATGCAGCATTGAAAGAGAATTACAGACCAATATCCCTCATGAAAATAGATGCAAAAATCCTCAATAAAATCTTGACCAATAGAATGCAACAACACATCAGAAAGATCATCCACCCAGACCAAGTGGGATTTATCCCTGGTATGCAGGGATGGTTCAATGTGCGCAAAACAATCAATGTGATACACCACATTAACAGCAGAAGAAAAACCATATGATCATCTCACTAGACGCAGAGAAAGCATTTGATAAAATACAACACCCTTTCATGATGAAAACCCTAAGCAAACTGGGTATAGAAGGAACATTCCTCAATATAATCAAAGCAATTTATGAAAAACCTACAGCCAGCATCCTACTGAATGGGGAAAAGCTGGAAGCATTTCCACTGAGATCGGGTACCAGACAGGGATGCCCACTCTCACCACTGCTATTCAACATAGTGCTGGAAGTCTTAGCCAGAGCTATTAGGCAAGAAAAAGAAATCAAAGGAATACAAATTGGGAAGGAATAACTCAAACTATCCCTCTTTGCAGATGATATGATACTTTATTTAGGGGATCCAAAGAACTGTACTAAGAGACTATTGGAACTCATAGAAGAGTTTGGCAAAGTAGCAGGATATAAAATCAATGCACAAAAATCAACAGCCTTTGTATATACAAGCAATGTCACGGCTGAGGAAGAACTTCTAAGATCAACCCCATTCACAATAGCTTCAAAAACAATCAAATACCTTGGAATAAACCTAACTAATGATGTTAAAATCTCTATGATGAAAATTACAAAACCTTAAAAAAAAGAAATAGAAGAGGATAGCAAAAAATGGAAAAATCTTCCATGCTCATGGATTGGAAGAATCAATATCATCAAAATGTCCATTCTCCCAAAAGCAATTTACAGGTTCAATGCAATACCAATCAAGATACCAAAGGCATTCTTCTCAGATCTGGAAAATATAATGCTGAAATTCATATGGAGGAATAAGAGACCTCGAATAGCTAAAGCAATCTTGTACAACAAAAACAAAGTTGGAGGAATCACAATACCAGATTTCAGGACGTACTACAGGGCAGTTGTTATCAAAACAGCATGGTACTGGTACTGAAACAGATGGATAGACCAATGGAATGGAATAGAAACACCAGAAATCAATCCAAACATCTACAGCCAACTTATATTCGATCAAGGATCCAAAACCAACCCCTGGAGTAAAGACAGTTTATTTAATAAATGGTGCTGGGAAAACTGGATTTCCACGTGCAGAAACATGAAGCAAGATCCCTACCTTACACCTTACACAAAAATTCACTCAACATGGATTAAAAACCTAAACCTACGACCTGACACCATCAAATTATTAGAGAGCATAGGAGAAACCCTGCAAGATATAGGCACAGGCAAAGACCACTTGGAAAAGACCCCAGAGGCACAGGCACTCAAAGCCAAAATTAACTACTGGGACTGCATCAAATTGAGAAGTTTCTGTACTGCAAAAGAAACAGTCAGGAAAGTGAATAGGAAACCAACAGAATGGGAAAAAATATTTGCAAACTATGCAACAGATAAAGGGCTGATAACTAGAATTTACAAAGAAATCAAGAAACGCCACAACATCAAAACAAACAACCCACTTAAGAGATGGGCCAAGGACCTCAATAGACAGTTTTCCAAAGAGGAAATCCAAACGTCCAGCAGACACATGAGAAAATGTTCAAGATCGCTAGCAATCAGGGAAATGCAAATCAAGACCACAATGAGGTTTCACCTCACCCCGGTGAGAATGGCTCACATTCAGAAATCTACCAACAATAGATGCTGGAGAGGATGTGGGGAAAAAGGGACACTCACCCCTGTTGGTGGGAATGCAAACTGGTTAAATCTCTATGGAAGTCAGTCTGGAGATTCCTCAGAAGCATGAATATAACCCTACCGTACAACCCAGCCATTCCACTCCTTGGAATTTACCCAAAAGAAATTAAATTGGCAAACAAAAAAGCCGTCTACACACTAATGTTTATTGCAGCCCAATTCACAATATCTAAGACCTGGAACCAGCCCAAAGGCCCATCAACAGTAGACTGGATTAGGAAATTATGGGATATGTACTCTACAGAATACTACACAGCAGTCAAAAACAATGAAATCCGGTCATTTGCGACAAAATGGAGGAATCTGGAAAACATCATGCTGAGTGAACTAAGCCAGTCCCAAAGAGACAAATATCTATTTTCCCTGATTGGCGACGACTAACTGAACACCAAAAGGGAAACCTGTTGAAATGAAATGAACACTATGAGAAAATAAGACTTGATCAGCTCTGGTCTGGACTGTTGATGTACAATGTAAATCTTTAGCCATCTTAGTATCTCTCTTTGTTGTTTGTTTTTGTTCTAGTACTAATGGTTGAACTCTGCAACTAACACACAATTAGCCTTAGGTGTTTAAATTTTAACTGAAAAGTGATCCCGGTTAACTTTGAGAGAGGGAAAAAGAAAGGGAGGATATGTACAATTTGAGACAAACTCAATTGGACTTGCACCAAATGATGGAGTTAGAAACATGCCAGGGGATCCCAATACAACCCCATCAAGATGGCATACACCAATGCCATCTCAACAGCCCAAGTGAACAATTTTAGTTCACAATTGATCACACTGATAGGTATAAGAGTCAAAGGGAACACACAAACAAGACTAGTTTCTACCAATACAAACAGACAGGACCAGAAAGGGAGAGAATGATCCAACATGGGAAGCAGAGTCACAGAAGACTCATAGAATGACAGATGTCCTAAATAACACTCTGGCCTCAGAATCAGCCCTTAAGGCATTCAGATCTGGCTCAAGAGCCCATGAGAGTATTTTAGGCATGGAAAGCCAAGACACTCTGGAAAAGGAAAAAAAGAAGACCTAAATGGAAGACCTCAGCGAGTGAGATCCCAGTGGAAGGAACGGGGCTACCAAAGGAGAAGGTACCTTTCTCCGAAAGGAGGAAAGGACCTCCACTTTGACTGTGACCCTGTCGGAATAGGATCAAAGTCGGCGAACCCTAAAGGCTTCCATAGCCTCAGCAACTCATGACTAGAGCCTAAGGAGATTCCTGACGCCATAAATAAGAGTGTCAAATTGTTAAATCAACACCAGGAGTCACTGTGTACTTATATCCCATGTGGGATCTGTCCTTAATATGTTATCTAATGTGAAGTAACACTGTAACTAGTCCTGAAATAGATTTTTACACTCTGTGTTTCTGTGTAGATGCAAACTGATAAAAATTTTTACTTAATACATACTGAACCGATCTTCTCTATATAAAGATAATAAAAAAAAAAAAACCTCAGTGTTACGTTGGAAATTGCATCAAAAAAATTAATCAGTTCCAAAAATATATATATATTTCATGTAGGATCTCTGTCCTTAATGTGCTGTACAATGTGATTCAATGCTATAATGAGTACTCAAATAGTATATTTCACTTTGTGTTACTATATGAGGGCAAATGGACGAATTCTTTACTTAACACATGCTAAATTGATCTCATGTATACAAAGAATTGAAAATGAATCTGGATGTGAACGAAAGGGTGGAGGGAGCAGGCAAGGGGGGGAGGGTTGCAGGGGAGAGGGAAAGTATGGGGGGAAAGCCACTGTAATCCATAAGTCGTACCTTGGAAATTTATATTCTAAATAAAAGTTAAAAAAAAATAAAAAATTTAAAAAAAATGTCATCTAGATTGTCGGTTAATTTGTTCAACTCTTTGGTTTTCTGTTTAATAGTTGATGCTATTCAGCTCTATTTTTGATGATTTCTATTAACGGCTACATCAGTTACTAAGATAGGAATGTTAGACTTCAACCATGGTTGATTTGTCTAATTCTCCTTCCAGTTCTGTCAATTTTTTCTTCATTTATTTTGTAACTCTATTAGTAGGTTCACACATTGAAAATTATTATGCCTGCCTAACAAATTAACTTTTAAAAAATCATTTTGTGGGGCCAGCATCATGGCACAATAGGTTAAGCTCCTTCTCTGTGATGCCAGCATCTTGTATCCGTGCCTGGGAAGACAGAAAGAAGATGGTTCAAGTGCTTGGGCCCCTGCCCACAATGTGCAAGACCAGGATGGAGCTCCTGACTCCTGGGTCTGGCCTGGCCCAAAGCTTAATATTGGAGAAATTTGTAGAGTTAACCAGTGAATAGAAAAATCTCTGTCTCTTCCTCTCTCTGTTGCTCTGCTTTTCAAATAAATTAATTTTTATAAATCATCTTTGTCCAATTAAAAAACAAAACAAAAAACAGAATCACCGTGTGATGTTCCTTTTTTTCCACTGGTAATTTTCTTTGTTCTCAAGTGTATCTTTCTAAGGTTAATATAGCCATTCCATGCTTGATTATAATTTGCATAATATATTTGCATTCTGTTATTTTAATCTACCTGTATCATTAAAGACGAATTTCTTAGAGACAGCATATAGATGGTTCTAATTTTAAAAATTAATTCCATCAATCTTTTAATCGGTATAGTTAGGTCATTTATATTGATTTTTTTAAAGTTTATTTTATATATTTTAAAGACAGAATTACAGGGAAAGGTAGAGACACAGAGATCAAGTATAGTACTCTGGTGTTTCTCATTGGCTTTACGCATAGGTGTTTGAAAAGTCTGCCCAGGACTGTATATACAGGTCTTAAAACTCCCTTACTCCATTATCTATTCCTAGGATAATTAAACAAAAACATATTCCATATAATAATAAAATATTAACATTATTCCATAGAAAAAATAAACATATAAAACATTAACAATATTCCATATAAGACATATATTCCATAAAACCTATTATTCCATATAATTCCATTTCTGAGTATATATCCAAAATAACTGAATGTAGGATCTCAAAGAGATATCTGTGGTGTCAGCATTGCCATTTAGCTGGTAAAGCTGCTGCTTTCAACACTGGCATCCCATTTGGGTCCCAGCTGTTTCACTTCTTATTCAGCTCCCTGCTAATGGCTTGAGAAAGCAGCAGAAGGTGGCCCTGCCATCCATGTAGGAAACCTGGATGAAGCTTCTGGCTTTGGCCTAGCCCAGCACTGGCTGTTGTGGCCATCTGGGGAGTGAACCAGTGGATGGAAGATCTGTCATTCCCTTCTCTAATTCTTTCAAAAGAAAGAAGGTATGTCTACACCCATCTTCATAACAACATTATCATGTTAGACAATAGGTATTGGCAACCCAAATGTCCTTCAAAAATAACTAAACAAAATATGGCATATCCAGATAATGGAGTACTATTAAGCCTAGGAAAGGAAGGCTTGCAAACTCCATAGGTAACTTCATATTCAAACGTGAAATTCTGAAAGCCTTTCCTCTAAGATCAAGGCAAGAATTTCTGCTCTTGCCATTTCTATTCAAAAGAATATTGGAATATCTAGTTGGTCCAATTAAGAAACAGAAATAAAAGTAATCCAAGTCATACCCTTCTCCTGTCCCTAAAGCATTTCATTTCTGGCATCCAAATAGGTTGATCTATAAATCTGTTATTTCTCATTTAGATATAAATGCACAAATTATTGAATAAGCTCTTGTCTCTGCCTACAATGCTTTCTCTCCCTGATTTGTATTTGGTAAAATATTTTCTTTAAAGGTTCAATACAAACACAACTTTAAGCATAGAATTTGCTTTCTTCTTTTAAGATTTATTTATTTATTTGCAAGTCAGAGTTACAGAGAGAGAGAGGAGAGGCAAAGGGGGGGGGTCCTTCATTTGATGGTTCACTCCCCAAATGGCCGCAACAGCCGGAGCTACGCCCATCCGAAGCCAGGAGCTTCTTCCGGGTCTCCCACATGGGTGCAGGGGCCCAAGGACCTGGGCCATCTTCTACAGCTTTCCCAGGTCATAGCAGAGAGATGCATCAGAAGAGGAGCAGCCACGTCTCGATCCGGCACTCATATGGGATGCTGGTGCTTCAGGCCAGGGTGTTAGCCTGCTGCGTCACAGTGCTGTCCCTGATTTCTTCTTTTTACATATTATGAGGTGGCAATTTCTTCCACTGAGGTTACAATGCACCTAACTTAATTTCTCTGAAAAGTTTATTCTTCTGTGGTTATTAGTAAACATGCTATGTCTCCTTCACTAGCTGAGAGCATCTCTTAGGCATGAATATTTCTTTTGAAAGACAGAGTTACAGAGAGAGGTAGAGAGAGAGAGAGAGGTCTTCCATCTACTGTTTCACTTTCCAGATGGCTGCAACAGCTGGAGCTGTGCCAATTCAAAGCCAGAAGCCAGGAGCTTCTTCTGAGTCTCCCACGTGGGTGCAGGGGCCCAAGGACTTGGGCTGTCTTCCACTGATTTCCCAGGCCATAGCAGAGAGCTATATTGAAAGAGGAGCAGCTGGGACTAGACCTGATGCCCATATGGGATGCTGTTGCTTCAGGCCAGGGTGTTAACCTGCTGGAACACAGCACTGGCCCCAGGCATGACTATTTCTTACTTGTTTGCCTTCCCCAGCACTCAGAAGGCCTGGAATATAGCAGCTATCTAGAAAATTAAGCTAAACAAACAGCTAATTTAGTACATAGGGTTTAGTTGTAAGCAAGGTTTGCAATGGAGACACATTTGAATTATATATGGAGAGTCTAATTGAGAATGTGGAGGTTTATAAGGGAGATGTTGCTCATACGTGTTGTATGTACATATAGGTGAAATTTCTCAGGGCTTACCCTCTCTGTGCTTTGACCAGGCTGGTTCTTTTCCATGGACCTTATCCTTTCCTGTCCCCTACACCAGTCTCTGCTTTCCTACCTTAACTGTACATCAGTCTCCAGCCCATAGGCCCCAAATTCAACAGCTTTCTCAAAGGCCATCATGGTATTCTCTGGTCCATGCTGTGGAAGAAAAAGATATCAGGCCCATGTCTCAGGGTCTTTCCTCCCAATCACATCTTTTATAGTAGGGACAGAGCTACACAATTAAAAAGCTCCATTAGCTCTCTTTTCATGGAGCCTGTCTGTGTTCCCCTCTGTTCAACTGAATTCTGGGACTCTGATCATTTGAGGCAATGTCTTTGGGCTTGGTAAAGAGAAATGGACTGAGTTAGGTGACTTTAATTCAAGTCCATGCTCTACAATTAACTCCTTATTCCTATAAAAACAATTATTTTTCCTTTCTAGGGGCTCCTATGGTTCCAAGGCCCTCTTTTCTCACTCATGCATCCCATACATACCTGTACTCACCCTTTTTCATCATGCTCAGACCTACCATAGGTGCACCTCTATGTGCAAAGAAGACTGGTTTGGGCCCCAAATCCTCCTTCTCCTGAATGCAGGGAGAATGAATCCCCAGTGGCATCAAATAAAGACATACAAGGATAAGAAGAAAAGGCAGTCCAACAGCTACCTGTATAGCTGAAAAAGTTATAAGGTGGGGGAATTTGGGGTGAAAAACAAAAAAGAGTGATGGAGAAGTAGTCTAAGCAACTAATTATTCCAAATAAGACAAGGTAAATCCCATTCCATGGGTTTCACCAACTCTGTGAACTAGCTAATTTATTTTTTATTTGTTGTCACAGTCCCACTTATGTTCAGTGATTTGACTATAAAAGCACAGGACTGTCTAAACATAACGCATTATTATGGCAAGATTATTGGAACTGGGATTTATCAAGGAAGGAAAAGAAAGGAACGGGAAGGGAAGAGAAAAGGGAATAAATGTAAAGCAGCAGAGTTTCTGAAGGACAAACTTGGCTGTTTCTGAGAAGCCTACAAAAATCTTTCTAAAACAACCCTCTATTTAGGGCAGTTCAGTAGGAGGAGGAGTACTAACAGACAGAAGTCTGGTTCAAAGTCATGCTTTGATACTTCTTAACTAAGTTTCTAAGGATGTGATTTAATATTTCTTCTGCAAAATGAGGCTATCTTATTGCTACCATTGACTTCACAGGGTGGTTAGGACTAATAAGTTATAATGACATGTTGGCTTGAAATAAGTCACATGAGTTCTAAGTGTTCACTTATTATAGTCACTCAATAAATATTAGTTACTGACTTCCTTCCATCTGTCCCTTCCTCCCCTCCCTCATCCCACACTCTCACATACAGAGCCTATCCATAATCTTGTTATTACTGGCCACTTGACAACATTTACTATTTTAAACCTCTGAGGATTTTACCCATTTTTACATTTTAAAGTTACCGCTTATGCTTCAGTGACTTTCAAATCTAGGTCTCCAGCTCTAACCTCTTAACCTTGTGAATATATTACATCTCTTGAGCATTTCTTCCTTGTAATACGTTGTCCTGTATCTTCTTATTCTAACTATAATTTAAAAAGTGAAGAAGAAAAGAGTTTATTATTGCCCTCTTTAAGCTTCTGATCCAGAAATGTATTCTAAAATTTACCCACACATATATATCAAAAACACAGTGGCACCATCATCCATCCAGCTCTAGTTCTGCCTACATCCTTCCATTAGTTAGGAAGCAGATACTCCCTATTTAACCAACAGTAAAAAAGGGAGGCCTAGAGAGAAGTAGCTCTTGGTGGTTTCTCAGTAACTGTGGTGAAAGATAACTCCATTCTCAGAGGAGTTTAATGTATAGATCTGAATCTCTTTGGTTTCCATTATATTAGGACAAAGAATAGAGAGGAAACCAATGGCAGAGACAGATATTTCTGCTTCTGCTGTAAATCCCTAGGAATGACAGGGACTAACTGGAGCCTGCTTTGAGTTAACTGGATGTAAGCAAGTATCTTGGACAGTACCAGTTGAGACTAGTAATATTTGAATGCAAACTGAAAGAACTGTGACTTTGCCAGCAGTCTGGTAAATTAAAATGTCCTCTACTGCTCTATCCCTAGTTAGAAAATGTGCAACAACACAGAGGAAGATCTTGTTTTTCCAGAAGAATCCCTCTTAGAAGGCCTCTTTAGTTACAGAAATACTATGACAGGCCACACGGGGTGGTAAGTGAGGGCACAAGGAGCATGCCTGAGTAACAAGCTAAACAAATTTCAAAGAAGGACGAGAGGATAGCTACTAAGCTTCCACTTTTCTGAGTGGAGTATGAAAGCTAAAGTCAAATCTGAGGGGAAAAGACAAGGTTCCATCTCACATGACATACCTTCTGTTTCCAAATAGATCACACAGTAGGCCACAGGCCAGGAAAGGAGACTCATCACCGTAATGCAGCACAGGTGTATGTAGGGAGCAAAGATCTGAGAGAGAGCCAAAAATCAGGCTGGATGCATCTGGACAGATAGTGCTAAGGGCAAGAGGATGCTTACCTGTAGCGACAGCCCAACTGTCAGCCACTTGTCTTTCCAGAATTTAAACAGAGCAAACAGTAAAAGCACGTACAGCAGAATTGCCAGTACAATCGTAACCTGAGAAACAGAAAAGATCCTCTGACTTCCAGGCACTGGTTCTAGATCATAACCCTCCTTTGGAATTACATGAGTGTCTTTACAATGTCAGGGACCTCATCTCATCCTTTTATTGTATTCAATTTTGCAAATCCTCAGTAATGGATGGGTTCAATCATTTCCCCTCTTCACTCCTAAGTCTTTGTTGTATAGCATGGCTGGGAAAAATTACCCGCTTGTGTGTTCTAATGCAATTAGCAATTTACCACTTCTAAGAACAGGTGAGCTCTCACATGACTTGATATCTCTCACTCAGTTTCAACAACAGCCACTAGAAACTTTCATTTTTCTTTTTGCCTCAATTATATACTCAATACTCAACACAATAATAAGTAAATAATATTATGTTTTTATGTATTTTTCCTCTACAGATTGTAAGCTTCACAAGATCAAAAATAATAATTGTATTAAGATTATATCCTTAGTGCTTTGCAGAATGTCTGGCAAAGTATTTATTAAATATTTATAAAACAAATGAACAAAATCTGCATGTCACAATACTATATACATCATAGAAAAAAGAACATATCTAACGAAATTGAATCCACAATTAACCCTCTCACAAAAAAAAACTCTTCACAGCTTCAATGGTAAATACCACCAAATACTAGAAGAAGAAATATATCTCTAATCTCTCACAAACTCTTCCAGAGAACAGGAAAAGAATACTTTCCAATTCACCCTATAAAGTAAAAGAACTAGAGCTACCCAAATCCACCAAGGAGAAGAAAAATAAAGCATAGACAAATCTCTTATGTTAGGTGGATGAAAAAATTGTAAATAACCTATTAGTAAACTAAATGCAACAGAACACAAAGGCTGAATTGTCAAATCAACTCATATGAATCACAAATCCTACTCAACACCAAACTGTTAATGACCTAAAGGATATCAGAAGATAAAAAATGTCCCCCTGGAGAAAGCTGATCATGTCAAATGTAGCACATCATGAAAGGTCTTTCCTCTCTTGTATCAGCACCTATTCTATTTTGGTACTTAAATTGTGAGCTGGATTTTTTTTAAAAAGTGGTAGAAACACTGCTTCACAGAAGGAATCATTTTGGCTATGTAACACTTTTACTTTTCATTTCTTTTTAAAATTTTTATTAATATAAAGAGAACAACATTTCATGTATTTCAAAGATACAATTCTTTTTTTTTTTTTGACAGGCAGAGTGGACAGTGAGAGAGAAACAGAGAGAAAGGTCTTCCTTTGTTTCCCATTGGTTCACCCCGCAATGGCCGCTGCAGCCGGTGCGCTATGGCCTGCACACCGCGCTGATCCAAAACCAGGAGCCAGGTGCTTCTCCTGGTCTCCCATGCAGATGCAGGGCGCAGGGACTTGGGCCATCCTCTACTGCACTCCCGGGCCCCAGCAAAGAGCTGGACTGGAAGAGGAGCAACCAGGATAGAATCTGGCGCCCTGACCGGGCCTAGAATCTGGGGTGCCAGCATCGCAGGCGGAAGATTAGCCTATTGAGCCACGGCGCCAGCCTCAAAAACACAATTCTAAGATAATTATATTTCCCTCCATCCCACTCTCCCTTCTTCAATCCCTACCTTCCTTCATTTTTTTTTAATCTCCACAAAAATGTAATTTTAATCCACTCTACAATCACAGGGTTAGTGCACCACTAACCATAAAATTCAACAAAACGTAGAAAGATTACAGTTCCACAAGAGTATAAACATGAACTACAAACAACCAATAAGCATATCAGAAGATGTCTGTTATATTCTTATACTTTTTTTCTAAATTAACTACCACATATTGGAGAAAACACGATATCTGTCTTTTTGGGACTGGCTTATTTCACTAGGCATAATGGTTTCTAGTTACATCCATTTTGTTGCAAAAGACAGGATTTCATTCTTTTTATGGCTGAGTAGTATTCCATAGTGTGTGTAAATAAATATATATATATATAATACATATACATATATACACATATATATATATATCACATTTCTTTATCCATTCATCAGTTGAAGGATATGTAGATTGATGCCATATCTTAGCTATTGTGAATTCAGCAGCAGTAAACATGGAGGTATAGATAACTCTTTCATATGCTGATTTAATTCATCCCAGGAGCATGATGGCCAGGTCCTGTGGTAGGATCTATTTTCGGATTTCTGAGTAACCTCCTTACTATCTTCCATAATGGCTGTACTAGTTTACATTCCAATCAACAGTGTATTAGGGTACCTCTTCCCCCACATCTTCACCAAAATTTATTTTTTTTATTTTTGGATGAACCCTCTTATGCTATATTCCATTAATTATATATTATATCCTGCCATGTCTCACCACACAATACGTATTTACAATAAAGCAACCTAGCTAATATCAGGTATATCCTACTACAAATTTTTAGTCTAGGACTCTGTTATCTTTTGACTAATAAATACCCTTATTTATTATATTATTAATAATTATTATGTGTGTTTATAAGAAGATCAGTTTATTAACATATTTCCAAGGAGTTTTGAGTGAGACCGTTCATTTCATTCTGGGCATCCCTTGGTAAAAGGAGAAGAAACTATAAGCCCAGTGCTAACCTTTTTCATCCTAGGTTTACTGTAAGTAAAACCAAACAAATTATAAGCCCCACAGAATCCCTCTTGCCAATGGAAACAATCTCTCCTCCAAAGTCTGATTACCCTGGTCCTTACTGTTTCGAAGGCCCATTTCTAGGAAATGTCAACTCTTATATTCTCCCTCCATCATTTCTCACTGCTTACAGACACCTATATCTGGAATGAGATCCCAAAATGCCTCAAATGACAAAAGCTTACAATAGAATTTATATTGGTGAGGCCAGCGTTGTGGTTCAGTGGGTTAAGGCGCACCCTGTGATACTGGCATCTCATATAAGCACCAATTTGAGTCCTGCCTATTCCATTTCCAGTTCAGCTCCCTGATAATGCTCCGGGGAAGGCAGCACATGATAGCCCAAGTGCGTGGGCCCCTGCTACACCCATGCGAGACTTGAATGAAATTCCAAGATCCTGGTTTTTGGCCCAGCCCCCAACCATGGTAGCCCTTTGGGGCATGAAACAGCAGACAGATGAGCTCTTGCTCTCTTTGTAGTTCTGCCTTTCAAATAATTTTTTTAAAAAAGATTTTATATAGTCAAAATTCCGTAGAGTTTGTGTGGGAATGATTCAAAGGGTACTAGATAAGGATATGAGAAGATAATTTTATGTGAGGCTAAATGTACACAGGTACTCATACTAGAGATTTGGTTTCAATATAACAGAATCCAAGTAGTAAGCAGTATTTGGCGTTCTGAAACTTTGGCTGAGAAGTAGCCCATGTTTAATGAAATTGGGATGAATGCAATGTCTTGGGGTCATATAGAAGCAATAATCTACAAATTTACTGGGAAAAAATGTTGCTGGAATGGGTATCACCCATGATACCTCCCCTATCATGTTATTTGGGAGTCCTCAAAGGGCACTGAAAAATACACTGGTGAGGAAAGTGTTGGCATCCTTAAAAGACACTGTAATGGTTGTCCTCTACACATGCCTAAAGGCGAGAGATACAGCCACTGAAACAGGATTGCTGATTTTTTTTTCCACAGGCAGAGTTAGACAGTGAGAGAGAGATAGAGACAGAGAGACAGAGAGAAAGTTATAGACAGTGAGAGACAGAAAGGTCTTCCTTCCGTTGGCTCACCCCACAAATGGCCGCCATGGCTGGCACTGTGCCGATCCGAAGCCAGGAGCCGGGTACTTCCTCCTGGTCTCCTATGCGGGTGCAGGGACCCAAGCACTTGGGCCATGCCCTGCTGCCCTCCCAGGCCACAGCAGAGAGCTGGACTGGAAGAGGAAAACCGAGACTAGTACCTGGCGCCCCAACCAGGACTAGAACTCACGGTGCTGGTGCCGCAGGTGGAGGATTAGCCAAGTGAGCCACGTTGTCAGCCTGGGCTTGCTGATTTTAAAAGGGATGGTGAGACCCTGCTATGGTAGAGGCCAAGCAGTATCTAACTGGCAAGATTCATGGTTTCAATAATAAGCACAATCCTGCAATGGTAATCAGAATAGATTAACTCAGATATTCTTGGTAGTGACTAATTGATCATGATGTTACCAATTTCAAAACAAATGATGATATCAATAAGATCTATTTGTTTCTTTTCATCTATATTCTTTTTACTATTTATCTAGAAGATCTCATTGCTTCAATTTTCACATTTTCTAATAACTCATAAGTTTCTATTTCTAGTTTGTAGTTATCACTTGAGTAAACGGAGATCCAAGGAGGCTACTCAGAATTTAACACATGCCTGGATTTGGGATAAAAACAAAAAGGAGGGTATCAAAATCATGCCTAAAAACGTCTACTCAAAAGCAAGAGACTGTCACTAGAGCTGCTCAAACCTATGAAGAACAAAATAAGGGAGGCTATGTTGGAAATAATGCTGTCATATCCACAGACATTATGGTGGGGCTGCCTTTTCTCTGGGGACCAGATATAGACCCTTTGAGAGAAATTCCAATGGTGTCATTTTAAATGGATCCAAAATAAGGAGACGTCAGGGAGCTTCAAAGGAGAAATTTCACGTGAGTATAAAAAGGCACTGATTCCACTTAAGAGCTGAAATCAAGGCTCTCAGTAAAAGGGTTTCAGAAATTCATCCAGAAAAACTGAATGGGGGATAAGAACTACTGTGCATTTACATGCTCCAGAGGGAATCAAACCCAGATGCCACTCTTTTCCCATCTAGTGGGCCTGTGCTCCCTTCTCTTACCTCCTCCACCCATGGACCCTTCTCAGGAGGAGGAGAGGTAAAAGGCACATCATGCTTTCACCACCACTGCAGGATTCTAGGTCCAATACAGGAGGGAGAAGTTTAAACATCAATAAAGTGTAGTTTAGTTTATTATAATGAACTAAAATAGAATCTTCCTGTGACCAAAAAGGACTAGCAAAGTAAAGAATTCACCTAAGATTTAATTGGGATTAGAAAAATGGGTCACAGAATAAGTAGTGAGAAAGAATAAACTTTGGGTTTAGCTTGGGTTTATCTCCTTCAGCGTATCAGTTATAATAACTGTTAGAAATGTAACTGATTCAGCTAAAACTGTGTCAGTAGGTATCTTCTCTCTGGAGGAACACTAGAAGAAAAGGCGACCCTGGTATGTAAATCTGAGTGCCAAGGAACACAGTCAGTCCTGGTCTAAGGTCTCCTATGGGGATTCAGATGTCCTACCTTATGACACCTGTGCAGGTACAGTTCGATTCTTTCCTGAAGCAACAAGATTCCAACTATCTGCAAAAGAAAAAAAAGAACAGGAGGTTGTTTTGAAATCACCAAGTTGCTGCCCAAAGCACTGTTCTGTAGTTTAAAACTTCTTTCACAGTTGGGCACTACATTCACTTTTCAGCCTCTGGGAGTTTACCATGCTGTTCTCTGAAAAGCTCTCCCTCTCCGTGTCACTAACTCTTCAAAACCGGTTTAAACATCGCCTCCTACTGGTAACCATCATCAGCGCCCCCAAGAAGGATTTATTATTTCTTCTGAGCTTTCCTAGCCATTTACCACATGGATGCCCGTCTTCAGTTCCTGTCCGTTTCTTTTCCCTGTGATGGACTTTATAACTGGTATTACTTAGATTGAGGTCAAGGGTCAGCCTTCCCAAGAGTCATTTAAAAACTTTTTCTTGATAAACATAGGTATTACAATTGTTGTTAACACTGGTATACATCAATAAATCTTAGATTTGAATATAAAGCTAGCTGGTCACCAAGTCAATATGGTGATGGAAACCGAAAGCAGGGGTCCTCAGATGACTGATACTAATGATGGTCTAAATGTAAAGTACTTTTTGATCAAAAATTACTTCATTTGTTCTTCACTCAAATGTAAATTTGAGTAATTACTTCATTTGTTCTTCACTCAGCCTGATAAAATATCATTTTATCAAATATTATCATTCTCATTTGAATACAGGAAATACAAATTACTTCATTTGTTCTTCACTCAAATGTAAATTTGAGTAATTACTTCATTTGTTCTTTACTCAGCCTGATAATATTTGATAAAATGATATTTTATCATTCTCATTTGAATACAGGAAACTGCAGCTCAGTCACCTAACGATAGATCTGTAAACACAATTTGTTTCCTTACTTTTTAATTGTTGTTGCCATTGTATGTATCCAAAAGAGGCAGGGTAGAACAGAAAGTACAAAATATATTGTTAAAATATATTGCTTTATTGGATGCTGGAATTTGTCCCAACCTTAGCAGCTAACTATACCATTTCAAGTTCATTGTGGATGAAAGTGGTATAATTCAATGGCCAGATTTTGGCCCAAAATGCATATTTAATTTGCATTTTTACAACTAAAAACAAAAGTTTCAAATTGGTCTGACTAAAGCACCCTCCAAATCCAATTTTCAAACTGATTTTCTAAAACAGAAGCTTACTTTATGCCAATGTCTTATCCTTATTTTCTGGCCTTCTAAAATATGTCAGAAACCTTCCTTTTCAGCCATGTTTCTCCATTATTCTTCATTATTCTCTACACGCCAACAGAACTGATCTTTCCCTCTACAGGCATGTTTTGTGTTTTTCTGTCTGGCAAACTTTTTCATGATCTTCCTTCAACCCAGAATGTTCTCTGCCATTCCCATATCCATATCTAGTGTTCCTTTCATATAGCACTACAATAAAAAGCCTTCTTTAATTATTTTAGCTGGAAGTCACATCTTTCTCCTCAGACCCTCAAGAACCTTATTTGTGCCCCTCTGACAACAATCACAATGTCCCATCTGTGTTAGATTTTGTTGAAGGGATAGTTATAACTTTCTACCTCAATCCTATCTCTGAAATATCCTACATGGAATAATATATAATTAATATAATTAATAAATAATATATAATAAATCTTATTGAAGGAAAAAAGTGATGCAAATGCTAGATTTGGGGGATGTCTTCTGTTGTATCAGATTGGATATCAGTGAAATGGAAATCACTGGAATGGCAAAATCAGAGAAAGATGTCTTCTCTACCTATCAGCAAAAATATGAGCTGAAAAATTCTGCCCAACATTATTTTCCTACTAACCTTTATATTCTCATAGACTTTCTCTTGCATTGCATAAGTTTCTCACACTACAGTATATCAGATAATAGAGGAAGGGCCATACTATTGCCTAAAGGCTTTTGCCAAAGTATACTCTGCATCTGAGCTAGGTGACTAGCATTTGTACATTAGAATGGATTTACAAACTCATTTATAAGGCCCATAAAGACTGCTGATTTGAAGCTGTGGGGTCTAAAATGACAATTCTGAGGAATCAGAGTAGACTAAGAAACAGGGGGAGGGAGAAGGGATGTGCTACCACCCTTTCAATGGGCCCAACTGGTAAGTCACATCCTCTAATAGCTCTAGCTCCCCACCCCCAGTCCTTTATGCCTAAAATTCAAGTAGCTGACATAAACCCCAACTCTGCTTAGACATGAGTGATATTTAGGACCTGAGGTCTCCTAACACCAAGTGGATACCATTTCCCAAGTAGGAGGACCTCCTGAGGCTACTCAAGAAAAACACATGGGAAGCGTTACTCACCACCAGCAATGAAGTATAGGCAGTCAGGGTCCCAAGTATACTCAGAAAAATTATGGAACCGAAGATCCAGATTCCTGTTCCTAGAAAAATGACCCTGAAAAAACGTGTTTCAATCCTTAAAACAGAGCAGAAACCAGCAGCACCTCTATCTAGGATGGGGACAAACAGATTAGTTGAGGTGTAAGAAAATGGAAGGAGATAAGAAGAGAGGCAGTTGCAAATAGATCTGTGAAAGTTTTCAGAATATTTACTTGAGGAGTTTCAACTCTGTCCTGTAGGCAATTGGGAACATTAATAGTGTCTTATTTTAAGGGGAAGTATTTTTAAAAATTATTTAGAATATTCAAAAAGCATATCATCCTTAAAATCACCATAAATACAGAACTTTTACAATACCAAGAGAAAAAAAAGTCATCCCATAATTTCAGTTCCTTATTCAAACTAATATTTTTCATTTTGATAGGATCCTTATCCATGTACACGTATATTGTATTACAGAAATGTAATCACAGCCACCATATTAACTGCTGTCATAACAGAACAGATTGTTCTATTCCTAAAGTAGTATATGAGGGAAAAATGTTAAGATTTATTTAATTTACTTGAAAGGCAGTGTGATAGAAAGAAATACAGAAAGAGAGGGAGAAAGAGAAGAGAGAGATGTTCAGCCTGCTGGTTCACTCCCCAAATGACCACAAAAACCAAGACTGGGCCAGGTCAAACCAGAAGCCTCCCATGTGATTTGCAGGAGTCCAGATGCTTGGACCATCCTACACTGCTTTCCCAAGTGCATTTGCAGGAGGCTGGATTGGAAGCAGAGCAGCCAGGACTAGAGCTGACACTCAGACATGGGATGCCAGTGTTGCAGGCAGCATCATAACCTGCTAATGACTTGTTAAGAGAAACAATGATATATTAGGGCTAGCATCATTTGTCAAATAATTTAGACTTTTCATTTTAAGACAACATAAATTACCTACTTACCATATAAAATAGGGAGAGATTATGTCTTTAAAGCTATAAAATACAGGTTATAGAACATACAGCCCACATAAAATATATAAAGGGAAGGGGGCATTTGGCACAGTGGTTATGATGCCATTTGGGATGCCTGTATCTACATCACAATAGCTGGGTTTTCAATACTTGGCATCAGCTCTGGACTCCAGCTTCCTGCCAGTGCAGTTCCTGGGAAGCAATGTCGACAGATCAAGTAACTAGTTCCTGCCACCCAGATGGGAGATGTGGATCAAGTTCTCACTTCCTGCTTCAGTTTGGTGCAGTTCCAATAATTGCAGACAGTTAGAGAGTGAACCAGCAGATGAGAACTCTGTTTCTCATTCGATCTCTCAAATAAATTTTAAAACTTTTTAATTTAAAAGGGGGGTGCTGGCATTGTGGCATAGCAGGTAAAGCCTTCACTTGTGTTGCTGGCATCCCATAAAGGTGTCAAATTGTATCCTGGCTACACCACTTATGATCCAGCTCCCTGCTAATGGTTTGGAAAAGCAGTGGAAGATGGTCCAAATGTTTGGATCCCATCACCTACATGGAAGATCCATATGAAGCTCCTGGCTTCGACCTGGCCCAGCCCTGGCTGTTGCAGCAATATGGGGGTGGGGTGTTAACCCAGCAGATCCAAAATCTCTCTGCGTCTCTCCCTCTCTCACTGTAACTCTTTCAAAATAAATAAATAAATCTTTAAAAAAAATAGGAAATGGGGAAGGGTGTTTAACATAGCAGTTAAGATATTGTTTGGGATATACATATCCCATCTTCCTGGCTTCATTTTGGATCCAGCTTCCTGCTAATGTGCACCGTAGGAGTCAGCTCAATTGGTTGGGTCCCTGGAACACACATTGGAGAACCAAACTGAATTCTGGGATTATAACTTCAGCCTAGCTCAGCCCCAACTGTTGTAGTAGGCATCTGGGATATGAACCACCGGAAGAAGCATCTCCCACCTCCTTTCATCCCTCCCCTTCTTTCTCTCTGCCTTTTAAAAAGAGAGAAAAGAACTACCACAAACCCATTATATTCCTTATTTTTCACTAAAATGTTCTTTGTAGATAACTACTTTGTTAACCAAAGCCATGTCTTCAACATCTACTTGATACTGGACTTCTATAGGTGATAACTTAATTATTTTACCACTGCATGCCATGGACTCCCACTATCTCCTTTACCACTGGAAACAGAGACATTAAATTTATTTATTTAGACAGGCAGAGTAGACAGTAAGAGAGACAGACAGAGAGAAAGGTCTTCCTTTGCCATTGGTTCACCCTCCAATGGCCGCTGTGGCCGACGCGCTCGCTACAACCGGTGCACTGCGCTGATCTGAAGCCAGGAGCCAGGTACTTATCCTGGTTTCCCATGGGGTGCAGGGCCCAAGCACTTAGGCCATCCTCCACTGCACTCCTGGGCCACAGCAGAGAGCTGGCCTGGAAGAGAGACAACTGGGACAGAATCCGGCACCCCAACCGGAACTAAAATCCAGTGTGCCGGCCCCGCAGGCAGAAGATTAGCCTATTGAGCCATGGCGCCAGTCAGGACATTAAATTTTTAAGTGTAATCAAAGAAGAGTATCAGAACCAGCTTAGAGAACTCATTTTTTTAAAATTTTTATTTGACAAGTAGAGTTATATACAGTGAGAGAGAGAGACAGAGAGAAAGGTCTTCCTTCCGTTGGTTCACTCACTCCCCAAATGGCCACCATGGCTGGAGCTATGCTGATCCAAAGCCAGGAGCCAGGTGCTTCCTCCTGGTCTTCCGTGCAGGTGCAGGGGCCCAAGCACTTGGGCCACCCTCCACTGCCTTCCCAGGCCACAGCAGAGAGCTGGATTGGAAGAGGAGCAACTGGGACTAGAACCCGGCGCCCACATAGGATGCCAGTGCTGCAGGCGGAGGATTAACCAAGTGAGCCACGGCACTGGCCCCGAGAACTCATTCTTAAATGTCTGTCCCTCTACAACTGCCACTGATATGAAATTCTGTATTTGTAAGGGTTTGCTCAGAGAAATAGAACCACCATGAGTGATGACAATAAGAGATTATAGGAATTAAGATTTACACAATTTTGGAAACTTATAGAGATCTGTAAAAGAGGTTGTTGTCTCAACATGTGGTATTTGATATGTAAGCATGCATGCATGTATGTAAGTATTTATTTGAAAGGAAGGGTGACAGAAGGAAGGGAAGAAAGAGAAGAAGATGGTCTATCTGCTGGTTTACGTCTGAATGCCTGTAACAGGTAGGGCTGGGCCAGAATGACTATAGGGGCCCTAAATACCAATCAGATGTCCCCCATGAGTGCCAGGTCTCCAATTAATTGGGCCATCATTTGCTGCCTCTTACATACATTAGCAGGAAGCTGGATGAGATAGTATTTGGTTTTACAACCCCATACAATGGTACTTCAACAAGCTCACGGAAAGGACAATCAAAAGTTAAGTTTATTTCATGAAAAAAATATGGGGATGAATTGAAATGAGTACTAACTATTCAAAAAACTAATAATGTCATTTGTGGTTAAAAAATATATGTAGAATTAAAATACATGATGATAATAGCACACAACTTAAAAAGAGGTAGAAAAAGTTAAGGAATTTCAAGATCCTTATATTATTCAGGAAAAGGATAAAATACTAATATTAAACACTGATAAGAAAAAGATCACATATTACCACTTACAGGGTAAGTAGGAAAAAAGACAAGAGTGAGTAGGGTAGAAAATGTGGGCATACCTTCCAAATTAATAAAGGTAAAAAAGTGAAATAATAAAACACACTTAAGAGGCTGGTGTTCTGGCACAGCAGGTTAAGCCACCACTTCTGATGCCAGCATTTTATATCAGAGTGCCAGTTTGAGTCCTGGCTGATCTCCTTTCCATTTGGCTCCCTGTTAATGCACTTGGGAAAGCAGCTGAAAATTATGAAGAAATTGGGTCCCAATCACCCACACAGGAGATCAGGGTGGTGTACTTGATTTTGGCCTGACCCAGACCTGGCTGGTGTGGACATTTGGGTAATTAACCTGTGGATGGAATTCTCTTACTGTCTCTACCTATCTGTCATGTTGCCCTTTAAATAAATAATCAAATCTTTAAAACAGTCTTAAAATAAGAAAAGAGATAAAAATAATATAGAGCTGAAAGAACTATTAAACAATCATAAAGATTAAAAGTAAACTCAAATATATCAAGAATTAGGATGCTATTTTTTATTATGACACAAAGACAAATTTACCAAACTGGAATTAAGAAACCCAAGGCTGGTTCCGTGGCTTAATAGGCTAATCCTCCACCTGTGGCGCTGGCACACCGGGTTCTAGTCCTGGTCAGGGTGCCGGATTCTGTCCCGGTTGCTCCTCTCCCAGTCCAGCTCTCTGCTGTGGCCCAGGAGTGCAGTGGAGGATGGCCCAAGTGTTTGGGTCCTGCACCTGTATGGGAGACCAAGAGGAAGTACCTGGCTCCTGGCTTCGGATCAGCGTGGTGTGCCGGCCACAGCACACCGGCTGCAGTAGCCATTGGGGGGGGGGGGTGGACCAACAACAAAGGAAGACCTTTCTCTCTGTCTCTCTCTCTCACTGTCTACTCTGCACGTCAAAAAAACCAAAAGAAAAAAGAAACCCAAGTGGGTGGGAGGTTCCAAGATGGCGGAATAGGGAGGGAGCTTACTGATCTAGTCCAGGAGAAGATAATTTAATAAAAGTGGAGATAGTGTAATCTCAGGGAATAGTTAGGGAAAAAAAGGGCAGAGGAAACTCTTCCATAATTAGAGGGACATGGTGGACCTACATGGAGGGTGTGGGCATCCATGGCTCGGGACTCCAGCAGACAAGAGCCTCCACACCAACACTGGATAGAGGTGAGATGAGACCACAGTAGCCCAAAACACTGGCAGAAAGCAGCAGGAATAACCTAGAGGGAACAAGGCTTAAAGTCCTTTGGGGGAAAGTACACCATCCTAACTAAAGGAGAGGAAAAAATAGAAGGGATAGTATGGACACGATTATCTCTCTCCAGTCACCTTACAAAGACATACAGGCCAATAGAGCAGGCACCATTTTGGACATACGTAACAGCTGTGCCAACTCATGTCTGTGCCCAACAATCAGCCAAGCAGAGAAACTGGACTCTGGTGGGGAGTGATAACAGGAGGCTAAGACCTAGTGACTGTGTGGAGCTTTTGAACTGGGACTGTGAAAAAAAAAAACTGAGGGTGTGTGGGAGAACTCATGGTGTGGCTGAGACTTTGAGATGTCTCAGTGGGAGACACCACAAGCTCGGGTGGTCCTGGCTACCTGGTGACAGATAGTGTTGGGGAATCAGAACTTACATTGAGGACTGCAAAGATCCTTTGTGTGGTCCTTGGGACAGAGCAGATGAGTATTATACACATTGGAGCAGGCGCTCAAGGCACTGATCGCCATAAAGGAGAAGAGTCCAGCTGAGCAAAATGACTTCCCTTCTGACTTAAAAAAAGAGAGAGAGAGAAAGATTTACCATGCCAAACCTGGGTGTGTCACCTTAGGCATGCCCATAACCCTGGAGAACTGAACAGAGCTCTCTGGCCATGCCCACTACAAGCCTCTAGAGATTCACTGAAAGTAGAACAACAATAAAAGCTGCCTCAGTGGGAAAAACAAAGAAACCACTGAGTATCTCCACAAATGCCAAACAAACACAACAATCCAAGAAATAAGAATAAGGAAGACATCATGATGCTCCCAAAAGAGCATGACACTTCAATACAAGATTATGAAGACGATGAGATAGAAGAAATTCAAGAAATGGAACTAAAAAATTGATAAGAATATTTAGAAGTAAACAAAAACAAATGCGTGAAGTACTGAAATCTATGCAGGACATGAAAGAAAATCTCACTCATGAAAATGAAATCTTAAGAAGGAATCAAAATGAAATGAGGAATTCAGAACATGAAATTGAGATATTGAAGAGAAATCAAAATGAAGATTTCAACAGAATAAAAAACACATTTGAGAGCCTTAAAAACAGAATCAGTGAGGCAGAAGAGAGAATATCAGACTTAGAAGACACAGCACAGAAAAGTATACAGTCAAAGCAAAGAAAAGAAGAGGAAATTAGAAATCTAAAAAACATTGTTGGGAATCTACAGGATACTATTAAAAACCTAATATTTGGGTTCTAGGAATTCCTGAAGGCATGGAGAGAGAGAAAAGATTAGAAGGCCTTATTAGTGAGACACTAGCAGAAAACTTTCTGGGTTTGGAGAAAGAAAAAGCTATCCAAGTACAGGAAGCACACAGAACTCCCAAAAGACATGACTAGAAAAGATCCTGCCCGCTATCAGCCAAGCAGAAAAACCTGACTCTGGTGGGGAGAAATAACAGGAGGTTAGGACCTAGTGAAGGTGTGGAGCTAATGAAGTGAGACTGTGAAAATCTGAGGGTGGGCAAGAGAACTCACGGGGTACACAAACTCAGCAACCTTGGCAACCCGGTGGGAGACTGCAGAGAAATGTGATACCACACTGAGGGATGCATAGACCCTTTGTGTGGTCCTTGGGGTAGAGCAGACGAATACCCACAGGGGCCAGATTTCATACATCGACTACCCTCAATTCTGCTCAGCTGTGTGGAATTACTTCCCTTCTGAGTCAAAGAGAGAGAGAGAGAGAGAGAGAGAGAGAGAGAGCGAGCGCACGAGTAAGCCAGCGAGAGATCAACCTGAGTGAGTCACCTCTGGCACACCCTTAACCCTGAAGAACCAAACAGAGCTCTCTGGCCACACCCATCACAGCCTCTAAGGATCCATCAAAAGCAGACAGTACACTTAATCTAGTGTCATGGAACTTTCTCTAGGATTGACCACATGCTAGGCTATAAAGTAAGTCTCAGCAAATTCAAAAAATCAAAATCATACCATGCATCTTCTCAGATCACAATGAAATAAAGCAGGAAATGAGAAACTCAGGAATCCCTAGAGCATATGCAAACACATGCAGACTAAACAACATGCTCCTGAATGAACAGTGGGTCATAGAAGAAATCAAAAGAGAAATCAAAAGCTTTCTGGAAACAAATGAAGACAACAGCACAACATATCAAAACTTACGGGATACAGCAAAAGCAGTGTTAAGAAGAAAGTTTGCAGCAATACATGCCAACATCAAGAAATTGGAAAGGCACTAAATAAATGAGCTATCAATGCATCTCAAGAATCTAGAAAAACTACAGCAAACAAAACCCAAAACTAGTAGGACAAGAGAAAGAATTAAAATTAGAGATAAAATCAGCAAAATTGAATCCTAAAAAATTACAAGAGATGAGGAAAATGAAGAGCTATTTTTTTGAAAAAATAAAATAAAATAAAATTGACACACCATTGGCTCAACAAACCAAAAAAGGAGAGAGAAGACCAAATCAGTAAAATTAGAGATGAAAAAGACACCACAGAAATAAAAAGAGTCATCAGAAATTACTACAAGGACTTGTATGACAGCAAACAGGGAAATCTATCAGAAATGGATAGATTCCTGGACACATACGACCTACATAAATTGAGCTATAAAGACATAGAGAAACTAAACAGACCCATAAACAAGTCAGAAATTGGATCAGTAATAAAAGGCCTCCTAACAAAGTAAAGCCCAGGACCAGATGAATTTACTGCTGAATTCTACCAGACATTTAAAGAAGAACTAACTCCAATTCTTCTCTAACTATTCAAACAATTGAAAGAGAGGGAATCCTCCCAAATTCTTTCTACGAAGTCAGCATCACCTTAATTACTAAACCTGAAAAAGATGCAGCAGAGAAAGAGAAATACAGGCCAATTTTTCTGATGAATATAGATGCAAAAATCCTCAATAAAATGCTAGCCAACAGAATTCAACAACACATCAAAAAGATCATCCACTCAGATCAAGTGGGATTTATCCCTGGTATGCAGGGATGATTCAACATTTGCAAATCAATCAATGAGATAAATTAACAAACTGCAGAAGAAAAACCATATGATTACCTCAATAGATGCAGAGAAAGCATTTGATAAAATACAACACACTTCCATGATGAAAACTCTAAGCAAATTGGGTATAGAAGGAACATTCCTCAATACAATTAAGGCAATTTATGAAAAACCCACAGCCAACATCCTTTTGAATGAGGAAAAGTTGAAAGCATTTCCATAGAGATCTGGTACCAGACAGGGATGCCCACTCTTACCACTGCTATTCAATATAATCATGGAAGTTTTAGCCAGAGCCATCAGGCAAGAAAAAGAAATTAAAGGGATACAAATTGGGAAGGAAGAACTCAAACTATCCCTCTTTGCAGATGATATGATTCTTTACTTAGGAGATCCAAAGAATTCCCCTAAGACTATTGGAACTCATGGAAGAGTTTGGCAAAGTAGCAGGATATAAAATCAATGCACAAAAATCAACAGCCTTTGTATACACAGGCAACGCCATGGCTGAGGAAGAACTGCTAAGATCAATCCCATTCACAATAGCCACAAAAACAATCAAATACCTTGGAATAAACTTAACCAAGGATGTTAAAGATCTCTACGATGAGGATTACCAAATCTTAAAGAAATAGAAGAGGATAGCAAAAAATGGAAAAATCTTCCATGCTCATGGATTGGAAGAATCAACATCACCAAAATGTCCATTCTCCCAAAAGCAATTTATAGATTCAATGCGAAACCAATCAAAATACCAAAGACATTCTTCTCAGACCTGGAAAAAATGATGCTGAAAATCATATGGAGACACAGGAGACCTCGAATAGCTAAAGCAATCCTGTACAACAGAAACAAATCCAGAGGCATCACAATGCCAGATTTCAGGACATACTACAGGACAGTTGTAATCAAAACAGCATGGTACTGGTACAGAAACAGATGGATAGACCAATGGAACAGAAGAGAAACACCAGAAATCAATCCAAACATCTATAGCCAACTTATATTTGATCAAGGATCCAAAACCAATTCCTGGAGTAAGGACAGTCTATTCAATAAATGGTGCTGGGAAAACTGGAAATCCACATGCAGAAGCATGAAGCAAGACCATACCTTACACAAAAATCCACTCAACATGGATTAAAGACCCGACACCATCAAATTACTACAGAACATTGGAGAAACCCTGCAAGATATAGGCACAGGCAAAGACTACTTGGAAAAGACCCCAGAAGCACAGGCAGTCAAAACCAAAATTAACAACTGGGATTACATCAAATTGGGAAGTTTCTGAACTTCAAAAGAAACAGTCAGGAAACTTAAGAGGCAACCGACAGAATGGGAGAAAATATTGGCAAATTATGTAACTGATAAAGGATTAATAACCAGAATCTACAAAGAGATCAAGAAACTCCACAACAATAAAACAAACAACCCACTTAAGAGATGGGTGGACATTTTTCCAAAGAGGAAATCCAAACGTCCAACAGACACATGAAAATATATTCAAGATCACTAGCCATCAGGAAAATGCAAATAAAAACCACAAGGAGGTTTCACCTCACCCCAGTTACAATGGCTTACATACAGAAATCAACTAACAACAAATGCTGGTGAGAATGTGGGGAAAAGGCACACTAATCCACTGTTAGTGGGAATGTAGACTGGTAATGTCACTATGGGAGACAGTTGGGAGATTCCTCCTAAACCTGAATATAGCCCTACCACATGACCCAGCCATCCCATTCCTCAGAATTTACCCAAGGGAAATTAAATTGGCAAATAAAAGAGCTGTCTGCACCTCAATGTTTTTTTGCAGATCAATTCACAATAGCTAAGACATAGAATCAACCTAAATGACCATCAACAGAAGACTAGATAAAGAAATTATGGGATATGCACTCTATAGAACACTACATAGCAGTAAAAGAAATGAAATTCAGTCATTTGCAACAAAATGGAGGAATCTGGAAAACATGCTGAGTGAAATAAGCCAGTCTCGAAGGGACAAATATCATATGTTCTCCCTGAACTGTGACAACTAACTGAGCCCTAAAAGGAAAAATGTAGAAGTGCAATTGACACTATGAAAAGCAATGACTTGATCAGCCCTTGTTCTGACTGCCAAGGAACAGCTTACTATTTTATTCTTTTTAGTATTTTCTCTTTCTTTAATACCATTGGATGGTCTATTAACACAATTATTCTTAGGTGTTTAAATTCAACTGAAAAATGATCCTTGTTAAAAGTAAGAGTGGGAATGAGAGAGGGAGGAGATGTACAGTTGGGCGCACACTCACTCGGACTTACCCCTAATGGTAAAGCTAGAAACATGCCATGGGACTCCAAATCTCATTAAGTTGGCAGGTACCAAAGCCATCTTACTAGTTAAAGTGATCAGTTTAAGTTCATAATTGATCATAAAGATAGGATTAAGTGTCAAACGGATCACATAAATAAGACCAATGTCTGCTAATAATACTGATAGAATTAAAAAGAAGAGAACGATCCAACATGGGAAATGGGATACATAGCAGACTCATAGAATGGCAAATGCTCTAAACAGCACTCTGGCCTCAGAATCAGCCCTTAAGGCATTCAGATCTGGCTAAAAGCCCATAAGAGTTTCTCAAGCATGGAAAGCCAAGACACTCTGGCCAAAAAAAAAAAATGACCTAAATGAAAAATCTCTGTGAATGATATCCCAGCAGAAAGAATGGGCCATCAAAGAAGGAGGTACCTTTCTCTGAAGGGAGGAGAGAACTTCCACTTTGACTCTGGCCTTGTCTAAATAAGGTCAAGTCTGTGAACTCAAGAGGCTTCCATAGCCTTGGCAGCTCATGACAAGTGCCTCACGTGATCACTTATGTCATAAATAAGCATATTATTGTTAAATCAGCAACAGGAGTCATTGTACACCTTCCCCATGTGGCATCTCTATGTTTAATGTGTTATACTACGAGAATTAACCATAAAACTAGTCTCAAACAGTATTTTATACATTTTGTGTCTGTGTGGGTGCAAACTTTTAAAATCTTTACTTAGTATATACTAAGTTAATCTTCTGCATATAAAGATAATTAAAAATGAATCTTAATGCAGAATGGGATGGGAGGGGAATGGGAGATGGGATGGTTTACGGATGGGAGGGTGGTTGTGGGGAGAAAATCGCTATAATCTAAAAGCTGTACTTTCAAAATTTGTATTTATTAAATGAAAGTTTTCTTTAAAAAAAGAAAACAAACCACAGGCTATTTAGAAGAAAAATTTCCAAAACATACTGAATTTTTTTTAAAAAATGCAAAATATGAAAAAAACAAATCACACAAAGCTAGTATGGAAGTATTATCACTTGTTTCCCATTATAAAACTCTCTATTAACCTCCTACCCCTCCCACCCTCTAGCAATTAATATTCTGTGTTCATATTAAGCTTTATCAGCTCCTGCATATGACAGAGAACATGTAGAGTTTTTCTTTTTTATGTCCAGCTTGTTTTCACTTAGCAGGATATCCCCCAGTTCTACCCGTTTTTCTGCCAAGGACATAATTTCATGTTTATTTATGTTAAAAGTTCTGGTACCATATAAGTACAAACAAGCATTATATTGTGATATTGAGTCACAATGCTTTATGTGACTGATGAGAGATTAAAACTTTGGTTATCTAATTCATTTTTGAGGATTAAAAATCTCCTAGAATCATTTTTAGGGAAGACATAAAAAGAAATATTAATAGCATATAAAGCTACTATTTTAAAGGTAAAAGTATATGAACAAATAAAGATTATGCATACTCAAAAAAAGAGAGTAACTCTGCATTAGAATTGAAGACTTCATTGGAAATCATAATGGTGCTCAACTTCTACAATGCCTAACAGTAGAGGATTACAAATGGGTGTTGCAGGGAAAACTATAGAAGGGCCAGTCAGCATTTAGGTTCTTAGAAGTAATGGTGAGGGTTCCCTGAGACATGCTTATATTCAGTGAAAAATTGTGAGGAATACTTCCAAAAAGTGATTCAGGGCCAGTGCTTAATGTGGGCATCCTATAACAGAAGTAGAAATGAACAAAGTAACCAATGTAGAATGATTCCAAGAGGTTTTCCTCACCACCAACCACACTAAGACTTATGAATGAAGAAAGAGTCAGAAAAATATGAATATTAGATTTTGCACAAATTTTGTCAAGTGTGGATCAGAGAGTCAGATATTTTTAAATTATAAAGAAATAAATTATATTTCAATTTGAAGTACAAGTGAAATGGATTGAAATGCAAGTGCTATAATAATCTAGGACTGGTCTATAAAGATTGGATATAAACTGATGAGAAAATTTACTGAAGACCCCCAAGGGATAAAAGTGGGCAAAGGAAGAAAAAAAAGCAGAAATGAAGATTATGTTAAGTAAAACAGTTTTGAAAGTTTATAACTTAAGTTGAAAAAATCAAGAAAATAATCTCATGAAGAAATCGTGTTTAAAATCAGAACATTTAATGCTTGTCAATGGTGAATTAAAATAGAAACTATTGAATATCCCTTTTGTCACGTGGAAACTGTTATAACCTTCTGAGAAAATACTTTGGAAATATGCATAATAATTTTTATGGTGTTTACTGTTGTTGGCTCAATAATGTCACTTATGGGAATCTAAGAACATTAGTCTAAATATGAAGATTTCTCTGTATTCTATAAAAATAAGAAAATTGGAAGCACTTATATTGCCCAACAATAAAAAATAGCTAAGTGCACTGTAGCATTTTCATGCCCTGAGATATTCTGAACTATTTTAAGTTATATTTAGGAGTTTTATACAAAACTTTATGCAAAATTATATACATATATACATATATAGTATGAGCATAGTATTATCAAAATAAGAATAGCACTCTGGCGGGGGCGGAGCCAAGATGGCGGAATAGTGAGGACGCGCACTAGCAGTCCGCAAAAAGATAGTTTAATAAAAACAGAGTTACTGTAGCCTCAGGAAAAATCTCACGGAAAAAAATGCAGTGGAAATTCTTCCGGACCCAGTGAATGAGACGCAGAGGACCTAGGGGAAAGTAAGTTTGCGAACGGCAAATCGTGCCTTAGTGGCACGGGAGCTGCCGGGAGGGACGGGAACCGGACGGAACACAGTCGCCATTGGAATCGAGCGCTTAAACGGGAGCCGATACAGGGATCCCGAGACACTGGCGGGGGGAAGCAGACACCAGGGGGGAAACAGCACAATTGAGGCGAGCCCACACGGACACTAGCCTCTTTCGTTGCCCACCCTGCTCACTCGAGCTAGACTGAACACAGTGGGACGGCACGCGCCCACCAGCTGAACCGGAAGCCGGGCGGAACACAGTCGCCATTGGAACTGAGCGCTTGAACGGGGGCCGATACAGGGATCCCGAGACAGTGGCGGGGGGAAGCAGACCCCCCACGGGGGAAACAGCACAATTGAGGCGAGCCTGCACGGACACTAGCCTCTCTCGTCACCCACCCTGCTAATTCGAGCTAGATTAAACGCAGTGGGACAAGGCGCGCCCACCCGCCCGCCCGCCCGCCCATCACTGAGGCAGACGGAACCAAAAACCCGAGGCTGTAGAAACCTGAAGGGGATTCAAAAACTGGGAACACACCGCGCACACAAACTCCGTTACCTTGACAACCCAGAGAAAGAGTGTGGGGGAAAAAAAAAATGCCAAATAAAAACAGATTCTGAGGGAGCAAGATCAAGGAAGACGCTATGATGACCCCAAACGGAAAAGACACCCCAAGTCAGGATTATGAAGATAATGAGATAGAAGAAATGCAAGAAGCAGATCTCAAAGAATTGTTAAGAACATTAAGAAGTTCTCAAAAACAAATTCTTGAACTACAGAAATCCTTAATGGATAAGATAGAAAATCGCTCTCGTGAGAATGAAGTACTACGGAGAAATCAAAACGAAATGAAGCAACTAGTAGAACAAGAAGCTACGATAGTGACAAAAAATCTTAATGAATTGAAGAATTCAATAGATCAAGTGACAAGCAATCTTGAGGGCCTTAAAACCAGAATGGGTGAAGCAGAAGAGAGAATATCGGACCTAGAAGACAGAGAACAGGAGAGGAAACAGTCAAACCAAAGACAAGAAGAGGAAATTAGAAAACTAAAAGATATCGTCGGGAATTTACAGGATACTATTAAAAAACCCAACATTCGGGTTCTAGGTGTTCCTGAAGGTATGGAGAGGGAGAAATGATTAGAAGGCCTTTTTAGGGAGATACTAGCAGAAAACTTTCCAGGTTTGGAGAAGGACAGAGAAATCCTAGTACAGGAAGCCCATAGAACCCCTAATAAGCATGACCAAAAGAGAACCTCACCACGACATGTTGTAATAAAATTCACCACAGTGAAACAAAAAGAAAAGATCCTAAAATGTGCAAGAGAGAAACGTCAGATTACTCTCAGAGGATCTCCAATTAGACTTACAGCTGACTTCTCAACAGAAACCCTACAAGCTAGAAGGGAATGGCGAGACATAGCCCAGGTACTTAGAGAGAAAAACTGCCAGCCCAGAATATTATACCCTGCAAAGCTCTCATTTGTGAATGAAGGTGAAATAAAGACCTTTCATAACAAACAAAAATTGAAAGAATTTGTTGCCACTCGTCCAGCCCTGCAAAAGATACTTAAAGACGTGTTACACACAGAAACACAGAAACACGACCATCAACATGAAAGAAGGTAAACGAAGGGAACCTCACGGCAAAAGATCACAGGGAATTCAAAGCATACATTAGAAAATATCTGGCAAATGGCAGGGCAAACTTACCACTTATCAATAGTCACATTGAACGTTAAAGGTCTAAACTGTCCTGTTAAAAGACAGAGATTGGCTGATTGCGTTAAGAAACAAAAACCATCTATTTGCTGCCTACAAGAAACACATCTTTCCAATGAAGATCCATACAGACTGAAAATAAAAGGATGGAACAAGATATACCACGCCAACAGAAATGAAAAAAGAGCGGGTGTAACCATCTTAATATCGGACTACATAAACTTTAACACAAAAACTGTTAAGAGAGACAAAGAGGGGCACTATATAATGATTAAGGGATCAATACTACAGGAAGATATAACAATTCTCAATGTATATGCACCTAATTACAGGCCACAGGTTTATTTAAAAAATTTGTGAAGAAACTTAAAGGGAGACTTAGACCCCAACACAATAGTACTGGGGGACTTCAATACTTCACTCACAGATATTGACAGATCGACAGGACAGAAGATCAACAAGGAGACAGTAGATTTAAACAACACTATAGCCCAAATGGATCTAACAGATATCTACAGAACTTTTCATCCTACACGTAAAGCATTCACATTCTTCTCAGCAGTACATGGAACCTACTCTAGGATTGATCACATATTAGGCCATAAAGCAAGTCTCAGCAAATTCAAAAGAATTAGAATCATACCATGTAACTTCTCAGACATTGAGGGAGTGAAGTTGGAAATTAGCAACTCAGGAATCTCTAGAGCATATGCAAACACATGGAGATTGAACAACATGCTCCTGAATGAACAATGGGTCACTGAAGAAATCAAAAGAGAAATCAAAAATTTTCTGGAAGTAAATGAGGATAACAGCACAACATACCAAAACTTATGGGATACAGCAAAAGCAGTGTTAAGAGGAAAGTTTATATCAATAGGTGCCTACATCAAGAAACTGGAAAGGCACCAAATAGATGAGCTTTCAATGCATCTCAAGGATCTAGAAAATTTGCAGCAAACTAGACCCAAATCTAGTAGAAAAAGAGAAATAATCAAAATCAGAGAAGAAATCAACAGGATTGAATCCAAAAAAACATTACAAAAAATCAGCCAAACGAGGAGCTGGTTTTTTGAAAAAATAAACAAGATTGACACCCCATTGGCCCAACTAACTAAAAAAAGAAGAGAAAAGACCTAAATCAGTAAAATCAGAGATGAAAAAGGAAATATAACAACAGACACCACAGAAATCAAAAGAATCATCAGAAATTACTACAAGGACTTGTATGCCAGCAAACAGGGAAACCTATCAGAAATGGATAGATTCCTGGACACATGCAACCTTCCTAAATTGAACCAGGAAGACATAGAAAACCTAAACAGACCCATAAGTGAGTCAGAAATTGAATCAGTAATAAAGGCCCTCCCAACAAAGAAAAGCCCAGGACCAGATGGATTCACTGCTGAATTTTACCAGACATTTAAAGAAGAACTAACCCCAATTCTTCTCAAACTATTCAGAACAATCGAAAAAGAGGGAATTCTCCCAAATTCCTTCTATGAAGCCAGCATCACCTTAATTCCTAAGCCAGAAAAAGATGCAGCATTGAAAGAGAATTACAGACCAATATCCCTCATGAACATAGATGCAAAAATCCTCAACAAAATTCTGGCCAATAGACTGCAACAACACATCAGAAAGATCATCCACCCAGACCAAGTGGGATTCATCCCTGGTATGCAGGGATGGTTCAATATTCGCAAAACAATCAACGTGATACACCACATTAACAGACTGCAGAAGAAAAACCATATGATTATCTCACTAGACGCAGAGAAAGCATTCGATAAAATTCAACACCCTTTCATGATGAAAACCCTAAGCAAACTGGGTATAGAAGGAACATTCCTCAATACAATCAAAGCAATTTATGAAAAACCCACGGCCAATATCCTATTGAATGGGGAAAAGTTGGAAGCATTTCCACTGAGATCTGGTACCAGACAGGGATGCCCACTCTCACCACTGCTATTCAATATAGTGCTGGAAGTCTTAGCCAGAGCTATTAGGCAAGAAAAAGAAATTAAAGGAATACAAATTGGGAAGGAAGAACTCAAACTATCCCTTTTTGCAGACGACATGATTCTTTATTTAGGGGACCCAAAGAACTCTACTAAGAGACTATTGGAACTCATAGAAGAGTTTGGCAAAGTAGCAGGATATAAAATCAATGCACAAAAATCAACAGCCTTTGTATACACAGACAATGCCACGGCTGAGGAAGAACTGCTAAGATCAATCCCATTCACAATAGCTACAAAAACAATCAAATACCTTGGAATAAACCTAACTAATGATGTTAAAATCTCTATGATGAAAATTACAAAACCTTAAAGAAAGAAATAGAAGAGGATACCAAAAAATGGAGAAATCTCCCATGCTCATGGATTGGAAGAATCAATATCATCAAAATGTCCATTCTCCCAAAAGCAATTTACAGATTCAACGCAATACCAATCAAGATACCGAGGACATGCTTCTCAGATCTGGAAAAAATGATGCTGAAATTCATATGGAGACACAGGAGACCTCGAATAGCTAAAGCAATCTTGTACAACAAAAACAAAGCCGGAGGCATCACAATACCAGATTTCAGGACATACTACAGGGCAGTTGTTATCAAAACAGCATGGTACTGGTACAGAAACAGATGGATAGACCAATGGAACAGAATAGAAACTCCAGAAATCAATCCAAACACCTACAGCCAACTTATATTTGATCAACGATCCAAAACCAGTCCCTGGAGTAAGGTCAGTCTGTTTAATAAATGGTGCTGGGAAAACTGGATTTCCACATGCAGAACCATGAAGCAAGACCCCTACCTTTCACCTTACACAAAAATCCATTCAACATGGATTAAAAATTTAAACCTACGACCCGACACCATCAAATTACTAGAGAGCATAGGAGAAACCCTGCAAGACATAGGTACTGGCAAAGACTTCTTGGAAAAGACCCCAGAAGCACAGGCACTGAAAACCAAAATTAACTACTGGGATTGCATCAAATTGAAAAGTTTCTGTACTGCAAAAGAAACAGTCAGGAAAGTGAATAGGAAACCGACAGAATGGGAAAATATATTTGCAAACTATGCAACAGATAAAGGGTTGATAACCAGAATCTACAAAGAAATTAAGAAACTCCACAACATCAAAACAAACAACCCACTTAAGAGATGGGCCAAGGACCTCAATAGACATTTTTCAAAAGAGGAAATCCAAATGGCCAACAGACACATGAAAAAATGTTCAAGATCCCTAGCAATCAGGGAAATGCAAATCAAAACCACAATGAGGTTTCACCTCACCCCGGTGAGAATGGCTCACATTCAGAAATCCACCAACAATAGATGCTGGAGAGGATATGGGGAAAAAGGGACACTAATCCACTGTTGGTGGGAATGCAAACTGGTGAAGCCACTATGGAAGTCAGTCTGGAGATTCCTCAGAAACATGAATATAACCCTACCATTCAACCCAGCCATCCCACTCCTTGGAATTTACCCAAAGGAAATTAAATTGGCAAACAAAAAAGCCGTCTGCACAGCAATGTTTATTGCAGCTCAATTCACAATAGCTAAGACTTGGAACCAACCCAAATGCCCATCAACAGTAGACTGGATTAGGAAATTATGGGACATGTACTCTACAGAATACTATACAGCAGTCAAAAACAATGAAATCCGGTCGCTTGCAACAAAATGGAGGAATCTGGAAAACATCATGCTGAGTGAATTAAGTCAGTCCCCAAGAGACAAATATCATTTGTTTCCCCTGATTGGCGATGACTAACTGAGCACCAAAGGGGAAACCTGTAGAAGTGAAATGGACACTATGAGAAACAGTGACTCGATCAGCTCTTGTGCTGACTGTTGTTGTACAATGAAATACTTTATCCATGGTAGTATTTTTTTTTTCTTTATCCTAGTACTAGTGGTTGAACTCTGTAATTAACACACAATTATTCTTAGGTGTTTAAATTTTAACTGAAAAGTGATCTCTGTGAAATATAAGAGTGGGAATAAGAGAGGGAGGAGATGTAAAACTTGGGGCATGCTCAATCGGAACGGCCCCAAATGATGGAGTTAGAATTGTGCCAGGGGTTTCCAATACAATCCCATCAAGGTGGCATGTACCAAGGCCATCTCATTAGTCCAAGTGATCAATTTCAGCTCACAATTGATCACACTGATAGGTCTAAGAGTCAAAGGGATCACACAAACAAGACTAGTGTCTGCTAATACTAACTGATAGAATCAAAAAGGGAGAGAATGATCCAACATGGGAAGCAGGATACACAGCAGACTCATAGAATGGCAGATGTCCTAAATAGCACTCTGGCCTCAGAATCAGCCCTTAAGGCATTCGGATCTGGCTCAAGAGCCCATGAGAATATTTTAGGCATGGAAAGCTAAGACACTCTGGAAAAAACAGAAGACCTAAATGAAAGATCTCTGGAGTGAGATCCCAGTGGAAAGAACGGGGCCATCAAAGAAGGAGGTACCTTTCTCTGAAGGGAGGAGAGAACTTCCACTTTGACTATGGCCCTGTGGGAATAAGATCGAAGTCGGCTAACCCTAAAGGCTTCCATAGCCTCGGCAACTCATGACCAGAGCCTAGGGAGATTACTGACGCCATAAACAAAAGTGTCAAATTGTTAAATCAACATCAGGAGTCACTGTGTACTTACGTCTCATGAGGGATCTGTCCTTAATGTGTTATCCAATGTGAAGTGATGCTATTACTAGTACTGAAACAGTATTTTTACACTTTGTGTTTCTGAGTGGGTGCAAACTGATGAAATATTTACATAGTATATATTGAATCGATCTTCTTTATATAAAGATAATTGCAAATGATTAAAAAATCTTGGTGTTAAACTGGAAATTGCATAGACAATTAATCAATTTTTTTAAAAAAAAATCATGTAGGATCTCTGTCCTTAATGTGCTGTACATTGTGAATTAATACTATAACTAGTACTCCAACAGTATTATCATTTTGTGTCTCTATGCGAGGGCAAACCGTTGAAATCTTTACGTAATATGTACTAAATTGATCTTCTGTGTACAAAGAGAATTGAAAATGAATCTTGATGTGAACAGAAGGGGAGAGGGAGCGGGAAAGGGGAGGGTGGGGGGAGGGAGGGAAGTCGTGGGGGGGGGAGCCATTGTGGTCCATGAGCTGTTCTTTGGAAATTTATATTCTTTAAATAAAAGCTTTATATATATATATAAAAAAAAAGAATAGCAAAAAAGCTGGGCAACAGCCTTTTTTACCATATAGTTATTTGAAAATGTGGCTAAGCAGGTATTTTCATTTTTTCTACTTTTTAAACAGGTATAATAAGAAGACATTTTACTTCTCCATTGCATAAAATACACTGTTTCAATAAAAAAAAATTCCAAATTCCAGTCCTGGCTTTTCTGCTTCCAATCCTGCTTTCTGCTAATATGCCTGGGAAGGAATAAAAGGATGACCCAGATACTTGGGCTCCTGCCACATATGTGAGAGACCCATTTGAAAAGTTCTTGCTCCCAGGGTTTAGCCTGGCCCAAAACTAGCTGCTCCGGTCATCTGGCCAATGAACAAGTTGATGGAAAATTGATCAAACTTTGTCTCTCCTTTCTCTGTCACTCTGCCTTTCAAACAAATAAATAAGTAAGTATTATTAAAAAAATAAGTCTCATACTCAAATTAAACCTTCTCCCCCCAAATCCCAAATAAGGGATCAAATTTAAAGCAAGGTTAGAAGCATAAGGCCAGAAAAACAGTAAGGTCTGGGGGCAGTCCAGGAGCAGGAATTTGGCTATGAGAAGGTACTGAGACACAACATCTGTCCTTGTGTCAGAGTGCCAGTAAGTGACCTAAGAACAGGAGGCGGCAGTAGAGGCTGTTGGAGAAGCAGAGAGGTCAGAGCTTGAGGACAGAGATCACGAAGTCCAACTGGTGTAGGTATTAGAGAAAACAGAATGGGAAACAGACGTCAGGGAATCATTTTCTGAGAAGGAATGGTCATTATCTGAGATACAGACCAAGAATGGGATGAAGCACAGGCAGAGAAAGTTTAAACAGGCTAAGGTGCTAAGCATTCTGCTTCTGCCTGAGTCAGGCATCTCCCCAACAAGTTGTAGAAAACCCCAGTGTTGTCCACCTTCCTTACTTGCCACCAGTTTCCAAGCTAAGGTAAAATTCATGTAGCTATCAGACTGAAGAGCTCTTACATAAATGAAAATAGAAAAGATGCAGCTTACCAATCAAAGCCGAAATATTCATTTGAGATTTCTATCCACACAAACAGCAAAATCACAGATAAGACAAATGAAATGACCAGGACTACACAACAGAGTTGCTCTGTCTGGGAAGAGAAAGAACTCTATGTTAGCTCCATTTATCCAGCTTACCTCAGCAATGTCTGTATATCCCGTCAAAGTTTAGGATAGACACACTGCCATGCATTATCCTCCACAGGGTCGAGTAACCACTCTTTTCTCTTTACCTCAAATAAATCTGTATATACCCATTTATTAAACTACACTGAACTATAATTATGCATTTATGTTTGTGTCTGATGCTACACTTTTTTATTTTATTTTATTTTTTATTTTTTGACAGGCAGAGTGGACAGTGAGAGAGAGAGACAGAGAGAAAGGTCTTCCTTTTGCCGTTGGTTCACCCTCCAATGGCCGCCACGCTGCGGCCGGCGCACCGCGCTCATCCGATGGCAGGAGCCAGGTGACAGGTGCTCTTCCAGGTCTCCCATGGGGTGCAGGGCCCAAGCACCTGGGCCATCCTCCACTGCACTCCCTGGCCACAGCAGAGAGCTGGCCTGGAAGAGGGGCAACCAGGACAGAATCCGGCGCCGCAACCGGGACTAGAACCCGGTGTGCCGGCGCCACAAGGCAGAGGATTAGCCTGTTGAGCCACGGCACTGGCCGACCCACTGTTTTTACCTTGAAGTATCTCTATACTTAAAATACCTAGCAGGGTGTTTTGAATGTAGTTTGCTCTCAACAACCATCAGTTGAATTCACCCAATTTCCCTTCTACCAAATGTTTGGTGGTCCATTTATGAATTCATTCACTCATCATTTGTCAGGTCATTTAGTCAGTTATCCATCCATTTAGTAGTAGAAAGAAGAACCAGAGTAATGGAATAAACATTTTTAGTAGCTATTTTGTTCCAGAACAATGCTAGGGACTTCATAAGCCAGTTTCTTTATTTTCTCTATCTACTTTTAGTTATATAAAGAGAAAAATTTCATATATAGTTTTAAGAGCATAATGAGACTCACAAGATATTTTCATTTGATTTGCTTCTCCATAAGAGCTGTAGGAGTTAGGTATCATTAACCTCATTTTGCAGAGAGGTAAAGTAATTGACTCAAGATCACCCAGCCAAGAAGCGGCAGGGGCAGGAGTGGAACCCAGATCCATATGGGATCAAAGCAATGATGTGGGGTATCTTTAAGGAAGAGGTTGGGTTTTTTTTTTTTTTAACCAAGATTTATTTATTTGAGAGGCAGAGTTAAAGAGAGAGAGAGAGAGAAACAGAGAGAGAGGTCTTGACCCACTGGTTCATTCCAAATGGCTGTAATAGCTGGAGCTGGGCCAATTTGAAGCCAGGAACCAGAAGCTTCTTCTGGGTCTCCCTCGTGGGTGCAGGGGTCCAAGCACTTGGGCCAGCCTCCACTGCTCTCCCTAGCAGGTAGTTGAAAGGGAAGCAGAGCAGCAGGACTCAACCTGTGCCCATGTGGGATGACAGTGCTGGGGGCGGAAGGTTAACCTACTACACTACAGCATCAGTCCCATGAAGGAGGTATTACAGCGAGTCTTCACAGTAATCCTCATCATGAAAAAATCACACAACAGTCACGCCACAGGTTGCCAAACTCTTTCTGGGGAGATTAGATTTGAACTGTCATCTGAGTTGTAATCTTAAAAGCCTCCATATCACATGAATGAGAAATTCTAACTCTGGGATGTTGTTTTTACTCTGTTAAAAACAAGGAATATAACATGCTTATATAAATGCTAAGGTTATTGTGAGAATTAAAAAAAAAACAGAAATGGCACAGTAAATAGAAGCATCTGGACAGGACAAATATGAGGACAGACTAACATTTGTGCCTATCTAGGACAGTCTTCTGTTTCTTATCCTTTTCCTTGTGCTTCCAAACATAGACATAAGCAATTAGAGTTCCAACTGGTTAGATTCTTGGACCCTAGTTGAATCTTGTTTATAACTAACAGATGTACATGATTTGGCCATCCCCATCTCACTTCCGTGTGCTCATCATTTGATCTCTTATACCATACAGCCCACTAGAAGGTCCCAACATAAGGCTTAGAGAAAGATAAAAGCTCTCAGTAGGGCTGGGCCATATGCCATCTCCAGCCTTATTAGAGAGTTTATCAGGAAAAATCAGGTACTAGCTTGACCAATAACAAAGGCATCTTTTTTTCCACTTGCTGGATGGCTGTTTGTTTCTCACAAATATAACTGTTGGGAAATTCACAGAAGAGAGTGAATTAAAGATTAAAGATTCAGGGGCTGATGCTGTGGTGCATCAGGTTAAATCCCTGGCCTGGATTGCTGCCATCCCATATGGGCACCGGTTCTAGTCTGGCTGATCCTCTTCCAATCCAGCTCACTGCTATGGCCTGGGAAAGCAGGGGAAGATGGCCCAAGTCTTTGGGCCCCTGCACCCATTGTGGGACACCCAGAGGAAGCTCTTGGCTCCTGGCTCCAGATCAGCGCTGTTCCAGCCATTGTGGTCATCTGGGGAGTGAACCAGCTGATGGAAGACGGTTCTCTGTCTCTACCTCTCTCTGTAACTGTCTTTCAAATAAATAAAATAAACTTTTTTTAAAAAAAAAGATTAAATATTCAGATATTCCTGTAATCCCTACAGAGAAACATCTAATTGTACCCAAACTTCACTCTTTCAAGGTTCATGTAATGCATATATGTTAACAGTTAAAAAAAAAAAGAATAAAAGTGAAAGAAAATGAATACATCAATTACATGTTTCAGGAAGTTTAACTTTGGCTCTAGAATTGATGCAGTATTTTTATGGAAGAACTGGAGCCCCAGAACCTACAGTCCTGGAGAACCTAATGAACCTTCATAGAGCCAAGGACCAGTCTCTGCTCCCCATATTGGAGAAAGTATGGCACAGATCCTCCCCATCACTCTGTACCCGAGAACAGCAACACGATCCAAGTTTGGTTTTCTCCCACTGTCTGAATTTCCAGTGGCAACTGTAGCAGCCAGTAAGGAAGGTGACATAGGATTTGTGGTTGATTTTTTCAGTCCATGAACTATCCTTTTCCGATTCTCTTCTCCTTCTGGACTCAGTCCTGCTGGCCTTCGTAGACATGATTCACCCTTTTGCTGAAAGGACAAATAAAATAATCAGGATCTACTATAGCTCCTGTTAATGTACTCCACCATTCTATAGAAAATTATTTAAGTATTTTTTTTATTTTATTGAAAGGCAGAGTGACAGAGAGATCTTCCATCCACTGCTTCACCCCACAAATTACCTCAATTGCCAGAGCTGGGCCAGGCTGAAGCCAGGAGCTAGAAACTCCATCTAAGTCTCCCACAATGGGGGCAGGGGTCCAAGCACTTGAGCCATTATCCATTGCCTTTGCAGGTGCATTAGCAGGAAGCTGCATTGGAAGCAGAACAGCCAACTGGATCTGGCACTCTGATATGGGATGCCAGTGTGACAAGTGGTGCCCCAACCCACTGCGTCACAACACTGACCCCTCTACAGAAATTTCTATCAAAGATAAATGGATTTTAAAAAATATTTACAATTATGATTTGATAGAGATTTGAGACACAAGAATAGACCTTCATCCTACCTTCCTATGAACTTGTTGACTAACTGCTGCAGCCATTGTACCATTCTAGGTTTGCTTTTCTCACCTATAAAATGGGACCATATTCCCTATTCCAGCCAACTAATGGTTGCTGAAAGCATCAAATTTGATTTAATATATTTAAATATATTTATATAAATAAATATATTTAAAAGTATATATACATACTTTTTTTTGTAAACACAGGCAATGCCACGGGTGAGAAAGAACTTCTAAGATCAATCCCATTCACAATAGCCACAAAAACAATCAAATACCTTGGAATAAACTTAACCAAGGATGTTAAAGATCTCTACGATGAGGATTACCAAATCTTAAAGAAATAGAAGAGGATAGCAAAAAATGGAAAAATCTTCCATGCTCATGGATTGGAAGAATCAACATCACCAAAATGTCCATTCTCCCAAAAGCAATTTATAGATTCAATGCGAAACCAATCAAAATACCAAAGACATTCTTCTCAGACCTGGAAAAAATGATGCTGAAAATCATATGGAGACACAGGAGACCTCGAATAGCTAAAGCAATCCTGTACAACAGAAACAAATCCAGAGGCATCACAATACCAGATTTCAGGACATACTACAGGACAGTTGTAATCAAAACAGCATGGTACTGGTACAGAAACAGATGGATAGACCAATGGAACAGAAGAGAAACACCAGAAATCAATCCAAACATCTATAGCCAACTTATATTTGATCAAGGATCCAAAACCAATTCCTGGAGTAAGGACAGTCTATTCAATAAAGGTGCTGGGAAAACTGGAAATCCACATGCAGAAGTATGAAGCAAGACCATACCTTACACCTTACACAAAAATCCACTCAACATGGATTAAAGACCTAAATCTATGACCCGACACCATCAAATTACTACAGAACATTGGAGAAACCCTGCAAGATATAGGCACAGGCAAAGACCACTTGGAAAAGACCCCAGAAGCACAGGCAGTCAAAACCAAAATTAACAACTGGGATTACATCAAATTGGGAAGTTTCTGAACTTCAAAAGAAATAGTCAGGAAACTTAAGAGGCAACCGACAGATTGGGAAAAAATATTTGCAAACTATGCAACAGATAAAGGGTTAATAACCAGAGTCTACAAAGAGATCAAGAAACTCCACAACAATAAAACAACCAACCTACTTGAGAGATGGGCGGACATTTTTCCAAAGAGGAAATCCAAACGTCCAACAGACACATGAAAATATATTCAAGATCACTAGCCATCAGGGAAATGCAAATAAAAACCACAAGGAGGTTTCACCTCACCCCAGTTACAATGGCATCTTTTAAAAAAGATTTTGATTGGCTGGCGCCCTGGCTCAATAGGCTAATCCTCTGCCTACGGTGCCGGCACACGGGGTTCTAGTCCAGGTCGGGGTGCCGGATTCTGTCCTGGTTGCCCCTCTTCCAGGCCAGCAGGAGTGCAGTGGAGGATGGCCCAAGTGCTTGGGCCCTGCACCCAGCGCACCGGCTACGGCGGCCATTGGAGGGTGAACCAACGGCAAAGGAAGACCTTTCTCTCTGTCTCTCTCTGTCTCATGGTCCACTCTGCCTGTCAAAAAAAAAGTATATGGCCAGCGCCATGGCTCAACTGGCTAATCCTCCGCCTTGCGGCGCCAGCACACCGGGTTCTAGTCCCGGTTGGGGAGCCGGATTCTGTCCCGGTTGCCCCTCTTCCAGGCCAGCCCTCTGCTGTGGCCCAGGAGTGCAGTGGAGGATGGCCCAAGTGCTTGGGCCCTGCACCCCATGGGAGACCAGGAAAAAGCACCTAGCACCTGGCTCCTGCCATCGGATCAGCGCGGTGTGCCGGCCGCAGCGCGCCGTCCGCAGCAGCCATTGGAGGGTGAACCAACGGCAAAGGAAGACCTTTCTCTCTGTCTCTCTCTCTCACTGTCCACTCTGCCTGTCAAAAAAAAAAAGTATATATATATATATTTATATATACACACTTTTAAAAACTATAATATGCTCCTGAAATAACTTGAAAAGTTAGGAGCATGGTTGAGGTATTTGAAATAAAATTCTCAACAGAGCTGCCTGCCTGTTCCCTTTCTCTTCCCTTCCATATGGAATCAGTTCGTTTAGCTTCAACTATGATAATGATAGAATATTGAAAACAGCAAGGCTAAAACAAGGCAAGTTTATTTTTCCTTCCACCAACAACAAAAAATTCCAGAGGTAGAAATAACAAAATATGTGCTATGTGGCTTCACAATGTCATTAAGAACTCAGGCATCATCCACCTACTGTTCTACCACTCCCAGCACAGGGCTTCTTTCTCAGGGTCCAAAATAGCTCTCAAGAAGTAACTATAACCCCAAATTCCAGCTTGCAGGAAGAAGGGGGGGGGCAAAGACAGGCCTCCTTACATTAAGGATATTTACAGGAGCTGAACATGACATTTGACAAAAAAAAAAAAGAATTTTTTATTGGGGTGCAACACAGATTGAGAGACATATGGCAGTCACTACTGTATTGTTCATGCCATGAGAAAAGGAGAAAGATATTCTCATTCCAAAGGAACTTCCAAATAATGTGTGAATTCAGGAGAGGAAGACAAATTACTTAAGAACAAACAAACAAGAACAATCTGAAAGGACCTGATCCCAGGCAATAATTAATTCTCTGTTCCTGAAAACTGCCTACGGTCCACTTTGTTTTTTGTGAAGGGCGCTCAATGGTTTTAAGAAGGATTGACTGGTGAATGTCCATAATAAACCAAATACAGAAACAAAAATTATAGTTACCCTCTCACCTTAAGTGAATAAAACACTGGGGAAATAAAAAAAGTTTTCAAGTATCTGACAACAGCAGTGCAGGTTAACAGTACTTAAGAGGGAAAAATAGTCGGTATAATTAATAACCCACTGGCAATGTAGACAGAATATTCAGGATAAAGTACCATGAGGGAGAATAAAAGTGGAGCCTGGCAATCTTCATGAACTGAGTAGACAGAATTGAGATTTGGGGGAAGCAATGGTTTCTCTTTTATCTCCCTGGGTCTCTAGTTGAATCATGCTGAGTACATGCCTGTGAAATTATCCCAAGCTACAGAAACATACCAAAGGAGATCAAACAATATCCAAGGGTCAGATCAAATCACTGACAAATCACTGACAAATCACTAAGAATAGTTGATGTTTCCATAAACCAGAGGAAAATACCTTCTAAAGCATGGGGTATTATGTAGCATAATTAGGCCCATATTAGTAGTATAGTCCAGAGAAACTTACTGGTGAGCTCCAAAATAATTAACTGTTTCTAAGTATCTTGACTCTGTTCTGGAACAAAGCTCAAGAAAATTAAGTGTTGGAATAGGAGAGAGGGGAGAAAGAAGGGTTGGAGTGTGGGCAGGGTGGGAAGTATCACTATGTTCCTAAATATGTATATATGAAACATGTATAACTTAAACAAAATTTTAAAAAGGAATACAGTTTTAAATACAAGCAGCAGCCTACAAAGTAAACCTCATGATGCCTACTATCCAGTTTTAAAAAGTATTAAGTACGGGGCCAGTGTTGGCAGTGTTAAGCTGCTACCTGTGATAATGGTATTCAATATAGGTGTTGATTTGTGTCCCAGATGTTCCACTTCTGATTCAGTTCCTGGGAAAGCAGCAGAAGATGGCTCCAAGTACCTGGCCCTGCAACTACATGGTAGACTGGATGAAGCTCCAGGCTTCAGTCTGATCCAGCCCTAACCATTGTGGCCATTTGGGGAGTGAACCAGTGCATCTCCTAGCTCATGTACCGAGAGCCAAGGGCACAAGTCCCAGGAACACCTTTACATGCCGCACAGGAATTAGGGCCATCCAATCTGTGCTTTGCACTACTAGGACTACTGATGTTGGCATTATAATTTGTACTCACTTGCAGTATATATGAGAGCTCTACCTGCATTGCTCTGCTCCAAGCAGGTGACTATGACCATCCCCAACAACACAACTGGGTCTCACCCTGTAAGACCTAGGTAATTATCCCACTGCAGCCTGCAGCACTAGGACTGTGACAAATCACTGGAACATACCTGCTGAGATCTAGGAAAGAACTGGCCTGTGTGCCACATCTCTGGACCCATACCAACCAGTAAAAAATCTCAAGTGTATCTTGTAGTCACCCTGTAGAATTAGAGCAGGGCAGGGTTCTCTTCACATCCCCAGCTTGAGACTAGGGCTTTTGGTGCTACAATCCCCACCGCCAGTCATACTTTCCCAGAAAGACCTGGGAAGTTCCCACACATTTAATATAATCATACAACCACAGCTATTGGTTCCACAAGCCCTAGTATTGCTCAGGATTGGCAACTGAGATAAGCAGACAGCCTTCCTGGTGTCTCTCAACACCAAGAACAACCTCTGGCTATCATAAACCCTAGGGTGACTGACACTCAACACTCTGGGGATGGCAGATACACACCTAAAAGGCCACATCCACCTCAAAGTTGTATTTCTACATCCAAAAACTGCTGCAGACTAAACGACTGTGACATTCACCTCCAGTACTGATTAAAAAAAAAAATCACTAAGAAGTTATGCTTCTGAGCCTATCTAGAACCTAAGCCAAAGCAAAAAAGCCATGTGATACCATGCACTCATCTAAGTTTTCCAATAAAACCTAACTCATAAAGAAAGGACCATTATATCAAATGCACAGAAGTTAATGTAGGGCTATAGGAAGAAGCGTGATACATCCAAATATCAACAGTTCTCTAGAAACAGTTCCTGAACTGAAGGAAATATATGAAATGTCTGAAAAAGTCTCAAAATAATGGTCTTAAGGAAGCTCAATGCAATGGAAGAGAATACAGACAGTTTGAGGAAAACAACAGATGACATGACTAAGAAATTCACTAAGGAGACAGACATCATTAACAAGAACTAAACACAAACTTGGAGCTGAAAACAATAATCAATAAAATAAAAAATATAGTTGAGAGCATAAGCAGCAGAATAGACCAAATAGAGAAAAGTTCTAATCTGGAGGACAAGACTTTTGAAATAACCCAGTAAGATGAAAATAAAGAAAAAATAATTAAAAAGGAAGAAACTCTACATATAAGAGATACCATTAAGAAACCCAATAATCATAACATACAGATAGAGGGAAAATAGAAGAAAAAGGCACTGAGAACTTAAATAATAGTTGAAAACTTCCTAAGTCTTGAAAGAGAAATGTACATTCAGAAACAGGAAGCTCAAAGGACCTAAAGTAGATTCAACCAAGAAAGACCTTCTCCAATGTATACTGCAATCCAGTTGTCAAAAGTTAACAGCATGCACCAGCACTGTGGCATAGCAGGTAAGCTGTCATTTGCAGTGCTGGCATCCATATGGACACCAGTTTGAGTCCTGGCTGTTTAAACTTCCAATCCAGCTCTCAGCTATGGCCTGGTAAATCAGTGGAAGATGGCCCAAGCACTTGGGCCCCTGCACCTGTGTGGGAGACATGGAGGAAGCTCCTGGCTTCAGATCAACCCAGCTCTGGTCATTGTGGCCATTAGGGGAGTGAACCAGCGGATGGGAGATCGATCCCTCCCTCCCTCCCTCCTTCTCTCTCTCTCTGCCTATCTGTAACCTGCTTTTCAAATAAAAAAATCTTTTGAGAAAAAGTTAAGGGCAAGAGAGAATCCTAAAGACAGTAATAGAAAAATGTCATTACATATAAAGTAACCCATTTAGACTAACAGCAAACTTCTCCACAGAAATCCTACAGAGCCTAAGAGAGTAGGATGATATATTCAATGTATAAAAGAAAAAAATTTCAGTCAAGCATATTATATCCACTGGAGCTATCCTTTGATGTGAATGAGAAATAAAGTATTTTCAATAAATAAAAACAGGGAATTCATTACCATCAGATCAGCCTTATAGCAAATTCTGGAGGGAGTCCTGCATTAAAAGTAAACATCATGGGGGCTGGTGCTGTGGCTCCGCCTGTGGTGCCGGCATCCCATATGGGTGCCGGTTCTAGTCCCAGCTGCTCCTCTTCCGGTCCAGCTCTCTGCTGTGGCCTGGGATAGCAGTAGAGGATGGCCCAAGTGCTCGGGTCCCTGCACCTGCATGGGATACCAGGAAGAAGCACCTGGCTCCTGGCTTCGGATAAGTGCAACTCTGGCCATTGTGGCCAACTGGGGATTGACCTAATGGAAGGAAGACCTTTCTTTCTTTTCTTTCTTTTCTTTCTTTTCTTTCTTTTCTTTCTTTTCTTTCTTTCTTTCTTTCTGTCTGTCTCTCGCTCGCTCGCTCGCTGTCTGTAACTCTGTCAAATAAATAAATAAAATCTTTAAAAAAAAAGTGATCATGAAAACACATGACACTACCAAATTCACTAACAAATACAATCAGTAACCAATCAACAAAATAATATGCATTAGATCCTATCTATCAATACTAACCTTGAATGTAAATGGATTAAATTCCCCAGCCAAAAGATATAGGTTGGCAGAATGGATAAAAACACAAGACCCAACTATATGCTGCCTATAAGAAGTTCACTTCACAAGACTCACATAGACTGAAAGTCAAAGGTTGAAGAAAGAACAGATAAAACGAAACCAAAAACAAGCAAGAATGGTACATGTGTATCAGATAAAACAGACTTTCAACCAAAAACTGTGTAAAGAGACAAAGGACATTTTATATCGATATAATGGTTAATTCAGCAAGAAGATATAACAGTCATAAACATTTATTCACCCAACAAAGGCCACCCAGCTACATATATCACATACTATTAGACCTAAAGGAAGAAATAGGGGGTCAGCATTGTGGCACAGCAGGCTAAGCTGTGATGCTGGCATTCCACATGGGCACAGGTGCAAGTAACAGCTGCTCCACTTCCAATCCAATTCTTTGCTAATCTAAATGGGAAAGCAGCAGAAGATGGCTCAAGTACTTGGGTCCCTACCACCCACATGGGAGACCCAGATGGAGTCCCTGGTTACTGGCTTCAGTCTGGCCTAGCCCTGGCCATTGCAGCCATTTTGGGAGTGAATCAGCAGATGGAAGATCCTGATATCTCTCTGTGTCTGTCTATCTCTCTTTCTGCCTTTCAAATAAATAAATCTTAAATAAATAAGTAAATAAATAAATAAATAAAAGAGGTGGATTCTAATACTGTGATAGCGGGAGACTTCAAAATCCCATAATTATCTATGGACAGGGGCTGGCTCCATGGCTCACTTGGTTAATCCTCTGCCTGCCTGCGGCACCAGCATCCCAATATGGGCACCGGGTTCTAGTCCCAGCTGCTCCTCTTCCAGTCCAGCTCTCTTCTGTGGCCCGGGAGGGCGGTGGAGGATGGCCCAAGTGCTTGGGGGCCTACACCCGCATGAGAGACCAGGAGGAGACACGTGGCTCCTGGCTTCAGATTGGCATAGTTTCGGCTGTGGCAGCCATTTTGGGGAGTGAACCAACAGAGGGAGGACCTTTCTCTCTGTCTCTCTCTCTCACTGTCCGTAACCCTGTCAAATAAAAAAAATCTTTAAAAAAATTATCAATGGACAGATCATCCAGACAGAAAACCAATAAAGATACATTGGAGTTGAAACACTTTATTGAGCAAATGGAACTAACATTTATGAACATTTTATTCAACAGCTACAGAATACCCATTCTTCTCATCAGCACATGGAGCATTTTCTAGGATAGACCATACAGTAAGCCACAAATGAAGTCTCAATAAATTTAAAATGATTGAAATTATATCTTGTATCTCATCAGACCACAAAGGAATAAAACTAGAAATCAATAACAAGAAGAAAAATAGAACATTTGCCAATACATAGAAATGAAACAACATTCTATGGAATGACCACTATGCCACTGAAGAAACTAAAAAAGGAAATGAAAAAAACTTTTTGAAACAAATGAAAATGAAAAAAACATAAAAACCTGTGAGATATAGCAAAAGCAGTTATAGGAGGGAAGTTTATGGCATTAAGTGTTTACATTAAAAAGACAGAACTCACATAAGAGATCTAATGATGCATCTCAAGGACTTAAGAATAAACCAATCTGAAATTACCAGGAAAATATTAAAGAATAGAGTAGAAATAAATGAAATTGAAACAACAAATTATAATCAATAAAACAAAAAAAGTGTTTTTTTGAAAAGATAAACAAAATAGACAAAATTTTAACCAAAGAAACAAGATAAAAACTCAATTAGAGACGAAATAAGAAATATTGCATTGATATAATTTAAGATCATAAGAAACTAAGAACTATGTGACAGCAAACAGAAAAACCTCAAATAAATGGAAAAATTCCTATATACATCTTTACTACTAAGATTAAATCAAGAAGATATAGAAAATCTAAACAGACTAATAACAAGTAATGTGATTGAAGCAATAATTAAGTCTTCCATCCAAAAAAAGTGCAGGACCTGTTGGCTTTACTACTGAATTCTATAAAACCTTTTTAAAAAAGATTTATTTACTTATTTATTTATTTGAAGGCAGAGTTACAGAGCAAGAGAGGGAGACAGAGATATTCTATCTGTTGATTCACTCCTCAAAAGACCACTATGATCAGGTTTGGCCAGGCCAAATCCAAGAGCCAGGAACACCACTTGAGTCTTGTATGAGGGTGGCAAGGGCCCAAATACTTGGGTTATCTTCTGCTAGTTTCCCCCAATACATTAGCTGAAATCCATATAGGAAGTAGAGCAGCCAGGACTTGAACCAGCACTCATGTGGGATGCTGGCATAACAGGCAGCAGATTAACTAGCTGTACCACAACAGCACAACTACTATTCTACAAAACACTTACTTTTCTTATTTGCTACACCACAATGCCAGCCTCTCCAATACTTTTCAAGCTACTCAAAAATAATGAACAAGATGGAACTCTGTCAAACTCTGTTTTCTTGGCCAGAATACTCTGTTATCAAAACCAAGCAAAGTCACAACACAAAAACAAAAAAACTATAGACAATATCTTTGATGAACACAGATGAAAAAAATCTCAATAAAATAGTGGCAAATCAAATCCAACACTACATCAAAAAGATGATACATCACAATGAAGTGGGATTTACCCCAGAGTGGCAAGGGTGATTCAATATTTTCAAATCATTAAATGTTATAGGTCACATCACAATAAAAATTGTATGATCATCTCAATAGATGCAGAAAAAGCATTTGCTAAGATTCAACATCCAATCATGATTTAAAACCCTCCACAGATATCTCAGAAAGCTAAACACAGAACTACCATATGACCCAGCCATTCCACTCCTGGGAATCTATCCAAAGGAAATGAAATCACCATATGAAAAGGTGATCTATAACCCCATGTTCATTTCAGCTCAATTTACAATAGCTAAGATATAGAATCAAGTCAAATGTCTATCAACTGAAGACTGGATAAAGAAATTATGTTATACATACACTATGGAATACTACACAGCAGTAAAAAAATGAAATCCTGTCATTTGCAACAAAATGGATACAACTGGAAACAATTATACTTATTGAAACAAGTCAGTCACAAAAATACAAATACTATATGGTCTCTCTGAGCTATGGTAGCTAACATAGTACTTAAAAGGTAATCTAGGGGCCAGTGTTATGGTGTAGTGAGTAGGGTCACCACCTGCAGTGCTGGAATGGGTGCTGGTTTGAGCCCCAGCTATTCCATTTATGATCCAGCTCTCTGCTATCACCTGGGAAAGCAGCGGAAGATGGCCCAAGTCCTTGAGCCCCTGCACCCACATGAGAGACCTGGAAGAGGCTCCTAGCTCCAGGCTTCGGATTGGGGCACAGCTCCAGCCATTGAGACCATCTGGGAAGTGAACCAGCAGATGGAAGAGCTCTCTCTCTCTGCCTCTCTATAACTCTGCCTTTCAAATAAAAACAATATTTTTTTTTTTTAGGAAAAGGTAGTCTATGACCTTGTCTAAATAAGATCGGAGTTGGCAAACTCAAAAGGCTTCCATAGCCTTTGCAACTCATGACAAGAGCCTAGGGTGACTACTGACGTCATAAACAAGTGTGTCAATTTGTTAAGTCAACAACAGGAGTCACTGTGCACTTACTCCTCATGTAGGATCTCTGTCCTTAATGTGTTGTTCAATGTGAATTAACACTATAACTAGTACTCAAACAGTACTTTACACTTTGTGTTTCTGTGTGGGTGCAAACTGTTGAAATCTTTACTTAATAAATACTAAACTGACTTTCTGTATATAAAGATAATTGAAAATGAATCTTGATATGAATGGAATGGGACAGGGAGCGGGAGATGGGAGGGTTGTGGGTGGGAGGGAAGTTATGGGGGGAAAAAGCCACTGTAATCCATAAGCTGTACTTTGTAAATTTATATTTATTAAATGAAAGTTAAAAAAAAAGAAAAAGGTAGTCTATAGGCGTGAAACTGACACCTTGAGATACGATGATTCTATACAGTCCTTGATTGATTGTTGAGAAGCAATGTTTTTCTTGTTTGCTTTTGTTCTTTTTTTCTTTTTTCTATAAGTGAACTCTCTACATAGTATAATCTTGTGAGTATAAAATTAATTGAAAATTTATCTCTGTAAAAAATAAGAATAAGAAAGGAAGAGGAAGGAGGAAGAAAGGTGGGAGTATAGGTGGGAGCGAGGGAGAGGGGAAGAATCACCATATCCCCAAATTTATATATATTAAATGCATGAAGTTGTAGTCTTTAAACAAAGTTTTAAAAAAACTGGAAAAAATCCCTCCACAAATTAAGTATAGACGGAACATGCCTCAAAATTATAAAGGGTACACAAAACAAACCAACAGTCAATATCATACTGAACATAGAAAAGCTTAAAGCATTTTCCCTCAGATCTGGAACAAGACAAGGATGTCCCGTTTCACCACTCTTATTCAACATAGTATTGGAAGTATTAACAACAGCAATTAGGGAGGAGAAAGAAATAAAGGTCACTGAAATTGGAAAGGAGGAAATCAAAATAGCCATGTTTAAAGACGACATGATGTTGCACATGTAAAAACCTAAACATACTTACTAAAGAGCTGTTAGAAGAGATAATCCAATAAAGTTGCACGTTATAAAAATCATAAAAAGCAGCTTAATACACTAATAATAAACTCAATGAAAGAAACAGCCACAAAAAATCAATTACTGAAAATATTTAACCCAAGACATGAAAGATCTCCACAATGAAAGTTATATAATACTGATGACAGAAATCTTCAAGGACACAAAAAAGGAAAAATGGTCCTTGCTCATAGATTCTAAGATTATATTGTTAAAATACCTATTCTGTGTAGAGCACTCTACAGATTCAATGCAATCTCCATCAAAATACCAATACCAATGTCATTCTTTACAGAATTAGAAAAAACAATCCTAAAATTCATACAGTGAACAGTGAAAGACCCAGGATAGTCAAAGTGACACTGAGAAAAAAAAATCAAGCTGGAGTTATCACAATACCTGATTTCAAAGTATACTACAAAGCTACTGCAATAAAATCAGCAAGGTACTGGCATAAAAACTGGCACAAAGATCAGTTATCAGAATAGAGCACAGAAATTAATCCACATACATATAATAAACAGATTTCTGTCAAAAGTGCCCAGAACATACACTGGAGAAAGCATATATATATATATATATATATATATATATATATGAAATTAGATATGTTTCTCACCATACATAAAACTCAAAATGGATCAAAGACATACATTTAAGACGAGAAAAAAAATGTAGGGAAAACACTTCTAGACTAGTGTAGGTAAGGTCTTTTTGGATAACACTGCAAAAGCACAGACAACAAAAACAAAGCTAGACCAATGGAATTGTATCAAACTCAGACATTTCTTCGCAGCAAAGGAAACAATTATTAGAATGAAGACACCTCAGACAATGGGAAAAAATATTTGTAAGCTACTTAGTTGAAGACGTATTAACATCCAGATGTATCAGCAACTAAAAAAACAATGAATCCAGTTAAGAAATGGGCAATGGGCCTGAATAGACAATTTTCAAAAGAAATACAGTCAACAAATATATGAGAAAATGCTCAATATCTCTAGCCATCAAGGAAATGCAAATCAAAATGAGACATCTCTTCACCCTTGTCAGAATGGCTATTATTCAAAAACACAGAGAACAACAAATGCTGGTGAGGATGTTGAAAAAGAGGAACTCCTATGCCCTACTGGTGGCAATGTGAATTAGTGCAGCCACACTGGAAAACAGTATGGTGATTTCTCAAAAAGCTAGAAATAGATTTTCCATATAATTTAGCAATTACACTACAGGGTATCTACACAGAAAGACATGAACTCACCATATCTAAGAGATAGTTTTTCCACCATGTTTACAGCAGCACTGTTCTCAATAGCAAATATACGGAATCAACCAGTGTCCATCAGATAAATGGATTAAGAAAATGTGGTGGAGTCAACACTGTGGTGCAGTGGGTTAAAGCCCCCAATCTACAGCGCCAGCATCCCACATGGTTCAAATGCTGGCTGCTCCACTTCCGATCCAGCTCTCTGATACGGCCTGGGAAAACAGTAGAGGATGGTCCAAGTCCTTGGGCCCGTGCACCTGCGTGGGAGACAATGAAGAAGCTCCTGGCTCCTGGATTTGGATGGGCCTGGATCTGGCTATTGCAGCCATTTGGGGAAGTGAACCAGGGGATGGAGTGAATGAATGAATGAATGAATCTCTCTCTCTGTGTAACTCTGCTTTTCAGACAAATAAGTAAATCTTTAAAAAAAATGTGGTACACACAGGAATAAAAAGGAATGAAACTGAGAGGATAAGGTGGAAGAATCACTATGTTCCTAAATTTGTATATATGAAATGTGTGAAGTTTGTATACCTTAAATAAAAGGTTTCTAGGTTAAAAAATGAAATTTTATCATTTACAGCAAAATGATTGGAACTAGAGGACATCATATAGAGTAAATTAAGCGAGGCATACAGAAAGACAAATACTGCATGTTCTCTATAAATGAAAGCTAAAATTAAAAAATAAGAAATGTTTGAGTATATCAGTTTCACTGCAAATACAGTGTTTGGTCAAACTTTCTTTTAACTATTAGTCAAATAAGGATATAGGAATTATATACTGCTTTGCTTTACTGATCTTGTGATTATTTTAAAATGTATATGAATGAGTTGAACATTTTTTCTTTTGATTACGGTATACAGCCCTCTACCTATATCTGGACTATGGTCTTTTTTACTTTTTATTTATTGAACTCTTTATTTAGTAGAGCAAATAAGCCACTGACTATAATATAGGTAGAAAATTTTGCAAAAAAAAATTTGAAAAAAATAAAAAACCAACTACCTGGGGTCACTGTTGTAGCACAGTGGCCTGAAACGCTGGTATCCCATATGGGAGCCAGTTCAAGACCCAGTTGCTCAACTTCCAATCCAGCTCCCTGCTAACAAGCCACATGCCTCGTAAAGCAGCAAGGGATAGCCCAAGTGTTTGGGCCCCTGCACCCAGGTGGGAGACCTGGAAGAAGCTCCTGGCTCCTGGTTTTGGCCTGGCCCAGCACTGGCTTTTGTGTCCATTTGGGGAGTGAACCATCAGTTGGAAGGTCTTTCTGTCTCCTCCTCTCTCTCTCCCTCTCTGTAATTCTGCCTTTCAAATAAAAATAAATAAATCTTAAAAGCTATTATTTCACTTAATACTTTGAGACTAAACACTATTATTATTTTAAAAAACAATTAAAAATATGAACAAATAAGCATACAGGTTCAAATGGGCACTTGGCTTAGATTTAAATTAAGTTGCTTGTATCCCACATCAGAGTACCTGGGTTTGACCAAAACTCTCGCATTGGCTCTGGTTGCCAATTCCAACTTCCTCCCAATGCAGACCCTGGGAGAATGCAGGTAATGATCTGATTAATTGGGTTCCTATTATCTATGTGGGAGATCAGCCACTGCCTACCCCCTCAAGGCATTACAAGTATGTGGAGAATAGACCCAACAAATGGGAGTATGAATGCTATCTATCTCAAATTTAAAAAGAAAAGAAAAACATGGAAAATGTTTGCCTTGACAACGTTAATCAAAAAATATAGACTTGAAACACTAATTAGTCTATCTCAGAGCAAAGAATATTACCAAGGATAAGGAATGCTATCAAAGTCAACAAAGAAGGCCTAAGAATTCTAAATATTTATGCACCTAATAAAATAATTTCAAAATAACATTAACGAGGGTAGGCATTTGACACTGTAGTTAAGATGCCACTTGGGATGCCCACATTATATAATCAGAATGTGTGAGTTTGAATTCTGGCTAGGTTCCTGGTTCCAGCTTCCTGGTAATGCACATCTTAGAAGGCATTGTAGATGATGGCTCAAGTACTTGAGTCCCTGTCACAGACATGGGAGACCCAGATTGAGTTCCTAGCTCCTGGTTTCAGCCTGGTCCAGCCCTGGCTGTTACAGGCATTTGGAGTGTGAACCAGTAGATGGAAGATCTCTCTTTCGCTACCTCAAATAAAATGAAAACAAATTTTAAAATAAGCTCCAATAAATGTCAAAGTATGTAAAGCACATAAAAGAAGTCCTCTAACAATGGAATTAAGTAAGAAAGGGGCCAAGCCGGCTCCGCAGCTCACTAGGCTAATCCTCCGCCTTGCAGCACAAGCACACCAGGTTCTAGTCCCGGTTGGGGAGCTGGATTCTGTCCCAGTTGCCCCTCTTCCAGTCCAGCTCTCTGCTGAGGCCCGGGAGTGCAGTGGAGGATGGCCCAAGTGCTTGGGCCCTGCACCCGCATGGGAGACAATGAGGAGCACCTGGCTCCTGGCTTCGGATCAGCGTGATGTGCCAGCTACAGTATCCTAATACTAAAACTAGACAAAAAAGTTATGGGAATATACAAACCAATATCCTTCATGAACACAGATGCAAATTTTTAAAAATGTTTTAATTATTTGAGAGAGTGATAGAGAAAAATAGTTCCCTCATCTGCTGTTTCACTCTTGAAATACCCACAATGGACAGGGCTGGGCCACAGTGAAAGCACAGAGCTGGGAATGCAATCCAGGCTTCCACATGGATGAAAGGAAACCAATTATTTGAGTCATCACTGGTGCCTCCAGGGGTCTGCATTGGCAAGAAGGAGGTGTCAGGAGCTGGAGTCAAGAACTGAGTCTATTCAATATTGAAAAATAAATATCAAAGAAATGAGAAATGTTTAAGGAAATGCTAATTATCCTGGATTTGACCATTACAAATTATGTATACATTATACCACTGTACCCCCATAAATATATACAACTATGTTGGTGAAAAATAAAAATAAACCATTGAAAATCAATGTAATTCAATATATCAAACTAAACAAGACAAAAATATATCATTTAAAAAGACACAAATAACACATTAACAAATTCCAACTCAATTATTAATAAAAACTCACGCAAATTAGGTACAGAAAGGCTATGGGATTTACCCCTAGTATGCAGGGATGCTTCAATATTTGCAAAATCAATGTGATACAACACAAACTGAAGAACAAAGTAAAGAACTAAAACCATATGATTATCTCAATAGATTCAGGTAAAGCATTTACTAAAATACAACACCCTTTCATGATGAAAAGTTTAAACAAATTGGGTATAGAAGGAACATTCCTCAATACAATCAAGGCAATTTGGACAAAACCACAATCATCTTAACGAATGGGGAAAAGCTGAAAGCATTCCCACTGAGATCTGGACCAGACAAGGATTCCCACTCTCACTATTGCTATTCAATATAGTCCTGTAAGTTGTAGATAGAGCCATTAGGCAAGAAAGAGAAATCAAAAGGTTACAAATTGGGAAGGAAGAAGTCAAACTATCCCTATTTGCAGATGACATGATACTATACACAGGGGAACCAGAAGACTTCACTAAGAGTATTTAACTCATAAAAGAGTTTGGTAAAGTGGCAGGATATACAATTAGCACACAAAAATCAATAGCCTTTTATACACAGAACTTCTAAGATCAATCCCATTCACAATCAACAAAAAAAAATTTAAGTACTTTAGAATAAATTTAACCAAGGAGATCAAAGATCTCTATAATGAGAATTACAAAATATTAAAGAAAGAAACAGCAGATACAAAAAAATGGAAAAATCTTCCATTATCATGGAAATATCAAAATGTCCAAACTACTGAAAGCAGTTTACAGTTTCAATATAATTCCAATCAAAATACCAAGGACATTCTTCTCAGATATAGAAAAAAACATTCTAACATTCATATGGAGACACAAGAGACCCTGAATAGCTAAAGCAATCTTATACAATAAAAACAAAGCTGGAGGCATCACAATACCAGATTTCAAGAAATACATACAGGGAAGCTATAATTAAAACAACATGGTATTGGCACAAAAATAGACATATAAAACAATGGCACAGAATGGAAAATATACTGTATCTACCTCTCAAATAAATAAAAAAAATCTTTTAAAAGTGTGCAAGTATCACAAGGATTGCATGTTAATCTGAAATGTAAAATAAAGGTTTTTAAAAAAAGAAAATGCAAAAATCAACCCAAGCATCTACAACCAACTAATCTTTGACAAAGGATCTAAAATCAGTTCCTGAATCAAGGACAATCTTTTCAACAAATGGTGCTGGGAAAACTGGATTTCCACATGAAGCAAAACCCCAACCTTATACCTTTCACAAAAATTCACTCAAAATGGATCAAAGACCTAAATCTACAACTTGATACCATTCCCCAATTAGAGAACATTGTGGGTACCCTGAAAAACATTGGCATAGGAAAAGACTTCTTGGAAAAGACCCCAGAAGCACAGGCAAACAAAGCCAAAATAGACAAATGGGATTCCATCAAATTGAGAGGCTTCTGCAATGAAAAAAAAAAAAAAAAACCACACAGCAAAGAAACAACTGACAGAATGGAAGAAAATATTTATATATAAACTATGCAACTCATAAAGGATTAATACCCACAATCTATAAAATGCTCAAGAAACTCAACAACAACAATCCAGTTAAGAAATGGGCAAAGGACTTGAACAGGTTATTTTTCAAAAGAGGAAATTCAAATGGCCAACAGAAATTTGAAAAAGTGCTCAGGATCACTAATCAAAGAAATGAAGTCAAAACCACACTGAAGCTTCTCCTCATCCCAGTTAGAATGGCTCTCATACAGAAATCAAAAATCAATAAATGCTGATGATGTTGTGGGGAAAAAGTTACCTTAACTTTTGATGGGAATGTAAACTGGTACAGCCATTGTGGAAGACAGTATGGAGATACCTCAGAAATTTCAAAATAGATCCATCATATGACCCTGTCATCCCACTCCTGAAAATTTACCCAACAAAATGAAATCAGCATCTGAAAGAGTAAATTTGTACCCCATGTTTGTAGCATGTCAATTCACAATACCTACATGCTCATCAACTGATGATTGGATAAAGAAATTATGGCACATATACACTATTGAATACTATTCAGCAGTAAAAAAAAAAAAAATGAAATCCTGTCTTTTGCAACAAACGATGCAACTGGAAACCATTATACTTACTGAAAAAAGCCAGTCTCAAATAGACAAATACCATATGTTCTCCCTAATCTGTGGTAACTAGCAGTATCTAAAATGTAATGTATTAGAATAAATTTGACACTTTGAGATTCAATGATTTGTTACAGTCCTGGTTTCTACTCTTCAGGTTTGGTGGAATGAGAAGGCTGGGCCAAGATGGCACTGGCAAGTGAGCATCAGTTACTCAGGAAATGGCTTGGGAACCCACCTGGCAAAGGAGCCTGCCTGGCAATAGGCAGTGATTGGTTACGGCATAAACTGCCTCTTGATCGGATTGGCTGCCTCGGCTATATAAGCTGCTGCACCAACTGAAATAAACGAGTCTGCAAGCTGCTCGCCTCTAGCCCACTTTCACCTGACTCCCAGTGCCTGTGTTGTGACTCCATGCCCCTTGCCCCCACTGCACTTCTCCTCTCAGAACGAACCCATCTCAACATTGAGGAACAGTGTTTTTTTCTTCATAATATTTTTTATTCTTCTTAGTGTAGGGTTATTCTTATGAGTATAAAGTAAACTGAAAATAGATCTTTGTAGAAATTAAGAGTAGAAATAGGACAGGGAGGAGGAAGAAGGAAGGTGGGAGTGTGGTGGGAGGGAGGGTGGAAAGAATCACTATGATCCTAAACCTGTATATATGAAGTACATGAAATTTGTATACCTAAATAAATTTTTTTAAAAAACTGGATAAGAACTATACAAAAGAACTGTGGATAGTATTTTATGCAACTTTCTGCAAATCTAAAATTAGTGCAAGATAAAATGGTTAACTGAAAAAATTAGGGATATCCAAGATAGCAGAACAGGGAGGGAGCTTACTGCTCTAGACTAAGGGAACATAGTTTTAAAAGTAGAGAAGAGTGCACTCTCAGGGAAAAGTTAGGGAGAAAACAGCAGAGGAAACTTCACACAAATTAAAGGGACACTGTGGAGGGTGTGGACGTGCACAACTCAGGAATCCAGCAACCAAGAGAATCAGCAACCAGTTTTGGAGTGAGGCGAGACCAGACTACAGCAGCCCAAGCCACTGATGATGAAGCTGCCGGAAGAACCTAGGGCAGGCCTGGCTTGGAGTCCTATGGGGGACACTGTACCTGCCAAACTAGATGAGAAAAAAGGGGACATTTTTCAATCTCCCTGACCACCCTACACCAGGGTCCTGTAACAGAGAGAGCGGGTGCCTTTATAGACATATGTAACAGCTGCACTAGCTTGTGCCTGCGTGCCTAACAAGCAAAGACACCCAAGTCTAGGAGAACTGACAGGGGGCTGGGTGATCGTAACTATGGGAAACTTGCATGCTGGGACTGTGAGAACACTGTGTCTGAGTGGGAGGGTGAAAGGTATGGCTGGGTCTTTGGGCATTCACTGTGATAGGCTCCACATGCTTGGGGCTCCTTGATTCCCTAATGAGGGTTATTGTTGTGGGATCATGCTCACACCAAGGACTACATAGATCATTTTGTGTGGTTCCTGGGACAGCACTGACAAATACTGTACCCACTGGGGCTAGTGCCCAGGCACTGATCTCCTTTGAGGAAAGGAGGTGAGCATGAGTGTATACCAACAGAGCAAAACAAACCTCCCCTCTGATTAAAAGAGAGGAGAGAGGAGAGAGAGATTTACCACACCCAACTTGGGTGTCACCTTGGATACTCCCTTCACCCTGTGGAAATGAACAGAGCTCCCTGGCCACATCCACCACTTGCCTCTGGGTATTCACTGAAAAACTGGACACTCAACTAAGCTACAGAGGAATAATCCAAAGATAAATGCCATCACAGGGAAATAACAAAATAAAAAACAAAAAAAGAAACCAACAAGATCTCTACAAATGCCAAATAATAAACACAGCAATTCAAGAAACAAGAATAAGGATCACAACATGACACTCCCAAAAGAACAAAACACTTCAATATTAGAATGTGAAGATGAAGAGAATGAAGAAATGACAGAAATAGAATTCAAAAAATTTATGAAAGGGTTACTTAGAAAGTAATCAGAAGCAAACACGAATGAATGAAACACGAATGAATGAAATCCGTACATGACATGAAAGAAAATTTGTCCCTTTAAATTGAGATCTTAAAGAGAAATCAGTATGACATCTTGGTAATGAAGAATTCAATAAAACAAATAAAGAATGTGGTAGAAAGCTTTAACAACAGATGTGGTGAAGCAGAAGAAAGAATATCTGAATTAGAAGACAAATCTGGGGCTGCTACTGTGGCATAGTAGGTTAAAGCCCAGGCCTGCAGCACCGGCATCTGATATGGGCACCAGTTTGAGTCCCAGCTGCCCCTCTTCCAATCCAGCTCTCTGCTATGACCTGGGAAAGCAGGAGAAGATAGCTCAAGTCCTTGGGTCCCTGTACCCACATGGAAGACCCAGAAGAAGTTCTTGGATCCTGGCTTTCGATCAGCTCAGCTCTGGCTTTTTCAGTCATCTGGGGAGTGAACCAGCAGGCGGAAGACCTCTCTCTACCTCTACCTCTCTCTGTAATTCTTTCAATAAAATAAATCTTTTAAAAAAGACAAATCTCTGGAAATTTTACAGTCAGACCAAAAACAAGAAGAAAAAATTAGAAAAGTAAAAAACACATGTGGGGATCTACAGTATGCAATCAAATGACCCAACATATGGGTCTTTGGAGTTCCTGAAGGTGTGGAAAGAGAATGGATTTTAAGGTTTTTTTTTTTTTTTTTTAGTGAAATGATTACAGAAAACTTCCCTAATTTTCAGCAAGAAAGGGAAGTCCAAACACATTGAATTCTTAATAGATATGACCAGAAAAGATCTCACCACAACACACTGTAGTCAAACTCTCCACAGTAAAATATAAAGAAAACATTCTAAAACATGCATGAAAGAAATATCTACTTACTTTCTGTTGAGAAGCCAGCTATGAGTATAATTTCAGATTATCTGAAACACTACAGGCTAGGAAAGAAGGGTGAGATAATTTCCAGGTCTTAAGAGAAATAAACTGTCAATCCAGCCTAGCCCGGCTTCAACTATTACTGGCATTTAGGGGGAATGAACCAGCATATAGGAGGTATCTCTGTCTCTGTTTCCATCTGCTTTTCAAATTAATTTAAAAAAAGAGGCATTAAAACTGATATCATGGGGCTGGCGCTATGACATAGCTGGTATAGCCACCTCCTGCAGTGCTGACATCCCTTATGGGAGCCAGTTCGAGTCTCGGCTGCTCCACTTCCAATCCAGCTCTCTGCTATGGCCTGGAAAAGCAGAAGATAGCCCAAGTGCCTAGGCCCCTACACCTATGTGGGAAACCTAGAAGATGCTCCTGGCTCCGGATGAGCACAGTTCCAGCCACTGCGGCTATCTAGGGAGTGACCACTCTCGCTCTTTGCATCTCTGTAACTCTGCCTTTCAAACAAACAAAATAAATCTTAAAAATAACTGAAACCACAGAAACACAAAAGATAACAAGAAATAATAAGAAATAACTATGAAGAATCATATGCTTGCAAACTGAAAAATACAGAAGAAATGCATAAATTCCAGGATATACATGCTCCCCTAAGATTGAATAAGGGGAGTTCCAAGATGGCGGAATAGCGACAGAGCAGTTTGACTCACATGGGGTGAAATTAACACTTAAAAAGTGGAGAAAGTAAGCTCCTACCTAGAGCTGATTGAGCTGTGGGAGAGCGGGGCCCAGCAGGAGACCCAGTGAAAACAAGAGAAACATCCAGATCTGTGCTGAAAGATCAAATACACAACAACAAAAAAAAACAACAAGAAGCTTGGACCCAGAGAGGAAGACACCTGCTCCAGCAAAACAGGTGAGAGGGGAATCCATGGGACCATGGCACCGCTGATACAGTGGGAGGCAGAGCTTGATGAACTGCTTTTAAAGTTCCACACTGGACACCCCTAAGACAGTAGAGGAGAGATTAAAAAAGGTGTGTGTCTCGCACGTCTCTTCCATTTCCCCTCTCACCACCATCCCATACAGCACAGAACTGCAGCCAAATTAGGGAAAGCTCACACCATTTTTTTGGATACAGGCAGGTAGCTGTGTTCCCCACCTCCCGTATGCTCCCAGCAATAACAGGGGTCAACCTCCAGCCAAACAGTGAGGGCCACAACAAGTCAAAGGAAATCCTTTCCCCTCTGGGCAAGCTGCACCATGCCAGTTGCCTGGCAATGGGAAGGAAGAAGCTACTCCTGAAGAGTGGAAGTCCCACCTATTCGACACTTCTAACCACCCAGCACCATCAAAAAGTGAGCATGGCTTGAGTAGGCAGCTGCTAAGTGCACCAAAGATCCACAGACCTAACCAGAGGAAACTCTCCCCCAACACACACACACAAATCCTAAAGTGGTTGGGAGGACCACACACAGAGGCTCTGGGAATACCTTAGTTTTGTTAAAGGCAGGACTGGCTAGCAGGGTGGAGTAGCCCCACTGACAATCCACAACCAGAGAGTCCTGGGAGCTGAGTCTGAGAACACAGTGACTGCATAAGGGGAGACACAGAGTATCGCTAGGCCCTGGGCAATGCAGAGAAGCTCCTCGGTTACCTACAGCAGCTCATAAGAGGGAACCGGGCTCACAGGAAAGATCAAATGAGCAGTTCGAAAGCAGTGTGAATGAGTGCCAAGCACACTGGGACTAACACTGGGGCATCCTGCAGCTGTGAAGAGAAGGGCGAGTCTCACCGACTGAGGTGACCATTCTTCTTCATCCAGTTAACCAGAGAAGAGCTACCAAGCCCAACAAAGGTCTTAGCTTGGATATTTGCCCCACCATGGAATCCCAAACAAAGCATCCTGGCCACACAAAGCACACATCTCTTGGTATTCACTGAAAGTATAGTTGTCCCACTAAGTGACAGAGACACAGATCAAAGATAAAAACCACCAGACAATAAAAAGACTACACAAATGCTGAAAAAAAAGAAACAATTTTCAAAATAACAATAAGGAAGACACTATGATCCCCAGAAAGGAACATTACAACATTTCAATATTATAAGATGAAGGTGAAGAGATAGAAGAAAGGCCAGAAAACTGAACACTGGGTTACTTAGAAGCAATTAGAAACAAATTCATGAACTAAATAAAACTATATGATATGAATGAAAAAGTTTCCCATGAAATTGAGATATTAAAGAGAAATCAAAAGGAAATACTAGGGATGAAGAATTCAATAGACCAAATGAAAAATGCAGTGGAACGTCTTAACAACAGGATATGTAAGGCAGAAGAAAGAACATCTGAGCTAGAAGATAAATCTTTGGAAATTTTACAGTCAGACCAAAAACCAGAAGAAATTAGAAAAATAAAAAAGCACTATTAGAGATCTACAAAATACTATCAAACAACCCAACATACAGGACCTAGGAGTACCTGAAGGCATGGAAAGAGAGAATAGATTAGAAGGCCTTTTCAGGGACCAGCACTGTGTATGTAGCATGTAAAGCTGCTGCCTGAGGTGCCCGCATCCCATATGGGCACTGGTTGGAGTCCATTTCTGATCCAGCTCTCTGCTATGGCATGGGAAAACAGTAGAGGATGGCCCAATCCCTTGAGCCCTTGCATCTGTGTAGGAGACAAGGAAGAAGCTCCTGGCTCCCAGCCTCTGGCTTTGGATAGGTGCAGCTCCAGCTGTTGTGGCCAATTGGGGAGTGAACCAGCAGATGTGTGTGTGTGTGTGTAACTCTGACTTTCAACTAAATCCTCCTTTTTAAAAAAAGAAGGCCTTTTCAGTGAAATAATAACAGAAGACTTCCCTAATTTGAAGAAAGAAAGGGACATCAAAGTACAGGAAGCACACAGAAGTCCCAACAGACATCACAAGAAGAGATCTTCACCATAACACATGGTAGTAAAATACAGAGAAAAGATTCTAAAATGGGCATGAGAGAAATGCCAGATTACATTAAGAGGAATCTCAATTAGATTCACAGCAGACTTCTCATAAGAAACCTTACAGGCTAGGAGAATGGCGAGATATATTCCAAGTCTTAAGAAGAAAAAACTCTCAAACCAGAATAATATACCCTGCAAAGCTCTCATTTATGAATGAAATAAAGACCTTCTGTAACAAAGAGAAATTGAAAGAATTTGTCACTACACGTCCATCCCTACAAGAGATGCTCAAGGATGTACTATATACAGAAAAACAGAAACAAGGACATCACTAAAAAAGAAGGTTAAGGCAGAATAATATCTCCAAGTGGAAATACAAAGGAAATATAAAGTAAGAAATGCAGGGCAAAGTCATTACTTTATAATAGTCACTCTGAAAGTAAATGGCCTCAACTCTCCATAAAAGACACAGACGGGCTGTATTCTTTCTTAAAAAAGAAAACCCATCTACTTGCTGCCTACAAGAATCATTTATCACCAATAAAGATACATGAAGACTGAGAGGTAAAGGATGGAAAAAGGTAATCCATGCTAACAGAAATCAAAAACAAAGCTGTGTGTAGCCATCCTATTATCAGACAAAATAGACTTTTACACAAAAACTGTTACGAGAAACAAAGAAAGGCACTACACAATGATTAAGGATCAATTCAATAGAAAGACATGACTATTATAAACTTATACGTACTAAATTAAAGAACACCTGGCTTTATCTAAAAGAAATATTAGGGCTGCCGCCGCAGCTCACTAGGCTAATCCTCTGCCTTGCAGCGCCGGCACACCGGGTTTTAATCCTGGTCGGGGCACTGGATCCTGTCCCTGTTGCCCCTCTTCCAGGCCAGCTCTCTGCTGTGGCCCAGGAGTGCAGTGGAGGATGGCCCAGGTGCTTGGGCCCTGCACCCCATGGGAGACCAGGAGAAGCACCTGGCTCCTGCCATCAGATCAGTGTGGTGCGCCGGCCGCAGCGTGCTGGCCGTGGCGGCCATTGGAGGGTGAACCAACAGAAAAGGAAGACCTTTCTCTCTGTCTCTCTGTCTTACTGTCCACTCTGCCTGTCAAAAAAAAAAAAGAAATAATAATGGATTTAAAGTAAGACATAGACTCAAATACAATAATAATGGGAGACTTCAATACCCCACTTTCAGCAATGGACAGATCAACCAGACAGAAAATCAGCAAGGAAACAACAGAGTTAATCGACAGTATAGACCAAATGGACCTAACAAATACCTACAGAGCTTTCCATCTTACAGCCATAGAATACACATTCTTCCCACCAGTGCAAGGAACCTTCTGTAGGATTGACGACATGCTAGGCCATAAAGCAAGTCTCAGCAAATTCAAAAAAACTGAAATCATATCATGCAGCAAATCTGACTACAATGGAATGAAGTTTGTAATCAGCAACCCAGTAATCCCCAGAATATATACAAACATATCGAGACTGAACAACATGCTCCTGAATTAACAGTGGGTCATTGAAGAAATCAAAAGAGAAATCAAAAAATTTCTGGAAACAAATGAAAACGACAGTACAACATATCAAAACTTATGGGATACAGCAAAAGCAGTGTTAATAGGAAAGTTTATAGCAATTGGTACCTACATCAAGAAATTGGAAAGGGACCAAATAAATGAGCTATCAATGCATCTCAAAGACCTAGAAAAACAACAGCAAGCCAAACCCAAATTGAGTAGGAGAAAAGAAATAATTAAAATTAGAGGAGAAATTCACAAAATTGAAACCAAAGAAAACTATATAAAACATCAGCATAAAGAAGAGCTGCTTTTTGAAAAAATAAACAAAATTGACACACCATTGGCTAAACTAACCAAGAAAAAGGAGAGAGAAGACTCTAATAAGATTAGGGATGAAAAAGGTAACTTAAACAACAGACACCATAGAAATAAAAATAATCATCAGAAATTACTAAAAAGAGCTGTGTACCAGCAAACTGGGAAACTTAGAAGAAATGATTAGATTCCTATACACATACAACTTACCTAAATTGAGCCATGAAGACACAGAAAAACTAAACAGATCAATAACCTAGGCAGAAATTGAATCAGTAATAAAGACCCTTCCAACAAAGAAAAGCCTAGGACTGGATGGCTTCACCACTGAATTCTACCAGATGTTTAAAGAACTCCATTTCTTCTCAAGCTATTCAAAACAAAAGGGAGGGAATCCTCATGAATTCTATGAAGCCAGAAACACCTTAAATTTGAAAAAGATATAACAGAGAAAGAATTACAGACCAGTTTCCCTGATGAACATAGATGCAAAAATCCTCAATGAAATACTATCCAATTAAACCCAACACCACATCAGAAATATCATTCACTCAGACCAAGTGGGATTTATCTGAGGTATGTAGGATGGTTCAACATTCACAATTCATTCAATGTGGGGCCAGCACCGTGGTGCAGTGGGTTAATCCTCCGCCTGCAATGCCAGCATCCTATGTGGGTACTGGTTCTAGTGCCAGCTTCTCCTCTTCCAATCCAGCTCCCTGCTGTGGCCTGGGAAAGCAGTAGAAGACGGCCCAAGTCTTGGGCCCCTGCACCCGTATGTTGACCGGGAAGAATCACTTGGCTCCTAACTTCGGATCAGTGCAGCTCCGGCCATTGCAACCATTTGGGAAGTGAACCAACAGATGGAAGACCTTTCTCTCTGTTTCTCTCTCTCACTGTCTGCAACTCTACCCATCAAATAAATAAATAAAATCTTTAAAAAAATCATTCAATGTGATACATCATATTAAGAAACTGAAGAACAGAATCCAAAAGATTATCTCAATAGATGCAGATAAAGCATTTGATAAAATACAACACTACTTCATGATGAAAACTTTAAGCAAATTGGGTACAGAAGGAACATTTCTCATCATAAGGCAATTTATGACAAACCCACAGCCAGTGTCCATTGCATAAGGAAAAGTTTGCAGCATTCCCAATGAGATCTGGAATCAGACAAGGATGCCCACTCTCGCTATTGCTTTTCTTTCTTTTTTTTGGGGGGGGGGATAGGCAGAGTTAGGTGAGAGAGAAACAGAGAGAAAGGTCTTCCTTTTTCCATCGGTTCACTCCCCAAGTGGCCAATACAGCCAGCATGTTGCGGCTGGTGCACTGCGCCGATCTGAAGCCAGGAACCAGGTGCTTCCTCCTGGTCTCCTATGTGGGTGCAGGGCCCAAGGACCTGGGCCATCCTCCACTGCACTCCCAGGCCACAGCAGAGAGCTGGACTGGAAGAGGAGCAACGAGGACAGAATCTGACACCCCAACTGGGACTAGAACTTGGGATGCCAGCACCACAGGCAGAGGATTAGCCTAGTGAGCCGTGGCACTGGCTGCTATTGCTTTTCAATATAGTCCTGAAACTTCTAGCCACAGACATAGAGCAAGTAAAATAAGTCAAAGGGATACATATCGGGAAGGAAGAAGTTAAACTGTCCTTATTTGCAAATGACATGACCCTATACATAGGGGATCCAAAATATTCCACTAGGAGACTATTAGAACTCATAGAAAAGTTTGGAAAAGTAGGAGGATATGAAATCAACAGAAAAAAATCAACAACCTTTGTAAACACAGCTAATACCATGGCTGAGAGAGAGCTCCCAGGATTGATCCAAATCACAATAGCTACAAAAAAATCAAATACCTTGTAATAAACTTAACCAAGGATGTCAAAGATCTCCACATTGAAAATTATAAAACATTAAAGAAATAGAAGACACGAAAAAAATGGAAAAAAATCTTCCATGTTCAGGTTTGGAAGAATCAATATCATCAAAATGTCCATACTATCAAAACCAATTTACAGACTCAATGTGATACCAATCAAAATAACAAGGCAGTTATAACCAAAACAGCCTGGGGGCCAGTGCTGTGGCATAGTGGGTAAAGCCACTGCTTGCAGTGCCCACATCTCATATGGGTGCCATTTCAGGTCCCGGCTGCTCTACTTCTGATCCAGCTCTCTGCTATAGCTTGGGAAAGCAGTGGAGGATGGCCCAAATCCTTGGGCCCCTGCACCCATGTGGGAGACCCAGCAGGAGCTCCCGGCTCCTGATCAGTGCAGCTCCAGCCATTGCAGCCAACTCAGGAGTGAAACAGCAGATGGAAGACCTTTCTCTCTGCTTTTCCTTCTCTCTCTGTGTATCTCTGACTTTCAAATAAATAAATAAATCTTAAAAAAAAAAAAAAACAAAAAACAGCCTGGTACTGGCACAAAAATAGATGGACAGGACAATGGAACAGAATAAAAGACCAGAAATCAGTTCAAGCATCTACAACCAAATTACATTTGACAAACAAAGGACAGTCTATTCAATGAATGGTGCAAGGGAAAACAGGATCACCACATTCAGAAGCATGAAGCAAAATCCCTGACACCTTACACAAAAATCCATTCAAAATGGACTAAAGACCTAAATCTACGACCTGATACTATCTAATCATTAGAGAACATTGTGGAAACCCTACAAGACATTGGCATAGACAAAGAGCTGGAAAAGACCACAGCAGCACAAGCAATCAAAGTCAAAATCAACAAATGGGATTACATCAAACTGAGAATTTTCTGCACTGGAAAAGAAACAATCAGCAAAGTGAAGAGGCAACCGACAGACAGGACAAATTATTTGCAAGCTATACAACTGATAAATGATTAATAACCAGAATATATAAAGAGCTCAAAAAAGTTAACAACAGCAAAACAATCCAGTTAAGAAATGGGTAAAGGGGCCGGCACCAAGTGGCTCACTTGGTTAATCTTCTGCCTGCAGCGCCGGCATCCCATATGGGCACCGGGTTCTAGCCCCGGTTTCTCCTCTCTGTCCAGCTCTCTGCTATGGCCCAGGCAGGCAGTGGAGGATGGCCCAGGTGCTTGGGCCCCTGCACCCACATGGGAGACCAGGGGGAGGCACCTGGCTCCTGGCTTTGGATTGGCGCAGCATGTCGGCCGTGGTGGCCATTTGGGGAGTGAACCAATGGAAGGAAGACCTTTCTCTCTGTCTCTCTCTCTCTCACTGTCTAACTCTATCTGTCAAATAAAAAGAAATTAAAAAAAAAAAAAGAAATGGGCCAAGGATACAAACAGACATATTTCAAAAGAGGAAATCCAAATGTTTAACAGACAATTGAAAAAATGCTCAGGATCACTGTTAGAGAAACGCGAATCAAAACCACAATGAGGTTTCACCTCATCCCTGTTAAAATGGCTTTCATACAGAAATCAACAAAAAACAAATGCTGGCGAGGATGTGGGGGGAAAGCTACCGTAATCCACTGTTGGTGGGAATGTAAACTGGTAAAGCCACTATGTAAAACAGTATGCAGATACCTCAGAAATCCGAATTTAGACCTATCATATGACCCAGCCATTCCAATCCTGGGAATTTATCCAAGGAAACTGAAATCAACTTATGAAAGAGCTATCTGTAGCTATAATAAATAAATAGCTTTTATATAAAACACTTAAGAAACAAGCAATTAAAACATAATAGCACATCAAAAATATTATACATCATGATCAAGTACAATTTATCACGAGGATGCAAGTGTCATTCAACATATGCAAATTAAGAAACAGTACATTGCATCAACAGAATGAAGAACCAAAGCAATATGATCATCTTAATAGATGCAGAAAAAACATCTGATAAATTATCTTTTTCATTATGTAAACACCCAAATAAGGTACAGAGAAGGAACATATTTCAACATAATAATGATTATATATGACATACCCACAAAGAATTTCATAGTGAACAGAAAAAAGCTGAAAGCATTTTCTCTAAGCTCTGGCACAAGAAAAGGATGTGAATTTTCACCATTCTTACTCAATCTAGTAATGGATGTCATAGAACAATTAGACCAAAAAAATAAAGGGTATCCAAATTGTAAAGGAGGAGGTTATATTACTTCTGTTTACATAAGACTTGATTTTATATATAGGAAAATCGAAGACTCCACCAAAAAAATTGTTAGTACTGACAAACAAATGCAGTAGAGTTGAAGGATACAAAATCAATATATAAAAACCAGTAACCCTATTATATTTTTAATAATAAATTTGTTGAAAAAGAAATCAAGAAAGCAATCTCATTCATGATAGCTACATAAATAACTACAAAGAAATTTAACTAAGGAAGCGAAAGATCTCTAGAATGGATATTATAAAACACTATGAAAGACATAAAATGACAAAAATGGAAATACATTCTATGTTAATAGATTGGAAGAATACTGTTGAAATATCCTTAAGACTGAAAACAATCTAATCCCCTATTAAAACAGCAATGACATTCATCACAGAAATAGAAAAAAAATCGTAAAATCCACATGACACAAAAATACCCAAAACAGCAAAATCAATCCAAAAGAAAAAGAACAAAGATAGAAGCATAACAATACCTGACTTTAAAACATATTACAAAACAATAGTAGCCAAAAAATATGATTCTGGCATAAAAACCAACACATAGCCCAATGGAAGAGAACAAAGGACCTAGAAATTAATCTATTCACATGCAACTGATTTTTAATAAAGGCACCAAGAGTATGCATTGGAGAAATGACAGTCTCTTTTAAAAAAAAATTTTATTTATTTATTTGAAAGTAGAGGGCTGGCACCATGGCTCACTTGGTAATCCTCCCCCTTAGGCACCGGCATCCCATATGGGCACTGGTTCTAGTCCTGGTTGCTCCTCTTCCAGTCCCGCTCTCTGCTGTGGCCCGGGAAGGCAGCGGAGGATGGCCCAAGTGCTTGGGTGCCTGCACCTGCATGGGTGACCAGGAGGAAGTGCCTGGCTCCTGGCTCCAGATAGGCGCCAGCCATAGCGGCCATTAGGGGGTGAACCAATGGAAGGAAGACCTTTCAGTCTCCCTCACTAACTCTGTCAATTAAAAAAAAAAGAAAGAAAGAAAGTAGAGTTACAGACAGAGAGAGGAAGGGACAGAGAGAAAGGTCTTCCATCTGCTGGTTCACTCCCCAGATGGCTGCAATGGCCAGAGCTGGGCTGATCCGAAGCCAGGAGTTTCTTCTGTGTCTCCCATATGGACGCAGGGGTCTAAGCACTTGGGCCATTTTCTACTGCTTTCCCAGGCCATAGCAGAGACCTGGATCAGAAAAGGAGCAGCTGTGACTAGAACTGGCACCCATATGGGATGCTGGTATTGCAGGCAGAGAAGTAACCTACTGTGCCACAGCGCTGGCTCCACGACAGTCTCTCCTAAAATGGTGCTGGGCAAACTGATATACATACACAGAAGAATGGAACTAGATGTCTACCTCTCACCACATACAAAAATAAACTCAAAATGGATCAGAAATCTAAATTTAATTCCAGAAGCTATAAAACTACTAGGAGAAAAGATAGGGGAACCACTTTAAGACACTGGTGTAGGAAAGATTTTAGGGCAGGTCCCCCAAAGAGGTGACAAGTGAATTAAAATAGACACATGTAAATATATCAAACTAAGAAGCTTCTATATAACAAAGAAAACAATCAAGAGAATAAAGAAATCATTTGTAGAAGAAAAATATTTGCAAACTATTCATCTGACAAGTGATTAATAATCAGAATATATAAAGAATTCAGCAAAAAAAAAATACAGTGCAAATAATCCATCTTTTAAAAATAGGCAACAGGATTCCTTGATGGTGGAATAGGGAATGCAGCTTACTGTTCTAGTCCAGGGGAAGATAGTTTTAAAAATAGTGGAGAGAGGGGCAGACATGTGGCACAGTGGGTTAATTTCCTGCCCTGAGGCGCCAGTTCAAGACCCAGCTGCTCCACTTCCAATCCAGCTCCCTGCTATGGCCTGGGAAAGCAGAAGATGGACCAAATCTTTGGGCCCCTGTACCCACATGGGAGACCCAAAAAAAGCTCCTGGTTCCTGGCTTCGGATCAGTGCAGCTCCAGCCACTGAGGTCAATTGGGGAGTGAACCATTGGATGGAAGACCTCTCTCTTTCGCTCTGCCTCTCCTCTCTGGTAACTCTTTCAAATAAATAAATAAGTCTTAAAAAAAAAAGTGGAGAGAATGCAATCCTAAAGATGAGTTAGGGAGAAAACTGCAGAGGAAACTCCATGCAAATTAGACAGATGCTGGATCTACGTGGAGGGTGTGGATCCGCACAACTCAGGACCCAGCAGTCGAGAGGTGCAGGACCAGCTTTGGAGAGAAAGGCAAGATCAACTGCAGCAGCCCAAGCCACTGACAATACAGCTACTGGAAGAGTCTGGCATGAGTCTGGCTTAGAGCCTGTGGGAGACAGTATACCTGCCAACCTAAAGGAGCAAAAAGGGGGGCACGTTTTTCCCTAACCACCCGGCACTAGAGGGAAGCTGAGAGGGAGCAGGCACCATTCTGGACATGCGTAACAACTGTGCCAGCTTGTGTCTGCGTGACCAGCAATCAGCTAAGAGTAAATTCCAGAGTGTGGCTGGGAGAACTGACAAGGGGCTGGGTGCTTGTGACTGTGGGAGCCTTGTGTGCTAGAACTGTGAAAACACTGTAGCTGTGTAGGACGCGTAGGGTGTGGCTGGGTCTTTGGGCAGTCACTATGGGCAACTCCACATGCACAGGGCTCCCTGATTCCCTGGTGTGGATCACTGCTGTGGGATCCATACTCATAATGAGGACTTTGTGTAGTTCTTATGGAAGCGCAGATGAATATTGTACCAAGCGGGAATAGCACCCAAGTACTGGTCTCCCTGGAGGAGAGGAGGTGAGTGTTAGACTACCTCCACAGGGCAGATTAAACCTACCCTATAGCAAAAAAGAGATTTACCACACCCAACTTGGGTGTCACCTTGGACACTCCACTTACACTGCAGCACTGAATGGAGCTCCCAGGCCACACTGAGCACATGTCTCAGAGTTTCACTGAAAAAGTAGACACTCCACTAAGCCAGAGAAGCATAGTCTAAAGATAAAAGCAATCACAGGCAAAACGAACAAACAAAAACAAAACACACACACACAAAACAAGTATCTCCACAAATGCTAAAAAATAAAGGCAGCAATTCAAGAAACAAGTCTAAGGAAGACAACATGATGCCCTCAAAGGAACTCAACTACAATTCATTACTAGAATGTGAAGATGAAGAGATTGAAGAGATGTCAGAAATGGAATTCAAAAAATTGATTATAGGATTACTTAGAAGTAATCAGAAGCAAGACCACGAATTAAAGAAATCTATACATGACAGGAATGAAATTTTTTCCCATGAAATTGAGATTCTAATGAGAAATCAAAATGAAATATTGGAAATGAAAAATTCAATAGATAAGGTTTTCCAGTGAATTTTTTATTTTAACAACAGACTTGGTGAGGCAGAAGAAATATCCAAGTTAGAAAAAAAAGGCCGGCACCGTGGCTCAACAGGCTAATCCTCCACCTTGTGGCACCAGCACACTGGGTTCTAGTCCCGGTTGGGGTGCCAGATTCTGTCCCGGTTGCCCCTCTTCCAGGCCAGCTCTCTGCTGTGGCCAGGGAGTGCAGTGGAGGATGGCCCAAGTGCTTGGGTCCTGCACCCCATGGGAGACCAGGAGAAGCACCTGGCTCCTGCCATCAGATCAGTGCAGTGCAGCCACTGGAGGGTGAACCAACGGCAAAGGAAGACCTTTCTCTCTGTTTCTCTCTCACTGTCCACTCTGCCTGTCAAAAATAAAAAAAAAGAAGAAAAAGAAGAAATTAGAAAATAACTAGTGTTGGAGATTTGGGGGAATACTACACAGCAATAAAAAATGAAATCCTGTCATTTGCAACGAAATGGATGAAAATGGAAAACATCATACTTAGTGAAATAAGCCAGTCCCAAAAGGATAAATATCATATATCCTCCCTGACCTGTGATAACAGCGCACCTGAAAGTGAAATTGACACTTTGAGAAGCAATGTCTTTGAATAGCCTTTGTCTCATCTGTTGAAGAACAGTTTTTTCCACACTATTTTTTCACACTATTTTTTCAACTCTTTACTTAGTATAGAGTTAATCTTACATGTTTAAAGTTAATTGAAAATAGATCTTAGTAAAAAATAAGAATGGGAATAGGAAAGGGAAGGGGAAGAAGGGTGGGAGGGCAAGTACAGTGTAGGGGAAGAATTACTATGTTCCTAATGTTGCATTCATGAAATGCATGAAGTTTATATGCCTCAAATAAAAGGTTTCTGGGAAAAATAGACAATAGATATGAGCAGACATTTCTCAATGATGTACAAATAGCCAATATGTATATTAAAAATGTTCAATATCGGCCGGCGCCGTGGCTCAACAGGCTAATCCTCCGCCTTGCGGCGCCGGCACACCGGGTTCTAGTCCCGGTCGGGGTGCCGGATTCTGTCCCGGCTGCCCCTCTTCCAGGCCAGCCCTCTGCTGTGGCCCGGGAGTGCAGTGGAGGATGGCCCAGGTGCTTGGGCCCTGCACCCCATGGGGAGACCAGGAAAAGCACCTGGCTCCTGGCTCCTGCCATCGGATGAGCGCGGTGCGCCGGCCTCAGCGCGCCGACGCGGCGGCCATTGGAGGGTGAACCAACGGCAAAGGAAGACCTTTCTCTCTGTCTCTCTCTCTCACTGTCCACTCTGCCTGTAAAAAAAAAAAAAAAAAAAAATTAAAAAAAAAATGTTCAATATCACCATCAGAGAAATACAAAACTACAATGATGTATTTTCTCATAAAATGTGGCATATCAGGGAGAGGATTCAAGATGGATATACAGAGAAATTCAGCATTGGCTTCTACCTCCACTGAGATACTCCAAAGTAGCTACATATCCAGGAGAATACTTGAGGAGGAGCACTAGAGGTAGTAGGAGAGAAATAGGAAAACAGGACATTAATAACAGACAGCAGCTCTTGGCTGCTCCACTTCCAACCCAGCTCTCTGCTATGGCCTGGGAAAATGGTGAAAGATGGCCCAAGTCCTTGGACCCCTGCACCTGCGTGGGAGACTTGGAAGAAGCTCCTGGCTCCTGGCTTCAGATTGGTGTGACTGCAGCCATTGTGGCCAATTGGGGAGTGAACCAGCAGATGGAAGACCTCTCTCTCTCTCTCTCTCTCTCTCTCTCTGCCCCTCCTTCTTTCTCTGTACAACTTCAACTTTTAAATAAATAAATAAATCTTTTTTTGAAAAAGGAAAATGTGATATATATATCCAATGGTATATTGCTCAGTCAAAAAAAATGAAATCTTGTCATCTGTGGTAAAACAAATTGTGGTAAAACAAATAGAAAACACCATATTAAGTGAAATGTCAGGCACATAAAGACAAATATGTTTTCATTCATTTGTGGAAGCTAAAAATGTATTTCACAGGAGGTGAGAGTGAGACAGTGATCACTAGAATTTTGAAAGCAGAGGGGTTGAGGAGACAAAAAGTTAACAAGGACAAAATATAGTTATGAAGAATTAGTTCTGCTGCTCTATAGCACAGTAGGGGATATGTTATCTGGAACAATTTATGATATATTTCACAGCACAGAAAATTCTAGATGCAGAAAATTCCACATGTTCTTAACACATAGCAGTAAGAAATGTAAGAAATGAAAATGTTAATTACCACAATTTCATCATTACATGTTATTACATGTATCAATTATACTGTATCCCATAAACAGGTACAAATATATCAATAGAAACATGAAAAAATAATTTTAAATATTTAAATAAAGTGGAAGGGTGGGCATTGTGGTGCAACAGGTTAAACTGCCACTTGTAATATGTGTATATCACAGTGCCAATTCAAACCCAGTTACTCTGCTTCTGATCCAGCTTCTGCTAATGTGCCTGGGATGGCAACAGATGATAGCTCAAGTACCTGGATTCCTGCTACCCACATGGGAGACCGGGATGGCGTTCCCTGCTCCTGGTTTTGGTTGGGCTCAGCCCTGGCTGTTGTGAGCATTCAGGGAATAAACCAGTGGCTGAAAGATCTCTCTCACCTCACACACCTTTGACCTCTCCTCTTTGTCATCTTTCAATTAAATCATTTTTTAAGAATTCCCATTTGTAACTTTTTTCTTTAAAATTTTATTTGAAAGGCACAGTTGGGGGTGGGGGGAAGAGATCGATCTTTGATCTGCTGGTTCACTCCCCAAATAGTGGCAACAGCAAGGGCTGGGTTAGAATGAAGATGGGAGTTTCTTCCACGTCTCCCATGTGGGTGCAGGGGCCCAAGCATTTGGGCTATATCCGGCTGTTTTTCTCAGGCCATCACCAGGAAGCTGGATCAGAAGTAGAGCAGCCAGGACTTGAAACAGCACCCATATGGGACGGTGGCATTGCAGGAGGCAGTTTAACCCACTACATCACAATTCTGGCCCACTCAATAAATCTTTTTAAAAACCAAAATGTAGTAAGAAATATTTATTTCAATAATTGTGTACAATATGATGCAAACAGCCTCAAAAGTAGAGGGCTGTAGTGTACTAACAGTTATAGAGGTTAGTGAGTAAATCAGTCTTAGAGGATAAAGGAAGATATTTTGGAAGTACAGGAGGGATTTCAAAATGAAAGAGAAAATAAAACCTACAAGATTTAAAAAATTGGATTGAAATCAAAAGATCATGAAGATTCAGTTGAAGAAGAGGAATTGAGTGGCTACTTACCTTCCATTCTTCACAGAAGCTCTTTAAGTAACAGTGCAGAAGTACTACCAAACACTTGAATAACATCAATTTTTTACAAATTCACTTTACAACTCAGTGTAGCTAGGATTACCGTACTACCACACCTTGTAAAGACATTTCAAAAAGGAGGAAGGCAGACAAAATTTCTTATTATAAACAGGGACATAAAAACCCTCAAAAAAGACTTTCATATCAAATCCAGAAGCTTTTGTTTTTAAAGATTTATTTATTTGAAAGTCAGAGCTACACAGAGAGAGGAGAGAGAGAGAGGTCTTCCATCCACTGGTTCACTCCCCCATTGGCAACTACGGCTGGAGATGCACCAATCGGAAGCCAGGAGCCAGGAGCCTCTCTTGGGTCTCCCATGTGGGTGCAGGGGCCCAAGAACTTGGGCCATCTTCCACCATTTTCCCAGGCCATAGCAGAGAGCTGAATTAGAAGTAGAGCAGCCAAGACTAGAACCGGCACCCATATGGAATCCTGGTGCTTCAGGCCAGGGCATTTTTCTGCTGCGCCAAAGTGCCGGCCCCCAGAAGTTTTTTTTTAGTGATAGATCATTACCAAGTGAGATATAGCCCAGGAATGTAAGGTTAGCTTAACAATCAAAAATAAATTATTGTTAATACTACTGATTCTCTTCTGAAGTTTAGGAACAAGATGAGGGATGAGGATATCCACACTCAAATAAAAAATATTTATGTGTTTTAAAGGCAGAGACTGGAAGAGAGCGCCAATATACTGATTCATTTCCCAAATGCCAATAAGAACTGACACTGGGCCAGCTCAAAGTCAGGAGCCAGGAACTTAACATTGATGTGGGTGGCAGAGACCTGAGTACTTGAGTCATTACCTGCTGCCTCCCAGGATGTCAGGAGCAGGAACTGGAAACAGAGCCAGCACTTGAGTCCACACACAATGATATGAGATGGCAGCACCCAAGTGGCATCTTAATTCCTGTGCCAAACACTTGCTCCCCAACTCTTAAAACTTTGATTCAACACTGTATTAGAGTTTCTATTTCTAGCTAGGACAATAAGGCAAGAAAAAAATGAAAGATTCAGATTCTAAGGAAGAAGTAAAACTAAAATTATTTCAATTTATACGGGGCATGAGCCTATCTGTGGAAAACCCTAAAAAATCCACAAAAAGACTGGAGAATTCAGAGAAGTTGCAGGATATGCAATCAACTCACAAAAATCAGAATCCAGAGGCTGAAGCAAAACAAGGATTATTCAAAAAGTTTGCGGAAAATGGAAATGAAAAATAAGTGTAATTGATTCAAAACATTCTGAAATTCTTGCATATTCTCTTATTATTTCATTTTTTTCTTTTCTTTCTCACTTTTTTTGTTTGTTTGATTTTGAGGCAGAGTGTTCCCATCCACTGGCTCTTTCTCCAGTAACATCCATGATTGAACAAGGCCAAAGCCAAGGATGGAGAACTCCAATTGGGTTTTACCCACGATTGGCAGGGCCCTAACCACTTGAGTCATCAACTGCTGCCTTCCAGGGTCTGTATCAGCAGGAAGATGGTATCAGGATCCAGAGCTTGGAATCAAACTCAGGAACTCAGGTATGGGCTATGGGACGAAGGCATCCTACCTAGCATCTTAACCATACTTTCTTAGTGAATACTTCCCATGAACTTTTTGAACATTCCTTGTAAACTAACAATCAAAAAAGATAGTTAAGAAACCAATCTCTGAGCTGGCATTGTGGCACAGCCGTTAAAAACACTGGCTGCAATGTTGGCATCCCACATAGGTGCCGGTTTGAGTCACGGCTACTCCACTTCACATCCAGCTCCCTGCCAATGCCCCTGGGAAAGCAGAAGATGGCCCAAGTGTTTGAGCCCCCACAACCACATGGGAAACCCAGAGAAAGCTCCTGGCTCTTGGCTTGGGAAAATGGAAATCAAAAGGTAGCTGCAAAAAGCCTGAATTAACTGGGAGTTGACAACAGAGCCCAATTCTAAACTCAGGTCTGCTAACTCCAAAGCCTATATTCTGTTCCCGGAGTCACAGCATCCATACCTGTGATCCTTCTGCAGCTGCCAAAATGCCTCCAGCTTTCCACAGCAAGACACGCTGCCAAAGAGGTCACACAGATCACAGCATTTTCTGTTGTCACCCACACTTCCGCTCATTAACTTCTCTTCACATCATTTCCTGACCTGAAATCTCAAATCTTTTCCTTCCTAATCCTGATTAAAACTTACACACATTGTGTCATATCCCCTCAGTACTTGCTCCCTGCTACTAAAGCATGTAAAGAAATCCATATCCAGGGTAGGATATGTCACCTTCTCAGTAAGTCTATCCTAACTACCCTATTTAATACTGCAACCTACTACTCCCTCCTAACTCCACTACTATGCTTTTCTTTTTTTCCCCTATGGGAAATTATATAACTTATTTAGTATGTGAATTATTCCTCTTTCTGTCTTCACTTTCTAGAGTGTACTATAAAAAAAATCATGTCACACTCAGTGACTCAAAAGCAACAGAAATGTATTATCTTAGAGCTCTGGAGATCAGAACTCCACATGGGTTTCACTGGGCAGAAATCAGGGTACCATCGAGATGCTGCCACTTCTCTAGGTTCTGAGGCAGGGTCCTCTTCCAGCTGCTTAGACTCCACAGCCCCTTCCTGTCTTCTCATCTTTCACCTTCTCTCCCACTCCGATTCTTTCTTCATCTTTTTTTTTTTTTTTTTTGGACAGGCAGAGTGGACAGTGAGAGAGAGAGACAGAGAGAAAGGTCTTCCTTTGCCGTTGGTTCACCCTCCAATGGCTGCCGCGGATGGCGTGCTGTGGCCGGCGCACCGCGCTCATCCGATGGCAGGAGCCAGGTACTAGGTGCTTTTTCCTGGTCTCCCATGGGGTGCAGGACCCAAGCACTTGGGCCATCCTCCACTGCACTCCTGGGCCACAGCAGAGAGCTGGCCTGGAAGAGGGGCAACCGGGACAGAATCCGGCTCCCCAACCGGGACTAGAACCCGGTGTGCCGGTGCCGCAAGGCGGATGATTAGCCTGTTGAGCCACGGCGCCGGCCTCTTTCTTCATCTTTAAGGATCTTTCTTACTACATTAGGCCCACCTGGATAATACAGACACACTCCTCATTTCCAGATCCTTAATCCCATTTGTAAAATACTTTTTACCATCTCAAGATGAAACAGCGGGGTTCACACATTCTAATGATTTAGACTGGGACATCTTTAGGATGTCCATAATTCAGTCCATATTCAGAACGTGCTATCCAACTCTTCGTCTTAAAGCCAGCCTAAAGGAACAGATACATAGATCAAGTAAAGGCCTAGAAGGTGACCAAGTTCTCATAATTTCACTACTTGGTCATTGCCCCAGCTCAAGTCCTCTTAAGTACTTCAACATTCTTTTAAATGCTCTCTCAACAGTCAGTCTTCTCCTTCAAATTCATCCCCTATTTTGAAGTAATCTTAAATAAACGGTACATTTTAAATACAATTTAAATGCAACTATGGTATCTAATTATGCCTCAATAAATATTTTTTGAAGCTAATAAGGAACGTAGAATAAGAGATGATCAATTCAAAAGAAAGCAAGATAAAGGGGTAAAGGGAACACAACTGGGCGGGGGGGGCTCATACAGAAAACAAATACTAAGTGCCAGATTTAAACCTAAAAATAACTGTTAAATATAAGGGAGCTAAATGCTTAAGTTTCAAAACAAAACAAAAAAATCTAACAGTAATAAAGCAACAAAACTCAGTCATAGATTACTTAAAAGATTTTAGTTCATTGAAATTAAAAAAAAAAAAAAGGAACAGCAAGACATACTTTGTATTGTTTTGGTGCTAGAGTAACGCCATCTACGAAGAATGAGAAAACCTCAGAACAAGAGTTTGAGTGCTCACAGCTGTGCTGACTGGCTATTTCGTCTGCTGATCTAGGCTGACTTCAGCTAGTATGACTAGGACAACTTGACTCTCTTCCATATTGCCACTCAACCAGGTGTCACTCAATGGCCTGAATGCATTCTCCTGATGGCCACTATGCAGTAGAACAAGTCCAAGGGGATAAGCTTGTTTCAAGGATCCCTATTCACATGGTTGAGTCCAAAGTAAAAAAATCTGAACAGGTCACCTCATGGTAAGACAGCAAAGTCACATAGCAAACAGTATGAACATTAAGTTTATAACTATGGGAAAGGTAAAGAATTGAGGCCTAGTTACACAATCTACTCCATTATATAACCAGCTAATGAAGTAAACCTCGAGGCAAAAATCCATTAGTAGACTCACTGGGACATTTCATTATAATACTAAATGATTTTTTAAAAAGAATTTCAATTTGTATCCAATCACACAGCCTCTAAAAGAGAAAGCCAAATTCAGAATCATGGTGGGAGATTCAATATCCTTTTGTCAATAACAAGCAGAATAAGCTGACAAAGGATAATCCATAACAATACAGAAGATTATAACAATTTGATTAAGTCTTAAGTAACATTTAGAGAACACAGTACACAACAGTTGCAGAACATACATTCTTTTTAAATGGACAAGGGGACCGGCGCCGTGGCTCACTTGGCTAATCCTCCACCTGCGGCAACGGCGGCCAGGGTCTGGTCCCGGTAGCTCCTCTTCCAGGGAGCTGTAGCCCAGGAAGGCAGTGGAGGATGGCCCAAGTGCTTGGGTCCCTGCACCTGCATGGGAGACCAGGGGAAGCACCCGGCTCCTGGCCTCGGCTCGGAGCAGCGCTGGCCGTAGCGGCCATTAGGGGAGTGAACCAATGGAAGGAAGACCTTTCTCTCTGTCTCTCTATCTCACTGTCTATAACTCTACCTGTAAAATAAAAATAAAAATAAAGGGACATGGGGCATTTACTGAACAAGACTGAGACACACAACTGGTTTAAATAAACTTTTTTTAAAAATGACAGCTTAAGAATGTATTTTCTGAATACAGTGCAATTTAGCCAGAAATCCACAAAAGAGGACTAGAAAGTTCCACACCTGGAAATTAAACTCACTAATAAAAACACATGGATCAAAGGGAAATACAACGAAAATGAGAAAAAAAGTTTGAATTCGCTGATGTTGAAATTACTGTATGTATACAAGTGGATGTGACTAACTGCAAATACTGGGGTGTCCACGGGCAGACGCTCTGTGACTGAGAGGTGGGGAAACTGCTTGACACCGAGTCAACACGCGGCTTTTTAACGAGCACAACTACCACCACCATTTTCCACTTACACACCCAGGAGCCTCCTGAAATCCGTCCGGCATTCTCGCAGGCGCCTCAAAATTCTAGATGCCAACCCCATTCCTCCCGGTCCGCCCCATCGCAGAGGAGGTCCCCGGCCTTCACGGGTGACGGAGTGAGAAAGCTGGGGGCGCCGGGCGCGGCTGACAAGCGCCAGACACGCCTCATCCGCGGCCACGGGGCGACAAGGGGGTCAGCGGCCAGACCCTCCCTCGGGACAGGAGGCGCCGAGCCCGCAGCCCTGCAAGGCCCAGGGCGGGCGGCGCCCGGTGGGGAGCTCTGCACCCTCGCCTCGCCCTCGCCTCTCCCTCTCCCCGAGGCTGGGCCGGCACTGGGGATGGGCGAGGTGGAAGCCCCCAGGGCTCGGCGTCCTCCCCAGCCACGGGGAGAACCCGGCTCCCGGCTCAACGGCCGTGGGAGGCAGCGGTGAAGGACCTCCGGCTCGGCTGCCGGCCGGCAACACTGAAGTACTTCCTGCTTGTGGGGATTCTGAGGAGGAGGCGGGGGCTGGACACACCACTTACGGCGACTTCCCAGTCCAAAGGCCACGCCAATCTCGATTCGGTTTGAGATCACCGTCTCTCAAGATGGAGGCCTGACTAGAGCAGGCGGCCCGAGCGCGGGTGGGCGGGGCGGGCGTGGTGGGCGGGGCCGCGCATGCTCCTCCGAGAGCAAGGGTGAATTAATGGCCGAAGCCCCAGCCTAAGATCACAGCACTATGTTTTAAATGTCTTTTAAGTTATGCTGTCCTTGTTTTGTTTTGGCTTAGTTCTTATAAAAATAAATTAGGCGTAATGATTCTTGTTAATCACTAAGTTCAGGCAGTAACTATTTTTTAGCCTATTCATTGATGATTTCATTTTTTACTATTTTCTCTTCCTATTTTATTAATTTTTAAAAAGGCAGAGAGAGAGGTGCAGGCATTGTGGCGCAGTGGGTTAGGCTGCAGCTTAATTGCAGGGCAAGTTCAAGTCGCAGCTACACTGCTTCCTAACTCCCTGATTATGCACCTAGGAAGGTAGTGGAAGATAGCCCAAGTACTTAGGCCCCTTCCACCCATGTGGGAGACCAAGAGGAAGTTCCTGGCTCCCGGCTTCAGCCTGGCCTAGACTTGGCTATTGTAGCCATGTCGGGAGAGAACCATGCAAGGAAGATCTCTTTTTCTGTTGCTTTGCCTTTCAAGTAAATAATTTTTTTTAAAAAAGCAGAGTGGCTGGCATTTTGGCATAGAGGGTCAAGCTGCTGCCTGCGACACCAGTATCCCATGTGGGTACTGGTTTGTGTTCCAGCTACTCCATTTCCCATTCAGCTCCCTGATAAAAGCAGCAGAGGATGGCCCAAGGACTTGAATCCCTGCTAGCCATGTTGGGGACCTGGATGAAGCTCCTGGCTCAGCCCTGGCCATTGTGGCCACCTGGGGAGTGAACCAGTGGGTGGAGGATCTTTATCTCAGTCTCTCCCTCTCTCTGAAACTCTTTCAAATAAATAGATAAATCTTTAAAAAAAAAAGATATATAGAGACAAATCTTCCATCTGCTAGATCCAAAATAAATTCTATGAGCCCAGAACTCAATGTGTATCTCCCATATGGCAGGGACCCAAGTACTTGAGCCATCATCACCTGCTGCCTCCTAGGGTGTACAGTAGCAGGAAGCTGGAGTCGGAAGCAGAGCCAGGACTAAACTCAAGTACTTCAATATGGCAACGGACACCCCAAACAGCATCTTAATTGCTGTGCCAAATGCCCACATCTTTCTTGCCTATTTTCAAAACGTGTTTCAAACATTTAAAGGGCCACAGTCAGCTAGTTTTAGCTCCTGCTTGTTTAATCTTTGATTCTTCCAGGTCTTTGTCTAACTCTGACCTTACCCCTGAACTCTAGACACTTATATCCACCCACGTGGGAGATCAGGAGGAAGCTCCTGGCTTCGGATTGGCTCAGCTCTGGCTATTGCAGCCATTTGGGGAGTGAACCAGCGGATGGAAGACATCTCTCCTGTCTCTCTCTCGTTCTCCCTCTCTCCCTCTCTCCCTCTCTCTGCCTAACTCCACCTTTCAAATAAATAAATATTTTATAAATTCTTTAACATAATCTCAATGGATACCAACAGTTTTGTACCACTAAGCCACAGGTTAAGCTAGGGTCCCAGAATGGAAACTAGGAGGGAGAGGTAGTTATCTCAACGCTCAAACTACTTTGCTTCCTCCACATTATCACCTCTCATGGACGCTACCATTCTGTCTGCTAGATAGTGTCAAATCTCCCCAACTGGTCCCTGAGAGGCACACTCGACAGAATTCAGCTGGATCAAAAAAGAGGCAGCCTCACAGCTGTATTCAGTTTAAGGGTCTGTAGCTCCTGGGTATTTATTTAACCAAACAATTAGTTGACATGTGCTAAGCATTATAGAAGGCATTGGGAATAAAAAGATGAATTAGACGTGGTCTAGCCTGCAGGTGGATTATAATTGGGAGAGAGGGGGAAATGGAGTTAAAAACTCAGCAAGACAAAATAGGCAATTTTAAGCAATGTGGCTATAACAGTAACAAAAGGTGTGATTGGAGGGAGAGGTAGAAAACAAGTGAGGGGACTTCACTGAGTCTGGTGCTGAGGAACAGAGGTGAGGACGGCCCAAGAAGACTTCCCAACCTGAGTCTCACACTGAAAAAAGGAATTGGCCAGCTGTAAGTCAGGAGTAGGAAGTGCATCAGCCGTCAGCTGAGACAGCAAGAATAAAGATACATAATGGTACAGGGGAGCTATGTAACAGGTTTGGTTTTGCTGGAGCTTCAGTTTAGGTGGGAGTAGGGGAGATGAAGCTCGAGAGAAGGGCAGGATCCCAAAGGAATGAATTTTAAGCATGGTTAGATTTACATTTTTAAAACTTATTTTTAAAAGGTTTATTTATTTAAAAGGCTAGGGGGTGGGGATCTTCCATCTACCAGTTTACTCCTCAACTATCTGGAATGGCTGAGCCAGACTGAAGCCAGCAGCCAGGAAATTAGTTCTTCAAAAGAAATCACCAACTGTTCCTTGGAAGATTTGGAGAGAGACAAACTGGAAGTACTCAGCTGTAGTAAATATCTTTAACACAGCAGGACTAAGCCTGTTGCTTCCTAGTTAGATGACTAGGGGCCTAGTGGATCTTGAAATGCCATAACAGAATAACTAGTGGACATAGATACAAATATACAGGAAGTGTCATAAAAAGCAGAATTGGGTCTCGGGGCAGGGTAGGAGCTGCAAAGGAAAGGCAGGACTCAAGAAGGAGAACTGCTTTCAGATCTTAGAGGTAGAGGAGATGGTGAAGATGTGAAAGGAAATACAACAAATGTAAGTTCAAGTTTACTAGGTTTGAGGTGCAGCAGGACATGAAGAAAAAGACAAGGTAGAGATATAGAAATCTTCCATCTGTTGGTTCACTCCCCAAATGGCCACAACAGCTGGAGCTAGGCTGATCTGAAGCCAGAGCCCATCTGGGATGCCAGCACTGCAGGTGGCAGTTTTACCCACTACACCACAGTGCTGGCCCCAGGTTAAGGGATATTTTTTGATATAAAGATTTTCTGGAACTCCATTCTCACTGCTTCTTGAGAGATTCTTTTCCCTCATCATTTACTGACAGAAAATGAAATAAGCTCTAGCCATTGGTCCCAAGTTTGAGGGAATACCAGTCTGATTCTACTACTCCTGATTCTAAAAATCTATCAGGAGGGGACAGTGCTGTGCCATAGCAAGTGTGGCTGCCGTCTACATTGCCAGCATCCCATGTGGGAGCCAGTTTGAATCTCAGCTGCTCCACTTCCGATCCAGCTCTCTGCTATGGCCTGGGAAAGCAGCAGAGGATGACTCAAGTCCTTGGGCCCCTACACCTGCATGGGGGATCCAGAGGAAACTCCTGGCTTCTGACTTTGGATTGGCTCAGCTCCAGCCATTGCAACCATTTGGGGAGTGAACCAGTGGGATGAAAGATCTCTCTCTTTCTCTTTTTTTCTAGTGATCACAGTTATACTATCATCTTATGGAGTATCTGGCTAACAGTGGGAGAGGAGAATTCACAGTTTGCTATAGTTCATAAGACCTATTTCAGATATTTTGCAGACATCTATTCATATACACATCTATACCAGCCATTTGCTGGTATATAGAATAGGATAGCATATGTTCATCTAGGCCTTTATGTGTAAGAGAGATTCCTCAACAAAATACAGGAAGCTAGTAACAGTGTATAAACCCAGTCACAAGGCAGTCATTTAGCTTAGCAGTTAGGATGCTTGCATTTCATTTCAGAGTGCCTGGGTTCCATAACCATCTGGTTCCTGACTCCAGCTTCCTGTTAATGCAGACCCTCCAAGGGTTGGGCTTCTGTTACCCACGTGGGATGCCTGAATTGAGTTACCAACTTCTGGCTTTGGCCTGGCCTAGCTCCAGCCACTGTGGGAATTTGGAGAGTGAACAAGTAGATGGGAGATCTCTATTTATCTGTCTGCCTCTCAAATAAGTATACAGCCAATTCCTTACTTTCCCTACAGCCTGAAGTATAAACAAAAGATATACCAAATATTTGTGGCTTTCTCAGTATTATAAGTATTATAAGAACAGTCCTATCACTCATATTGCTTGAACTGAAGAATGAATAAATATTTAAGGGTTGTCTTAGGTGGAAGCTTCCAAATTCACAAAATAATAAAGGTGACATGCAAAAGGGGTGAACTTGGGACCTGAGGATGCATATTTCACCTATTAAGCACCAACCTCTGCTTTTCACTTTCTTGACAAACCCTAGTCACCTGTGCTATAGCAGTGTATCAAGCCCATAGCACAGATATTATCTTTTCCAAATATCTACAGCATCCCCGTTTAACAAGTGTCCCTTTTTTTTGGGGGGGGGGCAGACAGAGTTAGTGAGAGTGAGAGAGAGAGAGAGAAAGTTCTCCCTTCTGTTGGTTCACCCCCAAAATGGCTGCCATGGCCAGCATTCTGCGCCAATCTGAAGCCAGGATCCAGGTGCTTCCTCCTGTTCTCCTATGTGGGTGCAGGGCCCAAGCACTTGGGCCATCCTCCACTGCCTTCCCGGGCCACAACAGAGAGCTGGACTGGAAGAGGAGCAACCGAGACAGAACCGGCGCCCCAACTGGGACTAGAAACCTGGAGTGCCAGCACCGCAGGTGGAGGATTAGCCTAGTGAGCCGCAGCGCCGGCAACAAGTGTCCCTTTAATAAAAATAACTTCTCAGCTTTTAAGTGAAAGATCATTAAAATTGATACTTTTTAAAAACACATCCTTAATGAAGAAAAATTGAACTACAAGCCTGAGAAAGCTACTGACTACTGATCGAGCTGCTAAGTCCCTTAGTGGCTTGACAGGGAAAGAACAGAGGCTCAGGCTTTTTGAACAGAATATCTTCAAGCAACTTTTGGTGGAGACATGTTTTGTTTTGTTTTGTTTTGTTTTGTTTTGTTTTGTTTTGTTTTTTGACAGGCAGAGTGGACAGTGAGAGAGAGAGTCAGAGAGAAAGGTCTTCCTTTTGCCGTTGGTTCACCCTCCAATGGACGCCGTGGCCGGTGCGCTGCAGCCGGCGCACCGCGCTCATCCAAAGGCAGGAGCCAGGTGCTTCTCCTGGTCTCCCATGGGGTGCAGGGCCCAAGCACTTGGGCCATCCTCTACTGCACTCCCTGGCCACAGCAGAGAGCTGGCCTGGAAGAGGGGCAACCGGGACAGAATCCAGCATCCTGACCAGGACTAGAAACTGGGGTGCCAGCGCCATAAGGTGGAGGATTAGCCTATTGAGCCGCGGCGCTGGCCAAGACATGTTTTTATTGATGTTAGACTGACCTTTAATTTTATGACCAGACACCAGTTATTGGCTAAGATGCTTAAGTATAACCTAGACTCCCAGTTACTGATTATTCTATAAAACCCTCATTTGAAGTCAGCACAAAGTCTCTTGACAAACCAGGTATGTTCAAACCTTATACAACAGCACTCCATTTACAATGCTCCAGGGATTGTATTAAATGCTTCACACCCACTTTGTATTTCCTCAGAACCCTAAAGATAGATACTATCGTTATCTTCATTTAAAAGAGCTGGCTCAGAAGGATTAAGTAGTTCCTCAAGGACATGCATACTGTGGCCGAGCCAAAAATTGGATTCCATTTGCACCACACTACTTTGTCTCCTCTAGATCTCTGCTCTCCACTAAGACAGCCAGTAGCTGGATGTGACTATTTAAAATAATAAAAATTAAATAAAATTTAAAGTTGATTTCCTCAGTCACTAACCATATTTCAAGTGGCTAATGGCTACCATACTAGATAGCACTGGAAGCCATGACTGCAGCAAGTTTATTGAGCAGTGCCAGCCTAGAGTTATAAGTACTTCAGATGCACTCTCTCTCTCATGATAATGAAATCACATAAATGATCTTGTTACTTTGACTTCTAGGAAATTCAGTTCCAAATTTAAGCTCAAGTATAGCTAAACCTGGGCCCCTGTGATCAATATGTTTGTGCTTTTCTTGGGACATGGTTTTCCTCCTCTATTTGATTATTGTTTCATTGTAGATGTTTTTGTTGTGTGTCTTCTCAAATCCTTTGATAAAGGTAGGGTATAAGTATAAATAAATAGAAATGAGGAACCATGGCTTTATTTTTGCATGATTTCCCTGATATAAGGTCCATTGCAGTGGGCTAGTGCTGTGACACAGTGGGTAAAGCCATCGCCTATAGTGCCTGCATCCCACATGGGCATCAGTTCATGTCCCGGCTACTCTATTTCTGATCTAGCTCCCTGCTGATGCTCTTGGGAAGGCAGCAGAGGATGGCCCAAGCTCTTGGCCCCTGCCACCCATTTGGGAGACCCAGAAGAGGCTCCTGCTGCCTGGCTTTGGCCTGGCGTAGCCTCAACCATTGCAGCCATCTGGGGAGTTAACCAGTGGTTAAAAGATCTCTCTGTCTCTGTCTCTGTCTCTCTCTGTCCTTCCCTCTCTATCTCTGCCTTTCAAATAAATGAATAAATATTTTTTTAAAAAGCTACAATCTAAACTATTTACCAACTATATACTGTCAATAAGAAATTAGCTTCAAATATAATATAAGCAGATTAAAAGTTAATGGAAGAAAAAATTAAATCATGCAAATATCAGACCAAGGTCAGAAAAGGCTATATTATTATCAGGTAAATTGGACTTCAGAACAAGAAACATAGAAGGATATTATGCAATGATAAAAGGGTTGATCCATCATGAAGATGTAGCAATACAAAATGTCTAGATAGCAGACAATAGACCTGCCAAATATATGAATGCAAAACTGATGGAACCGAAAGAAGAAACAGACGAATCCATAATAATAGTTCAAGGCTTTGTAGGGCACCCCTGCTCCCCTCTCCACCTCCATACACACTCTTTTCCTGTGTCTGAGAATCAGATGCCTTAACCACCCTGTGATCCAGCCAGATACAGGTTTTTCCCAGCAGGTTGAGCTCAGTATGGGACCTTGAATATACCCAGGCATTGACAAAGATATTTTAGGTTGTTGTCCAAAACGCTGAAAGAAACTGGCCCCAGCCCTAAGCCAAACTTCCTTAAGCTCTCCAACAGCCCATACCCTGACCCCCTCATGTGGACTCATCAGCACAACATCCTTGTTCTCTCACTGTGTGTTGTGAGGTAAGCTGAAGCTCTGCATGTAAATCCCCTAATACATGCTTTGGACAGATCACTTTAGTATTTAGTCCTTATTTTCAAATCCCAGCAAACTCATCCCAGCAACCCCTGTTGCTGCTTTTGGAGTGACTCCAGCTGTGGGTTTGGCTAGATGAAGCAGTTTTCAGCACCCATCTCAGTAACTGATAAAACCAGTAAATAGAAAATCAGTAAGTATACAGAAGAAAAGAACATCAACCTGCAGCATCAAATTGCTATTTATAGAACAACTCACCCAACAGCATCAACAGGTACACTGTTTTTAAGAGATCATGTGACATATATAAAAAGATATACCATATCCTGGGCCTTAAAACAAACTTCAGGGGCCAACATTGTAGCACAGCAGGTTAAGCCGCCACCTGTGATACCAGCACCCATATGGGGGTTGGTTCTAGTCCCAATCACTCCCTTTCTGATGCAGCTCCCTGCTAATGGACCTGGAAAGCATTAGAAGATGGCTTAAGTGCTTGGGTTAATAAGCTCCCACCTGCAAGGCTGCCATCTCATATGGGTGCCAGTTCAGTCCTGATCCAGCTCTCTACTAATATACCTGAGAAGGCAGTGGAAAATGACCCAAGTCCTTGGGCCCCTGCCACCCATGTGAAAGACCTAGATGAAGCTCTTGGTACCTGGCTTTGGCCTGACCCAGCCTTGGCCTTTGGGGCCATTTGGAGATTGAACCAGTGGGTGGAAGGTTGGTCTCTCTCTCTCTCTCATCTTTCTCCATAACCCTGCCTTTTATGACAGGGTGGCTTGAAGTTTTACATTTTCCCACAGGACATAGCATGCCTGGGTGGTTATAGGTTACCTTGCTTGCTTGATAATAGCCAAGGCCACCAAAATGTGGTTTCTGCCTTTCAAAATGCCCCACAACTGCAACTCTGGGCTGTCTTCTCCAGGCTTGCTCTGTGAGATAGGCAGTCACCAGCCGGCCAATAAAGACTCCTGATTTGATCTCAAAGTCATGCCGTGTTTTAATTGTGTGCCCTGAAACATTTGTAGGCCCCAGAAAGAGTCCCCCATCCCTCCCAGGATGGGTAGGCTAACTTCAACACTGTGTCATAGTCCAAGAAGGAGGCTCAGGGGGCGACCACTGAGAGACTTCTGGTACTTTAGCACAGTCTCTCAGTCTTTGAAATTTTAATCAGGAGAGTCATCTGGTACCTCAACAGTGAGTAGAAATCATTTTTTTGATTTCTTCTGGTTTCTGATCTATGGGTTGACCCATCTGGGGTTGTTGGAAGGCTGAATGCATCACTACTTCCACAACCACGTTTGAGTTCAAGACGTAATCTCGGAACTCTGGTTTTGGCTGAATATAATTTGTGTAAGAGTCTGGTTGGTTGGTTGTTATTTCTGTTTTGCTGTGTTGATGCTGTCATTGTTATAGGGATGGGACAAGGATCATCCCTTCCTGCTGATCCACCATTGGGTCATGTTTTTTAATAAAATTTCAGTAAAATTAAAAGATCTTTTGGTTTTACCCTAAATACTTTTGATTTCCAGCTCCTCTGCAAATGGGAGTGGCCAACCTTTGATGTAAGGTGGCCACTGGAGGGAACTACTAACCTTTCTACAGCTTCACAGGTCCAAGAGGTGATTTATGGAAAACCTGTTCATATTAACCTGGATTGATTTCCTTTCCAATCCCCCTTTGTGGCTAAAAGGTTAAATGAAAAAAAAAAAGTAAAAATGATTGAGGGTTAACGTGTCCTCCTAGCTAATCCGAAGGGGAAGGAGCCACCACCTCCTGTTATTCAGGGCCCCCCAGAGGATCCAGTCCCACTGGACCCTCCTCCCTATGGAACCAGTCCATCGGCCCCACCCCAGGAGCCTCCACTGGCCCCAACTCTTCACAGATGAGGACTGTCACCAGGGGGAGCCCAGTCTTTCCAGTCCCCGATATACGCGAAGCAGGTCAGCATTATCACCCGCAGCCCCAAGGAACACTGGGTTGTACACAGCCGCCTGTTCTGGTCCTTCGGTTGTGGCAGACTGCCTCTGCCTCTGCCTTGCGGGGAGACAAACCCCCTTTTATAGTCTATGTCCCCTTTTATACTAGTGATCTGTATAATTAGAAACAACAAAATCCCTCCTTTTCTGAGAGGCTGCAGGGATTAATCTCTCTCCCGAGTCTATTTTCTTTACTCATCAACCGACCTGGGATGACTGTCAACAACTTTCCCAAACCCTCTTCACACTGGAAGAGAGACCACCTTCGGCCAGAAGCCCAGAAACTGGTCCTGGGCTGGAAGGAGAGCCCACCTTCGAGCTGGCCCGACTGGAAATAATTTTTCCCGCAAGTCGCCCCCTCTGGGATCCCAGTGATGCCAGAGGAAAGGAGGCCCTCAATCGGTATCGCCAGACTCTGTTGGGAGGGGTCCGAATGGTGGCAAGGAAGCCAACCCCTGAGGTAAGTGAGATCCTCCAAAAACCGGATAAGTCTCCCATGGCTTTCCTTGAACGTCTCTTTGAAACATATTGCACATATACCCCTATCAATCCAGAAGCACCAGAAAATAGGTGTGTCATTAATGTAGCCTTTGTGTCTCAGTGGGCCTCTGACATTAGACACAAATTACTAGAGGGACTTGAGGGAAAGCTCCTTTCTGAATTGGTGGAGATAGCCCAGAACATTTATAATAACAGGAATGACCCTGTTACTTTAGGTGGTGGCCCACAGCCTCAGGATAAAAAAGGTCATTCAATCAGACCTCCTCTAAAAAGGAACAGTGTGCTTATTGTAAGGACACTGGACATTGGAAAAATGAGTGCTCCAAAAGAAAACAAAAGGGGCAGGGGTCAAAGCTCATCCCAGTTTTGGTAGAAAAAGTTGATCCAATACCAAGTGCTGCTCCTGGACCCATTAAGAATTAAGTTTCTAAAAACTTCTGCTTTAAATCCGGCCACACCTGCTTCCTGATGATAACCCAAGGGAGCCTAGCCATGATCCTAAGGAGGTGCTGGAATCCTCAACCAGCCTGAGGGCGGATCGGACTGACACTTCGCTGGGAGACGGAGACACTGTTTTATTCACGGATGGGAGCAGCTTCATCTCCGGAGGAGTGAGGTGAGCAGGAGCAACTGTAGTCACCTTCCCAGAAGTTATGTGGGCCAGACACTGGGACATAAAACCTCTGCTCAGAGGGCGGAGTTAATAACACTAACCCAGGCTTTCAGGTGCAGCAAAACTAAATCCATTAATATCTACACAACAGCAGATACGCTTTTGCCACTGCCCGTGTCCATGGAGCTAGCTCTGCATCAAGAACGGGAGCCGGCGCTGTGGCTCAACAGGCTAATCCTCCGCCTTGCGGCGCCGGCACACCGGGTTCTAGTCCCGGTCGGGGCGCCGGATTCTGTCCCGGTTGCTCCTCTTCCAGGCCAGCCCTCTGCTGTGGCCCGGGAGTGCAGTGGAGGATGGCCCAAGTGCTTGGGCCCTGCACCCCATGGGAGACCAGGAAAAAGCACTTAGCACCTGGCTCCTGCCATCGGATGAGCGCGGTGCGCCGGCCGCAGCGCGCCATCCGCGGCAGCCATTGGAGGGTGAACCAACGGCAAAGGAAGACCTTTCTGTCTGTCTCTCTCTCTCTCACTGTCCACTCTACCTGTCAAAAAAAAAAAAAAAAAAAAAAAGAACGGGGACTCTTACCGTCTGGGGGAAGGCAGATCAAAACTGTGTCCAAGAGCTTAGCCCTTCTGGAGGCAGTGTGGTTGCCAAAGAAAGTGGCCATCATCCATTGCAAAGGGCAGGGAACCTCAGAGTCCTTGGAGGTGAAGGGAAGTGCATTCACGGATAAAACAGCTGGGAAAGGCGCCTTAAAACCATAGGGCCCCTCCAGATCCTTCTAGTCTTGCCTGACCAAACCCGTCTATACTAAAAAGAAAAGCCTACAGGGCTATCACATGGGGCTACAATGGATCATGGAGGGTAGATGCACCTTCCTGATGCAAGACTGAACCTCCCAGAAACGATTGGCCAAAAACTAATAGAATAAGTTCACCACAGTACTCATCTCCGGAGTTCAAAATTGACTGAGCAGTTACATTTCTACATTCCCAGATTGGATCAGCAGACTTGCCAAGTCTTGTCAGGATGCCATGTTTGTGCCCAGGTAAACCCAGAACAAAGAGAGGAGTTAACCCAGGGGACTCGGTTACAGGGAAAAGCCCCTAGAGAACACTAAAAAGTAGACTTTACCTGGAAAATACAGTTACCCCTATCTTTTAGTTTTTATTGATACTTTTTCTGGCTGGGCAGAGCCTTTCCCCACCAAGACTGAAATAGCTCAGGCTGTGGTCAAGAAATTAGTTTCTGAGATTGTCCCCCAAATTGGCCTCCCTCTAATAATGGGGTCCTCCCTCTAATAATGGTCCTGCGTTTATCACTTAGATTATCCAATTGCTAGCAAAGGTTTTAACAATAAATTGGAAATTACATTGTACTTATAAACCACAAAGTTTAGGACAAGTGGAAAGGACAAACAAAACTATAAAGAAAACCTTAATGAAAATAAAAGTAGAGACTGTCAAACATTGGGTGAGCTTCCTTCCCTTCGCCCCATTTCAGAAACGGTGTACTCCTTATGTAAAGGATTTAACCCCTTATGAGATAATGTTTGGAAGGCCACCGTCCCTAGTCCTGATGTTGGGAGAGGAACAGCTGACAAATCTGAGTAATGACTCCCTTCTTAAGTCCTTACGGGCTCTTCAGACAGTCCTCCAACAAGGCCACACCTTGGAAAAAGCCACACAATCAACCCCCAATCCACCTCTAGTGCTGTCACCCTCAACAATCAGCCTGGAGATCTGGTGTGAATAAAGAAATACAACCCCTCAACCCTTGAGGCGCAGTGGACCAGATCTTTGCCTGCAGTCTTGAGCACGCCAACAGCAGTAAAAATAGCGGAGAAACACTATTAGATTCATTGCAACCAGATAAAAAGGGATTCAACATCTCAGGCGCTAGAATGATGGACAGCAAGCCCAACCAAGGACCTATTAAAGATAAGACTCTCCTGAACTGTCTCTTGATCCTCTTATCTACACTCAATTTAATTGTCAGAGGCAAGGGCATAGTCCTCAACCCACACCAGCTAGTTCACCATCATCACTAAAAATTCCTTCACAACTCCCTGGTTTCAGTTTGACCTATGTACAGAAAAGGCCTAGGTAATCACCAAGTCAGTTACAGAGGAGGCTTAAGTGGTAGTCTAGGCCCCACCTCATCTTCCATGAGATGTAGAACAAAAAAACTAGAACAAGGACTGTCAGAACTAAATTTTATGTATGCCCCCAGGGGCCTCCTGACTGTGAAGGGACAGACAACACCACTGTGCTAACGGGTTGTAAAACTATAGCAAATTAAGTTACAAATAAGGGGTGAGATCACCTCATCCACCTTACCTGGGGCACCAAACAAAGGACCTGCACCACAGCTTCTTGCAATCCCATTATCATACAGGTTAACAATGGTCAGGGAGAGGGATGACAGACAGAACCCACCTGGGTTAAGACTGTATGTCTCTGGCTATGACCCAGCATAGAGTTTACCATCTAAAAACACACTCCAAAAAAAGTCCTCCTAACCTTATTGGTCCAGGGAGGGAGACAGCAAGTGCTACCCACAAGACCCCCTCAAATTCCCCAACCCCTCCTTCAACATCGCCTCTAACATTGTTATCAAGAGGCTGATAAATCAAATGGGGTCAGACATCTCACGCTGCCCTCTACTGGACATGGTAATTTCTGTTAGGTAGGAAGTCAGTTATGAGCTTATGTGTGTGTGACATAAAGGCCTAAAGAGAAGACATCTATGTCCAGCATATGCATCTGCATCTCAGAGTCATCCTGACAATGTTTCAGGGGCAGCCCGGACTTCGCATCCTGCCCTGCCCCCTTCTACCTGATAACCTGCCTGGTGGGGGTCCCCACCCCTTCTCCCAGATGCAGCCCAGAACACCCTGCTCTGGATCCCCATTCTCTAGGGGGTCTTGCTCACCCTTCCTCCAAACTCAGGATGGCGCCAGCTAGGCTTCCTCCTGTCTGATACCTTCAGGGAAAAACTCAGATAGAAGTTTTTCTATTTACATCCAAAAAGCCCTTTGTTCCAAGAGGAGCAGAGGTGGGGAAGCACGTCCCATCTCCTTAAAAACCGCTGGCCTAAATGTAGACCGGGCACTCTCTCTCAGGTCCTGTCTGGAGAGGTGCCCATCCGTTTTTACGGATGTCCCTTCCCTAATAAACTTTGCTATTTTACCTCCGACTATTCTCTGTCTCACGCCTGAATTCTTTCTGCGAGAAGACAAGAACCCTGCAAATTTCTCCGGTAACAGTTTTGCCTTTACCTTCCTAAATGAAACTAATCCTAATACCACCCAGGATTGTTGGTGCTGTCTAAACCAGACACCCCCCCCCCCGACTATGTGGGGGTAGGAACTAAAGTTTCTGTGGGCACTAATTCTGACATTTGAAACGTCACCACTAGTCAAGCCCACCAACAAAGCCTTTCCCAATGGGAAAATTACCAAAACTCACCCTTGGCTATCTACAGAATAAAGACATCTGCCTATTAATTAGAGGGTTTCAAGTCCAACACTCTCCCTTTCGGGATTCATGTAGTCAATCCTCATGTCCTTGAACCCCTCCAGCCTAGCAGATCAAAATTCTCTTGTACCGCCAGAGGGAACCTGGTTTGCTTGTACCCTGGGAATTACTCCTTGCCTCTCTCATGTGGAACTAATTAAGTCTAATCAAACAAAACTAAGTATACTTGTACATGTATTGCCTCAGGTGAAGGTGGGAGAGAACACTTGGGGGTTTCTCCACCAAGAGGGGTGAGCAGCTCCAGTACTAGCTCCCCTTCTGGTTGGGCTGGGAATAGCTGGCTCCATAGCTGTGGGGATGTCGGCCCTGATTACCAGCCATCAGAACTTTAAAACTTGAAGCAAATATGTTGATTTTGACCTCTCAGAATTAGAAAAGTCTGTATCTAAATTAGAATCCTCTCTAGACTCTAGCTGAAGTTCTCCAAAATAGGAGGAGTCTAGACCTCCTATTCTAAAACAGGAAGGATTATACCCAACATTAGGGGAAACTTGCAGTTTTTATGCCAACCACTCAGAAATAATTAAAAATAGCGTATCCTTAGTCGGAAACTGCCTAAAAAAGAAAAAAAACAGAGAGGCCAATAAAAATTGGTATAAAAACCTGTTTTCTTGGTCACCTTGGCTAACAACCCTTCTATTGGCTCTGGCACGACCAATAATTTTAATACTCAGGCTATTCATAGGCCTTTGTGTTATTAATAACCTGTCCCGATATGTGACCAGCCATTTACAGTTAAGTTAATGATACTTAGAACACAGTACCAGCATTTAAATCAAGATGACAAAGAGTCAACACCCTAAATGGCTGTAACACATGAGGTTAGGCCAGGCCGAGGCCAGGAGCCAGGAGCTGCATCCAGGTCTCCCAGATAGATGCAGGGGTCCAAACTTGGGGCATTTTCCACTGCTTTCCTAGCACATTAGCAGTGAGCTGGATTAGAAGTAAAGCGGGCAGTTCTCAAACCTGTGCTCACATGGGATGCTGACGGCAGAGGCATCAGCTTCACCTGCTATGGCACTACACCAGCCCCCAATTACCTCTTAATGGTCTCACCTCTCAACACTGTTGCATTGGGATTTAAGTTTCCAACATAGGAACTGCGGGGGACATATTCAAACCACAGCAAGGTCCCTGCACTGCAGTTGAGCTACACTAGTTACCCCAAGGCATCAATTCCTGGGTCTAGAGAGACCTTTGCAGGGTATGTTGCACAGAATTCTAAGAGGGCTTCCCAAGATTGCCAGCCCTTCTCATACACTTGCGTCTTCTCAGTTATTCAATCAGGCAGTAACCCAGGTACTGTGGCAAAGGAATTTTCCAAAGCAGTTGATGTTGAAATAGGGAGGTTATCTAGGTGACCTGATCCAAAGGCAGAGCTCTTTAAAACTGGAGTTTTCTCTGGCAGATTGCAGAAGCAGAAGTCAGAGATGTGCTCTGTTGACCTAGAAGAAAGTGAACACGCATTCTGTGAATTGCTCATGGGGACCCTTTGGCAAGAAACTTATAGGCAGCCTCTGTCAGCCTAAAAATGAAGACGTCAGTCTTACAAACACATGGAAATAAACTCTGCCAATAACCAGTGAACCTGGAATAGGATTCCAAGCCCCATAGAAACCACAATCCCAACCAGTACCTTTGATTTCAGCCTGAAGTGACCCTGAGCAGAAAATCCAGCCATGCCATGACCAGACTTTCACCTTTAGAAACGGAGATAATTTCTGTTGGTCGTAGCACAAAGTGTGTGGTAGTTTGTTGCTTAGAAATGGAAAGCTAATATACAGAGAACAAATTTATTCAGGCCACACATAATTAGACCAACAGCAACTAGCAATGAGTTGAGAGCTTCAGAGTTCTCTTGCAGGCAGTAAAAGGCATGGGGATGTGCTCTGTTAAGCTTCCTGGGTGTTAAGAATATTCCACAGTCTAAATGGATGTCTAGATATCTCAGTAATTAACAGTCACCCCTACAAAGCCTAAACTGTGTGTACCAAAGTCCTCAGGACAGCCACTGTTTCTGTCTTTAACACCTAACTTATCAGACAACTGATCCCAGAGGGCAATCACAGACTTAGTCAGTTTACCATTGAAATCTCAAAGTGAGGAGATACAATCTGTGGATTCTTATCACTCCCTCTTTCTGGGCGAGCTATACCATCACCCAGGATTGTGTCCATCTCATATATAAGCACTCAGTCCAACTGCTACTTGTCTTGTCAGTAAGTGCACGGAGGAATTTCTGTGCTCTTTTTCCCCACCATGAAACAATATTGGAGTCATCAATCTCATTTTTGACCTCTTTGCCACTTAGCATTGTAAGAGCTGTTAGTTCAGTTGGTTTCTGCCAAGAGTCTCTTTTTTTTCTGGAATTGAGGATGAGGATGATGGTTAATTTTAATTTTTTAAAAGTATGTTTGAGGGGCAGAGAGACAGGGAAACAGACTAAAGGAGATTTCCCATCTGCTGGTGCACTGCCCAAATGTCAACAATATCCAGGGCTAGGCTAGGCTAAACCCAGGAGGCAGGAACACAATCCACGTCTCCCACGTGAGTGTCAGGAACCTGATTACTCGCACCACCACTGCTGTTGCCCAGGGCCTGCATTAGCAGGAAGCTGAAGTCAGGGGCTAAAGCTGGGGAGCAAATCAAGGGGCTACAGCTACAATTTGGGATGTAAGCATCTGAACTGCTAGGCTAAACACCCACTCCACAATGGTTAACTTTATGCATCAATTTGATGGAGCAATAAGATGCCCAGATAGCTGCTTAAACATTATTTCTGGGGCTGGCATTGTGGCACATCAGGTTAAGCTCTTGCCTGTGAAGCCAGGTTCCCAAATTGGAGTGCTGGTTCCAAACACAGCTGCTCTACTTTCCAATGCAGCTTTCTGCTAACGCACCTGGGAAGACAGCAGAGCATGGCCCAAGTAGTTGCTTCTGCTACCCATGCTGGAGCCAGGATGGAGTTCCTAGCTCCTGGCTTCAGCCTCACCCAGATCTAGCTATTGTGGCCATTTGGGAAAATGAACCATCAGATAGAAGACATTCTCTCTCTCTCTCTCTCTCTCTCTCTCTCTCTCTCTCTCTCTCTCTCTGTAACTCTGCCTTTCAAATAAATAAAAATAAATCTTATTTAAAAATAAAGAATACAAAACCAAAGTCCTAGAAAATTGCTGTCAGCTTTTCTGGGTTCTGAAGCTCTGGGATTCCACTGGTGGAAACGAGGTACAATGCCTGAAAGTACAAATGGAGAATCATCTTGCGCTCAAGCTAGGTTCTCTTCTGGTCCCTGGACATGCCCTCTAGAAATACAGTCGGCTTCTCTATCCTCTAGAATACAAAGACACAAATGTGGTGATCTGGAAAGAAAGATTTGACATTTAAAGGCCATGTGATAATATGCATGCCACAGAACCTGTAATTTCCTCATTTGTATTTCACAGATTTGAAAAACAAAATGAGGTAGTGTCATTGCAAAGCACTCTATAAACTTATAAAGTGTGCTACAGGCCTAAGGATTTATTATTATTATTAACTGCAGATATAGAGGATGTATTCATTTCGCCTGGTGAGTTAAGCATCTGTCCAATTGCTGGCAGAAATTATTCCTGGTGCCTTCACATCAGTCATCCAAGAATTGACCTCTGCCAGCAGAAGGCTATCAAAACTGGTGAAGCAGCAAACTGTCTCACTGTTGCCTCCCTGGCTTGCTAACATAAGTGTCTCCCGGGAAAGGGGGAAAAAAAACCTAGTAATATTAAGCCTTTATAAGCACTCAGCACTTCAATTCAGAAAGTACTCAGATAGCACTGTGTCATTTAATGACTATGTAACTCTGGGTAGTAGACAAGAATTATCACTCCTGTTTCACAAGTAGGGTTCAGAAACACAGAGGATCACACTGTTCATAATCCCAGTCTTTTTTTTTTTTTTTTGACAGGCAGAGTGGACAGTGAGAGAGAGAGACAGAGAGAAAGGTCTTCCTTTGCCGTTGGTTCACCCTCCAATGGCTGCCGCAGTCAGCGCGCTGCGGCCAGGGCACCGCGCTCATCCGATGGCAGGAGCCAGGAGCCAGGTGCTTTTTCCTGGTCTTCCATGGGGTGCAGGGCCCAAGCACTTGGGCCATCCTCCACTGCACTCCCGGGCCACAGCAGAGGGCTGGCCTGGAAGAGGGGCAACCGGGACAGAATCCAGCGCCCCGACCAGGACTAGAACCCGGTGTGCCGGCGCCGCAAGGCGGAGGATTAGCCTAGTGAGCCACGGCGCCGGCCCATAATCCCAGTCTTATTTCCATCACATTCCATGGCCATCATCTGTGTTGTAGGTGGAGTCAGTAAAGCTGAGATCAAAGGGAAAGAAACTACAAAAGGTAGTTTTAGTTTGAGATTCCAAAGAGTGACGTGAGCAGGTGAAGACCTAGCAGGCTATTGTGAGAACTTGGCTTTTATTCAGCAGAATTGGGATACCACTGCAGCATGTTGAGCTAAGGAGTAACTTTATCTGACTTATGTTTTCATTAGGCCATTTTGGCGGTTTTTATGGAAAACGGACTCTGAGAGACTGGTGTAGCAGTTCTGTGAGCGTGGTGACTTAGACGACACTGGTAAGAGTGGAAGTGAGCAGCGGTAGGACTCAGGAAACGTCTCAAAGGAACAGCTGACACGATGAACGGGGATTGGAGAAACAGACTCAGCAACCGCTGCAAGGGTTGGGGTCCAAATTGCTGCAGAAAAAAATCAGTCATCATTTATTGACATGGTGAAGAGTGTAAGAGGGGTTATGGCAAATTGGTTTTAAATGTGTTCATTTGAAATGCTTATTAGGGGCCAGTGCTGTGGCACAGTGGGTTAACGCTCTGGCCTGAAGCACCCGCATCCCATATGGGTGCTGGTTCGAGACCCAGCTGCTCCACTTCCAATCTAGCTCTCTGCTATGGCCCAGGAAAGCAAAAGAAGACAGCCCAAGTCCTTGGGCCTGAGGAAGCTCCTAGCTCCTGGCTTCGGATCAGCGCAGCTCTGGCTGTTGCAGCTATCTAGTAAGTGAACCAGAGAATGGAAAAATGATCGATCGATCTCTCTCTCTCTCTCTCTCTCTCTCTCTGCCTCTCCTCTCTCTGTGTAACTCTTTCAAATAAATAAATAAATCTTTAAAAAAAGAAATTCTTATTAGACATTCAAGTGTAGAGGTTGAGTAGAACTGAGCATAGAAGCCTGGAGATCAAGGATGAGAGGTCAGGACTGTAAATAGAAATGCATTAGTAGAGAGTATATAATAGGCATTTAAAATTGGCAAGAGATGAGATCACTTACCTAGGAAGTAAGTATAGTTAAGGAAATAAGACTTCTGAGTACTGAGATGAGAGTTATTCCATTGTTCACAGGTTGGAGGAGCAAGCAAAACTAGCATCAGCCTTTCTTGGATGAGAAAACTGAGAGAAGTGTGTCTTGGAAGCCAAAGGATGGTGGTTACTGTGTCAAATATGACCGATAGGTTCAAACAAGTCTGAGAAATGAACATTGGATTTGCTTTACAGAGGTTATAGATGACCTTGACAGTTACTGGTAGAGTGACGGAGAAGAAAGCCTGATTAGAGAAAACTCATTAGAGTAGGCAAAGAGGAAATGGAGACATCATTTGCGAACATTTTTTTTTTCTTTTAAAGGAATTTCTGCTCCAAATTGGTGCAATATCTTGAAAACGTATGGAGAGAGGTTTTTTTTTTTTTTTTTCAAAAAGAAAAGATAATCTTTGTATGCCAATGGGAATAATACAATAGAGAGGTAGAAAATGGTTATGTACAAGAGAGAAGTGATGACTGAAAAAGCAGCATCCCTAAGTGGATAAGAGAGAATAGACCAAGTCTGACGTAAACAGCACGCATTAGATTATAGCACAGGGCCGGCGCCATGGCTCCTTTGGCTAATCCTCCCATATGGGCGCCAGGTTCTAGTCCCGGTGGCTCCTCTTCCAGTCCAGCTCTCTGCTGTGGCCCGGGAGGGCAGTTTGGGGAGTGAACCAACGGAAAGAAGACCTTTCTCTCTGTCTCTCTCTCTGTCTATAACTCTGTCAAATAAATTTAAATATATATATATATATACCAATGGTTAAATTAGGATAAAACCAAATCGCCAATTGTCCTTTCCCCAAAAACATAGATTTCTTTTTTTTTATAACGCTTTTATTTAAAGAATATAAATTTCCAAAATACAGCTTATAGATTACAATGGCTTCCCCCCCCATAACTTCCCTCCCACCCACAACCCTCCCCTTTCCCACTCCCTCTCCCCTTGCTTCACATCAAGATTCATTTTCAATTCTCTTTATATACAGAAGATCAGTTTACTATATATTAAGTAAAGATTTCAACAGTTTGCCCTCACATAGCAACACAAAGTGAAAAATACTGTTGGAGTACTAGTTATAGTATTAATTCACAATGTTTAGCACATTAAGGACAGAGATCCTACATGATATATATTTTTTAAATTCATTAATTTTCTATGCAATTTCCAATTTAACACCAAGATTTTTTTTTCATTTTTAATGATCTATAATACAGAAGATTGATTCAGTATATACTAAGTAAAGATTTCATCAGTTTGCACCCACACAGAAACACAAAGTGTAAAATACTGTTTCAGTACTAGTTATAGCATTACTTCACATTGGACAACACATTGAGGACAGATCCCACATGAGACGTAAGTACACAGTGACTCCTGAAGTTGATTTAACAATTTGACACTCTTGTTTATGGCGTCAGTAATCTCCCTAGGGTCTAGTCATGAGTTGCCGAGGCTATGGAAGCCTTTAGGGTTCGCCAACTTCAATCTTATTCCAACAGGGTCATAGCAAAAACATAGATTTCATTTTAGGAGACTGGAGACCCCAGTCTCTGGTTGTCAAAAATTGTGATCAAAAGAATAATCTGAAGAAATTAGAACCTTCATACATTGCTGATAAGAATGTAAAATGGTAAGCCTAATTAGGAGACTGGCAGTTTCTCAAAATGTTAAAGTTAGAGTTGACCCTTGACCAACAACTCCACGTGTAGATATACACCCAAGAGAAATGACAACATACATACATCCACACAAAATCTGGTATATGAATGTTCTTAGTAGCATTTTTCTTTAATAGCCAAAAATAGAAATAACCCAAATACCCACAGATAAGCAAAATGGAATATTATTTTATAATAAAAAGGAATAAAGTACTGATAGATTCTCTAACATGGATGAATCTTCAAAACATTATGCAAAAGAAACCCACATGTTATGCCAAGTGAAAGAAGTCAGTCACAAAAGAACATGTATTATATGATTCCATTTATATGAAATGTCCAGAACAGGCAAATTACAGAGACAGGAGACAAATTAGTTATTACATAGGGCTGAGAAAGTAAGGCAAGAGGGACATGGGAAGATACTGTTAATGGGTATAGAGTATCCTTTGGGTGATAAAAATTATCTAAAATTTCATTATGAGCATGGTTGTATAATTCTATCTATATATACTAAGAATTAGTTAATTGTATACTTCAATGGATGAACTACATAGTATATGAACTGTATCTTTTTAAAAAGAGAAGATGACCTCTGTTAGAACTTAGTAATAGTAGCATCACCTATTTATATAACAATTAAATGTTTACCAAGTGTTTTTGATCCATATAGCACATGTACCATGTAAATGTTGAAGTTTCTATTTTACATATGAATAATTTGAGGCAAAATTACTTTTCCAAGTACACATATGCATATATTTTTCATTAGTGATGATGGGGATGATAAAAATCATAGATATTGCAACGGTTAATGGCCCTCAAAAGGGCCACAGTAACTAAACAGATATACAATATACATGTAGAATTAAAATCTCACAAGGGCAATTAGAAAAAAATGTCTAATAAGGCCCCTTAATGGGGAAAAAAGTTGATAAATACTTTATTAGTGGTAGAACAAAGAAAAGTGAACACTCCTAAGAATCATCACTGGTATTAATTCCATTAGCCTACTTGGTACACTCTAGATTTCAAAGTTATTAATGCTAAGGTGAAAATATTTTTTAGGACAGTATTGATTTCATATTGTTTTTCCTAATACTGATTAAATACACAACTACTTAAATTATCTGTATGCCTCCAGATCTTGTATACCAAATCCTAATCATGGCTGGCGCCGCGGCTCAATAGGCTAATCCTCCACCTTGTGGCGCCAGCACCCCAGGTTCTAGTCCCAGTTGGGGTGCCAGATTCTGTCCTGCTTGCTCCTCTTCCAGGCCAGCTCTCTGCTGTGGCCCGGGAAGGCAATGGAGGATGGCTCAAGTGCTTGGGCCCTGCACCCACAGGAAGAAGCACCTGGCTCCTGGCTTTGGATCAGTGCAGTGCACCGACCACAGTGGCCATTGAGGGGTGAACAAACAGAAAAGGAAGACCTTTCTCTCTCACTGTCTAACTCTGCCTGTCAAAAAAAAAAAAAATCCGAATCACATCATACTTATTCCCATTAAATTTTAAAATCAACTAATCTTCAATTCTTTCCTTAATTTCCTAACTTTTCTATGACCGAGTCATCAGAAAGGTATAGTCTCATCAGTAAAACATGCAATATCATTGATTTCTCAGAATTCTATCTTCTTGCCCTAATGGAAATATTAAAATATAGCTGTCCACTGAGGACACTGCTTCTCATGGAGGTCTTCTGAAGCACCTTAGTTTTTCTCAGACACCAGCATATTAGACTCTAGATATTTAATAACAATGAGGAGACAAGAGGGTATCTTTTTTGTCTTGGTTTTCTATACCTTTTGCCTGAAAATATTTTATGCTAGATTTTCGCTGGCTTGCCCTTTATATATCACTCATATGCTTACTCAAATCTACAGTGAAACCTCCCCAGACCACCCTATTTAAAACACTATGACTACTCTCTTACTGTTTTTATTTCCTTAATAGCACAAAGGTAGCCAGAAAGGTAGATTAAATATATATTCATATAAATAAAGAAAAACATCATAATGTTTATAGCAGCTAACTTTAATGATGGAAATTATGTGTGATTTTTAACATATATACTTTCTGGAAACTTCTCATTTTTTACAACAAGCAAAGTTATCTTTAAGGAAAAAAGTTATTTTTAAGGAAAAAAATTAACTGTAAAATACAGACTTAAAACAGGGATGGAGGGATTGTCATTACTAATTTCTCCCACTTCACAGAGCAAGGATGAGGTATCACTGGTATGGAATTTCATGAGACAGCGATATAAAGACCACTTCCTGTGCAAGGTTGCCTGGCTCTTGGCCTTACCTCACCAGCACACAGCTGCAACCTGGACTTCATCCATACAGGTTTCCATCACCCCATCTGTCAAGGAGCCTCCAGCCAAGTATTCCATGACAACTCAGCTCATCACCCACAAGGTAGGAATGGGAATACAAATAAAGGGCAAGAGATAGAGTACAATGAGCTGTAGCATTGAGTTTTGAAACCAAAGCATATTCACAGCATAAAACTGTATCTGGGAGGCCAGTGCTGTGCTATAGCAGATAAAGCCAATGCCTACAATGTGGACCAGTTCCTGTTTTGGCTGCTCCACTTCTGCTCTAGCTCCCTGCTAATGGCCTGGGGAAATCAATGGAAAATGGCCCATGCACTCTGCCACCCACATGGGAGATACGGATGGAGCTCTGGCTCCTGGCTGTGGCCATCTGGGCAGTAACCAGCAGAGGGAATCAATCTCTCTCTCAATCTCTCACACTAACTCTAATTTTCAAAATAAATAATAAATCTTTTAGAAAACCGCATCTCAGTCAGCTCTGGAGGAGTTGAGGGTTCCTGGAGAAAACAAGCTCTGGTGGAGCTCCAAAGGGCAGAACTAAGATGACTAGGTTAAAGATACAATAAACTTATAGTTCACCAGAGCACAAAGGAATCCTTTCTAAAATTAAAAGGACCAACAGGATTCCCACACTCGAGAAGCAGCCAAGCAGGGAACACTCAAACATTTGACAAGGTTGGGATCAGAGTCCATGTTACAAACATAAGGGAGAGCCTTCTAAACTTCCCTGAGAGCTTTACTGGATCTGCGATCCATGAGATCAAGTGCTGTTTTTTGTTAAAAACTATCCACAGAGTCTAGCACAGCAAATAGCAATAAATCAATGAGCAAAATAACAGATAACTGTGAATATTAAATAAAGTAATGGTTATAAAATTACTTTAAAAGATGTAAAGTGTGGTATACATAGTCATTATGTATACATAGTATACATATACATTATGTATACATAGTCATGTATATGTATGTATGACTATGTATACCACACTTTGAGGGTTCATGATTCTAACCTCTTCTGATAAGCCTAGGCTGTTGTTCAGTAATGTATCTCTGGAGAGATTATGCACTGATGTGAGGGGGTTGATCACTTAGCCCTGTTAAGTGATAAATGAAAAGATGACTTGGCCTGTCTGGTTAGTGTTTTCTCACTTAGAGAACAGCAAACAAAAACCAGACTATTGGCCGGCGCCGTGGCTCACTAGGCTAATCCTCCGCCTTGCGGCGCCGGCACACTGGGTTCTAGTCCCAGTCGGGGCACCGGATTCTGTCCCGGTTGCCCGTCTTCCAGGCCAGCTCTCTGCTGTGGCCAGGGAGTGCAGTGGAGGATGGCCCAGGTCCTTGGGCCCTGCACCCCATGGGAGACCAGGAAGAAGCACCTGGCTCCTGCCTTCAGATCAGTGCAGTGCGCTGGCCGCAGCGCGCCGGCTGCGGTGGCCATTGGAGGGTGAACCAACGGCAAAAGGAAGACCTTTCTCTCTCTCTCTCTCTCTCTCTCACTGTCCACTCTGCCTGTCAAAAAACAAAACAAAACACCACCAGACTATCCCAGAACCCTACAGACTTCTGTTAGCCTTGGATAAATAAAGTAGATTGGAGGTGGAGGGTGGAAACAAAGATATTTTTCGGGTTGGCTTGATCTGTGTGGCATGTCATCAAATCTTCACCCTGAGCCTGGAACTGCTGCTGTGCAGATGAGAAGTCTGTTGAGAGACTTAACAAATGGCTTTAAACAAAGGGTAAGATTTGAATTCTTTTCTTCTGACTGCTCATTGAGTACTCTTTCCATAAAACTCAGAATTCTTTGTAATGGAAAGGTTTTAATTTTTAATACCAATGGAGAATGACCATGGCAAACTATATCTTTCTTCAATAATCTCTTATGGGAGAGAAGACTATGGGTATTTGGACTGCTGTGATCTGAAAGCTTGTGTCCTCCAAAATCCACATGTTGAAAACCTAATCACTAATGTGATTGTCTTAGGAGATGGGGCCTTTTGGAGACGACTAGATCATCAGGGTTGAGCTATTTAAAAGAGGACACAGACTGCCTTGCCCCTTGCACCACATGAGGACACACCAAGAAAGTACCGTCTATGCACCAAAAATTGGGCTATCACCAGATAACAAATCTGTCGGGACACTGATCCTGTGGATTGTCCAGCTTCCAGAACCATGAGAACTAAACACATGCTGTTTTCAGCTACCCAGCCTTTGGAATTCTGTTATAGCAGCCCTAATGAAGACCTGGACCAAGAGAGTCCACGATTTAATAAAAAATACCCTACTGTTCTTTCCCTGACAAATAATGCACATTAATGGTCTTTCACCCATACATTAAGAAGACTCTGTCAGCTTCAACTGACTTGGGAAAGAAATATAAGGGTCCAAGTGACCACTTCTGGGTGCTGACAAAGAAAAGGCTTATATCCTGGGCCTGACATGTCACTGTCAAAGCTAAGACAATGCAAATCAGATTTATGTTATTTTGAACACTTTATGATTATACATTCAGCCCATGTACCTTAAAAAATCCCATTTAAAAAAAATCAAAGGTAGACTTCCCAATTATCACCATTTGGAAAAGAATAAATAAGGATAGATGGAGTTTTCTGGGATATTTCACAAGAACCACAGATTCCTATTTGAAACACCCTTAATGAATGCTTAGGTTTTGAGCACCCTCTTCTGTGTTCCCGTGGAGGCATATTTTGTCCTATATTGGATCAGGAACAATTTGAGGCAAACACTTAGTCTTATTTACTTCTCATTCCATAGTATAAACTTTTAGAAATATCAGTTAAAGTATGATCAACAATAAAATCTTAAAGTCTTTTAATCTCTCTGCTGGAACATTTCATTACTTCAACAATACAGCCCTGCACTTTACTGTTTAGATGCCTCCACTGATAGGCACTCATTATCTTATAACACAGGCTGCACACTTGACAGCTTTCATTTTAACTTGCCTAGACCAAAACCTATTTCCCCTATCATCTTCAGTAGTTTTTCAAAGCTATATTCTCTATGTAATAAGGTCTAAAAATTGCTAGGGAGCTGAGTAATAACCTTCAGAGGATTCTTCAGGGCCACACAGTACCTCCATGGTGGAGGCATAATAACATCTCAAAACCAAAGGCTTTATTCTTTATAGCTACTAACATTGTATGCTGGAAAAGTCAAAATTCCTTTCCTTAAGTAAAACAAAACAACAACAACAACAAAACCCTGAAATGTACTAGCATTTAGATGTAGAACCAGAAAAGCACACTTAGGAAATCTGCCAATAACAGGTAAAGGTAGCTAGTAATGCAATATAAGTAGAAAACAAATTAGAGGTGACTTTCAAAATCACCTCCACCTATGACCTCTCTGAAATCTGAGCAAGAAGCTTAATTTTTTTTTTTTTTTAGGGATAGAAAAAAGAGCATGCTATGACAGAAAGAATAAGAATGTTGGTGCTAGGAATATTGCAACTCAAGACACTGGTTTGCTACTTACTGACTTACTGGTTTTGGACAAGTAATTAACATATATGAACCTCAGCTTCCTCATCTGTAAAATATGAATAAACCCTACCTCACAATGAGATATGATTCATGAAAGCCAGTACAGAGTAAAACACAACAGAAATGTTAGCTACAACCACTGTGACTATACTGAAGAAACAATTTTGGCAGACTGGAATCACAAGTTGTAATAATAAAAACAAGATTTAATGAAGACAGCCAAAACATTCTACATTTCCACTTTATGCAAGCTTATGTAAAACAAGATCATTTTATTTGATCATAAACTTACTAGGAGTCAACAATGAAACAGACATCCAAAAAATAAAAACCAAAACAAGAATGAAATCATTAAATGATGTTGAGTTAGGGAAGACATTGTGACTCAATGGGTTACAGTGCCACTTACAAGGCCAGTATCCCATTTGAGAGCCAGTTCAAGTCCCGCTTCTGATACAGCTCCTTGCTAATGTCTAGGAAAACAGTTGAAGAGGGCCCAAGTACTCAGGTTCCTGCCACCCCTGTGGGAGACAGGATGGAGTTCTCGGCTCCTGCCTTTCACCTTGCTCAGCCCTGGCTGTTGTGCCCATTTGGGGAGTGAATCAGTGATGGAAGATTCTCTCTCTCTCTCTCTGCCACCCTCCATCTCTCCCTCCTCCCCTCCCTTGCTGCCTTTCAAATAAATAATAAATACTTTAAAAATTTGTGTTGAGGATAGGAAAAGGAAGAAGAATCCCACTTTCTCCACTGTGGTCAATCTCAAATGAAATATCTACTAAGAGAACACAGACAACTGGTTTGGGATGAAGAATAAGTTAAGGACCTGGATATCAGACTCAGGTAGATCAACTGAAGGACTCCTGAGGTAGAACAAACAGTATCAGGATCCACTATAATAATCTACAATGTAGGGATCAGCTTAGCCCAGGAAGGATTTTAAAGCAACCCAAGGTACCTGGCCTTATACAGGGCTGGATTCAGGGAACTTGGCATCACAAAACTCTTAAATGGAGGCAGTACATTTTCATCTCCTCTGACAGCTCTGCCACCCATCATCCTCGAATGCTCTATCCTCCTGACAGGACCCACCATTACATACTTGTCCAAGTAGTTCACAATATGTGGGTTCTTGTTTTCCCTCATGACCAGGATCTCATTAATAATCAACTCTTTCTTTGGCTGTTGCTGCAGAGTCATCTACTTAATGGCCACCTGAAATCAGAGTACAATGAATAGACAACCCGAGTCATTTAACATTTGCTGAGTACCCACTAAGTACCAGAACCCTAAGAACTAAGGAAATGAAGATGAATACTATATAGTCTTAGCTCTTGGGTAATTTCCAATTTATCAACGTGGGCAGTTGGTTCTCAAAGTGAGGTCCCCAGGCCAGAAACACCAACATCATCTGCAAACTCACTCAAAATAAGTAATCTCCGGCTCCATCTGAAACCTACTGAATCAAAAACTCATGTTTTCATGAGCCCTGAGGTATACATATCAGAATTTAAGGACAAAATTGTGATACAGAGAAAATGCTTTTGACAAAGCAGGTGAAATCCCTAAGTTTGTGTATGAAAATGGATCTTGGGGCTGGAGCTGTGGCATAGCCGGTTAAGCTACCACCTGCAGGGTAAGCATCGGATACGGGTGCCAGTTCTAGTCCGGGTGCTCCACTTCTGATCCAGCTCCCTACCTGTGTGCCTGGGGAAAGAAGTGGAAGTTGGCCCAACTGCTTGGGCCTCTTTACCCACATGGGAGACCCAGAAGAAGCTCCTGAATCCTGGCTTCAGCTTGGCCCAGCCCTGGCCATTGTGACCATTTGAGGAGTAAATCAGCAGATGGAAGACCTCTCTCTGTCTCTCCCTGTCTTTCTATCTGTAACTCTGCCTTTCAAATAAACAAATCTTTCAAAAAAAAGTCTTGAAAAGATTTTGTCTAAAGAAATAAAACAAATTTCAATATGAATATAAGGTATATTTTAGTGCCCAAGCACAACATTCATTTCTCCTATGTAACAGGTACTACATAAAGCATTCTTAAATTTGTTATTTCATTTGATCCTCAGAGATACCTTTTGTGTTAAGTACTATTAACCTTTCAACATGTAAGGAAATTGGGATTGAGGGAGACTATGTGACTGGCATACACAGCTACTCAATAGCAAAGTCAAGATTAGAATGTTCAAATGTTATCCTGTACACATAGACAAATCAATTTTCCCCATACTACATATGTGATAACTCTCTGTTCAAAAACAAATGGCATCTGGTTACCTACAGAAGTTCCTTAGCCCAACATTCCACGCTCTCATCATCTGAACTCTCCTTACCTCCCACTGTGTTTCTTCATACACTCTATGTTTTCCCTACCCTTGTTCAGGGTCTTTAGAACTGAAACATCCTATGTCATTTATACCCATTCAAAAGCTACTCAAGTTTTTCTATCACCCTAAAGGAAATCTCATTCTCAAAGCAAATATGCCTTTTCTCTACTTTAAGACTCTATAAAATCATGTTTATAGTTCTCTTAGGAGACTTACAACATGCTGTCTTGTATGAAGATTACCTGGGGGTGTGAGTGTTTGTGGAAGCAGCTGTGTGTGCACATATGTATCGGAAAGTTTGAGAGCCTGAATCCCTGGTGCTAGCAGGTGCTCAACAACTGACAGTGGAAAGGAAGGAAGAAAGAAAAGTCAATGGGCTGATAAGTACTTTGGTTTTAAACCACAAAAAATCAGCAATAGGGCATTGCATCTCATAGGAATATACTTTAAATTGTATCTAAATGTTCATCCCTAGATATATTTTCCTTTTTTCTTATGCAGTGGACAGGATATAACATCTAACAGAACTAATCTGTGTTTAGAAACATCAAGAAGTATAAGAAAGAAATGATCCAAGTTTTTATGGGAAAAACTGGAATCTACTATTTTCTCAACTCAATTGCTGGCCATCTTCCGCGAATTCAGCTGATCATTAGAAACAGAAATTACTCTTTTAAACATTATAACCACTTCCACACAAGGGAGGAAAAGTTGATTGGGGTGAGCTTCCCATTAGGTCAGCTTCCGTTCCGGCTGTAACAGTTGAGGATTAGCTTTTCCTAGTGTATAAAATGTCTAAAGATAGTGAGTTTAGTAATTACTTGTAACTCATATTAAGAACTGGAGTTCGAAGAATACCTTTGCAGCTCCTCAGGCCACAGTGGAGGTTGGAACAGTGCTTATGGCAGCAGAGGAGAAGAGAAGCAGTTAAAGGATAACCAGGAGGCTGGGGCAGAATACTGAGAGTTTTGTCTGTAGCTACTACCTATGGCCCAGGCTAAATGTCCTTCACCTGTAACCAGGGTAAGCCCAGTGCTCCTATAACAGAAAAACAACTGGACTTGAACTCTGAGGACCTAAGCTCTAGATTTGACTGTCAATCACTGCCTTTGACCGATCACAAACTCTCTGAGCCTTAATCTGTTCTTAAGTACATGAGGATAATCTGAACTGTGATTCCCTCTCCCCTAAGGATTATTTTGAGTACTAAGTCGGATAGTGGCCAATATGTCACCCATACATAAAATAAAAATTTAAGTAATAAAGAAAGGTAACAACAAAAGTGGTAAACATAGTATTTGATAAGTACCTGGCACAGACAAGAATGACAATGATAATGGCAAAAACAATAGCAAAAATCAACTACTCTACCACCCACTATTGTTTATTGAGTGCCTACTGTGTGCTAGGCTCTGTGCTAGGTACTCTACTTAAATTATCTCAGTAAAACCTAACAACAACCCTCAAAGTGAAAATCCTGATCATATTTTCAGGTAAAGAAACAGGCTAAGACTAATAAGAATATCACCCAAGGTCATAATTAATGCACAGATTTTCATAGAAATTACCTGGTCCAAAAGTCTCAAAACTGGGGAGCCAGTGAAGAGGATCATCCCTCCCTCCCCTAGGGAAGAGGGTGTAGCAGTGCCCCCTGGTGGTCCCTGCATCCTCGTGGCGATGCCTGGCACAGCAATCACAACAGCTGCAGCCAGTATTCTGGAAGGTTTGCTGTGCTGGGTGCTGCATAGTCCTTGGCTCATTTTTCTTTCATGGCAACGCTGTAAAGAGCCCTTGAAAACAGGAAGCAAAAGATTACCTTCACTGCTTCCATTTCATGACAGAATTAATACTCAGCTACAGAAGCAAGCCAAGAGGCACAGTCCCTACTGGCCCCAACCACTCCTGGATGCTTTTATCATTTCTGCTTTCTCAGCAGGGCTCAGCCAGACGCACCTGGCCCCACCCTGCCGCCTCCTGAGTGGTCTCGGACACGCTGGAGAGGACAGCTGTGCCCCGCCACACCTGCTGCAGGGAACGGCGGAGCTGGCCACTGTTCCGATGGCTGCTCCTGCCTTCCCTGCCCTGCTGCCTACGGATGCGTACTCTCCAGCTGTGCTTTGGTCCCTCAGCTGCCACGTTTATCAAGTCACCCTGAAATAACCCTTGCAGGGGACCATGACTGTCCTCACTTAATAGATCACAGGAGGAGGAGCTGAGAAGTAGTGTAATTTATCCCAGGTTGCCCAGCAGGTGGCACCCTCCCACATAAATGTCCCCACCATGGACATCTTAAAGGCACAGAATTAAAGCCCCTCCCCTGAGAAGGCTTCCCTGCCCTGTCGGACAGAATTGGGAGCTCCTAACTCCCTGTACATCCACATTGTCTCCATGCCTCGTGGCTGTCCTGTGCCAGAAATCAGGAACCCAGAGGTGACCCTCCTTCATTTCCCTTTCGAATAGTAGACAAGATTGTCCAAAGGCTCCAGGAGCCTATGGGCAGCACTAGCACTTCAGAGGCTACATCTCTGCCTTTGGTCCTCCACACATCCTCTCTGCTCTGGGTCTGGGCCTGGAAGTTCAGTGGGGTAGGAGTTCTGGGTTGAGCACACTGAGAAGAGACCATGAGGAGGGATTCTTCCCAGAAAGGACAAAGCCAGGTAGTAAGAGGTATGGAACAGACTCGAGGTCAGCTTGAGCAGCATGCATGTGGCTGGGCATAGGGTGTGAGGTGGGTGAGTGGACAGTTGGCCAGCTGATGGGTGTTAGGTCTCTACTTGATGGCAAGCCTTGGAAGATTTTGAACAGGGATGATATGGCCAGAATACCATTGTGGTTGTAGAGTGATAGATGGATCAAGGGCACACAGGCAGAGTCAGGAAATAGTGAACAAATGCAATGAGAAGATGAGGGAATGACCTTGTTACATAGCTAGGATAGGAGGCCTCTGAGGAGTTTGCCTATGGAAGGGAGAGAGGGGTAGGTGGGTATCTGGAAGCAGGTGTAGGGCTTTTGGATGATGGGAGACATAAGGGCTGAGAGAAAGGACATAGCAGACTTCCCAGAGAAGTAGGAAGAAGCCATGCAGCTGCAGCTGGGGACCTGTGAGAGGAGGTGTGGTAGCACTGAGGGCCCAGCAGAGGGGGCCACAGTGAGACAGGGAGGGGCTGTCAGTATCTGCACTCTGAGCACCACCCAGGCAGCAGGAGAGGCTGAATTTATCCCTGTCGGGAGGGGCTTCATCCCACTCCCCAGATGCGTCCCCTGTTCTGGCCCACCCATCTGACGATTTCCATCTACCTTTTGCCAGTAAACTACAGAGCCAAATTTCCCTGAGATTCTCTTGATCGCCATCAACAAGTATGGGGTCAGCCTCATTGATCCCAGGACCAAGGTGAGCAGGGACAAGAACGTGGGTGGGGGCTCCTCTGCCTGCACAACCAGGGTCCCAGACCCAAGCCCTGTAGGCCCCTGACAGCCTCCTCCCCGCGTCTCTAAACAGTTTTGTTTGCTGGAAACTCCTTACTTCTCATTTGCGTCTTCAAAATTGCTCCTCCTGAGTTACTAACAAACTTCTTGCTACCACAACCCATGGACTCCTCTTAGTACTTGGCCTTTCAGCACCAGTGGACGCTACCACACTCCCTCCTTCCAAAGTGTTCTCTCCCCTTCTTGGTCAGGGTACAGACTGTGCTGGGGTACCTGCATGTCACTGCTGCTCCCATCACGGGCCACAGCAGTCCTGACCCAAGGGCCAGGAGGGAGGGTCCTACCTCATTCCCAGAGGGGTCCACCGAGACAGCTGAAGAGCACTCACGCCCACCGTCTTCCCCTTGGCTTCGTGGGCCACAAATCCCTGCTTGCCTCGCCTTCTCAGACACCTCTGCGGGTTTCTTCACTACCCAGCCCACGCATATGATGCTCCCCAAGTCCCTGTCCTGTTGTCTTCTTGTCTGCTTCTTTAACTCTCCCTGGACCATCTCACCCCAGGCCTGCAGTGGGAGTTCCCTCAGGCCTCCCAAATTTCCAGTTTCAGCCCCACGGCCCCAACAACATGCTGGACTGCCCTCCCCCTGCAGGTGTTGGTTTGGGCCAGTGGGTAAGACACCTGTCCTCGCAGCAGCTCCAGGCAGAGCAGGCCTCTGCCTCTTGCTCGGATTCTCACGGGAGGGCCTCAGGCCTTCTGGAAGTGGAGTTGCTTGGGCTGGAGCTGGGGGGAAGGCCCCCGGGGCCAGCTCTACACCTTCTTGCCCGTTCTACTCCCCTAGGACATCCTGACCACACACCCGTTCACCAAAATCTCCAACTGGAGCAGTGGCAATACTTACTTCCACATCACCATTGGGAACCTGGTGCGCGGGAGCAAACTACTCTGTGAGACGTCACTGGTGCGTGCTTCCTTCTGAGCCTGGAGGGGGTGGCTCTGCCTTGCCTGCAGCTTCAGGGCAACCAGCAGAGCTGTGGCAGCTTGGCCTGGGGGCAGAGTCAAAGATCAGCCAGGATCAAGGTCAGGTCTGTTTGAGGTTCAGCTTAGGCCTGGGGCAGGGGAGGAACAGATCTCTCATTCAGCAAGCATGAAGCACCTTCAGCACATTCCATCGAGCCTGTGGTGGTAGCCCTTCCCCAAGTTCAACAGCAGAACCCTGGCAATGAGCCCTCCTGGGCTGAGCTCAAACTTCCAAGGTGTAGCTCAACTGATGGGAGGGACCCAGGAATTGAGAGACCACAGCTAGGGGCTTCACGGGGGCCCCTCAGCCTATGACTTCGCCGTCGGCTGGGGAAATCCAGCCCTTCCACTGCAGGTGGGGGCGCAGGCTCTGCCTTGGCCTGGGTTCCTGTGTGCACCTCAGGACCTGTATCTGCTGTGAGGGGCTAGCCTTGTCCTTTGTGCTCTGCCTCTAGGGCTACAAGATGGATGACCTCCTGACTTCCTACATCAGCCAGATGCTCACAGCCATGAGCAAACAGCGGGGCTCCAGGAGCAGCAAGTGAACAGCGGAGAGGAGCTACTGGCTGCCTGGGGAGCAGCTGACTGCGGCCCATGGCTACTCCTGCCGCCGAGGGGGACCCTGTGATACAGATGGGGAGGCAGCCCAGGCAGCCACACTGACACCACCAGCGGGGCCCCTGCACTTCTCCAGGGAGGAAGTCTCCTCCCACCGCTGCGGTACCTGGGTTAACTTGAGTCCCAGCTTGTTCTGTGGCCTTCCCAGCTGTAAGAGCCTGCACTCCTGGATGCCTCTTTTTTGTCTCAGACCAATGCTACCATGCAACCCCCTTCTGACTTTCTGCATCCTGTTGGCATAGAGAAATTGGGAGGAGAGCCTAGCTCCCCGTAATGGGAAGCACCCAACCAAACAGGCACTGAACAGAAGACCTGAGACCAGGACTCTCAGCTGGGTGAGGGAGACAGTCTACTTTTGTACACTGTAGTGTGAGTGCTGGACCCAACCTGGAGTCTCTGATCACCCCAGGGCATAAAGCATGTGTTTCATCCTCTGGCCCTACTGTGTCTTTTCTGGCAGAGGGAGAAAAGGGGGTGTGTTCAGGACGGTGCCCCGTCTCAGGGTGTCCTCTCTAACTGCTTTCTCAGTCTGTCCCTGCCAGGAAAAGCTGGTCTGAGTTTGAGGGTTGGGGTGATTGAGCTCAAGGTATACTTGAAGCTGTCTTAAAGGGACCATCTGGGAGCAGAGTAGGTTAGGGGCAAATGCTGGTCATCAGGCTGGAGAGTGAGGAGACTGAATCAGTAATAAAATGTCTCCCATTCGGGCCGGCGCCGCGGCTCAATAGGCTAATCCTCCGCCTTGTGGCGCCGGATTCTGTCCCGGTTGCCCCTCTTCCAGTCCAGCTCTCTGATGTGGCCTGGGAGTGCCTTGAGGGTAGAGGGCTCATGACGTAATCACTTCCCCAAAGGCCCGATCTGATATTTAACTTAAGCATATGAGGGATTTTAAAAGTATATTATGAAAAAACAAACCAAAGATGGCTGAATAGGGTACTGCCACCCTAATTGCAGCTGTTGTAGGATAGGAAAAAAAAAATACAAAAGGACTGTGTTTCCAGGGGTTTGACTGATGGAAACTTTGGTGAATAAGTGGAAAAAAAAAAAAACAACAAAGAAGAATCTGTGGGACAAGAGAGAAGACAGACACCGCTGCAGCCAGCTGCGAGCTTCTACCACATCGCTTGCATTGGTAGAATTCTCGCCTGCCATTTTATCACAAGATGGGAAGAAATTGATGCATGCCCTGCTACTCGTGGTCTCAGCTGAGAGGGAATCACAGTCACCCACTGACTTAGATCAGCCTCGGGAGCTGACTGGGGTCTGAGCAGCTGCCGGACATGGAGGAGGGAAGCTGCCTTTCTTCTTTACCCACTCCCACCTCTGCAGAGCATGCCCTCCTCAGCAGTGAAAACAATGCCTCTATTCTGCTCGTACCAGAATAAGAGTCAGACCCTAAGCAGTGTGTGGGGTAAAGGACAGATCCCCTGCATCCTGCAACTGTGGGAGTTTTGGGGAGTTAGCCCTAGAGCTTTGCTCACACACACTATGTGAGCCAAGGGGATTCACCTTAACCTTCTAGGGGCTAACACCAGAAGCACCCCATAAAAAAGTCTGCTCCCACCCTGGGAAATCTGGACAATGACTCCACTCTACCCTGCAACACCAGGACTGTAACAATTAGTGCTAAATTTCTCAATGCCACAGGAATCTACCTGGTGGACCTCTGGAAGAACCTACCTGCATTCCACCTCTCTGGAATCATGCCTTCCAGAGAAAAATCTCCTATAAACCTTGTAGTTACCCTGTAGGAGTGGAACAGGTAGCAAGGTAGCATGACACCTCCAAAATAACACAGCAGTCCTCCAGAGTTAGATACTGAACTGAAGGAAACCTATGAAATAACAGATACAGAATTCAGGTCACATCCCGTAGTCCCAGGACTGGGGCTGTTGGTGTTATAAGCCACAATACCAGCTGGACTGTCCTAGCAGGACCTGAAGAAAGGTCCACCTGTATTATCCAGACCTACAGAGAGAGCAATTGGTACACAAGCCTCGGCATCAGGCTTGCCACTGGGCCAAGGAAACAGCCAATTTTGCATCCCTCAGCACCACTAACAAGGCACTGGCTATCATAATCACGAGGGAGACTGAAAAAGGACTCTATGGACCAGAGACACACATCCTAGGACATCCATATTCACCTCAAAGCCTCACTTCTATCCCTGTGAACTGCAGCAGACTAGACCACTGTCACTTATAGACACAACTGACATTAGTTAAGACCCAAAAAATCAAATCACTCGGAGGTCACACTCCTGGGCTCATCTAGAACTAAAGTCAAATCAATATGCCAAGTGATATCCTGTATTCCATTTAATTCATAAACTCTTTCCCAGTAAAACCTACTCCATAAAGAAGGGCTGATTACACCAGATGCACAGATGTTAACAGAGGGACATACTAGATAAGAAGCAAGGTAGCATGACACCTCCAAAATAACACAGCAGTCCTCCAGAGTTAGATACTGAACTGAAGGAAACCTATGAAATAACAGATAAGAATCCAAAATAATAACTGTAAGGAAACTCAGAAGTCAGAGAATACAGTTAGATTAAAGGATGAGGAAATCAATGAGTGATATGAATGAAAATATTACTAAGGAGATAGAACTGAATAAAAAGAACCAAATAATTTTTGGAGATGGAATCTTCAACTAGGGAAATAAAAAATAAGATTTAAATCTTTAACAGAAGATAGACCAAGCGGAGCAAAGAATTTCTGACCTCAAGAACAAGACTTTTGAAATAACCCAATCAGACAAAAAAGAACTTAAAAGAATGAGGAAAATCTACCTGAAATATGAGATTCCATTAAATGATCAAATATTTATATTACAGGTATTCCCAAAGGAGAAGAAAAGGAAAAAATGCATTGAGAACCTGCTAAATGAAATAATAGTTCAAAATTTCCCAGGTTTGAAAGGGACATGGACATCCAGATACAAGAAGCTCAAAGAACCCCAAGCAGAGTCAACCAAAAAAGATATCCTCCAAGGCATATTCTAGTCAAATTGTCAAATATTAAGTTACATATAAAGGAAAACAATTATATTTTTCTGTTTTAAAGATTTATTTATTGATTTCAAAGTAAGAGTTACACAGAGAGAAGGAGAGGCACAGAGACAGGTCTTCTATCTGCTGGCTCACTCCCTAAATGGCTGCAATGGCCAGAGCTGTGCTGATCTTAAGCCAGGAGCCAGGAACTTCTTCCTAGACTCCCACGTGGGGGCAGGGGCCCAAGAACTTGGCCCATCTTCTATTGCCTTCCCAGGCCATAGCAGAGAGATGGACCAGAAGTGGAGCAGCCAGGACTAGAACTGGCACCCACATGGGATGCCAGCACTGCAAGCAGCGGCCAGGACTGCGCCAATCTGAAGCCAGGATCCAGGAGCTTCTTCCTCGTCTCCCACATGGGTGTAGGGGCCCAAGGACTTGGACCATCTTCTACTGATTTCCCAGACCATACCAATGAGATGGATCAGAAGTGGAGCAGCCAGGACTAGAACTGGCGCCCGTATGGGATGCCAGCACTGCAAGCAGTGGCTTTACCTGCTACGCCACAGCACCCGCCCCTGAAAATACCATTTATGAGAGTTGAACATGAAATATTTAGGGGTAATCTGATAAAAGTTGTATAAGATATATGCATATACAGTGCAAAGCACAAAACCTTGCTAACAAGAACTAAAGAAAGGCATAAGTAAATGAAGCAATAGGGGCCAGTGCTGTAGCACAGCAGGTAAAGCCACTGCCTGCAGTGCCAGCATCCCATTTGGGTGCCGGTTTGAGACCTGGTTGCTCCACTCTCGATCCAGCTCCCTGCTGATGTGCCTGGGAAAGCAGCAGACAGAATATGCCCCAAGTCCATGAGTACCTGGCACCCATGTAAGAGACCTGGAAGAAGCTCCTGGCTCCTGGCTTTGGATCAGCCAAGCCATGGCCATTGTGTAGCAGATGGAACATATCTCTCTCTGCCTCTGCCTTTCAAATAAATAAGTAAATCTTTTTTAAAATAAATAAAAATAAAAAGTAAATGAAGAGATACAATCATCCTCCATAGCTGTGGGTTTTGCATCTGCAGATTAAACCAACTGTGGACTGAATAAATATTTTTTTTTAAAACTGCATCTGTACTGAACCTGTACAGATGCTCTCCCCCCATCATTAGTCCCTAAACATTACAATAACTTTTACATAACACTTATATTGTGTTAGGTATTATAACTGAGATGATTTAACATACATAAAGGAAGACTGTACGTTATATGAACACTGCATCTTTTTTTAAAAAGAAGATTTATTTAAAGGCAGAGTTACAGAGATGGGGGAGACACAGAAACAGATCTTCCACTCATTGGTCTACCCCTTAAGTGGCCACAACAGCCAGGCTGGGCCAACACAAAACCAGGAGCCTAGAACTCCATCCGGGTCTCCCACATGGGTGCCAGGGCCCCAAATAATTGAGCCGTCCTTTGCTGCTTTCATGCACTTGAGCAGGGAGCTGAACAGAAGTGGAGTAGCCATGACATGAACTGGTGTCCAGATGGGATGCTAGTGTTACAGGCTGTAGCTTAACCCACAACACCATAAGCCTGACCCTTAGTGCATCATTTTTTATAAGCAGCTTGAACAGCCATGGATTTTGGTATCTGGGGCAGCTCCAGGAATTCCACAGATAAAAGAGACTACTGTACTGTACTCATGCACTGTGAAACTAAATGTTAAGGTGTTAATTCTCCCTAAGTTGATGTGTAGGTTCAGTGCAATCATGAACAAAACCCTAGGATTCTTTTTAATAGAAATTGACAGACAAATTCTAAAACTCATATGGAAATGAAAAGGATCTAGAAAAGCTAAAAGAAGAACAAAGTTCAAGAACTAACACTGTCTAATTTCAAGATTTATTATAAAGCTACAGTAATCAAGACAATATGATATTAGAATAAAGATACATACACAGATCACTGGTACAAAAATAGATGGATAGGCCAATGGAACAAAATAGAAATACCAGAAATCAATCCAGCATCTAAAATCAACTTATCTTTGACCAAAGAGCTAAAATCAATCCCTGAAGCAAAGACAGTCTCTACAATAAACGGTGCTGGGGAAACTGGATTGCCACAGGCAGAAGCATGAAGCAGGACCCCTAGCTTATACCTTACACAAAAATTCTCTCAAAATGTATTAAATATCTAAATCTATAACCAGATACAACCAAATTATTAGACAACACAGGGGAAACCCTGTAAGACATTGGCATAGGCAAAGAGTTCTTGAAAAGGACCCAGAGGCATGCCAAAGTGCAAAAATTGACAAATGGGATTACATCAAGGTCAGAAGCTTCTGTACTACAAAAGAAACAATCAGCAAAATGAAGAGGCAACCACAGAATGGGAGAAATTATTTGCAAACTATGCAACTGCTAAAGGATTAATAATAACCAGAACATATAAAGAGATCAAGAAACTCCACAACAACAAAACAGTGAAGAAATGGGCCAAGGACTTAAACAGACATTTTTCAAAAGAGGAAATCCAAATGGCCAACAAATATATGAAAAAATGCTCAGGATCACTAGCTCTCAGGGAAATGCAAATTAAAACCACAATGTTTCACCTTACCTCTGTTAGAATGGCTTTCATACAAAAATCATCAAATAAATGCTGGTGAGGATGTGGGTAAAAAGGTACTTTCACCCACTGTTGATAGGAATGTAAACTGGGAAAGCCACTATGGAATACAGTATGGAGATAACTCATAAATCTAAATATAGACCTACCACATGATCCAGCCATCATATTCCTGGGAATTTACCCAAAGGAAATGAAATCAGCATATGAAAGAGTCAACAGTACCCCTATGCTTATTGCAGCTTAATTCACAATAGCTAAGACATGGAATCAACCCAAATGCCTGTCAACCAAAGACTGAATAAAGAAATTATGGGATATGTACATAATGGAATATTATACAGTTGTAAAAAGTGAAATCTGGTCATCTGCAACAAAATGATGAATCTGGGGAAAAAAACACACTTAGTGAAACAAGCCAGTTCCAAAGGGACAAATACCATATCTCCCTGATTGGTGTAACTGGTAGAACACCTAAAAGGCAATCTGTAGAAGTGAAATTGACACTTTGAGAAGCAAAGATTCTGAACAATCCTTGTCTCAACTGTTGAGGAACAGTTTTTTGTTTTCTTTTTTCTCTCTTAGTATTTGTTGAACTCTTAGCTTAACACAGAGTTAATTATATGTGTATAAAGTTAATTGAAAATAGATCCTAATAAAATATAAGAGTGGGAATAAGAGAAGGAGGAAGAAGAGGGGTGGAAATGTGGACGGGAGGGTGGGCACAATGGGAAGAATCAATATGTTCCTAAAGTTGTAACTAGGAAGTGTATAAAGTTTCTAACTGTAAAGCTGTATAATTCTGTATACATTCCTACAGACTTCAAATCCTCTTAATCTGGGGGCTAAAAATAGCATTTTAAGTGTTAAAGTGATAATATGGATAGGATTGTTTAAAATTGTCATATAAATAGGATTAAAGGCCGGCGCCGTGGCTCAACAGGCTAATCCTCCGCCTTGCGGCGCCGGCACACCAGGTTCTAGTCCCGGTCGGGGCGCCGGATTCTGTCCCGGTTGCTCCTCTTCCAGGCCAGCCCTCTGCTGTGGCCCGGGAGTGCAGTGGAGGATGGCCCAAGTGCTTGGGCCCTGCACCCCATGGGGAGACCAGGAAAAGCACCTGGCTCCTGGCTCCTGCCATCGGACAAGCGCGGTGCGCCGGCCGCAGCGTGCCAGCTACGGCGGCCATTGGAGGGTGAACCAACGGCAAAAGGAAGACCTTTCTCTCTGTCTCTCTCTCTCACTGTCCACTCTGCCTGTCAAAAAAATAAATAAATAAATAAATAGGATTAAGTGTTCAGTAAAAATAATAGCATTTAAAAGGAGCAAGGGCTCCAACATGGTAAGCAGCCCATACAGATTCATGAATAACAATCTATGAACAGATTCATAGAATAACAATCACTTTAAGTAGCACTCTGACTTTAGAATCATCCCTTAAGGCATTCTGGTCTGGTTGAAAAGCCCATGAGAGCATTTCAGGCATGGAAAGCCAAGACACTGTGGCAAACAGTGCCCTACATGAAGGACCTCTAAGGACCCCAGTGGAAAGAAGTGGTCATCAAAGAAGGATGTACTTTTCTCTGAAGAAATGAGATCTACTTTGCTGGTGGCCTTGTCTAAATACTGATGGAGTTTGTAGATTCAAAAGGATTCCATATCCTAGTCAGCTCATATCAAGAGGCCCAGGTGATCACTGAGGTCATACATAAGAGTGTTAATGGTTAAATTAACAACAGAACTCACTGTGCACTAACCTCTCATGCAGAACCTCTGCACTCAAAGAGTTTTATTAGGAGAGTTAGCAATAAAACTTGTTTTCAAATATTTATTCCATCTTAGTGTATTAAGTGGAGGATATACTTATACATCATAAATTTTAGTTAGGCCAAAGTACCCAACTCCATTGCTTGTTGTATTAGGTGCTTTGTTGATTAATGACAAAACTTGTTACCAAAGACTTACTTTCTCTTAACGTATTAAGTGAAGAATACTCTTTATGTCTCATAGCTACAGTTATGTCTAAGTGCTTGCAAAAGATGTATCATTCTTGGGTGCTTCTTTAAAGTTAATTAAATTTCTCAAAAAAAAAAGTGAAATGAAATCCAAGATGCAATGACTTTCAACCGCCCTTTCTCAACAGTTGAGAAACAGTTTCTTTATCCTTTTTATATTTTTCTTTTACTTTGTTCTTTTATCATACAAATTGATGAATTCTTTACTTACTATAGACTTAATCTTCTGTGCATAAAGTTAATTGAAAAAGGATCTTAGTATAAAATAAGACTGGGAATAGGAGAGGGAGGTGAGGTGTGGGAGGGCAGGCATGGTGGGAAGAATCATTATATTCCTAAAGTTGTACTCTTTAAGAAATGCATGAAGTTTGTATTCAATAAATTAAAAAAAGATGATACATACACAGATCTATAGAAAAGAATAACGTAAATAAATAGATTCATGTGGAAAAGCAATAAAAGTGTAAATGTAACTCAATGGAGACAGGATACTTTTTAACACACAGTACTAGAATAATGGAATATCAACATGCCACAAAATTTTAAAACTTTAAACCATACCTTATACAAAAATTAGCTCAAAGTGGATCATAGACCTAAATATGAAACCCAAACCTATAAAACCTCTAGGAAAAAATATAAGAGAAAATATGAGTTACTGGAAGCAAGATTTTGGAAATGACACCAAAACCATGATTTATAAAAGATTCACAAATTGCATTTAATCTAAATTTTAAAATTCTGCTTTCCAAGATATATTTTTAGAGAAATGAGAATATAAGCCACAGACAAGGTGAAATTATTTGTAGTACATATGTCTATCTGTCTTAGTCCACTTCCTGTTGTTAATAACATGATACTGCAGCCTGGGTAAGTTACAAAGAAAAAGGGCTTTTTTCCCCTGGGCTCACAGCTTAGAGGTCCGAGGTCAAGGGCTGCATCAGGTGATGGGCTTCTTGCTGGCAGAGTCCTGAGGCAGGGCAGGGCCTCACAGGGTGAAAAGCTGGGAGCACACGTGTGCCTTCTGCTCTCTTTCTTGTAAAGCCACCAAGATTCAATCATGGGGGCTCCACTTTGATGACCTTCTCTAATCTTCATCACCTCCCAAAGGCCCCACTTTTTAACACCAGAGTTGGATTCAAAGTTCCCACCCTTTTAGTCCCTCTTAATGTGGATTAAATATGAGTTTCAGAGACAATAAACTATATTCAAATCATAGCACTGATAAAGGATAAAGATATGTCTCAACAATGAGGTAGATTCATTAAAAAGAAAACAAAAATCTGATGAAACACATTGACAAAAATATTTGTAGATAGCAAGTAAGCAAAGGAACAAAAGCTCAACATTATCAAACATCAGGGAAATGCAACTAAAATCAATTCTACTCCTTGTACATTTGCATGGTTAAGACACCAACAAAAAAGACAAAACCAAGTGTTGGTAAGGATGATCAAAGCATAATGCTCATACACTTCTGACAGAAACATGAAGTAGTAAGACTACTTGTGAAATCAAGCAATTTCTGTACTCTATTTCTAGGCATTTAATTTTTAAAAAAATGAAGGCATATTCCCTAAAGAGCTATGTATAATACACACAAATGTTCATAGTGATCATAACAGTGATCATAATATAATCTAAAATTGGAAATAGCTCAAATGCCTATAAACATGTGATTAGGCAAATTATGGTATATCTATACATGTATTAATGTTAGGCAAATTATGGTATATCTATACATGTATTAATCTGTTCTCTGTGGTTACCACAAAATACCTGAGGCCAGGTATTTTATGGGGAAAAGAGGTTTATTTTAGCCATGTTTTTAGAAGGTTGAAAGTTCAATTTCTTTTTTTTTAAAAGATTTATTTATTTCAAAGGCACAGTTAGAAAGAGGCAGAGGCAGAGAGAGAGAGAGAGGTCTTTCATGGGCTGGTTCATACCCAAGATGGCCACAATGGCCAGAGCTGCATCGATCTGAAGCCAGGAGCTTCTTCTAGGTCTCCCACATGGACACTGGGGTACAGGAGTCCAAGGACTTGGGCCATCTTCTACTGTTTTCCCAGGCCATAGCAGAGAGCTGGATCGAAAGTGGAGCAGCCGGGACTCAAACCGCACCTATATGAGATGTTGACACTGTAGGAGGCGGCTTTACTCACTACACCACAGTGCCAGTCTCTGAAAGTTCAATTTCAAACAGCCCCATTTTGTTTGGCTTCTGGTAGGGGCTCTTGGTGGAGAACGTCACAATGGTGGGAATAGGTGCAGACTGTACTAAGACAGAACGCCAGAAAGATTCAGGAGTTAATGTGCTCTTTTTACTACCACTCTTGGAGGAACTGGAATCTGAAGAGAATCACATTAATCCCTTCCACGGGCAGTATTCCCAGTGACCTAACCACCTCCTGCTAGGCTCCACTTCTTAAAGGTTTGACTGCCTTCCAACACCACCACACTGAGAACCAACCTCCCCACACATGAACCTTTTAGGGACAAATCACATCCAAACAGTAGCACAACGGAATAGTACTTAGCAATAAAAATTACAATCCAGACAACATGGAATAATCTCAATATAGTTGCTTGGTGAAAGCAGCCAGATAAAAGCTAGTATATACTGTTGATTGCATTTATATACAATTCCAGGAAGTAGAAACTCATTCACAGAAGAGAAGCAGGTCAGTGGTGCCAAGGGATGTGAAGCATAGGGAAGAGCAAGAGTCTTGATGGTGATGAAACCATTAATTGTCTTGGTTACGGTAATGGTTTCATAACCTAACTCAAGACTTACTGTTATACTTCATATAGTTTATTGTATATTAAGTATTCCTCAATAAAGCTATTTTAGTTGTTCTGAGAATTCATTCAAGATGTTTACTGAATTTCATATATATGCTAGGCATGACTTTAGGCATGACAATACAAGAGTGAACAACAACCAAAATCCCTTCCATCCTGAAGCATACATTCTTACTAGAGGAGGAAAGAGGTAGAGGTAGAGGATGTGTTTGCAATTATAAGTAAGATGGTCTGAGCAAGCCTTTCTCAAATGTTATTTGTGCCAAGACTTTTGAAGTAGCTGAGGGAATTAACCATTTTAGATACCTGAGGCAAGATTCCAGGAAGTCTGTTGCAAGCACAAATACCCTGAGGCAACAGCATGTTGATGTTTGAGAGGAAAAGAGGCCAAGGAGACTTAAGCAAGGTGAAGAGAAGAGATTATGTAGGGCGTTTTAGGCCACTGCTGGAGTTCTGGTTTTTACTCCAAGTGAAACAGGGATGCATTAGAAAGTAGGAACAAGGAGTGAGAAATGATACAATTTAATTTAGACTTTAAGTCAGGGTAGGAAAACTTTTCTGCCAAGGGCTACCTGGCTATTTATAACATAATACCCAGGTGATATTAACACAACAACTTAAAATTAGCTTGCTATAAGTTTATTGAATTTTGAGTACTGCCTGCAGTTGTTCTAGTTCGGCCAGATGAAATGATCTTCTTGGCCTATATGACCCCCGGGTCTGACATTTCCCACCTGCTTTAAGATGATCCCTTTGGCTGCTGCGATAATAATAGACTTGAGGTGGGAGGGAAGTGGAGGAGATTATGATACCTCCATCCAAGTGCTAACAGTGGAGATGGTGAGAAGGAACTAAGAATAGATGTACTTTAAAAGTACAGCCAACGGAATTTGCCCGTGAGTTGGATGTGGCATGTCCGAGAGAAGATCCTGGGATGATCACAGACTTCTAGCCAGAAGAACAAATACAACTGCCACTGACTAAAAAGAGGCAGATAAAACAAGCTTGAACAGATCAGAATTCAAATGATTCAGCGTGACATATTTGAGATTTCAATTACACATCTAAGCAGAATTGAAGAGGATGTGAACTAGAGATTGTAAAGGCCCATGGAGACCAAGAGAAAAGGTGACCATGTCAAACTTCAGTATTAATTTGTCTCTTTCTCTGTCACCACATTTCAAGTAGATGAAAATAAACATTAAGAAAGCTGGTGTTGTGGCGTAGTGGGTAAAGCTGCTGCTGATATGGGTTCCCATTCAGGTCCCAGCTGCTCCCTGCTAATGGCCCGGGGAAAAGCAGTAGAGGATAGCCCAAGAGCTTGGACCCATGTCATCCACATGGAAGACTCAGATGAAGCTCTTGGCTTCTGGTTTTGGCCGATGCAGCCACTTAGGGAGTGCACCAGAGGATGGAAGATCTCTCTCTACCTTGGCCTCTCCCTCTATCTCTGTAACTCTGGATTTCAAAAAAATAAATTTTTTAAAAGTTAAAAGAAACAACAGAATTTTGAATACTAAGAACTAGGGTGCATTGTTTGCATGAGCCCTCTTTGAAAACAGTATTAAAGGATGAGCATCAGCCAAGCAGAGAGGTGAATGTTTGACTCAGTAGTTAAGATGCTGCTTTAGATACCTTCATTTCAAATCAGAGTTCCTGGATTCAAGCCCTGGCTTCACCTCTATATTTCAGCTTCCTGGTAATATGTGCTCTGGGACTTAACAAGTGATAAATCAAGTAGTTGGGTCCCTAACCATGTGGGAGACCCAGACTGAGTTCTTCGCTCCCAACCCAGCTCTGGTTCTTTTCTTTTGTTTGTGTGTGTTTGTGTGTGTGTGTGTGTGTGTGTGTGTGTGTGTTTAATAAAAATTGGTTTATCTGATGGGGCTGGCATTGTGGCATAATGGGTAAAGCTGCTGCCTAAGATACCATCATCCCATACAGGCACCAGTTTGAGTCCTAGCTGTTCCATTTCCAATATAGCTCGCTACTCTACTAATGTCCTGGGAAAATAGTGGAAGACTGGCCACGTCTTTGAGATGCTGCCACGCATGTGGGAGAACCAGATGAAGTTCTTGGCTCTTGGCTTCAGCCTAGCCCAGCCCTGGCCATTATGGCCATCTGGGGAGTGAACCAGCAGATGGAAGATCTCTCTGCCTCTCCATTTCTGTAGCTCCTTCAAATAAATTTGAAAAGGCTTATTACAGAGAGAGAGGAGGGAGGGGGACAGAGATCTTCATCTGTTGGTTCACCCCCAAATGGCCACAACAACCCGGGCTGATCAAGACAGAAGCCAAGAGTCCAAGCTCCCACATGGGAAGCAAGGGCTCAAATACTTGGCCCATCTTCTGCAATTTTCCCAGGCACATTAGGGGGAGCTGGGGTGCAGCAGCCACAACTTGAACCAGCACTCTGATGCACACACAGCAGCTCAACATACTGTGTGTCACAGTGCCAGCCTCCCAACCCAGTTACTGTGGGCATCTAGAGAGTAAGACAGTGAATGACAGCTACATCTTTGTATTTCAAATTTTAAAAAAAGGGATGTGGAAAAAGTACAGCAAAGCATTCTTTGAATCCTGGATTTGAAAGACAAGGTACAAGCACAAAAAGAGCTGTCATATAAATATTATCAATCCTGTCAATGTAGATATTATATAGTAGGAGGAGAAGAGAGAAAAGATTCATGATGACTAATCCCTTGTAATTGAGTTTATTTTCCAGGAAGCAGGTGGTTAAAAAGATACCATCTGGTGATAAAAAAAAAAAAATCAAGTGATAGAGGAGGTATAATTAATCATCAAGTAAGAATTTTTACAAGATAATACTGGTTAGCTTTGCATCTTCATGCATTCTGCCAATGCAGAGAGAGGACACAAAAAACACCTGGGAACACCTCTTTAGACAAAGTAATAGCAAAGAGGACAAACCTCAAGTTAAGCAAAAACATGTATCTAAATCCCAGAAAGCAGCAGAGTTGGTGCTGGAGTTCTTGCTGATAAGACCATGCAGAATTGTGAAGAAAAGTGGGAAACGCAAGGAGTTTTCTTATAGCATGGCATCTATGATGCCAATAAAGGAGAGGCCCCATACTGAACGGAAATACTGACAGCAGATCTGAATTCCGGCAGTAAGGGATTTCAAAGTTCAGGGCACTGGAAGGAATTCTTGGAAGATACTTTGGATGGAAAGATAGGAAGGCACACCACAAAGTGGAGGCTGTAGGCAGTTTCTGAAGATAAGTAGAAACATACCTGACATTTAAGGATGTTATTGCTGGGGCTGGGACTGTGGCGCAGCGGGTTAAAGCCCTGGCCTAGAGCTCTGGTATCCCATATGGGCACCAGTTCTAGTCCTGGCTGCTCCTCTTCCAATCCAGCTCTCTGCTGTGGCCTGGGATAGCAGTGGAAGATGGTCCAAGTCCTTCAGCCCCTGCACCCACGTGGGAGACCCAGAAGAAGCTCCTGGCTCCTGCCTTCGGATGGCCGTTGTGGCCATCTGAGGAGTGAACCAGCAGATGGAAGACCTCTCTCTCTCTGTCTCTGTCTCTTTTTGTAACTCTTTCAAATAAATAAATCTTTTTTTTTTAAAAAAAGGTGTTATTGCAATAAGCTAGGATAGAAAGATAAAGAGAAATTGGTCCCCTTTATAAAAGTCACAGTAAATTAAATGAACAGAAGAAATGAGAAGGAGCTACAAATTAAGACAATTGAAAGTGTCTAGTATTTCCTCTTCTTTCGAGCACAGTATAGAATTACAGTGCTACTGCTAACAGTTTACCCATGAAGTTCAAAATATAAACAAAAATTACACTGAAGTATTTTTACAGGACCCCTGAGGACCAGCAGAAATTAAAATCAAAACTTCTATACAACAAAATGCATACTCCAAAAAAAAAGACACTATTATAGAAAACAAAAATTGTAACACACTCCAAGTGATTGCAGGGACCAGCACTGTGGCATAGCTGGTATAGTTGCTGCTTGTGGCACCAGCGTTCCATATGTGCACCAGGTCATGACCTGGCTACTCCACTTCCAATCCAGCTTCCTGCTAGTTAGCCTGAGAGAGCAGCAGAGGATGGCCCAAGAACTTGTGCCCCTGCATCCATGTGGGAGACCCAGAGGAAGCACCTGGTTCCTGGCTTTGGATTGGCCCACCTCCAGCCATTGCAGCCATTTGGAGAGTGAACCAGCAGTTGGAAGCTCTCTGTCTCCCTCTCTAACTCTGCCTTCCAAATGAATAAATCTTTTTTTTATATATAAAGCTTTTATTTAAAGAATATAAATTTCCAAAGAACAGCTTAAGGATCACAATGGCTCCCCCCCCCACAACCTCCCTCCCTCCCCCTACCCTCCCCTCTCCCGCTCCCTCCCGCCCTCCGCCCACATCAAGATTCATTTTCAATTCTCTTTATACACAGAAGATCAATTTAGTACATATTACGTAAAGATTTCAACGGTTTGCCCTCGCATAGAGACACAAAATGATAATACTGTTGGAGTGCTAGTTATAGTATTAATTCACAATGTACAGCACATTAAGGACAGAGATCCTACATGATTTTTTTTTTAAAAAATTGATTGTCTATGCAATTTCCAGTTTAACACCAAGATTTTTTAATCATTTGCAATTATCTTTATATAAAGAAGATCGATTCAATATATACTATGTAAAGATTTCACCAGTTTGCACCCACTCAGAAACACAAAGTGCAAAAATACTGTTTCAGTACTAGTAATAGCATTATTTCACATTGGATAACACATTAAGGACAGATCCCTCATGAGACGTAAGTACACAGTGACTCCTGATGTTGATTTAACAATTTGACACTCTTGTTTATGGCGTCAGTAATCTCCCTAGGCTCTGGTCATGAGTTGCCGAGGCTATGGAAGCCTTTAGGGTTCGCCGACTTCCATCTTATTCCGACAGGGTCATAGTCAAAGTGGAAGTTCTCTCCTCCCTTCAGAGATAGGTACCTCCTTCTTTGACGGCCCCGTTCTTTCCACTGGGATCTCACTCGCAGAGATCTTTCATTTAGGTCTTCTGTTTTTTCCAGAATGTCTTGGCTTTCCATGCCTAAACTATTCTCATGGGCTCTTCAGCCAGATCCGAATGCCTTAAGGGCTGATTCTGAGGCCAGAGTGCTATTTAGGACATCTGCCATTCTATGAGTCTGCTGTGTATCCTGCTTCCCATGTTGGATCATTCTCTCCCTTTTTCATTCTATCAGTTAGTATTAGCAGACACTAGTCTTGCTTGTGCGATCCCTTTGACTCTTAGACCTATCAGTGTGATCAATTGTGAGCTGAAATTGATCACTTGGACTAATGAGATGGCCTTGGTACATGCCACCTTGATGGGATTGTACTGGAATCCCCTGGCACAATTCTAACTCCATCATTTGGGGCAGTTCTGATTGAGCATGTCCCAAATTTTACATCTCCTCCCTCTCTTATTCCCACTCTTATATTTCACAGAGATCACTTTACAGTTAAAATTTAAACACCTAAGAATAATTGTGTGTTAATTACAGAGTTCAACCACTAGTACTAGGATAAAAAAAAAATACTACCATGGATAAAGTATTACATTGTACAACAACAGTCAGCACAAGAGCTGATCGAGTCACTGTTTCTCATAGTGTCCATTTCACTTCTACAGGTTTCCCCTTTGGTGCTCAGTTAGTCATCGCCAATCAAGGGAAACAAATGATATTTGTCTCTTTGGGACTGACTTAATTCACTCAGCATGATGTTTTCCAGATTCCTCCATTTTGTTGCAAGTGACCAGATTTCATTGTTTTTGACTGCTGTATAGTATTCTGTAGAGTACATGTCCCATAATTTCCTAATCCAGTCTACTGTTGATGGGCATTTGGGTTGGTTCCAAGTCTTAGCTATTGTGAATTGAGCCACAATAAACATTACTGTGCAGACGGCTTTTTTGTTTGCCCATTTAATTTCCTTTGGGTAAATTCCAAGGAGTGGGATGGCTGGGTTGAATGGTAGGGTTATATTCAGGTTTCTGAGGAATCTCCAGACTGACTTCCATAGTGGCTTCACCAGTTTGCATTCCCACCAACAGTGGATTAGTGTCCCTTTTTCCCCACATCCTCTCCAGCATCTATTGTTGGTGGATTTCTGAATGTGAGCCATTCTCACCGGGGTGAGGTGAAACCTCATTGTGGTTTTGATTTGCATTTCCCTGATTGCTAGGGATCTTGAACATTTTTTCATGTGTCTGTTGGCCATTTGGATTTCCTCTTTTGAAAAATGTCTATTGAGGTCCTTGGCCCATCTCTTAAGTGGGTTGTTTGTTTTGATGTTGTGGAGTTTGTTAATTTCTTTGTAGATTCTGGTTATCAACCATTTATCTGTTGCATAGTTTGCAAATATATTTTCCCATTCTGTTGGTTTCCTATTCACTTTCCTGACTGTTTCTTTTGCAGTACAGAAACTTTTCAATTTGATGCAATCCCAGTAGTTAATTTTGGTTTTCAGTGCCTGTGCTTCTGGGGTCTTTTCCAAGAAGTCTTTGCCAGTACCTATGTCTTGCAGGGTTTCTCCTATGCTCTCTAGTAATTTGATGGTGTCGGGTCGTAGGTTTAAATTTTTAATCCATGTTGAATGAATTTTTGTGTAAGGTGAAAGGTAGGGGTCTTGCTTCATGGTTCTGCACGTGGAAATCCAGTTTTCCCAGCACCATTTATTAAACAGACTGACCTTACTCCAGGGACTGGTTTTGGATCGTTGATCAAATATAAGTTGGCTGTAGGTGTTTGGATTGATTTCTGGAGTTTCTATTCTGTTCCATTTGTCTATCCATCTGTTTCTGTACAAGTACCATGCTGTTTTGATAACAACTGCCCTGTAGTATGTCCTGAAATCTGGTATTGTGATGCCTCCGGCTTTGTTTTTGTTGTACAAGATTGCTTTAGCTATTCGAGGTCTCCTGTGTCTCCATATGAATTTCAGCATCATTTTTTCCAGATCTGAGAAGAATGTCCTCGGTATCTTGATTGGTATTGCGTTGAATCTGTAAATTGCTTTTGGGAGAATGGACATTTTGATGATATTGATTCTTCCAATCCATGAGCATGGGAGATTTCTCCATTTTTTGGTATCCTCTTCTATTTCTTTCTTTAAGGTTTTGTAATTTTCATTGTAGAGATCTTTAATGTCCTTAGTTAAATTTATTCCAAGGTATTTGATTGTTTTTGTAGCTATTGTGAATGGGATTGATCTTAGCAGTTCTTCTCAGCCATGGCATTGCTTGTATATACAAAAGCTGTTGATTTTTGTGCATTGATTTTATATCCTGCTACTTTGCCAAACTCTTCTATGAGTTCCAATAGTCTCTTAGTAGAGTTCTTTGGGTCCCCCAAATAAAGAATCATGTCGTCTGCAAAGAGGGATAGTTTGAGTTCTTCCTTCCCAACTTGTATCCCTTTAATTTCTTTTTCTTGCCTAATAGCTCTGGCTAAGACTTCCAGCACTATATTGAATAGCAGTGGTGAGAGTGGGCATCCCTGTCTGGTACCAGATCTCAGTGGAAATGCTTCCAACTTTTCCCCATTCAATAGGATATTGGCCGTGGGTTTTTCATAAATTGCTTTGATTGTATTGAGGAATGTGCCTTCTATACCCAGTTTGCTTAGGGTTTTCATCATGAAAGGGTGTTGAATTTTATCGAATGCTTTCTCTGCGTCTAGTGAGATAATCATATGGTTTTTCTTCTGCAGTCTGTTAATGTGGTGTATCACGTTGATTGTTTTGCGAATATTGAACCATCCCTGCATACCAGGGATGAATCCCACTTGGTCTGGGTGGATGATCTTTCTGATGTGTTGTTGCAGTCTATTGGCCAGAATTTTGTTGAGGATTTTTGCATCTATGTTCATGAGGGATATTGGTCTGTAATTCTCTTTCAATGCTGCATCTTTTTCTGGCTTAGGAATTAAGGTGATGCTGGCTTCATAGAAAGAATTTGGGAGAATTCCCTCTTTTTCGATTGTTCTGAAAAGTTTGAGAAGAATTGGGGTTAGTTCTTCTTTAAATGTCTGGTAGAATTCAGCAGTGAATCCATCTGGTCCTGGGCTTTTCTTTGTTGGGAGGGCCTTTATTACTGATTCAATTTCTGACTCACTTATGGGTCTGTTTAGGTTTTCTATGTCTTCCTGGTTCAATTTAGGTAGGTTGCATGTGTCCAGGAATCTATCCATTTCTGATAGGTTTCCCTGTTTACTGGCATACAAGTCCTTGTAGTAATTTCTGATGATTCTTTTGATTTCTGTGGTGTCTGTTGTTATATTTCCTTTTTCATCTCTGATTTTACTGATTTGGGTCTTTTCCCTTCTTTTTTTAGTTAGTTGGGCCAATGGGGTGTCAATCTTGTTTATTTTCTCAAAAAACCAGCTCCTCGTTTGGCTGATTTTTTGTAATTTTTTTTTTGGATTCAATCCTGTTGATTTCTTCTCTGATTTTGATTATTTCTCTTTTTCTACTAGATTTGGGTCTAGTTTGCTGCAAATTTTCTAGATCCTTGAGATGCATTGAAAGCTCATCTATTTGGTGCCTTTCCAGTTTCTTGATGTAGGCACCTATTGATATAAACTTTCCTCTTAACACTGCTTTTGCTGTATCCCATAAGTTTTGGTATGTTGTGCTGTTATCCTCATTTACTTCCAGAAAATTTTTGATTTCTCTTTTGATTTCTTCAGTGACCCATTGTTCATTCAGGAGCATGTTGTTCAATCTCCATGTGTTTGCATATGCTCTAGGGATTCCTGAGTTGCTAATTTCCAACTTCAATCCCTTATGGTCTGAGAAGTTGCATCGTATGATTCTAATTCTTTTGAATTTGCTGAGACTTGCTTTATGGCCTAATATGTGATCAATCCTAGAGTAGGTTCCATGTACTGCTGAGAAGAATGTGAATGCTTTACGTGTAGGATGAAAAGTTCTGTAGATATCTGTTAGATCCATTTGGGCTATAGTGTTGTTTAAATCTATTGTCTCCTTGTTGATCTTCTGTTCTGTCGATCTGTCAATATCTGTGAGTGGAGTATTGAAGTCCCCCAGTACTATTGTGTTGGGGTCTAAGTCTCCCTTTAAGTTTCTTAACAAATTTTTTAAATAAACCTGTGGCCTGTAATTAGGTGCATATACATTGAGAATTGTTATATCTTCCTGTAGTATTGATCCCTTAATCATTATATAGTGTCCCTCTTTGTCTCTCTTAACAGTTTTTGTGTTAAAGTTTATGTTGTCTGATATTAAGATGGTTACACCCGCTCTTTTTTCATTTCTGTTGGCATGGTATATCTTGTTCCATCCTTTTATTTTCAGTCTGTATGGATCTTCGTTGGAAAGATGTGTTTCTTGTAGGCAGCAAATAGATGGTTTTTGTTCCTTAACCCAGTCAGCCAATCTCTGTCTTTTAACAGGACAGTTTAGACCTTTAATGTTCAATGTGACTATTGATAAGTGGTAAGTTTGCCCTGCCATTTGCCAGATATTTTCTAATGTATGCTTTGAATTCCCTGTGATCTTTTGCCGTGAGGTTCCCTTCATTTACCTTCTTTCATGTTGATGGCCGTGTTTCTGTGTTTCTGTGTGTAACACGTCTTTAAGTATCTTTTGCAGGGCTGGACGAGTGGCAACAAATTCTTTCAATTTTTGTTTGTTATGAAAGGTCTTTATTTCGCCTTCATTCACAAATGAGAGCTTTGCAGGGTATAATATTCTGGGCTGGCAGTTTTTCCCTCTAAGTACCTGGGCTATGTCTCGCCATTCCCTTCTAGCTTGTAGGGTTTCTGTTGAGAAGTCAGCTGTGAGTCTAATTGGAGATCCTCTGAGAGTAATCTGACGTTTCTCTCTTGCACATTTTAGGATCTTTTCTTTTTGCTTCACTGTGGTGAGTTTAATTACAATATGTCATGCAGAGGATCTCTTTTGGTCATGTTTATTAGGGGTTCTATGAGCTTCCTGGATTAGGATTTCTCTGTCTTTCTCCAAGCCTGGAAAATTTTCTGCTAGTATCTCCCTAAAAAGGCCTTCTAATCCTTACTCCCTCTCCATACCTTCAGGAACACCTAGAACCCGAATGTTGGGTTTTTTAATAGTATCCTGTAAATTCCCGACGATATCTTTTAGTTTTCTAATTTCCTCTTCTTGTCTTTGGTTTGACTGTTTCCTCTCCTGTTCACTGTCTTCTAGGTCCGATATTCTCTCCTCTGCTTCACCCATTCTGGTTTTAAGGCCCTCAAGATTGCTTGTCACTTGATCTATTGAGTTCTTCAATTCATTAAGATTTTTTGTCACTCTCATAGCTTCTTGTTCTACTAGTTGTTTCATTTCGTTTTGATTTCTCCGTAGTGCTTCGTTCTCGCGCGAGAGATTTTCTATCTTATCCATTAAAGATTTCTGTAGTTCAAGAATTTGTTTTTGAGAACTTCTTAATGTTCTTATCAATTCTTTGAGATCTGCTTCTTGCATTTCTTCTATCTCATTATCTTCACAATCCTGACTTGGGGTGTCTTTTCCGTTTGGGGTCATCATAGCGTCTTCCTTGATCTTGCTCCCTCGGAATCTGTTTTTGTTTGGCATTTTTTTTTTCCCCACACTCTTTCTCTGGGTTGTCAAGGTAACGGAGTTTGTGCGCGCGGTGTGTTCCCAGTTTTTGGATCCCCTTCAGGTTTCTACAGCCTCGGGTTTTTGGTTCCGTCTGCCTCAGTGATGGGCGGGCGGGCGCACCTTGTCCCACTGCGTTTAATCAAATTCGACTTCGTAAGGTGGGCGGCGAGAGGGGCTAGTGTCCGTGCAGGCTCGCCTCAACTGTGCTGTTTCCCCCGTGGAGGTCTGCTTCCCCCCGCCAGTATCTCGGGATCCCTGTATCGGCTCCCGTTCACGCGCGCAGATCCTGCGGCGATTGTGTTCCGCCCGGCTCCCGACTCAGCCGGCGGGCACGCGCCGTGCCACTGCGTTTAATCTAGCTGGACTTAGCAGGGTGGGTGACGAGAGAGGCTAGTGTCCGTGTGGGCTCGCCTCAATTGTGCTGTTTCCCTGGGGTCTGCTTCCCCCCGCCAGTGTCTCGGGATCCCTGTATCGGCTCCCGTTTAAGCGCTCAATTCCAAGGGCGACTGTGTTCCGTCCGGTTCCCGTCCCTCCCGGCAGCTCCCGTGCCACTATGGCACGATTTGCCGTTCGCAAACTTACTTTTCCCTAGGTCTTCTGCGTCTCATTCACTGGGTCCGGAAGAATTTCCACTGCATTTTTTTCCCTGAGATTTTTCCTGAGGCTACAGTAACTCTGTTTTTATTAAACTATCTTTTTGCGGACTGCTAGTGCGTGTCCTCACTATTCCGCCATCTTGGCTCCGCCCCCTAAATCTTTTTTTTAAGTGATTAAATATTTAAAACCATACCTTAAAGCAAAAATGAAAAATCTCAGAGAATACACAAAAAACTGATGTAAAGACATGAAACAGAAACATATAAACAAAAAAATTGATAGAACTGAATGAAAAATGAAGAAAAAAAACAAAGATTAGCTTGCAAGGTACACAAAGAATAAAGCTGGGTTTGGTGTGATACAGCTGCCACCTGTGATGCTGCCATTTCATGTTGAAGAACTCTTCAAAAACTGACTGCTCCACTTCCCAACCAGCTCCTTGCTAATGTGTCTGGGAAATCAGAGGAATATGGTCTAAGTGCTTGGGTCCCTGCTACCCATGTGGAAGACCTGGATGGAGTCCTAGGATCCTGACTTCAGTGTGGCCAACTAGGGAGTGAATCAGTAGATGGAAGATCTCTCTTTCTCTCCCTCTCATTCTGTCTTTCAAATAAATTTTTAAAAATCTTTTTTAAAAAAATGTTGAATGACTTAGAGGACAGTAATATCTAGACCCAAGAAAATAAAGTAAATCAAGAGAAGAATAACACAAGATCAAAAAAAAAAAAAACTTGCAATGAAAATCTAAAAATAAAGTTAATTTTATATTTAATAGCATTAAAAATAAAAGACTTAAGAATAAATTTAAACAAAAGGATGCAAGATATACTAAAAGTTAGAAAATACTGCTGAAAGAAATTAAACAAGACATAAATAAATGGAAAGACAGCCCATGTCAACAGATTTGAAGATTAAATGTTGTTAAAGAGATATAAAGTATCTAAAATCATACTGCAACCACTATCAGTATCTTAGTGACATCTGTTATGTCTTAAATTCATGTGGAATATCATGGGACCTCAAATAGGCAAATCATCTTGAAAGAACAAAGTTGATGGGGTGTAGCGGGAAAAGCTGCCGCCTACAGTGTCAGTCCCATATGGGTGCTGGTTTGAGTCCCAGCTGTTCCCCTCCTGATCCAGGTGTCTTCTGTGGCCTGGGATAGCAAAAAATGGCACAAGAGCTTCGGCCCCTGCACCCATGTGGGAGACTCGGAAGAAGCTCCTGGCTCCTGGCTTCAGATTGGTGCAGCCCCAGATGCTGCAGCCAATTGGGGAGTGAGCCAGCAGATGGAAGACCTCTCTCTCTCTCTCTCTCTCTCTTTCTCTGTAACTCTTTCAAATAAATAAATAAATCTTTAAAAAAAAAAAAACAAGAAAAAACAAAGGTGGAAGACTCACAAACCTCCTGATTTCAAAACTTACTATCAAAACAGTGTGATGCCAGCATACAGACAGACATAGGGACCGATGGGATAGAATACAGAAACTAGAAATAAAATCTCCTATTTATATCAAACTAAATTTAAACAAGGATACCAAAACCATTTGGGGCTGGCACTGTGGCATAGCAGGTAAAGCCACCGCCTGCAGTGCCGGGATGCTAAAAGGGCACCAGTTTGAGCCTCCGCTGCTCCACTTCCGATCCAGCTCTCTGCTATGGCCTGGGAAAGCAGTAGAATATGGCCCAACTCCTTGGGCCCCTTAACCTGCATGGGAAGACCTGGAGGAAGCTCCTGGCTCCTAGCTTTGGAAAGGCGCAGCTCCGGCCATTGCAGACAACTGGGGAGTGAACCAGCAGATGGAAGACCTCTCTCTCTGCCTCTCCTCCTCTCTCTCTGTAACTCTGATTTTCAAATAAATAAAAAAAATATTTTTAAAAAATTAAAAGATTATTTAAAGGGGAATAGTATTTTTTTTTTTTTACAGGCAGAGTGGACAGTGAGAGAGAGACAGAGAGAAAGGTCTTCCTTTGCCATTGGTTCACCCTCCAATGGCCGCCGCGGTCGGCGTGCTGCGGCCGGCGCACCGCGCTCGTCCGATGGCAGGAGCCAGGAGCCAGGTGCTTTTCCTGGTCTCCCCATGGGGTGCAGGGCCCAAGCACCTGGGCCATCCTCCACTGCACTCCTGGGCCACAGCAGAGGGCTGGCCTGGAAGAGGGGCAACCGGGACAGAATCCGGTGCCCCGACCAGGACTAGAACCCGGTGTGCCGGCGCCGCAAGGCGGAGGATTAGCCTGTTGAGCCACGGCGCCGGCCGAAAAGTATAGTATTTTCAAGAAATGGTGCAGGAAAAACTAGTTATCCACATTTAAAAGAATGAAGTCTGGCCCTTGAAGCAAATACAAAAATAAATTCTAAATGGGGTGTGAATTGAACTACAGTGGGTAAACTGCTGCTTGGGAATCCCATAGTCCATATCAGAGGAGCTGGTTCAAGACTCAGCTGTTAGAGTTGGTATTGTGGAGTAGCATGTAAAGCTGCTGCCTGTGAGTGACACTGGCATTCCATATAGGTGCTGGTTCATGTCCCAGATGCTCCACTTCTGTTCCAGCTCCCTGCTAATGAGCCTGGGAAAGCAGTGGAGGATGTTCTAAGTGCTTAAGTCCCTGCACCCACTTGAGAGACCCAGAAGAAGCTCCTGGCTCTTGGCTTTGTCTTGGCCTAGCCCATCCCTGGCCATGGCAGCCACCTGGTGAGTGAATCAGCAGATGGAAGATCTCTGTGTCTCTGTCCTCTATCTGACCCTGCCTTTCAAATAAGTAAATCTTAAAAAAAAAGAACTGGCTGTTCCACACTTCCAATCCAGATTCTTGCTAATGTACACCCTGAGAGGCAGTAGACAATGGCCTAAGTGCTTGAGTTCCTGCCATTGGAAATTGGAAATCTGGGTGGAGTTCCTGGTTCCTGGGTTTTACTTGGTCTATCTCTGGCAGCTGTGGGCATTTGGGGAGTAACCAGTGGATGGATGATATCACTATCAATCCACATTTCAAATAAATAAATCATAAAAAGTATCAAAGACCTAAATTAAGAAATAAAATTATGAAACTCTATGAAAAAAATGTAGGTTAAAATTTTCATGAACTTGGGTTTGGCAATGATCTATTAAATATGGTACCAAATGCGAAAACTACAAAAGAAAAATGTAAAAAAATGGACTTCATCAAATTAAGTAATTTTTGTATCTAAAAGCACATTACTAATAAAGCAAAAGGGCAACACAGAAGATAGGAAAAAACATTTATGAATCACATGTAAGATATTATTATCCAGAATATGTAAGGGACTTCTAAAACTGAACCACTGAACCATAAAACAAATCACCAGATTAAAAAATGGGCAAAGAACTTCTTTAGACATTTTTCCCAAAAAGATACTGAAATAAAAGAAAAACATAGGAAAACATGCTCAACATCACTAATCATTATGGGAATGCAAATCAAAACCACAGGAGATACCACTTCAAACTCATTAAGATGGCTATCATAAGAAAAAACACAGAAAATAAGTACTGGCAAAAATGTGGAGAAATTAGAACCCATATGTGTTGCCTGTGGGAACATGAAATGGTGTAACCACTATGGAAAACTTTAAAACTAAAACCTCGGGGCAGACACTGTGGTATTGCAGATAGAGCCGCCACCTGCAGTGTTGGCATCCCACCTGTGCACCAGTTTGAGTCCTAGCTGCTCCACTTTCAATCCAGCTTTGTGATAATGGCCTAGGAAAGCAGTAGAATATGGCCCAACTCCTTGGACCCCTGCACCCATGTGGGAGACCTGGAAGAAGCTCCTGGCTTCAGATCAGTGCAGCCCCGGCTGTTGCGGCCATTTGGGGAGTGAACCAGCAGATGGAAGACCTCTCTCTCTTCTCCCTGCCTCTGCATCTCGGAAACTCTTTCAAATAAATAAATAATTCTTTAAAAAAATAAAAACCTCAAAAAATTAAGATTAATATAGTCAACAATTTCATTTCTCCTTAAGACGTGAAAGAATGTGAAAGGAGCAAAGATGTGAAAGGGGCACAAAGAGGTATTTGTACATCCATATTCAGAGCAGCACTATTCACGATAGCAAACAGGCAGAGTCCACTGATGCGTGAATGGATAAACAAAATGGGGTACATGCACACATAAAGTGGACTATTTTTATTTGGCCATATTTTTAAGGAAGTAAATTTTGACACATGCTGTAACAGGGATGAACCTTGAGGACGTTATGCTAAGTGTAATAAGCCAGTCCCAAAAGGGCAAATACTACATGATTTTACTCATATGAGGCACTTAAGAATAGACAAATTCATAGAGCGATAAAGTAGAATGCTTATTCCCAAAGGCTATGACAAGATGGGAATGAAGTTACTGTTGATGGGTATATTAACAATACCCCTAGCTTTACTGAGGTATAAAGGAAAACAAAATTGTTTGTTTAAGGTGTCCAATTTGACTGTTTTCATATCCCATACCCCTGGAAATAGTTACCACCATCAAGCAATTGACACATCCATCACACCACATACTTTTTTTTTTTTTTGACACGCAGAGTTAGTGAGAGAGAGAGACAGAGAGAAAGATCTTCCTTCTGTTGGTTCACCCCTCAAATGGCCGCTACAGCCGGTGCACTGCGCTGATCGGAAGCCAGGAGCCAGGTGCTTCCTCCTGGTCTCCCATGCGGGTGCAGGGCCCAAGCACTTGGGCCATCCTCCACGGCCTTCCCGGGCCACAGCAGAGAGCTGGACTAGAAGAGGAGCAATCAGGACAGAACCAGCGCCCCAGCTGGGACTAGAACCTGGAGTACTGGCGCTGCAGGCAGAGGATTAACCTAGTGAGCCGTGGCACTGGCCCACACTACATACTTTAGAGTTACCATTCTTTGTGGTGGGAACACTTAAGTTCACCCTCTTGGCAAATTTCAAGTATACACTATTGTTATCTTTAGTCAGACTGCTGTACATTAGATCTTTAGAACTCATTCATTTGCATAACTAAAACTTTGCACCCTCTAACCAGCACCTATTTTCTCCTCCCTCTAGACCTTGGTAATCATCATTCTACTCTTTGATCTTGAAATTGACTAATTCAGACTTCACATATAAATGAGAGTAAACATTATGTCTAGATTAGTTCATAAAACATCCTATAGAACCAATTAATCATGGTCTGTATAATGCCTTGAATAAACATTTATACTGATAAATATTTATACTTATTTAGTCTCCTATAATAGACTGAATCTTATTTGATAGAAATGGCAACTTCTTGTTCTTAATGTCAGTCAAGAGGACAGGCTTGGGCTGGCATTGTGTTGCAACCAACTTAAAGCTGCCAGTCGGCAACACAAGCATCCCATATGAGCACCCATTGGGCTGCTCCACTTCCCATACACCTTCCTAATGTGCCTGGGAGAGCAGTGAAAAACAGCTTGGGTATCTGGGACCCTGCCACCCACATGGGAGACCCAGATGAAATTCCAGGCTTCTGCCTTCAGCCTAGTGAGTGTAAACTATTGGCTGGGAAATTTCTCTTTATATAACTCTGCCTTCAAATAGATAAATCTTTAAAAACAACAACAAAAAAGAGAACAGGCTGTAGAGCTTATGCCTGTATTTAATGACATATTTTACAATATACAGTTTTAGCTCTTTGCACTGTTTATCTCACTTGGTAGACCTTGGGCCTTCCTTCTTTGGAATCCTCCAGATTGAGAGTGATCCAGACATGTGCTATGGCTCTGATTTTCTTTCAGGGCCAAGGACTATTGGGTGGCATGGGATTATGTCCACTGAGGAATCTGCAAACCACAAGGTATTCAGAAATATCCCACTGTACATGAGATCAGAAAATGTGTGTGTGGGGTAGAGGGAGTTCCAAGATGATGGAGTAGGGAGGGAGCTTACTGCTCTAGCCCAGGAGAAGATAGTTTTTAAAAAAGTGAAAATAGTAGAGTCTCAGGGAAGAGTTAGGGAAAAAATGGCAGAGGAAGCTCTACTAAAATTAGAGGGATACAGTGGACCTATGTGAAGGGAGTGGGAGCCCACAGCTTGGGACTCTAACAGCCAAGAGGCTACGCACCGCACTGGAAAGTGAGATGAGACTAGACTGCAACAGTCCAAGCCACTGGCAAAAAAGCAGCAGGAAGAGCCGAGAGGGAACAAGGCTTGAAGCCCTGTGGGAGGAAAGTGTACCAGCCAAACTAGAGGAGAAAAAAAAAAAAAGGATGGTACAGACCTGTTTCTCTCTCTCCGATCACTTTACAAATGTGTACTGTGACAAGCCGATAAAGCAGGTGCCATTTAGGACATATGTAACAGCTGCACCAGCTCATATCTGCGCCTGGCAATCAGCTGAGTGGAGAGTCCTGACTCTTGTGGGGAGTAAAAATGGGAGATAGGAGCTTGTGACTATGTGACATTTCTGAACTGGGACTGTGGAAAAAAAAAAAAAAACAGAGGGTGTGTGGAAGGAATCACGATGTGGCTGGGAATTTGAGAAGTCTCAGTGGGAAATGCCACAAGCATGGGGTTCCTGGTTACCTGGTGAGAGACATTGCCGGGGAATCTGAACTTAAACTGAGGACTGCACATATCCCTTGTGTGGTCCTTGGGACAGAGTGGATGAACATTATACACACTGGGGCTAGCACTCAGGCACTGGTCTCCATTGAGAAGAGCTCAACTGAGCCAAATGTAACTCCCGTCTGATTAAAAAAAAAAAAAAATAGAAGATTTACCACGCCAAACCTGGGTGTGTTCTTAGGAACACCCTTAACACTGGATAACTAAACAGAGCTCTCTGGCCACACTCACTACAGGCCTCTAAAAATTCACTGAAAGCAGACATTCTACTTATATACAGAGTCATAGTACAATGATAAAAGCCAACACAAAAACAAAAAACAAAAAAAAAAGAAGAAACCAATGGGTATCTCCACAAATGAAAAAAATAAACACACAAGAATAAGAAAGACAACATGACACTCCCAAAAGAACACTTCAATACTAGATTGTGAAGATGATGAGAGAGAAGAAATGTAAGGGAACTAAAAAAATTGATCATATGATTACATAGAGGTAATCAAAAGCAAACACATGAACTACTGAAATCCATGAAGGACATGAAAGAAAATTTCTCCCATGAAACTGAGATCTTAAAGAGAAATCAACATGAAATGAAGAAGTCAATAGAACATAAAATTGAGATTTAAAAGAGAAATAAAAATAAAATGAAGAATTCAATAGAACAAATAAAAAAATGCAGTAGACAACCTTAAAAACAGAATTAGGAGGCAGAAGAGATAATATCAGAAGACAAAGCACAGAAAAGTATACAGTCAAACCAAAGACAAGAAGAGGAAATTAGAAAACTAAAAAACACTGTTGGGAATCTCCAGGATACTATATAAAAAAAAAAAAGAAAAAAAACAATATTTGGGTTCTAGGAGTTTCTGAAGGTATGGAGAGATAGAAAGAATTAGAAGGCCTTTTTAGTGAAATACCAGCAAAAAAGTTCCCAGGCTGGGAGAAAGAAAGGGACGTACAAGACCAAGAAGCACACAGAACTCCAAATAGACATGACCAGAAAAGATCCTTGCCACCACACATTGTAATCAAACTCACCACAGTGAAACATAAGAGGAGATTCTAAAATGTGCAAGAAAGAAACACCAGATTACTTTCAGGATATCTCCAATTAGACTAACAACAGACTTCTCATCAGAAACCCTATAGACTAGGAGAGAAGGCGAGATATAGTCCAAGTCCTAAGGAAAAAAAAAAAAACTGTCATTCCAGAATATTATACCCTGCAAAGCTCTCATTTGTGAATGAAGGTGAAATAAAGACCTTCCATAACAGATATCAAAAGAATTGGTCAAAAGATTCTTAAAAATGTGTTGTACAGAGAAACAAGAAACATGGTCTCAATACAAAAGAAAATAAAGGAAGAAAATCTCTCAGTAAAAGACTAAAGGAAGGTCAAAGTATAAATTAGGAATATCTTTGGAAAAATGGCAGGGCAAAGTCATTACTTATCAATAGTCACATTGAATGTAAATACCCTCAACTCGTCCAGTTAAAAGGCACAAACTTGGCTGGCGCCGCGGCTCACTTGGCTAATCCTCCACCTGAGGCGCTGGCACCCGGGTTCTAGTCCCGGTTGGGGCGTCAGATTCTGTCCTGGTTGCTCCTCTTCCAGTCCAGATCTCTGCTGTAGCCCGGGAAGGCAGGAGAGGATGGCCCAAGTTCTTGGGCCCTGCACCCGCATGGGAGACCAGGAGGAAGAGCCTGGCTCCTGGCTTCGGATCGGCGCAGCGCGCTGGCTATAGCAGCCATTTGAGGGGTGAAACAATGGAAGGAAGACCTTTCTCTCTGTCTCTCTCTGTAACTCTGCCTGTCGAAAAAAAGGCACAGACTGGTTGAATTGATTAAAAAACAAAACCCATGTATTTGCTGCCTACAAGAAATACATCTAACTAACAAAGATGCACACAGACTGAAAGCGAAAGAATGGAAAAAGATATTCCATGCCAACAGAAACCAAAAGAGAGCTAGTTTAGCCATTTTAATATCAGACAAAATAGTCATTAACATAAAAACTGTTAAAAGAGACAAAGAAAGGGGGCTGGTGCTGTGGCATAGCAGGTAAAACCACCACCTGCAGTGCCGGCATTCCATATGGGCTCTGGTTCAGTTCACGGCTGCTCTACTACCAATCCAGCTCTCTGCTATGGTCTGGGAAAGCAGTGGAAGATGGCCCAAGTCCTTGGGCCCCTGCACCCGCGTGGGAGACCTGGAGGAAGCTCCATGCTCCTGGTTTTGGATCGGCCCAGCTCCAGCTGCTGTGGCCAATTGGGGAGTGAACCAGTGGATGGAAGACCTCTCTCTCTCTCTCTCTCTCTCTCTCTCTCTCTGCCTCTCCTTCTCTGTGTAACTCTGACTTTAAATTAATAAATAAATAAATCTTTAAAAAAAGAGAAAGATACAAAGAAGGGCACTATATAATGAAAAAGGGATCAAATCAAAAGTAAGATGTAACTATTATAAACGTATATGTACCTAATTACAGAGCACCAGGCTATTTGAACGATTTGTTAAGGAATTTAAAGGGAGACTTATACTCTTATACAATAGGTTTGGGGGACTTCAATACCCCACTTTCAGCAATGGACAGATCAACTCGACAGAAAATTAACAATGAAACAGCAGACTGAATAGACACTATAGACCAAATGGACCTAACAGATATCTACAGAACTTTTCATCCGACAGTTGAAGAATACACATTCTTTTCAGCAGTGCAGGGAATTTTCTCCAGGATTGATCACATACTAAGCCATAAAGCAAGTCTCAGCAAATTCAAAAACATGAAAATCATACCATGCATCTTCTCGGACCACAATGGAATGAAGCTGGAAATCAGCAACTCAGGAATCTCTAGAGCACATGCAAACATGGAGACTGAACAACATGCTCCTGAATGAAAAGTGGGTCATAGAAGAAATCAAAAGAGAAATCAAAATCTTTCTGAAAAAAAATGAAGATGACAAGAAGCATATCAAAATTTATGGGATGGCCAGCACCACGGCTCACTAGGCTAATCCTCTGTCTGTGGTGCCGGCACCCTGGATTCTAGTCCCAGTTAGGGCACCAGATTCTGTCCCAGTTGCTCCTCTTCCAGTCCAGATCTCTGCTGTGGCCCGGGAAGGCAGTGGAGGATGGCCCAAGTGCTTGGGCCCTGCACCCGCATGGGAGACCAGGAGGAAGCACCTGGCTCCTGGCTTCGGATCGGCACAGTGCACCAGCTGTAGCGGCCATTTGAGGGGTGAACCAACGGAAGGAAGATCTTTCTCTCTGTCTCTCTAACCCTGCCTGTCAAAAAAAAAAAAAAAAGTTATGGGATACAGCAAAAGCAAGGTTAAGAAGAAAGTTTATAGCAACAGGAGATACAGCAAGAAATTGGAAACGTACCAAATAAATGAGCTATCAATGCATTTCAAAGATCTAGAAGAACAACAGCAAACCAAACAGAAAACTAATAGAAGAAATTAATAAAATTAGAGAAGAAATCAACAAAATTGAATTAAAAAATACAAAAGATCAGCACAACAAAGAGCTTTTTTTTTGAAAAAATAAAAAAAATTGACACAACATTGGCCCAACTAACAAAAAAAGGAGAGAGAAGGCCCAAATAAATAAAATTAGAGGTGAAAAAGGAAATGTGAGACACCACAGAAATAGAGAGTCATCAGAAATTACTACAAAGAGTTGTATGCCAACAAACCGGGAAATCTAGCAGAAATGGATAGATTCATAGACACATACAACCTACCTAAAGTGAGCCATGAGGACATAGAATATCTAAACAGACTAATAACCAAGATAGAAATTGAATCACTAACAACATTTAAAGAAGAACTAACTCCAATTCTTCTCAAGCTATTCAAAGCAATTGAAAGGGAGGGAATCCTCTCAAATTCCTTCTATGAAACCAGCATCACCTTAATTCCTAAACCTGAAAAAGATACAACAGAAAAAAAGAATTACAGACCAATTTCCCTGATGAACATAGACACAAAAATCCTCAACAAAATTCTAGCCAATAGAATCAAACAACACATCAGAAAGACCATCCACCTACAGCAAGTGGGATTTATCCCTGGTATGCAGAGATGGTTCAACATTCGCAAATCAATCAATGTGATATATCACATTAACAAACTGCTGAACAAAAACCATATGATTATCTCAATAGATACAGGTAAAGCATTTGATAAAATATAACACCCTTTCATGATGAAAACTCTAAGCAAATTGGGTATAGAAAGAACATTCCTCAACACAATCAAGGCCATTTATGACAAACCCACAGCCAACTTCATATTAAATAGGGAAAAGTTGGAAGCATTCCCATTGAGATTTGGTGCCATACCAGGATACCCTCTCCCACCATTGCAATTCAATATAGTGCTGGAAGTTTTAGCCACAGCCACTAGGAAAGAAAAGGACATCAAAAGGATACAAACTGGGAAGGAAGAAGTCAAACTATCCCTATTTGCAGATGACATGATTCTTCATTTAGGGGATCCAAAGAACTCCCCTAAGAGACTATTGGAACTCATAGAAGAATTTGGTAAAGTAGAAGGATTTAAGTTGATACAAAAATATTGAAAGTGCCAGTTGCGATGGCCAGCCAGTCACAGGAAATCTAGTGGCTGCTGCAGGCCGAGAAGAGGGTGGCGGAGAAGGTGTCAGAGTCCCACAAGTGAAAGAATCAGAGGCTGAAGCAGGCCAAAGAAGCAGCACAGATTGAAATTGAACAGTACCACCTGCAGAGGGAGAAGGAGTTCAAGTTCAAGGAAACTGTGGCACTGGGATCCCATTGCAGTTGCAGCACTGAGGTAGAGAATGAGATCCAGGAGAAGATGACCATTCTGAAGACCTACATCCAGCAGGACAGGGATGAAGTCTTGGATAACCTCTTGGCCTTTGTCTGTGGCATCCAGCCAGAAATCCATGAAAACTACCGCATAAATGGATAGAAGAAAGCTGCACTTGTTCCATGGCTGGGCGTTTTAGATGCTCTCGTGGAGCATGAAGCTTCAGCAAAGCTCACGCTCTACCCTCATGACGAGACATTAAATTATTTCTGTGTGTTTCATAGGAGGACTTTCACTCATTAGCTTCTTTGTACAGACTTAGAACTTATCCAGAGAGTTCACCTTTTTACTTCATATTTCTTAGAGATATTTAATAAGTATATGTCGTGTGTTTTCTTATGCCTTTTAGACCAAGCAACATATATGTCAGTGTTGATTTTTTTCTTAGATCTAGTAGAAAAAACACAATTCTTTGAAGAAAGAAAGGGATTCAACAATTTTTTCACCTATGCTTTACTGAAGGTCAGGGGATTTATCTATGAAAAAGTAGTGAATAGTTTCTTGGAACTTGTGTGAAGCAGCAGCCAGCCTTAATGTCTATTCTACAGGCAAAAGCAATGAATTACTTGTATAGTTGTTTAGGCTGTTTTTAGCTTCTTAATCAAAATTACTAAATGATAGAATTTAAGAACGTATTACATACTATTAGTAGGTATACTGATAATAATTTAAAAGTAAGGACTTTAGGCCAGCACCGCGGCTCAATAGGCTAATCCTCCACCTGTGATGCCGGCACACCAGTTTTTCTAGTCCCAGTCAGGGCACCAGATTCTGTCCCGGTTGCCCCTCTTTCAGGCCAGCTCTCTGCTATGGCCAGGAGTGCAATGGAGGATGGCCCAAGTCCTTGGGCCCTGCACTCCATGGGAGACCAGGAGAAGCACCTGGCTCCTGGCTTTGGATCAGCGTGATGTGCCAGCCACAGCGCACCGGCTGCGGCGGCCACTGGAGGGTGAACCAATGGCAAAAGGAAGACCTTTCTCTATGTCTCTCTCTCTCTCTCACTGTCCACTCTGCCTGTCAAAAAAAAAGTAAGGACTCTGTCATGTGTTCTCTCAAAAAAAATATACAAAAATCAACAGCCTTTGTATACACAGACAATGCCAAGGCTGAGAAAGAACTTCTAAGATTAATCCCATTCACAATAGCTACAAAAAAAAAAATCAAATTACCTTGGAATAAATGAAAGCAAGGACTTCAAAGAGCTCTATGATAAGAATTACAAAACATTAAAGAAATAAATAGAATATATTAAAAAATAGAAATATGTCCATGGTTTGGAAGAATCAATATCATCAAAATGTCCATTTTTCCAAAAGCCATTTACTGATTCAATGCAATACTAATCAAAATAGCAAAGACATTCTTCTCAGATCTGGAAAAAATGATGCTGAAATTCACAGGAGACCTCGAATAACTAAAGCAATCTTGTACAACAAAAACAAAGCTGGAGCCGGCGCCATGGCTCAACAGGCTAATCCTCTGCCTTGCGGCGCCAGCACACCGGGTTCTAGTCCCGGCTGGGGTGCCGGATTCTGTCCCGGTTGCCCCTCTTCCAGGCCAGCCCTCTGCTGTGGCCAGGGAGTGCAGTGGAGGATGGCCCAAGTGCCATCCAGGAAAAGCACCTAGCACCTGGCTCCTGCCATCGGATGAGTGTGGTGCGCCGGCCATAGCGCGCCTGGCTGCGGCGGCCATTGGAGGGTGAACCAAGGGCAAAGGAAGACCTTTCTCTCTATCTCTCTCTCTCACTGTCCACTCTGCCTGTCAAAAAATAACAAAACAAAACAAAAAAAAAAACAAAGCTGGAGGCATCACAATACAAGATTTCAAGATATACTACAGAGCAGTTATAATCAAAACAGCCTGGTTCTGGTACAGAAACAGATGGATAGACCAATAGAAAAGAATAGAAACACGAAAAATCAATCCAAACATCTACAACCAACCTATATTTGATCAAGGAGCTAAAACCAATTTCTGAAGTAAGGACAGTCTATTCAACAAATGGTGCTGAGAAAACTGGATTTCCACATGCAGAAGTATGAAGCAAGACCCCTAACTTACACCTTACATAAAAATCCACTCAACATGCATTAAAGATCTAAATCTATGACCTGACACTATCAAATTATTAGAGAACATCAGAGACATCAGAGAAACCCTGCAAGATATTGTCACAGGCAAAGACTTCTTGGAAAAGACCCCAGAGGCACAGGCAACCAAAGCCAAAATTAACAAAAGGGATAGAGAATTTTCTGTACTGCAAAAGAAACAGGAAAGTGGAGAGGCAACTGACAGAATAGGAGAAATTATTTGCAAACTATGCAACTGATAAAGGATTAATAACCAGAATCTACAAAGAGATCAAGATACTCCACAACAATGACCACTTAAGAGATGGGTCGGCCAGTAGCGTGGCTCAATAGGCTAATCCTCCGCCTCCCGGTGCCAGACCTCTGGGTTCTAGTCCCGGTCGGGGTGCCAGATTCTGTCCTGGTTGCCCTCTTCCAGTCCAGCTCTCTGCTGTGGCCAGGGAGTGCAGTGGAGGATGGCCCAAGTGCTTGGGCCCTGCACCCCATGAGAGACCAGGAGAAGCACCTGGCTCCTGCCATCGGATCAGCGCAATGCGCCAGCTGCAGCACACCAGCACACCAGCTGCAGCACACCAGGGGCCATTGGAGGGTGAACCAACAGCAAAGGAAGACCTTTCTCTCTCTCTCTCTCTCTCTCTCTCTCTCTCTCTCTCTCTCACTGTCCACTCTGCCTGTCAAAAAATAAAAAATAAATAAAAATAAATAAAGAGATGGGCCAAGGACCCAAACAGACATTTTTCAAAAGAGGAAAACCAAATGGCCAACAGACTCATGAATAAATGTTCAGGATCACTAGCCATCAGAGAAATGCAAATCAAAACCACAATGAGGTTTCACCTCACCCCAGTTAGAATGGCTTTCATACAGAAATCAACAAACAACAAAAGCTGACAAGGATGTGGGGATAAAGGCACACTAACTTCCTGCTGGTGGGAATGCAAACTGGTACAGTCACTATGGAAGACAGTTTGGAGATATCTCAGAAATCTAATTATAGTCCTACCACATGACCCAGCCATCCCACTCCTCAGTATTTACCCAAGGTAAATTAAATCAGCAAATAAAAAGGCTATTTGACCCTCCATGTTTATTGTAGCTCAATTCATAATAGCTATGAAATGGAATCACACTAAATGGCCATCAATGGAAGACTGGATAAATAAATTATGGAATATGTACTCTATGGAATACTACACAGTGGTAAAAAAAAATATGGAATTTGGTCGTTTGCAACAAAATGGAGAAATCTGGAAAACATCATGCTGATTGAAATAAGCCAGTCCCAAAAGGATAAATATCATAGTTCTCCCTGATATGTGACAACTAATTGAGCACCTACAAGGAAACCTGTAGAAGTGAAACTGACACTATGAGAAGCAATGACTTGATCAGCCCTTGTCCTGTCAAGGAACAGCTTACTATTTTATTCTTTTTAATATTTTCTTTTTCTACTTAATATCATTTGTTGAACACTTTACTTAACACAGAATTTTTCTTAGGTATTTAAATCAATTAAAAACTGATCCCTGTTAAAAATAAGAATAGGAATAAGAGAGGGAGGATATGTACAATTTGGCACACGTTCCCACTGACTTACCCCTAAGGGTAAAGCTAATAACTTGCCATGGGACTCCAAATCCCATTATGTTGGCAGGTACCAAATTCATCTTACTAGTTTAAGTTTTCATTTTAAGTGCATAACTGATCATAAAGATAGGAATAAGTATCTGCTAATAATAATACAGAATTAAAGGAGAGAATGATTCAACATGAGAAGCAGGCCACACAGCAGACTCATAGAATGACAAATGTCTTAAACAGCACTCTGGCCTCAGAATCAGCCCCTAAGGAATTCGAATCTGGCTAAAAAGCCCATGAGAGCATTTCAAGCATGGAAAGCCAATACACTGTGGCAAAAAATGACCTACATCAAAGATTTCTGTGAGTGAGATCCTGGTGGAAAGAAGGGCCCATCAAAGAAGGAGTTATCTTTCTCTGAAGGGAGAACTTCTACTTTGATCATGGCCCTGTCTAAATAACATTGGAATTTGTGGACTCAAAAGTCTTCCATAGCCTTGGCAGCTCATGACAAGAGCCTCAGGTGATCACTGACGTCATAGTTAAGGAGTGTCAATTGTTAAATCAACAATAGAAGTCACTGTGTCCTTGCTCCCCAGGTAGGACCTCTGTCATTAATGAGTTGTACTATGAGAATTAACAGTAAAACATGTCTTTAAACAGTACTTTATACTTTGTGTCTGTGTGGGTGCAAACTGTTGAAATCTTTACTTAGTATAGAGTTGAGCTTCTGTATATAAAGATAATTAAAATTAATCTTAATGAAGAATGGGATGAGAGAGAGAGTAGGAGGTAGGATGGGAGTGGGGGTTAGAGGGGTATGGGGGAAGAATCACTATAATCCAAAAGCTGTACTTATGAGGTTGATATTTATTAAATAAAAACTTTCTAAAAAAAAAGAAAATGTGTGTGTGGAATGAAATTTTTGACCCCGACTTGTGCCCATGAAACTGACATTTTCTGACACTTAGGAGGACATTGCTATTGTACTCATTCCCTGTTTTCATCAGCCTGAGTGATCACAGAAGACACCAAAAACTACACATACCTATTGGCTTCCCAAGAGGTTGCCTTTATTGACATGAGGATGTTCAACAGTCTCTAATTTATCAGGGGTACTACAGAAGTATTACAATCAGACAAACTCTGCAGTACTCACAGAGCAACTAGCTCCAGGTCCTATACCACACAGAACTGTTTCCCTTCTGCCTATGCCCTTGAGATACATTTTTATGAAAAGGTATGACTAGCATGGTTCTCCTGAGAGCCTCAACAGCACTTATGCATGTCTTTTTTGACCATCCCCTCTACTTGGGCTCAGAGAGAAAGGGGAAGAGAGGGTTAGGTGTGGTTAATTCTTCTTTGACATGTCATAGGTGAAGGATCCATTGGACGAGGTAGAATACAGCGTTACAAAGGATTCACTGGAGGCTACAGCAATGGGAATCTCTATGGGGGGCACTGATTCATCCACCTTCAATGTGGGCAATGTACTTTGGAGGTCAGTACTGCTAGTGGACTCGTGGATGGATGCTTGGGTGTGTTCAGAGACCCCGCTAGGCACCACCAACTGAACATCAAACTTTGCAGGTATTAGTGGAGTGACAGTATTCTTGACAAGCACCGATTTCTTCCTGGGGGCTAATGAAGAATGGAAAGTGCCTGGGTATTTATTTACATCCTTGTTTAAAGCTGGGTAGAGGGCTGATAGAGTCCAAGGGCTTTCCATAACTCTGGCAGGAGGTTTTACAGATAAGCGCGAAGCTTCTCCAGTCTCAGTTTTCTCCTTTGGGAAGTTTATGCTATGTACATCTGTGGGATAGAAAAGACAGAAACACAAATCCTTAAATGTTACTGCCTTTGCCAGTCATGTCTGAAATCCAAGTCATCTCTCAAATGACAGATTATCACTCACCTTGCTAAGTTCTTTTCTCCAAGCTCTCCCCTCTAAGCTTTGTGCAAACTTTATTAAAGTCTTCCAGTTGAGCTTGGGGCTTGGGCTTAAGACTCTGGTGTGAGGCTATAGTTCACCATAGAAGCCCTCAAAAGTCAAAGGCTTACATAACCACTGGTTGGTTACAAATAAGTTTCAAGAGAAAAAGGAACACAGCCTCAATTAGAATGGGAGTTTCTTAAGGATAGAAACTGTCTAGCTTGCCACTGCAAGCAACCCTCAGAAGTGTTTGTCACACCAAGTGCTAAATAGTTTTTGTCTGACTTATAGGAAAAAAAAAAGACAGTAGAGACTTCTAATAACAGAGCTAGGAAATTGAGACCAATCTCATCAAATGGAAATTTTAAAAACTAGATTATGTACAAAAACAAGAAAACATTGTAAAATAATGTAAGAGTTAATAATATGGTGAGTAACTATGGGGCAAAATCTAGAAGAAAATGAGAACCCAGAGATGTAAGGTCAGAATTCAAAATTATTTTTGCCTGAGTATAATTCAATTTGAAAAAAAACAGCTGCTACACATGATCTTTACTTTTTGTCAATAATTAATATCTTTATGACATTATGTTCATGAACATGATATATTACTCCATTATTTAAGTCTTTTTTTCTCAGCAGAGTTTTGTAGCTTCATGGATCAATCATATGTTTTTCTTTATGAGGAATTTTAAAATTAAAGTCTATTTTGTCTGTGTTAGTGAACAATCATTGCTTTTTTTTGCCTACTATTTCTTTTTTTTAAGATTTTTATTTATTTGACAGGTAGAGTTACAGAGAGTGAGAAAGAGAGAGAAAGGTCTTCCTTCTGTTGGTTCACCTGCCAAATGGCAGCTACAGCCGGCACCGTGCCAATCTGAATCCAGGAACCAGGCGTTTCCTCCTGGTCTCCCATGAGGGTGCAGGGGCCCAAGCACCTGGGCCATCCTCCACTGCCCTCCTGGGCCACAGCAGAGAGCTGGACTGGAAGAGGAGCAACCAGGACTAGAACCCAGCACCCATATGGGATGCTGGCACCACAGGCAGAAGATTAGCCATATGAGCCACGGCACCAGGCCCCTGCTTACTATTTCCATAGAATGTATTTTCCCTTCCTTTCACGATTCAATCCATTTGTATCTTAGAATTTAAACCAAATCTCTTGGAGAAAGTATATAGTTGTCATGGTTTTTTTTATCCAATCTGCCAAGCTTCAACTTTTGTTTGGAGAGTTTAATCCATTTACATTTATAATAATTAGTAACAGGGAAGGATGTCTATCATTTTGCAAGTTGTTTTTTACATGCCTTATGGTTTTTATCTTTTATCTACTACATCTCTTTTCCTTTAAAAAGTTTTATTTTAACATATAGTGGTATTGGTTTCTTTGAGCTGATTCTATTCGAAGTTCCTTGAGCTTCTTGAATATTTATAATTGTGTCTTTTATCAAAAACCAATAAAACTGAAAAGCCTCTCATGAAACTGATCAATAGTTTAAAAAATTAAAGTAAGAAATTATTAATGGATATTCAATCACCCAAAATAATGAATGTTCTAAAGAAAAAGAAGACACTATATATGGCATTTTGCCAATAAATGTGAAATTTAGGTCAGCTATTCTTAAAGCATCATTTAGGAACCAACAAAGTCTCTGAGACCTTTTGGAGGAGGGTTCTATAAAACCAAGTTCATCTTAATACTACTAAAATGTTATTTATTGCTTTCAATTGGATTCTCTCATCAACGTATAGTGGAATTTTGCAGAGACCACATGACAGATGATACTGCAAGAGCTTGAATTCAAGAGTAGATTTGAGGATTTTTATCATCTATTAATCCAGAAAGTAAAGATATTTGTATTAAGTAATATATTTCCACACTTTTTACTGTTGTTTTGTTTTATGGTTGTTTTAGAGTAAAGTCTATTTGATTGATTTAAAAGGTACACATCAGAAAGTGGAGAGACAGATAAAAGAAAGGAGACAGAAATCACTCACCTGCTGTTTCTTTACTCAGCTGTCCACAACAGCCACAGCTGAGCCAGGAGTCAGGAACTAAATTGGGGTCTCCCACATGGGTGGCAGCCATTACAAGATGCCTCCATGGAATGGAGAGAAAAGCCAAGACCCAAACCCAGATACTCTGATACAGTATGTGAGCATCCCAAACAGCAGCTTAACCATTGTACCAAACTCCCATCCCCAAAAGTATTTTTAAATGAATCAGTAAATACTTTATGGTACTATGGTTTAAAAAATGATAGATACTACACATAAGAAACAGGTTTATATCTAGAAAAAGCATCAATTAATAGCAGACCCAGAAATAAAAGAGATGATTGAATTGTCAAACAAGGATATTAAAACAATTATAACTGTTCAGATATTTAAAGAAAACATGAAAGCAGTGAGCAAAGGGGAAGTATTAACAAGGAACCAAATACAACCTGTAGAGATAAAACATACTCATATAGTATCTGAAAAGAAAATCTAACATGTTGAAATTAACAGGTTATATATTATAGAAAAAATATCAGTGAAGTTGAAGACAAAGTATGGAATAGCCTCCATGATTTTTTTGTTTACTAAAGGATATTTTATTTACATATGTTTGAAAAATAAGCTAGTATTAGAGCTAACAAGTATCTTTAGAATATAACACATAAGGGATATTTGGCTCCTTTACAAAACAAGATACAATAAATCTCCTTGGGGGTACTAGGATTTTTTTTTTATTTCAAATGTTCTTTTTTTTTTTTTTTGGTAAATATAAATTTCCAAAGTACAGTTTATGGATTACAATGGCTTCCCCCTCCCCCATAATTTCCCTCCCACTTGCACCCCCCCATCTCCTGCTCCCTCTCCCATTCCATTCACATCAAGATTCATTTTCAATTATCTTTATATACAGAAGATCGATTCAGTATATACTATGTAAATATTTCATCAGTTTGCACCCACACAGAAACACAAAGTGTAAAATACGGTTTCAGGACTAGTTATAGCATTACTTCACATTGGACAACACATTAAGGACAGATCCCTCATGAGACGTAAGTACACAGTGACTCCTGATGTTGATTTAACAATTTGACACTCTTGTTTATGGTGTCAGGAATCTCCCTAGGCTCTAGTCATGAGTTGCCGAGGCTATGGAAGCCTTTTGAGTTCGCCGACTTCCATCTTATTCCGACAGGGTCATAGTCAAAGTGGAAGTTCTCTCCTCCCTTCAGAGAAAGGCACCTCCTTCTTAGATGGCCCCATTCTTTCCACTGGGATCTCACTCGCAGTGATCTTTCATTTAGGTCTTCTTTTTTTTTTTTTCAGAGTGTCTTGGCTTTCCATGCCTAAAATATTCTCATGGGCTCTTGAGCCATATCTGAATGCCTTAAGGGCTGATTCTGAGGCCAGAGTGCTGTTTAGGACATCTGCCATTCTATGAGTCTGCTGTGTATCTCGCTTCCCATGTTGGATCATTCTCTCTCTTTTTCATTCTATCAGTTAGTATTAGCAGACACTAGTCTTGTTTGTGTGATCACACTGATAGGCCTCCATGATTCTTAACCTCAGGTTTATGTCTCTTGAATAAGCTCCTTCCCCTTGAGTAGGGTGAGGAAGGTGAACATGCTAGACTATGTCTTCCTTGATTAGTCTATGTTACATGACAAAAGTGGCAGGACAATTGCTTCCATGGTTATATGACATTGTGTAACACCACATCACAGCAGACTGGGGAGATCGTCTATTAACTGGTATGGTAGAAGTAAATTGGCATGCTTTAAGACATCCAAGTGATTAGGAGCTTAGAACGACTTCTAGAAGCTCAGAACCAAACCCTGTCACAAACATCAAGAAAACAGATGACTTCAGTCCTACAACTACAAGGAACTTCATTCCAGTAACAATTAGTGAGATTAGAAGAGAATCCTAATCCTCAATGAGACTGCAGCCCCAACAGACACCTTGATTTTAGCCTGCTAAGACAAAGCAGAGGGCCATCTCACCTTTGCCTATGGAATAATAAACTTGTGTTACTTTAAGCCAATAGGTTTGAGGTTAATTTTTTACACAGCAATAAAAAACCAATACATACAATAAGACTACATATCCAAAATGGGCTAAATATTAAAAATGAACAGAGTCTCAGAAACCTATGGGAAGAATATTCTCTAACATCTATGTAATTAGAATCTCCAAAATGAAGAGGGAGGTCAAAAACAAACCACTATAAGAAATAAGGACTGAAAATTTGTCTAATTGGATGAAAATTTTACTCTGAGAAATCTAATTTCAGTGAACCCCAAGCAGGACACAGATATCCACACATACATTCAAATACACACCAACATAAAGCACACTCAAATTACTGAAAATTAATAAGAAAAAATATTAAGAGCAGAGGAAAGAAAAAGACATATAACAAAAAGAAAGATATGAACTGAAGATTTTTTATAAGAAACTACAAAGAAAGAAGGCAACAGGTTGGCTCCTTTAAATTGCTGAAAAGGGGGCAAGCATTGTGGTAAAGCTGGTTAACCAACACTTGGGACACCCTCATCATATACTGGAGTGTTGGTTTGAGTCTCGGCTATGCTTCTGATCCAGCTTCCTGCTAATGTGTCTAAAAAAGCCATGAAAGATGGCCCAAGTTCTTGGGTCCCTGCCAACAATGTGGGAGACCCACCTGGAATTCCTGGCTCATGGCTTCAGCTTGACCCAGCAATGACTGTTCCAAGCATTTGACAAGTGAACCAGTGGATAAAAGATCTATCTCCCTCTATCATTTTGCCTTTCCAGGAATAAGTACATAGATAAATCTTTTAAAATGATTAAATAACTTCTGAAAAATGCATTCTTGAGCTAGAGAAGCAATGAATGCCTTCTGCTGGAAGTCATGGCATCAGCAGATACAAGAGTACATGGCCATTCTGGAGGTGATGGTCAGACAAGATGCGGCACTGTTTAAATTTAGAGGATCCATTCTCCTCAAAGTGGATCTCACTGTGGCTTTTGCTGTGGTACAGGGATCTGCCCAGTCTTTCTTTTTCCTTCCCTGATGCTAAAGATGCTCCTGCACCTTTCTAGGTATCTCTTGGAGGTACCCAAATAGCCTTTCGATGTATTTTCTCTCTGCTTAGGTCAAGCAAAACTGTTTTCAGTAACAAGTAACTAAGAATAATTTTTTAAAAGATTTACTTATTTATCTATTTGACAGAGTTACAGAGAGAGATGGAGAGGCAGACAGATCTTCCATCATTGGTTTACTCCCCAAATGGCTGCAATGGCCAAGGCTGTGCCAGGCCAAAGACAAGAGCTTCATCCTGGTATCCCAAGTAGGTGATAGAGGTCCAAGCACTTAAGTCATCTGCTGCTGCTTTCTGAGGTGCATTAGCAGACAGCTGGATTGGACGTGGTATATTCAGAACACAAACTGAAGCTAATATGGGATGTCAACTTTGCAGGTGGCAACTTAACCCACTACTCCACGGGCATCCCATATGGACACCAGTTTGTGTTTCCACTGCTCTACTTCCAATCCAGCTCATTGTCAGCAAAAGAAAGATATGGCCCATTTTCCTGGGCCTCTGCCACCCACCTAGGAGACCTGGAAGAAGCTTGTCTCCTGGTTTGGGCCTGGCCCAGCACTGGCAGGTGCAGCCATTTGGGGAGTGAACCAATAAACGGAAGATGCCTTTCTCTATGTCTCTCCCCCTCTGTGTAACTCTGTCTTTCAAACAAGATTTAAACCTTTAAAAAATTTGGGGAACTTTTAAAATTTATTTCCAACATACCCCTTACATTCTTGTAACCATTTCAACCTTGCAGGTGGTGGGATCAAATTAATGGAATACTGTCTAAGGTATACAGCCAATTCCTTCATCCAAATTTATTCAGTTCTTTAAATTTTCCTTCAAAATTCCTTTCCCATCCAAGCTTTCCTTGCTATGTCCATGTTCTAGTCATTTCTTGAATAAATTATTGTTACAAGATGAGTTACCCCCTAATTCATATGTAGAAACCCTAACCCTTAATTTAAATGCCCTAACCCTTAATTTAAAGAGACAAGTAAGGCTAAATGAGGTCAACAGGGTGGGGCCCTAATCCAATAGGAAAGATGTCCTTATGAGAAGAGGAAGAGACAGCAGAGATCTCTCTTCCCAAGAACACACAAGAGAAAGGACATGTGAGGGCATAGCAAGAATGAAACTGACTACCAGCTACTGAGAAAGCCCTCAAAAAGAATAAAATTTGTCAGCACTAGAACAGTAAGGACATAAATTTCTATTTTTCAAGGCACCCAATCTGTGGCATTTTGTTATAACAGCCCTAAATTACTGATACAACTACTAATAATCATAAGGTGGAGGGAATACAGCCTTCAAACTTCTTTATATAGAAAGCATAGCATCTTTATTTAACTCAGTTAAAATCCAAGATCTCCCTGCCATTTATAGATTGGAGTGAACTGGACTTAAACCTTAAGTCCATTTCATAGCATATGAAAGACCACTGACCCTCATTTGATTTATTCAAATTTCCTAGCATATTTTTCCAAGGGCCCTGTGGATCCATTCCTGCAACCCTAAGTGGTGTATCATTTCAACTCTTGCCACCAGATATATGGAATTTTAGGCTCCTCACCATTGTACACAAGAAACTCCATTAACTCATGGTTTTGTGACTGCACCAACTTTACTTAAAGTTCCAGAGCTGTGGAAGGAAACCATAACCCATTCTGCACAGTCTTCTGTCTCCTAATTAGTTTTCTCTTTGACACTGGCCTGAGTTCCCAAACTAGTCACTCACTGTGTGATTCTCCCCAGAACATTCTAAGAAATGAACTCCAGCTCTACCTCCTCTTGCTGGGTCCATTGCACTTCCTTAACCCTGAGTTATTTAACTGAATAAAATAATGTCCTTCCCTTTACAGAGAAATCTGTCCATGCCACTCCCTTGTTTTAAACTCACCGGCCACCTCCTGATGGCATACATGCAGAGACTAGTCTCTAGCCCAGCATTCCAGGACTTAAGCAGGTTTCTTCCTTCACTCTTCAACGTATGTCACCAATGACTGAAGCCCCATAAAGCACTGTCAGCCCTAATGGCCATGGTACTTATTCTGTCCTGCACCGAGGAGCCTGGCCCACTGATGTCCATGCTACTTTTGCCTGCTTCCTCACTGCTCCTGCAGGTCAGTCCTCTTCTCTCTTGGATGGCTTTCAGTTACCTACAACTCCTACTGTATACCTGGAATACAGTGGGTACTAAAAAACTGTGATGGATGAATGTGTGAAGAAGTGAACAAATAAACACCCATGCTTGTAATCTTCCAAGGGATCTCTCTGCTTGGATGATGAAGTCCCAGGTCTGAAGGCTGATCACAGGGTCATCCAGAAGCTGTGCCCAACCCATACAGTCAGCCTTCCATATCTGTGGGAGTCTAGGATACCAAAATCTGCAGATGCTAAAATCTGTGGGTGCTCCAGTCCCTTACATATATATAATATGGATATCTAAATTACATATATATAACACATCATCTCTGGAGTACTTATATGCCTAATACAATATAAATGCTATGTAAATATGCTATACCATATTAAGAAATACAGTCATGTGTCTCAAAATGAAGTTTGAATTGACAATTAACTGTATATATATAAAATGGTGGTCCCATAAGATCATAATAGAACTGAAAAATTTCCTATAACCTAGTGACTCATATCTGTTGTATGTACTACAATGCATTACTCATGTGTTTGCAGTGATGCTGGTATAAGCAAACCTGTGCACTGCCAATCATATAAAAATATAGGACATAAAAGTATTCATCACAGAAAATACTTGATAATAAAGAGCATGTTAGTGGCTTACATATTGACTGTGCTATTTTAATTTTTTTTATGTGAGAGACAGAGAAAGGACAGAAATAGCTTTGATTCACTCTCCAAATGGCCAAAGTTGAGCCAGTCTGAACCTGGGAGTTGGGAATGCAGTTCACACTCCCACTTGGGTAGCTGGGATCCAACTATTAGAGTCAGAAAGTGGGAACTGGGAGTGGAGCCAGGATTTGATCCTAGATGCTCCAAAGTGGGATGCTAGCATGCCAACCAATGGCTTAACTGTTAGGCCAAACATTTGCCTCTATACTTTTCATTACTATTTGAGAGTATATTCCTTGTTCTTTAAAATAAAACTAAAAAGCTGGGGCCAGCGCTATAGTGCAGTGGGTTAAAGTCCTAGCCTGAAGTGCTGGCATCCCTTATGGGTGCCAGTTCTAGTCCTGGCTGCTCCTCTTCTGATATAGCTCTCTGCTATAGCCAGGGAAAGCAGTAGAAGATGGACCACGTACTTGGGCCTCTGCACCCACGTAGGAGACCCGGAAGAACTCCTGGCTCCTAGCTTCAGATTGGTGCAGCTCTGCCACTGCAGCTATCTGGGTAGCGAACCAGTGGATGGAAGATCTCTCTCTCTCTCTAACTCTGTCTTTCAAATAAATAAAATAAATCTTATAAAAATAAGTAAAAATTAAAGAAAGCTATAAAATGGTACGTTGTGTTACTCTGGCAGCAGCCTCATACATCTTGTAATTACTGTCTATGTTTTATTTGAACAGAAGAGAAGTGGATATGGGAAGGCAGAGAGAAAGAAGGGGAAGGAAGGACAGAAGGATAGAGGGAGTAGGGGAGACAGGAGATATTTCACCCACTGGTTCACTCCCCAAACGCTTGCAATAGCTGAGGCTGGACAAGATCAAAGCCAGGAGCCAGAAACTCCATCTGCATCTCTCATGCAGGTGGCAATGATGCAAGTACTTGAGCTATAATCTGCTGCCTTCCCAGGACGTACATTAGCAGGAAGCCTGATCAGAAGAGAAGCAGGCGGAACTCAAACCAGACATAAGCATCACAAGAGATGACTTAACTACTCCACCAAATGCCTGCCCCTACTGTCTTGATACATCATTTTCTCTCATGCTTGATGTAATCTCACATTATTTTATTCATCATGCTCCTAAGAATAACATACTATGACATACATACACACACACACACACACACACACAAACACACACTATACCACCTAGCTTTGGGTAAGTACACTCTATGATGTTCACACAACAGAAACTGCCTAATGATGTATTTCTCAGAATGTATCCCTATTTTTAAGCAATGTATGACTAATGATAAGAAAACAGCCTGTGCCTGTTCATACAACCACTGGAAGCCTAACTGCTTAAGACACATCACCAGCAACTTAACCATTTTTTCCCAAATAGTTTCAACCTGAGGTTGGCTGAATCCTCCAACATGGAAACTATATTTACATAAGGGGCTGACAGTATCTTTTAACTTCTCCCTGGTCTTCATCCTCCCAACAACTTCCCAGACATTCTCAGCTCTTGTGAGAGACATGAAATGCAGATACCACCCTGTCTCCTGGTACCCTGGTAGGGATGGACAGAAAGGAACAGACTACACCTTTGATTTTACCTGATAGAGTGCTAGCGCTTTCTTGAGCTTTCTCTTTTCTCATTTCTCTCCGCCTGGAAGGAAGCAGACCATCCATTAATTCACATACCTCTTTTATGTAAGATAATAATCCAAGGTAGTGGCCAGAAAAGGAACATTATCCAATCAGACTCTCTCCTGGAAAGAGGGTTTGTGCTTCTCCCCTTTAAAGGATAAGTCACACATCAAGTAATGACAGGGCCTAATGACCCAAGCTTTCCATTAACTGACATTATTCTTCCAGGATGTTCCTTTCCTCTTCCACCTTGAAACATGCAATCCCATAGTACTGTCCTGCAAGGATTCTCACATGTCATCTTCCTGGACAGATAAAAAGATTATGGCCCAAAAACTGGTAACGATTTTCTCAGGGTCATCAGCAAGAAAGGGACAAAATAGGAACCAAACCCCTGGTTTCTGAACTTGCTTTTTGCAAATCACCCTCCTCTACAGTTCATGGCAGGCAAGAAGATGAATGCATTTCTTTAGGACAAACTTCAGGCCCTGCCCTCTTTCAACTAACTGTTCACATTACATCTATACTAATAGATTTGACAAAGCTTTAGTGAGAGTCCTTTCCCTGAGAATACCACCTTGGGAAGGTAAAAGAGGCATGAGACAGGTAGCTTATAATCGAAACCCCATCTTCCCATGTGGGATTACCAGAAAAGTGTATCTCAGTTTTTTTCTCAACATTCTATAAGAAAACATTTATTACTCTTATTTTAGAAAAAAGTCACTTAAAATTACCAGTATATACTTACCAGTGAAAACAAAATATGCCAACAATGAAAGTTGCAGAAATAATATCCAAGAGAAACCACATGAACATATAGTATCCTGGTGTCTGCAAAACATGAAACCAACCACAGGTAAAGAACTTTAAAGTTGGAAGGGGATTTTCGATCCTATGGGCTCAGTCCCTTGCTCTGCTGTCAGAGCTGGAGGACAGGAGGGGAGGAGAGACCAGGTGAAGGAGCCTTGACTGAGGTGGCAGTCTCACACATGGAGAGCACCTGCAGCTCTCCTACCAGTTACCTCTCACACAGGCAGGGGCTCTAACACCACTCCTTATTCTCAATACACACCTCTGAGGGAGTCCTGGAGAAATCACACAGCAAGTCCACTCAGGACCCAACACTCAAACCCCAGGTTTCTGGATTTCTAGTACCTACCTCTATGTTTTCCTTGTATGGCTTCCCCAACTTGGCTGTGTAGTCAAATCTACTAGGGCAGCTTTTAGTAACATACAATCCTGGGGCTGAGGACAGACCCAAGGAATCAGAATTTTTAACATGCTCCCCTGGTGATGCTGAAGCAACTGGTCTGTGAACCAGCTCTGGGGGACCACTGTCAAATCGTCATGCTTCAAAGAAGTATGTTAAAGTAGAATTCTCCCTTACTTACATACCTCTATCCCTAAGATCCCTGCCCAAATCATCCATTTCCAGGGCTCCACTTTCTGGATCTGCTCATATGAGTTTATAATTCCCTGGTTTGACCCTCTCTTCCCACTTCAACTCCTCCCCCTCAGTTTCACTTGTTGTTACCACTGGGGCAGGCACTTTATGTCCTTTTCATGCTTCCCTATTCCAAGGTCTTTCCTTGGGCTAAAAAAAAGTAACACGAATGATCATAACAATGATAACAACAATTGACAATCACTGGGACTTACCAGGAGCTAGGCAAGTGTTCTAAGTACTTTAGGGGCATTTTCACATTTAATCTTCACAACACTCCCATTAGCCAGGTACATCAGAAGCTCCGAAACAACTTCCAGTAAATCAAGACTCTGGATGCTCTCTGAGAAACACACTGACTGATGCTTTGGCTGTGGATTAATCCAGGGCACCCACCCGTGATCTGAATAGTCACTAGGAATCAGTTGTACTTGTTCTCTAAATTGGGTTAACTGTATTTGTTATTGTAATTCTGCAACATCATTAAATGTTGCTTAAATCTCTAACATCTGAGTGAAACTAAAAAAATATGCCATTTTCAAGAAAACTAAGTCAAATGTTTTCAAAGACTCAATGAAGACAGATCATTTAAAAAACTGCAAGTGGATTAGGTGTGGGGACAGGAGGAATATAAAATTCAATGTAGATTCCTCATTCAGATTCTCTCTCCCAAGGATTTTAAATTCTTATTCTGCTTTAAAGAAACAAAAATTAGGGGCCAGCACATGGCACTGCAGGTGGGGCTGCCGCCTGCAACTCCAGCATCCCATAGACACCAGTTTGAGGCCCGGCTGCTCCACTTCTGATCTAGTTCCATGCTGACAGCCTGGGAAAAACAACAGAAGATGGCCCAAGTGCTTGCACCCCTGCCACCTATGTGGGAGACCCAGAAGAAGCTCCCAGCTTCAGCCTGACTTAGTCCTGGCCAATGTGGCCATCTGGGGAGTGAATCAGTAAATAGAAAATCTTTCTCTCTCTTGCTGGGTCTCTCTCTCTAACTCTTTCAAATAAATAAAGTTAAAAAAATAAACAAAATTTAGAAATCATAGTTGGTTTATCTGGATGGTCACGTAAGCAAGAGAAGCTAGTGCTGTTGTGCAGTGGTTAAAGCCACAGCCTGCAGTAATGGCATCCTATATGGGCACCAGTTCGAGACCCAGCTGCTCCACCTCTAATCCAGCTCCCTGCTAATGCACCTGGCAGAACAGCAGAAGATGGCCCAAGTGCTTGGACCCTTGCACCCATGTGGGAGACCCAAAAGAAGCTCCTGGCTTCTGGCTTCAGCCTGGTCCAGCCCTGGCCACTGCGGCCATTTGGTGAGTGAACCAGTGGATGAAAGATTGAGCTCTCTTTCTCTCCCTCTCCCTTCCTCTGATTCTGCCTTTCAAACTAAATAAAATTTAAAAAATAATAAAAATTAAGTAAACTAAAAAACAGAATCTAGTCAACTGAAGTATCTTCAAAGAAAAGATGTCTGTGTCAAAGGTGAATGAATTTTAAATTAAAATACATGAAGTAAGTGTGTGGTACACTGTTTTAAAAAACCAACACCACAGGGGCTGACATTGAGGCATAGTGGACAAAGCTACCACCTGCTGTGCCTGCATTCCCATATGGCTGCTCCTCTTCCAATCCAGCTCTCTGCTATGAGCTGGGAAAGCAGTAGAAGATGGCCCAAGTGCTTGGGCACCCTGCTCCCACATGGGAGATCCAGAAGAAGCTCCTGGCTTCAGATCAGCTCAGCTCCAGCAGTTGCAGCCATTTGGGGAGTGAACTAGCAGATGGAAGACCTTTCTCTCTGTCTCTCCTCCTGTTTATAATTCTGCCTCTCAAATAAATAAATAAATCTTAAAAAAAAAAAAACCACAATACTCCTTCCAATCCTATTTGCAGGCCCCTATGCAATGCAACTTAGCTATACCTCTCCAACAAAGGGTAAAATATGTTTCCTTCTCTCATATTAAATCTGGACCTGATCACACAATTTTCTTCAGCCAAGAAGACAGTAGCAAACATAACCCTGGGGGAACACTGAAAAGTTTTTGTGTTTTGCGGCTCTGCCCTCTGTTGCAGCTAATAACCCATCTGCATCATGGGAAATACTCCAGCTAGCCTCCTTAAAGGCATGCAACCACACAAAAAAAAAACCCAAGTAGTTCCTGGTGAGACTCTAGAAAAATGAAGCCTTCCTAGACCATCTGGTGCAGTCAAGCAGGCTCAAGCCAGAGGAACCACCTAGCCATCACACACAATAGGAGACAGTAAGTATTTGTTTAAGACACTGAGTTTTAATGGTTTTAATTAGGCATTAAAAGCTAACTTATAGAGTATACATGTCATTTTTCCTTAGCCCTCATTTTAACTTTCTATATTAGCAGACTAATGATCAGACCAGATACTGTTGAATAGAAGTGCTTCTACTGCACAATTATTGTTCCCAACTTACAGAAAAAAAAAAAAGAGGTACAGAGAGTTTAACTAATATTTCCATTTCACACACAGCAAGTGGTAGAGCCAAGGTCTAAGTTGCATGCTCTAACTCCACATTGTGGACTCCATTTTCTTGAACAAAATGACGTACAACAGGCTAGGAGCAATACATTGGGTCCTTTAGAAAAAATGCCCAGGCCAAGTGTGGAAGTCTTTTTTTTTTTTAATCCTTTCACAGTTTTGAACACTGAATCCCATGAAACATTATGAATTCAAATACCAAAATGAAAAAATGCCTAAAGAAACAGTACCATAATTTAAGTAAATATCTATCTTCCAAAGGGATGAATCTGAAAATGATAGAGGAAGATAATGGTTATGGAAGAGTATGTTGCTTTCCAAATTATACATTTCTGAAATAACTGAACTATTAACAAGTTTAACTTTGTAACTAATTTAGAAAAATGTTATAAAACTATAGTATACTCGTAAAGGAGAGTTGTTTGCACACAGGTAGGTGAACCTTAGGTGACGGGATCCTATACTAAGAAATGGCAAAGGATCTGAATAGACAGTTCTTAAAAGAAATGCTGACTGTTGTTGTACAATGTAATACTTTATCCATTTTAGTATTTTTTTATCCTAGTACTAGTGGTTGAACTCTGTAATTAACACACAATTATTCTTATGTGTTTAAATTTTAACTGAAAAGTGATCCCTATGAAATATAAGAGTGAGAATAAGAGAGGGAGGAGATGTACAATTTGGGACATGCTCAATTGGACCTGCCCCAAATGATGGAGTTAGAATCGTGCCAGGGGATTCCAATACAATCCCATCAAGGTGACATGTACCAAGGCCATCTCACTAGTCCAAGTGATTAATTTCAGTTCACAATTGATCACACTGATAGGTCTAAGAGTCAAAGGGATCACACAAACAAGACTAGTGTCTGCTAATACTAACTGATAGAATGAAAAAGAGAGAGAATGATCCAACATGGGAAGCGAGATACACAGCAGACTCATAGAATGGCAGATGTCCTAAATAGCACTCTGGCCTCAGAATCAGCCCTTAAGGCATTCAGATATGGCTCAAGAGCCCATGAGAATATTTTAGGCACGGAAAGCCAAGACATTCTGAAAAAAAAAAAAAAGAAGCCCTAAATGAAAGATCTCTGCGAGTGAGATCCCAGTGGAAAGAACGGGGCCATCAAAGAAGGAAATACCTTTCTCTGAAGGGAGGAGAGAACTTCCACTTTGACTATGACCCTGTCGGAATAAGACGGAAGTCGGCTTCCATAGCCTCGGCAACTCATGACTAGACCCTAGGGAGATTCCTGACACCATAAACAAGAGTGTCAAATTGTTAAGTCAACAACAGGAGTCACTGTGTACTTACTTCTCATGAGGGATCTGTCCTTAATGTGTTGTCCAATGTGAAGTAATGCTATAACTAGTCCTGAAACCGTATTTTACACTTTGTGTTTCTGTGTGGGTGCAAACTGATGAAATATTTACATAGTATATACTGAATCGATCTTCTGTATATAAAGATAATTGAAAATGATTAAAATATCTTGGTGTTAAATTGGAGATTGCATAGATAATAAATTTTTTAAAAAAAATCATGTAGGATCTCTGTCCTTAATGTGCTATACATTGTGAATTAATACTATAACTAGTACTCCAACAGTATTTTCACTTTGTGTCTCTATGTGAGGGCAAACTGTTGAAATCTTTACGTAATATGTACTAAACTGATCTTCTGTGTATAAAGAGAATTGAAAATGAATCTTGATGTGAATGCAAGGGGAGAGGGAGAGGGAAAGGGGAGGGTAGCGGGTGGGAGGGAAGTTATGGGGGGGAAGCCATTGTAATCCATAAGCTGTACTTTGGAAATTTATATTCTTTAAATAAAAGCTTTATATATATATTTTATATATATATATATATTTCTTTATATATATATAACTTTACTATATATATACTATATATATAACTGTACTATATATATAAATATATAATATATAAAATATATATAAATATATATAAAATAAATATATATATATAAAGAAATACAAATGGCAAAGAATTGTATGGAAAAATGCCATCAGAGAAATGCAAATCAAAATCATGGGAGGGGCTGGGGTTATGGTGTAGCAGGTAAAGCTTCTGCTTGAAATGCTGGCATCCCATATGGGCTCTGGTTCAAGTCCCAGCTGTTCCACTTCCAATCCCACTTCCTGCTAATGTGCCTCAGAAAGCAGCAGAAAATGCACTGAGTACTTAGGCCCCTGTACCACGTAGGAGACCCAGAATAAACTCCTGGCTTCCACCTGGCCCTGTCCTGGCTGTTGAGGCCATTTGGAGATTAAACCAACAAACAGAAGACCTCTATCTCCCCCACCCCCATCCCCTCTTCTTTATCAACTCTACTTTTCAAATAAATCTTAAAACACACACACACAATGAAGGGGTCGTGTTGTGGCACAGTGGGTTAAGCCACCAAATGCAACACAGGCATCCTACATGAGGGCCAGTTCAAGTTCTAGCTGCTCTACTTCCAGTTTCACCTCCCTGATAATATACTTGTGAAAACAGCAAGCTGGCTTCAGAGCTTGGGGCCTGCCAGCAACATGGGAGACCCAGATGGAATTCCTGGCTCCTGGCTTTGGTCTGGTCTGGCCCCGGGCATTGTAGCTATTTGAGGAGTACACTAGCAGATGAAGATACACATACACACGAAGTTGTATGGGGACAGGTAGGTGAACCTTAAAAGATGGGTTCCTGCACCGAGAGACCAACCATATATGGTTACTCTCAGTCATCTCCAGAATGTTGCTCAAGTCACCAGAGAAACAACGGGTCAGTGATTCTACATTTCCACCTCAGAGCCTTAATGGAGTCTTGGCCCTATAAGACTGTGCCCTTGTCCCTGATCCTCTCTCCCCAGTCCTGATATTGATTAGGTCAGAAACAGAGTCAAGTGGGGGTGGAGATATGGAAAGGGAACCTGAAGCCCTCCCCACTTATGGTTCTGTGCCTCAAGCTTTAACGTGCAGGGTAGTTTGGAGTTGCAGCTATTCTTCTTTACCGTTGGTTCACCCTCCAATGGCTGCTGCGGCCGGTGAACCAAGCTGATCCAAAGCCAGGAGCCAGGTGCTTCCCTGGTCTCCCAAGTGGGTGCAGGGTGTAAGAACTTGGGCCATCCTCCACTGCCCTCCCGGCCACAGCAGAGAGCTGGACTGAAAGAGGAGCAACCGGGACAGATCCAGCGCCCCAACTGGGACTAGAACCAGGGTTGCCGGCGCTGCAGGTGGAGGATTAGCCTAGTGAGCCATGGCGCCGGCTGAAATGGGGCTTTTTTAATGACAAAAAGTGAACTCCTAAAAGTCATCCACGAGTGAGTGAAAAGGTTATGGGAACTGAGTGAGATTTCATTCAGGGGCTGAAAGGTCTAGCTCACAGACCAGTTCTAGGGAAACAATGGAGCAAAAGTGAACAGTTTTCTGCTGTACGCCATGTGTCCCATTCAGTCAACCTATTCTCCACATAGAGAAGAAAAACAGCCTGTAGCAGTAACTCATTAGCTCCCCCCACAGGTAATAAGCACTACGATTTAGATGGATTATAATCTGGTTTTCTGGTCCTTAAGCCTCTGGCAGTGAGTATCAGAGGACTATGATGGGAAACCAGGATAGGCAATTTGACACTGGTGCTATTTCTTCAAAAGCATTTTGTGAAGGACACACCATTTTCATTATAAAAACAAGCACTTCTGGTTTCTTCCCACATCCCATGCCCTTGCCCATTGTTGCCACACCTCTAGGAAGCTGGGGCTGCAATGACCAATCTCTGGATGCAGACTTCATTCTGAATCCCTACATCACGAGATGACATGGCAAACACTGTAGAGCTTCAGTTGCCACATGAAGTAATAACAGTGGCTAATTTAGAGTGTTAAATTAAAAAAATGTGAGGTCAGCCCTGTGGCATGGTGGGTAAAGCCACTGCCTGCAGTGCTGGCATTCCATATGGACGTCAGTTTGAGACCTGGCTGCTCTGCTTTCAATCCAGCTGTCTGCTATGGCCTGGGAAAGCATGGAAGATTGCCCAAGTCCTTGGGCCCCTGCACCCATGTGGGAGACCTGGAGGAGGCTCCTGGCTCCTGGCTTCGGATCGCTGCAGCTCCGGCCATTGTGGCCAACTAGGGACTGAACCAGTAGATGGAAGACCCCTCTCCCTCCCTCCCTCCCTCCCTCCTTCTCCGTCTTCTTCTCCCTCTCTCTCTCTCCCCCATCCCTCCCTCTCTGCCTCTCCTTCTCTCTCTTTGTAACTCTTTCAAATAAATAAATCTTTTAAAATATTAAATATCACATGTAAAGCACACTTTAAGGGTTCAGTCAATTATAACAATACCCATGTCTACCCCAAAAGTCACAGGAGGATCTGGGTGAGGGAATGGAGAATGCCACATCTCAATACTCATGGAAATCCCTGCTATTAAGTAGCTCCCAAGGGTCTGCACAGACAACAACACAGGGATGGGATGGGGACACAAATTCCTTCTGTACCAGGCTTGGAAGAACACTCTGGGCAAGCAGCTCACCATGAAGAAGTGAGGGGAATCAAGCTGACTCAGGAGCGGAATGTTGTCTGTGGTCACCGAGTCAATCCTGGAGCACCAGGCCAGTGAGAAGAGCCAAGGCTCGTTGACCAGGTATAAGTTGATGTTGATGTTAGCTGCTTGATAATCTCTGGAACAAAAAAGAGAACCCACAGAGGGTTTAGACCCAGCCTTGTTCTCATTATCTAGAAGGTGGAACAACCACCATCATTGTGAAAGGCTACTCCCTATATCCCCAGAAGCAGCTGGTCCAGGGGCAACTTAGGATACCATGTGACAGCATGGGCTCATGTCGCAGTGAAATAAAGAACTGGATCTAGTCTTTCTGTTCTTGTAGCAATAATGATGTTCTGGTAAACTACATGTCCTAAGGAGGGCTAGAAAAAAAAATAAGACAAATAAAAAATGGGGAAAAATCAATTTTTCAGAAAACATACCATCTAAGTGCCATGCAAATGCCCTCCAGACTTTTTGTTTTAACATAAACATGATATAGCATATTGTAAACTGCTGTGTACAAGCCTGGGTTTGAATCCCAACTGTGCTCCATCTTGTCTTGGCAAATATTTATTCTCAATATATAAACTGTAAAATAATAATTCAACCTCCTTTGCAGGAAGTGCTGGCAATTAGTTACCCAGTATGTTAGAATTGTCTCTACAACAATTTTAGAGCTCATCTAAAGATAAATTTAAAAAATAGAAATTAGGAACAATAGTAAAAGCTACTTCTTTTATATCTTTTGAAATCAAAACACAAAAACCAATCCCAGGACAGGTGTTCGGCATGGCTGTTAAGACGTCAGTTGGAATGCCTACATTCTATATAAGAGCACCTGGCTTCAAGTTCTAGCTCTACTTTCAAAAATAGCTTCCTGCTAATTTGCACCTTGGGAGACAACAGGTGATGGCTCAAGTAGGTGGGCCTCTTATACCCACTGAGAGACCTGGATTGAGTCCCCACACAGCTTCCAGCTTTGGTGTGGCCCAGCTCTGGCCTTTGCAGGTATACAGGGAGTGAATCAGTGGATGGAAGCACAGACTCTTTCTTTCAAATGAATAAAATAATTTCTTTTTTTTTTTTTTTTTTTGGACAGGCAGAGTTAGACAGTGAAATAGATAGAGAGACAGACAGATAGACATACAGACAGAAAGGCCTTACTTTTCCATTGGTTCACCCTCAAATGGCCGCTACGGCTGGTGCATTGCGGCCGGCACGCTATGCCGATCCGAAGCCAGGAGCCAGGTGCTTCCTCCTGGTCTCCCAAGCGGGTGCAAGGCCCAAGGACCTCTGCCATCCTCCACTGTACTCCTGGGCCACAGCAGAGAGCTGGACTGGAAGAGGAGCAACTGGGACAGAATCCGGCACCCCGGGCCAGCGCCGTGGCTCAACAGGCTAATCCTCCGCCTTGCGGCGCCGGGACACCAGGTTCTAGTCCCGGTCGGGGCACCGGATTCTGTCCCGGTTGCCCCTCTTCCAGGCCAGCCCTCTGCTGTGGCCCAGGAGTGCAGTGGATGATGGCCCAAGTGCTTGGGCCCTGCACCCCATGGGAGACCAGGAAAAAGCACCTAGCACCTGGCTCCTGCCATTGGATGAGCGCGGTGCGCTGGCTGCAGCGCGCCGACCACGGCAGCCATTGGAGGGTGAACCAATGGCAAAGAAAGACCTTTCTGTCTCTCTCTCTCACTGTCCACTCTGCCTGTCGAAAAAAAAAAAAAAAGAATCCGGCACCCCGACTGGGACTAGAACCTGGGGTGCCGGTACCGCAGGCAGAAAATTAGCCTAGGGAGCCATGGCGCTGACCAATAAATAATTTTTAAAAACCACCATTTTTAAAATATCATTAACAATCACTCCAAAGAAAACTAAATACTCACATATAAGCTGAAGCAAACAAGTACAGTATCTGTATACTGCAAATCACAAAATACACTTGATAGTAACCAAAGACAATGTAAATAAATGGGTAGATATGTGTTCATGGATTGAAAACTCAATATAGTAAAACTGTCAGTTGTCCTCAAAATGCTCTGAAAATTTAATGTCTTATATAAGTCTCAGCAAGTTTTTTGTAAAATTAGTCCAGCTAATTCTAAAATTTAGATTCAAGCAGGCAACTAGTCTTGTGTTTGAGATGCTAGTTAAGGTGCTAGTGAATATATCCATGTCTCATATTGGATTGCTAGGTTTCAATGCATAGTCCCTGTTCCTGACTTCAGCCTCCTGCTAATGCAGCTTCTGGGAGACACTGATGATGAACCAGAAAACTGGGTTACTCCTGCCCATGTTGGAAATTTAGAATGGGTTCCTGGCTTCTGGCTTCAGCAGGGCACAACTCTGGCTACTGTGGGCATAAATGGGATTGATTCAATAGATTGGACCTCTTATTATATCAATCTCTCTCAAAATAATTTTAATTATATAATTTATCAAGAAGACACAGCCCCCAAATCACTAAAACTATCGTGCAAAAGAATAAAAGAGGGAATCACTCTAGCTGATATTATCTGTAACTCTTTCAATTAATCAAAATCTTTTTTAAAAGATGCCATAAAAAAAGCTATATACAGAGAAAATATCAGCAAACCATGTATCCATCAAGGACTCAAATTTAGAATTTATAAAAAACTCAACAATAGAAGATCCAATTACAGAAGATATGAAGAGATATTTCAACGAAGAGGATATACCATTGGCAAATAAATACATGATAATATGTTCATTACCATGAGCTATTAGAGAAGAAAACTGAAGTTACAGTAACATTATATACTTACCAGAATAACTAAAGTACAAAATACAAGGCATCCTCATGAGATTAACATCTTTAAACTCTGCATGGTAATCTCTGATAACACCACTGTGATGTCCATGGGAAACAGGGTGGTCTGGAATTGTAACCACTGCGTTAACACCATCCATCTTTTGGATGACGACCCAAATGATGCCTCACTGCAGAAGCAGAAATCTTGGGCTCTAAGCAGATGCATGTCCCTCAGAGGGAAGGCCATGGTACTGATGACATGCAAGGCTATCTGACGGTATCTGGAGCTAGCTCAGAGAAGCTCCTGCCTCATATCCAGGAGAATGTGGACCTCACTAAGATCAGGGATATGGTACTGGCCAGTAAGTTGCCAGCTGGCACTTGTGTTTTTTCAACATCCCCCATGAGGTCACTGTGTCAGTTCAGAACACCAGGATCCAGTAAGACCTCCTTTTTCCAGGCTTTGGGCATCACACTAAAATCTCCAGAGTACTACTGAAATCCTGAGCGATGCTGATAAAGACTGGAGATAGAGCTGGGATTGTGATATACTGCAGCACCGTCATTCCATATGGGCACTGGTTGTGTCCCAGCTGCTCCTCTTCAGATTCAGCTCCCTGCTGATGGTCTGGAAAAGCAGTAGAAGATGTCTCAAGTGCTTGGGCTCCTGCACCTGAATGTGATACCTGGAAGAAGCCTCTGGCTTCTGGCTTTGTATCGGCCCGGTTCCAGCCATTGAGGCCATTTGGGGAGTGAACCAGCAGATGAAAGGCCTTTCCCTCTGTCTCTCCCTTTATCTATAACTTTACCTCTCAAATAAATAAATCTTTAAAAAGAAAAAAAAGATTGAAGACGAAGTGGGAGCCAGCAAGTCCACACTGCTGAATATGCTAAACATCTCCTCCTCCTCCTCTGGGCTGATCATCCAGCAGGTGTTCAACAGCAGCAGCACTTATAACTCTGAAGTCCAGGAAATCACACAGGAAACTCTGTATTCTCACTTTCTGGAGACTGTCGGTAATGTTTCCAGTGTTTGTCTGCAAACTAGTTATCCAATTATTGCATCAGTACCCCAGACTAGCATCAATAGGTACAAGTGGGTCCTGGCTTTTTTTTTTTTTTTCATTGTTTACTTACTTATTTCTTTATTTTTTTTTACAGGCAGAGTGGACAGTGAGAGAGAGAGAGAGAAAGGTCTTCCTTTACCATTGGTTCACCCTCCAATGGCTGTTGTGGCCGGCGCACCGCGCTGATCCAAAGCCAGGAGCCAGGTGCTTCTCCTGGTCTCCCATGCCGGTGCAGGGCCCAAGGACTTGGGACATCCTCCACTGCACTCCTGGGCCAAAGCAGTGAGCTGGACTGGAAGAGGGGCAACCAGGACAGAATCCGGTGCCCCGACCGGGACTAGAACCTGGTGTGCCGGCACCGCATGGGGAAGATTAGCTTAGTGAGACATGGCGCCGGCCTATTATTTACTTATTTAAAAGGCAGAATTACAGAGAGGCAGCAGCAGAGGCAGTGAAAGGTCTTCCATCTGCTGGTTCACTCCCCAGATGATTGCAATGGCTGGAGCTGTGCTGATCTGAAGCCAGGAGCCAGGAGCTTCTTCCAGGTTTCCTATGTGAGTGCAGGGGCCCAAGGACTTGGGCCATCTTCTGCTGCTTTCCCAGGCCATAGCAGAGAGCCGGATTGGAAGTGGAGCATCCGGGACTTGAACTGGTGCCCATATGGCATGCTGGCACTGCAGGCAGTGGCTTTACCCACCATGCCACAGGACTAACCCTGGTCCTGGCTCTGTCTGTGGAGATTGAGTATACCTGCCTACTGCTGCTCCTGCAGCTGCTGTAGTCCCAGCTAAGGCTGAGACCAAGGAAGAGTCACAGGAGTTGCATGAGGATATAAGATTTGGTCTCTTTGACTAATTTCCCCAAAGCAACCAACTCAGTCAGACTTACTTCTGGAGCTGACACTGTGGTGCAGAGGGTTAAAGTCCCAGCCTGTAGTGCCGGCATCCCATACGGGAGCCGGTTTGAGTCCTGGCTGCTCCACTTCTGATCCAACTCCCTGCTAATGCACCCAGGAAAGCAACAGAGGATGGCCTAAGTGCTTGAGCCCTTGCACCCACATGGGAGACCCAGAAGAAGCTCCTGGCTTCTGGTTCCAGATCAGCTCAGCTACAGCCATCGCGGCCATTTGGGGAATGATTCAGTGGATGAAAGACCTCTGTCTCTACCTCTCTAACTCTCTGTAATTACTAATGCTTCAGTAATTGCACTCTTGCACATTTGTCTATCCCAAAGAAAATATTTTGTATACATAAAACCCTGTATACCAATGTTTACAACAGCTATGTTTTTCTTTAAAGATTTTATTTATTTTTTACTTATTTTATTTATATGAAAGGCAGAGGTATACAGAGAGGGAGAAACAGAGCTCTTCCATCTTCCTATTTACTCCCTAAATGGCCACAAGACCCGGGGCTGGGTGAAGCCATAGCCAGGAGCCTGGAACTCCACCTAGGTGTCCAACATGGATGGCAGGGGCCCAGACACTTGGGCCTTCTTCTGCTGCTTTCCCAGGAACATTAGCAGGGAACTGAGTCAGATATGGAATAGTGAGGACTTAAATCAGTACTCATATGGGACATACGGGTGTCTCAGGCAGCAGCTTAACCTGTCAGCCCCCAGGTTTTTTATATAATAGCTCATAAATGGGAACAATCAGATGTCCATAATGATGAAACAAACTTTGGAATCTTGAAACCATGCAATACCACTCAGCAACCTAAAGGAACCAACTATTAAAAAGTTAAACACAACTTGCATGCATGGCAAAGAAATTATGCTGAATGAAAAAAGCCAATTCCAAAAGGTTGCATAATCTAGGAGTGCATTTGCTTTTGAAATAACAAAATTATAAAACAGAGAACAAATTAGCAATTGCCAGTGATTAGAGTTTGAGGCAGAGGCAAAGGGATAGAAGAAATGTGAATGTGCTTATCAAAGGAATACTTGTGGTGGAAATGATCTGCATGCAGTGTTAGATTTAGAAACATACACATGTGACAAAATTGCAGAGAATGACACACTTGTATTTAAATATACAAACACACACACAAATGAATGTAGGTAAATTTAAATAAGATCAGTGAATTACATCAATGTTAATGTCTTGGTTGTAATACTGTAATGTAGTTTTACAAGGTGTAAACATTGGAGGTACAGAGAATCTTTACATATAGTTCTTATATGTTAATCTGCACCTATTCAAAATGAAAAGTTAAATTTTTAAAAATACTATTGATTTTAAAATAAATATAATAGAAATATACTGGGATGTTTATGCTATAAATAGAAATAAAGTATATGACAACAATAGCACAAAGGGTAGTAGGTAGTGCAAGGAATTATACTCCCTTAAAGTCTGAATATCTTTTATTTTATATGGGTGGATAGTATTAGCTCAAGGCAAATTGTCACCAGTTAAGGATGCTTTTCATAATCCCTACAGAAAACACTAAAAAATAATTTAAAGAAATAAAAAGCCAGTATTGTAAAAGAATTACAACAAATACAGTACAAAATGAGAAAAGAGTATGACAGTGATATAAATCCAAATATATTAAGTAAACAAAATATTAATGGACCAAATATTCCAATTAAAAAGCAGAGATTGTAGAACTAGATGTAAATGCAAGAGCCAATAATCTTCTGGTTATCAGAGACCTATTTTAAATATAAAGATGCAAAGTAACAGAAAGATAAAGGATAAAAAAGTAGTACACAAATATAATTAGTAAGAAAGTATGCCAATATTAGCATAAGAAAAAGTAATCTTTAGGTAGGAATTTAGCAGAGACAAGAGACATTTCATAATGAGATAATTCACCAAGAAATACAATGATCCCAAATGCACTTAATAAAAGAATTTTACGATGTAAGAAGAATAATTAAAGGATCAATATTTATGACATAAATCAACATTCACAGTTAAAAGATACTAAACATTTCTTTCTTGGTAACCAACAGACGAAGCATAAGGAACTCTTTATTTCTGCCTGACTACAGAGGCTGCCTCCCAGAAGAAAGAAGACAGAAAGTCTGGAGTATTCTCTTTGTCAACATGATAGCTACATCCTTTGTAAATAGAATAATGGTATTTACTAGGGAAAGAAGACTTTTATATGTAATGTTCTTAGAGGAATATTCCTGGTTAAGTATTTTATTACATATTTTGTAAATAAACACAGAATGGATTTATGAGGCATAGGTCTCCAGAGAATGATACATAAGCTAGGTAACTCTCTGGAAACATTAAATGGAAGTACTCCATAACTCAAATGCTTCCCTTCTGTGTGAGATAACTGAAAATCTTGCTTGGAAGCTTCAAACATTACTCTAGGTTGCAGAGTATATGTCCAATACAGGAAGATATTGGAGATCCAGAAAAATGTCTCTGACTGTTCCTTGCTTTTTCTGAAAATTGCCTGTTGTATCCTTGAAATTAATAATAAATGTAGACAGTAAGCAAATTCTGTGAAGTGTGTGACCCATCTGAAATCTAATCCTTTGTGTTAGCTCAACAGAAAAAGAGGAAGAAAATGAGTATAAGTTTTGAAACACTATTAATCAACTGGAATTAAGTATACTTATAGAATACTATACGCAATAACTGAAAAGATCAAATAGCTTTCAAACGGACAGGTTTGCCAAGATAAATCATACAGTGGCCACAAAGCAAGTTTCAATGAATTTTAAAAGATTGAAATCATGAGTTATTCTCTCATCACAATGAATTTAAATCAGAAATTGGTAACTATAGTAGCTGGAAAATCCTCAAATGTCTAAAAGTTAGTAACACACTTCTAAATAATCCATTAAAATGAGAAATAAGGTAAACATTAAATATTTTAAATTAGATAACAAGGAAATAGTCTATAAAAATCGTTTGTGGAATATAATGCAATCGTATACCAGAAAAGAAGATGTAAAGTTGATCCCCACTTAATTTTCTACCTAAAGAAGTAATAAGAGAGTAAATTAAACCTAAAGCAGGCCAGCTTTAGGTTCAATAGGCTAATCCTCCACCTATGGCCCCGGCACATCGGGTTCTAGTCCCGGTCAGGGCACTGGATTCTATCCCAATTGCCCCTCTTCCAGGTCAGCTCTCTGCTGTGGCCCGGGAGTGCAGTGGAGGATGGCCCAAGTGCTTGGGCCCTGCACCCCATGGGAGACCAGGAGAAGCACCTGGCTCCTGCCTTTGGATCAGCGCGATGTGCCGGCCGTGGCGGCCATTGGAGGGTGAACCAAGGGCAAAAGGAAGACCTTTCTCTCTGTCTCTCTCTCTCACTGTCCACTCTGCCTGTCAAAAAAAAAAAAAAAAAAAAAACCCTAAAGTAAAAGAATGAAAACTTAAAAAGATCAGAAATCAATGAAACATTAAAATAAAACTGCAATAGTAAAAAAAGCTTACAAAGCTAAAATTTACTGTTTTTAAGTGATTAATACAATTCATAACCCCCACGGAGACTGACCAAGAAAAGAAGAGAGAATAAAAATTTCTAGTATCAAAATATATTGGCACCAGAGGTGATAGTTGTACAACATTGTCAATGTACTGAATACTACTGAATTGTTTATTTTAAAAAGGTTAACTCTGGGGAGGATGGCAGCAGCCAGGCAGCCCGGCTTTGCAAAGGCTCTTTGCACGCCGAGGCCTGCAGGCACCCAGCACGTGCCCTCCCCTCTGCCAAGATGCCCAAGAGGAAGCTCAGCTCTGTTGAAGGGTCAGTGAAGGAAGAGCCCAAGAAGAGACCAGTGAGGTCATCAGCTAACCCAGCTCCTAAAAAAGTGGAAACAAAGCCCAAGAAAGCAGCCGAGAAGGACAGGTTGGAGAAAGTGGTGCAAGCAGAGGGGAAGACAGGAGCAAAGGGAAAACAAGCCGAGGTAGCTAACAAAGAACTAAAGATTTGCCTGCAGAAAACAGAGAAATTAAAACTGAGGATAGTGCAGCCTCTGATGAAGCAGAAGAGAGAGAAGCCAAGTCTGATTAATATCATATATCATGTCTTCTCAGTGGTCACTGTCTCCCTTCTTAAACAATCCAGAGGGATATTTTTATCAACTATTTTGTAAATGCATATATTTTAGTAGCTCTAGACATATTTAAGAAGGAAGGAAGCCCATCTCATCCCATTTTTACGTGTAAATGACTTTTTGAGAAGTGATATCATTTGCTGGTGTCAACTAGAAAATAGTGGGTTATGGGGCTGGCGCTGTGGCACAGCGGGTTAAAGCCCTGGCCTAAAGCTCCAGCATCCCATATGGGTGCCGATTCTAGTCTGGGCTGCTCCTCTTCCGATCCAGCTCTCTGCTACGGCCTGGGAAAGCAGTAGAAGATGGCCCAAGTGCTTGTGCCCCTGCACCCACGTGGGAGACCTGGAAGAAGCTCCTGGTTCCTGGCTTCAGATCTGTGCAGCTCTGGCCGTTGTGGCCATCTGGGGAGTGAATCAGCAGATAGAAGACCTCTCTCTGTCTCTACCTCTCTCTGTAACTCTGTCTTTCAAATAAATAAAATACATCTTTAAAAAAAAAAAAAAGAAAACAGTGGGTTATTCTATGGGAGGTTTTGACTGTCTTAGGTGTGAGCTTAACATTTTGAAGTGGGGGTGGTTTTTATAGCCTACAATACAAGGCATACTAAATGGCAATTTGGAGTCACATTTGTGTGTTAATCTGTCTTGAGTATTTTGAATCACTTCTCCTATGCTGTTTAGTAAAATTCTTTCCTACAGAAAATCACTCCTTGTCACTCTTCAGAACCATGTACACTCTGTAACACCTTTCATTGTTATTATCCAGTTTTTCTAATTACTTCGTTAAATGTGTTGTGCGGGCCGGCGTCGCAGCTCACTAGGCTAATCCTCCGCCTGCGGTGCCGGCATCCCGGGTTCTAGTCCCAGTCGCAGCGCCGGATTCTGTCCCGGTTGCCCCTCTTCCAGGTCAGCTCTCTGCTGTGGCCCAGGAGTGCAGTGGAGGATGGCCCAGGTCCTTGGGTCTTACACCCCATGGAAGACCAGGAGGAAGCACCTGGCTCCTGCCTTCGGATCAGCGCAATGCGCCTGCCACAGCGCTCCGGCCGCAGTGGCCATTGTGGGGTGAACCAATGGAAAAGGAAGACCTTTCTCTCTCTCTCTCTCACTGTCTACTCTGCCTGTCAAAAAAAAAAAAAAAAAAAACTGTGTATAAATTGAAATGTCTGTGTACTGATTCTCTCAACACTAATAAAATCTTACTTATGGAAAAAAAAGGTTAACTTTACCCTATGAGAATTCTACCTCAATAAATTATTCCCTTAATTAAAAATTTTGAAAAACACTAAAAGACCAGTTATGAGTGAGGAGACTGAATCAGTAATAAAATGTCTCTCATTCGGGCCAGCGCCGTGGCTAAATAAGCTAATCCTCCGCTTTGCGGCACTGGCACACCGGGTTCTAGTCCCGGTCGGGGTGCCAGATTCTGTCCCGTTTGCCCGTCTTCCAGGTCAGCTCTCTGCTGTGGCCCGGGAGTGCAGTGGAGGATGGCCCAAGTGCTTGGGCCCTGCACCCCATGGGAGACCAGGAGAAGCACCTGGCTCCTGCCTTCGGATTAGCAAGCTGTGCCGGTCGTAGCGGCCATTGGAGGGTGAACCATGGCAAAGGAAGACCTTTCTCTCTGTCTCTCTCTCTCTCACTGTCCACTCTGCCTGTCACCAAAAAAAAAAAAAGTCTCCCATTCAAGAAAAATCTATACTGACAGATTCACTGCTGAATCCTACCAAACATCTAAGATGTAATATCAATCCATTTGAAACTCTTCCAACAGACTGAAGTGAAGGGAATACTTCCCAATTTGTTTTATAAAGCCAGCATCACTCTGATACCAAAGCCAGACAAGGACATAATGAGAAAAGGATAGGCCAATATCCCTGATGAATATAAATATCAATAAATTATTAGGAAACTAAATTCATCAGCACATTAAAAGGAACATTCACTATGATCTACTGGGATTTATTCCTGTGATAAAGAATGGTTCATTTATTGATATACACATCAATAAATATAGCACACACCACCTTAACAGACTGAAGGACAAAAACCATACGACCATCTAAATAGATACAGAAAAACTATTTTATAAAATTCATCTTTTCATGATTAAAAAATAATCTCAACAGATAATGTGTAGAAAAAATGTACCTCAATACAATATAGGCTATATATAATGAGCCCACAGTTAGCTCAATGATGAAAAGCAAGTGAAAGAAGTAAAAGGTATCTGAAAAGAAAAAGAAGTGAGATTATTTCTACTTCAGATAACATGATCTTGTATACATAAAACCCTAAAGACTCCACAAAAAATCTGATAAAGGAAATAAATTCAGTAGAACTGTAGGATACAAAATCCATGTGCAAAAATCCATAATTTTTCCATACACTAACAATGAACAATAGCAACAAAATAAAATACTAAGGAACATACTAATCAAGGAGGTGAAATACGTGTATACTGAATACCGTGAAACACTACTGAAAGGACTTAGATAAGACACAAATAAACAGAAAGATATCCCATGTTCATGGATGGGAAAATTTAATACTATTAAAATGTCAACACTATCCAATGTGATCCATAAGGAAAATATAATCCCTATCAAATTTCCACCATAATTTTTCACAGAAATAGAAAACAATCTTTAAATTAATATGGAACCGGGTGGCTGAGGCTGTGGTGTAGTAGGTAAAGCTGCTGCCTTCAGTGCCAGCATCCCATATGGGCACCAGTTTGAATCCCAGCTGTTCCACTTCTGATCCAGCTCTTTTCTGTCCTTGAGCCCCTGCACTAGTGTGGGAAACCCAGAAGAAGCTCCTGGCTCCTGGCTTTGGATCAGTGCAACTCTGGCCATTGAGGCCATCTGGGAAGTGAAGCAGCAGATGAAGGACATGTCTGTCTGTCCGTCTGTCTCTCTACCTCTCTTCTCTCTCTGCATAACTCTTTCAAATAAATAAATAGATCTTTAAAAAAATTAATATGGAACCACAAAAAATTACTAAGTAGCCAAGGGAATTTACTAGATGAAAAAGTAGGAGAAAAGCTCTATGACATTTCTCTGGGAAATGATTTTTTGAATATGATTCAAAGGGAGAACAAAAATTAAAATACACAATTAGGTACAGAGGTTAAACAGCCTCTTGTGATGGCCACATTCCACAACAGAGTACTTGTTCAAGTCACAGCTGCTCTACTTCTAATCCAGCTCCCTGAGAATGTGTCTGGGAGGGCAGCCGAAGATGGCTCAAGTACTTGAGTCCCTGCTGCCCACGTGAGAGACCTGGAGTTCCATACTCCTGGCTTCAGCTTGGCCCAGTCCTGGCCACTGTGGGCATTTGGGGAGTGAATCAGGGGGCAAGATCTCTTTCTCTCGTCCCTTTGCTTTTCAAATAAATCAATCTTTAAAAAGTAATAAAACAGAGCCGGCGCCATGGCTCAACAGGCTAATCCTCCGCCTTGCGGCGCCGGCACACTGGGTTCTAGTCCCAGTTGGGGCGCCGGATTCTGTCCCGGTTGCACCTCTTCCAGGCCAGCCCTCTGCTGTGGCCCGGGAGTGCAGTGGAGGATGGCCCAAGTGCTTGGGTCCTGCACCCCATGGGAGACCAGGAAAAAGCACCTAGCACCTGGCTCCTGCCATCAGATGAGCGTGGTGCGTGGGCCGCAGCGCGCCGTCCGCGGCAGCCATTGGAGGCTGAACCAACGGCAAAAGGAAGACCTTTCTCTCTGTCTCTCTCTCTCTCACTGTCCACTCTGCCTGTCAAAAAAAAAAAAAAGTAATAAAACAGTACATCTCTGTCTTCATATAATTTTTAGTAAAATGAGGTATTTAAAACATTAGTCAAACTGGCATGTTCACAGCATCTGGTGATTGGTCTGATGTACCAGGAAGTGAATATTGATCAGAGAGAATTTACTGGAAAGGTTATGTAATCACAAAATATACTGGTTGTTACAGAACTATTTACAGTATAACCACTTACTCTTCCAACTTAGAGATCTCTGAGTGAAATGATTTGGAAGTCCTACCTGTTGAACTTACTGCAACTAGCTCTGCAGTACAGCTATACGGAAAAAGTCTTCCTCTCACTACTGGAGAATATGCCTTCCTTCCAGAGGAGGATGATGTCTGGCTTATATTGCCCTTTCACATAACAATGTCTTGGTATACTGTAGATAGTACTGCTCAGTAAGTATTTGCTGAGCTAACTGACTTTATAATAGGATCTCTGTTAAATCTGATACCAGTTACAACTATGGCCAATGAGTAACTTTAAAGTTACTTTAACTTCTTCCCTCTGGAGAAGAATTTGGATTCTGTAAGATCTGTATTTAAATCCAAGGTCAGGGCCAGCACTGTGGTGTAACAGGTAAAGCTGCTGCCTGGCAGTGCCGGCATCCCATATGGGCGCCAGTTCAAGTCCCAGATGCTCCACTTCCAATCCAGCTATCTGCTGTGGCCTAGGAAAGCAGTAGAGGATGACCCTGACCCTTGGACCCTTGCATCCACTTGGGAGACCTGGAGGAAGCTCCTGGCTCCTCACTTCGGATTGGTGCAGCTCCAACTGCTGAGGCCATTTGCCAGCAGATGGAAGCTCTTGCCCTCTCTTGCATGCGCGCGTGCTCTCTCTCTCTCTCTGTGTGTGTGTAATTCTGACTTTCAAGTAAAATAAATAAATCTTAAAAAAAAAAAACTAGGTCTACCACTGATTAATTGTATCTACTTGGGTGAACTAGCATACTTCTGTCCATGGGAAATGATTAACACATAGCACAACATAGAGGGATGGTGACAGTAAAAGCAGCAGCTACCATTTATTGTCATTTTACGTTTGCCCAGCAGTTTGCTGCATGCATAGTAAGAATTATCTTGTTTAGTCTTTTAATATTCCACTTCTAGCTGGTACCATTGTTAAACTAATTTATAAAGGAGAAAATGAACACAAAACTTGTCCAAGGTCACACATGTAGCTGATGTGTAGATCAGGATTTGAAATAAGAGCCTGTGGTCTAACAAGCACAGAATGTTTTCTATTTGAAAAAAAATAAATAAATAAAATTAAAAGTATACTCAAATTAAAGTACCTGAGTAATGAGAAAAATTCCTAAATGGAAACGGTAAAACATACCTAATTTTCCAACGCTAGAAGAAAAAAGACATCATTATATGATCAAGCATGCCATATCATAGCCAGAATCACAAGGAAAGCAGGAACAGGAACAGAGGTGCATACAACAGCCTGGCTTCATGCCTTGGGATGCAGAAAGATATGCAGGGGAGTTTTTATGACACCTTGGCAAACCACATATTTAGATTTACATACAGATACATATGAGGGAAATATATATATATATATATATATATGTGTGTGTGTGTGTGTGTGTGTATGTGTGTGTTTGTGTGTCTCCAAGGATTTTGTGTCTGAAGCATTTAGAATTATCTGAAAAAAAAATTACCCTTAAATCAAAGAGTAAGGGGATATGGATCAAATTAAGCAACGATTAATAACAGGTTTGCAAATGTACTGGGTTATTCTCAAGTGCTTTCAATTCTGAAACTCTGTCTCAGTTGTTTATTGTAAACACGGTATTAATAGTTTTAGCTTCTTCTCATGCTTGGATATTTTGTTCTGATTTTCAATCAAGTGGATTTAAAATTTTTTAAATTTATTTGACAGGCCAAGGAATGGGGGCAAGGGAAACAAAAGGAGACAGACACAGAGAAAGTGAGCACTCACAAGATGGTTTACTCTCCAAATGCCCACAATTGGCTAGTCTCTCACTTAAGTGGCAAGAACCCAATCATTTGCACTAACACTACCGTCTCCCAGGGTCTGCATTAACAATAAACTGCAGTGGAAAGCTGGAGCCAGGCATTGAAGCCACACATTCTGATATGGGACACTGGCATCTTAACTATTAAGCTAAAAGCCCAGCCCTTAAGTTTTTAAATAATGGTTTAGAAATATTCTTAATTATACCAACAAGAACCATCTTGATCACAAAGCTATTTATGAGTTACTATATTTTATCTGCTATTGGCAGGAGAAGATAAGCTTTTGTTTTTCAGTTCTGTCTTTTTAGTGTTTACCTTATAGAAAAACACAAATGCTAAGCATATAAAAAAGTATGTTAAATGATGTCATCATAGCACAAAGGAGAAGGGACTGAAATCTATATTCCAAGGGCATATTCCATACTTAATGAATGTTTATTGGCAGAGGATACCAGCAAGATAACCACTGAAAGAAATCCTAAGATGGGAAGTTTAGCATTTTTGGAACACATATTTTCTGCAAGTAAGATAACACATGCCAATAGAGCTACAATCAAACACTTACCTAAACCCTCTGTAGAACAAATTCTTGTAGTCAACATTTATTGTACTGATATTTTCTTTCTTAAGTTCTTTAATGGTGTATAAACGGCCCACCAGCTGAAAACCAGGTGCTGTCTCCCTGACGTACTTTCTATCATGAGTTGACAACCAATAAATCTGTAAGGAGAAACAGGAAGTCCTGCAGCGAATAATCACCTGCCTAGGTACAATAGGCCCATACAGAATTGATGGAGTGCCATTCCAGCACTTGTAGTATTCTATTGTGAGCAGAAAGAGATTCTAGTCCTTGATCAAAAAATCAACCTGACCTAATGTTAGCTAATGAACTCTCTTAATGGGGTTGTCACCAAGGCTGTTCTAGAGCTGAGTTTTTTTTAAGGACTGCTCCATCCACATTAATTTTAAGTGTCAAGGACCCACTGTATACAGAAAACCTCATACTACCAAAGAGTTGGTAAATATGGGATGAAAGGCGGTATTCAAAATATCTGTGGTTGATGTTCCTAAAAATCACCTGAGAGGAGTCATTTCTCACCAACAGGGACAGTATTATGATTCATCTGTGGAAACAGCTCCATTTGCAAGAAGACAGATATTTGTTTCACTCACAGTATTCCCATTTTCTGAGAATTTAAGTGATTTGGAATAATTAATTGCTCAAACACAATTACTTCTGAAAAACATGAGGAGTAAATCTCAGTCAACTAAGAACCAGTTGTCTTTCTATAACACTCAGGAAAGTCAAGCCTTCAAAGCTTAGGCTCTTTCTAACAGATCTACATTGGTGATGGTGCAGGTCACATCACGTAGTTATTACACACACTACCTTTTAGCTCTGTTGCTAGTATTTCACTTGGTTTAGGATAGCAAATAGCTTCAATGTTCTTCCTCACTGACATAAATTTCTCTGATTCACTCTTAGATTATCTCATGTAGCTGTGTAAGTAACAATCTCCACTTCCATAGGAAGTTAAGTTACTTAAAGCTCTCAGGCAAGAATTACAAGGTAGGTCAAACACAACTACTATGCTCCTGGGACAAGGTACCCACCTCCCAACCTCTACTATAAATACCAAGATAGACATACCAGATGTGGCTCAATTTTAGAGTCAAGGATCACCTTTGTTACATGCTTAACAAATGAGTGGTTGAGAGGATGTTTCGCTGGAGGGCCATAAAGATCAAATATCACAAATTTATTTTCCTTCTTTGCAAGTTCCAATAAATCATCTAGTTTTGGAATCGACTGGTTTCTTGCTCTGTTTTTATCAGCCTCTGATAGAGGTTTCATATTGAAAAATGGTTTGCGCTAAAAATAAACACATCAAAGAATACATTGGTTCCTATCAAAATCATTTTCTAGTTCTCCTACTGTATATTCCCACACTCAGTTCCATACTGTACCATTAACAATCAATTCACCAGGCCCTCTGAAATACTAGTTCTAAGATAAAAGATGACATGGAGAGAAATAAAATATGATGTCCATCAGTAATTATGGCATTTGGAATCATTTCTTCGGTAATCTAGAACCTGATGTATCTGCACTGAAAGTCTTTCATTCTGTCTTGACCTTCCTTTCCAGCCTCTTTCCCCATAACTTGAAGTAATGCATAACTTTTCAGTCATGCTGGCTTCTTGCATGAGCTCTCACTGTTCTAGAATGGTGTAACAAAAAAAGAACACAAGTGTTGGCTTTAAATTGTTAGATTCAAGCCCTGCTCAACCCTTCACTTGCCTTTCTTGCCACATACACTATCTAAAATCCTACTCTCAACCTATTCAAATGATACCTCCTTTATGAAGCTTTCCTTTAAATATTCCTGAACCAAAAACACTTTGATAGCTTTAAATCCCAACTGCCTATTTTCCTGTTTCTATAATTGTGTTTCATTCTGTCTTTTCTAGTTATTTGTAAGTGTCTTAGATAGACCAAAGTTCAAATTCTGGCTCCATACACTTCTTATGGTGCACCCTTGGTAAGAACATTATTATTTTTCTATTAGAGAAAGAAACAACGAAAGAATGAAAGAAAGAAACAGAGCTCCCATCTACTGGTTCACTCCCCCAGATGCCCTTAATGACTATAGCTAGGCCGTGAGAAGTTGGGAATACAATCCAGGTCTTCCTCAAGGATGGAAGAGATCCAACTTCTTGAGCCATCACCTGCTGCTTTCCAAGGTGTGTATTAGGAAAAAGCTGCTAACTAAGGGCAGAGCTGGGTCTCAAACCCAAGCACTACAATATGGGTGACAGTACACCAACTGGCATCTTAACTGCTAGGCCAAATATCAACCCTAGGTAAAACAATTTAAATTCTCAAAATCTTCTAATTTTCCATACCACAAAATAGTGAAGGGGTATCTATGTATTATTTCAATGGTTAGTTTGAAGATTAAATACGATATTTACAGATTCTGGGAATATGCCTGGTACACAGAAAAGTACACAATTCACATCAGTTCCCTCATTGTCTATTGATCCTACTGGAGTGTAACTCTCTCATAGCAGAAATCCACATATTCTTTGCAATGAGCATTTCACCTTACACAGAGCCTGTCATACATACTCTTACTATATTAAATCTAATGGACAATTACTTTTATCATCACTTGCCAATTTCAGACCATTTGTGGTTAAAGACAGTGATAAGAGGATACCTCGAGGAGAAGGAAGCAATTACTCCTATTTTCTTAAAACTCAAATAATGGTTTTCTTTACACAACTTCATTTTCATTCTCATTCACACTTATATTATTTCCTCACCTCTATCCATTAGCCTCCAAAAAAAAACTATTCTTTCTCATTTTTCTCAAGAAAGGGAATAATCACTTGTACAATAGCCCATTAAATTGGTAGATAATAGGGCAGATCACAGAAACTGAATTAAATCATGGTCTATATGATTTGTATTTGAATGGAGGGCTACAATTAAAGGTTTTGTTAATTGCCAAGGAAACAAAAATTCATTTTAGAAATCAAGACACTTTTAGATGCTACCAGATCCAGACAAACTAGTTCACTTACTTGTTAGGCCTTCAAGTGAGGAAAATTAAAAGAACAGGATGGGAAAGTCCAAAACAGAACCAAATATTCAAAAATGATAACAATTAACCAATAGAGTTTAAACTAGACTCCAAGGAGCTTTAAATAGTATTATGGGGGTTAGATACAACAGCTGAAGTAAATTAAGTCTTTTTTGCATATAAAACAAGGGATTTAATCAGAAAAATGATCCAGAAAGGGACAATGCTTGTTTAGATTGTATACAACACTTGGTTGAACATTTTCAAAAAGCCCTAGGAAATAACAAAGTTAGAAATGAAACTTCTGGTTCTACAAATAAAATACAGGAAAATGCCACATACATGTGGATGCACTATATAACTTTATGAAATACCTGAATAAAAGAGAATTATATGACAAGAATAAGTTCACAAGTTTGTCTTCAGACATTTTGGCAAATGTACAAAGAAGAAATCAGATCTATTGCATTACCAGAAAAGACTTCCTGCCAATTCCATAGTCCTGCTTCAAACGGATGAAACTGTGTACACTTGCCTATCTTCATTTATGGCCTTTACTTCCAGGAGCAGCACATGACCCTGAACCTATGAGGGATTCAATGCAGGTTTGTGGAACTGGGGAATGTTTCTTACCCATGGGTCTAGAAACCATCTGCCTGCATTCAGAGTTGACAGGAATGTCCAATTGAAGAGGGCAGGATGCTGAAGTGCAGCTTCTGGCAGGACCTCCTTGATATTCGTTGTTCTTCTCAAGTCGAAGTCATGCATGTGGAAAGGCACACGATCAATACTGCAAGCAGAGGAAGAAGAGAGGCAGGGGTAGACAGGCTGAACTTAGCCACCCTGACAGACAGGATAGAAAGTCCTTCAAGGTTACAAGTCCTACAAGGGTCCCTTACTGCCTCTCAAATCACAGCAAAGCACTAAAAACAAGTCATTTGCAATTTGTTAGTATTTTTCAGTCCTAGGAATCAGTATTTCATGACACATAATCACATTAGTAATGGTAAACATTTATTTAGCGGTTTTGTGGCATAAAAGAAGCAATGGTTACAGTAATGGCTTGAAAATAAGAAAATAGGGTTGAGGATAAGGCAGGATCCCGAATCCCAGGAAGTATATTACATACACATTTACACAATTTGTCTGTTTTTCTGACCCTTTTCCCAACCAGACATCTGCCCTGAGTATTTCTGGTCCTAGACCCTCCACATTAGAAAGGTTCCTGGTCCTATTAACGGCTTTAGAGAATCGCTTTTATAAAACCTGAATAATATTCCCTTTTCATTAAAGTATCTATGAAGGGAGTATCTATATTGGCCATGAAGAAGGGTGATGACTTAGTCTCCTGACACAAAAAACTAGAAAACTGGGAAAAGTAAAGGAACTACATCTTTTTCAGTCAATTGGCAGAGAGCATATGCTGAGATAAAGGACATAAATAAAATAATATCTTTCATTACATAGGCATCCTTCCCATAGGGGAATATCAGATTGTTGTATAGGTACAGGGAGGAGGAGTCTAAAAGGGACCCACCTCTTTTTCTGAAATGAGGAGAAACAAGTGAGAATAAGTAGATGTCAAGACAGAATTTGTAGGATAGAATCGGTCTCTTGTATATTACTAAATACCAATTCATTTCTAATTTGCCTTTTGTTTCATGTATTTATTCTACATATTTAACTATGGTCATACATTATTTATCCTTTTGTGTCTGGCTTATTTCCTTTAGTGTAACATATTCAAGGTTCCCATATTCTAAAATCCATGTTGTAGCAGACTTCATTCATATTCATGCTTGAATAATAACCCATTACATGTATATATAGCACATGTTGTTAATCCATTCATCTAGTGATGGATACTTGGGTTGTTTCCATCTTTTAGTTACTATGAATACTGCTGAAACTAACATGGACTTAAAAGTATCTGTTTCAGTTCCTGTTTTCAATTCTTTAGGTGTAGACCTAGACTTGGAATTGCAATTCAATTCTGTGTTAAGCTCTTTAAAGTACCCAGTTGTTTTTCCATAATAGCTATTCCACTTTACATTACCACCAGCAATGTACAAGATTTCCAATTTCTTAACATCCTCACCAACATCTGTTATATTCCACTTTTTAATTACAGCCATACTAGCAGATGTGAAGTGCTAATTGTGGTTTTGAGCTGCATTTTTCTGATGCTTAGTGATGCTGCATATCCTTTCACATACTTGTATGTCTTCTTTTCAGAACGTCTATTTAGTAACTTAACATTTTTAAATTGGGTTGTCTTTCTGTTGTGGAGCTGAAGTTTATATATTTATATTTTAGATAGACATAAATCCTCATGAGACACGTGATTTGCAATTTTTCCTCCCATTATGTAAGTTATCTTTGTGCTATCTTGACAATATCATTTGATATGAAAGTTTCTGGGGCCAGCGCAGTGGCTCACTTGGTTAATCCTCCACCTGCAGCGCTGGCATTTCATATGGGCGCCAGGTTCTAGTCCCGGTTGCTCCTCCTCCAGTCCAGCTCTTTGCTGTGGCCTGGGAAGGCAGTGGAGGATGGCCCAAGTGCTTGGGCCCCTCCTGCATGGGAGACCAGCAAGCAGCACCTGGCTCCTGGCTTCGGATGGCTGCAGCGCGCCTGGCCGTAGCGGCCATTTTGGGGGTGAACCAATGGAAGAAAGACCTTTCCTCTCTCACTGTCTATAACTCTACCTATCAAAAAAAAAAAAAAAAGCTTAAAAAAAGTTTCTGTTTTTTTTAAAGATTTATTTATTTATTTGAAAGACAGTTACAGAGAGAGGTAGAGACAGAGAAAGAGATCTTCTTTATTTATTTATTAAGCTTTTATTTAGAGAATATAAATTTCCAAAGTACAGCTTATGGATTACAATGGCTTCCCTCCCACCCGTAACCCTCCCCTTTCCCGCTCCCTCTCCCCTTGCATTCACATCAAGATTCGTTTTCAATTCTCTTTATATACAGAAGATCAGTTTAGTATATATTACATAGAGATTTCAAGTTTGTACCCACATAGAGACACAAAGTGAAAATACTGTTGGAGTACTAGTTATAGTACTAATTTACAATGTACAGCACATTAAGGACAGAGATCCTACATGATTTTTTTTTAAAAAATAATTTTCTATGCACTTTCCGATTTAACACCAAGGGTTTTTTTTTTTCTTCATTTTCAATTATCTTTATATACAGAAGATCAATTCAGTATATACTAAGTAAAGATTTCATCAGTTTGCACCCACACAGAAACACAAAGTGTAAAAATGCACTAGTTATAGCATTACTTCACATTGGACAACACCTTAAGGATCTTCTATCCGCTGGGTCACTCCCCAAATGGCTTTAATGGTTGCAGCTGAGCAGATCCAAAGTCAGGAGCCAGGAACTTCTTCCAGGCTTCCCACATGGGTACAGAGGCTCAAGGACTTGGGCCATCTTTCACTGCTTTCCCAGGCCATCGCAGAGAGCTGGATTGGAAGCGGAACAGCCGAGACTAGAACCAGCATGCATATGGGATGCTGGCACTTCAGGCTGGGGTTTTAACCCTCTGCACCACAGCGCTGAACCCAAAAGTATCTAATTTTGAAAAAGTTCAATTTTGTTTTCTTCTGTTGCTTATGCTTTTGATGTCTTACCTGAAAATTCATTATCAAATATGAGACTATGTTTTCTCCTAAGATTTTTAGTTTTAGCAATTATACTAAGATAACTGATCGATTTTGAGTTATATTTTGTGTATGATGTGAGATAAAGTTCATTTAACTGCTTTGCATTTTTTTCAAAAATCAGCTGGCATCAAAAAATGAGAAGATAAACTACTAAATGGGAAAATATTTCCAAATTATATATTGAATAATACAGAGTTCCTCTTTAACTCATGGATTACTTAGAAGTACATATGTTCAGAGTCCAAATTCTAGATATCTTGTTAACTTTGACACTAATTTCTAATTTGATTCCATTGTGAACATAGAACTCCTCTGTATGACCTAAAGTCTTTTAAATTTGCTAATATAGTCTATGTTGGTATATGTTCTGTGAACACTTGAAAAGAATGCGTCCTGTGCTGTTCATGGGTTGGGTATTGTAGAAATGTCACTTAGAGCCTGTTGGTTGATGTTGTTCAGCTCTTCTCTATTTTGATGGTTTTCTGTTTAATAGTTGATGCTATTCAGCTCTATCGTTGATGATTTCTATTAATGGTTACATCAATCACTAAGATAGGGATGTTACAGCACTCAATTATAATTGTGGATTTGTCTATTTCTTCTTCCAGATCTATTTTTTCTTCATTTATTTTGAAACTCTATTATTGGGCTCATAAATTGGAAACTGTTATGTCTCCTTAACGAATTAACTTTCTAAAAATCATTATGTATAGGGCCAGCACTATGGCATAATGGATAAAGACACCACCTGCGGTGCCTGCATCCCATAAGGATGCTGGTTCACCTACCTGGCAGACCCAGAAGAAGCTCTCAGCTCCAGGTCTCCAATCAGCCCAGCTCCAGCCATTGTAGCCATCTGGGGAATGAACTAGTAGATGGAAACTTTCTCTCCCTCTCTCTGCCTCTCAGCCTCTCCGTCTCTCTCTGTGTAACTCTGACTTTCAAGTAAATAAATAAATCTTTAAAAAAAATCTTTATCTATTTAAAAACTAAAAATCATAATGTAATGCCCCTCTTATTCACTGGTAATTTCCTTGGTTCTCAAGTCTATCTTGTCTAATGTTAACACAGACATTCCAAGCTTTCTTTGATTAGTATTTGCAAAATATACTTTGTATTCTTTTAATTTACCTATATCATTTAAGATGTATTTCTTATAGACAGTATACAGATTGCTCATAGTTTTAAAATTAATTCTACCGATCTCTGTCTTTTAATTTGTTTAGTTACATCTTCTATATTGAATATGTTTGTTGGTAAATTAGGACCTAAATCTGCCATTTTAATACTAGCTTTATTTTTGCTCCATTTGATGTTATTCCTGTTTCTCCTTTCTAACCTTCTTGTTAGTCTTCATAAACTTTTTTTAACCTGTGTGTTTCTTTTTAATGTATCTCTTCAAATAATTTTTGGCTTTACTTGCTCTAGAAATTATAAAACATGCCCAAGAGGATTCAAAATTTCATGGAAAATGTGTACTATCTTTTAATTCCATTTATCCATGAACTTTTTGAAGTCCACATATACCTACATCTGCACACAAACTTATCAGTCTACCAATCTGCCACTTCAAGTTGAATGTAGAAACATAAACACTCTTTAGGTTCTTTTACCACAACTATATCAAAACATATTGAGATACACATCAGATAATGTCACAATTTTTAAATGCTGAGAACTATTTTGTTTACTTATATGTTATCCTCTGTGTTGCTTATTTTTTTCCTGATATACAAAGTTGATTTTTGCAATCATTATTTATTTTGTCTGAATAACTTTCCTTTCCATTTAGTTCTTCTTTATTCTTTTGCTAAGATTATCTACTTTTTATTTATTTCATAAGCTTTCTTAATTGCTTTTTGGAGCTACTTTATGGCAGCTATTTTTAAATCTTTCCCACATGATTCCAACACCTATTTCTCTTGGTGTTGACATTTATCAATTATCTTTTCTCATTCGAATTAAGATTTCCATAGGTTTTGGATTGTGTACTGAGGATTTTTAGCAATATAAATGTATCATTCTCTTTTTTTTTATTAGATTTACTTATTCATTTGAAACACAGTTAGAGAGAGAGAGAGAGAGAGAGAGAGAGAGAGAGAGAGAGGAAAAGACAGAGAAAGAGATTTTACATTGGCTTGGTTCAATTCCCAAATGGTAACAATGGCCAGAGGTGGACCGGTCCAAAGCCAGGAGACAGGAACTTCTTCTGAGTACAGGGTTCCAAACATTTAGGCCGCCCTCCACTGCTTTCCCAGGTACATTAGCTGGGAGCCAGATCAGAAGTGGAGCAGCCGGGACTCAAACTGGTGCCCATATAAGATGCTGACATTGAAGGCAGAGGCTTTACTTGCTACAACACAACACCAGCCACAATGGTTCTTATTTAACTCTATGTATGGCAGAGAGTCAAAAACTTTAGGTTCAGCACATGTCTTAGTAAATGTTTTGGGCTGGGGTTCAAATGCCAATTCAGTTTTCTATGATTCTACAGTGCTCTTCTGGTCTTTTCCACATGTGTGCTACCCAGAAACCAGTCTATAAACTGGGTTGGGGTTGTGGCAATGTGGGTGGAAATGCTGCCTGCGGTGCCAGCATCCCATCTGGATGCTGGTTCTAGTCCTGGCTGCTCCACTTCCCATCCAGCTCTCTGCTGTGGCCTGGCAAAGCACTGGAGGATGGCCCAAGTCCTTGGACCCTTGCACCTGCATGCACCTGCACCTGGAGGAAGCTCCTGGCTCCTGGCTTCTGATGGGTGCAGCTCCCAGCGTTGTGGCCAACTGGGGAGTGAAGCAGTGGATGGAAGACACCTCTCTGTCTCTTTCTCTGCCTCTGCCTCTCTGTAGCTCTGCCTTTCAAATAAATAAATCTTTAAAAAAAAAATACAACCTGGATCATGTTCCAAAGCAATGTTCAAGTAATCCACTATGGTATTTCTCATTGGTTTCATGTATAAGTTATTCAAAAGTGTGCCAAGGACTGTACATAAAGGTTTTAAAACTCCATTAGTCGATCATGACCATTCCTCAAATAATTAAACAATAAATCACTTTATTACTCAGCAATTCCACTTCTAGGAATATAGCCAAAACAATTGAAAGCAGGGACTCAAAAAGATATTTGTACACCTATGTTCATAGCAGCATTATCAGGCTGGATAATGGTAGATGCAACCCAAATGTCCATCAACAGATGACTGGATAAACAAAATCTGAGAGTATTATCCAATCTAGAAAAGGAAGGCTTGAAAACCCCCAACTAACATCACACTCAGTGGTGAAATCCTCAAAGTCTTTCTTCTAAGATAAGGAACAAGGCAAGAATCTCTGCTTTTGTCATTTCTGTTCAACACAGTACTGAAGATCTAGTCAGTGGAATTAAGAAACAGAAATAAAAGGAATCCAAATCTGCAAATAGTAAGTAAAATCATCTCTGTTTGCAAATTAAATGATCTTCTATGTAGAACACTTTAAAATTCCCCCTAGGGAAACTGTCAAACAAATTCAATAAAGTTGCAGAATACAAAATCAACATGTGAAGTAAGTTTCACTTCTGTATCCTAATAATGAGCAATTTGAAAGAAAATTAAGAAAACACTCCCATTTATAATAGCATAAAAGAGAGTAATGCTTAGGATTATACCTAACCAAGAAAATGAAAAACCTCTACACTGGAGGAAACACTATGAAAATAAATAGAATGACATCTATATTGGGGAGGGGGTAATGTATATTTTTAAAAGGATTCAATAATCCTTTCTTAAGTGAAAACAAAATATGACAAGATGAGGAGGAGAAGAAATATCCAGTTATCATCAATGTAGACTGTTTATTTAAGGCCTTGTATTTGTACGTGTACATATAACAGACCATAGCACAAAAAAAAAAAAAAAAAAAGTTGTCTGGCTCTCTTAGCATACAATATGCATCAGAACATTAGTCTATATTCATTGAGTGCTGTCATCTCAGGATGTCTTTACAATGGGTAAATTCATTGATATCTAACTCTAAAAACTCATGTCAGTTCCTTGAAATGTTACTGCCCATGAATCATGACAAGTACTTTTTATAATAGAAGCAGAAGCCAAAATATTTAGATAACACAAGTTAATGGTTATTTTAAAAAGAGAAAATAAAAACTCAGTTACCAACTTAGAGAATTTTGTACATTACTAAGTATTCTATTTTATTTTCATGGCTTGCATTTTATTTATTACTTGAGAAATCAAACTTAATTTCTAAACATTTATTTTATCTTTCTTCAGTAGAAACAGTTTTCTCTTTGGCAAAACTGACCTGGGAAACAAAACTAATGCCTTTCTGAGTTAAGAACACAAAGTCTTTCTTAAATGTAAATAATAATGAGAATGGAGTAGCAGTTTTTTAAAATTACATAAAAGCTACTGTTAAGATGATGGTTTGACAATTTTGCAGATGGTCCACCTGAACTAGCTCTGCTATCAATGTAATTTTTATCTTTTGTATTGTCTTCATCATACTGTCTGAAGCCTCATCTCTAGCTACTACCACCCACTTCTGCACATTCTATTATACCAGCAGCCCAGAGCTCAGTTACCAGCTCCCACATCTGGGCCACACCTGACAGCAGGCCTTGGAGAGGGTCAGAGTCAACCAAAGTCAGCTTGGGTGGCTTCCCTTCCTGCTGACACACTCTCCCAGTAACTCCATGGCAGTCACTGAGCTTCAAGACCACACCACAGGGTCTGCAAAGAGGTCTTGTGTTCATGGATTGTTAACATATCCATGCTTGCCAGAGAAATCTATAGATTTAATAGTGTTTGTCAAAATGCTTACAGTATTTTTGATAGAAAAACTGATATCCTATTCATATGAAATCAAAGAATCTTAAACAACCAAAACAATTTTTTAAAAAGAAAACCAACTTGGAAGGTTCACATTTATTAATTTCAAAGATACATTAATCAAAACAATGCAGTACTGTTAGGGCAAAAACAGTTCAATGGAGTACAGGTCGGAGAAATAAACCCTTGTGATTATGGTGAGATGATCATTGAGAAGGGTGCCATACCACTCAATGAAGATAAGAAATTCTCTTCAGCCAACAGTATTGGGAAAACTGGATATCCAGAGACAAAAAAAAAGCTGGACCCTTACATTACACAATACAAAAAAATCAATTCAAAATATACCAAAAGCCTAAATATAAGAACTGAGACTACAACATTTGTTTAAATTTAATTTTATTATTATTATTTTTTTTTTGACAAGCAGAGTGGACAGTGAGAGAGAGAGACAGAGAGAAAGGTCTTCCTTTGCCGTTGGTTCACCCTCCAATGGCCGCCGTGGCCGGCGCGCTGCAGCTGGCGCACCGCGCTCATCCGATGGCAGGAGCCAGGTGCCAGGTGCTTTTCCTGGTCTCCCATGGGGTGCAGGGCCCAAGTACTTGGGCCATCCTCCACTGCACTCCCGGGCCACAGCAGAGGGCTGGCCTGGAAGAGGGGCAACTGGGACAGAATCCGGCTCCCCGACCGGGACTAGAACCCGGTGTGCTGGTGCCGCAAGGCGGAGGATTAGCCTGTTGAGCCATGGCGCCGGCCGAGACTACAACATTTCCAAAGGAAAATATAGGGGAAAAGCTTCATGACATCAGATTTGATAATAATTTCAGATATATCTCCAAAAGCACAGCCAACAAAGGCAAAAAACAGGCAAGTGAAACTACATCAACCTTAAAAGAGAAATTAAGGAGTTGGAAGGATTATCTATGTCAAGGTTGAAGTCACAAAAATAACAGAAAAGGACAAGGAGTGCAGGAGCATATGCTGGGAGTGCAGTATCTAAATACTTTTATCACAGTATACGCAGGATCCCTAGACACCTCCATGAAGAGATTCTAGGAGCTCTATTAGAACAACCAGTTTCAATCCCAATTCAAAATATTCTATGTGGCACCACTGTCACTGTTGAGTAACATTCAGAATCTCAGGCTGGGGTCAGGAAATATAGTTCTAATCTTGACTTTAACATCTACATTTTAGCCTTCTGGTCTGATCAATACATTTCCCTGCTTTGAATTCAGATTCAAACTAGGCAACTCTATGAAATAGAATGTTCGCTTTCTTTTCTGTTTTCCTCCCGGAAAAACTGCAAAAGGAACTTGTACACATCACATCACATACGCTTAAACACTCATCAGAGATGAAGCCTTTCTACTTCTTCAGCCACACACTGACACAGATGCTATAGCAAAAGTGTGTCTTTTTGTCCCTGATTTTGCTCTGATCCAAGTCTTCTTTTCATTCTGCTACCCATCTCCCTGAAAATTTTTTAAAGATTTATTTTATTTATTTTAAAGACAGAGTTAGAGAGAGAGGTAGAGACAGAGAAAGAGGTCTTCCATCCACTGGTTCACTCCCCAGATGGCCACAATGGCCAGAGCTGTGCTGATCTGAAGCCTAGAGCCAGTAGCCTCTTCTAGGTCTCCCACATCGGTGCAGAGGTCCAAGGACTAGGGCCATCTTCTACTGCTTTCCCAGGCCACTGCACAGGGCTAGATGGAAAGAGGAGCAGCCGAGACTAGAACCGGCACCCATATGGGATGCTGGCGTTTCAGGCCAGGACTTTAACCCACAGCGCCAGCCCCCATCCCTGATAAGTTTTTCATCATAGACTGCTAGATGAGTCTAAAACATATCTTTCTATAAAAATGAGGCAATCTGCCCTCTAAAACTTATCACAGCTGCTCCTTACACATTTAGGCATCTCCATGATCCAGCCTCAATCAGCCTTACAATCTATTCCTCTTCCTCACATAGCCCTCCCCTGTCACCAAATCATTACACTGTTGGCATCCAAACAGGTTACTCTCTAATATATAAATTTGTTATTTCCCATTTAGGTATAAATGAACAAGCTATTGAATATGCTCTAGTCTCTGCTTGGAATGCTCTTTCTCTCATCTGTGCTTGGTAAAATAATATTTTCTTTCAAGGTTCAATACAAACACAAATTTAACCATACTTTTTTTCTTCTTTTCACATATCAGGGGATGGCCTTTTCCTCCCCTGAAGTTACATTGCATCTGACAATATTATTTTGTGGTTATTAGTAAACATGCTATGTCTCCTTCATTAGCTGGAAATATCTCTTAAGCAGAACTATTTCTTACTTGTTTGCATCTCTCCAGCACTCAGAAGGAGGCCTGGAATATATGAGGTGCCAAGGAAATGTTAGCTAAATAAACTACTAAGGCAGAACTCAGGGTTTAATTGTAAACATGGTTTGCAATAGGAACAAATTTGAATTACATGTGGAGACTGTTTTTCAGAGTCTATAATTAAGAATGTAGAGGTTTGTAAGGGAGATGTGGCTCACATGTGTGGCATGTACACACAAAGAAATTCCCAGGGACTTGCCCTCTCCATACTTTGGACCAGACTGGTTCTCTTCCATGGACCTTCTTTTCTGCCTCCTTCTCCAGTCTCTGCTTTCTTACCTTAAGTGCACATCAGTCTCCAGCCCATAGGCCCCAAATTCAACAGCTTTTTCAAAGGCCATCATGGTATTCTCTGGTCCATGCTATGGAAGAAAAAGATATCAGCCCCATGTCTCAGAGTCTTTCCTCCCAACCATACCTTTTATAGTAGGGACAGTGTTACACAATAAAAGAGCTCCGTTAGCTCTCTTTCCATGGAGTCTGTGTTCCCCTCTGTTCAACAGAATTCTGGGACTCTGCTCATTTGAGGCAATGTCACTCGGCTTGGTAAAGAGAAATGCACTGGGAGTTAGGTGACTTGGGTTCATGTCCATCCTCTATATTACCTTTATATTTCTATAAAAACAATTCTTTTTCCTTTCTAGGGGCTCCTATGGTTCTAAGGTTCCCTTTTCTCATCCATACATACTTGTACTCACCCTTTTTCATCATGCTCAGACCTACCATGGGTGCACCTCTATGTGCAAAGAAGACTGGTTTGGGTCCCAAATCCTCCTTTTTCTGAATGCAGGGAGAATAAATCCCCAGAGGCATCAAATAAAGACATACAAGGATAAGAAGAAAAGGCAATCCGGCAGCCAACTGTAGAGCTGACAAAGTTAGGAGAAGGAAGTAGGTGTACATAAAGATGGAGAACTATTCCAAACAACTAATTATTCCAAACAAGCAGTCGAAGTAAATCCCAGTCCATGAGTTTCACCAACTCTGGGGCTTAGCTAATTCATTTTCTATTGGTGTCACATTCCCACTATGTTCAGGAATTTGAATATAAAAGCACAAGACCATCCAAATATAAGGCTTTATTATGACAAGGTAATTGGAGCTGTAACTTACAAAGCAGCACCAAGGAATGGGAAGGGAAGGAAAGAAAGAAGGGAATGCTAAAGAGCAGTTTTTCAGGAGGAAGAACCTGGCTGCTTCTGAGAAAGCCTATAAAATCATCCTAAAACACTCCTATATTTAGGCTAATACAGTATAGTGGGAAGCGCACTAACTGACAGAAATCTGGGTTCACAGTTAGTTTCTCCTACTTCCTAATTATGACCCTAAGGATATGACTTAACCTCTCTGGGTCTTCATTTTCTTCTGTAAAATGAGGCTCTCTTGTTGCTAATATTAACTTTACAAAGTTGTTACAACAGTGTTGATTTATCATAGTCACTCAATAAATAATAGTTACTTCGCTCCCTCCCTCTTTCCCCCTTCCCTGTCCCCTGCCCCACTTCCCACACTCTTACATACAGAGCCTATCCATAATCCTGTTATTACTGGCCAGTTGACAACATTTACGATTTTAGACCTCTGAGGATTTTACCCATTTGTACATTTTAAAGTTACCGCTTATGCTTCAGTGACTTCAAATCTAGGTCCCCAGCTCTAACCTCTTAACCTTGTGAATATATTACATCTCTTGAGTCTTTCTTTCTCATAATATGTCATCCTGTATCTTCTTACTCTAACTGAAATTAAGAAAGTGAAAAAGAAGTTATTATTGTCCTACACAAGTTCTTAACCTAGATATATTTTCTAAAAATTACCCTCCACACAAAAACACACACATGCAAAAACACAAGGGCATCACCATCTTCTCAGCTTTAACTGAACCTACATTACTTCTTTAGTTAAGATGCAAATACCTGCTATGTAACCAACTGTAAAAGACTGAGACCTAGAGAGAAGTAGCCCCTGCTGGTTCATCAGTAAGACAATAAGAGAGAACTTCATTCACAGAGCAGTTTAATGTATAGACCTGAATCTCTTTGGTTTCCATTATATTAGGACAAAGAATAGAAAGGAAACCAATGGCAGAGACAGATATTTCTGCTTCAGCTGTAAGTCCCTAGAACCCACAGGAGCTTGCTTTGAGTTGGTTACATATAATCAAACATATCTGGATCTAGATCAAACTGAAAATAATAGTATTTCAACACAAACTGAAAGAACTGTATCAGCACTCTGGTAAAATAAAAATTAAAATGGCCTTTACTGGGGCTGGTGTTGTGGCCTAGCTGGTAAAGCCACGGCCCGCAATTTTGGTTCATGTCCAGTTGTTCGATTTCCCATCCAGTTCCCTGCTAATGGCCTGGGAAAGCAGTGAAGGATGACACAAGTGCTTGGCCCCGCCACACACATGGGAGACTCAGAAGAAGCTCCTGGCTTCAGTCTAGTGATCCCCAACCACTGGAGCCATCTAGAGAGTGAACCAGTGGATAGAAGACCGACTGACCAACTGACCTCCCTCTCTCTCTCTCTTTCTCTGTCTCTCCCTTTCTCTATATAGCTCTTTCCAATAAATAAATCTTTTTTTTAAAAAAAGCCTCTACTGCCCCCTATTGACTCCTAGTTAGAAAACATGTCATAATATAGAGAAATGTCTTATTTTTCCAGAAGAATCTCTCTTAGGAGAAGGCCTGTTTAATCATCGAAATACTATGACAGGCCACATTGGGTGGTGAATGAGAGCTTAAGGAGCATGCCTGAGTAACAAGCTAAATGAATTTCAAAGAAAGATGGGAAGGTAGCTACTAAACTTCTACTTTTCTGAGTGGAGCATGAAAGCTAAAGTCAAAGCTGAATGGAAAAGGCAAGGTTCCATCCCACATGACATACCTTCTCTTTCCAAACGGGCAACATAGTAGGTCAAAGGCCAGGAAAGGAAAACCATCACAGTTATGCTGCACAGGTGTATGTAGGGAGCAAAGATCTAAGAGAAAGCCAAAAGTCAGGCTGGACAAATCTGGACAGATAAGGCTAAGAGCTACAGAAGAATGTTTACCTTCAGTGACAGCCCAAATGTCAGCCACGTGTCATTCCAGAATTGAAATAGAACAAACATAAAACAGATGTACAGCAGAATCACCAGCACAATCAGGACCTGAGAAACAGAAAAGATCTTCTGACTTCCAGGCACACATTTTGGATCAGAACTGTCCTTTGGAATTGCATGTGTGTCTTTACAATATCAAGGACCTTATCTAATTCTTTTAATCTACTCATCTTTGCAAATTCCCATTATAGGATGGAACCAATTATTTCCCTTCTTTGTTCCTAAGTCTTTTTTGTACATTACAGCTAAAAATTATCTAGCTATGTGTCTTAATGCCATTACCAATTTATCCATCTGAGGCCTCAGGTGGCTTGATTTGTAAGCAAATAATATGTTACAATCTCATTTTCATATTTGTTTATTTAAGAGGCAGAGTCACAGAGAGAGAGAGGAAGAGACAGAGAAAGTTCTTCCATACACTGGTTCACTCCCTAGACAGCTGCAACAGCCATAGCTGAAGTGATCTAAGGCCAGGAGCCAGGAGCCTCCCTCCCTAGGCCCCCCAAGCAGGCATAGGGGCCCAAGAACCAGACCATCTTCCACTGCTTTCCCAGGTCCACCAGCCAGAATGGAAGTAGAGCAGCTGGGACACAAACGGTGCCCACATGGAATGCCAGTGCTATAGGCAGAGGCTCAGCCTGCTATGCCACGGTGCTGGCTCCACAACTGCATTTTTGATGTAGCTTTTCTGTAACAGCTTGTAAATACCACAAGGTAAATAATAATAATTATATTGTTAAGATTATATCATCACTGCCTTAAAGAATATCTGGTACAAAGTATTGGATAAATATCTGTTGAATAAAAGAATAAAATCTGCTTGTCACAATACTGTACAAAAAATACTGAGGAGCTATGGCTGTGGTGCAGCAGGTTAAAGCCCCAGCCTGGAGCACCGGCATCCCATATGGGCACAGGTTCAAGTCCTGGCTGCTCCACTTCCAATCTGGTTCCATGCTGGTGCACCTGGGAAGGCAACGGAGGATGTCCCAAGTCCTTGGGCCCCTGCACCCACGTGGGAGACCTGGAGGAAGTTCCTGGCTCCTGGCTTCAGATCAGCGCAGCTCTGGCCACTGTGGCCATTTGGGGAGGGAACCAGCATATGTAAGACCTATCTGTCTCTACCTCTCTAACTCTTTCAAATAAATAAAATAAATCTTAAAAAAAAAAAAAAAAAAAAAAAACATTGAGACCAAGAAGGCATAACTTTCTTAACTTCTTCCCCTTCAAATGTAGTTTTTCTACATCCATACTGCTCTCTAGAAAGCTCACTCCTTTGCTGAGTCTCTCTATATAAAATAACTGAGGAGGCCAGCGCTGCAGCTCACTAGGTTAATCCTCCACCTGTGGCGCCGGCACCCCGGGTTCTAGTCCCGGTCGGGGTGCCGGATTCTGTCCCAGTTGCTCCTCTTCCAGTCCAGCCCTCTGCTGTGGCCCAGGAGTGCAGTGGAGGATGGCCCAGGTCCTTGAGCCCTGCACCTGCCTGGGAGACCAGGAGAAGCACCTGGCTTCTGGCTTTGGATCCACGCAGCGCGCCGGCTGGCTGTAGTGGCCACTCGGGGGGTGAACCAATGGAAAAAGGAAGACCTTTCTCTCTGTCTCTCTTTCTCTCACTGTCTAACTGCCTGCTTAGGCCGCTACCTACAGTGCCGGCATCCCATATGGGTACCAGTTCGATACCCAGCTGCTCCACTTCTAATCCAGCTCTCTGCTATGGCTTGAGAAAGCAGTAGAAGATGGCCCAAGTCCTTGGGCCCCTGCACCCATGTGGGAGACCTGGAGGAAGCTCCTGGCTCCTGGCTTCAGATTGGCACAGCTCTGGCCACTGTGGCCATTTGGGGAGGGAACCAGCAGATGTAAGACCTCTTTCTCTGCCTCTGCCTCTCCTCTCTCTGTGTAACTCTGACTTTCAAGTAAATAAATAAATTTTTTTAAAAAAAATAAAGCAACTGAATACACAACTAATTCTCTTACAACTTAACTCCTTGCTAGCTTCAACAGTAAATTCTACCAAATATTTAAGGAAGAGATATTGTGAATCTTTTACAAACTCTTCCAGAGAACAGGGAGAATGAATACTTTTTTTTTTTTTTTTTTTTTTTTTACAGGCAGAGTGGACAGTGAGAGAGAGAGACAGAGAGAAAGGTCTTCCGTTGCCGTTGGTTCACCCTCCAATGGCCGCCGCGGTCGGCGCGCTGCGGCCAGCGCACCGCGCTCCTCCGATGGCAGGAGCCAGGAGCCAGGTGCTTTTCCTGGTCTCCCCATGGGGTGCAGGGCCCAAGCACCTGGGCCACCCTCCACTGCACTCCTGGGCCACAGCAGAGGGCTGGCCTGGAAGAGGGGCAACCGGGACAGAATCCGGCGCCCCGACCGGGACTAGAACCCGGTGTGCCGGCGCCGCAAGGCGGAGGATTAGCCTGTTGAGCCACGGCGCCGGCCAAGAGAATGAATACTTTCTAACTCACCTTATGAACACTGCTACCCAAATTCAACAAGGACAATAAGAACAGTAAACCATAGGCCAATCTCTCTTATGTCGACAGATGTAAACATCTTAAATAAACTATTAGTAAATTAAATGCATCACAACCACAAAGGTTGACTTGTTAAATCTAATCATATGAATCATAAATCTTACTCAACAGACTGTGAATGACTTAAAGAATACTAGCAGAAAAAATGTTCCACTGGAGAAATCTGACCTTTCCAATGCAGCAACTCATGAAAAAGTCTTTCCTTTCCTGTATTAGCACCAATCTGTTTTGGTACTTGAAATGGAAGGAATGTCGTCAGCAAAATGTAGCAGCTACTCTGGTTATATATCACTCATGCTATATTATATTAATATAACTGTAGCCTGCGATGTCTCCTACCACAACATATATATTTACAATAAAGCAATCTAGCTAAATCAGGTACATTCTGCTAGAAATTTTCACAAATTATGACTCTATTATCCTCTGGCTAATACTTATCTTTATCATATTTACTATTATATATGTTTATAAGAAGGTCAAATTATTAACATGTTTATAAGGAATTTTGAGTGAGATCATTCATATCATTCTGGAAGTCCCTAGGTAAAAGGGGAAGAGATTATAGGTGCAGTGCTATTCTTTTCCTTCCTCGATTTATTCTGAGTCAAATAAAACAAATTCCAAGCCCCAAAGAATCTCCCTAACCCATGAAAGCAGTCTTTCCTCAGGAGTCTGATTATCCTGGGCCTTACTGTCTGAAGGCCCACTTCCAGGAAATGTCAACTCTTCTCATAGTCTCTCTCCATCACTTTTCATTGCCAATACAGACTCCTCACTATAACTAGATCCCAGAATTACTCAAAAGATGAAGACTTATAAAATAATTTATACTGCCAAAAATTCCACAGAGTATGTGTGGGAATGATCTCTTAAGAATTCTAGATAAGGAGGTGAAAGGATAATATCAGTTCAGGCTAAATTTATTGATACAGGTATATATATCAGAGACTCTGGTTTCAATATACTAGAATCCAAGTAGTAAGTATAATCCATGGTAGCCTATGCTTAATGAAGTTGAGATGACAGCACAAATAATCTAGAGATTTATTGAAAAAAAGTTGGTGGAATGGTAAGCTAATTTTCTCCCTATCATGTTGTTTGGGGGTACTCAAAGGACATTGAAAAACACACTGGTGAAGAAAGTGTTGGCATCCTTAAAAAGCACTGTAGTGACTATCCTCTACACATGCATAAAGGTGAGAGACGCTGCCACCGAAATAGGCTTGCTTATTTCAAAAGGGATGATGAAATCCTGCTGTGGCATAGGCCAAGCAGTACATAACTGGAACAGGCAACATATACATGATTTCAGTAACAGGCACAATCCTGTATGGCAATCAGAATAGCTTCACTAACAGAGATTCTCACAGTGATTAACTGATCAAGGTATCACCAATTTCAAAACAAATGGTGTTATCTATAAAAACTATTGGTTTCTTTGAATTCTATAACTAGAAGATCTCATTGCTTCAATTTTCAAATCTAAGAATTCATAAATTAATATTTCTAGTCTGTACTTCCAATTGAGTAAACAGAGATCCAAGGGGGCTACACTTGCTTAACATGTTCCTGGATCTGGAAAAACACAAGGATGTTATCAAAACCATGCCTGAAAAGTCTATTCAAAAGCAAGAGGCTGTCACTCAACTGCTCAAGTCTACAGAAGAATAAAAATATACTGGAAATATACTCAGATAGTATGGCAAAGCTGCCTTTCTCTGGGGATCAGATATAGACCCTTTGAAAGAAACCATGATAGTGTCATTCTAAATAGATCCAAAATAAGGGAGGGTCAGGGGGCTTCAAAGGAGAAATTTCAGGGGAGTATAAGAATTCAGGCACTGATTCCACTTAACATAGCTGAAATCAAAGTTTTTAGCAGAAGGGTCTCAGAAAACTCATACAGAAAAACTCAGTGGGGGATAGGAACTACTGTGCATTTACCTGATCCAGAGGGAATCAAACCCAGATGCCACTCTTATCCCATCTTGTGGGACTTGCTCTCTTCATTTACCTCTCAGGAGGAGGAGAGGTAAAAGATACATCATGCTTTCACCACCACTGCATGCTTCTAGGCTTGGATCAGGTCCAATATAGGAGGGGGAAGTTTAAAGACCAATAAGTGTAGTTTAGTTTATTATACTGAACTAAAATAGAATGTTTTTGTAACTGAAAAGTACAGGCAAAGTAAGAAATTTGACCAAGATTTAATTGGGATGGAAAGAATAGGCTAACAGAAGGAGTAGTGAGAAAGAATAAACTTTGGGTTTAGCTTGGGTTTATCTCCTTCAACGTATCAGTTATAATAACTGTTAGAAATGTAACTGATTCAGCTAAAACTGTGTCAGTAGGTATCTTCTCTCTGGAGGAACACTAGAAGAAAAGGTGACCCTGGTATGTAAATCTGAGTGCCAAGGAACACAGTCAGTCCTGGTCTAAGGTCTCCTATGGGGATTCAGATGTCCTACCTTATGACACTTGTGCAAGTACAGTTTGATTCTTTCCCGAAGCAACAAAACTCCAACTACCTGCGAAAGGAAAAAAGAAAAAGAAAGAAGAAAAAATGGAGGTTGTTTTGAAATCAGCAAGTTGCTGCCCAAAGCACTGTTCTGTAGCTCACTACATTTACTTTTCAGCCTCTGGGAGTTTACCATGCTGTTTCTCGGTCTGAAAAGCTATCCCTCTCCATGTCACTACCCATGCAAATCCAGTTTAAATATTACCTTGTATTTGTAACTCTCACCAGCACCGACAAGAAGAATTATTATTTCCTCTGAGATTTTATATCAATTTATCACACTGATTCCCTTCTTTAGTCTGTCCATTTCTTTTTCCTGCAATGAACTTTATACCTGGTACTACTTGGATTTTTGAAAGAACAGAAGTCAAGAATCAGCCCTTCCAAGAGTCACTTAAAAGCTTTTTCTTGAGAAACCAACACTGATGTTACAACTGTTAACACTGGTATATATATATATATATATATACAATAAATCTTAGATTCAAATCTTAATCTAATCAGTTACCAAGTCAACATGGACACAGAAACTGAAAACAGGACTACAATATTAATGATATGGTCCAAATGTGTGTATGGCATTTATCTATCAAAATTATTTCACTTGTTCTTTTGCAGCTTAATAAAATAAATACCGGCAATCTCATTTGAAAAAAAGAAACTGAAGATCAGTCACCTAATGACAGAGCTGCAAAAAAAGAAATCCTGTTTCCTTCCTTTTTCATTATTGTATCCAAAAGAGTAGAGTAGAACATTTGTTCAAATGTACTGCTCTCTTGGACACTTGTCCCCACTCAATCAGCTAACTATACCATTTCATGTTGACTGTAGGTGAAAGCGTTTCAATGCAGTGACCAGATTTTGGCTGAGAGCACATGCTTCATTTGCATTTGCATTTTTCTTTATTATTTAGTAAATATAAATTTCCAAGTACAGTTTATGGATTACAGTGGCTCCCCCCCCATCTCCCACTCCCTCTCCAAGTCTATTCACATCAAGATTCATTTTCAATTATCTTTATATACAGAAGATCGATTCAGTATATACTATGTAAAGATTTCATCAGTTTGCACCCACACAGAAACACAAAGTGTAAAATACGGTTTCAGGACTAGTTATAGCATTACTTCACATTGGACAACACATTAAGGACAGATCCCTCATGAGAAGTAAGTACACAGTGGCTCCTGTTGTTGACTTAACAATTTGACACTCTTGTTTATGGTGTCAGGAATCTCCCTAGGCTCTAGTCATGAGTTGCCGAGGCTATGGAAGCCTTTTGAATTCGCCGACTTCCATCTTATTCCGACAGGGTCATAGTCAAAGTGGAAGTTCTCTCCTCCCTTCAGAGAAAGGTACCTCCTTCTTTGATGGCCCCATTCTTTCCACTGGGATCTCGCTCACAGAGATCTTTCATTTAGATCTTCTTTTTTTTTTTTTTTTCAGAGTGTCTTGGCTTTCCATACCTAAAATACTCTCATGGGCTCTTGAGTCAGATCCGAATGCCTTAAGGGCTGATTCTGAGGCCAGAGTGCTATTTAGGACATCTGCCATTCTATGAGTCTGCTGTGTATCCCGCTTCCCATGATGGATCATTCTCTCCCTTTTTGATTCTATCAGTTAGTATTAGCAGACACTAGTCTTGTTTGTGTGATCCCTTTGACTCTTAGACCTATCAGTGTGATCAATTGTGAAATGAAATTGATCACTTGGACTAGTGAGATGGCATTGGTACATGTCACCTTGATGGGATTGTATTGGAATCCCCTGGCACGTTTCTAACTCCATCATTTGGGGCAAGTTAGATTGAGCATGTCCCAAATTGTATAACTCCTTCCTCTCTTATTCCCACTCTTACATTTAACAGGGATCACTTTTCAGTTAAAATTTAAACACCTAAGAATAATTGTGGTTTTTTTTTTTTGACAGGCAGAGTGGACAGTGAGAGAGAGAGAGAGAGACAGAGAGAAAGGTGTTCCTTTGCCATTGGTTCACCCTCCAATGGCCGCCGCGGCTGGTGCACTGAGGCCGGCACACTGTGCTGATCAAATGGCAGGAGCCAGGTGCTTCTCTTGGTCTCCCATGGGGTGCAGAGCCCAAGCACTTGGGCCATCCTCCACTGCACTCCTGGGCCACAGCAGAGAGCTGACCTGGAAGAGGGGCAAACAGGACAGAATCCAGTGCCCCGACTGGGACTAGAACCCGGTGTGCCGGCGCTGCAGGCAGAGGATTAGCCTAGTGAGCCGTGATGCAGGCGAACTGTGTGTTAATTACAGAGTTCAACCAATAGTACTAGAACAAAAAAAAAATACTAAAATGGATAAAGTATTACATTGTACATCAACAGTCAGGACAAGAGCTGAGAAAGTGACTGTTTCTCACAATGTCCATTACACTTGGGTGCTCAGTTAGTTGTTGCTGATCAGGGAGAACATATGATATTTATCCCTTTGGGACTAGCTTAATTCACTCAGCATAATGTTTTCCAGATTCCTCCATCTTGTTTCAAATGACCGGATTTCATTGTTTTTTTAGTGCTGTATAGTATTCTATAGAGTACATGTCCCATAATTTCTTTATCCAGTCTACTGTTGATGGGCATTTGGGTTGGTTCCAGGTCTTAGCTATTGTGAATTGAGCTGCGATAAACATTAATGTGCAGACAGCTTTTTTGTTTGCCAATTTAATTTCCTTTGGGTGAATTCCAAGGAGTGGGATGGCTGGGTTGTATGGTGGGGTTATATTCAGGTTTCTGAGGAATCTCCAGACTGACTTCCATAGTGGCTTAACCAGTATGCGTTCCCACCAACAGTGGGTTAGTGTCCCTTTTTCCCCACATCCTTGCCAGTATTATTCGTGGATTTCTGAATGTGAGCCATTCTAACCAGGGTGAGGTGAAACCTCATTGTGGTTTTTATTTGCATTTCCCTGATTGCTAGTGATCTTGAACATTTTCTCATGTGTCTGTTGGCCATTTGGATTTCCTCTTTGGAAAAATGTCTATTGAGGTCCTTGGCCCATCTCTTAAGTGGGTTGTTTGTTTTGATGTTGTGGAGTTTCTTGATTTCTTTGTAAATTCTAGTTATCAGCCCTTTATCTGTTGCATAGTTTGCAAATATTTTTTTTCCCATTCTGTCGGTTGCCTCTTCACTTTCCTGTTTCTTTTGCAGTACAGAAACTTTTCAATTTGATACAATCCCAAATGTTAATTTTGGCTTTGACTGCCTGTGCTTCTGGAGTCTTTTCCTAGAAGTCTTTGCCGGTACCTATATCTCGCAGGGTTTCTCCAATGCTCTCTAATAATTTGATTGTGTCAGGTCATAGATTTAAGTCTTTAATCCATGTTGAGTGAATTTTTGTGTAAGGTGAAAGGTAGGGGTCTTACTTCATGATTCTGCACATGGAAATCCAATTTTCCCAGCACCATTTATTGAATAGACTGTCCTTATTCCAGGGATTGGTTTTGGATCCTTGATCAAATATAAGTTGGCTGTAGATGTTTGGATTGATTTCTGGTGTTTCTATTCCATTCCATTGGTCTATCCATCTATTTCTGTACCAGTACCATGCTGTTTTGATAACAACTGCCCTGTGGTATGTCCTGAAATCTGGTATTGTGATGCCTCCATTTTGTTTTTGTTGTATAAGATTGATTCAGCTGTTTGAGGTCTGCTGTGTCTCCATATGAATTTCAGCATCATTTTTTCCAGATCTGAGAAGAATATCCTCAGTATTTTGATTGGTATTGCATTGAATCTGTAAATTGCTTTTGGGAGAATGGACATTTTGATGATATTGATTCTTCCAGTCCATGAGCATGGAAGATTTCTCCATTTTTTGGTATCCTCTTCTATTTCTTTCTCTAAGATTTGATAATTCTCATCGTAGGATCTTTAACATCCTTGGTTAAGTTTATTCCAAGGCATTTGATTGTTTTTGTAGCTATTGTGAATGGGATTGATCTTAGCAGTTCTTCCTCAGCCATGGCATTGCTTGTATATACAAAAGCTGTTGATTTTTGTGCATTGATTTTATATCCTGCTACTTTGCCAAACTCTTCTATGAGTTCCAATAGTCTCTTAGTAGAGTTCTTTGGATCCCCTAAATAAAGAATCATATCGTCTGCAAAGAGGGATAGTTTGAGATCTTCCTTCCCAATTTGTGTCCCTTTGATTTCTTTTTCTTGCCTAATAGCTCTGGCTAAAACTTCCAGAACTATATTGAATAGCAGTGGTGAGAGTGGGCATCCCTGTCTGGTACCAGATCTCTATGGAAATGCTTCCAACTTTTCCCCATTCAATAGGATGTTGGCCATGGGTTTTTCATAAATTGCTTTGATTGTATTCAGGCATGTGCCTTCCATACCCAGTTTGCTTAGAGTTTTCATCATGAAAGGGTGTTATATTCTATCAAATGCTTTTTCTGCGTCTACTGAGATAATCATATGGTTTTTCTTCTGCAGTCTGTTAATGTGGTGTATCACACTGATTGTTTTGCAAACATTGAACCATCCTGCATACCAGGGATAAATCCCACTTGGTTTGGGTGGATGACTTTCTAATGTGTTGTTGCAGTCTATTGGCCAGAATTTTATTGAGGATTTTTACATCTATGTTCATCAGGGATATTGGTCTGTAATTCACTTTCAATGCTGCATCTTTTTCTGGCTTAGGAATTTAGGTGATTCTGGCTTCATAAAAAGAATTTGGGAGGATTCCCTCTTTTTCAATTGTTCTGAATAGTTTGAGAATTGGAGTCAGTTCTTCTTTAAATGTCTGGTAGAATTCAGTGGTGAATCCATCTGGTCCTGGGCTTTTCTTTGTTGGGAGGGCCTTTATTACTGTTTTAATTTCTGTCTCAGTTATGGGTCTGTTTAGGTTTTGTATGTCTTCCTGGTTCAATTTAGGTAGGTTGCATGTGTCCAGGAATCTATCCATTTCTGATAGATTTCACTGTTTGCTGGCATACAAGTCCTTGTAGTAATTTCTGATGATTTTTTTTTTATTTCTGTGGTGTCTGTTGTTATGTTTCCTTTTTCATCTCTGATTTTATTGATTTGGGTCTTTTCTTTTTTTAGTTAGTTGGGCCAATGGGGTGTCAATTTTGTTTATTTTTTCAAAAAACCAGCTCCTCGTTTGGCTGATTTTGGATTCAATCCTGTTGATTTCTTCTCTGATTTTAATTATTTCTCTTTTTCTAGTAGATTTGGGTCTGGTTTGCTGCAGATTTTCTAGATCCTTGAGATGAATTAAAAGCTCATTTATTTGGTGTCTTTCCAATTTCTTGATGTAGGCACCTATTGATATAAACTTTCCTCTTAACACTGCTTTTGCTGTATCCCATAAGTTTTGGTATGTTGTGCTGTTATCCTCATTTACTTCCAGAAAGTTTTTGATTTCTCTTTTGATTTCTTCTATGACCCATTGTTCATTCAGGAGCATGTTGTTCAATCTCCATGTGTTTGCATATGCTCTTGGGATTTCTGAGTTGCTAATTTCCAACTTCATTCCTTTATGGTCTGAGAAGTTGCATCGTATGATTCTAATTCTTTTGAATTTGCTGAGACTTGCCTTAGGCCTAGTATGTGGTCAATCCTAGAGAAGGTTCCATGTACTGCTGAGAAGAATGTAAATGCTTTATGTGTAGGATGAAAAGTTCTGTAGATATCTGTTAGATCCATGTGGGCTATAGTGTCATTTAAATCTACTGTCTCCTTGTTGATCTTCTGTTCTGTTGATCTATTTCTGAGAGTGGAGTATTGAAATCCCCCAGTACTATTATATTGGCGTCTAAGTCTCCCTTTAAGTCCCTTAACAAATCTTTTAAATAAACCAGTACCCTGTAATTAGGTGCATATACATTGAGAATTGTTATATCTTCCTGTTGAATTGATCCCTTAATCATTATATAGTGCCTCTCTTTGTCTCTCTTAACAGTTTTTGTGTTAAAGTTTATGTTGTCCGATATTAAGATGGCTATGCCTGCTCTTTTTTCATTTCTGTTGGCATGGTATATCTTTTTCCAGCCTTTCACTTTCAGTCTGTATGGATCTTTGTTGGAAAGATGTGTTTCTTGTAAGCAGCAAATAGTTGGGTTTTGTTCCTTAACCCAATCAGCCAATCTCTGTCTTTTAACTGGACAGTTCAGCCATTAACGTTCAATGTGACTACTGATAAGTGGTAACTTTGCCCTGCCATTTGCCAAAGATATTTTCTAATACATGGTTTGAACTTCCTGTGATCTTTTGCAGTGAGGTTTCCTTCCTTTGCCTTCTTTCATATTGATGATCGTATTTCTGTGTCTCTGTGTGTAACACATCTTTAAGCATCTTTTGCAGGGCTGGACGAGTGGCGACAAATTCTTTCAATTTCTGTTTGCTGTGAAAGGTCTTTATTTCACCTTCATTCACAAATGAGAGCTTTGCAGGATATAATATTCTGGGCTGGCAGTTTTTCTCTCTTAGTACCTGGGCTATGTCTCGTCATTCTCTTCTAGCTTATAGGGTTTCTGATGAGAAGTCTGCTGTGAGTCTAATTGGAGATCCTCTGACATAATCTGACATTTCTCCCTTGCACATTTTAGAATCTTTTCTTTATGTTTCACTGAGGTGAGTTTGATTACAACGTGTCATGGTGAGGATCTCTTTTGGTCATTTTTACTAGGGGTTCTATGAACTTCCTGTACTACAATGTCTCTGTCCTTCTCCAAACCCGGGAAAATCTCTGCAAGTATCTCACTAAAAAGGCCTTCTAATCCTTTCTCTCTCCATGCCTTCAGGAACTCCTAGAACCTGAATGTTGGGTTTTTAATAGTATCCTGTAGATTCCCAACAATATTTTTTAAGATTTCTAATTTCTTCTTCTTTTCTTTGGTTTAACTGTATACTTTCCTGTGCTCTGTCTTCTAAGTCCAATATTCTCTCTTCTGTTTCTCTGACTCTGTTTTTAAGGCTCTCTAATGGGTTTGTCATTTGATCTATTGAGTTCTTCATTTCATTTTGATTTCTCTTCACTATCACACTTTCCTATTCTACTAGTTTCTGCATTTCATTTTGATTCCTCCTTAAGATTTCATTTTCTCAAAGGAGATTTTCTATCCTTTCCAGGAATTCCGTAACTCAAGCATTTGTTTTTGAAAACTTCTAATTGTTCTTATCATAAACTTTTTGAAATCCATATCTTGCGTTTCTTCCATCTCATCTTCATAATCTTGGCTTGGGGTGTATTGTTCATTTGGGGGTGTCATAATGTCTTCCTTGTTCTTGTTTCCTCAGTTTATGCATTTGTTGCTTGGCATTGTGGAGATATTCTTTAGATTCTTCTTCCCTTGCTGAGGTGTTTTTTCTTGTTATATTATGACTGTATTAAGTGGACTGTATGCTTTTGATGGAGCCTTAGAGAATGAGATGGGTGTGGCCTGAGAGCTCTGTTTGGTTCCTAGGGGTTAAGGGTGTGCCAAAGGTGACACTCCCAGGTTAGGCGTGGCAAATCTCTCTCCTTTTCTGTCTTTATTTTTTTGATTCAAAAGGGAAGTAATTCCACATAGGTGAGCGGAATTGGAGGTAGTTAGCAGGTGAATGATGTACCCACAGGAGCCAGAGATCTGAAGCTCTTTCCCAAGGACCATACAGGGTATCTGTGCTGCCCTCAGTGTGGGCTCAAATTCTCCTGCAGTCTCCCACTGGGTTGCCAAGGTTACCGAATTGTAGTGTCTCTGGAGAGTACTCACGTGAATTCTGTGAATAATCTCCCCCACCGTCTCTTTTTTCACAGTCTCAGTTCATTAGCACCACACATTCACTAGATCTTAATCTCCTATTATTTCACATACATACCCCCCTGAGTCAGGTTTTTTGCTTGGCTTAGGGCGGGTGCAGACCTGAGGTCACTCCGCTTATGACGTATGTCCAAAATGGCGCCTGCTCTTTGTTTTGCTCACCTTTGAGAAGTGAGCAGAGAGAGAAAAACTCATGTCCGTATTGGTCACTTTTTTTTTTTCCTCTCTCTTCTAGTTAGCCTGGTGAACTTTTCCTCACGGGGTTTCAAGCCTCGTTCCCTCTAGTCTCCTCTTTCCACTTGCCTGCTGGTGTCTCGGGCTATTGAGGTTCGGCTCACCTCGCATTCCAGCGCTGGTGTGTTGATTCTGCCGCTGGTGTCCCGAACCATAGGTTCCCACGCTCTCCACGCAGGTCCACTGTGAATCACTAGTTCTGGAAGAGTTTCCTCTGCTGTTTCTTCCCCTACTCTTCCTTGAACCTGCAGTATCTCCACTTTTATTAAACTGTCTCTTCCCGGACTATCAGTGTGCTCTTTTCCTATTCCGCCATCTTGGCGCTCTACTGCATTTGCATTTTTGCAACTAAAAATAAAAGTTTCAAACTGTCCTCACTATATGTATCATCCTTTACATCCAACTTCCAAAATGATTTTCTAAAACAGACAATTTATGCCAAATGTCTTATTCTTATGTTCTGGCCTTTCAAAATATGTCACAAACCTTCCTTTTCAGCTGTGTCTCCCATTATTCATTATGCTCTACATGTTAACAGAATTGACCTTTCCCTCTTCAAAGTAAACTCCATGGTTTACTGTTTGGGGAACTTTTTCATGATGTTCCCTCTCTATCATTCCCATATCTGAATCTAGTGTTCCTTCCAGATACCACTCCAATAAGAAGGTTTCTTTAATGCTCTTGGTTGGCAGCCACCTCTTCTCTCAGACTCTTTAAAAGAACTTTGTTAGGTCTCTCTGGTGACAATTAAAATGTCCTATCTGTGACTTGGACTTACTTGTATTACTAAATTCCAAACATCAAAGCAGTAATTTTAACTTTCTATCTCATCCAATCTCTATAAAATATCCTGCATGAAAATAGAAACTGAATGCTTTATTGATTTTTATATGAGTACTTTATCACTATGTTATACTCACATTAATAAATTCTGTTGAAAATGCAAATGCCAACAGATTTGGGGGACAAGTTCTTGTGCATCATACTGGGTATCAGAGGGGACAGGGAATTGTAAAATCACAGAAAGATGTCATTCCTTTGTATGAGAAAAGGTGAAAAATGAAAAACTTGGCCCAACATTACCCATCTATTAAGCTTTTTTTCTCACAGACTTTCATTTACATGGCATAAATGTCAGGGAAGAGAGGAAGAGTCATACTATTGCCTAAAGACTTTTGCCAAAACATACTCTGCATCTGAGCTAGGTGACTAGCATTTGTACATTAGAATGGATTTACAAACTCATTTATAAGGCCCATAAAGACTGCTGATTTGAAGCTGTGGGTGTCTAAAATGACAATTCTGAGGAATCAGAGTAGACTAGGAAACAGGGGGAGGGAGAAGGGATGTGCTACCACCCTTTCAATGGGCCCAACTGGTAAGTCACATCCTCTAATAGCTCTAGCTCCCCACCCCCAGTCCTTTATGCCTAAAATTCAAGTAGCTGACATAAACCCCAACTCTGCTTAGACATGAGTGATATTTAGGACCTGAGGCCTCCTAACACCAAGTGGATACCATTTCCCAAGTTGGAGGACCTCCTGAGGCTACTCAAGAAAAACACATGGGAAGCGTTACTCACCACCAGCAATGAAGTATAGGCAGTCAGGGTCCCAAGTATACTCAGAAAAATTATGGAACTGAAGATCCAGATTCCTGTTCCTAGAAAAATGGCCCTGAAAAAAATGTGTTTCAATCCTTAAAACAGGGCGGAAATTAGCAGCATCTCCATCTAGGATGGGACAAGCAGAACAGGTGAGGCATAAGAAAATGGAGGGGGGCCAGTGTTGTGGCTAGTACATAAAGCTGCCACTTGCAATGCCAGCATCCCACATGGACACTGGTCTGCATCCAGGCTGCTCCACTTCTGATCCAGCTCCTTGCTAATGTGCCAAGGAAAGCAGCAGAAAATGGCCCAAATGCTTGGGCCCCTGTACCCATGTCAAAGATATGTAAGACATTCCTGGATCCTGGCTTCAGTCTGCCTCAGCCCTGGTCGATGCAGCTATTTGGAGAGTGAACAAGCAAATGAATGACCTCTCTGTCTCTCTTTCCCTTTTTTTAACTCTGCCTTTCAAATAATTAAAATAAATCTTTAAAAAGAAAAGAAGAGAAAATGGAGGGAGATAAGAAGAGAGCCATCTGGGGGATGAACCAACAAATAGAAAATCTCTCTTTCTGTAATTCTGACATTCAAAATGAATAACTCTTTATAAAAAATAAAAAGGCAAATATATACATCTATCTAAAGGAATACTACCTATACAAAAAAGTCATCTGTGATTGAAAATCTATGTAGGATTAAAATTTATGATGATAAAAGCATACAGTTTCAGAGACAAGGTGCTTCAAGATTCCTTGTATCATCCAGAAAAAAGATAAAATACTAATATTAAACTTTGAAGAAAAAAGATTAAATACTATAATTTCCAGAGCAAACCAAAACAAGACAGCAAGAATGGTCAGGATAGAAAATATGGGTATACGGCCGGCGCCATAGCTCACTAGGCTATTCCTCCACCTGCGGCGTCAACACTCGGGTTCTAGTCCTGGTCAGGGCGCCGGTTCTGTCCCGCTGGCTCCTCTTCCAGTCCAGCTCTCTGCTGTGGCCCAGAAAGACAGTGGAGGATGGCCCAAGTGCTTGGGCCCTGCACCCACACGGGAGACCAGGAGGAAGCACCTGGCTCCTGGCTTCGGATCGGTGCAGCGTGCCGGCCGTAGCAGCCATTTGGGAGGTGAATCTACAGAAGGAAGACCTTTCTCTCTCTCTGTCTAACTCTGCCTGTCAAAAAAAAAGAAAAAGAAAATATGGGTATACTGGGGCCAGCATTGTAGTGTAGTGGGTTAAGCTGTTGCCCGTAGTGCCAGTCCCACATGGGCACAGTTGGAGTCTTGGCTGCTCCACTTCCAATCCAGCTCATTTATAATGTGGCTTGGAATGCAGTAGAAGATGGCCCAAGTGCTTGGGGCTCTATACCCACTTGAGAGTCCAGGGTGAAGTTCCTGGCTCCTGGCTTCAGACTGGCCCAGTTCAGGCCATTGCTGCCATTTGGGGAGTGAATCAGCAAATGGAAGACCCCTCTATCGGGCTCTCCCTCTCTCTCTGTACCTCTGTATTTCAAATAAATTCTTATAAAGAAAACATGGGTATACTTTCCAAATTAAAACCAAAAAATAATAAAAAGTACTTCAGAGGTCAACATTGCTGCACAGCAGGTTAAGCCACTTGTGATGCCAGTGTTCCATATCTGAAGTGCCAATTTGAGTCCTGGCTACTCTGCTAGTCTTCTTCACATCTAGCTTCCTGCTAATGCACCTGGGAAGGTGGCAGAACGTGGTCCAAGTACTTGGGCCCCTTTCACTCATATGGGAGATCAGGAGAGTTCCTAGCTCCTGGTTTTGGCTGGCCCAGACCTGTCTTTTGGGGCCATTTAGGGAGTGATTCAGTATATTGAGGATCTCTTACTGTCTCTCCCCTCTGTCACTCTGCCTTTTAAATAAATAAATCTTTCAAAAAGTCTCAAGAAAAGAGAAAAAAAGAATATAAAACAGAACTATTAAAAGCATTAGGAAGATTACATGTATAAATTCAAATATATCAACAGTTATATTAATAGAGAAATATTTTTTATTACGACATAATGACAAATTTACCAAACTTCATTCAAAAAACCTGACCATATGCTGTTTAGAAGAAAAACCTCTAAAGCATAAGATGCAGCAAGATTAGAAAAAAAGACTAAAGATGGAAAAAACCACACCATACAAAATTAGTATGAAAATATTAACATCATATAAAACTACTATTTTCAAGATAAAAGTACATGATTAAAGTAGGTTATTTGAAAATATAGAGCAATTCTGCACTAGGATTGTAGACTTCACTGTTACTCATACAGGTGCTGAACTTGTTCACTGCACAGAAGTGGAGGATCACAAGTGGGGTGCTGCAAGGAAAACTATAGAAGTTGGCCAATATCTCAGTTCCCGGTAGTACTGGTGAGCACTTCCTGAGCCATGCTTGTGATCAATGCAAAAACCTACTGTAAGAGACATTTCTGTGGTATACCTGAAATAATAATTTCAAAATAGGATTAGTGGCCAGTGCTTAACTGGGACATTTGTAACAGAAGTTAAGAATGAACAAAGTGACTAAGTGTAGAATGATTACCAGAAGTTTTTCTCAGCACTACCACAATATCTGTGCTATGGGAATTACCAGGGTTTACAAATAAGGAGAGAGTCAGAAAAATTTGGATATTAGATATCTGCACAAACCTTGTCAAGTACAGATTAGAGAGCCAAGTATTTTTTAATTTATAAATAAATATATTATCTTGTATTTCAACTTGAAATACAGGCTGTATGGATTGAAATACAAGTGCTATAATAACCCAGGACTAGACCATAAAGATTGCATAAGCACTGATGAGAGAAAAGACTTTGGCAATATGCATCATGACTTTTTACAGTGTTCACTGTTCTTGATTCAACAGTGCTACTTGTGGGAATCTACTCTAAGAACATTAGTTTGAATATGAAAATTTCTCTGAATATTTTATAAAAGCAAGAAAACTGGAAGCACTTGCAATGTCTAACATTAAAAAATAGCTAAGTGAGGGGCTGGCACTGTAGCGTAGCCAGTAAAGCTGCCACCTGTAGTGCCGGCATCCTATATGGACGCCAGTTCGAGTCCCAGCTGCTCCACTTCTGATCTCTTTGCTGTGGCCTGGGAAAGCAGTAAAAGATGGCCCAAGTACTTGGGTTCCTGCACCCATGTGGGAGACTAGGAAGAAGCTCCTGGCTTCTGGCTCCTGGCTTCAGATTGGCACAGCTCCAGCCATTGCAGCTAATTGGGGAGTGAACCAGTGGATGGAAGACCTCTCTCTCTCTCTCTGCCTCTCCTTCTCTCTCTGTATAACTCTGACTTTCAAATAAATAAATCAATCTTTAAAAAAAAATAGCAAAGTGAGAGTATTATAGTATTTTCATGTTATATTTTGAAACCATTTTTAATGATGTTCTTTAGGAATTTTAATAATTTAAAATATTTATAATTAAGTAAAAATGGAAGGCAAAACAACAGGTATAGTAGGAGCATAATATTATAAAATAAGCATAGAGGCCGCACGCGGCTCACTAGACTAATCCTTCACCTGTGGCGCCAATACTCCAGGTTCTAGTCCCGGTTGGAGACCGGTTCTGTCCCGGAGGCTCCTCTTCCAGTCCAGCTCTCTGCTGTGGCCCAGGAAGACAGTGGAGGATGGCCCAAGTGCTTGGGTCCTGCACTCACACGTGGGAGACCAGGAGGAAGCACCTGGCTCCTGGCTTCAGATTGGTGCAGTGCACCGGCCGTGGCAGCCATTGGGGGGTGAACCAATGGAAGGAAGACCTTTCTCTCTGTCTCTCTCTCACTAACTCTGCCTGTCAGAAAAAAAAGCATAGAAAAAAGGCTGCAAATTATATACCAATTGATTATTACTTGAAAATGTGGCTTAGTAGGTATTAACATTTGTAATAATAATTTTACACCTAATTGGGTAAAATCAATTGTATTTTACTAAAAAAAAAAAAAAAAAAAAAAAAAAAAAAAAAAAAGAGGCCGGTGCCGTGGCTCAACAGGCTAATCATCCACCTTGCGGTGCCGGCACACCAGGTTCTAGTCCCAGTCGGGGCGCCAGATTCTGTCCCGGTTGCCCCTCTTCCAGGCCAGCCCTCTGCTGTGGCCAGGGAGTGCAGTGGAGGATGGCCCAGGTGCTTGGGCCCTGCACCCCATGGGGAGACCAGGAAAAGCACCTGGCTCCTGGCTCCTGCCATCAGACGAGCGCGGTGCGCCGTCTGCAGCGCGCCATCTGCAGCGGCCATTGGAGGGTGAACCAACGGCAACGGAAGACCTTTCTCTCTGTCTCTCTCTAACTGTCCACTCTGCCTGTCAAAAAAAAAAAAAAGAAAAGAAAGAAAGAAAGAATAGAGTCCAGTACCAGCTGCTCTGCTTCTGATTCTGTTTCCTGTTGATGTGCCTGGAAAGAATCAGAGGATGGCTCAAGTACTTGGGATCCTGTTACCTATCTGAGAAACCTGAATGGAGTTCCTGGCTCCTGGCTTCACCCTGGCCTAGCTTTGGCTGTTGCAACCATTTGGCAAGTGAACAAGCAGATAGAAATTGATCAATCTGTCTCCACTCCTCTGTTACTCTGACTTTCAAATAAATTAAAAAAAAAAAAACTTTTTTTAAATAACACATCTCAGGGCCAGCGTTGTGATGTAGCAGGTTAGGCTGCTGCCAGCAGCACCAGCATCCCATATGGGTACTGATTTGATTCCTGGCTGCTCAACTTCCAATCCAGCTGCCTGCTAATGCACCTAGGAAGGCAGTGGAGGAAATGGTTCAAGTTGTTGGGCCACTGTACCATGTGGGAGACCTGGAGGAAGCTCCCAGCTCCTGGCTTCAGTCTGCAGCCATTTGGAAAGTGAACCAGAGGACAGAAGATCGATCAATCGATTCATTCATTCTCATTCATTCTCTCTCTCTCTCTCTCCCCCCGCTTCCCTCTATAACTCTGCCTTTCAAATCAAATAAATAAATCTTTAAAAATAATAAGTCTCATACACAAATATAACCTTCTCCCCCAAATTCCAAATAATGAATAAAATTTGCTGCAAAATTAGAAGGCATGAGGTCAGAAAAACAGTAAGGTCCAGCAGCACAAGTTCAGCTATGAGAGGGTTCTGAGACACAACATCTGTCCTCGTGTTCAGAGTGCCAGAAATCAGCTAAGAACAGAAGGAAGCAGCAGAGGCTGTCAGATAAGCAAAAAACTCAAGAGTTCAAGGACAGAGATCATGAAGTCCAACTGGTGTAGGTATTAGAGAAACAGAACAGGGAACAGATGTCAGGGAATCATATTCTGAGAAGGAATGGTCATTATATGAGATACAGATCAAGTGTGAGACGAAGCACAGGTAGAGAGAAAGTTTAAACAGGCTAAGGTGCTAAGCATTCTGCTTCTGCCCGAGTCAGGCCTCTCACCCACAAGCTGTGTAAAAGTCCAATGTTGTCCACCTTCCCTACTTGCCACCAGTTTGCAATCTGAGGTAAAATTCTCGTGGCTATCAGACCAGAGTCCTTACTTACATAAATGAAAACACAAAAAGAAACTTACCAGTCAAAGCTAAAATATTCATTTGAGAGTTCTATCCACATGAACAGCAAAATCACAGATAAGAAAAATGAAAGGACCAGCAACACAAAAAAGACTTGCTCTGTCTGGGAAGAGAAAGAACTCTATGTTAGCTCCATTTATCCATGTTACCTCAGCAATGTCTGTATACCCCGTCAAAGGTCAGGATAGACACACTGCCATGCTTCACCCTCCACAGGCTGTAGGATCACTCTTTTTCTATTTATTTACCCCTACTGAAGTTGTATATGCCCATTTATTAAAATATACTGAACTATAATTAGCTGTTCATGTTTGTATCTGACACTACATTGTTTTTACTTGGAGGAAAAAGAATTTGTACAGCTAATCTCTATACTGACAATATCTAGCAGAGTGTTTTGAATATAGTTTGCTCTCAACAACCATCAGCTACATCCACCCAATTGCCATCCACCAAATGTTTGGTGTTACATTCATGAATTCACTCACTCATCATTTATAAGTTCATTTAGTCATTTATCTACACAATTATTAGTGGAAAGAGGAACCAGAGTTAGGGTATAAACTTTTTTTTTTTTTTTTAGTATCTATTTTATTCCAGTACAATGCTAGGAACTTCACAAGCCACTTTGGTTGATTTATTTCTCATAAGAGCCATGTAAGTTAGGTATTGCTAATTCATTTTGCAGAAGAAAACTCAGAGAGGTAAATTAATTGGCTCAGACCACACAGCCAAAAAGTGGCAGGGGCAGAAGTAGAACCCAGATCCCTAAGGGCTCAAAGCCAGGATGGAAGGTCTTTATGGAGGAAGTATTTGAACTGAATCTTGACAGCAATCCTCATCATTGAAAAATCACAAAACAGCCATGCCACAGAATTAGATCTGGGTTGCCATCTGAGTGACCTGAAAAGCCTTCCAGGACAGTGTTGTGGTATACTAGGTTAAGTTGCCACCTGCAAATGCAGGCATCCCATTTGAGAGCCAGTTAGAATACCAGCTGCTCCACTTCTGATCCAACTCCCTGCTAACGCACTGGGAAAGCAGCTGTAGATGGCCTAAGTACTTGGGCTCCTGCATCCACATGGGAGACCCCCAGATGAAGCTCCTGGCTTCTGGCTTCAGCCTGGCCCATCCCTGTACCTCGTGGCCATTTGGGAAAGTAACTAATAGATGGAAGATCTCTCTTTCTCTTTCTCTCTCTCTCTCCCTCTCTCCCTCCCTTCCTCTTTAACTCTTTCAAATAAATAAATAAATCTTTTTTTAAAAAAATAGGCATCCTACCTCTTTGGGACAGTTTTTAATCTGTTAAATCTAAATTCTTTCATTTATTTATTTATTTTTATTTGACAGGTAGAATTATAGACAGTGAGAGAGAGAGAGACAGAGAGAAAGGCCTTCCTTCTGTTGGTTCACTCCCCAAATGGCTACCATGGCAGGCACTGCGCTGATCCAAAGCCAGGAGCCAGGTGCTTCTTCCTCGTCTCCCATGCGAGTGCAGGGGCCCAAGCACTTGGGCCATCCTCCACTGCCCTCCCTGGCCACAGCAGAGAGCTGGAATGGAAGAGGAGCAACCGGGACTAGAATCTGGCGCCGATATGGGATGCTGGCACTGCAGGCAGAGGATTAACCAAGTGAGCCATGGCACCGACCCCAAATCTATCTAAATTCTAAAGTTACTGTGAGAAGTAAGAATAAAAAAAGTCATTTCAACAAGGTGAAGAAAGATGGTACAGGTATCAGAAACTAAATTACCACTCTTGGAGTATAAGGAGGATGAAGAGCTTCAGATTTGACTCAGGCCTCATACATATTCTCTGCACAAAATCAGTGTGGACTTTTTTAGAATTATTTTTTGAAATGTACAGAATGAAGAGAGAGAGACAGAGGCAGAGAAGGAAGTAATCTTCCAGCTGCTGGTTCACTCCCAAATGCCCTCAAAATCCAACACTGGAACTTCTGACCCCAGATGTATCCACAACTGTTTCTATCTCTTCCTTAAGGAAACAGATCAAATAATGCATTTTCAAAAATGTCTCTAACCACCCTCCCAATCCAGTTTCTAGTATTTTTTCTATTTTATTATCTTATTACTATTATTATCTTATTACTATCTGACAACATCTCTCTTCAATTATTATTTATTACCTAATTCATCACTCTAAAATGTAAGCTGCAGGAGGACCAGAGGCCTTAGCTGTCTCAGTTACCATGGCATATCCAAAGTGTTCATTAAAATGTTTGTGAAATAAATTCATTTTTATTTTCTGATTCTCATTGTTGCTACCTTAAATCAAAATTTTTCTCAAGTCTCCTCATTTATAGAACAAAGTTAAAATATTTTAGCTTGACATAAAGATACTTTATCATTTGATGAAAGTATTTCTTCCCAGATCATACTTCTACTATTTATTCACTTGTGCCAAAATTCAACATTGGAAATTCATTTTTCATATAACAAATCACTGTGCTTCCTTGTGTCTGGACTCCTGATCATCTTATTCCATATACCATTTTTTTTCTTGAGAAGTAGAGTTACAGACAAAGAGAGGGAGACATAAAGGTCTTCCATCCACTAGTTCACTCTCCATATGGCTGCAACTTCTGAGCTGGGCTGATAAAGCCAGGAGCCAGGAGCTTCTTCCAGGTTTCTCACATGGGTAAAGGGGCCCAAGCATTTGTGCCATCTTCTACTGCTTTCCCAGGCCATAGCAGAGAGCTGGATAGGAAAAGAAGCAGCAAGGACACGAAATGGTGCCCATATGGGATGCCAGCAATGCCACTATGCCACAATGCCAGTCCTCTACACAATCATTTCTTTTTTTTATATATTACACAATCATTTCTACATGTTACTACATGTAGTTACTACATGTTACCACATGTAGTTACATGTTGCTACATGTTTCTACATGTTACTTTCACAAGTCACTGACTTCAAAAAAACTAACAGCAGCAGCTAACATGAGTGCTGATCTTGTGTCAAGCCCAATCTTGTGTTCCCCATATATTACCTCCTCTATGCACCAATAATGATTATTATCTTTATATTTTAATGCAAAATCTGATGCACTGGGATGTTAAGTAACCTACTCAAGTTCCCACAATGGTAGAATTCTATTTTAGAGACAATAATGAAGCTACAATTTGAATCCAGGCTGTCTTTCCTCAGGACGTAAGATCTTATTAGAACTTATACTATATGTTATAATCCTTCCTCTCAACCAGACAGCCCAGCTCCAGCTGTTACGGCCCTCTGTAGAGTAAAACAGTGGATGGAAGATTGATCACTCTTTCTCATTTTCTCTCTTCCCTCTCTCTCTTTGTGCCTCTTTCAAAATAAATTAATCTTAAAAAAAAAAAAAAAAAAAAAAGATTGGGGCCGGCGCTGTGCAGCGGGTTAAAGCCCTGGCCTGAAGCGCTGGCATCCCATGGGTGCCAGTTCTAGTCCTGGCTTCTCTTCTTCCAATCCAGCTCTCTGCTATGGCCTGGGACAGCAGTAGAAGATGGCCCAAGTCCTTGGACCCTTGCACCCACATGGGAGACCTGGAAGAGGCTTCTGGCTCCTGGTTTCCGATTGGTGCAGCTCCTGCCATTGCGATCAGATGGGGAGTGAGCCAGCAGATGGAAGACCTCTCTCTGTGTCTCTACTTCTCTCTGTAACTCTGACTTTCAAATAAATAAAACAAATCTTTAAAAAAAAAAAAAAGATTCAGGCATTCCTGTAATCCCTACAGAGAAACAACTAGTTGCACGCAAACTTCACCCTTTCAAGGTTCTCTGAATGCATATATGTAAAAGTAAGAAAAAAGGAAAGAATAAAAGAAAATGAATACATCAATTACATGCTTCAGGAAGTTTAACTTTGGCTCTAGAATTGATGCAGTAATTTTATGGAAGAACTGAAGTCCCAGAACCTACAGTCCTGGAGAATCCAATGAACCTTCATAGAGCCAAGGACCAGTCTCTGTCCGAGAAAGTACGGCACAAATCCTCCCCATCTCTCTGTACCTGAGAATAGCAACACGATCCAAGTTTGGTTTTTTCCCACTGTCTGAATTTCCAGTGGCAACTGTAGCAGCCAGTAAGGAAGGTGACATAGGATTTGTGGTTGAAGATTTTTTCAGTCCATGAACTATCCTTTTCCGATTTTCTTTTTGGGGACTCAGTCCTGCTGGCCTTCTTAGGCATGATTCACCCTTTTGCTGAAAGAACAAATGAAATAATCAGGATCTAGAATGGCTCCTGTTAATGTACTCTATTGTATCATTTTATTTTATTGTATTCTGTAGAAATTTTTTAAAAATTTATATTTCTGTATTTATTTATTTAAAAGGCAGAGTGACAGAAGGAAGAACATGGAGAGCTTCTATTCATTGGTTCATGACCCAAATGGTCAATGGATTAGGTTGAAGTCAGGAGCCAGGAATTCCATCTAGGTCTGTCATGTGGGAGGAAGGGTCCAAGCAATTGGTCATTATCAACTGCCTTCCCAGGCTCATGAGCAGGAAGCAGGATTGGAAGCGGAACAGCCAGGACTCGAACCAACACTCTCATTTGGAATACCAACAGCACAAGTGGCAGCCCAACTAGCTGTGACACAATGCTGGTGTCTCTATAGAAAATCTGATCAAAGATAGATGAATTAAAAAAATTTAAATATCATTTACTATCATCAATAATATATTGGATTGGGGGAACAAGAATGATGTTTCTTCCTACCTTCCTTACTGACTGCTGCAGCCATTGGTCAATTCTAAGTTTACTTTTCTCATCTCTAAATTGGAACATTCACAATAAACCAAAAGGAACAAAAAGAATTGTTGTTACCTTCCCACTTTAAGTGACTAAAAAATGGAGAAATAAAAAAAAATAGTTTTCAGATATTAGATAACAGACAGTGTAGGTTAGCAATCCTTAAAAGGGAAAACAAAGGTAGTGGGTATGATTAATTACCCTTTGGCAATCTAGTCAGAACAGCCAGAATACAGTACCATGAAGGAGAATAAAAGTGGAGCCTGGCCGTCTTCCTAAACTGAGCATACAGAAATGAGATCTGGGACAAGCAAGGGTTTCTCCTGCATCTCCCTGAGTCTCTAGCCGAATAATGACCAGTGCATGCCCATGAATTTATCCCAAGCTAGAGAAATAAGAATAGAAAAGATGATGATCAAATAATCTCTAAGGCTCAGATAAGGCTAAGAATAATTGTTGTTTCCACAGACCAGAGAAAAAACCTTTCTAACACATGAGGCGTTTCGAAGCACAATCAGAAAGATTAGGCGCACATTAATGGTTGCTATGGTGTAGTCCAAGGAAGCTTATTGCTGAGCTTCAAAACAATCAAAGCATTTCCAAATATCTGGAAGAAAGCTCAAGAGTAAGTTTTTAAAATACAAGAGCCCAAAAAATGTAAACTTCATGATGCCTACTATTGAGTTTTTAAAAGTACCAAGTACACAAAAAAGAAAACACAAACCATAAAGCAATAACAATCCAACCAATTTTTCAGACATCAGAATTAGTAGGCAAGAACATTAAAACACTGTAACTATACTCCACAGGTTTAAGAATGTAGAGAAAAATAACCATATTAAGGAGAGATCTGAAATACATATTTTAAAAACCTAAATTGAACTTCTAGAGATGAAAAGCACAGTATCTGAAATAAAAAATACACCTCTAGGGTTGAAAATAGGATATGCAGTGTGAAAAAGAAGAGAACTTAAGAATTTTAAAATTTAAAGGAGCGACTGCAACCTGTAGAGCAACTATAAATAATCTAATATAAATATGGAGGCAATGAATGAGGAGAGTAAAAAAGAGATGGAAACAATATTTGAAGAACAGCTGAAAAATTTTTTCAAACCTGATGAAAACTATAAACCTACAGACCTAATAAGAAGCATAACAACCTCCAAGGAAAAGGAACACATAGAATCTATGAGACACATCATAATCAAGCACAAGTAAACAGACTATCTCAAAACCAGAGAGAAAAAAATTACACGTAGAGAAAGAATGATGACTTCACATTCTTTCAAGAATAACATCTTGCTGAAACCAATACAAGCCAGTAGACAACATAGCAACTTTAAAAGCAAAAAACACAAATTCATCTGGAATTCAACACTTGGTAAAAAACAAACAAACAAACAAACAAACAAAAACAGCTTTAAAAAAATCAAACTAGGACCCTGTAGTACTGGCATCCCATATGGGCACTGGTTCAAGTCCTGACTGCTGCACTTCTGATCCAGCTCCCTGGATCCAGCTGATGTACCTGGGAAAATGGCCCAGTGCTTGGGCCCCAGCATCCCTGTGGGAGACTGGAAAAATCTCCTGGCTCCTGGCTTCGCCCTGGGCCAGCCCCAGTCATTGTGACCACTTGAGGAGTGAACTGTAGATGGAAGAGCTCTCTCTTTCTCTGTAACTCTGCCTTTCAAATAAATAAATCTTTTAAAAAAAAAAACTAAAATAAAGACCTTTTCAGGTAGTCAAAACTGGAAGAACTAATCACTAGGTGACTTATACCATAAGAAATGTTCAAGAAAGTCATTCAAAATAAAGGGAAAAATGTACCAATGGAAATATATATTCACATAAGGAAATTATATGAGAACAATAGCTAAAAGGCCAGGAGTACAGGAATAAAAATTCCAATAAGATTCCTATACTTTATGTGATTGATATTCTATTTGAAGGCAGACTCTATTCAGCTAAATATGTATACAATACTTTATAAAGTAACCTCTGGAAAAGGGGGTATACAACAAACCAGCAATGAATATAAAACACAATTATAAATGCTACTTAATTAATCCAAAAGAAGATAGCAAAAGAGACTAATAAGAAACAAAGAACAGGGGTCAGTGTTGTGGCATAGTAGGTAAAACTACCACCTGCAGTGCTGGCATCCCATATGGGTGCCAGTTTGAGTCCTGGCTACTCCGCTTCTAATCCAACTCCTTGCTAATGTGCATGGGAAAGCAGCAGAGGATGACTCAAGTCCTTGAGCCCCTGGACCCACACGGAAGAACCAGGAGAAGCTCCAGGCTCCTGGCTTTGGATTGGCCCAGTTCCAGCCAATGCAGCCATTTGGAGAGTGAACCAGATGATGGAAGACCTCTCTCTCTGCTTCTGCCTCTTTGTAACTCTGCCTTTCAAATAAATAAGATAAATCTTAGAGAAAGAGAGAAAAACAAAGAACAAATAAAACACAAATTGCAAGATGGTAGATATAAACCCAAACATAGAAATAAACAAATTAGATGTAAGTGATCTAAATACCTGAATTTTTAAAGGTAGATATTTTCAGTTATGAAAAATCTAGAAAAAACAAGATCTATTCACTGTACATAGATGCAGCCTCGACCCATGTGGCTTGCACACTGCCAGGATAGTAGGGTGATGGCGCTCTTCCACAAGAAGCACCAGAGAAAAGTTTCAGCTAACATGTGCACTTTATTAATGACCACACACACTTTTTAAAGGGCAGGCAGAAGGTGCCTAATTATTTCAGGGCAACGCTAATTCTATAGGATAGAATCAATCTTGGCGCCCCTATGCTTCTCCAGTCAGCTTGAGGGTCACATAGCTAGGCTAGCTTTCCAGGTGGTTCTAATGGGCCCGGGACATACCTGGGAGTTGTTTACCTGATTGGCAATTACAGGGCCATTTAACAGGGAGCAGAGTGGGGAAAAGCGCCCGGGGCTCCCGCAGTCAGGTTGTGGGCTCCTTCCCAGGAGGCCTGGTGTCCATGCCCTCTCAGCCTCCTGCATGGGCAGGGCAGGCAGACTCCCCACCAGGTAAAGGATCACCCACACATAGGGAGAGGATCCAAGATGAGTGAACAGTGACAAGCTGCAGCCACAGAAAAATACCAGAAAAACAAAGGAAGAATTGTGTTCCCGGGGAACTGACTGAGAAAGTAAGGTAAGAGAACAGCAGATGGACTCTAACTCAGAAAAGACAGAAGACAAACACAATGCCTTCACCAGTTTTTGCCACAGCACCTAAACTAGAGGCACACATCCAAAGAACATCATCTTTCTGGGAAAAGGTAAGAAGTGTCAGCTTTCATCGCTGGCAACCATAACTGCAGGAGAAATTGACAGTCCCCACTTACATGAAGACCAGCTTGAGGAACTGACTGGGGTCTGAACAACTACTTTGTTTTGAAAAGTGAAGCCATAGAACTCTCTCCCTGAAAAGTGCCAGACTTAATTTTCAGTAGAGCCACTGCTGAACACTATTCTAACATAAGGAATAACAAGCATTCCTGCTGCTCCCAGAAGCCACCACAGCCAGAGACGTGACACCTTCCCAGGCAGAGAGCAGACCCCCTGAAACCTACAATAGGGGGGAGTTCTGGACATACACCTATGAGCTGTGCTCACTCTGTGTGATTCAGGGGTAGGGGGAGGTGTTTCATTGGCTTCTTGAGACTAGTACCAGCAACAACCCATAACAAACTTGACAGGGAGGCTGGTGTTGTAACATAGTAGATAAAGTCACTGCCTGCAGCCCCAGCATCCTATATGGGTGCTGGTTCAAGTTCCAGCTGCTCCACTTCTGATCCAGCTCCCACTTCTTCTGGGAGAGCAGTGGAAGATGGCCCATGCTTGGGTATGTACCCACATGGGAGAACTGGATGAAGCTCCTGGCTCCTGGCTCCAGCCTGGCCCACCTCTGACCATTGCAGTTATCTGAGGAGTGAATCAGCAGGTGGAAGATCGATTGATCTATCTATCTATCTACCTTTCTCTCTCTCTCTCTCTCTCTCTCTCTCTCTCTCTCTCTCTCTCTCTCCTTCCCTCCCTCCCTCCTCTCTATAACTCTGCCTTTAAAATAAAATAAATAAATCTTTTTAAAAAATTTTTGACAGGACCAGACCTGAGGAAGTTTCCTCTGCAATTCTTACCTCATGGTGTTAGGAACCCATGGCACAAGACCCAGTAGCACCCTTGCATGCTGCATAGGAAGTGGGGGAAGTTCTGTCAGTGCCTTGTGGTGCTGGGACTATTGATGTTGATATTAGAATCTCTGGAGTAACTTACACTCACTCTCAGTACCTGGAGAGCTCTATCTGTGTTGCTCTGCTTCAGGCAGGTGGCTATGACCATCCCCAACACAACCAGTTCTCACCCTATGAGACCTAGAGGTAATGACCCCATTGCATCCTGTAGTGCCAAGTTGGTGACAATTAATTATGGTTTCCTTAAACTCATTAGAATCTACCTGCTGAAACCCAGGAAGAGCCAGCTTGCATGCCACCCCTCTGGACCCATATCTGCCAGTGCAAAATCTCAAGGATATCTTGTAGTCGCCCTATACAACTGGAGCATGGTCCCCTTCACATCCCCCAGTTCTGGGAAAAGGGCTTTTGGTGTTACAATCCCCATCACCAGTCACCTTTTCCTAGCAAGATGTAGGGAAGGTCCCATCTACATCACACAGTCATAGAGCCACAGTTATCGGTTTCAGAAATCCCAGCACCACTCAGGCTTTCCTATAGGATAAGAAGACAGCCCCCTCAGTATCTCTTAACACCAAGAGCAAGCCTCTGACTATTGCAAACCCTAGTGTGACTGATAACACTCTAGGGACTGAAGATATACACCCTAGGATGCCCACATCTGCCTCAAAGTTGCATTCCTACCTCCATAAATTGCTGCAGACTACACAACTGTTGCACTCACAGGCACTTCTGACATTGATTAAAGAAGAAATCACTGATGGTTACAATTCTGAGATCATCTAGAACTAAATCCAAAGCAACAGGCCAAGTAGTACCTTGCATTCCATCTAAACAAAAAAATCTTTTCCAACAAAACCTATTCCATAACGAAGGGATTACTACACCAGATATGCAGACTTCAACGTAGGGGCGTAGAAAACATTAAGAATCAAGGAAGTATGACACCTCCAAAAGAAAATAGTTCTCCAGAAATAGATCCTGAAGGAAATCTATGAAATGCCTTAGGAATTCAAATAATTATCTTAAGGAAACTCAATGTGATACAAGAGTATACAGAGTTTAAAGAAATGAGGAAAACAGATGATGTAAAAGAAAAATTCACTAGAGACAGAAATCACTAAAAAGAACCAAACAGGAACCAGCATTGTGGTATAGTGGGTTAAGTCACCACCATCCCAGATCAGAGTGATGGTTTGAGTCCTAGCTGCTCTGCTTGCAATTTACTTCCCACAAATGCACCTGAGAACACAGTTGATGTGAGCCCAAGCACTTGGCCCCTGCCATCCATGTGGGAGATCTGGATACAGTTCCAGATCTAATGGTACTTCTCAAGGACTTAGAAAAACAAGAACAATTCAAATTCAAAATTAGCAGGAAGTGATAAATATTAAAGATTAGAGCAGAAATAAATGAAACTAAAAATTTAAAATAAAACAAAAAGATGGTTTTTGTGAAGATAAACAAACCTTTTGCCAGACTAACAAAGAAAAAAGAGAAAAATTCAAATATTAGAAATGAAAAAAGAAATATTACAACCGATACCAATGAAACAGAAAAGATCATAAGAAAGTATTATGAACAACTATAGGCTAACAAACAGTAAGACCTCAAAGGAATGGATACATTCCTGGATACATATAACCTATTAAAATTAAATCAGGAAGATACAGAAAATTTAAATAGACCAGTAATGAGGAATGAGATTAAGGCAGCAATTAAAGTCTCTCATCAAAGAAAAGTCTAGGACCCTGTGGACTTCCTATTAAATTCTATAAAACATTTATAGAGGAACTAACCCCAATATTTTTCAAACTATTCCAAAATATTGAATAAGATAGAGCTCTACCAAACTCTTTTTATGAGGCCAAATCACTCTAATACCAAAACCAAAGTCACAACACCAAAAGAAAACCACAGACCAATTTCCTTGATGAACATAGATATAAAAATCTCAACAAAATACTACCAAATGAATCTAACAGTACAACAACAACAAAAAAATCATGCATCACAATCAAGCAGGATTTATCCCAGAGATACAAAGGTGGTTCAATATTCACAAATCCATAAACATCATAAATCACATAAACAGACTGAAGAACAAAAATCATATGATCATCTCAACAGATGTGGAGAAAGCATTTGATAAGATTCAATATCACAAGAATCTGCAGATGCCAGTGGGTCTGCAACACAAGTTTGGTTCAGGAGTTTCCTGGCCATTGAGCTAAGTAGGCCTGGAGGAAACAGCAGGGACTGAAGTAACCAGGGCAGTGGCCAGGGAGACTCACTGCATCCAGTCAGTTACTTGGACAAGCAAGTGCCTGAGTACCATGCAAGAGACAGATGAGACCTTGGTGTAGAAGCACTGCTGGGTCATTGCCTCGGGTCCCCTGAAACAGATTCCTATGAACCTCTTCATCATTTATACATGGCAGGCAATACTATCTCCATCTTTCCTTTATGATGGTGTGTATGATTGCCTGGTGACCCATTCAGGCACTTATGGCCATTTCAGTCACTTTAAAGATTCTAGGAATTTAAGCCCTGAAAACTTTTCAAGGTTTTGTGTACCTTATTGGAAACTTGATGGGTTTAGAATTAGCCGGTTACAGGTGCCAGTCTATGGGATTACTGCCTACACAAGTATCAAAGTGGTTAGCCTTCACTGACCCCCCCAGTTCCCGAGAGGGAGTTCAGTGGTGGAGGGCTGCTTTTGTGAACCTGAAGAAGAAGTACCTAGATTATGTATTTACTTCTCATCGACATCCTTCTTTAAGCTCCTACGCACATCATTAAAATAATCACTCATGGTGGAAAGAACCAAAAGTTCTCTTCTCCCAGGTGAGATCCCAGAAGGACAATATGCATATTACTATCATCTCAAATAAACTATACTACAACTCCTGACTGAAAATAATGCAGAAAACTGTGCATTTCCAGTATAGAGCAAAACAACAAATGTGACCAGAACTCCAAGTGAACAAAAGAACAGCTGCTGCTAAATCATATAAGCATAACAGCATCTACATTAAATAAGTTAAATGGCTGAAAACAATACTTTTAAAAGGTTGTACAGGTTTGCTTTAAATCTATTCTCCTTGGCTGGCGCCGTGGCTCAACAGGCTAATCCTCCGCCTTGCGGCGCCGGCACACTGGGTTCTAGTCCCGGTCGGGGCGCCGGATTCTGTCCCGGTTGCCCCTCTTCCAGGCCAGCCCTCTGCTGTGGCCCAGGAGTGCAGTGGAGGATGGCCCAGGTGCTTGGGCCCTGCACCCCATGGGAGACCAGGAAAAAGCACCTAGCACCTGGCTCCTGCCATCGGATGAGCGCAGTGCGCCGGCCGCAGCGCGCCATCCGTGGCAGCCATTGGAGGGTGAACCAACGGCAAAGGAAGACCTTTCTCTCTGTCTCTCACTGTCCACTCTGCCTGTCAAAAAATAACAAAAAAATAAATAAATAAAATATATATATATAAAAAGGAAAAAAATCTATTCTCCTTAACATTTCACTTATTTTTAACACAAGCTGTGACACAAAAATACTGTTGGAGACACTTGTGGAATAAACTAATGCCCAATTCAAATTATACATGATGAAAAGAGCTAAAAAAAGGCTCAATAGCTCTTCATTATAAAAAAAAAAAACTCCATTAATTAGCCTATAGAAGAAACATATCTCGAACTTTTAAAGACTATATATGACAAACCAACAGCCACTCTCATCTAAATGGGGAAAAGCTGAAAGCATTTCCCCTCAAATCTGGAACATGATATGATAGCCACTTCCAACACTCTTATTTCATTATAGTACTGGAAGTATTAACAAAAACAAACATCGGGGCTGGTACTAGTTTAAGCCCTAGCCTGAAGTGCCGGCATCCCATATGGGCGCCGGGTCTAGTCTCAGTTGTTCCTCTTCCAGTCCAGCTCTCTGCAATGGTCTGGGAAAGCAGTAGAAGATGGCCCAAGTCCTTGGACCCCTGCACCCATGTGGGAGACCCAGAGGAAGCTCCTGGCACCTGGCTTCGGATTGGCGCAGCTCTGGCTATTGCGGCCATCTGGGGAGTGAACCAGCAGATGGAAGAACTCTCTCTCTGTCTCTCTCTCTATATATAAAACTCTCTCTTTCAAATAAATAAAATAAATCTTTTTTTAAAAAAAAAGCAAACTTCAAAATCAGAAAGGTGGAAGTCAAAATATTCATGTTTGCAGATGACATGATGTTACACATGGAAAAACCTAAACACTCCACCAAAAAACTTAGAATTGATAAACCTATGGTTACAAAATTAACACACAACAAAATATTTTTATATAATAATGAAGAAATTTCTTTCACAGTAACTACAAAAATCAAATTTTTAAAAATTTCTAAAATGAAAATTATAAAACACTGATAAAAGAAATCATAAATGACACACAAAAAAGATGTTCCTTGCTCATGGGTTAGAAAAATATGATTTAAAGTCTATACTATCTAAAGCAATCTACAGTTCCAATGCAATCCCAATCAAAATAACAATGACATTCTTTATAGAATTAGAAAACAATCCTAAAATTCATATGGCACCACAAAAGACTGAAAGAAGCCAAAGTAAATCTGAGCAAAAGAAAATCAACCTGGAGGCATCACAATACCTGATTTCAAAGCATATTACAAAGCTATTATAATTAAAACAGCATGGTACTGCCATAAAAACTGGCAAACAGCTCAACAAAACAAAACAGAGAGCCCAAAAATTAATCCAAATACATACAGCCAATTTTTTTCAACTTTTATTTAATAAATATAAATTTTCAAAGTGCAACTTCTGAATTATAGCAGCTTTTCTCCACATAACCTCCCTCCCACCAGCAACCATCCCATCTCCCACTCCCTCTCCCATTGCATTCTTCATAAAGATTCATTTGTAATTATCTTTATATACAGAAGATCAACTTAGTATATACTAAGTAAAGATTTCAACAGACTGCACCCACACAGACACACAAAGTATAGAGTACTGTTTGAGTAGTAGTTTTAGCATTAATTTGCATAGTACAACACATTAAGGACAGAGATCCTACATGGGGAGCAGGTGCACAGTGACTCCGTTGATTTAACAATTGACATTCTTATTTATGACCTCAGTAATCACCCGAGGCTCTTGTCATGAGCTGCCAAGGCTATGGAAGCTTCTTGAGTTCACAAACTCCGAACTTATTTAGACAAGGCCATAGTCAAAGTGGAAGTTCTCCTCCCTTCAGAGAAAGGTACCTCCTTCTTGGATGGCCCATTCTTTCCACTGGGATCTCACTCGCAGAGATCTTTCATTTAGGTTACTTTTTTTTTTTTTTTTTTTTTTTTTTTTTGCCACAGTGTCTTGGCTTTCCATGCCTGTGAAACTCTCATGGGCTTTTTAGCCAGATCCGAATGCCTTAGGGCCGATTCTGAGAACAGAGTGCTGTTTAGGGCATTTGCCATTCTATGAGTCTGCTGTGTATCCTGCTTCCCATGTAGGATCATTCTCTCCTTTTTAATTATATCAATTATTCAGCCAATTGATTTTTGACAAAAGTGCTCAGAATATACACTGGAGAAAGGATAATCTTCAAAAAATGGTGCTGCCAAGCTGGATTTATCTATATATAAGACCAAAATTAGGTCGGTGCCGAGGCTCACTAGGCTAATCCTCCACCTTGCAGCGCCGGCACACCGGGTTCTAGTCCCGGTCGGGGTGCCGGATTCTGTCCCGGTTGTCCCTCTTCCAGGCCAGTTCTCTGCTATGGCCAGGGAGTGCAGTGGAGGATGGCCTAAGTGCTTGCTCCTGCACCCCATGGGAGACCAAGAGAAGCACTTGGCTCCTGCCATCGGATCAACCGCAGCAGCCATTGGAGGGTGAACCAACGGCAAAGGAAGACCTTTCTCTCTCTCTCTCACTGTCCACTTTGCCTGTCAAAAGAAGAAGAAGAAGAAGAAGAAGAAGAAGAAGAAGAAGAAGAAGAAGAAATTAAAAAAAAAAAAAGAACAAAATTAGATTCCTACCTCTCACCATATTCAAAACTCAAAATGGATCAAAGACCTGAGACTATGAAATTTCTAGAAGAAAATGTAAGAGAAACACTTGAGACACTGGTATAGGTGATGACTTGTTGGATAAGATACTTGAAGTACAGGAAACAAAACAAAACTAAATAAATGGGATTATATCAAACTCAGAAGCCTCCCTATGGTAAAGGAAATAATCACTAGAATGAAGAGGCCTGACAAAATGGGAGAAAATATTTGCAAGCTACTTATCCAACAAGGGATTAATATCTAGAACATATCAGCAACTCAAAAACTCAATTAAAAAAACACAACTAATCCAGTTAGGAAATGGGCAAAGGACCTCACTACACAGTTCTTAAAGGAAGAAATACAAATGCTCAACAAATATATGAAAAATGCTCAGTATCACCAGCAATCAGGGAAATGCAAATCAAAGCCACAATGAGATATCCCCTTATCTCTGCCAGAACAGCTTTATCCGAAACAGAGGACAACAAATGCTCGTGAGAATGTGGACAAATGGGAATTCTTATACACTGCTGGTGGGAATGCAAATTAAAGCAAATATTGTAGAAAACAGTACAGATATTTCTTTAAAAACTAGAAACACACTTGCCATATGATCCAACAATCCTACTACAGGGTATATACACAAAAGACATGAACTCACAGTATCAAAGAGATATCTGCCCCATCATGTTTATAGCAGCACTGCTCACAGTCACAAAAACATGCAATCAATCAAGGTGTCCAACATTAGACGCATAAAGAAAATATGCTGTATTTAGATACACACATGCACACACAAAATGGAGTATCATTCAGCTGTTAAAAAAAAAAAAGAATGAAATGCTATCATCTGCAGCAAAATGGTTGGAGCTGGAGGATAGCATGTTGAAAGAACTAAGCCAAACACAGAAAGATAAATACCACATGTTCTCCTTTATATATTGGCTAAAATTAAAACGAAAAAAAAAAGAAATGCTTGAGTGAGTCAGGTACGCTGCAAATACAGTGTTTTGTCAAACTCTACATACTATAATAGTTTTAAAAGATTTTATAATTATTTTAAAATTTACTTGGAGTGAAATTGAACATCTTTTAGCTATTGTATTTAACTCTCTGCCTATTTTCCTACTGACTATGGTCTTTTTTATTTTTTATTTGTTGAACTCTGTATTTAGTGGAGCCAATAAACCTTTGACTATAATGTAAGTTGCAAATAAATAATTAAAAATACAATTAAAAAATACACAGGTTAATATTGAAAACATGGAGTGGGCATATGGTTTAGCAATTAAGATGTCTGCAAGTATCTGGAGAGTGGATCAGCAAATGGGAGCATAAATGTGTTCTATTTTCTTTAAAGATTCACATATTTATTTGAAAGGCAAAGTTATATAGAGAGGGATGGAGAGACAGACAAAGCAGTTTTTCATCTGCTGATTCACTCCCCAAGTGGTCCCAACAGCCAGGGCTGGGCCAGGTCGAAACCAGGAGCTTCTTCTGAGTCTCCCATTTGGATGCAGGGGCCCAAGCACTTTGGACATCCTCTGCTGCTTTCCCAAGCACAAGAGCAGAAAGCTGATTGGAAGTGGAGCAGCCAGGATGCAAACTGGTACCCATATGGGGTGCTGACATTACAGGCAGTGTCTTTATTTGATACACTACAACACTGGCCCTTCTAATTTTTTTTTTTAAATGAGAAATATCAGGGCCGGTGCTGTGGTGCAGCAGGTTAACGCCCTGGCCTGAAGTACCAGCATCCCATATGGGTGCCGGTTCAAGACCCACTGCTCCATTTCTGATCCAGCTCTCTGCTGTGGCCTGGGGAAGCAGTAGAGGATGGCCCAAGCCCCTGCACCCACGTTGGGGGCTGAAAGGAGGCTCCTGGCTCCTGGCTTCGGATCAGCGCAGCTCCAGCCATTGCGGCCATCTGGGGAATGAACCATTGGATGGAAGACCTCTCTCTCTCTCTCTCTCTGCCTCTCCTCTCTCTGTGTAACTCTGACTTTCAAATAAATAAATCTTTTTTTAAAAAAATGCCTTGACAACATTAATCAAAAGATAGCTGGAACTGAAACATTAATTAGTTTATTTCAGGGAAAGAATACCGCAAATGATAAGGAGGACTATGAAAGTCAACAAAGACTTAATGATTCTAAACATTTATGTACCTAATAAAAGAATCTGAAAATAGCATTAATCAGGCTATTAACTGTTATTAACGCAGCAATTAATATGCTACTTGGGACACCGACATGATATATCAAGTGCCTGGCTTCAAATCTTGGCTAGGTTTCCAGTTCCAGCTTCCTGCTGATGCACACATCCTAGGAGACATTAGATGAAGTTCAAGTATTTGGGTCCTTGCCATTCATGTGGGAGACCCAGACTGAGTTCCCAGCTCCTGGCTTCAGCCTGGGTCAGCGCTGGCTATTATGGGCATTTAGGGAGTAAGCAGACAGAAACTCTTTCTAATAAAATGAAAATAAATTAGGATTTGTAAAAATAATCTTCCATAAAGTTCAAAGTATGTAAATCACACAAGTCCTCTGACAAGAGAAATAAATAAGAAATCAAGCAAATAGTGACTAAGATGTGTCAGCAATTATATTCCCAGAGATCAATTTGAACAGTTACTTACACACCAAGTCACCTTTACAAGAGCTAAGGAAGCCAAGTGAGAAGCTATAGTGATTGTTTTATTCATTTATTTTAAAGATTTATTTATATATTTGAAAGAGCTACAGAGAGAAAGGGAAAGAGAGAGCTTCCATCCATTGGTTCACTCCCCAAATGGCACAATGGTCAAGGTTAGGTCAAGCCGAGCTGAATATGGGTCTCCCACATGGATGGCAGGGGCCCAAGTACTTGGGCCATCTTCCAGTGCTTTTCACTGGACATCAGCAGGGAGCTGGATCAGAAGTGGAGCAGCCAGAACACGAACCAGCTGCCAACTTGGGATGTGGGTATCGCAGGCAGTATTACTTGTTCTGCCAAAATGCCAGCCACAGTGTCTGGTTTGAATACATAATAAGATATACACTAGGGTAAGCATTGTGGCACAGCAGGTGGGATCCTATACTGTAGTACTGGTTTGAGTACTGCCTGCTCTACTTCAGATCCAGCTCCCCACTAATGTGCCTGAGAAGGCAGTAGGAGATGGCTAAATTGCTTGGGCCCCTGCCACCCACCTGGGAGACTCAGTTGTTATTCCTGGCTCCTGGCTTCAACTTGGTCCAGCCTCAGAAAAAATATAGAAATGACAATAAACTTATTTTTTTTTGACAGGCAGAGTTAGACAGAGAGAGCGAGAGAGAGAGAAATGTCTTCCTTCCATTGGTTCACCCCCCAAATGGCCGCCATGGCCGTTGTACTGTGCTGATCCAAAGCCAGGAGCCAGGTGTAGGGGCCCAAGCACTTGGGCCATCCTCCACTGCCTTCCCGGGCCACAGCAGAGAGCTGGACTAGCTGGACTGGAAGAGGAACAATTGGGACAGAACCGGTGCCCCAACCAGGACTAGATCCCAGGTTGCTGGCACCGCAGGCGGAGGATTAGCCTAATGAGCTGCAGCGACGGCCAATCAACTTATTTTTGACCAAGGTACATAAGTAACCCATTGGAGAAAGTGTACTTTTCTTTTTACAAATGGTTCTGGAACAATTGGATATTCATCTGCAAACAAAGGAACCTCAATTCATAACTTTGCACTCTTACAAAAATTAACTTAAATGTATCTTAAACCTAAATGTAAAATGTGAAGCAATAAAACATACAGAAGAAAACAACAGAAAAAAATGTATCCCTACTTCAGATAAAAGTGTGCTAGATACACCACCAAAAGTATGAACCGTGTTAAAATGATTAAATTATGCTTCAATGCTAATAGTGTCTGCTATTTATTGGGAGAAAAGATTTTTAAATCACATATCTGAAAAAGGACTTAAACCCAAAATATATAAAGAACTCTCAAATCTCAATGATAATAAAACAAAGGATATGATAAACAGGCAAAAATATTTTAAAGGGTATTTCTGAAAGAACATTTATGGATGCCAAATAAATACATTTAAAGCTGCCCAATATGATTAATCGTTAAGAAATTGCCAAGTAACACCAAATTGAGTTACTACCTCCCACATATTAAAATAAGCTACATTAGAGATTAGTGTGGCAGTTTTCTATAATGTTAAGTACACACAATATGAATCAGTAGCCCATGCTTTGGTACTAAGTAAAGTGAAATGAAAACTCAGGTTCAAACAAAAATCTCAACGTTCAACAGCTTCAATGTTCAGGGAAGCTTTTTTGTCATCATCATAAACTGGAAGAAGTTCCCGGCTCCTGGCTTCAGATGGGCTCAACTCTGGCCATTGCAGCCATTCGGGGACTGAACCAGCAGATACAAGATCTCTCGATCTCGATCTCTCTCTCTCTCTCTCTCCCTCCCTCCCTCCCTCTTTCTCTGTGTAACTCTGAACTTTCAAATAAAACAAAATAAATCTTTAAAAAAATAAGATTTGATATATAGAACTGACTAAACTGTGAAAAAGCTTTTTGGAGAAAATTAGTGTAAATTTTAAACAGGGTATTGATTGACTTAATAAACTGATACTAATTTTAGGTCTGAAAATGGTAATATAGTTGTATAAGAAAATTTTTTTTGGTTAAATGTAATGGTATCAGGGCCAGCACTGTGGTGTAGCAAGTAAAGCCACTGCCTGCAGTGCAGACATCTCATATGGGCACTAGTTGGAGTCCTGACTGCTCCACTTCTGATCTCCAGCTCCCTGCTAATGAGCCTGGGAAAGCAGCAGAAGATGGCCCAAGTGCTTGGGCCCCTGCACCCATGTGGGAGACCTGGAAGAAGCTCCTGGCTTCAGCACAGCTCCAGCCGTTACGGCCATTTGGGAAGTGAACCAGCATAAGGAAGATTTCTCTCATTCTCTCTCTGCTTCTTCCTCTCTGTAACTCTGCCTTTCAAATAAATAAATAAATCTTCAAAAAGATACAGACTGAATGGATTAAAAAGCAAGACTCATCTATCTACTACCTATAAGAAACACAACTCATTTACAAATATATACACAGACTGGAAGTGAAAGGAAGGAAATGGAAAATGGAAATCAAATCAAATCAAATGGAAATCAAAAACAAGAAGGAAGTGCCAGCATTGTGGCACAGCAAATAAAGCTGCCGCCTGTGACACTGGCATCCCATATGGGCACTGTTTGTTTCCTAGGGACTCTGTTTCTGACCCAGCTCCTTGGTAATGTGCCTGGTAAAATAGCAGAGGATGGCCCATGTTCTTGGGACCCTGCACTCATGTGGAAGACCTGGAAGAAGTTTCTGGCTCCTGGCTTTAGACCAGCCCAGCTCTGATCATTGCAGTCATTTGGAGAGTGAATCGGAAGATGGAAGATCTTTCACTCTCTATCTTTCCACTCTGTAACTCTGCCTTTCAAATAAGAAAAACTTAAAAAAAAAAATCAGGGGTAGCTATTTGAATATCAGACAAAATGGACTTTAAGACAAAAACTGTTTAAAATGACAAAAAAGGTCTTTATGTAACGATTAAGGGATCAACTCAACAGGAAGATATAACTATAGTAAATGTACATGCAGTCAGATATTTAAAACAAATGCTAATGGATCTAAAGGTAGACATATGCTCCAACAATAAAGAGAGACTTCAACACCCCAATCTCATCAATAAACAGATCAATTAGGAAAAAAAATCAATAAAGAAACAACAGAGCTAATCTATACTTTTGACCAAATGGACCTTACTGACATCTACAGAACATCTCATCCTACAGTGGCAGAATACATTCTTTTCATCAGTGCATGGAAAATTCTCTAGAATAGACCATATGCTAGGCCATAAAACAAGTTTCAAAAAATTCATTCTGAGTGAATTAAGTCAGTCCCAAAGGGACAAATATCATATGTTCTCCCTGATCAGTGACAACTAATTGAGCACCAAAGGGGAAACCTGTTGAAGTGAAATGGACACTATGAGAAACAGTAACTTGATCAGCTCTTGTGCTGACTGTTGTTGTACAATGTAATACTTTATCCATTTTAGTTTTTTTTTATTCTAGTACTATTGGTTGAACTCTGTAATTAACAAACAATTATTCTTAGGTGTTTAAATTTTAACTGAAAAGTGATCCCTGTTAAATATAACAGTGGGAATAAGAGAGGGAGGAGATGTACAATTTGGGACATGCTCAATCGGAACTGCCCCAAATGATGGAGTTAGAATTGTGCCAGGGGATTCCAATACAATCCCATCAAGGTGGCATGTACCAAGGCCATCTCACTAGTCCAAGTGATCAATTTCAGTTCACAATTGATCACACTGATAGGTCTAAGAGTCAAAGGGATCACACAAACAAGACTAGTGTTTGCTAATACTAACTGATAGAATCAAAAAGTGAGAGAATGAGCCAACATGGGAAGCGAGACACACAGCAGACTCATAGAATGGCAGATGTCCTAAATAGCACTCTGGCCTCAGAATCAGCCCTTAAGGCATTCAGATCTGGCTCAAGAGCCCATGAGAATATTTTATGCATGGAAAGCCAAGACACTGTGGCAAAAAAAAAAAAAAAGAAGACCTAAATGAAAGATCTCTGCGAGTGAGATCCCAGTGGAACGAATGGGGCCATCAAAGAAGGAGGTACCTTTCTCTGAAGGGAGGAGAGAACCTCCACTTTGACTATGACCCTGTTGGAATAAGATTGAAGTCAGCAAACCCTAAAGGCTTCCATAGCCTCGGCAACTCATGACTAGACCCTAGGGAGATTCCTGACGCCATAAACAAGAGTGTCAAATTGTTAAGTCAACAACAGGAGTCACTGTGTACTTACGTCTCATGTGGGATCTGTCCTTACTGTGTTGTCCAATGTGAAGTAATGCTATAACTAGTACTGAAACAGTATTTTTACACTTTGCGTTTCTGTGTGGGTGCAAACTGATGAAATCTTTACTTAGTATATACTGAATCAATCTTCTGTATATAAATATAATTAAAACTGAAAAAAAATCTTGGTGTTAAATTGGAAATTGCATAGATAATTAATCAATTTTAAAAAATATATCATGTAGAATCTCTGTCCTTAATGTGCTATACATTGTGAATTAATACTATAACTAGTACTCCAACAGTATTTTTCACTTTGTGTTGCTATGTGAGGGCAAACTGTTGAAATCTTTACTTAATATATACTAAAATGATCTTCTGTATATAAAGAGAATTGAAAATGAAACTTGATGTGAATGCAAGTGGAGAGGGAGTGGGAAAGGGGAGAGTTGCGGGTGGGAGGGAAGTTGGGGGGGGAGGCATTGTAATCTATAAGCTGTATTTTGGAAATTTATATTCTTTAAATAAAAGCATTATAAAAAAAATTTCAAAAAAACTGAAATCATATCATGTATCTTTTCTGACCACAATTGAATGAAGCTGAAAATTAGCAACATAAGAAACTCTAGAGAGGCCAGTGCCTGTGGCATAGTAGGTTAAGCCTCTGCCTGCGGCGCCAGAATCCCATATGTGTGTGGATTCGTGTGCTGGCTGTTCCACTTCCAATCCAACTCTCTGCTAACGTGCCTGGGGAAATCAGTGGAAAATGGTCCAAGTACTTGGGCCCTTGCACCCTTACAGGAAACCCAGAAGAAGCTATTGGCTCCTGGCTTCAAATCAGCCCAGTTCAGCCATTGTGGCCATTTGGGGAGAGAACTAGTGGATGGAAGACCTCTCCCTCTCCCTCTCTCTGTAACTCTGCCTCTCAAATAAATAATCTTTTTTTTAAATCTAGAAAATATACATATGAAGACTGCACAATATGCTCCTGAATGAACAGTAAGTCACAGAGGAAATCAAAGAGGAAATTTAAAAATTCCTTGACAGAAATGAAGATGACAACACAACATTTCAAAACTTATGGGATATATCAAAAACATTAAGAGGAAAGTTTTTAGCAGTTAGTGCCTACATCAAAAATTGGAAAAGTATAAATGATCTAACAATGCATCTCAAGAATCTAGTAAAACAAGAATAAACCAAACCCAAAATTAGTAAGAGAAAAGAAATAGAGTATGAATAAAATTCAAATTAAAAAATTTGAGAAATGAAGAGTTGGTTTTTTCAAAAACTGAACCCAACTGATAAAGCACTAGGCCAATTAACCCAAAAAAGGAGAACATCCAAATAAATAAAATCAGAGATGAAAAATAAGATGTTACAACTGACATCACTGAAAACAATCATCAGGAAGTATTAAAACCAGCAATATGGCAACAAATCAGAAAATCTAGAAGAAATGGATAGCTTCTGGACACATACAAATTAACAAAATTGAGGCAGGAAGACAAGTAAGACCTAAATGGGCCAATAACCAAGACAGAAGTTCAATCAGTAATAAAGCCCCTCCCAACAACAACAACAACAACAACAACAAAAGTCTAATACCAGATGGCTTCACTGCTGCATTCTACCAAATTTTTAAAGAACTAATGCCAATTCTTCTCAAACTATTCAAAACAATTGAAAGGGAGGGAATCTTCCCAAACTCCTATAAGGTCAGCATCATTTGAATTCTAAAACCAGAAAAAGATGCAACAAAGAGAACTACAGACCAATATTCCCTAATGAACATTGATGCAAAAATCCTCACAAGATACTAGCTAATAGAATCCAACAAAACAGCAAAAAAAGATTATCCACCCAGACCAAGTGGAATTTGTCCCAGGGATGCAAGGATGGTTCAACATACAAAAATCCATAAATGTGATGCATCACATTAACAAGCTGACAAATAAAAACTGCATGATTATCTCAACAGATGCAGAGAAAGTATTTGATAAAATATAACATCATTCATGATAAAAAAAATTAAGCAAATTGGGTATAGAAGGAACATATCTCAACACAATCAAGGCAATCAATATATGACAGAACCACAGCCAGCATCACACTGAATGAGGAAAAGATGGAAACATTTCCAGTAAAATCTAGAACCAGACAAGGATGCCCACCTTTCACCATTTACTATTAAATATAGCTCTGGAAGTCTTAGAGCCAATTGGGCAAGAAAAATAAATCAAAGGGATCAAAATTGTAAAGGAGGAACTCAAATGACCCTATTTGGAAGTGACTTGATCCTATAAATAGGGGAATCAAAAGACTTGACAAAGAGACTATTAGAACCCATAAGAGAGTTTGGCAAAGTTGCAGGCTATAAAATCAACACATAAAAATCAACAGCACTTGTAACAAACAATGCCATAGCTGAGAAAGAATTTGTAAGGTCATTCCATTCACAATAGCTATAATTAAATAACTTACAATAAATTTAATAAAGAATGTGAAAGATCTATACCATGCGTATTATAAAACATTAAGAAAATAGAAGACATTAAAAAATGGAAAAACCTTCCATGTTCCTGAATTGTAAGAATTAGTATCATCAAAACACCTATACTACCCAAAGCAATTTACAGATTCAATGCAATCCAGGGAAAATAACAAGGATGTCCTTTTCAGATACAGAAAAAGTAATTCCAAAATTCATATGGAAACACAGGAGACTCCAAATAGCTAAAGTAATTTTAAACAACAAAAACAAAGCTGATGGATCACAACACCAGGTTTCAAGACATACTACAGGGCAGTAATAATCAAAACAGCCTAGAACTGGCACAAAAACTGACATGTAGACCAAAGGAACAGAATAGAGACCCCAGAAATAAATCCATGCATCTACAACCAACTCAATGAGCCAAAATCATGACCTGGAGAAAGAACAGTCTCTTCAACAAATGGTGTTGGGAAAACTTGATCTCCGTATGAATAAGCATGAAACAAGGTTCCTACCTTACACCAAATACAAAAATCAACTCAAAATGGATCAAGAATCTAAATCTATGACCTGATATCATCATTACTAGAGGAAAACATCAAAAAAATTATGTAAGACATTGGCACAAAGACTTCTAGAATAAGACCCCAGAAACACAGGCAATAAAAGCAAAAATAGATCAACGAATCACATCAAGCTAAGCTTCTGTATATCAAAGAAAACACTCAACAAAGTGAAGAGGCAACTGACAGAATGGAAGAAAATACTTGCAAATTATGCACGTGATATAGCATTAATATCTGATATATAAAAAACTCAAGAAATTCAACAACAAAAAAACAAACATTTCAATTAAGAAATGGGCAAGAGACATAAATAGGCATTTTCCAAAGGATGAAATAAAAATGGCCAACAGACATGAAAAAAATGCTCAGGATAACTAGCCATCAGGGAAATGCAAATAAAAACCATGATGAGGTTTCATCTAACCCCAGTGAGAATGGCTATCATCAAAAAAAAAAAAAAATGCTGGCAAGAATGTGGAGAAAAAGGTATCCTATTACACTGTTTGTAGAAATGTAAACTAGCACGGGCCGGCTCACTAGGCTAATCTTCCACCTTGTGGCGCCGGCACACCGGGTTCTAGTCCCGGTCGGGACGCCGGATTCTGTCCCGGTTGCTCCTCTTCCAGGCCAGCTCTCCGCTGTGGCCCAGGAGTGCAGTGGAGGATGGCCCAAGTGCTTGGGCCCTGCACCCCATGGGAGACCAGGAGAAGCACCTGGCTCCTGCCTTCAGATCAGCGCGGTGTGCCGGTCACAGTGCGCCAGCCGCAGCAGCCATTGGAGGGTGAACCAACGGCAAAGGAAGACCTTTCTCTCTGTCTCTCTCTCTCACTGTCCACTCTGCCTGTCAAAAAAAAAAAAAAAAAAGAAATGTAAACTAGTACTACCATTATAGAGGAAAATATGGAGATTCCTCAGAAATCTGAAAAGTAGATCTACCAAATGATTGAATCATTCTATTCCTGGGAATTTACCCAAATGAAATGAAAGCAATATATCAAAGAGCTATTTGTACCACCATGTTTATAACAGCTCAATTCACAATAGCTAAAATATGGAATCAGCCCAAATATTTATCAACTGATGACTAGACAAAGAAAATGTGGTATATATACACAATGAAATACTGCCCAGCCATAAAAGAAGAATGAAATCTTGTCTTTTGCCACAAAACAGATGTTAACTGGAGACTTTATGCTTAGTAAAATAAGCCAGTCCCAAAAAGACAAAATCAAATGTTTTCTCTGGCATGTGGTAGTCAATATAGAATAGAAAAAAAGTATAAGAATGAAATGGGCAACTTATGATTAGGTTATTGTTTGTAGTCCTTGTCTATATTACTGTGGAACAGTGGTCTTTCTACTTTAAAAAAGATTTATTTTTTATTTTAACATCAGAATTATAGAGAGAGAGGGAGACACACAGAGATCTTCCATCTGCTGGTTCACTCCCCAATGGCTACAATGGTCAGGGCTGTCCAGGCCAAAGTCAGAAGCTTTATTGGGGTCTCCCATATGGGTTCAGGGGCCCAAGGATTTGGCTCATTCTCCACTGCTTTCCCAGATGCATTAGCATGGAGCTAGATCAGAAGTGGAGCAGCCGGGACTTGAACTGGCGCTCATATGGGATGCTGGGCCTGAAGATGGCAGCTTAACCTGCTGCACCACAGGGCCACCCATCTTTCTACTTTTTAGTTGTTGAACATTATAGGTAGCGATGCATTAAGCCTGTGATTATAAAGTAAATTGAAAGTATGTAGGCTGGCGCCACAGCTCAATAGGCTAATCCTCCGCCTGCGGCTCCAGCACTCCAGGTTCTAGTCCCGATTGGGGTGCCGGATTCTGTCCCAGTTGCTCCTCTTCCAGTCCAGCTCTCTGCTGTGGCCCGGGAATGCAGTGGAGGATGGCCCAAGTGCTTGGGCCCTGCACCCGCATGGGAAACCAGGCTGGAAGCACCTGGCTGCTGGCTTCGGATCAGCGCAGTGCACCGGCTGCAACACACTGGCCGTAGCGGCCACTTAGGGGGGTGAACCAATGGAAAAAGGAAGACATTTCTCTCTCTCTCTCATTGTGAAACTCTGCCAGTCAAAAAATAAATAAAAAAAAAGAAAGTATGTTATTGAAAAATTAAACAAAAAAATAAGAAAGGAGGAGGCTAAAGTTGTGGCATAACAGGCTAAACTGCTGCCTGAGACACCAGCATCCCACATAGGTGCCAGTTTGGGCCCTGGCTGCTCCACCTCTGACCCAGCTTCCGACTAGCATGCTTGGAAAAGTGACAGAGAATGGCCCAAGTGCTTGGGCCCCTGCACCCACATGGGACCAGGATAAAGTTCCTGGCTTTGGCCTGGTTCAGCCCCTGCCATTGCAGCCATTTGGGGGTGTGAACCACTGGATGAAGGATCTCTCTATCTCTAACTCTCCCTCTCTCTCTCTCTCTCTCTGTAACTCTGCCTTCAAACAAATAATAAATCTTAAAAAAAAAAAAAAAAGAGGTGGGGGGAAGGAAGGAGACAGGACGGAGGTAGAGAAGTATGGTTCTTAGTATTCTATCTATGAAATACATGAAATATGTTCTCTTTATATTAAAATTTTAAATTTTTAAAATAAAAGGATGGGAACACCATTCAACAGGAAAGAATAGTATCTTCGATATGTGATACTGGGACAACTTGATATCACCAGTTAAAGAAGTTGAACCCTTAAGCCATATACAAAAATTAACTCAAAAAAATCACAGTCTTACATAGAAGAGCTGAAACCATAAAACTCTTAAAGGTAAAGAGTAAAAATTTTCATGATCTTAAATTTGGCAATATGTACATCACCAAATATATAATCAACAAAAGAAAAATAGATAAATTGGACTTCATCAAAATTAAAAAATTTCGTGCTTTAAAGGATACTATATGCAAAGTAAAAACATGATCTATAGTATGAGAGAAAATATTAGAAAACTCATATACAGCTAGTCCACAATTTACAATGGTTTGTCTTAACAATTTTGAGTTTGATGGTGGAAAAGCAATACTCATTTAGTAGAAACCATGCTTCAAATTTTGATTTTTATATCTTACATAAATTCTATGGAATACTCAATACTTTATTATAAAATAGGCTTTGTGTTAGATGATTTTGCCCAACTACCATAGAATAATGTAAGTGTTCTGACCAAATTTAAAACAGACAATGCAAAGCTATGATGTTCAGTAGATGTAGTAAGTTCATTTTCAACATAATATTTTAAATGTAGGATGGGTTTATCATGACCTAACACACCCATAAGTCTAGGAACATCTGTACTCCATACAAGTGTAGGATCCAGAATATATAAAGCAACTCTTAAAATTTATCAACAAAAGACAAACAACCCAATTGAAAACACAGCTCAGGTAAAAGGAGCATGGGATTTTTGGTAGACATTCCTCCTATGAAGACATAGATATGGCCAACAAGCATGGAAAGATGTTTAACATTACTAGTCATTAGGAAAATGCAAATAAAAACCACAGTGAGCTATGACTCATTAAAGATGTCTATAAATATTTTTTAAAGTATGGTAAGTATTGGTGAGGACATAAAGAAACTGAACCGTCATATTTAACTGACAAAAGAAAATGGTAGAGCCAGTGTGAGAAAGCTTGACAGTTTCTCAAAAACCTGAATATTAGAATTATCATGATGTAGGACCTGTGCTGTGGCATAGTAGGTAAAGCCGCTGCCTGCAGTGCCAGCATCCCATATGGGTGCCAGTTCAAGTCTCAGTGCTCACTTCTGATCCAGCTCTCTGCGATGGCCTGGGAAAGCAGTAGAAGATGGCCTAAAAGCTTGGGCCTGTGCACTCACGTGGGGGAACCTAGAAGCTTCTGGCTCCTGGATTTAGATTGGCACAGCTCCAGTGGTTGTGGCCATCTGGAGAGTGAGCCAGCAGATGGAAGACCTCTCTCTCTCTCTGCCTCTCTCTGCCTCTCTGTGACTCTGCTTTTCAAATAAATAAATAAATCTTTATTAAAAAAAAAAAACTCGTACATGCATATTCAAAGCAGCACTATTCGCCATACCAAAAATGTAGAAGTAATCCAAATGCCCATCAAGCAATGGATAAACCAAACATAGCATACCCACACAATGTAATATTATTCATTTGTAAAGTATTGATACCTACTACAAAATGGATAAACTTTGAAAACATCAGGTTAATTGAAAGAAGCCATACACAAAAGGCAGAGATATTGTGATTTAATTTATATGAAATATCTATAATAAGTAAACGCACAGAAATAGAAAGTAGACTAGCATTTGCTAGGAACTGAGGAGAAGGAAGAATAAGGAGCAAACTGCTTCGTGGATATGGGATTTCCTTTTGCAGTGATGAAAATGTTCTGGACCTAGATGTAGGGATGGTTGAGCTCGCTTGTGAATGTACTAAATGCCACCAAAATGGGTTCAAATGATGAATTCTGTGTTACATGAATTGTATCACAATTTTAAAATACATAATGAAAAGTATCTTATTACCCATATTTATTTTTTGGCTAGTATTTTTAAGAGGCTGCAATCAAAAAGGCAGGCAAGAAGGAAGGAAAAAGGTAAAGTAGGGAAGAGAGGGAGCATCCATGATCACTGAAAGACCTACCAGAGCTGGGTAATTACACAAGCAGCCTGGAGGACTGACAAAGCTAGGAAAGAGCAGGAGCCTTAGAGAGAGCGGAAGCCATTGAATACAGAGATGGGATTCTAGGACCAACTAAGAACCTTGCTACTTGTTATATATTTGGTCCTAAGTTGGGAAAATAAGAAGGTAAAAATGGAAAAAATAGAACAAAGATGAAGGGGAGGAAAATAAAGGAAGGAGAGGAAGAAAGAGAAGAAAAAGAAAAGGAAAACCAGAGGAGTATATAAACTCTGCCAGACCATTCAAGAGAAACAGAAAAATAAGAGAAGGGAGAGATAACTAAAAAGATAGGTAAATTTAAAAGGAAAGAAGAAGAATGAGAAGAAAAAGGAAGGAAAATGAGAAAGGAAGAGCAAAACAGAAAACATTTTCTAGGCACATGCTATGGAACAGAGACTATGCAAGGCATTTTAAACACAGTATCTCACTTAAACCTCAGAATCACATGAGGGAATCATAATTTTCCCTATGAAAAAAGTAGCAAAAGGATGCTCCAAAAACCTGAATTAACTAGGAGTTGACAACACAGTCCAACTCTAAACTCAGGTCTGCTAACTCCAAAGCCTATATTCTGTTCCCGGAATCACAGTGTCCACACCTGTGATCCTCCTGCAGCTGTCAAAATGCCTCCAGCTTTCCACAGCAAGACACACTGCCAAAGAGGTCACACAGATCACAGCATTCCTAATGTCACCCACACTTCCGCTCATTAACTTCTCTTCACATCATTTCCTGACTGAAAAGCCTGAAACTCTGAATCTCCCTCCTTCCTCATCTTCATTAAATCTTACACGTACTGTAATGCATCTCTTCAGTGCTTTCTCCCTGCAACTAGAGCACATAAAGAAATCCATATTCAGCCGGCGCCGTGGCTCAACAGGCTAATCCTCCGCCTTGCGGCGCCGGCACACCGGGTTCTAGTCCCGGTCGGGGCACCAGATTCTGTCCCGGTTGCCCCTCTTCTAGGCCAGCCCTCTGCTGTGGCCCAGGAGTGCAGTGGAGGATGGCCCAGGTGGTTGGGCCCTGCACCCCATGGGAGACCAGGATAAGCACCTAGCACCTGGCTCCTGCCATCGGATGAGTGCGGTGCGCCGGCCGCAGCGCACCATCCGCGGCAGCCATTGGAGGGTGAACCAACGGCAAAAGGAAGACCTTTCTCTCTGTCTCTCTCTCTCACTGTCCACTCTGCCTGTCAAAAAATTAAAAATAGGCCGGCGCCGTGGCTCAACAGGCTAATCCTCCGCCTTGCGGCACCGGCACACCGGGTTCTAGTCCCGGTCAGGGCACCGGATTCTGTCCCGGTTGCCCCTCTTCCAGGCCAGCCCTCTGCTGTGGCCCGGGAGTGCAGTGGAGGATGGCCCAGGTGCTTGGGCCCTGCACCCCATGGGGAGACCAGGAAAAGCACCTGGCTCCTGGCTCCTGCCATCGGACAAGCGCGGTGCGCCGGCCGCAGCGCGCCGACCGCGGCGGCCATTGGAGGGTGAACCAACGGCAAAGGAAGACCTTTCTCTCTGTCTCTCTCTCACTGTCCACTCTGCCTGTAAAAAAAATAATAAAAAAATAAAAAAAAATAAAAAATAAAGAAATAAATAAAGAAAGAAATCCAGCACAGCAGTGAAGTCGGGTCTGGACACGCACATCCCATATCTGAGTGCCTGGTTCAAGTCCTGACGAGTCTGCATCTGATCCATCTTCCTGCTTTGTGCATAATGGGAAGGCAGCAGACCACAGCTCCAGTACTTGGGTCCATGCCACCATGTGGGAAATGAAACCTGGACTGAATTCTTGGCTCCTGACTCTGGCCTGGCCCAGTCCCAGCTATTGCAGCATTTCTAGAGAAACAGCAAAATGAAGTGCTCTCTCTTCCACTCTTTCTCTCTCTCATCTCCGCCTTTCCAGTGAAATTAAAACAAAAACCTTTTAATAAATTATATATATATACACACACACACAGAGAGAAGAATCCAAATTCTTTGTCAGGATATGACAATGTCAAGAGTTCCTCTAGGTGTATGCATTCATTCATTCAATCAATTGACACTCACTGAACAGTTACTATATGCCAAACACTGGACTATGCTGAAAATACAATGAACAAGACAGGAGTCTAGTTTCATGCTTGTGCATGCAGAGATCCAGTTTTCCCAACACCACTTGTTGAAGAGACTGTTCTTTCTCCAGGTAGTGATTTTAGCTCGTTTGTCAAAGATGACTTGGTTGTAGATGCATGGATTTATTTCTGGGGTCTCTATTCTGTTCCATTGGTCTGCATGTCAATTTTTGTGCCAGTTCCAGGCTGTTTTGATTATAACTGCCATGTAGTATGTCTTGAAACCTGGTATTGTGATGCTCAGCTTTTTGCTTAAGATTGCTTTAGCTATTCATAGTCTTCTTTTTTTTTTTTAAAGATTTATTCATTTGAAAGGCAGAGTTGAGAGCGAGCGAGCAAGAGGGAGAGGGAAAGAGAGAAAGAGATCTTTCATCCACTGGTTCACTCCCCAAATGGCTGCAATGGCCAGATCTGAAGCCAGGAGCCAGGAGCTTCTTCTGTGTGTCCCAAATGGGTGCAGGGGCCCAAGGACTTGGCTATTTTCTACTGCTTTCCCAGGCACATTAGCAGGGAGCTGGATTGGAAATGGAGCTGCCAGGACTCAAACCAGTACCCATTTAAGTTATTGGCACCATATGTGGCCCCTTTTCTAGATCTGAGATGAATTCCCTTGGTATTTGATCAGAATTGTGTTGAATCTGTAAATTGCTTTGGGTAGTATGGGTATTTTGATGGCACTAACTCTTCCAATCCATGAACATGAAAGATTTTTTCCATTTTTTTGTGTCTTCTTTCATTTCTTTTCTTAATGTTTTGTAATTTTCATGGTATAGATCTTTCTCATTCTTGGTTGAATTTATTGCGAGTTATTTAGTTTTTTTGTAGCCAGTGTGAATGGAATGATCTTACAAATTCTTCCTCAGCCATGGTGATATTTGTGGATATAAATGCTATTAATTTCTGTGAAATAGATTTTATATTTACATAGATTTTATATCTATTTGGGAAGCTAGACAATTAGATAAGCAATTGTAAAAAGTATAAATATTACTGACAGACTCAGGCCTATTGCAAGAGAGTAACTCCACTAGCAGGGGTAATTTCAGCCTTGGTACAGGTGGAGAAGAAAGGGAAGGGCCTCCTCATTGCTCTGAACACTAGCTTCCTGTTCAGCTGTACCTCAGTCTGAGGCTAACAGGGTGCAGGTGCCATTTATTATAGAAGACTCTTGGAGCAAATAGTCTGTAATACACTTGTTGAGAGTCATGAAAGACTTGTAAAAAGAACACAGAGGGAAATAAGTTCAGGCCCAGAAAGGTTTTACTGGCCTCACATAATAACCAAGTATCCACTCTCACCCAAAATACCAAAAATCCCCATCCTAGAGGCCAGTGCTGTTGTGTAGCGGGGAAAAGCCGCCATCTGCAGTGCCAGCATCCCATACGGGTGCCTGGTTCGAGACCCGACTGCTCCACTTCCAATCCAGCTCTCTGCTATGGCCTGGGAAAGCAGTAGAAGATGGCCCAAGTCCTTGGGGCCCCTGCACCCACGTGGGAGACCCAGAAAAGCTCCTGGTTTCAGATCTGCACAGCTCTAGCCACTGTGGCCATCTGGGGAGTGAACCAGCAGATAAAAGACTCTCTCTCTCTCTGCCTCTGCCTCTCAGTAACTTTGCCTCTCAAATAAAATAAATATATTTAAAAAAATCACCATCCTGCCATCCATATGCCTGCCTGCTGTCTCCCTTTTCTAAAACAAGGGTAGATATGAAGTTGCTAGGTAACAACAACCACACCCTGGCTTCCCATCAGCATTCCCAATATGAGAATTAGATACTCTGTATCAGTTAATTCACCCCTCCCATAAAAATAAATCCCAGAGGACTATATGATCTTCCTTGTTCAAATGTCACCTTCTCACTAAGTCTATCCTAACCACCCTATTTAATACTGCAACCTGCTACTTGCTCCTAACTCCAGTGCTATGCTTTTCTTTTCCCCCCATAGGAAATTATGTAACTTATTAATATATTATTCATCTTTCAGTCTTCACATCCTAAAGTGTACTCATATTTTCCATGTGGTCTTTTTCAGTTCCTTCATGCATCCCAAGCATCTGTAACTTTAGTGCAAAGTAGGCAGTAAATAAATATCAAACAAATGTCGTTATAAGCCAAAGGATTATGAAGTCCACTCCGTTAGTTTCCTACCGCTACTGTAACAACTCACAGCACAGAAGGTGACTCAAAAGCAGCCGAAATTCATTATCTTCTATTTCTGGAGATCAGAACTCCAAAACAGATTGCACTGGGCAGCAATCAAGGTTACCAGCAAGATGTTGCTGCTTCTCCAGGATCTAAGGGAGAGGCCATCACTTTACCTTGCCCAACTGTTGAGAAACCACCTGCTTCTTACGGTCCATCTTCCTATCTTCACATTTTTCACCTTCTCTCCTGCTCTGATTCTTTCACCTCCTTCTTTTAAGGACCCCTGTTAATATATTAGGCCCACCTGAATAATTCAGTTACTCTCTCCATCCCAAGACCCTTAACTTAAATCACATCTTTAAAGTGCTTTTCATCACATCAGGATGAGACCATCCAATTCACAGGTTCTAAGGATTAGGACCCAAACATCTTTGGGGTGTCCATAATTCCAGTCAACCATTGTCAACTTCCTTGCTACCCAGTTCTTCCTCTTAAAACCTAAATTAACAAATACACAGATTGAGTAAAGCCCTTTAAGGTGACCAAGTTCTCATAATTTCACAACTTGGTCCTTGCCTCAGCTCAGGTCCTCTTAAGTATTCCAACAGCTTCTTAAATAGTCTATCTTGCCCTTCCAAATTCATCTCCTGTTTTGGAACAATCTTAAATAAATAGTACATTTTATGGCCGGCGCCGTGGCTCAACAGGCTAATCCTCCGCCTTGCGGCGCCGGCACACCGGGTTCTAGTCCCGGTCGGGGCACCGGATTCTGTCCCGGTTGCCCCTCTTCCAGGCCAGCCCTCTGCTGTGGCCCAGGAGTGCAGTGGAGGATGGCCCAGGTGCTTGGGCCCTGCACCCCATGGGGAGACCAGGAAAAGCACCTGGCTCCTGGCTCCTGCCATCGGAGGAGCGCGGTGCGCAGGCCGCAGCGCGCCGACCGCGGCGGCCATTGGAGGGTGAACCAACGGCAAAAGGAAGACCTTTCTCTCTGTCTCTCTCTCTCACTGTCCACTCTGCCTGTAAAAAAAAAAAAATAAATAAATAAATAAATAAATAAATAAATAGTACATTTTAAATATGTGTAATTTATGGCATCAAGTTATGCCTCAGTAAAGATTTTTTAAAGCTAAAAGGTGAAATAGAATAAAAATGAGCAAAACAAAAGAAAAAAGTGAAAAGGGAACAAAGAATAGGGGGACATACAGAAAACACTGACAGATTTAAACCTAAATTAAAAATTTTTTATGATAAATATAAGTGATTTAAATAAGTTTCAGAACAAGAAAAAATTACCTAATGGTATTAAAGCAACAAAAACTAATCATAGGCTCCTTACAAGAGTTTGGTCCGTGGGCTAGCATTGTGGCCTAAGGGGTTAAGCTGCTGCCTGCGACACCGGCATCCCATATGGATGGCAGTTTTGAGTGCTGTCTACTCCACTTCTGATCCAGGTGCCTGCTAATGCACCTGGAAAAAGTAGCAAAGGATGGCTCAAGGCCTTTACTCCAGCACCCACATGGGAGACCCAGATAAAGCTCCTGTCACCTGAGACTTTGGCATGGCCCAGTCCCAGCCACTGTGGTGCTGATCTTGTCTAGCCTCAGCTAGTATGACTGGGACATCTTGGCTCTGTTCCATGTTTCACTCAACCACGTGTCATTCACTGGCATTCTCATGGTTATGAATTTGTCCAGAAGACCAAGTCCCTGAGGGCAAGCTTCTGCTTCAAAGTTGTCTGCTCACATGATTGAGCCCAAAGTGAAAAATCAGCACAGGTCACTTCATGGCAGCATAGCAAAGCCACAAAGCAAAGGGTGTGAACACTGTCTGCAACTATAAGAAGGGTGAAGAATTGAGACCAAGTTCACTGAAAATCAGCAGATGAAGTAAATATCCAGGCAAAAAAAGCATTACAAGACATAGAGGGACAGTTCTAATAAAAAAAAAATTTTTTTTAAAGATTTTATAATTTGTATCCAATCACATAGCCTGTAAAAAATAAAGTCAAATCCAGAATCATGGTGGAAGATTCAATATCCTTTTTTTCAGGAAAGGGCAGAATAAGCAGACCAAAAAAAAAAAAAAGTAAAAATATAGATGACTTAACAAATTAGTTTTAATTAACATTTACAGAATACCCTAGACAATTGTTGAATATACATTCTTTTTAAATGGACATGGGACATTTACTGAAAGAGATTGAGCCACACAACTGGTTTCAGTAAACTTTAAGAAACTGATAACTTAAGAATGTATTTTCTGAATACAGTGCAATTTAGCCAGAAATCCACAAAAGAGGACTAGAAAGTTCCACACCTGGAAATTAAACTCACTAATAAAAACACATGGATCAAAGGGAAATACAACGAAAATGAGAAAAAATTGGAATTTGCTGATGTTGAAATTACTGTATGTATAGAAGTGGATGTGACTAACTGCAAATACTGGGGTGTCCACGGGCAGACGCTCTGTGACTGAGAGGTGGGGAAACTGCTTGACACCGAGTCAACACGCGGCTTTTTAACGAGCACAACTACCACCACCATTTTCCACTTACACACCCAGGAGCCTCCTGAAATCCGTCCGGCATTCTCGCAGGCGCCTCAAAATTCTAGATGCCAACCCCATTCCTCCCGGTCCGCCCCATCGCAGAGGAGGTCCCCGGCCTTCACGGGTGACGGAGTGAGAAAGCTGGGGGCGCCGGGCGCGGCTGACAAGCGCCAGACACGCCTCATCCGCGGCCACGGGGCGACAAGGGGGTCAGCGGCCAGACCCTCCCGCGGGACAGGAGGCGCCGAGCCCGCAGCCCTGCAAGGCCCAGGGCGGGCGGCGCCCGGTGGGGAGCTCGGCACCCCCGCCTCGCCCTCGCCCTCGCCTCTCCCTCTCCCCGAGGCTGGGCCGGCACTGGGGATGGGCGAGGTGGAAGCCCCAGGGCTCGGCGTCCTCCCCAGCCACGGGGAGAACCCGGCTCCCGGCTCAACGGCCGTGGGAGGCAGTGGTGAAGGACCTCCGGCTCGGCTGCCGGCCGGCAACACTGAAGTATTTCCTGCTTGTGGGGATTCTGAGGAGGAGGCGGGGGCTGGACACACCACTTACGGCGACTTCCCAGTCCAAAGGCCACGCCAATCTCGATTCCGTTTGAGATCACCGTCTCTCAAGATGGAGGCCTGACTAGAGCAGGCGGCCCGAGCGCGGGTGGGCGGGGCGGGCGTGGTGGGCGGGGCCGCGCATGCTCCTCCGAGAGCAAGGGTGAATTAATGGTCACAAGCCCAGAGTTGGGTCTGAGCGCTACATTTCTAATGTGTTTTAAGGTATTCTGTTTTGTTTCGTTCTAGAGATTGTAATAAATGCTCCACATAATTATTTTACCCACTACACGGTCCCAGGAATGTAAATTTAAGATCCTTTCCTTCTCAGGTTTCATTCCTATAACCAGTGAGCCACAATCTCAGCTCTTGAATTTGGCTGGCCAGCTGTTGTATTCTAAGAGTGCGTTTTCCCACTCAGTCTTGGTCTCTGTTTCCTTAATACCCCGTTACTACAGCAGTTAGCAAGCAAAGGCAGCTGATCAGGCAACATAAACTCCAGGCTTGTGGGGATCTTGTTTATTGATAGAAACTCATGTGGCAGGGGCAGTAGCCAGTGTGTGGGAACTCTAATACCACCACCTTTTGGGCAGACTGTAAGATCTACTGGGCCCAGATGTCAAAGTCCCAGAGAAGGACTCCAGGCTTTGAGCTGTGAGGACTGTAATTTGCACACCCAGGAAGCACCAGCCTTTCTCTAATATGATGGTGCTGGGATACAATAATAGTGCCACAGGAAAGAACACTGGCCTCTAGCTCCTCTCCACCACCTTAGAGTAAGAAGTATTTTCTCTAGCATGACTACAGCTGGGGAATCCAGCCTTATGGTTGTAGCTCTACAGGGTATTTCATGTTCATGGTAAAAATGGAAATTAAAACTTAGTTGCTGCAAAAAAATCTCAAAATCCATGCATTTTTTTCCCTAAATATTTAGTTATTTATTTGAAAGGCAGAGTTACAGGGTGAGGGGGTAGATTTTTCATCTGTTGGTTTATTCCCCAAATGGTTGTTAACGGCAAGGCTGGGCCATCTGGACACCAAGAGCCAGGAACTCCATACAGGTCTCCCATGTGGTGGCAGGGGCACAAGAACATGAGCCATCTTCTGCTGATTTCTCAGGCTCATTAGCAGGAAGCAATACCAGAAGTGAGGCATAAAGACCGGCGCTTGGTGTAGCGGGTGAAGCCACTGCCTGCAGTGCCGGAATCCCATATGGGTGCCAGTTTGAGTCCCGGCTGCTCCACTTCTGATCCTGCTCTGCTATGGCCTGGGAAAGCAGAAGGTAGCCCAAGTCCTTGGACCCTTGCAACTGCATGGGAGACCCAGAAGAAGCTCCTGGATCCTGGCTTCAGATCGGTGCAGCTCCAGCCTTTGCAGCCATCTTGGGAGTAAACCAGCAGATGGAAGATGTCTCTCTCTCTCTCTCTGCCTCGGCCTCTCTGTAACTCTACCTTTCAAATAAATAAATAAATAAATAAAAAAGAAGTGAGGCATCTGGGACTTGAATTGGCAGTCATATATGATGCTGGTATTGCAAGTGGCTTAATCCACTGCGCCACAACTGCCCCTTTTATAATTTTTAATACTGACATTTTCCATGAACTTTTTGAAGATCCCGCATATGATGTGATAAAAATAAGTACCTGATTAGTCTACTGAGCATTCTATCAGGCTGACTGCCTTAAGCACTGACTTTAGCCAATTAAGAAAAGGCTGTGCAGAAACCAACTGCTTTGGGAGGGGGGCAGTCCTCAGGAGGTTAGTCTTGGACAAAGTACCTTTACTCTCCAGTGCTTTAAAGCAGCAATAATAAGTGAAACAGAGCTACACACAACTAACATAGAACCACACACATCTATCTTGAAAATATAATCTTGGGGTGGAACAAATGTTTATTTAAAGTTTAAAAAAAAACAGAACTAAACTGTCTTAGAATACATATGAATATGGTGAAAGACAGGTAAGAGAGTGATTTCACTAAAAGTCAGGATATTGGTTACCTGTTGTGGAGACTGTAATAAGAAAGGGAATGGCAAGAAAGAGCAGGTCCTGGATACTAGCAGTGTTCCATTTCTTTTTTTGAGTGCTGGATACATGTGAATCTATAAATTATTCTTTAAATAGTACAAATAGTTTAGGCCCATTTCTATAATTAAATTTTTAAAAAAGTGTTAAGAACAACAAATAAACATCACAGTGTATGGTGGTGAAGGGTCCCTCCTTTTGACAACTTACTCTCAAATGGTTCAGGAAGAACCTTTTTTTTTTTTTTAATAATTTCATATAAAAATAGAAAAAAACCAGAAGAAAATAAAGGAGGGGAGAAAGAAAGGCAGACTCCAAGAATATTTTCATCTCCTTTTATTGAAGGAAACAGAAACTTGTGCTGCAGAGGCAATGACACCTCAGAGCATGACAAGGTAGTCAGTGGGCTGACGTGACAAGCCACAGTGCTGGCCAGGTGTCCTACTATAGAGAGAGGACCAAATCCACAAAGAAAGCAGGAGGTAGCAAACATCCTCAACACCAGTGTAAGCATTTCCATCTGCAGAGAGCTTGGCCATGCATCTTAAAATCAGGGGCCACCAAGTCCATCCAAAACTACCATGTAGTCTCAGATTTGGAGACCTGTTCCTCTGACCCAAAGAATAGGCCATCCGAAGATCTGAGTTAATCCTTCAGCTCCTTATCCCGGATGGAAAAAGAAGCTGTGTTCTTAAAACATCACGAAGTATAGCCGGCCAGGTACTAATGCCCAGCCTTGCTCTAAAAGTACCTACTTTTTTTTTTTTTCCTGACTTCTCCCAATGCTCTCACTCACCATGTGCCCTACGAAACCTCTGAGTTATAAACAAGGACAGAATGGGGGCAGCAGCCTAGGGGATGCAGGGAAACGAAAGCTGCTACATAGCCAAGACCATTTCACAAGAAATAGCATGGGGAACATTACTGGATCAAGGTCCTCCCAAACAGCAGCTAGAAGCACACAAATAAAAATGTGGTAGTTCTCCCACAGCAGAATCAGCTGTGCTAAAGTCATGGTCCAGGAAGCTGAGCCACTTCGTGTCCCTGGCAGATTATCAAACCCCATGGCATTCCCAACTGTTCCAGTTTTCAAGTACATGGAGGTGACTGGACACTCTAGTCACATAAAGGCAAGCACTAAAGAAATCTCAACTAATAATAAATTGGCAATGTTATCAAAACATAACTTTATATATTCAAAAACTGGTTGCAGGGTGGGGGAGTGGGGATAGTGGTAGAGATTTTATAATGTAGAAATTGTGGTCCAAAGGTTTATTCAGATAAACCCTTGATCATAAACCACCCTCATATCTACACATAGGAGGGAATTCCTTATTTAGAAACGGCCATCATCTGATCAGGCATCCAGTCGCAGTTCTCCTCAATGCTGGACACATGATTTCCCAGGATTAAAGTCTTGACAGTGCTAGATCAGGAAATGGGAGAAGCAAGGCCAGGAGAGGAGAGCATCAGGGGCTGGAATTTCTGAAATGAGCATTTACTTCACAGAAGGCTTGGCACAATGAGGCTAGGGTGAGCATGGTCTTAGTGATTGTTCTTGGTTGCCTCCTTTGCTGCAGCGATCAGTGGAGTGAGGCTGGAGAGGGGCTTGGCAATCTTCAGAAACTGATGCTAGAGAAAAGGAACAAAAGACACATGACTATTTAGCATTCTTCTTTAGAACCATTATAAAACACAGGGCATACGTGTGTGTGTAAGACACTACCTGAAGAACTGCAGGTCATCCCCAAATTGAAGGAAATCAAAGATAACAAACCACTTTGAAAAACTCTTTGGCGGTCTATCTACAGATAAATATACTTACTCTATATCCAATTCCAGTCCTAGGTACATTCAAGTCAATAGCTGGAATGTTGCCCAAGATCCAAGAGAACAGAAGAACAAATAGTTTTACGATCATTTAACACATTTAACAGGGTTGGCATTTCGCCTAGAAGTTAAGACATGGCTCAGTAAATCCATATTTCTTATCAGAGGGCCTAGGTTCGAGTTCCAATTTTACTCCTGATTCCAGCATCCTGCCAATGTATACCCTGGGAAGCAGCAGGTAATGCCTCAAGTAGGAAGGTCTCTGCCACCCACATTGAAGATTTGGATTGAGTTCTTGACTCCTGGCTTTGGCCCACTGCACAGGACCATTGTGGACATCTGGGGAGGGATCCAGGGATGGGATTTCTCTGTCAATCTCTCTCCCTAATCTCCCCCCTCCTCTCTATGCCTCTCAAATAAGTAAAAAAATAAAAATGTTTTTAAAAGTTACACAGCAATAAAAACGAATAGATAATTTATATGCTGAGTACAGGGCAAATCCCATAGATCAGTTGATTGATATAAGCAAGACATGATTCCATTTCTAATTAAGAAAGACTAATTATGGTGATAAATCAGAATAATAATGGGGAAAGTAATGACTCAGTATGACCAAGTGGTACACTGTAATACTGTATCTCAGGAGCACTGGTCTAGGAATTTGTTGTTCTAATTAATCTAACAAGGATTTCAATAGTGGTCTTTTGGTCGGCACTGCAGCTCACTAGACTAATCCTCCGCCTGCGGTGCCAGCACTCCGGGTTCTAGTCCCGGTTGGGGCACCGGTTCTGTCCCAGTTGCTCCTCTTCCAGTCCAGATCACTGCTGTGGTCCAGGAAGGCAGTGGAGGACGGCCCAAGTGCTTGGGCCCTGCACCCGCATGGGAGACCAGGAGGAAGCACCTGGCTCCTGGCCTCAAATCGGCGCAGAGTGCCAGCCGTGGCGGCCATTTGGGGGGTCAAGCAACGGAAGGAAGACCTTTCTCTCTGTCTCTCTCTCTCACTGTCTGACTCTGCCTGTCAAAAAAAAATTATATAAATATAATTATATATTATATATAATATATAATACATATATTATATATAATATATAATTATTATATATTATATAATATAATATGATTATATATAATATAATTATATATAATATAATATATTATATATTATATATAATTATATATAAATTATATATATATATATGTGGTCTTTTCCCAGATCACTTTCCCTGGGTTGAACTTTGGGAAATACTCAACTTTTACAGTATATGTAGGAGAAAACATCATATGAACACTGCATCTACATTTTCAGTAAAACTGTTAAAGAAAATTAATTCTTTGTGTAACTTTTTTTTTTAGACTTAGTGGTAAAAAAGCTTTTGTCTCTTGGGAATGTGAGGTATTTCATTCATTTGATAAGAAACAGGAGGGGGCTTTAAAAAGTTTATGAAAATTTGCAGTATTTTTTTTTTGTTTTTTTGTTTTTGTTTTTTACAGGCAGAGTGGACAGAGAGAGAGACAGAAAGAGAGAGACAGAAAGGTCTTCCTTTGCCGTTGGTTCACCCTCCAATGGCCGCTGTGGCTGGAGCGCTGCGGCCAGCGCACCGCGCTGATCTGATGGCAGGAGCCAGGTGCTTCTCCTGGTCTCCCATGGGATGCAGGGCCCAAGCACTTGGGCCATCCTCCACTGCACTCCCGGGCCACAGCAGAGAGCTGGCCTGGAAGAGGGGCAACCGGGACAGAATCCGGCGCCCTGACCGGGACTAGAACCCGGTGTGCCGGCGCCATAGGCAGAGGAGTAGCCTGTTGAGCCGCAGCGCTGGCTGCAGTATTTTTAAATGGGAATAATAGAACATACAACTCACAGGACTGCTGTGCAGAATAGATTAAAAATCATATATGGTGAGGCTGCCATTGTGGCATAGCCAGTAAAGCCACCACGTACAATGCTGGCATCCCATATAGTGTCAGGTAGAGTCCCAGCTGCTCCACTGCTGATCCAGCTCTCTGCTAATGGCCTGTGAAAGCAGTGAAGGATGGCCCAAGTGCTTGGGTCTCCGCACCCCATTGGGAGACCTAGAAGAAACTCCTGGCTCCTGGTGTCAACCTGGCTCAGCCATGGCCATTTGAAGATTGAAACACATGGAGGAAGACCTCTCTTTGTCTCTCCCTCTCTCTCTCTCTGTAACTACCTTTCAGATAAATAAAATGAATCTTTAAAAACATTATATATGAAATGCTTAGTGCCTAAAATGTGATAAAGATCCAATACAATGTATCTATTAGTAGTTATATTAGCATGTCAGGAAGAAAACTGTAGAGTACACTGACCTCTCAATAAAAGTAATTTGATCAAAAGTTAAAAACTCAACATTTGGGCCAGATAGACATAGGTTTGGTTCAATTCTACCATCTATCTATCTGTGCAGTGGAGTGTATTTGCACAAAAATCACTACAATGTAAAACTGGAGAAATATGAATAGATCAATGTATTCAATCCATGCCTGTATCTTTGTGACACTGTGCCACTGTTTTGAAGATGACACTGTGGGAGGAACTGAGTAATATATGGAAGCTTTCTGTATTATTTCTTCCAATTGTATGAAGATATAAAATTATCTCAATTAAACTAAACTTTAAATAAAAATGTCTACAAAAGAGAATTTGATATTGAATTACACCTTTCTTCACAGCTATAACAACATACTATTGGCACATTTCTCAAAACCTAGGGCTTTCAGAACACAACTACTTTTAAAGACTAATTCTTTATTGTACTGTCTATAATAAGAGTGTTTTTTTTTTAATCCCAAAGGATCCTAGAAACTAATGGGATACACTTAGCAGAATCCATTTCTGTTATCTAATAGGCCAGTGCTCTATAATCAGTAACTTCAATTACAAAGAGATGTTAACTATGTTCCAGAGAATGAAAGGCTACTGTAGGTAAATTCTTCAAGCAGCTCCATTCTACTCAATAAATATTCCCTGAGTACCTATTCTGAGTCTTGTCCCAGGTACAAGAAGAAACAGACTTTGAATAAAAAAGAATTTATAATCCACTGGGAAAGGCGGAGAAGTAGAGATATTCATAAGTGGCTTTAATACAAGGCAGTACACTAAGTACTCCCCTGCCCTGCCCAGTCACTCCTGGGCTTCATAATACAAAAGGAACTGAGAGTATATGCCTGCAGGTCAATCACTACCATAAAGTTGTATGTGATATGTGCAATAAAATCACCAGGGAGCAATGTAGTAAAACAATCCTAGTAATAAGAAATTGTACTGGGAACACAAAACTTAGATACAAATTAAATATTAAATGTGGTCCTCTAAAGACAGTTTCTGAAATCATACAAAATAATTATGCTGCAATTCAGGATTAGGAAGGTTGGTGTTTAAAAGGCTTGGTAAATTTTTGGTTTCGCTACAACCCTCCAAACAAGTAGAACATCTTTGCCATGATCTGAGAGGTTTCCAGTGAAAAAAAAACAGTAAAGACTTCAGAAACCACAGTCACTAACTGGGCTCTAAACCCAGTTTCCTTTGTTGAGAATTATTTCATTAGCACTTATTCTGTAAAATATAACTTGTGTAATATTTACATGTCAGAGCTGCTTCTCACCAATGCTCAAGCAAATCCTGTCAGACTAATTCATGCAAAACAAAGGAAATGTTCAAGAAAGATACAGGCAAAGTTCAACAAGGAGCTCAGAAAGTAGATATGAAGAAGCTATGAGGATGCGTAGAGGTTTAATGAGCTGAGCAAGAGGCTAATGGAAACATGAGCAAAGGCCCTGGAATGAAGGACAGGGAGCGGGGATTCCAGCAAGGGTGGTAGATGGTAGGACAAAAGCATAGTTCTTTATAACAAACATGAAGCACAAAAGGCTGGATTTACTGCGCCTTGAGTTTGGTGCTTCCCTGCAGAGACACTTACCTGCAGCAGCTCTTTTGCTGAACCTCTCTTCTCCACATCCATCTCGAGACAGCGGTTCAGAAAGTCCCGGAAAATAGCCGACAGCTTCTCTGGGTTCTGAAGCTCTGGGGTTCCATTGGTGGCAATGAGGTACAAGGCCTGGAAGACAAATGGAAAATCACCTTGGGCTCAAGTTGGGATTCACTCTTGGTAGCCTCATGTAGACAATATGCTTAGGGTGACACTATTGATAACCCCAGTCTTATTTCCATCATACCCCATGATCATCATCTTCACATCTCTGGAAAGCCATTCTAAGTCTGAGACAAGGATGCAGAGTCAGGGAGTAAAGCTTAAATCAAAAGGTAAGACACCATAAAAGGTACACTGAAGCATTTTCTAACAATCAGAGATTTACGAGAGTGACATGAGCAGATAAAGATCTGGTGGGTCATTATGAGAAGCTGGCTTTATTCTGCAGAGTTGGTTCATCATGAGAGGATTTTGAGCTGAGGAGTAACATGATCTGCTTTATGTTTTCATTAGAGCATTTTAGCTGTTTCATGGAAAAGAGACTGTGAGAGATTGTTGTAACAGTTCAGTGAAGTGGTGACTTAGACTATATTGGTAGGAGTGGAAGTGAGCAGTAGCTGAACTCAGGAAATATCTGAAAGTAATAGCTGACAAGATGAACAGGGTATCAAAGAAACAAGAATCAACAATGGTTGCAAGGTTTTGGTTCCAAATTGCTGGGGGAAAACAGTAGCCATATACTGAGATGGTGAAGAATATGGAAGAATGTAATAACAAATTAATGTTAAAGGTGTTAATTTGAAGTTTTATTAGACATTCAAGTGTAGATGTTGACCACAGCAAAGCATAGAAGTCTGGTGTTCAAGGGTGAGAAGTCAGGACTATTTGAAGAAATGTATTAGTAGATAGATTGTAACAGGCATTTAAAATCAGCATTGGATGAGATCACTCACTTAGAAAGTAAGTGCAGTTAAAGAAAAAAGATTTGAGTACTGAGATGGGAGTTATTCCATTGTTCATAGGTTGGAGGAGAAAGCAAAACTAGCAGCAGCCTTCCTAGGATGAGAAAACTGAGAGAAGTGTGTCTTGGAGGCCAAAGGAGGCTTATGGAAAGGTTCAAACAAGACTGAAAAACGAACACTGATTTACAATCAAGGGAGGATTTTTTTTTTAAAGATAATCTTTGTGTGCTAATGGGAATAATCTAACAGAGAGGTAGAAGATGGTTATGTACAAGGAGAAGTGACAGCTGCAAAACCGATGTCCTTAAGTAGATAATTGTATTGGATTCAGTATGAAGTAAAGGGCATTCATTTGATAAAGCACAAATGGTTTATCCATCGTAATATGTGAAGGAAAGCAGAATAAAGCAACGTAGATGAAAGTAGATTGATAATTTTGCTTGTGGAAAAATGTAAATCTTATTCTGATTGCTTTTATTTACTTATTCTAACCTCCCATCCAGTGCAGGTTTTCCCGATGTATCATGACTGGTAGGTGGTCATCTACTTTTATCTCACAGTCTATTTTCCATAAAAGCAGTCAAAATGACCCAATCAAAACAAATCAGATCATGTTACTGCTCAGCTCAAAATCCTTCAGTGATGTCTCAACTCTGCAGAATAGAAATCAAGTTCTCACACTGCCTACTAGGTTTTTACCTGCTAATTCTCTGACTTTATCGCTATCCATCCTTCTCACTCATTTCAAGGACACTAGTCTCCTTAGGACTTTTCCTAGTCCTTTATATATTTGACAACTACAAAAGCTTTGCATGAGATTACTCTCATGGTTCATTCTTCAGTTACTTCCTTTAGGTTTCTATTGAAATAACTTAAAGGGGTCAGCGCTATGGCACAGCAGGTAAAACTGCTGCCTGTAGTGCCAGCATCCCACACGGGCACCAGTTTGAGTCCCAGCTGCTCCACTTCTGATCCAGCTCTCTGCTATGGCCTAGGAAAACAGTAGAAGATGGCCCAAGTCCTTGGGCCCCTGCACCCACGTGGGAGACCCGGAGGAAGCTCCTAGCTCCTGGCTCCTGGCTTCGGATCAGTGCAGCTCCAGCTGTTGTGGCCAACTGGGGAGTGAAGTAGCACATGGAAGACCTCTCTCTCTCTCTCTCTCTCTCTTTCTCTCTGCCTTTCCTTCTCTCTGTGTAACTATGACTTTCAAATAAAATAAATAAATCTTTAAAAAAAAAAAACTTTAAAAAGAGAACTTCCTTCTATCTCTCCTCCCCAGCTTTTCTCTATTCTCTCTTAACTCCCTTATTCCATTTTTGTTCATGGCACTTACCATCTGTAACCAGAAATTGTTTTATTATCATTAGAACAGCTTCATACACATAACAGAAACTCAAATAATTACTGAATAAATGAATGAGTGACCTCTAATATTCTTTTCCTTTGAGCATTTTTAATTTAAGTTAAACAGTGCCAAGTTTATTCAGAAGAGACATAACAGGTAGAAGCATAGAGAATAGCCTGAGCACCATTTCCTGGGACTAGAGGCAATAACCAAAATAACTGAAATAGGACTGGTAACTCACTCTTAGAGGGTTTTCATTGAGGTATGGAGGCTCCCCTTCAATCATTTCAATCGCCATGATGCCCAGGGACCAGATGTCAACCTTGGGCCCATAGGCCTTCCGTGTCACAACCTCTGGTGCCATCCAGTATGGGGTTCCCACCATGGTGCTCCGTTTGCTCTGTTCTGGAGTTATTTGTGCACAGAATCCAAAATCAGCTAGGAAAAAAAAATCAGAAAGCATATATTTAGGGTACCCTTTTAAGTGTTGACTGTGTGTCTATCCCTAGGTGTCTAGCTTTGCCTGGCTCCCAGTTCTACAATCTCTCGGCTTTACAAAATGCGAGTCAGTTGACTGCTATGTCTAACTCTTAGTTGAGTCTCTGTTCAACCTTGAGGAGAAGAAGAATATAAGAAACATCCCTTCTAGCCTTCCATCTATCCTCAAACTAAAGGGACTACGCAATAATGTCCAAGCTGCCCATTTTGGCCTTGATTGTGTGGCCCAATTCTGCTTTGATCTTGAAAATTATTCTTACATTCTGGAATCTAGGGTTGTTTGCCTATACCCTAGGCATGAGTCTCTGACTTAAAGTCATTCACCTACAACTAAGTATGGTCCAACTTTGATCAGTTCTTCACCGTGTGCCCAGGTGAGAGGGTGTTAACAATCCTTCCATAAATCACTCATCCATTTGTGACATGCCTGTGTGGCTGGACTAGTAAAACAAATGTTCTGTCTGCAGTTCCTTTCATATTACGTTGAAATTAGACATTTATTTAAATTAGGAGGCCATTGATACTCAGGACTATGTAGTCTTACTTCATATTTCCAAAGGGTCCAGCATCTAACAGATGCTCAAGAAAAGTCTGCTAAATGAATAATTATAAAAAGATATTTCATTACATATCTCTTATACTAGGCTGAGAACTCCCTGAAGGGAGGTAAAATGCAAGATCAATGTCCATCACAGGACCTAGAATACAGTAGGCATGCACCCTTTTTTTTTTTTTTTTTTTTTGGCTAACCATATAAATGAATGGAAAAATAATGAAAAGGCACTCTATGGTATAATTGAGGAATATAAAAAGATTGTATAGCCATAATAATAAAAACCCTTTGCTAAGTGCTATAGTTAGCATGATTATCATCCAACAGGAAACAGACCCCAAAGGGGGAGAAATTTTATCACTTCTAAGAGTCCTACTTACTTAGCTTGACAGAGCCATCCATTCCCAACAGAATATTGTCACTCTTGATGTCTCTGTGTATGACCTGGTTCGAATGCAGAAACTCCAGAGCCTGCAAACACTATTTAAGTGGTGTGGGTAGAGGGAGAAAGAAAGGACATGTAATACAGAAAACTTAAGAGAAAATCAACTAATTTAAGCTCCTGATTTTAAGATAACAGAAGTAAGGCACCAACTAATAAAAGGACTTGGCCTACATCAGTGGCAAAACCAGGTCTAGAACCAAGTCTGCCATCTGCTAGCCATGTACCCTTTTACACCACACTGCTTTTCACCTTTTACTAATTTCTTAACAAGGAGATCTTTTTTATTTATTATGATACAATTTTTGCTTTGTTTTTGTGGCACATTAGACTTTTAATAAATGACTACCCAAGAAAAATTACTAAAGAAGAAAGGAGGAAAATAACAAATAAGATCACATCTGGGAAAGCAGACACAGGGAAGTGGCATCAGAAGCACTGAGTTGGTAGAATAATCTTCTTTTGGCAAGGAAATTATGCTATGTTGGATATGCTGAATTTGACACACCTATGAAACATATGGAGATGAATTTCCAGTAGGCAACTGAACTTATACATCTTAAAATAAACATTTATAAGTCATTTTTTGCTTAAGTTACAGCAGTGGCTGAAACTGGTAAAGGAGACAGGAAAAGAACCTTGGAAAACTTCTAGGCTTTGCAAGCAGAATGAGTAACAAAGAGACAGAATGCTATAATTAAAATGCCTGGATCTGCTACCTAACCAACCATATCATTCTGGACAAACCACTTCTGGTGTGTTGTTTTCCTATCTTTAAAAGAAGACGTAATGTTAACTTTTCTACTAAATCCAATAGTTTGAGTCCACCAACCTAAAACTAAACTCTTAAGAGATTTCTGTTAATTAAAAAATATTAAAGATGCAACCAAATAGGAAAATACTATTTAAATGACCCTAAATCAATACTATACTTTTTGAAAACATTCCAATGGCTAAATTAAAGAACAAACAAGGGGCCAGCGCTGTGGCTTAGCAGGTAAAGCTGCCGTCTGCAGTACCTGCATCCCATAAGGGAGCCAGTTTGAGTACTGGCTGCTTTTCTTCCGATCCAGCTCTCTACTATGGCCTGGGAAAGCAGTGAAAGATAGCTCATATCCTTAGGTCCCTGCATCCACATACAGAGACCCGAAAGAAGCTCCTGGCTCCTGGCTTCAGATCAGCCCAGCTCCAGCTGTTGCAGCCATTTGGGGAGTGAACCAGCAGATAAAAGACCTCTCTCTCTCTGCAACTCTTTCAAATAAATAAATCTTTAAAAAAAACACACAAATGAATATTGAACTGTCCTTTCCCTGAAAATTTAAGATCTCTTCTTAGGATATCAAAAGGATGACCCTGAAAACCTGGAACTTTCATAAATTACTGGTGAGAATGTAAAACAGTAAGCCACTTTAGAAAACAGTTTGGCAGTTTTCTTAAAATGTTAAGGACAGAGTTGCCCTATGACCAACAATTCCACTTGTAGGTACATACCCAAGAGAAATGAGAACACATATCTACACAAAAGCTGGTATATGAATGTTTGTACTAGCATTTCCCATTAAAAGCCAAAATTAAAAAAGGAAATAACCCAAATATTTACAAATGGATCAACACAATGGAATATTATTTGTTAATGAAGGAATGAAGTACTGATACATTCCACAACACAGATGAACCTTCAAAACATTATGCCAAGTGAAAGAAGCCAGTCACAACTGAACATGTATTATGTGATTCCATGTATATGAAATGTTCAGAACAGGCAAACTAGGGCTGAGACAGTCAGGCACCAGGATATCAGGACATACCGTTAACAGGTAGAGAGTTTCCTTTATGGGTGATAAAAAGATCTAAAATTCATTATGAGGATAGTTGTACAACTCTACAAATATACCAATAACCAGTTAATTATATACTTCAAGTGAATGAACTATATGGTGTGTGAACTGTATCTCAAAGTTATTTTAAAAAATGGAAGATGACATCTATTAGAACTTAGGAATAGTAATACTGCCTCTATGCAACATTTAAAATTTCTCCAAGTACTTTAATCCATATAGCATCCCAAGGGCACATACAGTGTGAATCTTCCAGTTTCTAGTTTACACATGAATAATTTGAGGCAAATTATCTTCTCAAGTACACATATGCATGTATTTTTTACCACTGACAGTGGAGATGAATAAAATCTTAGACATTACAATGGTTTATGGCCCTCCAAAGGACCATACCATAATATATAAACAGACACACAATCTATCTGTAGAATTAAAATCTCATGGGCTGGTGCTGTGGCACAATGGGTTAAAGCCCTAGCCTGCAGTGCTGGCATCCGATATGGGCACTGGTTTGAGTCTCAGCTGCTCCACTTCCAATCCAGCTCTCTGTTAATGTGTCTGGGAATGCACCAGAGGATGGCTCAAGTTCTTAGGCCCCTGCCTCCAAGAACTGCATCCGTGGGAGACCCAGAAGAAGCTACTGACTCCTGGCTTCAGATTTGCTCAGCTCTGGCCATAATGGCCATTTGGGGAGTGAACCAGTAGATGGAAGACCACCCTCTTTCTTTCTCTCTCTACTTCTCTCTATAACTGTATCAAATAAATAAAATAAATCTGAAAAAATTAAACTGTCATAGGGAAAATTAGGAAAAAATATCTTTTGTTTAAAGATTTTATTTATTTTATTTGGGAGTTAGAGTTACAGACAAGTGAGAGGGGGAGACAGAAAGAAAGGTCTCCCTTCCGTTGGTTCACTCCCCAAATGGCCACAATGGCCAGAGCTGCACTGAACCAAAGCCAGGAGCCAGGTGCTTCTTCCTGGTCTCCCACGTGGGTGCAGGGGCCCAAGGACTTGGGCCATTTTCTACTGCTTTCCCAAGCCATAGCAGAGAGTTGGACTGGAAGAGGGGCAGCCGGGACTAGAACCGGCACCCGTATGGGATGCTGGCACTGCAGGTGGAGGATTAACTTAATGCACCATGGCACTGGCCCCAGGAAAAAAATATCTTAAAAGCCTCCTTATGAGCTAATAATAATAATAATAAATTGACAAACACTGTATTAGTAGTTGAAAAAGAAAAATTAGAACTCCTAAGAAACCTAGCTTGGTATTAATTTCATTAACCTGCCAAGTTGCCTTCTACATCCCAAAGTTGTTAATGCAAAAGTGAACATACTTTATAGGGCTGTATTAGTTTCACATTATTTTATTTTTTCCAATACTGATTAAATATACAACTATGTAAATCTACATGTATGCCTTTAGATCTTGCACTATCAAATCCCAATTACATTATTATACTCATCCCCATGAAAGTTTAAACATGAACAAATCTTCTAATCTTTCCTTAATTTCTTAATTTTTCTATTACTGAGTCATCATAGAGGTCTGGTCTATCATCACTAAAACACGCAGTATCACTTACTCGTGTTCCCTTCATCTTCTTGCCATAATGGAAATGTAAAAACCTGGCTGTCTCCTAAAGACACTGCTTCTCAGGACGCCTTCTGAAGGACTTTATTTTTTTCTCATATACCAGTGTATATGAGACTCTAGAAATTTAAAAGCAATGAGGAGACACAAGAGTATCCTTTTTGGCTTGGTTTTCTTTATGTTTTTCCTAGAAACATTTTACCCCTAGATTTTCGCTGACTTGCTTTTAAACACCATTCAGACGTTCACTCAAAGCTACCATGAAATCTTCTGAGACCACCCTGTTCAAAATACTACGTTCATTGTCACTACTCTTACTCTGTTTTTACCTCCTCCACAGCACATAAAGCAGGAAGAGAAGGCAAAAGTATATATTCATATAAAAGAGAAAGGAAAACGTTATAGCGTGTTTATAGCAGTTACCTTCAATGATGGAAATTATGGGTGCTTTTTTAAAATATATACTTTCTGGAAACTTCTCATTTTCTACAATGAGCAGAATAAAATTACATTTAAGCAAAAAGTAATGGTGAAAGAAACTGTGAAATACAGACTTAATTCAGGAATGGAGGGATTGTCAGTACTTATTTCCCCCACTTCACAGAGCAAGGATGAGTTCTCACTGGTGTAGAACTTCAGGAGACAGGGATATAAAGGCCACATCCTGCGCAAGGTCGCTTGGCTCTTGGCCTTACCTCACGGCACACAGCTGCAATCTGGCCTTCATCCATACAAGTTTCTGTCACCACATCTGTCAAGGAGCCTCCAGCCAAGTATTCCATGACGACCCACAGCTCATCCCCCACAAGATAACTACAAAAGTACAAATAAAGAGCAACAAAGAAGAGTTAGAGTACAGAGTTTCAAAGCCGAAGTATATTCACAGCATAAAACTGCATCTCAGTCAGCTCTGGAGGAGTAGAGGGTTCCTGAAAAAAACAAGTACATGTTTTGTGGAGCCCCAAAGGGCAGAACTAAGATGACTAGGTTAAATATACAATACATTTATATTTCACCATAGCACAAAGGAATCCTTTCTAAAATTAAAAGGACCAGCAGGATTCCCACACTCGAGAAGCAGCCAAACAGGGAGCATTCAAAATTTGACAAGGCTGGGGTCGGAGTCCACGTTACCAATATAAGAGAGCACTACTGGATCTGCAACCCATGAGATCAAGTGATGGTTTTTCTTAAAAACTATCCACAGAGTCTAGCACAACAGATAGTGAAAAGTCAATGAGTAAAAATAACAGATTACGGTGAATATTAAATAAAATAATGGTTATAAAATTGCTTTAAAAGCTGTAAAGTGTTGTACACATAGTCATTATGCTGGCAATGACCTCCACTTCGAGGGCTCATGAATCTAACCTCTTCTGGTAAGCTCAGGCTGTTGTTTAGTAATGTATCTCAGGAGAGATTACGCACTGATGTGAGGAGGTTGATCACTGAGATCTGTCATGCAATAAATGAAAAGATCACTTGGCCTGTCTGGTCAGTGTTTGCTCACCTGTAGAATAACAAACAAAAACCAGACTATCCCAGAGCCCTACAGACTCTTCTGCTAGCCTTGGATAAAGAAAGTAGATTGGTAGGGGCATCATTGTGGCATAGTGGGTAAAACTGCCACCCGTGATGTCAGCACCCCATATGGGCACCAGTTCTTCTCCTGGTTGCTCCACTTCCTACCCAGCTCCCTGTTAATGGTCTGGGAAAAGTAGTGAAAGATGGCCTAGGTGTTTGGGTCCTTGTTACCCAAGGAGCCCAGAACAAGCACCTGCCTTCTGGCTTCAGCCTACCCCAACCCTGGACGGTTGCAGCCATCTCGGAAGTGAATCAGTGGGCGGAAGATCTTCTCTCTGTCTTTCCCTACTGCTTTCTGTGACTCTGACATTTAAAATTAAATATATATATATATTGAAAAAAAGCAGCTAGGTTCCAAAAGACATTTTTTGGATTGGTTTGAGCTGTGTGGTATGTCATCTTCACCATGAGACTGGATCTACTGCTGTGCAGACAAGCAGACTGTCGAAAGATTTAATAAATAGCTTTAAGCAAAGGGTAAGATTAGAATTCTATTCTCTTGAGTACTAATCAAGTGCTCTTTCCATAAAACCTAGAATTCTTTGTAATTAAAAGGCTTTTAACTTTTTAATATCAATGAAGAATAACCATTGCAGACTGCGTCTTTTTTCAACAATCTCTTTTGAAAGAGAAGACTATGGGGATTTAGACTGCTGTGGTCTGAATGTGTCCTCCACAATTTACAGGTCAAAAACCTAATCACTGATGTGATAATCTTAGGGGAGGTGGGGCCTTTGGGAGATGGTTAGATCATCAGAGCAGAGCCTTATAAAACAGGCCACAAGAGAGTTGCCTTGCTTGCCCCTTCTATCATGTGAGGACACAGCAAGAAGACACCATCTATGAACCAGAAAGTGTGCCAGCAGCAGATACAAATCTGTCAGGACCTTGTTTTTGTGGACTACCCAGCTTCCAGAACTGTGAGAAATAAATGTGTGTTGTTTGTAAGCTACCCAGCCTCTGGAATTCTATTATAGTGGCCTGAATGTACAAAGTCATGGACCAAAAGAGAGTTTGAGGGCAAATCCTGAGCCTTATTTACTTCTGATTCCATAACATAAACCTCTAAAAATATCAGTTCAGGTATGACCAACGATCAAATCTTTAAGTCTTTTAACATTTAATTCCTTCAACAACATGGCTCTGCTTTTTACTGTTTAGATGCCTCCACTGACAGGGTACTTACTGTCCTATGACACAAGCCACATGCTTCTCAGCTTTCATTTTACCTGTCCTGGATCAAAATCTACTACCCCATCACCTTCGGTTGATTGCAAGCTTTGTTCTCTATGTACTAAGTTCTTAAACAAGTTGGGAAGCTGTTCAAAAACATTCAGAGCAACTAACTGAGCACCTAAAAGGAAATGTGTAGAGGTAAATTTGACCCTATGAGAAACAATGACTTGATCAGCCCTTGTCCTGGCTGTTGAGGAGCACCTTACTATTTTATTCTTTTTAGTATTTTCTTTTTCTACTTAATAACATTGATTGAACTCTTTAATTAACACACAATTATTCTTACATGTTTAAATTCAACTGAAAATTGATCCCTGTTAAAAATAAGAGTGGGAATAAGAGAGGGAGGAGATGCACAGTTTGGCACATGCTCACTTGGACTCACCCCTAATGGTAAGGCTAAAAACCTGCCATGGGACTCCAAACCCCATTAAATTGGCAGGTACCAAAGCCATCTTACTATTTAAAGTGATCAGTTTATGATCTCCTGTATACAAAGATAATTGAAAAAGGAATCTGTATGTGAATGAAAGGGGAGAGGGAGCGGGTAAGGGGGGAGGGTTGCGGGGGGAGAGGGAAAGTGTGGGGGGGAAGCCATTGTAATCCATAAGTTGTACCTTGGAAATTTATATTCTAAATAAAAGTTAAAAAAAAATAAAGTGATCAGTTTAAGTTCATAATTGATCATAAAGATAGGATTAAATGTCAAACAGATCACATAAATAAGACCAGTATCTGCTAATAATAATTGACAGAATTAAAAAGGAAAGAATGATCCAACATGAGAAGTGGGACACAAAGCAAATTCATAGAATGGCAGATGGCCTACACAGCATTTGGGCCTCAGAATCAGCCCATAAGGCATTCAAATCTGGCTAAAAAGCCCATGAGTTTCTCAGGCATGGAAAGCCAAGAAACTGGCAAAAAATGACCTAAATGAAAGATCTTTGTGAGTGAGATCCTAATAGAAAGAAAGGGCCATCAAAGAAGGAGGTATCTTTCTCTGAAGGGAGGAGGGAGCTTCCACTTTGATCATGGACTTGTCTAAATAAGGTCAGAGTTTGTGAACTCAAGAGGCTTACATAGCCTTGGCAGCGCATGACAAGAGCGTTGGTTGATCACTGAGGCCATAAGTAAGAGTGTCAATTGTTAAATAAACAACAGGAGTCACTGTGCACTTACTCCCCATGCAGGATCTCTGTCCTTAATGTATTGTACTATGAGAATTAACGGTAAAACTAGTCTTCAAACAGTACTTTATACTTTGTGTGTCTGTGTGAGTGCAAACTGTTGAAATCTTTACTTAGTATATACTAAGTTGATCTTCTGTATATAAAGATAATTAAAAATGAATCTTGATGAAGAATGGGGTGGGAGAGGGAGTAGATGAGATGGTTTGCAGGTGGGAGGAATCATCATGGGGGTTAAAAGCCGCTATATGCCAAAAGCTGTATCTATGAAATTTATATTTATTAAATAAAAGTTTTCTTAAAAAAAACATTCAGAGGATTCTTCAGTGCCACTCAGGACCCCCAAGGAGGAGAGAAAACCACCTCTAAAAAGAACAGCTTATTCTCTATAGCTACCAACATAATGCATTGGGAAGGTCAAAACTCCTTTCCTTTTTTAAAGAAACCTGAAAATTACCATTGTTTTAGATATAGAACCAGAGAGTACCCTTTTGAAATCTACCAACAATAGGGACAGTAACTGGTAATGCAATATAAGTAGTAAAGAGTCCAACATTTCTTCCACTATCACCTTTACCTATGACATCTCTGAAACCTGGGCAAGTAGCTTAATTTTTTTTTTTCAGGTATTGAGTCCACAGAAAGGGTATGGATGTTGGTGCTAGGAATATTGAAACTCAAGACACTGGTTTGCTACTTACTGACTTACTGGTTTTGGACAAGTAATTAACATATGTGAACCTCAGCTTCCTCATCTGTAAAATATGAATAAACCCTACCTCACAATGAGATGCGATTCATGAAAGCTGGTACAGAGTAAAGCACAACAGAAATGTTAGCTACCACCACTGTGACTACACTGAGGAAACAATTTTGGCAGACTGGAATAATGAGTTGTGATAAAACAGGAGCTGATAAATACAGCTAAAACATTCTGCATTTCCAGTTAAATGCAAAACTATGTAAATAAGATCAGAGATTTTTAGCTGACCACAAACTTACTAGGAGTCACAAAAGAGATAGACATCCTAAAAACCAAAACAAGAATGAAATCATTAAAATCTGTTGAGTTGGGGCCAGTGTTGTGTTACAATAGGTTAAGTCACAACTTGTGATGCTGACATCCCATACCACAGAGCAAGTCTAAGCTGCTCTGCTTTCCGTCCAGCTTCCTGCTGGGAAGGCAGTGGATGATGGCCCACGTACTTAAGCCCTTGGTACCCATGTGGGAGACCAGGATGGAGTTCCTGGCTACTGCATTCAGTCTGGTCCAGTCCTGGCTATCGTGGCCATTTAGAGAATGAACAGCAATGGAAGATCACTCACTCTCTATCTATGTCTCTCTGCCTTTCAAATAAACTAAGAAATAAGTCTTTTTTAAAAAATGTGTTGATAGGGTCAGTGCTATGGTGTAGCAGGTTAAAGCCCTGGCCTACAGTGCCAAAATCCCATATGGGTGCCAATTCGAGTTCTGGCTGCCCCACTTCTGATCCAGCTCCCTGCTAATGCTCCTGGGAAAGCAGCAGAGGATGGCCCAAGTTCTTGGGAACTTGCACCCACATGGGAGACCCATAGGAAGCTCCTGGCTCCTGGCTTTGGATTGGTTCAACTCTGGCAGTTGAGGCCATCTGAGGAGTGAACCAGTGGATAGACAACCTCTCTCTCTCTGTGTCTCTCTCTCTCTACCTCTCTCTGTGAACTCTGTCTTTCAAATAAATAAGATAGCTCTTTAAAAAAAATGTTTAAAAAATGTATTGAGGCCGGCGCCACGGCTCACTTGGTTAATCCTCTGCCTGCGGCACCGGCACCCCAGGTTCTAGTCTTGGATGCTCCTCTTCCAGTCCAGCTCTCTGCTGTGGCCCGAGAAGGCAGTGGAGGATGGCCCAAGTCCTTGGGCCCTGCACCCACATGGAAGACCAGGAGGGAGCACCTGGCTCCTGGCTTCAGATTGGCGCAGCAAGCTGGCTGCAACGGTCATTTGAGGGGTGAAGCAACGGAAGGAAGACCTTTCTCTCTGTCTCTCTCTCTCACTGCCTAACTCTGCCTGTCCAAAAAAAAAAAAAAAAAGTATTGACTTTGGGAAAAGGAAGAAGAATCCCACTCTCTCCACTGTGGTCAGATTTCAAATGAAACATCTACTGAGCATCATATTTTATGAGGTTACAGACAATTGATAAGTAATTCAGGAGGTTGAGCGTGATAAAGGAAAAGTTTGGGATACAGAATGAGTTAAGCACCTGGATATTTGATCTGGTTATTAGGTAGATCAGTTGAAGGGCTCCCGAGGAAGAAAAAAAAAGTAACAGGATCAACTATAAGAAACTACAGGGTAGGGTTCAGCTTAGCCTAGGAAGTATTTTAAAGCAATCTGAAGTGCCTAGTCTTATACAGGGCTGGATTCAGGGAGCTTGGCATCACAAGACTCTTAAATGGAAACAGTTTTGAATGCTGGTATTTTCATCTCCTCTGACAGCTCTGCCACCTATCATCCTCGAATGCTCTATCCTCCTGACAGGACCCACCATCACATACCTGTCCAAGTAGTTCACAATATTTGGGTTCTTGTTTTCCCTCATGACCAGGATCTCATTAATAATCAGCTCTTTCTTTGGCTGCTGCTGCAGGTTCATCTGCTTAATGGCCACCTGAAATCAGAGTACAATGAATGTGCAACCGGAGTCATTTAACATTTTTGAGCACCTACTAAGCACCAGAACCTTAAGCACGAAGGAAACAAAGATGAATACTATATAGTCTTAGTTCTTGGGTAGTTCACAGTTTATCAGTGTAGGCTGGTGATTCTAAAAGTGAAGTCCTCAAACCAGCCACAACAACATCACCTGGGAACTCACTGGAAATAAATATTTTCAGGCCCCATCTGAAACCTACTAAATCAGAAACTCTTATGTTTATTAGGTTTTAATGAGACCTCTAGGTTACATGTGCATAATTTAAGGACCAAACTTTGATACAGAAAAACACTTGTGAAAAAGCAACTAATATACCCATTTTTTTTTTTGACAGGCAGAGTGGATAGTGAGAGAGAGAGACAGAGAGAAAGGTCTTCCTTTGCCGTTGGTTCACCCTCCAATGGCCGCCGCGGATGGCGCGCTGCGGCCGGCGCACCGCGCTCATCCGATGTCAGGAGCCAGGTGCCAGGTGCTTTTCCTGGTCTCCCATAGGGTGCAGGGCCCAAGCACTTGGGCCATCCTCCACTGCACTCCTGGGCCACAGCAGAGAGCTGGCCTGGAAGAGGGGCAACCGGGACAGAATCCGGTGCCCCGATCGGGACTAGAACCCGGTGTGCTGGCGCCACAAGGGATATCCATGTTTATGTGTGAAAAAGGTCTTGAAAAAACTTTATCTATAGACATAATTACAAATTACATAATACAAATATAAGCTATAGTTTAGTTTCAAAGGCATTGCATCTGTTTCTCTTATGTAACGTGTTCTCAAATTTGTTGTTTTATTTCACTTAACTTATCCTATACATGTAGACAGATTAATTTTCCCCACAGTACATATGTGGCAATTTGTTTCCTTCTTCAAAAACATAAATTGCATCTGATTACCTATCGGTATTCCTTAGTCCAACACTAAAAGTTCTCATGATCTGAACTTTGCTTACTTCCCACTGTGTTCCCTCGTATCCTCTATGTTTCCCTACCCTTCGTCAGAGTCTTTCCATGTGGAATATCCTGCATCATTTCTACATATTCACAAGCAACTTTTTTGCATCAGATTTGTATTCTCAACCAAATATGCTTTTCTCCTTCCTTGAGGCTCTATAAAGATCATATTTACACCTCTCTTACAGCACTTACAACATGCTGTCTTGTATGAAGATTGGTTGGGTATGTGTGTGCACATGTGTACATATGTATCTCCATGTTTGAAAGCTTCATTGAAAGCCCAAAATCCCTGGTGCTAAACACATGGACTGAACACAGTGATCAACAAATGTTAGAGGAAAAGAGGAAGGAGAAAGAAAAGTCAGTGGGTTGGTAAGTAATTTGGTTTTAAACAACAAATATCAGCCATAGGTTACTGTGTCCCACAGGAATATACTTTAAATTGTTTGCTAGGTATTCATTCTCTAGAGATATTTTCCCTTTTTCTTGTGTAGTGGACAAGAACAAGAACATCTACTAGAACTAAACTGTCTTTCCAGAAGCATCAAAAAGTATAAAGAGGGACTCTTATCGTGGCATAACAAGTAAAGCTGCAGTCTGCAATCCTTATGGGATGCTGATTTATGCCTCAGCTGCTCCAATTCCAATACAGCTTCCTGCTAATGGCCTGGGAAAACAAGTGGAAAATGGCCCAAGTGCTTGGGCCCCTGTCACCCATGTGTGAGACCAGGAAGAAGCTCCTAGCTTTGGCCTGGCCCAGCCCTGGCCACTGCAGCAATCTAGGGAGTGAGCCAGCAGGTAGAAGCTAGCTCTCTCTCTTTCTCTCTCTCCTCTCTCTCTCTCTTTGCTTCTCCCTATCTCTTTGTAACTCTAACTTTCAAACAAAGATATAAATCTTAAAAATAAAAAAGAATAAAGGAACAAATGATTCAAGTTTTTGTGCGAAAAACTCTTGACTAGCATTTCCTCGAGTCAGTTACTGGCAGTCTTCTGCAGAGATGCAGTTCACCATTAAGAAGACAGATTATTCTTTTAAACATCACAATCATGTCCACTCCCTATCACAGGTGGGGAAATATTGCTCTGGAGTGAGTTTCCTATTAGTTCAGCTTCTTATCTGGTTGCAGTTTTCTGTAACAGTTAAAGATTAGCTTTTCTTTCCTAGTATATAAAATGTCTAAAGACATTGTAGCAAGTCCTTATAATTCATATTAAGGACTGGCACAGGAAGGCCTTTGAAGCTCCTTGGGCCACAATGGAGGAAAGGTTAACAAAGAGGCTGGGGCAGAATACTGGAGTTTTTTCCATAGCTACTACGTATGGCCCAGGCTAAATATCCTTCACCCATAATCAGGCTAAAGCACAGTGCTCCTATAACAGAAAACTGGGCTTGAACTCTGAGGACCTAAGCTCTAAGTATGACTGTCAATGACTGACTTTGACCAAACAGAAACTCTCTGAGCCTTAATCTTTTTTTTAAAGATTTTATTTATTCATTTGAGAAGTGGAGTTATAGACAGAGAGAAGGAGAGACAGAGACAACGGTCTTCCATCCTCTGGTTCACTCTCTAAATGGCCACAACAGCCAGAGCGGGGCCAATCAGAAGCCAGGAGCCAGGAGCTTCCTCCAGGTCTCCCACGCAGGTACAAGGGCCCAAGGACTTGAGCCATCCTCTATTGCTTTCCCAGACCATTGCAGAGAGCTGGACCAGAAGTGGAGTAGCTGAGACTCAAACCAGGATTCAAACCAGTGCCCATATGGGATGCCGGTGCCGCAGGCAGAGGCTTAGCCCACTATGCCATAACACCAGCCCCGAGCCTTAATCTTTAGATAAGTACATGAGGATAATCTCAACATGACTCCTCCTCACCTAAGAATTGTTTTGAGTATTAAGTGAGATTGGGGCCAATGTGTTACTCACTTATAAAGTAAAAATATGCAAACTAAAGAAAGAAAACAATAAAAATAATAAAAATAACATTCAACAAATACCAGGTGGAGCTGGCATTGTGGTGTAGCATGTTAAGCCTCCACTTGTGATGCTGGCATCCCATTTGGGTGACAGTTGGAGTCCCAGCTGCTCCACTTCCAATCCAGCTCCCTGACAGTGGCCTGGGAAAAGCAGTGGAAGATGGCCCAAGTGCTCCAGGCTCCATTACAGTCTGACTCAGCTGTGCCATTGTGGCCATTTGGAGAGTGAACCAATGGCAGGAAGATCTCTCTATTTCTATCTCTCTTCCTAACTCTGCCTTTCAAATAACTAAAAAAAATAAATCTTTAGAAAGAAAAAAAGCACAGATTAGTAAGAATGACAAAGGGGGCCTGCCTTGTGGCATAGTGGATTAAGCCACCCCCTGCAACACCAACATCCCAAAAGGGCATTCATTCAATGCTCAGTTGCTCCACTTCAGATCCAGATCCCTGCTAATGTGCCTGGGAAAAGCAGAGGAAGATGCTCCAAGTACGTACAACATGGGAGACATAGATAAAACTCCTGGTTCCTGGATTTGACCTAGCCTTGCCCTGTCTATTGTGACCTTTTGGGGCGTGAACCAGGGGATGGAAGATCTCTGTGTCTCTCTCTTTCTCTTTATAACTCTGCCTTTCAAATACATAAACAGGTCTTTAAAAAAAGATGAATGACAACAGTAGTGGCAGAAAAAAGAGCAACAACCAGCTGTCCTCCAACACTATTGTTTACTGAGTGCCTTCTGTGTGCCAAGCTCTGTGCTAAGTACTCTACATATACTATCTTAGTAAAACCTAACAACAATCCTACAAAGTGAAAATCATGATTGTATTTTCAGGTAAGGAAAAGGCTAAGTCTAGAAGTCCAATGCGCTATCCATTGCGCCACAGAGCCAAGTGCGAGGCTAAGACTAATAAGAATATCACCAACGTCATAACCAATGCCCATACATCTATACAGTCTCAAAGATTTTTCCAATCTGTTCTATTATACACATTTCTTCTCAAAACAAGCTTGAAAAATGATTGTTGGATATGTAACTGGAAGTCTCTCCAGCACTAGCACACTAATCTTCCTATATGTGACAGACAATCCAGCTCTTCCCTGCTGGAAAACACCCCAGTGAGCACTCACTCACAGAGACTGAGAGCATCCTGGCAGCTGCACTCATGATTTATACTCCCTGGGGCAGGAAGCGAGCCCTTCCTCACCACACTGTATTAGCCTAATGCACTCACTTCCATTCATAGTTTTATAACCACAAGGAAGGCACACAATGAAGCTGAGTTTCTTCTGTGGCCAGCATCTCACAGATGCAGCCTGCCTTCTTGCTTTCCAAGAACCTCCCATCACCTGCCTGCCTCGCATCAAGGGATGTAAGGCTTTTGAGGCCAAAATCATGACAAGGAGTGCCTGGGGGCCTAATCTCAACTCTGCTGTGGCCTGCTAGTCTAGAACACACAGAATTGGGAGTCAAGATTCTAGCCCATTCCCTGCTGTTCACTGAGAGTACAACCCTACAAAAAAGCTTCTTACATTTCCCTAAGCCTCAAATTCTTCATCCATAAAAAAGGAAACCATACCATCTACCTCATAGGGTTTCTTTTTAGGATTAGTATCTCTTTCTTGTCTCTGCAACAAATTTATCATCTTTAAAATTGGCATGCTAATACTATCTTTCCTTCCTTACCATTATTTTTACTTTATGGAAGATTCCTATGAGCACTCTAAGACTTTTATGTGCACAAAGTGGATGTTATGATCTCTTATATTTTGTTATGATTTTAATGTCCTAGAGCTTGCAGGAAACTGAATCTTTCACATGTTCTTAACGCAGGTTCAGCATCAAGAAAATGCTTAGTAAATGTTTTGTGGAATAAATAAATATGTATTGAGTTAAATGAATAAATATGCGGTTCTTAAAAATTTATGATGCCACATGCATTGTTTTAGTGAATTCTTCCAACACTTCTGTACAGTGCATACGTACTGTATGTACTGTACATATGATATATACAGTACATATCATCATGCACATAAGTAAATAAATAAATAAATAAAAGCCAGGTTCAGAGAGGTCAAATGACTTGTTAAGGTTGATAAGGAGCTAAAGGTAAGCATCTGCATCTTCAGACTCTCACCTCAAAGAACAATGAATAAACCTTCAACCATAATGGTGATATAAAAAGTTGACTTACCCTAGATGGAGCCTCAGTATTTGACTCCTAGGAACCCAGTGTAAGTATGTGCTATTCCTAATAGCCAGACCACAGTGCCAGCCTGGATCAACGAGCGTTAGCAATAAGACACAAATTCTCCTGTACTAATGAAATGAGTGACAAAGAGGTCCTCTAAATAAACAAGGATTTCAATGTCCAATGGAGCCTAGGGCAAAGAAGAGTGGCAAGATCACTAGCTTGGGAATCAAGAAACCTAAGTTTACGTAAATCTGTTCTATATCAGATTTCTCTTCAAATTCATATAACTAATTATCTACTAGGCAATTTTATAAGAAGGTCTCTAAGGCAGTATCCAACTACTTCAGATTTACCTCCATTTTTTCTTTTCTCCTTGAATAAAACTTGAAAATCATCTTCACATTAGGTCTATTACCAAATCACATGAAATCTACTTTAGGCATGAAAATGGCACAATGGTTAAGTTGCCACTTGGGCTTGCATTCCATGTTGAAGTCCCTGAATTCAAGTCTCAGCTCCAAACCTGATTCTAGTTTCCTGCTAGTTTACACTCCAGAAAGCAGCAAGTGATGGCTAGAGTACTTGGGTCCTTGCCAACCATGTGGGAGAACTGCCTGGAATTCCTTGCTCCTGGCTTCAGCCTGGCCCAATCCTGGCTATTCTGGGCATTTGTGAAGTGACCCAGTGATGGGAGATCTCTTTTGGTCTCTATCTGCCTGCCTTTCAAATGAACGCAGTACATTTAAAAATCTGTATTTTAAAATCTACCTGTTAAGTATTTTTCAAATCCATCCACTTCTGTCCATCAACACTATGCTACTAACTTAGTCCAAACTATCATCTCTCACCCGGAATTATACAGTAATCTCCTAACTCACACAGTCCTCTCTTAACCTCCTTTAATATATTCTCTATATTATTGCTGTATAAATTCTCCAAAATCTATTGGTCTAGTATTTGGTTATAGTCTGGTATAGTAAGAAACCAGAAGTGCCCCCAAATGAGCTAAGAACTAAAACTTGACCCCAAATAAAAACAAACAATAGAATGGAAGAAAGAAACAGTTGGTAGATACTTACCTCCTGTCCTGTGGCTACATCCATTGCAGTGTATACGGTGCCTGAAGCACTGAACAACAAGTGTGGCAGAGAGGGGGGAAAAAAACACAAATGTCACAGAAATGGTAGTTGTTAAATACAGCTCTACACACAATCTGACTATGTAAGTGTTAATAACAACAGCACCAAAAGTAATCTTCCCCACGGAAGCCCTCCCACTCTCATACCTGAGGAGCAGTAGTGGTAGTAAAGAAAATACAGACTATAGAGGCGAGCTGACCTGAATTCCAATCTAGAATTTCTATCTAGTACCTACCAGCTATATGATCTTGAACAAGTTATTTAACTTCTCTGAGCTTCAGTTTCCTCATTTGTGAACACAAGAGTAAATAAGATATTTGGAATCAATTAGCTTATGTAAAGCACTCAGCCAAGTGCCTAAAATATACAGGTGTTCAATTTGTGCTAGTTTCCTGTTCCTGCTTGCTTCTCTCCTCTCCTCTCCTTCACCACCCTTGGCAAGTTGTTTTAATTTCTTGTGCCTTCAAACTCTTCATCTGCAAACAGGGTTAAGATCAGATCTGTGATTTTTAAAATAATTTTAACTTAGAGTCTTACAAACACTTTGCCATTCATTCATTCATTCATTCTTTTTCCTTATGTTTTGTGTGAAAGAGTATTATATCTGATTTACACATGAAGAAATCTTTGTTAATGTAATTTATTTATTCATTCAGACATTTATTATGTGCAACTAAGGCGAGAAATGCCTGTGACTTAGGAAGTTCCCTACTAAATAAGTCTTTCGCTTCCAAATCCTTCGGTCTTCCACATTCTAACCCTGTTTAACGTATGAATTGCTAGTAAAATAGGAGAAAATCATGTGCCTCAAAAAATGAAAATAAGATAGTTTATATAGATACACATAGTTTTTCATACTTTAAATTTTAATATTCAAATTATATACACTATTGTAAAGATAGCCTATGAGGTTGCTGTTAACCTTCTCTACATGGACTCTGTTCTATCACATTGCTCAATGTTAAAAACATGTAAATTTAATTTTGGTATAATGCAGAAAATGCGTCATCTTTATACCAGAATGTGAAATTCTTTTCACATCTGGATAGTTGGTAGCTTTCTAAAATTAAGGATTTTGTAGTATATATCAAACAACTGCATACTGTATTTACTCTAAAAATGTTGAGATTAAAAACCTATCCTGGGTGGGAGAGAGGGATTAGATTTGTGACTTTTTCAGTGAGGGGTTAGGGTTGAGGAGAAAGGGGCACTAGGGAGAATTTCAGAATGAGGTGGAAAAGATGCCCTATTATATGTTTGTATTTATATGGACTTCTAGAGTACCAGTAATGTTCCCTTTCTTAATGTGAGAACTGTGACATGGGTGTTTCACCTTTTGAAAATTCATTGAGTTGTAACAGTAATGCATTTTCATGCCATTAAAATCTACATTAAAAACCATGAGTACTAAAAAACTATAAATCATAAGAAAAAACACACTGAAGAATCTAAAACAATGCCAAAGTACCTTTCCCACTCTGATATTACAGGATCCCAAGACACTTTAAAGCAGTGTTTTTTAATCATTTTTTCTGTCAAGAAGACATGTGGGTTTTATTTTCTAAAGTTTGTATTATGAAACAGGCTTTTAGTTTTCACCTTTTCAAATACATATGCTCCCAGAAAATCTAATACTAGAAATAAGCATTACTTCTTCCCCATCCTCAAGATAAGAAAAATCTCACTACACATTCATATGTGCCTGCATGTATGTAAACACATCTTTACACTTACAGATGCAGGGAGGGATGCTAGAAAAAAATGCTAGGAAAATAATCATGTCAATTCAAAATAATGAAAATCTTCACTTTATTTTATTTTTAAAAAGATTTACTTATTTATTTAAAAGGCAGAGTTAGAGAGAGGGAGAGAGAAAGGGAAAGAGAGAGAGAGAGAGAGAGAGAGAGAGAGAGAGAGAGAGAGGTCTTCCATTCACTGGTTCTCTCCTCAGATGGCCACAGCAGCCAGAGCTGCACCAATCTGAAGCCATTAGTCAAGAGCTTCTTCTGGATTTCCCACGCAGGTGCAAGGGCCCAAGGACTTGGGCCATCAATAACTGCTTTTCCAGGCCACAGCAGAGAGCTGGATCGGAAGTGGAGCAGCTGGGACTTCAACTGGTGCCCACATGAAATGTTGGCACTGCAGGTGGCGCTTCATCCACTACACCACAGCACTGGCCCCAAAATCCTCATTTTATAACTACAATAATTAATCCTGAATTTTTGTAGGGGAGTTATTTATAGCATATATCTATAAATGAATAAGCCATATGTCAAATATATATGGTGCTATTTGCAAAAATTGTACTGTTATCAATTCATAACATTGTGGGAACTGGTGCTGTGGCATAGCAGGTAAAGCCACTGCCTTCTGATGCCGGCATCCCATATGGGCAACGGTTCTCAGCTGCCCCACTTTCAATCCAGCTCCCTGCTAACGGCCTGCAAAAAGCAGCACAAGAAGGCCCAAGTCCTTGGGTTCGTGCATCCACAGAGGAGACCTGAAGAAGCACCTGGCTTCTGATCAGCCCAGATCCAGCCGTTGTGGCTATTTGGGGAATGAACTAGCGGATGGAAGATCTCTCACTCACTCTCTCTGTAACTCAGCCTTTCAAATAAACAAATCTTAAAAAAATCAACATGGCATTTATATTTTTTAAAGTATTAAATGTTGAAACAGCAAAGGTACATACAAATATTTCATTGTTCCTCTACCACTAAGAGATCTGTCAAGTAAACAAGGAAAGAACATTTTGCAGATGTTGTCAACTTAGAGGTCTTATACATCTGTGATGTTTTTTAAAGTCAGAAGTTTTAGAGGGGAAGGTTCCTCAATCTGCAACCCCAATTCCTTAAATTTAGAAATGAAGAAATTCAAGTTCAGAGCAGGGACTTATCTTGCCCATACTTGTCCAAGGACCTTTCTACTACATTATTAATATCTCAATTTAACAATCTGAAGGAAATGCCATCCACATTACTCTGTGGTGAGCAAAAGAATTTTCTATCAAGGTGGTAATTACTTTATACCAGTTTAGATTCACAAAAGTCTACTTCAGTAGGAAAAATATTGAAACCAGGAAAAAATAAGATCCATCAAAGCCAGATTTGTTTTGAGAATTAAACAATAGATGCAAATAACAAATGTAATCTGGAGAATTCTGTACAAATACAACGTCCCTATATTATGCAAGCCTTTCTTATTTTCAGAAGTTCTTGGTTGCCTAAGAAAGAAAATTGAAACAGAAAATGTCAATGATTTCATTAGTAATAATGCTTTCACCTCACTAATACTGACAAGCTACTTACATGCCAGGCTTTTTATATATTTTTCAATTTCTTTTTAATTTTAGCTCTTTTGGCAGGTTTGTAGAGATTTTGTTTTCAGGCAGCTGGCACTGTGCCTAGTGGGTAAAGCTGCCACCTGCAGGGCCAGCATCCCTTATGGGTGCCAGTTCAAGTCCCAACTGCTACACTTCCAATCCAGCTCCCTGCCAATATGCCTGGGAAAGCAGTAAAAGGTGGCCCAACTCCTCAGGCCCCTGCACCTACATGGGAGACCCAGGAGAAGCTCTTGACTCCTAGCTCTGGATCGCGCAGGTCCGACCATTGCGACCATGATGGAAGACTTCTCTCTCTCTCTTTGCCTCTAACTCTGCCTTTCAAATAAATAAATCTTTCAAAAGAGAGAGAAATCTTGTTTTCATTTTTACACAGAGATATAACTTGCCTAAAGTAATGTGCACAAATTTTAAGTACATAGCTCGGTAGTTTCTTACATTACGTGTTAACCACCAAGGTCATCCCTGAACGTCCCCTCATGCCTTTCTCCACTCAAATCTTCCTCCAAGAATCAACCACTATTCTAAGTTCCACTACTATATATATATGAGGGGACTTCACACAGTTTGTAGAAAAATGGAATTAAAAGAGCACGTGAATTTTGATACAAAAAAAAGTTGAAACCATGCATAATTTTTCATAATATCCATTTCTACAAATATTCTGAGTCCCCCTATGTATTGTCTGCTTTTGGATTTCATATAAAAAGAATCATAGAATATATTATGTCTGACTTCTTTTGCTCAAAATACTGGCCAAAACACATTAAAAGACTCATCATAGTACATTATAATTTTTTGTTTACCTGTGTTATCTCTTTCTATCAATTTGAGGCCCTTGAAGGCACATTGTGTCCGAATAACAGTGGCTCACACAAAATAAGAATTCAGCTAATTTTTGCCAAGTTCAGTTTTCTGAGGGCAGAATATAAGAAACCAGAGAGTAGAAGTCATGAATTCTGGCATCTACCTAGAAAAATAAGTCCCATTACACCACCATAGGCATCTTTAATTTAAGTCTTTCCTTTTGTGTAAGTGCTGGTAAGGGCAAGCAAAATTTCTCTGGAAAAGCAGAGTTGTAATTTGGCAAGTGGTTTTGGGGCTAAGAAAACAAGTGGTTCTCTTACTATCACTGCAGGGATATTTTTAGCAACATGGTCAGCTAATGGCACATCTCTCATATTATGCATAATTCTGCCAAACCTGAAGTCAGCCTAATATAATGCCCCCACATGGGTGAGGAATGAGGCAGGAAAAGAGGAAAAAGGTTTATGAGAGTCAGAACAAAAGCAAAGACATAAATGCTAGCAGACACAATTCATTTCTCCAAGGAAAGAAAATGCCCCTACTAACCCTTGTCCAATCTTCTCAAACCGAGTATATTTCTTCTTAGGATCGCCCACACTCACTATGCTTCCTTTGAAAGAAACAGAGACCATGAGTCACTTTCTCCCAGATCAAAATACAAAACAGGCCCCATGTTCCCCCAATCCCTGAAATTGGCAACGATTAAAGAACTACCTCCATTACACCTAAAAGCATACTAGGTATGTTCCTTAGTTTGCTCCCTCAATAGGTTGTGATCTTAAATTGCATCTCTTACTGCTATTATCCAAAATAATCTATTATATTTCTAATAGCCCACAAGCCATTCATTCCCTTTTAAATTCATTCATTCAATAAACATTTACTCTTTTCATATACTCATTTACTATGTACCAAGCCAGCTGTTGAGTGCTAGGAATAAAGAGATAAATAAGACACAGTTAAGCAGTCCATGCTCTCAAGGAGTTCAATCTCATGAGACAGAAAAGTAAGCATGAAGTTCCATGAAAATATAGTAACTGCAAAGGTGTAGAAAAAGTATCTAAATAAATAAATAATGACTAAAAAAACCACCAGGCTGCAGAGGCTTCAGAAGGGTGGTGTGGTACCTGGGCTGATTTTTATAGGGTAAGTAGAAGTTAGCCAGAGAGAAAAAGTAAAAAGAGGCTTACAGCAGGGAATACTTCTAGTGCAAAGACACAGATATAGGAGAGGGCATGCTGGCTATCATAACTTGCATTCTAGAAATGGGGAATTGAGACTCAGAGAAGAGAAGACATTTATCCAAGGTCACACAGCAAATTGGTTTCAGAACTAAGATTAGGAGTCTGGTTTTTAGTGTTTGAGTCCAATGTGCTTTCCACTAATGCCAATCACTAGGATATGGTACTTTACACATGTATTCTCTCATTTTATTTACAAATGAATCAGGTATTTAAAAGAAAAAAAAAAAAGAAAACTCAGCATAGAAGAAAAATAATTATTCAAGACAAGAAAGTGGCAGGGTTGTAGCTTCAGCCCAAGTATCCTAACTCCCAGGCCAGTCTGCTTTTCATAATTCTGAGAATCATTATTTAGAAACTCATTTAGGGAATGAGACAATATATAGGAATAAACAGATGACTAGGTGAGTAGCTTTTCTTTATCATTGCACAAGGAGTCCAGGCAAGGACAGTTTTTAAGAGTGAAATTGTTTTTTGGGAGATGTAGAGAGCTGCTAATGTAGACAGCAGAAACCTTGGTTTCAGAAAGAAATGCTAGTTTGCAGAGCTAGCCAAAATGGTCGCATCAAATCCTTAGCAGTAAGTAGGTACAGTGAATAAATAAAAGGCTTTGTGACGTAATTTTTCCTAAGTCTGAAGATCAACCTAGTCCTTCCTTCTAATATAATCCTTCTTCAGTTCACTGAACTATGAAAACAAGGTGCCCTAAGAAACTCCCATTTTGAGATGCTCAAGTATGTCAGATGGGAGTTTCCACCTGACAGCAACAGGCAGTATACTCTGCTTACAGGAACACAAGTTGGGGTTCTAACCTCAGCCCTGTCATTTTTCTAGCTGTATGACTTCAGGCAAGACTTTCATTTTCTCTGGGCCTCAAACACTGTAACTGGAAAAGAGACCATAATGCCTGTCTTCACAGGGTTAATCTGAAAATTAAATGGAAAAAAAAAATCTTACTTGTGATTTGGTTCACAATACTTTAGTTTCTTTTCCCTTTTTCTACAACCAAGATGGCAGATCTGCCATTCTCTATTCAATGACAAACATCAATTATAGCACTCTTTTCTACCACATATAGTCAGGCCCTGGTATTTTGGAACAGCATACTCTAGACTATTCACAAGATAAAAAGATACTTGTCATCTTCATAACCCATGTAGGGGGAAGGGAGGTCTTACCCTCAAAATTAGCTATCTACCCATCCTCTCTACTACTATCCCCAGCCTAACAGCATTCAACATGGAGGCAGGAATGGAAGTGCTGCAGGGTTTGTAGCTAAGGTGCCTTATAAGCAAGGTCAGCCATTCACATGGTCCAAGCTTAGAACTGGGATCTTTAGAGCGGGGGAATACCATCTCTGTATTTGACCAGCCAGAGCCCAATGAAGGTTCAGAAAACTACAAAGTGCTTACGTAATTTCTCCAAGATCTCCTCATCAGACATTTTAGGCTTCTTCTTCTGCTTTTCAGTATTCCGGGTCAAAGCATCCGGTGGAGTGGTATTATTCTCAGTAGGTGAAATGGGAGATGTAGCCGCATCCCGAGTTGGGGTAACAGGCAGTGGTTCAATCACAGAACGTGTGTATACCTGTATTGTCAGTGCAAAATTTTGGCAAGGCCAGACTTTGTTAACATAGATGTAGGGTCAGAACATCCACATTACAAATCCCAATAAACTCTTCCTTTAATTTAGGTCAAAATCTGTTTTATTCCTCCTCTGTGCCCAGGCTCAATCTGAGTGAAATGGCCTTCCTTGTTCTCACACTATACAACAGGGGTTAGTGAGAGTTTCAGCAAAGAAGATATTCAATAAGGGCTAGAAAACTCTCAAAAGAAATAATTTAAAGTAGAATCTATCACTAGATGAGACTTTCCATTTGTAACATTCTATGCTTCCCCAAATTGAAATGAATATCCTCTATTCCCATAGCACTTTGTACTGCTAATATAACACTTAAGACAGCTATCTTCTATTGAGTTATTCCTTTAAACACTGACCCTTGCAGAGAGAGAACTGCTCCTGTTCTTCAAGAAACAAAGGATATAGTGATGATTACTATTTTTTAATCTGAGAGGCAGAGATACAGAGAGAGGGAGACACATATAGACAGAGCTCCCCTTTACTCATTCACTCCCAAAATACCATCAATGTCAGATAGTTAGCAGGAGCTCAGTTCTTGAGCCATCACTGCTGCCTTCCAGGGTCTTCATTAACAGGAAACTGGAACTGGGAGAAGATTTGGGACTCAAACCAGGTACCTCAATATGGAATCCAAGCATCCCCACTGGCAGATTAACACCTAGGACCAACAATCAACCTAGGTGCAGTGATTTAGGACTCAGATTCTAGAACCTGATTGGCCTGGCTTAAATCCCAACTCTTAATCTTACCATCTGCATGACTCTTGTCAGGTCACTTAACTTTTCTGTGCTTTAGTTTCTCCATTTGTAAAATTATGACAATAATAATGCCTATCTTATGGGGTTGCAGGAATATACTGATTAATATGTATGAGGGGCAGGCATTTGTTTCAGCTGAGATAACCTTCTGTCATACTGGAATATGTGGGCTCAATACCCAGCTGAGGCTCCTCATTTCAGCTTCCTGCTAATGCAGACCCTGGGAGACAGCGGTGATGGTCCAGATAACCGGATTCCTGCCACCCACACGGAGACCTGGATTGAGTTCTTGCCTCCCAGCTTCAATGGTGGCCCACGCCTGACAGCTGTGGGCTTTTGGAGAATTAAACAGTGGGTGGGTGGGAGCTCTATCTATCTATCTATCTAGGTCTCTCTGTTCTCAAATAAAATGTGTGTGTCTGTATGTAGAGAAAAATTAGACTCATGCCCAATAGATAAATACTCAAATTTTAGCTTTAAGAAACATTATATATTCTATTCACTCACTTTATATTTACTGCTCTTTGCTTATCCTGTGTAAAATGCTGCCACATACTCTTATTCTTGTGAGGGAAGTAAAAAAGTCACAATCACAAGGCAAAAAGGGAATTTCTAAGAAATAAGCAAACTATTTACTGCTGAGGTTCAGAAATGAACTTACATTATACTTCCTTTCCCTGCTAGAAAATGCTTCAAATTATTTATCAGATTCAATCACAAAAAATATCAGAAGTATCTTTTGGATATTTTCATGTTCTATGAGGACAGGAAATGTCTGTTACTCATCCCTGAGTTCCTCCCTCTAACCACTGAAAGCAAGCATTCACATCAATGTTTGATGGAATCAATGAATAAATAAATGGATCCTTCAGCTGGATCTTAAAGGATGGATTAGCTTTTAATAGATGGAAGTGGGAGAGAACTTTCCATGTGGTGAGAACAAGTCAAGACACTGAGATCAGAGACCACGGCTTCTTTCCTGACTATTCTAGCATAATGACTTCTTACTTTTCTATTCTTTAACTGTAGAAAAACTGTATCTTAGGAACTTAAATCTACACTTTCCTACCTCTTCCCTTCTTTCTCCTGATGGATACTTGTGGACAGAAACCCTGTTTTCTCCTCTACTGGCTCCTTCTCTGGCTTTCAACACAGGTCTGCACACACAAAAACGCCACTGTGCTGTGGCAGAAAGCAATGTGGACTTATAGCCCATTACCTACTTTCAAATCCTTGCTCTTCTGCTTACTAAGAGACTCTGAGTAGATCAATTGACCACTCCAAATCTCAGCTGCTTCTTCTATAAACTAGGAATTAGCAATACTTCTTAAGAAAGGAATACTATGAAGATCAAATTTATTAATCCATTTCATACTTACTGCCCTCTAATATCTGCCAAGAGCTATGTTAAACACTGAAAATACATATATATTTGGATTTCCGGTATTTTTGAGGAGCTCATAGTTTAGTGGGAAAAAATGTTTTAAGTGCACAGGTTTGCAAACCAAAGAAAGCTTTATCAATGTGAGATATTTTAACAAGCCAATTTTGCCTTAATATTGACTTTCTAATCTACAGAAAAGGAGATGTTTTCATCCTAAAAGGTCATTTAATTTCCCTGAATTTCTTCTACAGCACCACACAAAGTCATTCAACCAACTTCTGCTTGAACATCTCCCTGAATGCTTAATTCCAGAGGCAGCTAGTTATTTATTCATTTATTTTGGTATTATCACAGAGTTTAAATCCTACATGGCTCTTTCATTATGAAGCTCTCATGACAATGAAAAGCCCAAAGAAACACTGATAACAGCATCATCATCTGCTGGTAGGTCAGTGCTCAATAATGCTACATCAAGTAAATCATGGGGACTTGATTGTACACAGTGAGGACAGAGGCACTGTGACTATTCTTAGATGTAGGAACCTCAAAGGAAGTTAAATAGAAATCACTGCCACCATCCGGCATTAAAATGCACTCCTGATGTCCAGCACATTAATAGCACTAGTGTATTTATAAATTCTGCTGGATCTTTCAGTATTATGTTCTAAGAGACTGACTGCTGAACACTTAACAGAAGAAAAGATCTGTATCATGATAATTTATTGCTTCCCAGGAGAATGGTTTATGTCAGTCCTGAAGTAAGTAACATCAATTCTATCTGCAAAGAATAGGCTAAGCAAGCAAGGACTGTAAAAGCATAAACATCAATTACCTTGGACAATTTGGGACTACCTGCAAGCCAATGATAAATACACCCCTTCTTGTCTTTTAGCATATAGAAAGTACCTTTAGTGAAGGTGGTTCAGCAATTTCCCCAGCTCCAATCTAAAAACCCTACCAGAATAATAAACTTCTAGGTCTCAGTACCAATTGCTCTCTTCCATTTCCCATACTAACAAATCACAAAGCTGTGTAGGTCTTCTCCCCGGGGACTCACAGATTTTGTGTGCTCTGGACGTGGAGCAATCACTGGAGGTGGAGTAGCATCATCTTCGTCATCTTCATCTTCTGAAACTGGTGGCACTGCAGGAGTCTCAGACACAGTCTTCACATTCTATAGCAGAGAAGAAAAGCCAGATTCATGCAGTCCAGCTGACCTGCAACTTAAGCTGTCAGGACAGCCAACCCCCAAATGAACCCCTTCCTGACACCCCTCTGAAGCCTCCATCAGCCTCCAAGCTCTTCACCTTTGTGCAGTCTTAAGAAGTTAGTCACTGTCCTGTTTTCTTTTAGCCATCATTATCCAGTTGGTTCCCTGGGGTTTCTTTCTCCCATCCAAAGCCTAACTTGTGGAAGAAACCAGTTTATAGCTTCTCTACCTGATTCCCCACAACCAAATCCCTGAAGACAAGTTCATTTAACTCTCCACACTGAACAGATAATACAATAAGAAATGTAGGGAAGGGCTCACCCATGTTTGGAATTTTTCAAAAGTTACCATTGTAACTTCTTACTCCTTCCTGATATAGTATCAGGAAGTATTCAGAAGTCTGAATTGGCTTTGGCCCTCTCCTTTTTCTCTCTTTACTAAAATTCCTAGACACACTATGTAATCAGGGGCACTTGCCTTAATTTCAAGATACAGAACTTCAGGATCTGATGCCCAAAGAGGATAATGGGTTTTTCCCAGCTGGATGATGTCTACTTCAGTAAGCTTCAATCGTGTTCTGGAATGAACCTTACCAGCACCACTAATCAGATCTGCTTATAATAAGGAGCAACCTGATTTTCTGATAAAAACTATAACACAGTTGGGCCACAAGTGGTGGGTTTCAGGGCAAACCCAGGCAGAAATAACATACTATTACTGTTTTTCACACAAATTCAAGAAATAAAGTGGCTTTAAAATACAATGCTTGAGCCGGCACGGTGGCATAGTGGCTAAAGCCATGGCCTGTAGTGCCAGCATCGCATATGGGTGCCAGTTAGAGTTCAAGCAGCTTCACTTCCAAACAAGCTCTCTGCTATGGCCTGGGAAAGCATTGCAGTATGGCCCAAGTCCTTGGGCCCCTGGACCTGTGTGGGAGACCCAGACGAAAGTCCTGGTTCCTGGCTTCAGATCAACCCAGCTTGGCTGTTGCGGCCATTTGGGGAGTGAACCAGCAGATGAAAGACCTCTTTCTCTTTCTCTCTCTCTCTCTGCCTTTGCCTCTCTGTAACTCTGCTTTTCAAATAAATCTTTTTTAAAAAAAAAAATAAGGCTTTTGGCCGGCGCCGTGGCTCAACAGGCTAATCCTCCGCCTTGCGGCACCGGCACACTGGGTTCTAGTCCCGGTTGGGGCGCCGGATTCTGTCCCGGTTGCCCCTCTTCCAGGCCAGCTCTCTGCTGTGGCCCAGGAGTGCAGTGGAGGATGGCCCAAGTGCTTGGGCCCTGCACCCCATGGGAGACCAGGAAAAGCACCTGGCACCTGGCTCCTGCCATCGGAAGAGCGCGGTGCACCGGCCGCAGCGCGCCAACCGCGGCGGCCATTGGAGGGTGAACCAACGGCAAAGGAAGACCTTTCTCTCTGTCTCTCTCTCTCACTGTCCACTCTGCCTGTCAAAAAAAGTAAAAAATAAATAAATAAATAAATAAATAAATAAGGCTTTTGACTGATATCAAATAATTCTATAATTTGATCAGTTATTTATTTAAGAGAGACAGTAGGGCTCTTTAATTTGTACTGATACAATTCAATATTTTCAGAGCAGCTATTTTGTGCTGACACCATGATTTATACTATTGACAGGAAGGTACAAAGATGAAAAAGATGGCCCATGTCCAGTCATAGCTCACAGTCTAGCACAGGAGACAGGTTGAATTCCCTTCCTGCCAACCACCTCGGGTCTTCTGATGAGGAAAGTCGTGAGTCATAATGATGGGATAAAAATGGAAGAAAGGGAACACTAGATAGACCAGCGCTAGTGTGGGAAAGCAGTTTTTACCACTTATAACATTTGAGGGTTAAAAAAAAAAAACTGACAATCTCATAGATTCTAACAGGATCTCCAGTAAGGGTCTAACTTAAAACTTGACAACACCAGGCAAACAAGCAACCAGCTGTAAAGATCACAGGCAATGAATCTATCTTCTACATCTGGAATTTTATCACTTAAAGATTTTGTTAAGGAAGAGAAGTGGTATAATTTGAGGAATGACTAAAGACATTTTCAATTCTAAAATTCAACAGATTCTTTTCCTGTCAAAGCATATAATGACGGGGCCGGTGTTGTGGTATAGCAGGTAAAGCCATCACCTGCAACATCAGCATCTCATATGGGCACTGGTTCGTGTCCTGGCTGCTCAAATTCTGATCCAGCTTCCTGCTGGTAGTCTGGGAAAGCAGTGGAAGATGGCCCAACTGCTTGGGCCCTTGCACCCAGAAAAAGCTCCTGGCTTCAGTATGGCCCAGCCCCAGCCATTCCAACCATGTGGGGAGTAAATCAGCAGATAGAAGATCTCTCTCTCTCTTTCTCTTTCTCTCTCTCTCTGACTCTCCCTCTGTCTATAATTCTGCCTTTCAAATAAATAAAATAAAACTTTAAAAGAGAAAGAAAAGAAGATGATGGGGTGGGAGTTTGACATAATGATTAAGACACCACTTGGACACCCATGTGACATATTGAAGGGCCTGGGTTTAAATCTAGGATCTACTCCTCATTCTAGCTTCCTGCTAATGGGAACCTGGTGAGGTAGCAGGTAGTTGGGTCCCTGCCACCAACACTGAAGACCTGGATTGAGTTCTCAGCTCCTGGCTTTGCCCTTTTGGGAACTGAATCACTGAATGGGAGATCTCTATCTGTCTGTCCTCCTCTCTGTCTCTCTGTCTTTCAAATGAATTTTGAAGATGAAATAAACACATTATACAGATAACACAGGAAGAATTTATTGCTAGCAGGACTGAATAAATACTAACAGGAGTATATCAGTCTGAATGGAAATAATACCAAAAACAACACAAATCCACAAGATTTTTTTTTTTAAAAAAGGAAATGGTAAATATGTAGAGTAACATGAATGATTCTCTAAATACATGTTTTCAAATTTTTTTCATTTGCTTCTTTAAAAAACATAAGATTATACAAAGCAATAATTATTACACAGTATTGCTGGAGACAAAAAGGGATATCTTATAATGATAAAAAGATCAATTATTTCAGAATCTTACCAAAATAATTATGCCAATGGCGCACACACACACACACACACACACACCTAATGCCAGTTGTGCATATCACAAAAGATGACAGAATTGAAGGGAGCAAGGAACAACTCTACTAAAGGTTCTACTCAGGTGATGCTTTCACTGTTCTATGCTCAATAATTAACAGAACTAAAATGAAAACTAGCAAAGATATAGCAGATCAGAACAACACTGTCATTTAACTGGACTTAACTGACACATACAGAGCATTTCATCCAATGTCTGCAGTTACAAATTCCTTTCAACCATACATGGATCACTCTCTAGGATATATTACATGGTAGGTGACAATATATATTTTAATAAATTTAAGAGGACTGAAATCACACAAAATATATTACTTGAAGACAGTGGAATTAAACTAGAGATCAACAGGAAAAACATTTTTCCAAAGAAAATAAGTAGATAGCCAGTAAGTGAATGAAAAGATGGCTGACATCATTACCAACTGAAAACATGCAAATAAAACCGCAATGAGCTAACATTTCACACCCACTAAGATGACTATCATCAAAAGACAAACAACAAGAAGTATGAGCAGAGATATGGAGAAACTGGCACGCTAATAATTGCAGGTGGGAATGTAAAATGATATAGACTCTGTGGAAAACAATCTGGCAGTTTCTCAAAGTTAACCATGAAGTTTGCTATGACCCAGCAATTGTAATCCTTAGGCACACACCCAAGAGAGATGTAAGCATACATCCACATAAAAACCGGCATATGAATGTTCAAAACAGAATTATCCATGATAGCCAAAAAGGAGAAGCACCCAAGTACACATAACTGATGAATAAACACACAAAATGCAGTATACCCATACAATGGAATATTGTTCAGACATAAAAAGGAATGAAACACTGAAACATGCCATGACATGGATGAGCACTGAAAACATCATGCTAAGTAAAAGAAGGTACACAAAGAATACATGTTGTATGAGTCTATTTACATAAAATGTCCAGAAAAAAGGCCAATTTATAAAGACAGAAAGCAGATTAGCAGTTTCCTAGGCTAAACATGAGGGTTTGAATGATCAGGAAAATGGTACAAGGAAACTTTTTGGGGTAAAGGCTATACAACTCTATAAATTTATTAAAATTGTTAAACTATACACTTATAATGGGTAAGTATCATGCTACATAAATCATACCTCAAAACAACAGTGTAAAAAAATAAAGTTAAGATGTTATAGGTAGGTAGTATAGTAGATTCTCTTAAGTTTTAAATAATATAAAATATAGAAACACATAGAAAAAGGTGAATATTCCAGGAATTCTTGGTAAGGATGGCAGATTGAACAAACATATCTTTTCCTGAAATCGGAAAAAGAAAGATCATTTAAAGTTTTTGTGGGTCATTATACCAACAAGGTTGGAGAGAACAGGAAAGGAAAAAGCAGTTAAGAAAAAAAAAAAAGGCAGCAAAGTAGACAAATGAACAGCAATGAACTCCAGACTGAATCAGAAGTTGATTGTTTGCAAGACTGAAAAACAATGTATCTATCCTGCAGAATCCTCAAAATGGGGCAGGCATTTGGTGTAGAGTTTAAGGTGCCACTTAGGATGTCTATCCTATTTTGGAGTAACTGGGTCCAAGTCCTGGCTCTGTTCCTAACTCCATCTTCCTGCTGTTGAGCATCCTGAGAGCAACAAGTGATGGCTCAATTAGTTGGGTCCTTAACACCCACATGGGAGAAACCCAGATCGAGTTACAGGCTCTTACTTTCAGCCTGGCCCATCCCTGGTTGTTGTAGGCATTTGGGGAGTGAATAAGCAGATGAAATCTCTCTCTCCACTTCCAAATAAACAAAAATTCTCAAAAGGCTCAGGATTGACAGCACCCTGTATTGTCTCTGAAAATGGAAATGAAGTGGAGAAGTAGAGGAGGACATGAAGGGGTGCGTCCTTCAAAGTTATTTAAGATGAAGTTATATCTATAAATCTCTCTACTCTATAACACTGGGTGAGTGCCCTCCCCTTCTATAGCTGAAAACTGGACGTTTATTCTCTACAGTGGTAAGAGAGAGGATTTCTGGATTAGGGATGCCACACACAGTTAAATATAAGGGTATCGTATCAAATTGAGTAAAATTAAGTGAATAGCTGTATACTAAATGCTCAATGTTGACACCTGTAGCCCTCTTCCCTTGTTAGACTCCTAGAATACTGGTAGATAGACCATTCTTCTCTGGGTATAGCTGGCATAACAGGACAGTTCTAAAGACAAAATAACAGGAGATTTCTGCAAATTGCCCACCTGGATTATCCTACAGTGACACAAACAAAAAGGCTAGATTATGGGAATGTTTGCACAACTCTATAAATTTATTACAATCATTGAATTTCATATTACTGATGAGTTTAAAATTTTAGTAAGCTTTTTAATACCAAAATCATAAATATGGTCAGACTTTCAAGGACTATCAAATATATAAGAAGCACTTGTAACACAAAAGGAGAAACCAAAACAAATGGCAAACAGCACCACCTGGAATAAAATAAACCCAGCAGGAAGAAGAAAATATCCTAAGAAAGTCTACATTGATCTTCTCAGAAATAAGAGAAGATAACTTCTTTAAATTAAAAAAGCACTTGGAGGGGCCTGTGTTGTGGCACAACCTACACGGGCACAGGTTCAGGTCCTGGCTGCTCCACTTCCAATCCAGCTCCCTGCTAACGCCCCTGGAGAAGCAGCAGAGGATGGTCCAAATCCTTGGGCCCCTGTATCCAGGTGGGAGTCTCAAATGAAGCTTCTGGCTTTGGCTTGGTCCAGCCTCAGCCATTGCAGCCATTTGGGGAGTGAACCAGCCAATGGAAGATCTCTATCTTTGCCTCTCTCTTTGTAACACTGCCTTTCAAATAAATCAAATAAATCTTTTTTTTTTTTAAAAAAAGGACTTGGAAGTTAAATATGAGTAAAGAAATGAAAAATTAAATTGATGGTCTGAAAGCTGAAATTGAGGCAATCTCCCCAAAAAAAAATTTTTTTTTTTTTTTACAGGCAGAGTGGACAGTGAGAGAGAGAAACAGAGAGAAAGGTCTTCCTTTGCCATTGGTTCACCCTCCAATGGCCGCCGCGGTCGGCGCGCTGCGGCCGGCGCACCGCGCTCATCCGATGGCAGGAGCCAGGAGCCAGGTGCTTTTCCTGGTCTCCCATGGGGTGCAGGGCCCAAGCACTTGGGCCATCCTCCACTGCATTCCTGGGCCACAGCAGAGGGCTGGCCTGGAAGAGGGGCAACCGGGACAGAATCCGGTGCCCCGACCGGGACTAGAACCCGGTGTGCCAGCGCCGCAAGGCGGAGGATTAGCCTGTTGAGCCACGGCGCCAGCCCAATCTCCCCAAAATTTACAACAAAACTCAATACAAGGAAAATAGAGAAAATATAAGGGAATATGAAAAACTAGTCTAAGTGGTTCAAAATCCAAATAACAGGAGTTCCAGAAAGAGCGAACAAAGAAAACAGAGAAGGAATCACAATGAAATAATTCAGGCTTTCCAGGTTAAAAGAGTTCACAAATATCTTTGCACTCTAAGTACATGAACATAAGGATATATTTATGAAATTTCAAAGCCAGAGTGACAAAAAAGTTCCTAAAATCCTTCTGAGTGAAAAATAGGTCATATATAGAGAAGCTAAAATAAAACTGCTTTGGTCTTAGTACTAAAAGCTAGATGACCAAAGTGCAGTGTTTCCAAATCTTAACGGAAAATTATTTCCAACCTAGAATTCTATAATCAGCCAAAATATTAGCCAAATACAATAGCAGAACAGAGAATCTCCCAATCTGGGATCTGAAAGATATTAAATACTTAACTTTTCATCTTTTTTCTGATAGCTACTAGAAAATGTGCTCCACCAAATGTAAAATTAAACCAAAAATAAGGAATGCATGGCGTAGAGCAAACAGAATACAAACACAGATATGCAAAGGGATTGCCAAGACAATGGTGAAGGATGATTCCAAAGTGGCAGGCATTTAACACATGGCTTTCAGTCCTATTTGACTTTTTAATACAATACCTGTATAAAAATTAAGTGAATATTTAAAAAATATTTAATATTTATTTGGAAATCAGATATATAGACAGAGGGAGAGGGACAGAGACAGAGGGAGAGATAGTTCTTTAGTTCTTCTACACACTGTGCACTCCTCAAGAGGCCATAATGGCAAGGGCTGAATCAGCCCAAAGCCAGGAGCTTCATCTGGGTCTTCCAGGTGGATGGCAAAGACACAAGTGTTTGGGCCATCTTCCACTGCTTCTACCAGACTGTCAGCAGGAAGCTGCGTCGGAAGTGGAATAGCCAGGACACCAACTGGCACACATATGGGACGCAAGTGTCACAGCAGCAGCTTTATCGTCTAAGCGACAATGCAAGCCCCAAAATGCATATTCTTAATGACCACCAATCTCAGAGTTTATTATTGTGACATTTGGTAGTTAACCTTTCAGAGATGATCTTTGGGTGGTAAATCTTGATCTTTCACAGGTGTTCGTCTTGACTTTGAGTTTGAATGATAGTTTTAGTAGGTATAAAATTCTTGGTTCTAAGTAACTTTCCTCAAACCTCTGAAAAGATTGCTCCTTTGTCCAGCTAATGCAATGTGTGATGCTAATGTTCCTTTGGACATTAGCTATATAATCCCCTTGGAAACTTTTAAGATTTTTCTCTTTATCTTTGGGTCTCTTTTCTATTATCTGAATCAGTCATTGACAGGTCTTTCATCTACTAAAGACTCATGCCTTTCTTTAGCTGGGGAGATGTCTCTTCCATTATCTTTTTATTTTTTCATTCTACATCCTCTATTCTCTAATTTTCTTTGCTCTCCTTGATTATCCCTGTGTTTTCCCTTATTCACAAATTTTTCATAATTAATTCCCTCTTTACTTAATCCTTTAATCCTTATGAATTTCCTATCACATTTTTAATTTCTTTTTTTTATCTTGAAACATACAGCTTTTTTATTCTACCTTGAACATCTCTACTTTGAAAAAGTCAGAAATATAAAAAAATTTCTAAACACTATAATAGTAAAACACATTTTTAATTTCTAAAAATTCTTTTACCCTATGATTGCTCTAACACCAGGGTGTTTTTGTGGGTACAACACCTATGGAATCTCTCTGAGCACATCAGATTTTTAAAAGATCTCTCTTTCTGCATTTTCCCTCAGATCTGGAACAAGACAAATGTGCCCAATTTTAGTACTCCATTCAATTCACTACTGGAAGTTTTTTTTTTTTTTTTTGACAGGCAGAGTGGACAGTGAGAGAGAGAGACAGAGAGAAAGGTCTTTCTTTTGCCGTTGGTTCACCCTCCAATGGCTGCCGCGGACGGCGCGCTGCGGCCGGCGCACCGCGCTCATCCGATGGCAGGAGCCAGGTGCTAGGTGCTTATCCTGGTCTCCCATGGGGTGCAGGGCCCAAGCACTTGGGCCATCCTCCACTGCACTCCTGGGCCACAGCAGAGGGTTGGCCTGGAAGAGGGACAACCGGGACAGAATCCGGCGCCCCGATCGGGACTAGAACCCGGTGTGCCGGCGCCGCAAGGCAGAGGATTAGCCTGTTGAGCCACTACTGGAAGTTTTAGCAAGAGCATCTAGAGAGGAGAAAGAAACAGACGCATCAAAATCGCAAAAGAGGAAGTCAAAATATCCATGTTTGCAGATGTCATGATGCTGTACATTGAAAAACCTAACTAACGCTAAAATAGCTGTGCTGATAAACCAATTCAGTAAGGCAGCAGGATACAAAATAAACATACAAGAAATAGTAGTTTTAATCACTATGATAAACTCAGTGAAAGAGAAATCAAGAATGAAATCCCATTGAGAATAGACACCAGAAAAAATGAAAGATTTAAGTGCTGATACTGTGGCATACTAGGCTAAGCCTCTGCCTGTGGTGCCGGCATCCCACATGGGCACCACGATTCATGTCCCAGCTGCTCCTCTTCTGATCCGGCTCTCTGCTATGGCCTGGAAAAGCAGTAGAAGATAGCCCAGCTGGTTGGGCCCCTGCGCCCAGGTGGGAGACCTGCAAGAAGTTCCTGGCTCTGGAATGACCCAGCTCTGCGTTGCCACATTTGAAGAGTGAGGCAGTGAGTGGAAGACCTTTTTCTCTGTCTTTCCCTCTCCCTGTCTGTAACTCCATCTCTCAAATAAATCAAATAATTTTAAAAAATGAAATACTTAGGAATAAATTTAACCAAAGAATTGAAAGATCTCTACAATGAAAATCACAGAATCACAAAAGACCCAGAATAGCCAAAGAGATTCTAGACAGAAAATATTAAGCTAGAGGCATCATAATACCTGACTTCAAAGCTATGATAATTAAAACAGAATAATACTGGCACAAAAACTAACACATGAATCAAGAGAACAGAAGAGTGCCCAGAAATAAATCTATGTATGTGGAGCCACTTGATTTTTGACATAAGTGCTCAGACCATACAGTGGAGTAAGGATAATCTCTTCAACAAATGGTGCAGGCAAAACTGGATGCATATATAGAGGAATGAAATTAAATCCATACCTCTCAACATATACAAAACTCAAGATAGATCAAACACCTAAATTTAACACCTGAGACTATGAATCTGCTAGAAGAAAATGTAGAAGGAACATTCCAAGACACTGATGTAGGGAATGACTTCTTGGCCAAAACCTTCAGAGCACAGGCAACAAAAGCAAAACTAGACAAATGGGATCATATCAAACTCAGAAGCTTCTGCACAGCAAAGGAAACAATCAATGAGTGAAGAGACATTCAACCGAATAGGAAAAAATGTTTGTGAGCTATCTATATGAGAAAGGATTAATATTCAGAATATATCAGCAACAAAAAACTCAACAATAACAAAAACAAAACGAACCAACCCAATTGAGAAATGGGCAAAGGACCTCAAAACACAGTTCTCAAATGAAGAAATACAAATATCCAACAAATATATGAAAAAATGTTCAACATTACTAGCCATCAGGGAAATGCAAATCAAGACCACAATAAGACATCACCTCCCTCTACAGAGAGGCTACAATCTGAAAGACAGAGAGTAACAAATACTGGCGAGAATGTGGAAAAGGGGGAACTCATACACTGTTGGTGGTTAAGTCCCACTTACAATCACTGATGTCATACGTTCAAATCCTAGCTGCTCTGCTTCCTATCCAGTTCCCTGATAATTCATTTGGGAGGGCAGCAGAAGATGGCCCTAGTACTTGGACCCTTGCCACCCACATGGGAGACCTGGATGGAATTCCTCCTGGCTTCTGGCTTCTACATTTGGCCTAGCTCAGCCCCAGCCATTTAAGGAGTGAATCAGTGGACAGAAGATCTCTCTCTCTCTCTCTCTCCCTCTCTCCCTCTCTCTCTTTCTCTGCCTTTAAAATACATAAATCTTTTTAAAAAAAATAGTATGAAAGGGGCAGGGGTTGTAGTAGAGTGGGCCAAGCTGCCCCTTAAGACTCTGCAAGCATCCCATATCAAAGTCCCAGTTATTCTGCTTCCAATACAGCTTCCTGCTAATGTGAACCCTGAGGGCAGCAGATGATGGCTCAAGTCCCTCCCACTCATGTGGGAGACCTAGACTGAATTCCAGGCCCCCAGCTTCAGCTTGGCTCAGCCTGGCTAAGCCTGGATATTTTAGCCATTTGGGGAGTGAACCAGAGAATGGAAGATATGCTCTCTCTTTCTCCCCGCTCCCTCCAATTTGGGATATCAGCATTCGAAGTAGCTGTTTAACCTACTACGCCACAACAACTGGCCTCTGGGGCAATGTTTTTAATTTATTTTGTGCCGGCGCTGCGGCTCAATAGGCTAATCCTCCTCCTTGAGGCGCCGGCACACCGGGTTCTAGTCCTGGTCGGGGCACCGGATTCTGTCCCAGTTGCCCCTCTTCCAGGCCAGCTCTCTGCTGTGGCCCAGGAGTGCAGTGGAGGATGGCCCAAGTCCTTGGGCCCTGCACCCCATGGGAGACCAGGAGAAGCACCTGGCTCCTGCCATCGGATCAGTGCGGTGCGCCGGCCGCAGCGCGCCGGCCGTGGCGGCCATTGGAGGGTGAACCAACGGCAAAAGGAAGACCTTTCTCTCTGTCTCTCTCTCTCTCTCACTGTCCACTCTGCCTGTCAAAAAATTTTTTTATTTTGTATTATGTCTTTCCTGAAATTAAGAAATTTGGTATTATCAAGAGAGATGGTCACATGAATTCAGTCCACCACCTTGACCTAATCTCTAGAGAATCTAAGATGTTAGTTTAAAATGCATATCCAACAATATCAATCTTCCCTACAAAATACTTCCTTAGCTCCAGCACAAAATTCAAGCTTTCTAGCCTGACACACTGGATCCTTAACAACCTGGATTTGTTCATGCTGTCACTCAGACAAGAAAGCATTGCCTTATTTTCCATCTGGTATCATTACTTGGGTTTACCTAACACTGTACTATAAATCTCTGATTACATATTCATATTCATTACTAAATTATGAGATCAAGAGCAAACACTTTACCAGTCCTTGACTCCTCAGCACTCAAAGAGCCTGGTACATGGTACATACTTATCATACAAAGCATCAAGCACTAAAATGCCTAGCATCTTAGAGTTAGATCTCAGACCAATGAGCCATAAATAACATAATTTTAGAGCTAGAAGGAATCTTTCTGATAATGTTTATTAAAAAGGTAAATCTTTAGATCCCAGCAACTCTGTACAAACTTCGCTGTACTACCTGGCAGGGGAAAAAAGTCACTCCATCAACTCTAACCTCATTGTACATTACTCACACCTCTCTCGCAGCCCTTATCTCTCGTCTGTTGTTAATTTTTCCCTCATTGTCTAAGACAGCATATATCATTTCTGTGTCACCTGTACTTTGATACAAAGAAAGTGCTAAGGAAATATTTACGGTATGAGTGAATAAATGACTGTTGAGAACAGAATTGTTGACTGGTTTTAAACTACTCTTTTATTTAAGGAGAGGGAACAATTCATTAAATCTTTCAGTTTCTTAATCTGTATTATGGAGATAATAATCTTGATCTATTATTTCACAAGTCAAGTTGAATCATCTATATGAAGTCAATATGGAAAACAATGACATGCTACTACAATACAAACCATTTCCCTCCAGGTAAAACTAGTAAGGGAATACAGAACACTGAGCTACAGGGACAAATGTTCTCTTTGGGGGAGCAGCATGTCCTTGGCAGCCTGAATAGTTTTAACTGTAGATACGAAACCAGTACAGGTTTTTCCAAGCAGGTGTTATACTCTCTGCCATATGGCATGAGCCCCAGGGTTCTTCCTCCTCACTAACAAACAACATAGCTGAGGCTTTACTGCAGTCTCCTTTGTAAGACCTCTTTGACACCTTCTTCCTCTGTTCACATTGAGAAGAACCTTGGATATTGAGTCCAACTCCTTTATTGTATGCACAGGGATTGTGAGAGCCAGGATGGGGGAGCTACCAAGATGAGCGCCCCCTAGCCCAGGCTCTGTGTCTACAATAGCAACTTGATCTCTACTAACCTCCATAACTGCTTGTATCAGAATAGAAGAAACAGAGACTTACCAAAGTGTTAGAAGAATTATAATCCTCAGTAGATTTATCTGCAAAGGAAGAAAGACAAGAGATTAAGAAACATCTATGGTCAGAGCAAAGGAAGTCTACTTGTTCAAGCACTTGCCAGGCTCACAGAATAGTAACACTAAGACTGGCACTATGGATCAGACATCATTGTCAAACATATTATACATATCAATCCTTTAATCCTTACTTTGGCTCTGAGTACTATTATTATATCCACTTTCATAGATTTGGAAGCTCATTTAAAGAAGTTAAGTAATTTGACCAGGGGACATATAGATTAAATAAAGGAGTCAAAATTTGAATTCTGGTCTAATTCTAAATACTGTGCTAGAACTATATCCACACATCATCAGCCATGGCATCATCAGGCTTCAATGAACAAGAAAACTGACTGAATCCTATGAGAATCCATGGCACCATTCTGAACCATCTTTGCCAAATCATTGCATAACCTGCAACTTCAGCTTTCAGAAAGCATCCTTCCTCATCCATGTGTATTTCCCAAAGGGAGAGAAAGACTAAGATTTAGGAAAAGAGAGGTAGTTATATGGCAATTGTAATTAAAGGCAGGCTCTTGTTACCTAAGAATCAAGCTCCCTCAATGAAGAAATGAATTACAATATTTCACTGATTGACAGGTACATTTTTTACATTAACATCTCTGAAACAGAGATGTGTCCTACAACTAAAGGTATTTCATCATTTAATTTGCAGATAGTATATACAATATACCTTACAATCTTGATATCTTAAACTAATAATAAAACATGAGGTAGAGACCAAACAGAGATCTCAACAAGAAAAGAAGCTTAAAGACCAAGTATTAGGCCAGCACTGTGACACAGAAGGTTAAGCCTCTGCCTGCAGTGCCAGCATTTCATATAGGTGCCGGTTCAAGTCTCAGCTGCTCCTCTTCCAATCCAGCTCCCTGCTAATGTACCTGGCAATGAAGTGGAGAATGGCCCAAATGCTTAGGCCTCTGTACCCATGTGGGACATCTGAAAGAAGCTCCAGTGTTCTGGCTTTGGCCTAGCCCAGTCCCAGCTATTGCAACCATTTGGGAGTGAACCATGAATGGAAGATCTCTCTGTCTCTGTAACTCAATTTTTCAAGTAAATAAATAAATCTTTAAAAAAACAAAAACATGGCTGGCGCCGTGGCTCAACAGGCTAATCCTCCGCCTTGTGGCGCCGGCACACCGGGTTCTAGTCCCAGTTGGGGCGCCGGATTCTGTCCCGGTTGCCCCTCTTCCAGGCCAGCTCTCTGCTGTGGCCCAGGAGTGCAGTAGAGGATGGCCCAAGTGCTTGGGCCCTGCACCCTATGGGAGACCAGGAAAAGCACCTGGCACCTGGCTCCTGCCATCGGATGAGCGCAGTGCACCGGCCGCAGCGGCCATTGGAAGGTGAACCAATGGCAAAGGAAGACCTTTCTCTCTGTCTGTCTCTCTCACTGTCCACTCTGCCTGTCAAAAAAAAAAAAAAAAAAAAAAAAAAACAAACATGGCCAGCGCCGTAGCTCAATAGGCTAATCCTCCACCTGCGGCACCAGCACACCGGGTTCTAGTGCCGATCAGGGCACCGGATTCTGTCCCAGTCTCTCCTCTTCCTGTCCAGCTCTCTACTGTGGCTCCAGAGTGCAGTGGAGGATGGCCCAAGTGCTTGGGCCCTGCACCCGCATGGGAGACCAGGAGAAGCACCTGGCTCCTGGCTTCGGATCAGCATGGTGCGCAGGCCACAGCGGCCATTGGGGGGGTGAACAATGGAAAAATGAAGACCTTTCTCTCTGTCTCTCTGTCTACTCTCCTGTCCAAAAAAAAAAAAAAACCCAGAAAGAACCAGTACTATTTTTGGTTTTACTGTTTAATCCCTAAGGGTCCAAGAAGAAACTGATTTTTCCAGCTGACCACCAATGCAATTAAAAAGAAGAAACATTCTACCACAAATCTAACAATTCTTTAAAAACCAAGCCCAGACAATGTCCAAGATCCAATTCCATCATATAAGAAAGTGGCCTACAGCAAATCATGATCTCAAGAAAGCAAAAAATAAGGCAAGCTATGATAATACATTCTTAAAACAAACCCTAAATAGCGAGCTTTATGTTGGAGAAATAAATTCAGGACATCCTTTAAATATAAGTCATTTTTTATCTTATTCAAAAGGATCAACATATGCAAAGGGCAACACTATGGCTTCACTGTACTACCCCAAACTTTGGCTCTGCTATTTTTGAGGGCTGGATACTGTAGTAATAAACATCTCTTACATATTTATAGCTATAAAATTATTGTATATTGCTCCCTTTAAAGGTAATATGCATTTTTTTTTACCAAAATCAAACTCAAAAGCATGGAAAAACAAGAGTAGAAAGTACTTCCAATCCCTTCATTTTAGAAATGAGGAAACAGGTTCAGAAGGGGAAAGAGACTGGTTGAAGGTCACATAAATCAGTGGCAAAATAAGGTAAAACCCAGCTGGACTGTCAATCTAGTCTACTGTTTGCCTATCACATTAATTACTAATTAATACAGAAAATCAATTGTTAAAAAAATTGGAAACTTTGACAAAAAACTGGCATCGAGGGGTTTGTTTAGATTATAGACAACAACAAATTTAAAGGCCCAAATCTAAAACATACTTGCATCACCTACCAGCTGTGTCATCTTGACTATGTCATTTAATTTCGGAGTTTATTTAATGTCTTTGAGTCTGCAGAACAGGAATAACAGTCTTTGCCCTGCCAACCTCACAAAACTATCATGAGAATCACATATGGTAATTCACTTGTGGGCATACAAACTGAGGTAGTATTATCACAGTCAATAGTATGAAAGGAGAACAGAGAAAGCAAAGACACAACAGTAAAAACCAACTGTGCCAAATAAAGTTTTAAAAATCTCAGATATAAAAACATACACACATACACAAAAATTTATGCACACAGGGTAGATGTATGCATATTTATCTAAACATATACATCTAATATTATTCACATACACATGTGAACATATACAACAAGTACCTGAATGAGTGTATCTACACACATCTATTCAGGAATACTTATGTAGACTTTTAATTCTGAACATATGCAAACCTACAACCGGGTTGTGCCTCCATATACTTACATGCCATTTACACATATCTATACACACCCATTCAGAAAAAAAGATCCTTGCAAACATTTCTCTGTTGAGGCTTTCAAATCTTCTCATCTGATAGCTCTATAACAAACTCCTTAAACATCAGCTCTAATGTCCTGACTAGAAAATTTTGCCTCTCAGTACTACCTCCCACCCCAATTCCTCCTTGGAATGACAGTCCCTCAATGGAAGAAGTAAGACAGACCCGGCAGGCCAGAAGAAAGGAAGGAAATACTGCTGCGAACATGCATGACCCTCTACTGGGTACCACCATGGCAGCATGAGCAAAGCTGCAGTCTGTCATCCCCGCCATCTGTGCCCTTTGATACAAGCCAGATACCAGCTAGGGAAAGCATCCTCCAAAATCAGCAGTTTATGTTGGTTCTCATCTTCCCCAGTAACACTGTCTTTTGAAGGAGGCACAAGACTGGGAATAAAGAGACCTGCCCTGCCACTAATTTAGTCACATTAGAAAAGCCCTTTTGGCTTTCATTATCTATAAAACAAGGGACAACTGGTATTACTAAGACACTTCTTGCTTTAACATTCTAAGATCCTATATAAAAGGCAAGTTTCCAGAAATACAGATTTCTGTGAGAAAAAATTCTCAACTAAGGAAGGAGGTGCTTCAAATAAAATTACAGAGACACCAAGTATATTCAAAAGATGGTGGTCTAGGAATTAACAGGCTTAAGTTCCAATCATGATTCTGCTATTAAAAACATTCCAGGAGGGCCAGACATTTGGCACAGTTGCTAAAAGGCCTCTTGTGACACCTGCATCCATATTGGAGTCCCTGGGTTCAAATCCTGGCTCCACTCCTGATTTCAGCTTCCTGCTAATGCATAAACTGGGAGGTAGCAGGTATGTGGCTCAAGCAGTTGGGTCTCCCTCCTATGTGGGAGGCCTGCATTGAGTTCCTGCTCCTGGTTTCTGCCTGGCTCAGCTCCAAGAGTTGCAGGCATTTAGAGAATGAAATAGCAGATGGGAACTTACTGTCTCTCTGCCTCTCAAATAAAAGAAATAAAAAAAATTTTAAAAAGCATACAAAAATAAAACATTCTGAAAAGCACAGTTCCTTCTATAGAGAGTAAATCCAAATAACATTTGTCATTACTTTCTGTTCATTCAACTGATTAAAAAAATTAGTCCTTTGAGACACCAGCAGCTTATCTAGTTAAAAAGCTATACATTAATGTTATTAAATAACTAATGATGCTAACAATAATGATAATGGCAGGTTTCTTTACTGCTGCTCTACAACTTTTACATCAATGAGCTCATGTAGTCTTCACTACAACTTCTTGAGATAGGCAATAGTGTTCCCATCTTGAGGCTCAAAGAAATTAACTGACCTAGAATCTAGTGAATGTCAGAATGTAGACCTTTTAAGATAAAGCCTGTATTCTTTATATATCATGTCATGCTTTTAAAAAATGTACAAGAATAAAGACTTGAGTTTATGGAAAACCTATCTTGGCTGTGCAATTCCAAAATTCCTTACTACCATATGCAAAGGGCAACACTATGGCTTCACTGTACTACCCCAAACTTTAGGCTCTGCTATTTTTGAGGGCTGGATACTCAGTAATAAACATCATATATATATATATATATATATATATATGTAGCTATAAAATCATTGTATATTGCTCCCTTTAAAGGTAATATACATTTTTTTTACCAAAATCAAACTCAAAAGCATGGAAAAACAAGAGTAGAAAGTACTCTGCTCTTTCCAATACTTTGTTGTCTTACCTCAGACTAACAGGCATGGGGAGCTTTTACACCCAGATTACAATCCTCTCCCTCTTCCCTTTTTAAGTTTATTTATTTATTGTTTAAGATGTAGAGAGACAGAAAGAGAGAGAGAGAGAGAGAGAGAGAGAGAGAGATCTTCCTTTACTGGTTTACTCTCTAAATGGCCCCAAAAGTCAGGGCTGGGCCACCCTGAAAGCAGGAGCCCAGAACTCCATCCAGGTCTCCCACATGAATGGCAGGAACCAAACTACTTAAGCTACTATCTGTTGCCTCCCTGGATGTGTATTTACAGGATCACAAGTGGAGTAGCCAGGGACTGGAACCAGGCATGCTGATATGGGATGTGGGCATTCCACGCAGCAGATTGAGCGTGGTACCACAATGCCTGCCTTGAACCTTCTCATTATAAGCCTATCTTGGAAACAATCCTCCTACCTGTAAAGCTCATGTACTTCTGGCTGTTGGAGGTCTTCTTTGAGTTGTAAAATTCCAACACATCCAGAACAGCCTGCGGGTTTTTCTTCTGTTCCGATTTAGTAATATTTGATGTCTGAAGCAAGCGGGCCCACTGCTCTGGCATTCCCTGTAAGAAAGACATTGAAGGTTGTCAGGAAGGCATAGTCACAGGGGACCCTGAAAGTCAAAGCTAATGCTGATATCTGCTAACAGCAAAAGACCAGCTTATTAGTCATCCCTTCACTGCTGTGCCTTCAGAATTTATAAAAGCCTCTTTTATAATACCTTTCTCATTGCATTAATCACTTGTTGAGATGTTTCTTTACAAGGCTATAGCTCCTTCAGAGCAGAGACCATGTTTGATGTGTTCTTGCGTCATCAGTGCCTCAAACAGAACCTGCTGGCACAGAGCCACTTAACAGAGGCCTATTTAAGGAATGGAGAGTGAGAGGTTCCCTGGCTACAATTTTGGAGATAAGGAAAAGTGTCCCTCTCATGAACATAAGAAGATAGTAATCAGCCCAGGGAAAACAAGAAAAGATTGAATCTAACAGCACGCAGTCAGAACTCTTAAGAGGCAATAGGACTTACCGTAAACTCCCCTGTGACAGCATCAAAACCAACGTGAATTGTGTGCTCAAAATCTGAAGGAAGAGAAATTTCTGGCCGCTCCTTTTCCTTCTTTTTATTTGCTGCAAGAGAAGTAAGAAAAGGGGAATAAAAAGGACATTATTAAGTTTTTAGGTTTATTCTAGCTCTTAATTGAGCGGTAAGCTTCTTTAGAAGACAAGGTCAATCTACTTCGTGTATGTATTTACAGGGTCCAACTACGGACTTGGAACGCTCAATGCATTTTTGGTTGCACTAAAAAAAAGGAGGTGCAGGAAGAACATTTATCAGCATTAACAGTCCCAGATCTTCCACTAATTAGCCAGTTTTTACAGGGCAAGTCACTTCAAGAAATCGTCCCCAATCTCTAGGCTAGACACTTACCCTCTCTCCTCTGTTGCTATAGCACCCATGTAGTAGCATTTGCTGATTTTAAGTGTTTATCTTCCCTAGCAAAACTTAGCTCCAAGTGCAAAGGCCATCATCAATTCATCACACATTCCCAAAGCCTAGCATAAAGTAGTTTCTCAGATAGTGAGTAGAAAAGGGAACAAATGACCAGATATCTACCTCGACTGAGCAAGGAGTCTAAGGAATCTAAGACGCAAATTCTAAGTAGTAATAAATGTTTCATTTCACCAGCTCTGGCCTAACATTCATAAAACATAACCCAGTGCTTATCAGCTCTGTTTCTCACTTGACCTTAGCCAGAAAGCCGAAAAGTGAATATCAGCTCTGTTTTAAAACCCATCTGTCTGAGAGCTCAGTATACTAAAATTAAACCCTTTTGTTTAAAAAAAAAATGATTTATTATTTACTTTGAAAGAGTTACAGACAGAGAGGGAAAGTCAGAGATCTTCCATCGGCTGGTTCATGCCCCAGATGGCCAAAACAGCCCACTGGGTCAGGCTGAACCCAAGATCCAGGAGCTTCATCAGGATCTCCCACATGAGTGCAGGGGCCCAACACTTGGACCATCTTCTGTTGTTTTCCCTAGCCATTAACAGGGAGCTAGATGGAAGTGGAGCAGCCTCTACGTGAACAGGCACCCATATGGGATACCAGAATCACAAGCAGCAGCTTTACCAGCTATGCCACAACAAGGGCCTGAAGAAATTCTGAAGTCCAAATGTGTCCACAGACCCAGCACAACTCTGATGAATGGCAGCAAAATGGGGAGGAAAAAAACATGAGGGCCTGGAAGCCAAGCCAGTTTTACCTTCAGCTCACCACATTACAATAGTGCTTCAAAAAGTTCATGGAAAACAGAATTAAAAGATAAGTTTAGGAACAAGCATTTGGCTTAGTGGTTAGGACACAAGGTAGGCTGTCCAGTTTCACACTTTTTTTTTTTTATTTAATTCCTGGCTCTGGCTCCTGACTCCAGCTTTCTGCCAATGCAGATCCTGGGAGACAGCAGTGATGGGTCTCTGACACCCATGTGAAAGACCTGCATTGAGTTCCTGGCTCCTGGCTTCACGCCCTCACTCTCGCCCCTCCATGCTATAGGTGTTTAGGGAATGAACCAGTAGATGGGAGCTCTCTCTCTTTCTCCATCTGTCTCTCACTGCCTCTTATATTCTTAAAAAAAAAAAAAATTAAAGGTAAATTTATTCTGGTGCAAAAATTTTGAAATACTTGCATAGTTTTTTTAATATTCATTTTCCATAAAATTTTAGAAATACTCTCATATATAGCTCAGAATCTCTGCTTTGCCACCTTAGCAATGGGGAGGATGGCCTTGATCTTAAGAGCTCTTCCAACTCCTACACTCTGCAAATATATGAAAACAAGAACATGAGTGCTCTCAAAGCTCTCTAGCAGGGGTGGGGAACATCCAGCCCACAGACCATGTAAGTCCTGTGAAATCACTGGGTCTGGCCCTGCCAAGGCAACTGAAGGTGGGACCTGAAATTGAATAAATCTCAGAACGCTGAAAACAGACCTACAGTATGACCCGGCAATCCCACTCCTGGGAATTTACCCAAATGAAATGGAATCAGCATATGAAAGAGTTATCTGTACCCCCATATTTATTGCAGCTCAATTCACAATAGGTAACATACAGAATCAACCCAGATGTCCATTAACTGATGACTGGATAAAGAAACTATGGTGTATATATAGTATGGAATACTACTCAGACGTAAAAAAGAATGAAATCCTATCTCTTCTGCAACAAAATAGTTGCAACTGGAAACCATTATACTTAGTGAAATAAGCCTGTCCCAAAAAGATAAACACCATGTTTTCCCTGATCTGTGATAACTAACAGAGTACTCAAAAAAAAAAAAAAAAAGAATACATATGAGTGAAATTGGCATTCTGAGATTCAATGATTGTTCATAGCCCTAGTCTCTATTGTTGAGGAACAGTGTTTATTTTTTCTTACTATTTGTTGAATTCTTTACTTAGTGTAGGGTTAACTTTATGAGCATAAAATAAACTGAAAATGGATCACTATAAAAATTAAAAGAAAGAATAAGAAAGGAAGGAGTAAGAGTGGAAGCATGGGTGGGAGAGAGGGTAGGGCGGGAAGTATTATCATTATGCTCCTAAATCTGTATATATGAAATATGTGAAATTTGTTCACCTTAAAATTTTTTGAAATAAATAAATCTAGAACAGGCTCATTTTTAGGCTGATAATTCTGTAAGGCCATGAATGATGTTATAAATATCCAAATGGCCCTTGGCAGAAAAAAAAAAGGTTTCCCCATCCCTCCTCTATAGCTATATTTCTTCTCAAGATAGAATCCCACAGTTTTAAATAGATACATCATATACATATTATCTGATATAATCACTACAATTCTTAGAGAATTTTTGCTTATAATTTAGGAAACAGGCACAGACCTGCCCACAGCCACTAAGTAACTAAAACCCAAGAGGCCTTTTTTCAAAGCTTTACATTCTATAATATCACCCCCCATTTAAAAAAAAAAATGTCAAGTTGAATTAAAAAAACCAACAACTTTGGTGTAATGGGAATAAATAACACTATGAAGGTAACAAGAATATATACCATGATGTACATCACTCTTCATTCTTTTAATCACGTATAATAAATATTATTACTGTCAACTTTTAGATGGGGAAACTGAATAACTGGTGCATAGAGCTGGTGAGAGCTGGGATTTGAACCCAGGTCTGATGCTAAAGGTTCTTTCTTCAGTATCTTAATGAGAAACATTTGCCTACACGCCAACTGCTGGGGTTTAAGCTATGTATGCACTTGGCAATTTCCCTTTCAAAAGCAGCTGCTCTGAGAAAAAGAAGGCTAAGAGTTATACCACGGTCCAATGTAAGCAGTCATTTACGACATAGTCCATTTGTTTTGCTCATAGTTAGAATGCATGAGACACGCAGCAGGACTTTGGAAATGCTTTCTGTCCCTAAATTCCTTCTAAAGGATTCTGTGGAAATACAATTAACGTTTTATTTAGATTCCTATTTTTCGTATTTATATATTGTACTCACATTTTTTTCTTTTAAACAGGCAGAGTTAGACAGTGAGAGAGAGAGAGACCAAGAGAAAGGTCTTCCTTCCGTTGCTTCACCCTCTAAGTGGCTGCCACGGCCGGCACATTGCGGCTGGTGCACTGCATCGATCTGAAGCCAGGAGCCAGGTGCTTCTTCTGGTCTCCCAACCGGGTGCAGGGACCCAAGCACTTGGGCCACCCTCCACTGCCTTCCCGGGCCACAGCAGACAGTTGGACTGGAAGAGGAGCAACCGGGACAGAACCCAGCACCCCGACCGGGACTAGAACCTGGGGTGCTGGCGCTGCAGGCAGAGGATTAGCCAAGTGAGCCACGGTGCCAGCCTTGTCTCAGCCATCTTTTTTTTTTTAAAGTTTACTTGTTTATTCATTTACTTATTCAAAAGGCAGAGCAACAAAGAGAGAGAGAGAGAGAGATTCCATTTGCTGGCTCACTCCTCAAAAGGCCACAACAGCTGGGACTGGGCCAGGCCAAAGCCAGGAGCCAAGAACTCCAACCTGGTCACCCACATGGGGGGCAGGGCCCTAGTATTTGGGCCACCACCAGCTCTTTCTCAGGCATATTATCAGGAAAAGAGACTGAAAGTACAGCAACAGGGACTCGAGTCAATGATCGAATGCAAGCTGCTGGCATCTCAAGCAATGGCTTAACACGCTGTGCCACAATGCCAGCCCCTTGACCAGCTTTTAAAGACTGGCTCGAGTTCCGCCTCTTCCAGGAAAGATACTGTGATCATTCTTGTTCCCTGTGAACTCCCAAGATACTGAGTCAGCACACATTTAGTCATTTCCTGTCTTATATTACTCTTTGCTTTTATTTTATTTATTTATTTTTTTGATAGGCAGAGTTAGACAGTGAGAGAGAGAGACAGAGAGTTATAGACAGAGAGAAAGGTCTTCCTTCCATTGGTTCACTCCCAGTCTCCTATGCGGGTGCAGGGACTCAAATACTTGGGCCAATCCTCCACTGCCCTCCCGGACCACAGCAGAGAGCTGGACTGGAAGAGGAGTAACCGGGACAAGCACCCAGCGCCCCAACAAGGACTAGAACCCGGGATGCCGGCGCCGCAGGCGGAGGATTAGCCAAGTGAGCCACAGCGCCAGCCACTCCTTGCTTTTAAAAAAAAAAAAATGTTATTTGAGAGACAGCAAGTGAACTAGGGAAAGAACGAGAGCAAGAGCAAATACGGGCACTTCCATTTGTTGGTTCACTCTCCAAATACCTGCTACGGCTGGGGCTGGGCTGGATCAAATCCAGGTTTCCCTCATGAGTTGCAGAAACCCAATTATTTGAGCCATCACCACTACTTCCCAGGGTCTGCATTAGCAGGAAGCTGAAGTCAGGAGACAGAGCTGGGTATTAAACCCAGGCATTCCAATATGGGACACAGGCATCCTAACCACTGAGCTAACCAACATCCACCACTTGCTATTTTTAAGACTTAAAATGTAAGCCTCTTGAGGACCAAAACCATGGCTTCTAATTAGGATCAATACCCTGATTCTCAAACAGGACACAGCGCAGAGCTTGCTTACTTCAAGAACACCCTACCAGATACTGGTGAGTGACCTTATAGACTGTATTTCCACTCCCTGAGGAAGGAAGCCCTGAGATGTAAACTGACTTGCCCTGAGCCTCAGAGCACATGATGATAAGCCAGTTCACCTGATCAAGTCTTTTATCTCATTGTATCCGCTGTTCTCTACTGACTGATTTGATGGGAAGCAACCACGGAGGGGGGGGGGGGGCAGTTTAACACATACCAGGCCTGGAGTACCACAACAGGAAGGACCTGGCTGATGTGGGGGAAGAGGGCAGTAGGTGGAAAGGTGAAATGTAAATGGCAGGATTTAGCCTGGATGCTGTTTGACCTAGGCAGAGACCACCAGCAGGAAACAGGGTTCCAGAGGCAGGATGCAAGAAGTCATGCAGTCCCGGAGTCACCCAGAACTGAAGTTAATCCCTTCTTGGAAGTAACAACCACCTCCCTCACGTGTGTACATACAGCCCTTCATAAACCCCTTTCACAGTCACTGTTCTCCCTGGCTCCTCCCAACAAGCCCATGAGCCAGGCAGCGTGGATGATCTCCATTTCATAGCTGAGAAAACTGAGATCAAGAAATAAAAAGAAATCTCTGTCAGTGAGAAGAATGTGGGCTAGAAGACAAAGAATGATGCCGTATTATCCTTGCCATTAACTCAATGTATGACCCTGGAAAAGTCACTTTTTTTGAGTTTCTAGTTCTTAATCTGCAAAACAGGACAATGATCCACGCTTGAAGTACTGATGAAGGCAGGTAATACAACATCATTTTTGAAGCATTTAATATCTGAAAGAAATCATTAAGGATGAACAGGAATGAGCCAAGCACAGATAAGGAAAGCTATCTAGAAGGAACAAAAGTAAAGATCACAGGCAGTAAAGAGTGTGATCTTTCTCCCAGCTTTCCAATGGCCCAGCAAGTCCGCCAAATCTCATGAGCTCTTACTTAGGCATATACTCTGAACTCTAGATTCAGAAAACATACAATGGATAAAACAAAGCAAAGCCAGGATCCTGATGGTTCAATATCCTAAGGCTAAACACCTGTAGCTGGAACTACTGCTGCTTTAGCAAATTTTTTAAGATGACTAGAAATATGAATCTGGAAGAATATGATGAAAACTAAAGTATACACAAATACTTGTATATGAATGTTCATAGACATTAATGCTAACAGTCAGAATGTGGAAACAACCCAAATGTCTCTCAACTGATGCGTGGATAAAATGTAGTATATCCATATAATGAAATGAAATATGACTATTACTGAGCCATAAAAAAGAAACGAAGCCCTGATGTATTCTACAATATGGATGAAACTTGAAAACATGCTAAGTGAAAGAGAGCAGTCACCAAAGGCCATATACAGCATAATTCCATTTATGTAAAATGTGCAAAATAGGCAAATTCATAGACAGAAAGTAGATCATGGTTACTAGGAGGTAAGAGAAGGGGAAGATAAGGAATTACCATTGATGAATATGGGTGTCTTCTTGAAATGATGAAAATGTACTGGAATGAGATAGCTGTAATACAATGGTTGTACAATTTTGCGACTATCCTAAAAATTACTGAGTTGTACATTTTAAGATGGTGAACTGTTCTCTCTCTGTCTATAACTCTACCTGTCAAATAAAAAAAAAGATAGTGAATTGTATGGGATCTAAATTGTATCTCAATTTAAAAAAAAAGCATCTTCTATTAAAATAAAGCAATTAGTATATTATCAATCTAATGCTGAAATGTGATATCAATCATAATTAAAAACTCTCAGCATACTAGGATTATAAAATTTACTCATTCTAATAAAAGCTAATTACCAAATCCCTGGGTAAACACTGTACTTAAAAATGTGAAATTTTGAAAGATTTTCCTCTGAGATTAAAAACAGACAAAAATATTCTTCATTCCTACTGTATCAATCATAGTATTGAAGGAATTAGCTAGTGTAATCAGACAAGAAAAAGGAGGAAAAGGAGAGGATTAGAAAGGAAGAAAACAGGCAACAGCACTATAGTGCAGCAAGTTGCTGCTTGAGACACCCACATTCCATAGCCGAATGCCAGCTGCTCTGCTCCCCATCCAGCTTCCTGCTAATGCATCCTGGGAGGCTGTGGTTGATGGCTCAAGTACCTGGGCTCCTGCCACCCACATGGGAGATCTAAACGGAGTCCCAGGCTTCTGCTTTATATATTTATTTTTAAGATTTATTTATTTATTTTGAAAGAGTTACCGAGAGAGAGAGAGAGAGAGAGAGAGATCTTTCATCTACTGGTTCACTCCTCAGATGGCCACGGCAGCCAGCGCTGGGCCAAGCTGAAGCTAGGAACTTCATCCAGATCTTCCACATGGGCAGCAGGGGCCCAAACACTTGAGCGATCTTCTGCTGTTTTTCCCAGGGCATTAAAAGGGAGCTGGATCACAAGTAGAGCAGCCAGGACACACACTGGCACCGATATGAGATGCAGGCGGCAGCTTTACCAGCTACGTCATGATGCTGGCCTCAGGCTCCTGGCTTTTGGCCTGGCCCAGCTCTGGCTATTGCAGGCATCTGAGGAGTGAAAGGGTCTCCCTCCTTCTCCATCTCCCCTTCTCACTCTTTTAAGATCTAGTTATTTGAAAGTCAGAGTTATACAGAGAGAGAAGGAGAAGCAGAGAGACAGAGAGAGACAGAGAGAGAGAGAGGTTTTTCCATCCACTGGTTCACTCCCCAGTTGGCGCAACGGCAGGAGCTGTGCCGATCTGAGGCAAGGAGCCAGGAGCTTCTTCCGGGTCTCCCACATGGGTGTAGGGGCCCAAGGACTTGGGCCATTTTCCACTGCTTTCCCAGGCCATAGCAGAGAGCTGGATAGGAAGTGGAACAGTCAGGACTCGAACTGGAGCCCATATGGGATGCCAGCACTGCTGGCGGAGGCTTTACCGCTACACCACAGCACTGGTCCTGCTCTGCCTTTTAAGTAAATGAAAATAAGTTTTTTTCCGCCTTGCGGCGCCGGCACACCGGGTTCTAGTCCCGGTCGGGGCGCCAGATTCTGTCCCGGTTGCCCCTCTTCCAGGCCAGCCCTCTGCTGTGGCCCGGGAGTGCAGTGGAGGATGGCCCAGGTGCTTGGGCCCTGCACACCATGGAGAGACCAGGAAAAGCACCTGGCTCCTGGCTCCTGCCATTGGACAAGCGCAGTGCGCCTGCCGCAGCGCGCCAGCCACGGCGGCCATTGGAGGGTGAACCAACGGCAAAAGGAAGACCTTTCTCTCTGTCTCTCTCTCTCACTGTCCACTATGCCTGTAAAAAAAAAAAAATAAAATAAGTTTTTTTTTTAAAGTTCAGTATCATTTGGAAAAAATGAAGAAATAAAACTATCAATTTATAGATAATATGTTCATGTAAATGAACAAAGAAAATTCAAACAGGAGAAAAATCTTAATGCCATAAAAATAGTTAAAGATTTCAAAAATACAGCACAAAGCATTAGAAGGGAAATAATAAATTTTAAATGTTAAATATCTAATATTTAAATATTAAAATTCTATCAGACTCCTTGCCAAGCATTTATCAAAGATACCATTAAGAGGATGATAAGAGACCTATAGTATTTACATATGACAAAAGACTTACATCACTGAGATAAGAACTCGTATAAATTAATAAGAAGCACCTCTTAAATGGGTAAAAGATTTGAAAATAGGGGCCAGCACTGTAGTGTAGCAAGTAAAGCCACTGCTTGCAGTGCCAGCATCCCATATGGGTGCAGGTTCGAGTTCCGGCAGCTCCACTTCTGATCTAGCTCTCTGCTATGGCCTGCACCCACATGGGAGACCCGGAAGAAGCTCCTGGCTCCTGGCTTTGGATCGGTGCAGCTCCAGCCATTTTAGCCATCTGGAGAGTGAACCAGCAGACGGAAGACCTGTTTCTGCCTCTGCCTCTACCTCTCTGTAACTCTGCCTTAAATAAACAAATAAATAAATCTTTAAAAAAAAAGATTTGAAAATAAAAAGAAGATCTAAATGACCAATTCACACATGACAAGTTTTTATGCTCATTACTCACCAGACAGCACACCAGAATGGCTGAAATTAAAGACTTGTAATAAATACCAAGGGCTGATAAAGAAGTGAAGCAGGGGCAGGATTTGGCAAGTTGTTAAGATACCAACATCCAAGTTTTGGTTCTACTCTCCATTCTAGCTTCCTCATAATGTGCACCCTGGGAAGCAACAGGTAGTAGCTCTAGTAGTTGGGTCCCTGACACCCACGTGGGAGACCTGGACTGCATTCCCAGCTTCTGGCTTCAGTCTGGCTATTATAGGCAGTTAAGGTGTGAACCAATGGATGGGCGCTTTCTCTGTCATAAATTAAAAAAAAAAAAATTTGACAGGCAGAGTTAGACAGTGAGAGAGAGAGAGAGACAGAGAGAAAGGTCTTCCTTCCGTTGCTTCACCCCAAAAATGGCCGCTGCAGCCGGTGTGCTGCACTGATCCGCAGCCAGGAGCCAGGTGCTTCCTCCTGGTCTTCCGTGTGGGTGCAGGGCCCAAACACTTGGGCCACCCTCCACTGCCTTCCCGGGCCACAGCAGAGAGCTGGACTGGAAGAGGAGCAACTGGGACAGAATCCAGCGCCCCAACCGGGACTAGCACCTGGGGTGCTGGCGTTGCAGGCAGAGGATTAGCCAAGTGAGCAGTGGCACCAGCCTAAAAATTTTTTAAAAAGAAGTGAAGTAGCTGAAATTATTGGGGATGATTGGCATGCCTATGAATTGAAACAACCACTTTTAACTTTTGGTATTTTCTAACAAAATTAAACATGAACATGTCCTTGATTTAATAATTTCACAAGGTGTGTGTGTATATATATATATATATATATATATATATAAAATCAATAGAAATATATGAACACATGTATCAAGAAATAAATAAGGATCATTACTCTAACATATAATGTAAATTTTTCTTGGAACATTATACAGTAAAGAAAACAAACTACAACTATAAGAACATGGATACATTTCATGAACAATGTTGATCAAATTAAGACAATTAAAAGAATGTCATATTCACTGTATAACTTGGTGTGTGTCAAGCTTAAAAATGGGCAAGCTCATCTATGTAAATCATTGGAAGGAGACAGATGTCAGTGCTTGGAAGGGAAATGTAGCTCTTCAGAGGGTGGTAATGGTCTATCGCTTGGTGAGAAGTGTGTAGCGGCCACACAGGAGGAATAGTCACTGTAATAATTCACTGAGTTGTACCTTTCTGAAGGGTGCAGTTTTCTACATAAAGACTTAAAAATTCATTGGAAGAATCTACATGATTCATGAATACACATAATTCATGAAAATTCCTAAGAATCATTCATGTAGACTCATAAGAATCTACATAATTCATGAGGTTGTATGTGATCTTATAGAGCATTTAGTCCAACATAATTCATCTTATGAATGAGAAAATAATTGCAGCCTAGGAAGTTCAAAGAGTTGTCCAATATCACAAAACAAGTGAAGCACTGTAACAGGAACCAAACCTATTACAAAGTGTTAATGCTAGGGAGAGTGCTATGGACTCAGATAAAGTTCTGGGCTCTTGGCTTTGGCCTGGCCCAGCTCTGGCTGACTGCAGGCATTTGAAGAGTGAACCAGAGGATGAAAGATTTCTCTCTCTCTGTTGCCCCACCTTTCAAGTAGATGAAAATAAATTAGACATTTAAAAAATAAGTTTATAAACTAAAAGAAGTGTCACTTCCTTAGAAAGTCTTAAATATATAGTTAATTGGCCACTAAAACTAACTCCATATATCATATGCATACCAACGTTTCCAATCCTTGTTAACTACTATATAAGTGAGAACACAAAAGGAAAACAGGAAGAAAGAAAAAGGAAAATCAGGAAAAGCTGGAATAGCAGAGAAATGAAGAGTACTTGAGATTTAAGAGAACTTTGTCTTCACGTTTCAAATATATTACTTGGCCTAAAAGTCCAGGCCCATATCCAGAGGTTACAATCCTATTTGGACATTACAAAGAACTCTTATGAGCTTCTTGGAAAATCTGTCCTTAGGTCTGCTTAATCTCAGTGAACAAAATTATTTAAACTGGCCTTCCTATTAGCTCTGCTTAAATAAACAGAAAATGCAACCTATATTTAGGGACATTCTTTAACTCCATGTTAGAGGAATCTTGTTAAGAGTTGTTATTTTTGGGCCGGTGCTGTGGCCTAGTAGGTTAAGCTTCCACCTGCAACACTGGCATCCCATATGGGTGCCTGTTAAGAGTCCTGGCTGCTCCACTTCCAATCCAGCTCATTGCTAACGTGCCTGGGACAGCAGCAGAGGATGACCCAAGTCCTTGGGCCTCTGCACTCACATGGGAGATCTGGAAGAAGCTCTTGGATCCTGGCTTCAGCCCAGCTCAGCTAAGCCATTGCAGCCATTTGGGGAGTGAACCAGTGGATGGAGACCTCTCTCTCTCTCTCCCTCTCTCTTGGTAACTCTGCCTCCAAAATAAATAAATAAATCTTTGAAAAAAAAAAGAGTTGTATTTTGTAACTCTCTTAACAGCTTGGAAGTGTTAATCACAGACTCCAAAAGAAAATGACTAAAAGTAATAATATGCAATAATAATGCATGACTACCACCAAAAATACTGCCAACTTTTAACAAGACTATAGTTTATTCAACACTTCTTCTATCTTTAGTCCTCAGCAACTCTGAGATAAAACTGTTACAGACTCATACTGCAGATAAGGTAGCTGAGGCTAAGAAAGATAGATCAAAACAGCTTACTAAAGATCATAAAGCAGGGGATGGACAATGATGACAACCTCAGATGCTCAAACCCACCACAGCTTCTTCTATATGCACTCTACACTTTACATAAATATGCTTGTGAGTGATAAAATGAATGCTATTACACACAAATTCATTTTAAAACATGTTCAAAGAAACAATAAAATCAGTTCTACTGAAAAGCACTAGTTTATGAGGCCAGTGTTGTGTTGCAGTGGGTTAAGTTGTCACCTGTGATATCAGCACACCATATGAGCACTGTTAGGAGTCCTGGCTGCTATATGTCCAATCCAGCTTCCTGCTAATATGCCTAGAAAATCAGCAGAAGATGGCCCAAGCACTTGGGCACTTGCCACCCATGTGGGACACCTGGATGGCATTTCAGGTTTTGACCCAGTCCAACCCTGACCATTGAACTCACTTGCGGAGTGAATTAGTGGATGGAAGATCTCTCTCTCTCTCCCAATCTTCTACTCCCTCTCCCTCACTCTGTAACTCTGCCTTTCAATTAAATAATCTTGTTAATTTTAATTTTTTAAATTGTTTAAAAAAGATTTATTTATTTGAAAGTCAGAGCTCCAGAGAGACAGAGAGAGAGAGAAAAAGATCTTCCATTCGCTGGTTCACTCCCCAGATGGCCATAACAGCCAGAGCTGAGCCAGATAGAAGCCAGGAGCCAGAAGCTTCTTCCAGGTCTTCCACACAGGTGGCATAGGCCCCAGCACTTGCACCATGTTCCACTGTTTTTCCTAGGCCTTTAGCAGGGAGCTGCACCAGGGAAGTAGAGCAGTCAGGAAGCAAATCAGCACCCATATGGGATGCCAGCAGCACAGGTGGCAGCTTTATCCATTACACCACAACACCCACCCAAATAAATCTTTTTTTAAAAAAATTAAAAGAAAAGCACCCGCCTGGGAGACTTCCAACATTATGTGGTGTCTGAAGCCTTAGAATTAATAAGTACAGTCCAGAAGTTATGAGACACTGGCTAACAACTATACAGCAGAAAAGCCCTTGGAATCAGACAGAGGTCCAACCCCAGCTCTGCCACTCCCTGGCTCGATGATCTTGGGCAAGTGACTTAACCACTGTAAACTTCAGTTTACTGTCTCGAAAGTGAAATACTCAACTACTTGAAAGGACTGGAGTGGCTCACAAATATCAAAGTTCTTAAAATGTGTGACAGTTAACAGGCATTCAATAAATAGTAGTTTTGTCACTATTGTTACCATTTTGTTGTTATTACTATTTTGTTATTCCTATTTATTATGATTATTATTCCATTTATTATGATTATGATGATTCTGAAGCTCAACTAAGGTAAAGAAAAAGTACAACCTTTATAAAATTAAAAGAGCTTTACAAACATGAGTTATCAATAATATAAGAAACTGTGTATGTAAGATTTCTTTTTTTTTTTTTTTTTTTTTTTTTTTTTTTTTTTTTTTGACAGGCAGAGTGGACAGTGAGAGAGAGAGACAGAGAGAAAGGTCTTCCTTTGCCGTTGGTTCACCCTCCAATGGCTGCCGCGGATGGCGCGCTGCGGCCGGCGCACCGCGCTCATCCGATGGCAGGAGCCAGGTGCTAGGTGCTTTTCCTGGTCTCCCATGGAGTGCAGGGCCCAAGCACTTGGGCCATCCTCCACTGCACTGCTGGGCCACAGCAGAGGGCTGGCCTGGAAGAGGGGCAACCGGGACAGAATCCGGCGCCCCGACCGGGACTAGAACCCGGTGTGCCAGCGCCGCAAGGCGGAGGATTAGCCTGTTGAGCCATGGCGCCGGCCGTAAGATTTCTTAACCTACCTACTAAGACAGAGATTCTGTGGTTGAGGAGTAAAAGAGGAAAGAATCATTCTGACTTCATGTATGTAGACATCTCAAGTTTGAAGAAATAAAGTGAGAAAATTAGCTTGCAATCTCACCCATTCAAACTTTAGTCCTACCTTTGCCTTAGTCCATTTGGCTTTCTGACTGTATGGTAAATGAGGTAAAATCCCATCTTTCAGTAGAGCTATCAAAGCACAAATCATCGACCTTATTTTTAAAAAATTTTAAGTAGCACCTCTCACTGGCTCAGCTGAACTAATCTGAGCTCAATGCAGTTAAATGTTCCAAATGTGGAGAGCTAAACACTGACGTAGTTCAGTGGTAAAATTAACTTTGCTAAACTTTTCCCAAGCTCAGAGAATTCTACTTCAGTTGTGAAAATGCAACCAGAAAAAGATTCCAAACTAAATGTTGCAAAACTTCTTAGAATAAACCAAAGATTCCATATCCTAACCACTTCAGGAAGCAGGCTTTCCCACATGGAATTCTGCAACTCAGCGTCAACTATTATAGGCCCTCAATTACAGTTCTTCTCCCAATCATTTATGCATGCCCCAGACACACACTGGGGCCATGCTGAAGGTCAGCATTAGGTAATACCCACAGACATTCTGCTCACTGTCAGCTCAAATCTCAACCACCATCACAGCCCACAGAGAATTCCTCTTTTTCATTTCTCAAATCTCCCTAGGGATGCAAAACTATCCTCCCTAAAAAAATCTGACTCCAAAAGTCTGGGTTGGGCCCAGATATCTATATTTCTTAAAAGCATCAAGAGTGAATCCAATGCATAACCAGGGCTGAGAAAAACTAGCAGAGATAGTATGTTATGATAGAGATATTTCCGGAAGACTTAGTTCCATGCTCATCCCTGCCACTCCCCACCTGTGAGAACTTGAGCAACTTATTTTTCTCTAACCGTCAGCCTCCTCAATGAAAAATTAGTTGTGGACACTGGCTCCAATAATAAATGAGGTTTTCAATTAAAAAAAAATCTCATCCAATTAAAAAATTCATATTTGTATTGTGTTTTACAGTTTAGAAAATTGTTTTATATCCACCATGTCAAATGTTACACAAAATCTACTGATATATATGGGTAGATAAAAATTACTATTCCCACTTAAAAGATGACATAGGAATTAATGAAGCACAGAGTTAAGAAATGTCAGATGTCATAAATAAGAATGTCAACTGTTAAATCAACAACAGGAGTTATTGTGCACTTACTCCCCATGTAGGACCTTTGTCCCTAATGAGTTGTACTATGAGAATTAACTGTAAAACTTTTCTTCAAACAGTACTTTATACTTTGTGTGTCTGTGTGGGTGTAAATTGTGGAAATATTTACTTAGTATAGAATTGGTCTTCTGTATATAATATTAATTAAAAACAAATCTTAATGAAGAATGGGATGGGAGAGAGAGTAGGAAGTGGGACAGGAGTGGGGGTGGGAGGGTGGGTATGGGGGGGGGAGAACCATTATATTCCTAAAGCTGTATCTATGAAATCTGTATTCATTAAATAAAAGCTTTCTTAAGAAAGAAAGAAAGAGAGAGAGAGAGAGAGAGAGAGAGAAAGGAAGGGAGGGAGGGAGGAAGAAAGGAAGGGAAGGAAAGAAAAGAAAGGAAGGAAGGAAGGAAAGAAGGAAGGAAGGAAAGAAGGAAGGAAGGAAGGAAAGAAGGAAGGAAGAAATGTCAGAAGCAGGCTTCAATCTAGATTCTCGAAATTCAGTTCTAGACTATTTCTACACAACAGGCATAAATTCTCCAATATGTACCATTTGAAGGGCATAGCACTTCAAAGACTACCAATACTACTGTATATCCTAATAGGATTAAGCAGAGCAGCTGGTTGGTTCAAGAAAGGCTTCAGACAAAAGGAAAAACATCACATTTTTATTTTATATTGATATACGCACTAATTACAGCTAACACAAGGGTCTAAAAGCAAGAGTTGAAACCTATATGCCAAGGGTATATAAAATCTGTAACTAGAGGATGAAAGAGGGTATTGGATCATTTTGTAAGAATTTCCTGTAATTCTGTTTTCTATTTGTATGCTTTCAACTTACAGAGATGCAGCTTTGATCTTGAGGCTATAAGATTTATTTTCAGACCAGAGTTGGCCTGGGGTTCTTCAACTGGGATTTCCAGAAAAACTTCTGAGTTTACAGTTCTATCCCTGATTAAAGTACTTTATAATGGCCTGATATCTTTTCACCTATGTAGACAAGCCTGGTCTAACTATATCTCCGCAACACTCTCATTTATATAATCATAGAATTTCAAAGCTAAAAGAAACTGTGCATATCTGCTACTCAGACTCTCACTTTTTGGATGAAGGCACTGAAGACTTCAGAGAAGTAATTGATCTAAATCAGACAACCAATCATGGAAAATTCAAAACTACAATCCAGATATCTAGACCTCAACTTCCTCTTTGAACACATAAGACTGTGTCTTTGGTTCTCAATGTTTGAAAGCTCTATTTCAGGCAGGAATTTTTTTTCAAACCAAAAACACTTCACAGAATATTTTTATCACTATAAAAAGAAACCCCACACCTTAGCCTAATCCCATCTGTCTTTGATCATCTGCAGCTCTAGGTAATAACTAAACTACTTTTTGTATGTGGGTTTACCTATATTTTGGGATTTTATGTAAACAGAATTATAAAATAAATTATCCTTTGGGACTGGCTTCTTTCATTTACCAGTGTTTTCAAAGTTCATCCCTGTATTGTAGCATGGATCAGAACTGCATTTATTTTTGCTCCCAAATAATATTTCATTATATAAATATATCAATTTTATTTATCCATTCATCAGTTGTTACTTGAATTGTTTCCACTTTTTGGTTACTAGCTATAATGCTGCTATAAACATTCATGTGCAAGTATTTCGTGAACACATTTTCATTCACTCTCAGTAGAGCTACATGGTTATATGGCAACTCTATATTTAACCTACTGAGGTGCCACACTGTTTCCCATAGTGGCTACACCATTTTTACATTCCTACAAGCAATTGTAAAGGTTCTAACTTCTCCAGGTCCTCATCAACATTTGTTATTATCTTTCTTTTTTAACTATAGCTATCCTAGTGGAGTGAAATAGGAACTCATTTTGGTTTTGATTTGTATTTCCTTGATAGCTAATGATTTTGAACATCTTTTTGTTACCAACCCAAAGTGAGTTCCTTTCTTGGTGGGTGGAAATGAAATCTTTCACCAGAGGCAACGGTCACACAAAGTGTTTTTTATTAGTAACAAATAACAAGACTTTGGAGAACTGCTGCTTCCTGAACAAAGGAAAGAAGGTACCTCTTTTTTTGGGTGACAAATGAATATTCAAAAGGAATGTTTTGTGATTACATGTAGAAGCAAGTGTAAGCTTGCATCTTTGCATTCTGGAAACATGCTTGCATATGCATTGCATGTTATGGTAATGAACCATAAGCTCCTCTTGGGTGGAGATCTTAACATTAAAATTAAGCAAAAGGTGGCTTTTGAACACTTTTGGCTAGCCGTTACAGGCCTCATTCTTGTGGTAGGGTTCAGATCAGCGCAGGGTAACTGACTGGTGATTGCATCTCTCCCTGGAAATATATCTGAAAATAACAAAAGACATCAAGTGCATTGGAAGCTTTACTACTTTGAAGTAGGACTAAGACAAGACAAAGACTCCTACTCTGTTCAAGGCATTACCCAGTGACATTTTCATGTGCTTATTGGAATTTACATATCTGCTTTTCAGGATGCACATTAAGATCCTTTCCCTGCTTTTCAAATTAGTTATTTCTTTTTTTTTTTTTTTTTGTAGGAAACGGTATTTATTTTCCATCAGCCTCCTTTCCATTTTGCTTCAGAGACTGTGAAGAACAGCTTAAGTCTGTTCCTACCCATTCAGTGGCCTGAGCAGTGGGAGCTGCAGGCCAGTCTTCAGTGGCAGGCCGATCACTCCAGTATTCAGTAGGGAACTGCTGAATAGGCACATAGGGCACTTGCATGCCTTCAGACCAGTCTGCAGCCTCAGTCTGAGTAGCAGTGAACTCAGGAGCTGGGGCCGTCCATTCACCCTGAAATCCCTCCTTGGTCACAGCTTTTTCAGCAGTGTCCTGCTCTTCCTTTTCGATCTCTGCAGGATCTCTATAGAAGTAGAGATCAGGCATGACCTCTCACGGGAGTGCACAGGATTTGGTACCACACATGGGCAGAACCTCCTGGGCCAGCATCCACCACGTCAGAACCACTGAGTGGGCTCCCTTGCTGGTGCTTGGGATGGCAATGTCCTCAGAGCAGAGAGAGTCTGTGTTTCACAGAGCAATGGTAGGCAAGTTCACGTAAGATGCCTCTCTGAGAGGAGGGTGGGCAGCCCTGGGATCAGTAACCACCAGAAGCTGTGGTTCCCGGAAGGCTTCCTGGGTCTGGTTAGTGAAGGTTCCAGGTGTGGAGCAGACAGCAATTGGAGAGGCTCCAGTGGCAGCAGCAAACTTCAGCACAGCCCTGTGGCCAGTGTTCCTGGAGGAGGTGACACGGACATCAGCAGGGTTTTCAATGGCAACAATGGCACAGGCTGCCCACAAAAGCTTCTCCCAGGTCCTCTTCAGATTGATGATGTAGATGCCACCACTTTTCCTTCTGCAGATGTACTGCTCTATTTGTTCCTCCTTCCTGTGTTCCCTATTTAGCTAATGATACTATCATTTACCATCTCCTCTAGTTATACAAGGGTACTTCAAAAAGTCCATGGAAAAAGGTTGGTGCCACCTAGGTGGGCTCCTGCTGCAAGGAACTTGAGGTCATCCTCCTCCCTCATTTGCAGGACATCAAGGGCTCCGGACATTGTGACAGCTTCCCTTTAAGTAATACAGGGAATCAAGAACAATGCTGTATGGACTGACCCCTCGCTGGGTGGCCAAAAAGAATTACCTGCCTTTTCGATTATTGAGTTGTAACAATTCTTATATATTTTAGATATGAGTCTCTTAGAAGATATATAATTTAGGGAAATTTTTTCCCTTTGTGAATTACCTTTTTACTTTCTTGATGGTGTCCTTTGAAATATATAAAAAATTATTTTAAAGATTTATTTATTTGAAAGACAGATGACAGAGGGAGAAGACAGAGACAGAGATCATCCACTTGCTGGGTCACTCCCCAAATAGCTCCAACAACCAAGTCTGAGACAAGCTGAAGCCAGAAGCCAGGAACGCATCCTGGTCT